>JAPFRF010000004.1:46807500-48025000 GCA_029282475.1 Phrynocephalus forsythii
GCAAACAGAAAGAGCATGAGAATTCCTCTTCCTTATTGATTGTTCCTGAGTCCACCTTGCCTAATTACACTAGTTCCATAACTTGTTTTACAACTATCACTTTGTTTTACAGGAAATGTGGTTTCTTTGTATCTCTGCTAAGGCTGCCCCAAAGTCTATGTTTCTCCTAAAGCCAGATGCAAATGCTGCAGTCTTTGTATTTGCAAAGGAGCCCCCATATTGACCTCCCAGTGTTTTATTTTATTTATTTATTTATTTATTTATTTATTTATTCAACTTATATGCCACCCACTACCCAAAGGTCTCAGCTTACAATGAATTAAAACAATTTAAAATAGTTATAAATAAAATATCAATAAATCATCAAACAGTAATAAAAACCTTCTTTAAAATCATCATCCTAAAATTGTCATCAGCGGACCCACAATCTATATTGTATCAATTAAAAGCCTTCTGGAACAGGAAGGTTTTTACCATCGAAATGTAATCAGTGTTGGCGCCAGGCGGATCTCAATAGGGAGGGCATTCCATAACTTGGGAGCAGCTGCCGAGAAGGCCCTTTGTCTACAAGCCATCCCTCTCACCTCCTTGAGGGATGGCTCTTTCAAAAGCCCCCCCCCCCCGGCTTGATCTTAATCGCCGGGTAGGTTCGTATGGAAGGAGGAGTTTTGCTAGAGAGGTCATAATAACCTGATTCATCAAGTCTGTACTTCCAATTTTCCTACAGAATTTGGTTTCCTATCTTCATGGCAGAAAATACCTGTGTGGATTTCCATGCTTCCCCCCACTACTCTCCAGCCAGAATAAAAGTTTTATTGAATTTGAAAGCTTGCATATTTTGTGCATTTATAATTTATCCCAATAAACATCTTTCTCAGAGAGTTGTGAAGTGGAGAAATACCAGTGGATAGTGGCATGGGGAAAGAAGCAGGCAACCATACAGGGGGAAAAGGAATTAATATGAGTTGCTTCCCTCATCCATCAGCATTTTTAATTGATTCACTCACATAAGAGAAGTGCCTCATTATTTTTTGTCAGAGAGCCACAATCAAACTGGCTGCATTCACACACAATGCTAAACTAGAATTTAATGTGCACACCACCATTTCTTTATTCTTCTCTTCTGCTCATAGAAGGATGTTTTGTTTTTTGTTACTTGTCTCTCCTCCTCATGTATTCACCTGGACAAAGTGGGTTAACTTGGTTTATTAGAACAATCTAACCTCAAACTGTGGTTAAATCTTGGCAAATATTACTAAAACACAGATATCACGATTAGTGATCTTTGGTTTACATTCTCCTGGATGGCTGTAAATGGAAGGTAAACACTCATTTTCTCTACAGCCATTCCAAAGGAGAGGAGAAGGCACGGTGGATACTAAACTGTAATGTTTTGCCATAGCAGGTGAATATACATGTTTCTTCTTCTGCCCTATTGTATGTTAAACATCTCCACATTTGCACATTAAATGAACAAGAATTGGTAATAGCATTTTCTTGTTTCTATTTCAATCATTATTTCCTTTTTGTTGATTGCTGTGGCTGCAGGTACTTTGCAGCACTTCCCTTGGGGCCCAAATATATAGTACAGATAGCTCATCATTAGAAAAGGAAGCACTTGAAGTATTAAAATACTTGGATCGTCTCTTCATGCTTTCCTTAGATTGCAAATAAAATGTGCTTGGTTTTGCAATTTTTCAATGGGAGGTAAAGACAGGCTTTCTTTACCCATATGATTGTTCCATCATGAGATGTTTCTCTGGAATATTAATGGAGGCCTATCTTGATAATGTAGCTTGCTCTTTGTTGAGCCTGGAGTAAACACAACTCCAGTCATAGGTTGGAAATGCATCATTAGCAAATGGTAGCAACTGCCATATTTCCTCCAGACCAAACAAGAAAAGGAGAAAACAAGAACCACCAGAATAGTAATTTTCAAACAAATAGATTTCAGACAAGAAAGCTCTTCCATACCTGAGCTTTAGTTCAGTTTAAAGACCAGCAGTCTCTCTGATGAACATATTATTCCCATAAAAATGGGTGTGTTTCTAATGTGCAGACATTTGTGTTTTGCCACTTTATTTCTCTTTTAGTGAAGGTGTACCTCTTACTCTGTGAAGATGCCCATTTGAACCTAGTCTGGAACAAGAATGCTTCTGATCTTCATTCTAGTGGAAGGCATTCAAGTTCATTTTAGTATAAAGCAGTAAATGCTTAATTGACGTGAAAACCCTAATGAGTGCACTTTACATTTCTTGCTATGATCTTTCATGTGAGTACACATTGCACATGCAATTAGAGAAACATGTCATAAAAGGCTGATGATGAAGATTTTTGGCATGTGGTCAGTGTTCAGGTAAGCGAATACTTTGATCAAGGATCAAAGAAGATGTGATAAACATGTATTTTACTTATAAATAATTTGAGCATGTAGTCAGTCCCTGAGCAGGTCTTTGGAGTTGAACTTAATCCACAATTTATATTTTACAGGAATGGACCTGTTCTGAGGTACACATTGCAATCAGCAGTTATCTTTGTTTTGCGTAAAGAGCAAGGACACCCTGTAGCTGTTTTGTCCCCCAGCAGGAGTTCAAAATAAATTTTAATGGCTCCTAGATTATAAGGTTTTCCCCTCTGTCATCTTCTCTTTTAATAATAGTGTTATTATTTTTCTTTACAGTAATTTCTCAAGAAATAAGCTTTCAAGTTTGTTCCGAAAGACTTTCAAACACCTGAATCTGACAGATCTGTGAGTAATATCTTAATGTCTTTTTTAAAGAGGTGAAGATTGCTACCGATCAGAATGTTATTAGCATTATTGCCAGAAGTGCCAATATGTTCAGATTTTGAATACAGTGGTACCTTGTATAAAGGAATTAATTCGTTCCAAATGAAATTCTGTTAAGCAAATTTTCCTTTATACAATTTTCCCATAGGAATGCATTGAAATGGAGTAATCCCTAATCGCGACCATTTTTATCTTGTATGGATTCGCCCCATAGGCGATTCTGTTAAGCAAATTTCCCCTATCTCCAGAATTTTTTATGTTGCACAAATTTTATGTTATACAAACCATTTGTTATACAAGGGTCGACTGTATAAGTAAAATACTTATGGCTGGATAGTTGAGTGGTAGAGGTTGGGAGTTTGATTCCCCGCTCTCTCCTGGCAGTAGAACCTGTATGGATTTGAGCAAGGTGCACAGTCCTAGGATGCCTCAGAAGAAAGGAAGGGTAAACGACTTCACAGTATTGACCGTTTGGAAAGCCCTGAAAAGAATCACTACAAATTAGAATTGACTTGATGGCACTTGAGGACAATGAAAATACTTCTCATTACTGCTTTTGGAAAATTGTGCATATTTTTAAAGGTACTGGCTACAGCATTGGGAACATACAACTTAAGGTTTCATATGATAGCATATAACAAGGATCAGGCCACATGGATTAGGCTCCACTACAAGTTTTGTCTTTGCTCTCAAATATAAAGAGTAAATGATGGTTGAAAGAAGGGAAGAAAAGACCGTGGGTCTCTGAATGTGGTTTGGACTATAGTTCCTTTCAGTCTTAGCCAGTTCATGTAATGGCAAAGTATCATGAAAGACCTCGTGTGGCAAATTGTGGTTAACATTTACTCTGATCAGTTTCAAACAAGCCAACTTCAGGCCATAATTTCCAATGCCAGTTTGTTGAAAAATACTATAGTTAGAGTTAGTCAAAATCAAAGAAAGTAATGTGACTAATCAGCAACAAGGAAAAGCTTTTGTGTGCCTTTCCCTAGCAATTTATGGGAAGGGCGTGGTAACATAAACCTGATAATCACTGAAACTCATGTGTATTGTGCTTCTCACAGCAGCTTTTGTGTTAGAAGCAAAGTTAATAACTCTACATAAAATAAAAGGCATAAGAATCCTTTTACTTATGCCTTAGAATCTAAGGCTTAGAATCTAAGGCTTAGATAGTGTCTTGTAAGGGCCTTTTCACACGACCCCTATGATCCACTGGCCACTTAAATTCGGACCAGAGATCTTAGGGGTTTGTCGCTGTTCCTGCGTTCCCACCCCCTCCGCACTCCTGGCTGCTGGCTGCATGAGGTGAGGGAGAAAAAAAGGAAGAAAAGAATGCCACTCACCTCCGTTCTGCCATCCCGGCACTGCATTCAGATCTCTTAAAGGGGCGGGGTCAAAAAAAGAACAAACAGAAGCAAGGAGAGCCCGGCAGTCACTACTGTTATATCCGCATCAGGAATTTTCACCCTCCGAGAGCAGGTACATGAAAAGTGTGCTGGGACGCGCTTAGGTGGGCGTGGTCGCACTTAATTATCTGTAAACTCCGGAGCTGGTGGGGAAATAACTTTAAGCTCCGGAGCTGGGAGCCATTTGCCATGGAGTTTAGGGGTCGTGTGAAAAGGCCCTAAGACAAATAGTATACATTGCTGTGATGAATTGCCATTAATTAAGAAGTTAAGGCCTGTATTACTTCTTCTACACTAACTGTGTAACTTGGCACACAACAAGAAATATGAACACTGACTTCTTAACTAGTGGAGATTTGCCATGACAATTTACACTGCTTGACTTAACATAACTGGACATAAGCAATAGGATTCTGACCAATATTCAGGAATATTTTTGGTAAATGCAATAATATAACTATTCTAGGTTTATATTTCAGGGAATAGCATAATTGAATATTTCAGTTACTGTATGATAAAGTTCATTAGCTGATGAAATTTTCTTACTTCGTCTACAGTATTATGCTGGAATCCTTTGACATTTGAAAAAGTCTCATTTAAAAACATTTCAACCCTTTCTTTGAAAATGAACTAATTCTTAATAAATATCCTGCTCCTAGTCTTTTAGTTGGCATAACCTCTGTAATAAAAATAGTATTATTTAGATGAATGTGATAGCTTTTAGAGAGCTCATATTAATGTAAGTTGTTGACATAAATGCCTTATGACTGTGTTTTACATTATTACTTTTGATCTTTCATATGAGTGCACATGAACACTTACAGTTCAAAAAGCTTATGCGAGAACATGACAAGGGTATAAATGAGTGCATTTTTTTAGTTTAAGAAAAAAAGAAGAGGTATCCGGCTGATGACTAAACTGAAATCTAAACCATATTATGTAAATTAATGTTATAGTACAGTTTGTCTCATGTATCTGTAAGAGGGGTAAACCACTAATGACCAAATATTATTTTGTTTATAATAAATGGAATAACCAATAAAAACAATCAAATCTTCTTTCTTCTGACTGTACTTTGACTTTTGTGTAATTGGTTTCTTTTTTAGATGTCAGGGTAGGCATGAGTTGAGGGAGGTTTTATAAGGCCAAAGCTTTAAAGAACTTCCAAGAGATTAAATTTGTTGTTTATGAAGTATTTGGATGCTATAACAGCAAGTCAATTTAATAAAGATATTTGAAGGGAGATAGGAAGTTATTGGAAAAATAAAGATGAACATACTGAAAAACATAGCAATAAATGCTCAGCGATAATCAGAAGAAAATATTATCCCAGAAAGAGAAGGGGTGGAAATGTTACTGAGAGAAGGAGCAATAAGCACAAATGATGTGTATTGAGAATGGAGCAGGGGGTTGATCATTAAGATGGGGAAACTGCATATGTGTGGTTTGTGCTGTTTATGCAGTATTTATGGCTATACTTGTGTTGCTATACTGAAGTCAGAGGGAACATTGCTTACCATTACTCCATTAAACCTGCCTGGGGATTTATTTTACAATCTGATAAGCACATACATTGGAGATGCATAAAAGCACCCCTAAGGTTTCAAATGAGTTCAGACAGAAGTGTTGCAGACTTGCTGTATTCTAAAGTGCACATAAAACTACAATGCAGCATAAAATAAGTAATATTTACTTGGCATGTGGAAGAGCAAAGAGATCCTTTGCCATTGCTTTCTGTCTGCCCATCCACCCTAATTTCTGATGGGATAAATTAAATGTTAAGGTAGTACACTGAGCCTGGCAAAGTTGCTTCCTTGAATACAACCTCCAGAATCTTCTGTGGGATTGTAGTACAGAAAGCAACTTTTCTGGAATTTGGTTATTTTTAGCTTTCTTCCAAGTCATTTTTCTCTGTCTCTGATCCCGTATTCTTGGAGAAGACCTGAAGGCAGCTTTAGTTTTGACTACATTGGTACCCCCATATTTATGGGAGATTGGTCCCCCATACCAAAATCCTCAGATACCAGTGAATGTCCTGACAGCACCTCAAAAATAAATAGTGGCTGCTGTTTGCAACCTCATTCTGCTTTTTAGCGCTATTTTGCAACCCTGATTTATTTGATAATTATTTAACTTTTTTGGGTAGGGGGGATGCTGAATCAGCGGATACGGAGTTACTACTGTAGTTATAGAACACAGCTACTTAAAAAAGCTACTTTTTAAAGGTGAAACAGCTTGGAAGAGACTGAGGCTGTCTTTGTACAGATTTCAGTCACAGGTCATATCTACAAAATTCCTTTTGAGGGGGCTGGTGTGGGTTAAATAGGGTTACTTGGGATCAGTTACAGATACAACATGAAATTTGATACCACCCATGCATCCAAATGGCATATTGGAGTTCAAGGAACCCTATTTGGTCTGGCCTCTTCCTGTTTGAATTTCCGATACAGTTGTACCTTGTATAAAGGAATTAATTCGTTCCAAATAAAATTATGTTAAGCAAATTTTCCTTTATACAAATTTCCCATAGGAATGCATTGAAAACAGGGTAATCCCTCATCATGACCATTTTTATGTTGTACGGATTCACCCCATAGACCAATCTGTTAAGCAAATTTCCTCTATCTCTGGAATTTTTTTTGTACAGATTTTATGTTATACAAATTGTTTGTTATACGAGGGTGCACTGTACTGTGAACTGACATCATAAGCGAGCTGCTTCACAATATTGACAAATCGAATAATTCCTCTGCTGCTTGATAGAGGGGCAGAGAGTGGGGGGGGGGATAAACTGTTGTAGACTTTCTCTGATAGGCTGCATCAGTTATTTAAAAATAAAAATAAAAAAAATGTTAGTTTATCTTAAAAGGCCCGTTGAGAAACTACATGGAACCAATCTGGAAGTTGAGTCATGGCTACTGGACTTCTTTTTTGAGAGATAGAAACGTTTTGCTGTTCATCCAAACAGCTTCATCGGTCAGACCAATGAAGCTGTTTGGATGAACAGCAAAACGTTTCTATCTCTCAAAAAAGAAGTCCAGTTGCCATGACTCAACTTCCAGATAACTCACCTGGATGACTGAGAATCTTCACAGATACATGGAACCAGCCATGGATTTGGCTGCTAGCAGCTTCTTGACTGGCTGTAACCTTGGCATTTAAAGGTTTCAGCATCTTGTTGGTTAGTTACACCATTATACGTGCAGTGGCTTTCAATGGAAGCCGTGTGTTGTCACTAGTTAACACGTCACCACTTGTATCCTTTGTCACAAGAATTTGTGCCTGTGAAAGGATACAAGTAACAAAGCATTAAATAATGGTTGTTTATGCTTTTATGAGAAACTTCCACTGATGGGAATTGATAGTTTGCTTAAAATGTGAAGAAAAGTGATTTTCATTGCATTTTTGAGTGTGCTTGTGTTCATTTATATCCCCTGCCCAGTGTTCCATGGCAGAATCTCTGTCTCTTATTTTCAGTCTATATAACAAAACCATTAATGTTGATTGGGTTTATGTTATTAACTTCATATTTGATGAAGTCCTCAGGAAGTCAGTGTGCTATAAGGGAATCATATAGGGAAGCCCCAATCTACTGTAGCTCTCCCATCCCCTCATTTGAAAGAGTTCCTTCCTTCCTTCCTTCCTTCCTTCCTTCCTTCCTTCCTTCCTTCCTTCCTTCCTTCCTTCCTTCCTTCCTTCCTTCCTTTATTAGACAGACTCAAACTGCTGTACAATTATTGTCAATAGGAGTACATAAGAGCATAAGAACAAAAGACAAACCTTGCTGGAACAGGCCACAGCCCATCCAGTCCAGCATTTGTCTTACACAGTGGCTCACCGTTTGCGTCAGGGTATTCCCAGGCATATGTCTTCACCTGCGTATGCATTGAGAGATATCTTGCCTATTTCTCCAACCCAAAGATTGTCTTTAGGCATCCATAATGTTAGCCATTGATACCCCTGTTCTCCATGAACTTGTCTAATCCTTTCTTAAAGCTGTCAAGGCTGACAGCTGTCACCACTTCTCTGGGCAGGGAGTTCCATAGACCAGTGATCCTCTGGGTGAAAAAGGATTTCCTCTTATTTTTTTGAGATCTAGCACCCAAAAGTTTCATGGAGTGCCCCCTAGTTCTAGTGTTGTGTGATAGGGAAAACAGTTTTTCCTTATCTACTTTATCCACACTGTATATGATTTCATAAACTTCAATCAGCTCACCTCTCAGATGCCGTTGTTCAAGAGTGAAGAGGCCCAGACATTGCAACCTCAGATGGTAAGGAAGGTGTTCCAGTCCCCTAATCATTCTGGATGCCCTCTTCTTCACTTTTTCCATTTCTATAATATCTTTCTGAAAGTATGGTGACCTGTACACAATAATCCAGACTGGGACTCACCATAGATTTATAAAGAGGCAGAATGACACTTGCTGACTTATTTTCTATACCCTTCCTAATGATCCCTAGCATTGCGTTTGCTTTTCCCCCACTGCTATGGCACACTGAGTTGACACCTTCATTGAGCTGTCCACCAGGACACCAAGGTCATTTTCCTTGTTGCAGAGAGTTCAGACCCTATCAGTTTATAAATATAATGGTTTTTTTTGCCTCAACATGCATAACTCTGCACTTACTAATGTTGAAGCTCATTTGCCACTGGGTTTCCCACTCCCCCAGTATCAAGAGATCCCTCTGGAGCTTCTCAGTTTTTACTACCCTTTATAATTTAGTGTTGTCGGCAAATTTGGCTACCTTGTTATATATTCCTCCTTCTAGATCATTTATGAAGAGGTTGAAAATCAGGGGTCCCAGTACAGAACCTTGGGGGACCCCACTCTTTACCTCCACTTGGAGAAGTGTCCATTTAGTACCACCCTCAGTTTCCTGTTCCTTAGTCAGCTGCTGATCTAGGACAAGACCTGTCCCTTTATTCCATGAGTGGCAAGTTTATTCAAGAGCCTTTGGTGTGGGACCTGGTCAAAAGCCTCCTGAAAGTCCAGATAAACAATGTAAACTGGATTTCCCTTATCCACATTCTTGTTGACACTCTCAAATAATTCCAACTGACTAGTGAGGTATAATTTGCCCTGGCAAATGCCATATTGGCTCCATCATCAGCGCCTTCTCTTCTATGTGCCTATAAATTTTATCTTTTAGGATTGTTTCCATCATTTCCCCTGGGTTACATGCCAAACTGATCAGTCGGTAATTTCCTGGATCACCTCTGGATCCTTTATTGAAGATTGGCATTACATTTGCTATGTTCCAGTCATCAGGCACAAGACCTGATTTGAGGGAAAGATTATATATTTTGGCTAGGACCTCAGTAATTTCATCTTTAAGTTCCTTGAGAACTCATGGATGGATGCCATCTGGTCCTGGTGATTTTTAGCATTTAGTTTAACAAGACATTGCAAGGACCTCCTTCCTGGTTATTTCTATCTGGCTTAATTCTTCAGTTTCCCTCCCTACGAAGATAGGCTCTGTTTTGGGCATGTGGTCTCTATCTTGTTCAGTGACTACTGAAGCAAAGATTTCATTACGTCTCTTTGCAATCTCTGTTTCCTCTTTAATAATCCCCTGCCCTCTATTGTTGTTTAACAGTCCAATGGCCTTCCTAGTTGGGTTCTTACTTCTAATGTACTTAAAGAATCCTCTTGGAGTGTTTGGACTCTCTCAATTTTCCCTTCCAGATTCTTTTTTACTAGATTCCTCATCTTTGGGAAAATTTCCTTTTTGAACATTTGTGTTGGATTTTATCAGTGGATTTGCAGTCTGTGATTAAGTTAAAAGTAATTGTGTTGTGGTCACTGTTCCCTATTGGATCAGTCAGAACATTCTTGGAACATTCTGCACCAGATCCTGCATATTACTCAGGATCAGGTCAAGGATTGTTGTACCTCTTGTACCTCTAGTTGGGTCTTCAACCATCAGTTCCAGGGAACAATCATTTCATATATCTAGGAACTTTATCTCTTTATCATGTGCTGAACAACATTTCACTCAGTCTATGTGAGGGTAATTGAAGTCCCCCATTATAAACAGGCTTCCCTTCTCAGATGCCTCCTTTACAACATTCTCCAACTGCCAGTCTCCCTCAGGGGCTTGGGTCAAAGGCCGGTAGCATATGCCTACTGTTAGACTATCCTTGTGGCCTGATACTCTTACCCATAGAGTTTCTAATGGTGACTCCAAATCACCTCAATATTCCATTTTGTATGATTTTTTCTTTGACTTACAAGGCTAAACCATCTCCCGATTGTCCCTTCCTGTCCTTCCTGTACAGTTTTTAGCCTGGGATAACTGAATCCCTTGGGTTATCATCCACCCACCAGGTTTAACTGACACCAATAATATCAATATTTTTATCTATCGCTAAGTATTCCAGCTCCCCTATTTTGTTCTGGAGGCTTCTGTCATTTGCATACAAGCATTTATAGATGCTTTTCTGATGCAGTCTTTTGAGTCCAGTTGCATCAATAGACTGCCTCTTGCATCCTATGTCTAGTAATTTTTGCATCCTCCTCACTACTCAAGTACACACTTTCCCGAACCGGATACTGTCCAGCTCCTGTCCGCTTCCCCCCAGTTATCAGTGGATGCTTAACTTTTTCAATCTGTTACTGAGAATTTGTCAAACATATAAAACACTCAGTTTGATCTGAGTGTTTTGGTTTGACACTAATCAAAGAGTTTTGAAAGTATCTGAAGTTGTATAAATATTCTGCAGAGATTCTGTTGACAGAAAGAGTTTGTTGACTGTGATCAAATCAAATATGATTCCAGTAGATTGTTATAACTGGTGCTTTTATGTTTCTTCTTCTAATGGGATGTGTGTATGTGGGGGGGGAATCAAGGGGCACACAGACAAATTATCAATCCTGAACATAGGTGTGCTTTTATGAACAAAACTAGAAAAAAGACCCATGCCTACACAAGACATCTGAGTTTTATGTATTTATATCAGAATCTAACATAGTTGTTACACATTTTAATAGTAATAAATCAGCAAAAGTTTTCATTATAACTTTTCAGTATGTGCTTAAGTTTTGTCAATATGCTCCATATTGACTTAACTTTATTTCTCTTTGCACCCAGATTATTATTATTATTATTGGTGAAATGTTTACATCTCTTACTTCAATCATATTTCTGTCACTTTGACCATAAGGGGGAGCTCATTTTATCTGAGCAGAGAGAAAACATCCCAAAGTCCATTATGGACAGAAATATACATGTAATTTGATATTGTTCTCAATGCAGAATAGGTTTTGTTACAGTGAATTAAATTACTCAGGAGCCTGAATCTATGTTTTTGTGCACATAAATGTCAGAAGAACATCACTGAGTTCAGTGGCACACCATTTGTTTCTTCCAGCTCAAGACCTCATTGTCAGGCTGCAGAATTTAATCAATTGATCTCTCAGATCATGGGTGAGCAACTTGTAAACCTCCAGATAATGACTATAAATCCCATCCGCCCCCACCATGGGCTTTGCTGCCCAGGTTTGCTGGGGTTTATAGTCCGAAAACATTTCCCTAGTACTGATTTAAACTAGTAGATTTGAAAACACCCTTCATTTTATCAAAATGTAGTCCGTATTTATAGACCTCTAGGGAAAAATCAGAACTCTATAGTCTTCATGGCTGGTTTATATTTTGAAAGAGGTTAAATCTATTGTGACCCAGACAAATATTCTTCACCTTGTACAATCCTCTGTTCTTCTGAATACCCTTTTTTTGCCACATGCATGACAGATCAACGGAATGTCCAAAAACAGTCTGAATTTTTCTTTTATTGACTATCCATATACAGTATAATCAACAAAAATAAATATATCATTCACCACTTAATGTTTGGTTGTACAGTGGTACCTCAATTTACGAATTTAATCCATTCTGAATGCATGCTCTTAAGCAATTAAAAAATTGAAAAAATAAGTTAAAAAAATCAAAAACTGAAAAAAAGGTGTAAGTCAAGCAGACCAGGCCTAAAATTTGTAAGGCAGCAATTAAAACACCAACAATTTTCCACTCTTAAGTTGAATTGCTCTTAAATTGAGCTGCTCTTAAGTTGGTGTACCACTGTATATCCGAAAACGTAGTTCTAAAAACTGAACACTTATAGAAATAATATAAAACCTTAATGAAATAAGTAAAAATATCAGTAATTACTCTAACAAAACTTAAAACATTGCATCAGAAATTAATATGGTGCTTCAAAATGAAATGATAAACTTGTCAAGTGTTACTGAAAAGTTATAATGAAAGATACTTAAGAATCAAAGTATTACAAAAAGTACTCTCTAAAGTTATAAATGTTTAACTCTGAATTGAGTCACATGAAAAAATCTTACCAAACTTATGTAAGTAAAAAAAAATTATCTAGAGCATAAGCAATGATAAAATCACATCAGCATATATAACAATCTTAACCACGCCCCAGAACAGTTTGTAACTTCAGAGATTTCTAATTTAATATCTGTCAAGTTGCCATTGTACTGATATTTTTATTGTTTTTACTAGACCTTTTGTAGATGGCGGAGATAGAGTCCACAGCATCGAAAAATTGAAACCCCAAATTCTTAGTAGAATTCATTATTGTAATACAAAGCCATTGAAACTAGAAAGAGTGCAGACTATCACACCTGCATACGTCATTTCTAAGTTGTAACAGAAACATTGCTCAACTGTCAAAATGTTATGATATGTTCAACTTGAAACTTAGCCAATTGTTTTGAATGACTCTAGTAAACTATTTCCAAGCTGTGCTTTTCAACACACTTTCATTTTCACGGCTGCCCTCTTATTTATTTTAACACACAATTTTAAACTGTGACAAGCAGATTTGTAGAAAATTGTTTATTCTTAATAGGAGAGGTTACAACAACTATGGGTAGCATGATGCATTTCAGAAGAGGCATACCACATTCTCTCTGTTTATTTTTATCTTTCTATTACACACACACACACACACACACACACACACACACACACACACACACACACACACACACACAAAGAGATAGAATACTTTCTGAAGTACAAGACTTTCAAAATGTCTGTGAAGATTCTCAGTCATCCAGGTGAGTTTATCTGGAAGTTGAGTCATGGCTACTGGACTTCTTTCAAAAAAGAAGTCCAGTAGCCATGACTCAACTTCCAGAGAAAGACTTTCAAAACTAACATTTCTATTCAGATACAGACTGATATTCTGAAAATATTAGAACTCATGAACAATGCATGTAAGCCTGTGGACATCTGGAGATCAAAACACATCTGGTGTGTATGGAGGGAAGCTGGGCTTTTGGCCCATCCCTGACATACTTATGGGCATAGTGAAGGGTAAGTTCATTCAGTACAGCCTTAAATTAACCAGAAAACTGTCCTGTGTATGACTTGTGAAACCACTGTACTGAGCAATTTTTCTTATATAAAGTTCTGTATTATCTGCTTTTAAAATGTTGTCTTTTAATTTTTCCTTTTTTTTGACTACTATAGGGTTTTAGAAGGCAATCCATTCAAGTGTTCCTGTGATATTATGTGGATCAAGATTTTTCAAGAGGCCAGGAATCCAAAAGCAGAGGCTCAGGATTTTTACTGTATGAATGACTACAACCAGAGAATATCTTTGATGGAGAAACCAATCCCAAATTGTGGTAATGCTCATTTATTTTATAGTAACTGTCATATGGATTCAAAGTTAATTTTAACAGGAGTGGTGTTAGAAGAGTTCTTTATGTATTACACTGATTTATGCTTTGGAGTCATACATCACATTTTGGGAGAATGTTACTGGTGCAGCTCTGCACACAGGTTCCTTGACTTTTAAGTAAGGTCATTACAGCTGAAACAGCCTACCTATTTGTGAGATTTTGCCCAAATCTAGAAGTAACTTTCATAACTCTGAGACCTTATTTTGAAGGGTCTCTTGATAGAAGGGGTTTTCAGACTGTCCTGCTAGATAGTCATTCAGTTTTGCCTGGTGAAGAGTAGATGTACCTTGAAAAGTCAGTGCACCACTTCTCTTCTGCATGTTTTTAATCCATGACAGCTATTCATACCCTAGTCACAAGTGAATAACTTCAGGTAGATGAAGCACAGAATTGCCTTCATGCTGAAACAGTTTTACTTAAAATATAATTTAGCTTTTAAACATTGTATTTCAAACATGTCTTTTCGTCAAAAAATCTTGATAGTGGTAATCCTTTGCCATCTCCTTGAAATATGTGGAAGTACCTGCTGCAGGATTTTATGGACAACACATAATATTTCTGGATAGATTTTATGGTCTAATCACCAGCACATCAGTGTACAGCAATACCTTGGTTTACAGAAGAACCAAACACTCTTATGTCAAAGCAAAATTTCCCATAGAAAATAATGGAAACACAGATGATTCATTCTGGAGTCCCATAGACCAGATACTGTACACATAAAATGCCAAAACTCATCAAAGAAGTTGGCTAGACATCCACATCCACACCATGTTTTAGGTATCTGGCAGCGGAATCTGCTCTGCTTGGGGCTAACAACTCTGTGTTTTTAACGTGACAAGAATAAAATGCTATTTGTAGCCCTATGCACACTTTAGCTGCCCCCTTACTAGAAATGTCTTGAAAAATAATAAAGGATTAAAATAAAAATACAAAAAGAAAGAAAAACCTGCATTCTCCTTTGAAAATGTTCCTGGCTAATAGACATTCCTAATAACAGAAACCTGCTTTCCTCTCCCTTCCTAAATTTTAGGCTTTATTTGTCCCTTTTAAAATAATACTGTCGAATTTTTCTTCTCCTTAGGCAGTCTGCTGGTGATGAGTCAGTTAGTGCAAATTATCATTGGATCTAAATGACAGTGCAGAATGACATATACTGTAATCTTAATCATTCACATTCTTGGTCATTAGATTTTAATCTTAATATCCTAAATCCTACACTATTTTAATCCTATACAGAAACTTGATCCCATCTTAACCACACACATTCTTAAAAACAAAGCAAAAATCTTGAGCACAGCAAGCATCCATGTCTTTGCTGTTGCCTCCTCCAGCAGAATCATGCGGTAGAATTCTTTTTGGTGACCCATACTGCCTATATTTCAGCCATGTATTCTAAACTTGTTTCAAACAAGTTTCCCCAGTGTAAAGTGTCCTGAGAATAATACAAGAGTGAGCATCTTGAACAGTTTTAGGAGTTGGTTTATGACACTGTTGTATCCTCATATTGTTGGATGGTGACACCAGGCCTAGCCTTCTGTGTCCAACAGTGAGTAAAGCTTAAATCAGGCGTGTCCAAACTTCGGCCCTCCAGATGTTTTGGACCACAAGTCCCACGGTCCTTTCTCATTGGCATTCTAAGCTTAGAATTCTGGGACTTGTGGTCCAAAACATCAGGAGGGCCAAAGTTTAGACATGACTGGCTTAAATAATGTATTGTGTTGGGAAGATACCTGCAGCAGGCCTACTTGATGTTTGACAGTTACCCTGTTTTTATAAGAGCAAAACCTGATGATTGTGTTATCACAAATGGGTCTTCATTTGCTTTGGTTATGGTGGGAGATGTTCAGGTATAGTCTAGTCTTTTGCCTTCTGGGACAAGATATACATTCAAGTTCCATGGTGACAGTGCAGCCTTTTCTGTTACAGTGCTAGGTGTGAATTCTAATGCTCAGAACACTTTCCTATTCATTGGACTGTGGGATACAGGAAGCTGGACTAGATGGGCCATTGGCCTGATGCAGCATGGCTCTTCTTATGTTCTTATGACCTATATCGGTCCACAAGCTCAAGTGGGATCATGCCTTTAAAATAATAGAAACAATAACCAGATCTATCATCTGTCTTTTAAATTGACCTTAGGTCATATAAATCCACAAGAGATTATGCCATGACAACTCCATGCTTTGTCAGTAACTAGACTTTGCCTTTCTTAGTAGTTGGGTTTCATTGGTTCTGAAACCCAATGGTTCTTATTTCTATCAACCAGTTCTGGCTGCCTCCTGTGTCCTGGGATTTCCACGCGTCCTTCTAATCACCAGTTAGTGATACATTATCCTCCTTCCTTGGATAGACAAACATATCAAGAAGATGAGTGTAGAAAAGTTGAAATGTTTCCCTTCCCTCTTGTTGCTCCTCAGCATTTTGCATTCTACTTTTCTCCCTGTTTGACTGGATGTTTCTTTTTTGGCTCCGTTCCTTGTCCCTTGGCAGTGGTAAGAATGGAAATGAATGAGTCATCCAAGTAGCACCATAGTGAGAGCTGGGAGCTGGGGTGATAATCTTCAGGTCAAGCCTGTAATTTCCATCAGAACCATTTTCCCATAATATTTTTGGCAACTGATAATAACTTTAAAATCGTTGCCTGTTTATTTTAGTGTTCACAAATGGAACTGCAGTTTTTATTGAAGAGAAATTTGACATTTAAATGAGCATTAATTTGGTCAATTTCACATCAAACTCAGAACCATTCTGTATAGGAGGGTGTGGAAAAATTCAGACAGGAGGCAGCACTTGGCTGCAGTGCTTGAATTGTCACTATAGTGCTGACCTGAAGACAGCACTTAAGGCCTGTGGATATCCAAAGTGGGCTTTCAGCAAAGCAATGTGCCGACCCAGAAGAACAATGGATTTGCCTGAGACCCAGACCCAATGGAAGAACCTTGAGTGTCTGAGAAGCTTAAAAGGATTTTTGGCAAATACCACATCCCTGCTTATTTCAAACCCATAAACACACTAAGGCAGAGACGTGTCTGCCCAAGGGACCCAATACCAAAACACAAAAAGGAGCAATATAGTATATGTGGTACAATGCAGTGAGGAGTGTGCAGACCTCTACATTGGAGAAACTAAACAGACATTAAACAGAAGGATGGCCCAACATAGGAGGGGTAACAACTCAGGACCAGAATCAGCAGTACACCTTCACTTGAAGGACAAAGGGCACTCATTCAAAGATAAGGATGTTCGCATATTAGACAGAGAGGGTAGGTGGTTTGAGAGAGGGGTCAGGGAAGACATCCATATGAGCATTGAAAACCCCTCTCTCAACAGAGGTGGGGGCCTCAAGCACAGTCTACCTGCCACTTATCAGGCTGTGATTTCAACAATAAATAGACAAATCAAAAATACTTCATGCCTACACCACCAAGGCCTTAGCTAACAACCCATCTTTATGGGTTTCAGCACTTTAGGCCATTGCCTACCTAAAAGATATTGAAACATTGTCTACCTAACAAGCCTATTCAGGCCATTGTTCATTTTATGAGCCTATTTCAGACCCAGTGACAAGAGGTCAAAGTGAACTATAAAATGGGGGACTTGCAACTAGCTTTTTTCAGACTGACAAAGCTGTTTGGATGAACAGTGAAACGTTTCAGTCTCTCAAGAAAAAGAAGTCCAGTTGCCATGACTCAACTGCCAGATAAACAAATGCAAAGTAAAAAAAAAACCTTGCAACTAGGAATGGGGAAATCTGCAAGTTTCTCTTTTTCTTGCATTTAAAATGTTTAAGTTCATGTACTTTTCAGTTTGAATGTAGAATTTGAGAATTTTAGTAATTTTTTCAAAAATAAAATGATTTTTTTTTCTAATTTGTACTGGCTGGATTTAAAAAGCATTGCTATCCCCAGCATATAGAGAGGGACATGTTACTTGTGTATCTGCACATTGTTTATGTTAAAAATGAAGAAACTACCCCCAAGTAATTTCAGGGTTTTTTTGTCAGCAGTCTCATAGTTGCATACATCAGCCAGTGGTTTAGTAGTAAGTTCTGGGTCTGGTTGGATGAAGAACATCGACAGCTGGTTGATGTATGCAATTGTGCCTCCTATAGGTTTTCATTAGAGCTGCAAATAAGTACAAAAAAGAATCTTCTTGGTGTTTCCCTGTGTAGCCAGCTAGTGTGAATAGACCAGGGGAAACTTTACAGAGAGTGAATGTGAGGGAATATCTTCCTCACTGGGCAGTTACATAGAGAGTCAAAAGATAAGCATCCCTTCCATAGTCTGTTGGTTTTGAGGTGTAGAATGTTTAAACGCTGTGGCCAACTATACTGTTGGACAGCGCTCTCAGCATAATGAGAGTGAGATCAGGAGACTGTAGAGAAATCAGGAGATGGTTTCCAGTTAAAGGAGCCCTGCATTCATTTAAGACTGCTTGTTGATTTGTGCACAGGGGTCAGCTCTGCCGTCGGCCCTGTCCAGCACTGGAGCCACTGCCACCCCTGGCGAAGTAGTTCCCCAGGCCTGGCAAGGAAGGACAGGGCGAGGGTGAGGTGAAAGCCCTATATAATGGGCTTTGGCCGTTGCCTCAGACTCTTTAATTTGGCACAATCTGTTGCTACTGGTGACATCAGTTCAATTTTAGCACATACAAGCAATAGGATTTTAACCAACGAATCTGGTTTTTTTTTCTTGCTGGAAAGAAGAGGTTTGCTGTAATAGTAAAAATAAAGCAATTAGTAGTTTAACTGAGAAAAACAAAGAACTTAGGTTGGAATGCTGTGCGTAGCTACATGAAGTAAGTCCCATTGAACTCAGTGAGACATACTCCTATGTAGATCTGCACAGGATTATTCAATCAAATATTGAGTTGGCTTACAAATATATGGTCAGTAAATATGTAGTTGCTTGTTGTTCTCTGGAAATGGAGTGTTTTTGTACCCTTTTTTCTGTTTAGAAAATCCATCCCAAGAGATATTAAAACATCAACTTCTTCTTTGATGTAGTAGTGTTTGTTTTGGCTTTTTAAAAACAACATTGTTGCATCGAAGGAAAAATGTATTTTATTTGACCCTGTCACTAAATTTCTCATCACTGTTTCATTCTTAACTCCAGTGAACTTACAAGAGGGCAAACAGATTGTACTTTGAAAAAGAACAGGAAGAGTCAAGGATGTTGGAAATTAAAGTATTTCATTTATTTTGACAGATGTTTTGTGTTTTTGTGTGATGATAATTCTATGCAGAGTAGAAATTTAGCATTTCATAGAAAATAGTATGAGTGATGGTAGTGCAAAGGTTTGAAACAGTCAGCTCCTAGTAAACGACTTGCTGGAAAATGGATTGAGACTGTTGTAGATTTGTGGTAAGATCGCTCATGTTCGCAAACCAGTCAAGTGAGAAATAGAAATAGTTGGTGATTCTTCCTTCACTTGCATTTCATGGTTGAGGTGGCCGAATGCTTGCTTTAAAAATCTAGTTGAAATTAAACTTAAAGTGCTCAGTTAAAGCTCATTATGATGATGATGATAAGATAAAATACTAACCCAGATAACTGAAGCATGAATCAGTCCTGGGCCATCCCCTCCTTTGCTGTAATAATAAACTATGTGATATTTCCAAGATTATGTTTCATCTGATCCATAGGCCTCTTCATAATAATCCATATGGATACAACTGATCCATGAGCTAGAATTTACTACTTTGTAGTTATAAAAGGGTTCCCCCCCGCACATGCGTGCTAGTCGTGTCTGACTCTAGGGGTGGTGCTCATCTCCTTATTCAAGCCGAAGAGCCAGTGTTGTGCAAGTCCATGGCCACGTGGCTGGCATGGCTGCACGGTAACATTGTCTTACCTTCCCGCTTGTTACGGCAGTACCTATTTATCTGCCTGCATCGAACTGCTAGGTTGGTAGGGGCTTTGTCATTATAAAGCTGAATAAATGTCAACATGCAGTTATTTAGGTACTGTTTGAAGCAGTGCATCCATAAAACAATGAGCTGGTGTTTAAAACATACAACTTTATTGGTGGGTAATTTTTTAGATAATTCCTAAATAACTGTTATGTGAAAGTAAAGGAAAAATACCTGTATTACACTAAATGGCCAGGACTTTCCAAGGTTTTGTTTAGTTTTGTTCTATTTCAGGACCAAACGTGTATTTATTTGTTAGACACGTGCTTGTCTGTTTTCTGTTTTTCTGTTAAAAGTTATAACAGTCAACACTCTATAATAACATTAAGGTGGTCTGCCCACCACGCAGGCCAATGGGCCCTCTTAGGTTTCAGAAAGCTGTGTGTGGAATTCCTGATGAACTGGCTGGCGTGCTTGTTGATGCCTTGATGGAGGGCTGGCATGCCCCTGCCTCCAGGGCAATCAACATGCTTGCTCCTGAATGTCCCCTTTGCCACAGGGTTTGTGGAGCACCATGGTTCAACCAGAACCTATGGGCCCCGAAGTGGAATAGAAAGAGACTTAAAGAGCATTTGGAGGTGGGACCTGACAGATCATAACTGCTGTCAAGATCGCATCAACTATTTACTCAGCCAAGATTAAGGCTTCACTGTCCCGAGAAGTATAGCAAAAAACCATCAGGCTGAATTGTTCCATATAGTCGCGACTCGCGATCTATCTGGGGTTCATGACAGTATATCCTGTAACCAATTTGCAGCATTTTTTCAATAAAGTTGAGGCCATCCACCGGGACCTAGAACTTCAGTTATCAACAGTAGATTGAGCTGACACGTCCAGTGCATTGCCTTGCCTGGCTACCTTTACCATCTTTCAGCCTGTGGTGTTGTTTGAAGTGGACAGGGCCCTTGATCGCTGTTGTGCCACCACCTCCTCCCTTGACCCTTGACTGGCCATGCTGATAAAAGCTGCCAAGTCAGTGACCACCAAATGGGCTGTGACAATATTGGGTCTCTCCAGTGGGGCAGGGTTCCTCCTGCCCACAAGGAGACACTCATTAGACCCATCTGGAAGAAACTGAATTTGGCAGCAGACCAGATTGGCAACTATAGGCCTGTCACCAGTGTTTCTTTTGGTTGTTGAGAGGGTGGTGGTAGACCAGCTTCAGTGGCTCCTGGATGAAACTGATACTCTTGATCCATTCCATTCGGGGTTCAGGCCACACCATAGTACGGAATCAGCATTGGTCGCCCTGCAAGGTGACCTGCTGAGGGAGGCTGACAGGGGCAAATCATCCTTGTTGGTCCTCCTGAACTTCTCAGTGGCCTTTGACCATGGTATCCTTCTGGGAAGGCTCTCCCAAGTTGGGGATTGGAGGTCCTGCTTTGCAGTGGTTCTGCCCTTCTTGGAGCACCACCCCCGGAGAGTATAGCTGGGGAAGATGACCTCTACCTCTTGGTTCCCCAGTTGTGGGTTGCCACAGGGGTTGATAATCTCTCTCATGCTCTTTAATATTTATATGAGACCGCTGGGTGAGGTCATCGGGAGGTATGGGGTTTCGTGTCATCAGTATGCTGATGACACCCAACTCTATATCTCCTTTTCCCCATCTGCAGTGGATGCTGCTTTGTCCTTGGAGCACTGCCTGGATGCTATTTTGGAATGGATAAGGGCAAATAGAGTGAGGTTGAATCCGGAAGTCCTACGGGTGGGGGCTCCGGGTGTTGGCAGTTTGGGAAACTCCCTCACTTTTGGCAGGGTGACTCACCCCACACAGGATGAGGTGCACAGTCTGGGCGTTCTGTTAGACACAGTGCTCACAATGGAAGCCCAGGTGGTGTCACTGGTCCGTTCCGCACATTACCAGCTGCAGTGGATCGCATAGCTACACAACTTCCTCGACCCTAGCTTTCTCACTATGTTGGTCCATGCACTCGTAGTCTCGAGATTAGACTACTATAATGCACTCTATGTGGGGCTGCCTTTGAGATTAATGTGGAGGCTCCAGCTAGTGCAGAATACTTTGGCCAGGTTAATAATGGGTGTAAACCGCCAACAACATGTCACTCAGACACTGGTCACACTGCACTGGCTTCTGATCCATTTCCACATTGACTTCAAGGTTTTGATGTTGATGTACAAAGGCCTAATGGTTTAGGACCTCGCTATGTCAGAACGGCTCCTACCTGATAATACTACCCAGAACACTAGTTCCTCCCTGGCAGGTAATCTCCCAACGCCATGGGAAGCCCATAAAACAATTACCAGGAATTGGGTTTTCTCTGTGGTGGTACCTCATCTTTGGAATCAACTCCCTCCAGAGATCTGTGTGGCACCCACACTGCATATCTTTTAAAAAAATTGAAATCCTGGCTTTTTAAAATGGCTTCTCCTGGCTATTGATTATCATTGGTACTGATCTGGTTTTTTAAATATTTATTCTACCTCTTTTAGGCCATCTTGAATTGTTATATTGTTTTTAATTCTGATGTTGATTTTGATTTTAATCATGGTCTATTATTTTTGTTTTATGTTTGTTTCATTGTTTACCTTAAAATTCTATAAACCGCCCAGAGTGGCTTTTATGCCAGATGGTGCGGTATGTAAATCAAATAAATAAATAAATAAATAAATAAATAAATACAGAGCAGTGTGCAAGGAAAGGAAACAAAAATGACTCTTATTTCATTGCATTCTGTTCCAAATGTGGAACAAGTATTGGGCAAAATGGTTTAAAGCAGCAGAACACTGTGATAATTTGTGAGAGGGGTAGGTTTTGTTCCATGCCTTATGTATGAAAAGTTAACCTCTGGTTTTATCTAATATCCACACAGGAAAATACCTATTTAATAATCACAGATTTGATTTACCCCTGAATAGAGATGTGAGAGCCTGGAAGAAAACCAGAAATATTTGTAAAAAAATCCCTGGTTTTTTTTTTTTTCTTTTCATTTTCTTCCTGAAGTCTCTCCACCCCCCGCCACACATTGTAAAAATTACAAAGAAAAGAAAAGAAACAATGATTATGGAATGTTTTATTTTAACATGATGAATAAAATGCTCTAAGACAGGGTGTTCAAATATTTTCCAAATCATTTATAAAAAATATTATTGAGACATAGTCCCACTCCCTTCTATACATTTCCCCCTTCTTCAATTCTTTTCATGAAAATGAGGTTTTTATTTTATTTTTATTTAATACTATGGAGAGGAAACATGAACAATTGTTATTTCTGGATTTTTAAACATTGTTTTGTAGAGGGGGGGTTGTTCCACATAAACTAGTAAACAGGTCAGGAGATTGTTACTTCATTTGTTACGTACAATTTACAAATACATATTATTTAAAAAGTAAATTCTGTTTGTAATAATTATTTGGATACACTATATTTTAATATGCTAGTTGTATGTTGCTGCATGGTGTCTGTTTATTTCTGTGCTGGATATCTTCTGTGCATCTTTCGTAGAATGTAATTGGTAACTGCACTAACTATAGCAGCTTTTCTTTGTTTTAAGGCTCATGCTTGC
Source organism: Phrynocephalus forsythii (assembly GCA_029282475.1). NCBI lineage: Eukaryota > Metazoa > Chordata > Lepidosauria > Squamata > Agamidae > Phrynocephalus > Phrynocephalus forsythii. The sequence continues at coordinate 46,830,844 of JAPFRF010000004.1, forward strand.
AGGAGCACCAAACTACCGGTACTTGGTCGTGCCTCTAAAAGGAGCAGTATAGTGTGATCTTTGTGTTAATCTATATTGCTTCCTTTGTGGCAAACCTGTAGAGATCATAGAAATGCTGATCTTCAAAGGGAAATGAAGGTCTGGCAAAGGTGACAGGTGTCATTTTGTCCAGATCCAGTTTACTGGAAGTGTAGAACCTAAGGAATTCTTGACTGTAAAAGCTTGCCAACATTATACTATGAGCCCGGTAAATATAGTCATAATTGACTTGGAATCCTACCTCAATGACACTGTAACTTGGGAAATCTTCCTCTGCTATCAGAGGTTGAATCATCTCAATAGTCATTGCACAGTCAGTACACTATTTGCATATCAGTGTTGCTCATAATCTCTCTCCTGATAATAATACTGTCATTTGAACTAGCAAGGACATTCTGGTAGTACACATTGGAATGTGTGTCATCCCTGTTGTCATTTCCATATCCCTATGTGTCATCTGGCCCATAATCCATACTCATAGTCCATATTCAGATTCTATAAATTCATATAGTATGTTAATAATACATTATAGGTTGCACATATCTTTGAAAATTGGCAAAGTAAGATCCTGATTCCTATCATTTTTTCTCCCTTAAGAAAGCATAGCTGTAACGTCATCGAAGTTACCCTAACTCTGTTTTAAAAGTCCTGCTATCTTGTGATTTGTTTGTTTGTTTGTTTGTTTTTGAATAGGCATAGGATAAATTGGATGAAATTACAGTATGATGTGCAAGTTTATTTAGCTCACTCTTAATTTCCAGTTCTTTTTTTGGAAAGCTTCTTTTTCTGCACATACACAAATATCTCATGCATAAGTTGAAGTGGGGACATTCTATCTCGTGCTGAAATATTACAATGAATACGTATTTAAATATGAAAACAGATTTACGAAGTAATAAATATTTATTTGAAACATTAATATGATAAATGTTTGTTGTTCCTATTCTAAATTATTTAGTATGTATCATTAGAATGTTTCCAAGAAAATGTAAGTCGATTCTGATATGGAACTTTAAGGTCTTAATGAAGTTCAGATGGTGCTTTCCCGCCAGTGGAAGAAAATCAGAAATATTTCACAATAAAAGTTCCAGTCTTTCTTCTACTAAAAGAAGAACTCAGAATGCATGTAGCAAAGATAATAATAATTAATGTTTAGCTCATTCTCTGCTCTGTATCAGTAACTAGGGCTTTTGTGTGTGTGAGAGAGGCTTCAGTGCTCTTGAACTGATTATTACTGCTTTAGGTCTTAGCTAGGAATAACCCCCCACCCCCGGATTTGATAACATCCCTTCCTGCAAGACTGATGTGGTTTTGTCCACCCATCCCGAAATAAAGAGATGAGACACGTTTCTGGAGTTAATATTGGACCACTATTTATTAACATTGTATCAGACTCTTTCTCCTACTTTTAAGTCCTAAAAGGGGGACCTGAAAGGTCAAGTAGCTCTCTGGTATTTACAAATATGTAAAAGGGGGGTTAACAGGTGAATTAGCACCCACCCCGCAGGCGAAGGAAAAGTTGTGGGCAGCCCTCCCCGAGCCCTTTATGGCTAGGGTCATAAATCTGTTCTGTCATATCTACTTTTTCGCTTAATTCTGGGATTTAACAGCTGCCCTTGTACAAGGTACTATCTTCTACTCTTACCCCAAGGGGCTTTTAGCCACTTGCCCTTACCGTCAATTCTGACCAGAGAGAGAAGTTGGAGCCCCATAATGAAGAGAATGGGATGAGCGAAAATGTGCCACCACTCAAGGCCAATCAGAGCAGTGGCCAAAAATTCCCATCCGGCCCTTACGCGACCAGCTAATCTCATTGAGGGAAGGGTGGGTGGGTGAGCCGCTGGAAAACAAAGAGGGTGGTGACCTCCTTGCTAGCCTTTACATGGGGCTTTGCTGAGAGGTCAGTTGTCCTAGTAGTCAGCAGCTTGCCAGTGGTCCCAAGTGTGCTGGCAAAGCCCCATTGGCCAGCGTGTCTCCCTCGGGCAGGTAGACAAAGGGCCCCCTCCCAGCACGGGGCTGATCACAGCTCCCATTGTCTGGAATGTACTGCATAGTCACTTTTAATTTATACTGGAGTTGAGTAGAGAGATCCCTTAGTTGGCTTGAGAAATGTCTTCCATAATGTCGGCATGTTGTCTCTAGTAGTCCAGTCATTATAATATTCCCTGATAAATTGCTAATCCGAATACTTTATTTATTGGTCCAATAACAAGCATATTTTATTAATTGGTCCATTAACAGGCATACAGTATTTGCTACATGTAGATGTGGTTTATGTGTTTTTCATTTCTACTGAATTTAATTTTATACAGCTTCACATTCCAATGATCACAATTTGATGATATTTGAACTGAGCAAATTAAACATTTTGGTCAAAACAAAGAAATGGCTCCTTCAACTCTTTAATGACTGGAGGATGAGCAGCCAGATTTCAAAACTATGGCAAAGGACAAAAGTAACTGCTTCAGTGAAACCAAGCAACCCCCAAAGCTACAGGCCAATGTTTCTCCTATACCGCTTATACAAAGTGTTTGAATGAATGATATTAAATTATTTAACCCCTAAAATTGAACCTCTTCTAATTCCAGAACCTACAGGCTTGAGACTTGGCAAGAGCTGTACTGCTCAAATCTTAATTCTAACCCAGCATGTACAAAATGGGTTTGAAACACATAAAATAACTAGAGTAGCATTTGTTGCACTTATAGCAACATATTATACTGTCCACCATCAATTGCTACTCAAAAAGCTTTACCTCCTTATTAAAGATCATGGAGTAATATGATCTTTAGTAAGATGTTCTACTTCAAAACTGAATTCATTTAATAGACTTCAAAATGAGGTAAGATCAAAGAATAATCAAGTAAAAAGGGACTAGTTGGATCCCTGACAACTTTTCTGTGATTGTGGAGAAGTTCAATCAGTTGACACATGGGCATGTAATTTATTCCTCACCATATCTACAAAATTTATTCCTCACGATATCTACCAGGCAGAGCGAATCTCTCAGAGATCAACTGAGGCCCGACCTAGCAGAATGTCGTGGGCACTCTCACTTTGGGTGGCCACGCCCAGGGAGGCTCGGAAAACGGTGACACGCAACCGAGCCTTCTCTGTGGCTGGTTCCGTAATCTGGAAACATTTCTCAAGTGAGTTGCACCTTGCACAGTCCCTGCCAGCCTTTAAAAAGCCTTAAAGACCTGGCTTTTTCGCGAGGCATTTGGGTGACCGTTAATTTAATTTTATTGTTCGGTCCCGCCCTCTTGCCAGTGAATCTTATGGTAGTTTCACCACTATGTTTATATTATGAATTTATTTTTCATTTTTTTCATTTTATTATTACTGCTTTCTTTCTTTTATTCAGTTTGTTCTTATTGTTATTGATAGTGTTGTAAACCGCCCGGAGTTCCTCCGGAAGATGGGCAGTATATAAATATTAAAATAAATAAATAAATAAATAAATAAATAAATAAATAAATAAATAAATAAATAAATAAATAAATAAAAGAAAATATAGCAAATGCTCGAGATAACACTGTTGAAGTAGCTTGCTTCTGATGAAAAATAGTCTAATTATCTTAACATTTAAATTGTTTTTTAATTGTACCCATATTTCATATACATCCATCATTTAAAACTGTGGATCACTCTGACGTGAATAAAGAAAGAAGCTCTTCAAAGCAGACTTCCAGGCTATGTAGATTCAGAATTTATTTCTTTCATAGGTAGGAGTTCTGTCGTACCAATAGGAACCCAGAGTCTGTGGAGCAAAATTGGTTACTCGAAACAGCAGCCTTGCCTCAACTATCTTTGTGCACTCATGTCACAGATACTGTCATACATTGTTGATTGCACTGCAACAATCCTTGTGCTGTCTGCTTCTCTGACACGTTCAATAGCCACAGTAGCACCCCTAGATTTTCCCTTGAGCTTCTTATTCTCCCTGCAGTCCTCTAAACCACTGGGGATATGATAGCTATGTTTAAATATTTGAAAGGATGTCATATTGAAGAGGGAACGGGTTTGTTTTCCATGGCTTCAGAGACTAGGACTCAGGGCAATGGTTTCAAACTTGTGATGGGGTTCCTGCATGGCAGGGGGTTGGACTGGATGGCCCTTGAGTTCTCTTCCAACTCTATGATTCTATGGTTCCCAACCTTGGTATCCCAAATGTTCTTGGACTAAAACTCCTAGAAGCCTTCACCACTGTGCTTGCCAGGATTTCCTAGTGTTGTAGTCCAAGAACATTTGATGACCAAGGGAAGGAAACCACTGTTCTAAACCAAAGTTGTGAGTAGACATACTTTCAGTTTTGCACCTAACAATGATAAACTGTGATTAATTGAAAACAGAAGAGGAGACTTCAGATCCCCTCCTCCTGAGTCTGCTGAAAGAGAAGGGAGTGTTCCATCCCACCTAAACATCTGTGGGTTTGGGCTTGTCCAAATCCTTTGTATAGGATGTCTCTGTGAATGCAGCTATAATGGAGGAAGGAGTATCTAATCTGGAGCTTTCACCTTTATAGGACCTGCTTCCTGGAACCAATATCTTCCCTGCATCATTCCCATCTTAGCATACGTGCCTCTGAAGTGAGCATGTGCATATAAACAAAAGACACACATTACTTGGTATGCTTGTACCATTTGTAGTGGTGCCTATAACACTGATTCTATGGATCAGCTGTCATTTTGTGATCAGATAACACTTGGGGGGGAAATGAGACACTGAGAAGTGAATTGGCAGAATTAAACGGTTGTAATCTGTTGTAGGACTTCATGTTGTTTCTGCTTTTTATTATTATTTGTAATTAATGTGTATAGATTTATAAAGGTATACATGCAGATTTATGCTTAGAGACCAATCATGCACTGCACCAGACCCCTCCCCCCAAAAAAACAATCCAATAAGTGGCTGGAAATTCAGTTTTCTTTTTGTTTTTTAAAACTACTTTTTGAAGTTGGTTACAAAGTAAAAAATAATGCCAAGTTGCTGTTCTTGGAGGTTACCAGCAGTGGGAATTGCAGCTTTTTTTTTAAATGAGGGAAGTAGGTGTCAAGAAACAGGCCCAGGATCATTGCACCTTTTTGTACAGCATTTAATAGCTCCTGATGACAGGATATCTCCTATATCAAAAAATGGGAAAAGTGATTGGGAAGTTTTCACATGGAATAATGGATTAGATGGGGATTTTGATATCTATTACATTTCATGGCACATACATTGAAAAATTATTGTGGTTAGAAACAAGCCAAGATGGACTTCAGGAAAAGGAGAAACTATAGGAACTGTGTTAAACTTGATGCAAGTAAAGTTGACACATGGTCTAATATGACATGCTTTTGAACCAAGAGAAAAACAGGTGTCTAAAAATGAGCTGCAGGGTGGAAAGACTCACTACTTAACCCAAATTATCATGTGAGCTTTCCACATGCTAGATAAATTACTTGTGCTGTATATGCGTGCATATTCCTTTTGCTGCAAACTACTGTACATTTGCTGTGGACACGTTGTTATTGCTATGTCAGTGCTAATGCCAAGGTGTTTTAGCTGCCATCGTGAGATAACAACTGAGAAATGAATGGTTGCCCGGTTCACTGTAAAGTTATGATATGCCAAAATATATCTGAACTTGGTTTTATGATAATTTAAATAATATGGTGTCTCTCTTATATATGTTACAATCACCCCACAAAGATGTATCTTTCTCTTATTTGACAGGCTTGCCTTCCGTTAAACTGAGCACGCATAACCTCACTGTTATTGAAGGAGGAAACATCACATTATACTGTGATGTTACAGGAAGTCCAACACCAAATGTAGCTTGGGTTTTCAGTAATATTGTTTCAAAATATGAGGTAAGCATTTATGTCAAAATATGTTAATCTAACAAGATGGTTCATAGTTTATTGAGGAACTGTATAATTCATTCCCTGATTGCCATTATTGCTTCAGAAGCATGAAGTGTGACACCCAAGGTGTGGTGGAAACCTCTCCCTGCTCCTGCCTCCAGGCTGAGAGGGCTACTTACTGGTCTCCACGTGCCACTGGGGTCCTCCTCAGCAGTGGTGCTCCATTCCAGGCAAGAGTCTGACTGGGCTAGCCCTGCCTTCCTGGTCAGCCGAGCACTCATTGGTTGCATGGTGGGACTCCCCGTCCCGTTTCCTTGCCGGAGTGGTTGGCTGCCTGAGGAGGCGGGGAAGTGGCACCTGGGCTCCTGCCTGGATTGGGGCACTGCTGCTGTATGAGGACCCTGATGGCACACAGTGGCTGGTAAGTGGACTGGTCGGTCCAGAGGGTGGAGGATGGGCTCTGCAGCACCTATAATTATTTCTGCTAACATTCATGAATAGCATGTTAAATAAAATGTATATATTGTTAATTGTGAACTGGTGAGGAAAAACATATTTTTCCAAGAACGCAAACTGTCTTACGAGTCTGATGTGTCCAGGAGCAGTTCGGCTGGATAAATTCTTAAAAGTCACATAATGAAATGTTACCCTGCCCGCCTTTAAAAAGGTCTTGAAAACCTACCTTTTTAAAGAGGCATATGGCGACCTTTTTATTTAACTTTATTTATTTTTTTCCCCTGCCCGCGCCATCCTTCATGGAAAGAATTGTCCCTCCTTATTATTTTTTATTAGTACCTCTCCCCTTTATATTTTTTCTCTGTTGTCTTTGTTGTATTGTTTTAATTGTAAACCACCCAGAGTTCCATTCGGAACATGGGCGGTCTAGAAATATAATAAATAAATAAATAAATAAATACTTACTAACTCCAAGTGTCACATTTAGCCTGATGTAAAATTGCTGGCTGCAGTGATGGCATTTGTTTTAGTCAAAGACGAGTCTGCTTGTGACAAGAACACTTGGTGCTGTAAGGGCCAGATAAGATGTTACAGCAAACATTCATGTCCAGTCCTGTCATCAGGTGATTGGCTAGCATTGTTCACACTCTGCAGACCCAGATAAGGGTAGAAAAATTGGTTTCCCTAACCCCTTATGTGCATTAGCAGCTATCATAAGGCTGTTTTAAGGTGAGGACTTCAGGTATTTCTGTTATGTGCTATCTCCAGGTTCATGTGATCAGCTAATCAGGGCAAATGTAGGTGTTCTAGCCATTTTATACTAGTGATCAATAAAAGTGCTCTGCCTTTTAATGCTAGGCACAAATTCGACTGAATCTACTGATGGACGCTGCACCTGTTCAAACAATTGGCGCAGTGGTTAAACTGTGGTAAAGGTAAAAGGAAAAGGTCCCCCCACACATGTGTGCTAGTCGTGTCCGTCTCTAGGGGCAGGGCTCGTCTCCGTATTCAAGCCACAGAGCCAGTGTTGTGCAAGTCCGTGGTCATGTGGCCAGCATGGCTGCCAGGAAACACTGTTTTACCTTCCTGCTTTTTACGGTGGTACCTATTTATCTAATTGCATTTACATGCTTTCAAACTGCTAGGTTGGCAGGAGCTGGGGTTATCAGCAAGAGTTCGCTCCACTGCATGGCACCCAGGGTTCCAACTGCTGAGCTGCCGACTTTGCAGCCGACAGTTTTCGGAGCCTTAGAACACTGAGCCACCACAGCCCCCTAAAAAGCGGTACTGCAGCGAAAAATGTGCTCCCGACCCAGGGTTCAATCCCAGGTAGCTGGCTCTTGCTTAACTCTGCCTTTTATCCTTCTGAATTCGGTAAAATGAGTACCCAGCTCACTGGGGAGGGGGGAAATGTATAGCCTGCATAAATGTAAACTACCCAGGTCGTGCTTTATGTAGCAGTATATAAGCAAACCACTTCCTTTTGCTTTTCTTCATGATCCCATCCTCTTCATATATTGAATTCAGAGACTTTATTAATGTCTGCATGGGAGAAATACAGTTTTAGGGTGTTAGGAAACTTGATGCTTGTCATTTAATTAGAGATCAGAAATTAACATGGAATGGAGTATATGATTTTTGCTTGGTTATTATGTTTGCACTCCTCGTCTTAGGATATTATCTGATGATTTCCTGGATGTTACAGAACCCCAGTGAAGTGAATCAGCTAAATATCAGATCTCCAGCTTCATTTTTTTTTCATGCACAGGGCCTAATAATTGTGACACATATCCACCTGAGTCTGAACAGTGGCAAGTGGAAGCATGATAAGATGTTACAAGGCACTGCTATGATTCTATGATTCAAATGAGAGATGTGCTCCTGTTTTTTAAAACGAACCACAAAAAATCAGCAGAAGCAGGTTGTGACGATAGTTCGGTGCACCTTCCTATTTAGTCTGCCTATGCAAACCAAAAGCAAAGCAAAGATATTCTGTCCCGTAATGCTTAAAGTTCTCTCTAGGCAGTTTACAATTTAATTATGTGTGCTGCATATTGCCCACCCACCCATGAGCTGGATACTCAGTTTGCCAGCAATCAGAGATGGAAATCTGAATCAGCCTTGATCCAGCTACCTGCACTTGGGAGTGAATCATTCTAATGGGTCCCAACCTATCTCTGGCATAAGAGCCAAGGCTGATTTGCAGATAGGAATCCTAAACCTGTTTCTTCATGTTCGTCTTAGGCGGCAAGTCTACTTATGAAGAACAAAATACCTAACTGGACGAGAGAGAAAAATATAGTCTTCAAACTAGTGGACACTTTGGACTAAATCCGATTGTTAGGTTAACTAGAATACACCCATTAAATTAATGGGACTTGTTAAAGTAATATGTATTTACATTCAGTGAATCAGTTCTAACCGAGATAAAATACTGGGTTTAGCACATATTAACACTGAATAACATACAGTATTCTATAATGTGTTTCAATGTAGATAATTGTCTTAGCATTAGCAATATTCAATATAGTCAAGCATGATAGGGGATGTAGCAGTTGCACTCCTAACCCATTTATTTCTTTATTTTCTTCTAGAATCATACAAATAAGAACACGGCATCTCTAACTATAAAGAATGCGTCATCAAATGACAGTGGTCTGCAGATTTCTTGTGTAGCAGAAAATATTGTGGGCGAAGACCAAGATTCTGTTGACCTGTCGGTGTTCTGTATGTAAATAATTTTACATAAAAGCTTTATTATCATCCCAGCATGCCAACAAAATTCCTTTGAGATTGTTAGATTGTTATGTGTGTTTATTGTGTATGTGAGACTGCTGAGCAAGAGATAAGGAGTTGGGGCCATCATTTTATAGATTACATTTATTTAAGTTAGACAGACAGACAGACAGACAGACAGACAGACATATAACATATACATATATGTTATTTGGCCAAATATAATAACTTAGGGCAGAGAATTTATTCATAATGCAGATGCTGTTCTCTTGGTCATGTCATAGTCAAAAAATGTTGAATCATTGACACCCCCTCCCCTTATTTTTCTAAACCCATGCACATCAAGATTTTCCACACTGATCCTCCTTGATGTTTATTTATACAGCGGACCCTTGTATAACAAATGGTTTGTATAACATAAAGTTTGTACAACATAAAAAATTCCGGAGATAGGGGAAATTTGCTTAACATATTCGCCTATGGGGCAAATCTGTACAACATAAAAATGGGATCACTCTGTTTTCAATGCATTCCTATGGGAAATTTGTATAAAGGAAAATTTGCTTAACATAATTTCATTCGGAACAAATTAATTCCTTTATACAAGGTACCACTGTACATTTATTGTTACTTATCTGTTTATTGTTTGTGACCCAGAATAGTGTCCTGTATATGCAATAATGGGCAGTATACAGTATCAGTCAGTCAGTCAGTCAGTCAGTCAGACAAATTTTAAGAGACCTAGGTTGCATTTAATGTAAAAACATAACTACATAGTTTTCTTAGCATCTTTTTTAAACAAAGTCTACAAGGAAAATTTATTGAAGAAATATTTGTGAGATAGTAGATTTAAAAACAGAGCTTGTTGGCAGAGGAATATTACCAGTTTAGGCAGAATGAATTATGTTTTTGTTTGGTGATGAGACCATTTTGATCAGTTTATTTCATCGTTATATTCTGTCAGTTTCTGCCAGATAGTGTTTGATTGTTTAAAATAAGCTGATTAATTTATGAGAAAGCAAATGCGTGAGATACTAATCATACTTTTATTGTTCTTAATTTAGTTGCACCAACTATCACATTTCTTGAAAATCCATATTCGGACCATCACTGGTGCATTCCGTTCAGTGTGAGAGGAAATCCACAGCCTACCCTGACATGGTTGCATGATGGGGTTAAGCTGAACGAATCAGCTTTTATCTTCACTAGAATACACGTTAGCAGTCAAACAGAACACCATGGCTGCCTTCAGCTGGACAACCCCACCCATGTGAACAATGGAAACTACACATTGGTGGCAGAGAATCCATATGGAAGAGATGAAGCCAATGTTTCTGCTTATTTCATGGATGATCCAGGAGGTAGTAAGTAGTAATATGGCATTAATACCATTCAGGCATTGCTTATGTAAACCATTTCCCCTCATCAGTTTATTTAAGGATGCTTCTAAATGTTAATATGAATAGGCCATTTTCTTTCTCTCCCCCCCCCGTATCCAGTCATTTGGTGGGGGAAATCCATCCATCCACCCATCCCTTATTAAAACATAGTCTGCAGTATGCTTAATCTGAGGAAAGAGTGCTTGCCTTAACTTTGCACAGTGCTATATGCTAGAATATCAGTCATTCTATATTCAGGAAAAAAACATACTATTATTAATTAAGAATATAAAAAGACTGATATTTACAATATTTTATTTATTTATATAATTATATAATTGTTCAATCTATTTATTATGAATTACATCTTTGTCCTGTTCTTCACTTAGCAGTTCAAAGTGTAATAGTTGTAGTGATACAGTACTGCCTGTTGAGGCCAAAGACAGTCTCACTTGTTTTCTTTGTTTAACTTTTCAAATGTGTGTCTCTCTCATATGCTTTAAGAATTGTAGCTAGAGATGGGCACGAAATGAACAATTTTTCGTTTCCGTTTTTGTTTTTTCGTTTCATTACGCAACAAAACGACAAATGAATTTTATCTCTAAAATGAAACAAAACGAACAGAAACGCCAGAAATTTTGTCGTCCGTTTCGTTTTCATTGCGGCAATACATTGAACTGCTTTAAAAGTTAAAAAAATCACAAAAAATGAAATAAATGGTAACGAAATGGTAATGAAACGAATGAAAACGAAAACAATTTTTTGCAAAAATTCACAAAAAATGGAAACGAACCGAAACGGACCCCCTAAACGACAAACGAAATGCCATATTTTTGATTCGTGCCCATCTCTAATTGTTGCTGAATAGGCAGAGGTGCTAGATATTAACTGGAGAGAAGCAAAGTACAGTGAAATAGTCCTGGACCTTGGATGCTACTAAAGACATTTTGTTGTGCTCTGAGATATCTGTTATCTGAGGTTTTCATCCCCTTAAACCAAGACTGTCAAGACGGGATCCTTTCATAGGTGTGGGTGGGTGCATCCTCTTTCATCCTTCTCCTGCCTCCTTCATTGTCCACAATTGAATAGATACATTTCCCCTATGCAGGCACAGAGCTGTGCAGCAGGAGAATATATGATGCCATGCATTTCAAGTTATTAGATTCCATAATTTTAGCACAATCATTTATTACAACTATTTGTGAATTTTAATTAAAGCAAGCCATTTTGTTCTGTGATGCTAATTTTATCATCTCTGCTTTTGCCATTTTATTCATTGAAAGTCATATCAAAATTGTAAGCCGTAGGGAAATGTTTCTGTTTGTGTAGCAAATAGTATAAATATGGAAATGGAGTAGAACTGAAATGGCATAATATATTTGCGATACCCTTTGGTGGCACACAAAAATACCTCACTATGGCAATAACCATCTCCCATCACCTCATGGTAGAAATTGCACTTCATATTCTATACCTTCCCAATGGTGCAGTGAAGAAACAAAACCCTTCCTAGGGCTGGTACAGTAAATGGACCCAGATTGCCACTTATCCTTTCAGTAGTAGAAACATTAGAAATAAATTAATTGGAGATTCCCCAGGAAATCCCAAGTGACCCTGTGTAACTATACAAAACCCCTGGTCTGGATCCAGGTGCTAGGGAAGCACCACTAAGACCAATTAAATCTCCTTTACTTGAGTATAAGCGGGCGTATTTAGAGTATTGCTGGCTAAGAAACCATGGTAGGCTAATTAAATTTCATAAGGGACTGTTTTCTGTCCCCTTTCTTGTTCTTTTCAAGCATTTTAAAAAGGTTCTGGGTTTGAAGCTTGCATATAGTTGGCATATCCGGGGGAAGGAAGACTGAGCTTTGAACCCCAAGAGAATGCTGGCGTGTTAGGACAGCCAGAATCAAATACTGTACTTGAAACCATATATGCTTGTTTCACTTTCTAAGTGAACAGTTATTTTTCAGATGGCAGTATTAGGGTTAAAAGCTCATTTCCTGCCAAATTTACTCCAACATATTTTCTGTCTTAGAAAATTGTTGGATGTGGAATACAGATTTCCACTTTCTATCCAAATCCTTTAATCATACACAGAAGGACAAACAAACAAAAGATAAAATCTGCTGTGATGATTATATTCATGTCTTATGTTATTATTTAAGATACATACAGATCAGTCTTCTTCATGGAGCCTTAATATGACTTTGATAACTGCTCTAACTCTGAATTGTGATTGCAAATTATTTTTACTGCACAATGAAGCATAAAGATTAAATCCGCATCCTAGTATTATGTTCGTTCTCACTCCTATTTGTATGCATAAATTGTCACAGTGGATGTTTGAGGGAAAGAGATATCCTCCTTGAGTACATGACTGATTCTGTGATGCTATATGGCTTAAAAGGCGGATATCTCAAAAGGCTGAGATCCTGTTGTTTGCTGTACTAAGTTGTATTAGAGTAGACCCATTGGATCAGTGGGGAGGATTTGGTCAGTCAACTCCTCCATAAGTTCCACTGATTTAAACAGGCCTACTCGAACTGCAAAGTCTCTGCTAAGCAACACAGACTCTGCATAGCCCAAGATGAATATTGGTGCAATCCTTATATAGAAATATATACAGTTGTCAGAAATCAGCCTCTCTGAATTCAGTGTTTTACTCCCAGGTAAATGCGTATAGGATTGCAGCCAAAAAGGTTGTATAATAAGCTATTTGTTCTTAAAATGTATTTATTTATTTATTTATTTATTTATTTATTTATTTATTTATTTATTTATTTATTATATTTAAAATGTTTTCTCCTTAAAAAGCAACTTACATAATTAAAAACACAATATTGAAAGCTAAAAAGAGTCAATTATTCAAATAATAAAATAATAAAATGACATAATAATAAAATGACATAATAACATTATAATAAAAGTGTTAGGTAAACGCATGACTTGTTTTTTTTAATCTTTGTATTCTAGAATCTGTTTTAATGGTGTTTATGATTATTGCTTTATTTTCATTATTTTTTATTTTTTTATTATCTTATTTTAGAGTAAAGTTATGAGTGATGGAAACTAACATTGAAAACATAGTGTCAATGTAAACCCATAAGGTTATAAGTAGCAATAAACACAAAGTCTATGTGATCCTGTAGAGTCATATAAAAGACACATGATAGGTAGACCATCATTCAGGTAAAGCTTGCCTGAAGAGAAAGGTCTTTGCCTGTTTCTGGAAAGACATCAGAGATGGAACAGTCCTGGTCTCTATGGGAGGGAGATCCAGAGTCTGGGTGCAGCCTTCGAGAAGGCCCAGAGTAGCAATTCGGGTGTTATAAAAATTGAACAAACAGGTTTAGAAGCAACAAAATACAGAAAACCCTGTTTGGAACATTTCTGAATCTCTTTCATGCTACTTCAGGTAGGAAGGATTGAGTCTTGCAGTTAATGCCAGGCCTTTACTATAGTAAAGTATAGTAAATATAATATCAAAATATAGTAAAATATAGTAAAATATGATATCAAATCCTGAAGATCAGTGTTTCCCTTAAAGATTATAATACACTCTAGCCTTCTGGAGTAATTCTGCCACAACAACTTAATTATTTTCATTCAATTCGATAGGCAATTAATTCTGTTTGAAAAGGATTTCAAATTAGTGAACTTGGTGAAATTCTCATGAGAGAGGTTCAGGATTGTTGAGCTTACTTTACCTATGAGGCAGGAGTATGGGCGGATGTCCTTTCTTTCATTGTATAGTAATATCTGTGGCAGCTGGCCGCCTTCTCATCTTTACACAGTTAAATTATAATCCGGAAGAAGATAAGGTAAATCTTCCCACAAAGATTTTTCAAATCAGGAAATGTGGGCAGCTAAGGGAGGAGGAGTACGCTGAACAATGGAAAGGAAACAAGCACAGAGCCGTTGGAAGAAAACCAACAGAACAAAAGACAGCACCTTCAGCCATCATGCAGTGTTATCGTAGCCACAAAAATGTTATGAGAATAAATTTGAATGAATCCTGAGCATGAAGAAGAAAAATTAAAGTTTCTTCTGTGGAAAATTCATTTGCTAACTTTGAGGGCAAAAATTTCAGCTTTTGCTTTCCCTCATATCTCCTACAGCACCACTTATCAGAAATGAGAGAAATTACCCTCCCTCTAGAGAAATGGGTTGAAAATGTCCTCCCACCCCCCTTTGTCTATAGATAAACTTGGGGGGGGGGTTCAAGAGTCATTTATGAACAGTTAAGAGTAATAAGCATCAGACCAGCCATTCTCAGTGGGGGCCATATGGTTCACAGTGTGTGTGTGGGGGAGCTGTTACATTTGAAGGGGGCCACAGACTGAAAACTATTCAGATACCACACCACTTTATAAGGTTCACTATGTGACTTTGACAATTTGGCTTATATTTCTTTCATACTGTCTTTATGACTGGCAAAAAAAGAAAGAAAAAGAAAAAAAGGTTGAGAGTGGCTGTCCTAGGTGACTAGCATTTGAAAAAGTCAGGGAATAGCAGTCTTTTATTTCTTCTATGCATTCTAATGTTGCATGCTAACATTACCTAGAAAAGTAGTTACAGTACAAACATATACGTTAAGTATGGTTTTGGTTATTGGGTATAGGACAAAGAAAAAAGAAAAAAAAGATGCCTTCATCAATCTTTTTGGAAGAGCCAGATGTAGAGTGAACTGTGCAAATAGTGCCTGACCAGAGGAGTACAGACAAAATTGGAACTTTATCCCATCCTCCTACACTGTCTAGTGGAGTTCCTTTTATTTCCCTTCTGAAGGAAGGAAATTAGACTTAATAGAGCCAACTATCTCCCCTTCTTATTGCCAGAGCTTTTAATCATTTATAGTGTGTAGCATACAGAGACTTTAAGGAAAGTGTTTTTGATCTCCCTTTCACTTTTTTCTTTTTAAAAAAATAAAATAACTTTTTTTCTATAGAAATGGAGAGCTTTCTTAACTATACACGGCTGTTTGGGTGTTCTGGAAGTTTTTCCTCCTGACGTTTCGCCAGATTCTGTGGCCAGCATCTTCCTAGGGCAAGGAGCTCAGGGAACTAGGAGTTCTCTCAGTGCTCTGGGGTATAGGTGAGTGAGTTTGTGAGGTTTTAAAGTTGTGGGAAAGAGGAAACCTGTCCTATGCAGGAGAATAGGTGTTAGTCATTGTATTGTTATGGAGGGATTAAGAAGTTTCCCTGCAATCTGATGGTGGCAATCTTTCTGTATACTAAAACAACCAGACTAAACTGCAAACTAAAATAACCAGAAACATCAGCAGTAGCTGAACACACCCTGAAACAAACTGGATATGAAATCCTCCTTCAGGACACAGAAGTACTGGACAACACTAACAATCACTATGTTAGACTACACAGGGAAGCCACTGAAATCCACAAACATATGCACAGTTTCAACAGAAAAGAAAAAAGTCTAAAAATCAACAAAGCCTGACTTCCAGTACTGAAAAGTGCAGCCTGCAAAAAAAAAAAGTTCAATGATTCCCACCCAGCCACAAGCACCAATGATTAGTTCACACAATAGAACAGTTAATGACACCCTTCAACCACAGAGGAGGATTGCCACCACCGATGATTGCAGTGAAACAATCCCTCCATCACAATACAACAACTATTCTCCTGCATAGGACAAGTTTCCCTTTCCCCACAACTTTAAAATCCCACAATCTCACTCATTCTATACCCCAGAACACAGAGAGAACTCCTAGTTCCCTGAGCTCTTTGGCCTCTGAAGATGCCAGCCACAGTGTCTGCCAAAATGTCAGGAAGAAAAATTTCCAAAACACAGCCAAACAGCCCGAAAAACTCACAACAGCTATATAGAAGAATCTTTGTTTTCTTGGGAGGCTTTGCAGCCGTTTGTTCTGTTGTTGACACAGAATTAGCTGATTTGCTAGCAAGAGGAAGTGTTATGAATGAAGGTGATTATTGTTAATAATTTCTTTGTCCCTTTAATCTTGGAGGCAAGGTTATCAATCACATTGAATTACCAGAAAGCATGTGTGCTTTCAGATATAAAGAGGGAGCTTCTGTCTGGGCATAATATATTTCCCTTCCGTACTCACAGGGCACAGCAGAGGGTTATTATGAATATTCACATTGCTCCTGCTTAAGAAGGGGGACATGACTGAGACATACAAAACTATGCAGGAGATCGATAAAGTGAATAGAGGAACGTTCTTTTCCCTCTCACAGAATTCCAGAACTAGGGGTCATCCACTCAAATTGAGAGTTGGGAGACTAAGAACAGTCAAAAGAAGATATTGCCCAGCATGCCATTAGTTTGTGGAGCTCCTTGCTGCGGGATGTGGTGATGACATCTAGCCTAGATGCCTTTAAAGGGGGACTAGACAGATTTTTGGAGGAAAATACGATCACAGATTATAAGCCATGATGGAGGGTACCTCAAAATGCTAGATGCAGAGGAGTGGTATCAGGAGACAGGGATCTAGTTGTCTCACATGCTCACAGAGGCATCTGGTGGGGCCACTGTGCAATATGGGAATCTGGCCTAGATGGGCTGTTGCCCTGATGCAGCAGGGCTCTTTTTAGGTTCTTAGGTTCTTTCCTCTTTTCAAAATTTCTGGAAAAAAAAAGGTGATCAGAAAACTTAAGGGTTCCTTGAGTTATGGAAGCAATGGAAAAATTTCCAGCAGTTTGAGTTCTGGCAAGGATGCCATTTCTAATTATTTTGTCAGGGCTTCTGTATTTATAAAATAATAGTATTTAAAAAGATTTTGAACTATTGTTTTAAAAATTAAATGAAATAAAAGAGTTAAAAAGCATAGGAACCATCAAAAGAAGAACAGAGCTTGACATGGTCCCCAATATTGCCGTATGTGGAGTTTCTACCTGGGGCTGAAAAATAAAACACCTAGATCCCAGCAATTGTTTCTTGGGAACAATAGGTCTAGAACTCTAAAGGCATGAGGTGTTCATTTCATTTCAATAATTGGAACCCACAATTTGGGGAACAACTAGAAAATATTAGCAAAAGAAGGTGCACCATCCCTGCAGGGGTAGGAGAGGGACATCACCTGGCTTCACTTTCCTGTCCAGCATCATAATCCCTCATCTCAGTCTTCAGACCGTTCATCAGCCATTCTTTGTTTTGCACTTCTGGGTGTGGTTTGAAGCTTTTAAATCCATAATCAGTAAAAAGCAAAAGAGTAAAGGTCAAGTTGGGTCTAAGTATTGCTGACTGTAATGTCCCCCTTTTTTGCTACTGAGATCTTTCTCCACATTATGTAGTAAGCCAAAGAGGGGGATGTTTAGGTCAGTAAAGGACAACAAGAACCAGATGGATCCTCCGTGTGAGTACATGAAGCTGGGCCAATAACTGATATATGCGTGAAGGTCTTAGAGAAACGCCTCTTCTCCTTAAGACACTGGGCCAACTATTACATGCTTTATAATTGGCCTCCAAGGGATTCATGGCACCAGGCAGGTGATGCCGTTTGGCAAATGACCTGTCAGGTTTTGAAGAAACGTGTACATCCATATTTCTTCTCAAGCAGGGTAAGACACAGTGCAAACAGGCATTTACAAGCAGTCTTGCAAATGTTGTCTTCGCAGTCATAAAGTGGCTCTTTCGCTGTTTGTTTCTGAAAAGACTTGCAGGGCCACTTCCCTTCATAAGACTAGGTGATACAGGTCATACAGAGTAGGCACCACAGTGTCTTGTAAGCAAGCTTACAGAGCTCTTCCTCCACAGAGCAATACGCGGAATGCTGGTTCCCAACCCCAGATGAGGCAGAACTCACAGGTAGGCAACCCAGAGTCTCCCAAGAAAGCTCATTGAAGATTTCCTCATAGGCACCTCATAAAGATACATTAGCTTTGTCTCCACCCCATACTGATAGGCATTTTTCTAGTAACATACTAAATATATCATTAAAACAGATAATACTACATGTACACCTTGCATTAGTCAGGAAGGATGCAAACCCAATGTGCTGCATTCAGTCATATTAGAGGAAGATCTAGCAAAATCTCCATGGAGATTAGTGTTAGTCTCACCAATTTTACTAAACCTCCTGTGAGTATGACTAAGTCTAGGTAGAATCTCTGTGGTTGTTTTTCCTCAGGAAAATATGTGAAAACAAATCTCAGACTTCTAATGTTGCAGCAGTCTTATCGGGGAGCTCAGTGGTTCCCAACTGAGGGTGAATCAGACGTTCCTGGGAATTCCCAAGGAGCCTTCACAACCCACTGTGAATTTCTGGCATTTGTAGTCCAGGAACAGCTGGGTTACCCAAGTTTTGGAACCACTGGGATAGCAGACTACAATTTTGAGTGCCGAAATTGTCTTCTGCTATCTTTGGATATTTATCATTTAGTGCAGTTTTTATAAAAACCAAATACATTTGGAATTTACACATTTAGTTATGAGTGGAGTAGAGTTCTCTTTCAATTTGTCAGTTCACTAGGTTTTTCACATTAACAGGTCTTTGACACAGCGTGGTTTTATGATTCAAACCTGAGTGCAGAGTTCTAAACCTGGTTGTATGAATGCTGATGATTGGGTTAATGTGCATATTCCTGTTCCAAAAGGCATTTTTAATTTTTTTTTACTTTTAGCAGTTGTCTCAGGCTATTAGAATTCACTTCTCTCTATTTCTTTTTAGCTTAAATTGAGATTGGGGAGCTCCAATTTGGTCATGGCCCCTTCCTGAGACATCACTTAGCATGGGCATTGCTGTGAGTGACATCACAGGTGTCTGTTTTTTCTTTGGAGCCCATGGAAATCTTTTGCGTAATAAGTGATATTGTGAAATCTAGAATGAACAAATAGTGTGTAATTCCATTGTGTATGTGCACAGTGAGAAGTATACTGTATAAAATTACACGTGTGTCAGTTTCCTACTTGATTTTGGCCTGAGAAACAAATGAGAACTATGTCATGCCTGGTGAAATCTGACTCTATTCCTGAAGGCTGAAATAAAGGTCAACAACTGTTCAGTGCTTTAACTCATATCTCTTCAGTTAAACTGGGCCACTTCCTTATGGAAGCCTTGACACTGTATCTGTAATAATATGATGGCTTTTACACCAGGGCCTACCATTTGGCAGCTGTGGCAGAGAAAACAAACTTAAGAATCATATCTTGTGGAAGTCATGTGGCAACGGAAGGTTCCATATTGGGACTGTTCCAGATCTAGGTTGCCTCAAAGACATGAATTAAAACTGTTCCATGCCATGCTTATTTTCAAGACATTTATCATTGCAAGAGTTGAGGGGAGAGACTTCACCGCTATTTTCAGAGATCAAGAAAAATAATGTTGGAAAATTCTAACTAGCCAGTGTCCTTTTCTTTGCTGTTCTTGGCATACTAGTTGGCCCACTTAGGCCGTGGTCCTACCAGCGTTTGCTGCGTAGTTTCCCGGCGTTGAACTGCGCAGTAAAAGATCCCGTGCGAACCAGGAAGAGAAATAAATTCTGGTCCCGGCCGACCACGCCCCTGGAACAGCAGTTTCAGCGAAGTTTCCTAAACCACCACCAGGGGCTGGATTTAGAAACTTCACTCAAAAATGCTTACTTATTTGTTTCTGTAATCACGACGGGACCCTGAAAATACACAGTAAAATCAGTTGTTCCCCTTTATCACCATGGAGGCTTGGAAACTAGAGCCGGAAAGAAGGACAAAATGTGAAGTAGACAGGTAGAGATCAAACCAGAATACAAAAATATGACACAGAAGAGAGGACACTAACTGCACATTAAAAACCACGTGAATGCCCCCCCAAATACACAGGGATTTTATATACGAAGAAAACTCTGGTAAGACCGCGGCCTTATACAGCAGTAAAAGACGACATGCATCAAACAAAAGAGTATAGAATACTCAGGTTTAACTACAGAAATAAAATTAGAAAATACAGTTTATATTTTAAACAAGAATTACAGTACATTCCACCTGAGCCGGAACAATTTTCAGGTGAAAGGACTTGAGGTACAAAACTGTTCTGATATTAACCTTGTGATCTTCCACCCCCTCACATTGACTGCCAATATTCACTGCCAGTAAAAAAAGTTATACTAACTAAATGGCAATATGTCTGTGAAGATTCTCAGTCATCCGGGTGAGTTTATCTGGAGGTTGAGTCATGGCTACTGGACTTCTTTTTTGAGAAATAGAAACGTTTTGCTGCTCATCCAAACAGCTTCATCAGTCTGAATACAGCTAGTGCGAGTCCTCCATCTTATAGTCAGCTTTGACCTCCTTGTCACCCTGGTCTGAATTAGGCTCATAAGATGAACAATGGCCTGAATAGGCTCGTTAGGGAGACAATAGTATCCATAGCCTTAAGGTGAACAATGGCCTAAGGTGCTGAAACCTATGAAGAATGACTCCTTAGCTATGGCCTTGGTGGTGAAGGCCTTAAGTGCTGTCTTCAAGTGCCTATCTTCCTTCTTCTTGGCTTCTGTGGAGGTGGGGATGCTCTCACAGCACTTAAGGCCTGTGGATATCCAAAGTGGCCCTTCAACAAAGCAGTGGGCCATCCCAGAAGAACAAGGGATCAGTCTGAGACCCAGACCCGACGGAAGAACCTGGTCATTCCTTACATGGCTAGAGTGTCTGAGAAGCTTAAAAGGATTTTTGGCAAACATCACATCCCTGTTTATTTCAAACCCACAAACACACTAAGGCAGAGACTTGTCCACCCAAAGGATCTGATACCAAAACATAAATGGAGCAATATAGTATATGCGGTCCATTGCAGTGAGGAGTGTTCAGACCTCTACATTGGAGAAACTAAACAGCCATTAAACAGAAGAATGGCCCAACATATGAGGGGTAACAGCTCAGGACCAGAATCAGCAGTACACCTCCATTTAAAGGACAAAGGGCACTCTTTCAAAGATGAGGATGTACACATATTAGACAAAGAAGATAGGTGGTTTGAGAGAGGAGTAAGGGAAGCCATTCATGTGACCCATTCTTGATAGGTTTCAGCACCTTAGGCCATTGTTCACCTTAAGGCTATGGATACTATTGTCTCCCTATCAACAAGCTTATTCAGACCATTGTTCATCTTATGAGTCTAATTCAGACCAGGATGACAAGAGGTCAAAGCTGACTATATGATGGAGGACTTGCACTAGCTGTATTCAGACTGATGAAGCTGTTTGGATCAGCAGCAAAAGGTTTCTATCTCTCAAAAAAGAAGTCCAGTAGCCATGACTCAACTTCCAGATTTACAAATGGCAGATTTTCTGAATTACTACTAAAGAAATATTTCTTTCTAAGAAGGTGGAAAAGTCAAACTTCAGATTCAGTCAGGCCTATCTATGCTGAGAGACAGAAGCATTGTGTCTCCGGGCTCGATCACACCTGCCAAAAGAACCCTGGTTATTCTGAATTGGCCATTATTTAGATCGTTTCGTAATTTTCTGTTCACATGATACATGGCTACCATCTATTCATTTGCCCATCAAGTGGTTTATTTCACCCTTGCTAAAAGGGTGGTATTAAATTATACTGATGATGAATTGTTTCATTCCTTATCATTTCAGCATTTCAGCATGTGTAAACTTTACTGTTGATTTATTTCCTTTGGAAAGAGGTTAGATTTCTGGACACAGTGGCCACTTCATTGGTATCCTTTAATTTTTTTAAATATATAATCAAATAGCTAACTGCAAATTGCTAGCTGGTGCTGCTACCGCTGGTGCCAAAGCCATAAAAATAAGCAAGCAAACAAACAAAACAAAGTCCAACATGAATACATTGCTCAGAACGAGACTACCTCCACCCAACCCTCACCCACAGACCCCCTTTGGGTGTAAGAGGGCTACATATTTCCTGCTTTGAATTGTAAAAAAATGAGAGACACATTTTTAAAAACCCTGTTCTTTATGCTACTTTGCAAGTCTTTCAAAACCCACTTCCTCCCCCCAATGTGTTCAAAAGAAAATTAAAGCCAAGAACTGAGAGGGAGATATATGTTGAGAAAGAGAGGGAAGGAGGGAAGGGGGAAGGGGAGGCATCCAGAAAGTACTACTTCATTCATAGATCACCTTTTGTAATTAAAAATGGGGGGGGGAGTGGGGTTGAGAGAATGAATCAATAAAAAAGAGCAGTGTAGCCTACTATGATGGTTCAAATAAAAATAAATTAGTTGATGTTATTAAAAACAATGTGAATGCTCCTGCCAATATACAGTATATATACCATGTGACCAATGGGAAAAATCAGTGCAAAAAAGGTTTGAAGAGAATCACTATAACTGGGGTACTTTTCTCATGTGTGGTCGAGCCCTCACTGATGTCAGCTAGTCTAAGTAGATTCTTATTCTGCAAATGAAATTTTAATATTTAAACTGTGTTTAAAAACAAAACAAAAAGAAGTTATCAAGGGCACACACAACACACAAACAATTGTACAGTAACTAATAGTAAGTACTACAGAATGGAGTCATACTATTAGAAGTGCAGTCTGAGATTTAGGAGAAATCTCTTTTGTGCCTGTTAATGGAATAGCATTTGTCAGAGAACCAGATGCTTTCTCTGTCTCTCTCAGTATGTGAAAGGTGTGTAGAAGAAAGGAGAAGACAGGAAGGTCTTCTAAGCTGGAAGTGCATTGGTGTCAAGTTCAGTGTTGCTCCAGGGATATAAGATAGATTATTTGTGTTATTGCAACTATTTCCAACACATCTGAGATAAGTAAATTCATTTATGTGCAATGTGGTTATGCAGGATGGGACAGTGTAATTTTGCTATTCTCCGTAATCAGTTACATTTATTGTACCAGTGGTTCTCAGATTTTTGACCTACCAGATATTTTGGACTTCCACACCTAGATTCCCTGATTATTTAGCATGCTGGCTGAGGCTTTTGGGAAATAAAGTCTAAAATTCCTGGAAAGACATAGGTGAGAACCACTGGTCTAGACAATTTAGTATCATATTAACTGACAGGATTAAGAGCTAATTTGTTAACTTCTATTTTGTGATTAATCATATCTTTTTCTCTTTTATTGTTTAGGCAGTCCATTCTATGATCATCCTGGTTATAGTGGTATATTTTAATTTTTTTATTCTAAATGTTTCAGCAAGCATGCAATATGTCTAATTGAATTAAAATGGAAGAAGCAAGTGAAAGATGGACTTTTATGCTTCATTATCCTTAATTTGGATGCTATGTTACAATCTTTACAATTGTTCATTATGAACATATCTGGCCAGTGTTAAGCATATTAACTTCTAGTATAATTTATGTTAGTGTGAGAAATGTCACCATATATACATGGCTCTTCCATTTAAATGGATGGTACTGATGTACTAATTTTTCATGATAAGTGGCTTCCTGCATGTCTTAAACCAGAAGATATACTAAATGTGTGGCACCTGGCCAAGAAATGTTTTCTTATCAGTTATCTTAAAGGGGCTTGATCATGTCTGTGAGGACATATGAAATAAGGTTAACTCTCCCCATCCACCCACTTTTTGAAATTAAATTCTTATCCTGTGTAAAGGGACTGAAGAACACAATTATTTTGCTTCCCTGTATGATGTAAAAATAAACACTTTCTTAGGTAGCTAATGAAATGAGGCATTGCATTTTTTTAAAAAAGTTATACCTTTCTATTCTTCCCTACGTCTGAGAAATGGGGCAACAAACAGTTGTAAGGCTTTATCAATTGACCTCTGTTTGTAATTGTAAAGGATACTATTGCTCATAGCACTTTTTAAATTACAGAGTGTTTCATACTCTTTAATTCTTTTATTTGAGATCTTAGATCAGCCATGTCCAAAGTCTGGCCTTTGGGCCAAATCCGGCTGGTCAGGCCATTTTGATTGCCCCGCGGATGGCTGGCCCGCCCCCTCCCACCTGCTCTCCTTTGCCCCATGATATATTTTATATAAAATCTTCTGACGCGGACTCCTTGCAGAGAAGGTGCCCGGGCGTCACCAGGTGAGCTGGTCCCCACCTTCCTTCTCCCTTCCTCCCACCCTCCCTTGATCCCCACCTTCCTTCCTTCCTTCTTTCCTTGGTCCCCACCTCCCTCCCTTGGTCCCCACCTTCCTTCCTTCCTTCCTTCCTTCCTTCCTTCCTTCCTTCCTTCCTTTTCAGTAGATACGAATAGAATTGCAACCTTGAGCTAAACCTAATTGTTAAGTTCAACTAGATTAGAACCACCAGTCAAGATAATATGACCTAAAAATGGAGCAATGGAGGAAACTTTGTCACCACTCAAAAACTTCTTGTTAAAGGACAGTTGCACAACCATTCTTGTCACATGTGCGCAAATGGACTAGACATTTTTGTATCCATGAGAGGATGAATACAAATTCATCCCATGGAGATTTATTTCCTCCCCTGAGAACTCGGCAGTCCATTCATTGTTCATGGTATGGCACTCAGCTCCATTGTTGTCATGCCAATTGCAGCAGAAGCCTGGCTTCCTGCCTCTCCATACACTGCTCTAAGAGGTGACCCAATTGTTTATAAAATCATACATGGTGTGGACAAAGTAGATAAGGAAAAACTGTTTCCCCTATCGCATGCTAAAACTAGGGGGCAGTCTATGAAACTTTTGGGTGCTAGATCTCAAACAATCTCATCACCCAGAGGATCAAAGATCTGTGGAATTCCCTGCCAGAAGAAGTGGTGACAGCTGTCAGCCTTGACAGCTTTAAGAAAGGATTAGACAGGTTCATGGAGAACAAGGTTATCAATAGCTATCATTATAGATGCCTAAGGACAACCTCCGGGTTGGAGAGAGAGGAAGGATATCTCTCAATGCCATTTGCGGGGAATCGTAAGCAAGTGAAGACATCTGCTTGGGAATACCCTGAAGCAAATAGTGAGCCACTGTGTGGGACAGAATGCTGGACTGTGGCCAGAATGGGTTGTGGCCTGTTCCAGCGAGGCTGTTCTTCTGTTCCATCCCAAAGGCTTCCCCAAAGAAGAATGGAACCCCAGGGAGTCTTGGATAAACCCCATATTTAAGAGCTAGTTACACATAAATATTATTTGATAAGATACTATGCTACTTTAATTACCTCCAAACATTAACAATTTCAAAAAGCCACAGTTAAGGTGACTGATATATTGTGTCTTTAAAAGTCCATCTTAAACAATGTTTCTATGGTAGATATTTATATTTTTAAATTAATATTTTCCATGGTTTTATAGTTAAGGATGTTTACCATGATATTACTGAACTGTTATGACACCTGTATTGTGAAAGTAGAGGCTGATTCTGCGTTAGCATTAACCTCTAGTTAAACCTGACATTTGCAACCTGGTGCCTCTCCAGATGTGTTGAAATACAACCTCCGTTACTGTTGGCATGGCCATTGGTCCTATGGAAATAATGTGAGCTGTGCAATGCAAAATGTCCAGCTTGGAATCCCAGCATGTATGGCTGAGTTTAATTTAATGTGGATGAGGTTTGTGAACCCAAGCAAAGCCTTGAGTAGGGGCAGCTGCTGTAACTCTTATTCCCATGCTGCATGGAAGAGCACTTAATCAAGACTCAGTTCCTGTCCTTACAGGCTGCTTTCACACAAACCCTAAAATCCTCTGCAAAATGCTCACAGATGTGGAGCATAAAATTGTTTTCCCACCAGTAGTGGACTTTAAAAAAAAATAAAGTACTACCATGCCCACTTAAGCATGCCCCAGCACATTTTACAAGTACCTGGTCTCGAGGAGGAAAAAAAATTCCAATGCGGATTTAAGAGCTGTGAATGCCTGGCTCTCCTCCGCCTTCTGTTTGTTTTTATTGTCACCCCCTTTTAACAGACAGGCTTCCTAACGGGCTTCCTGTCCTACTACAACTAGCTGCTGCCGTTGGCAGGCGGAGGTGAGCCTGCATTTTTTTCTCCCTCCCTCACAGCAGACAGAAGCAATAGAATCAGAGTGCAGGAGGGTGGGAACACAGGAAGCAGAACAAAAACCACATGATCTCTGGTTGGGGGCATCCAAATTTAAGTTGCCTTTGGATTTTAGGGGTCATGTGAAAGCAGCCACAGTTTCTGGGTTAAAAGATACTCCCTGATTAGCTATCCCCAGTTAATTAGACATAGCATTAAAATTATCTAGGGTTTCCAGTTTTCTGGTTTAGCAATAGTTCAAAATGAGTTTTTTTAACCCAGAATTAGACTAACATTTATTTCAAAGCTTGAAAAGTTACTGTATTTGCACTGCAGCTCCTGGAATACTGCAGTCAGCATGTGGAAGTATGGAAGACCTAGTGTGAAAAAGCTCTACTTCATACAGTATGTCAGAATGAACAAGGAATTGCCTTCCTCCCAATCACATTGGTGGAGGAGAGAATAAAAAAGGGAAGAATGCAAGCCCAAAGTTCATCTGTGAACTTTATATAGGTTCATCTGTTTAGTACTAAATCCCAGTTTAGGTTTACATGCAAACATTCCCAGTCTCCCTTCCTTTGCTTTCATCTTTCTTTCTGGGTTGTCAATGCTAATGGTAATATAAAATTGCCAAATAAACAAAACAACTCCTCAAGGGCTGTAAATTTTTATATAAACTTCATAATATCATTTTTTTGAAAGACATATTTTAATTTCTTGTACACGTTTTGAGAAAAACGTGAGATGACTTATTTTAGTGTTGCTCACTGTTAATCATTTAGCTGGAGCACAAAAACAAACTGATTTCATGTCATTAAAAGTATGTGTGAGTAAATGTATGTGTGGGCGGATTGCTCACTCTGCTCCGAGAGTATAATATCATTTTTGCCAAAGCAAAGGCTGGAATACTATTGGTTTTTAAATAAGGTGTGTTGAATTTGCCATGGCTATTTGCTAGTATTTAATGAAGTGGTGGGGTGCAATCTCAGTTGCATAAGCAGACAGGTGACTGAGGCATGCCCTCATCAATTAGCCACAATTCACTGTGGCAAATTATCCAAACCCTACACCAGAATGAGAAATACCCTAGCCAGAGCATAGAAATTTCACTTCCTCATGAACCATATCATCTTAACATGGTTACATTTGTGCTGTACCTGTTACACTGGTACAACACAAATGATGTAATTTATTGAAGGTGAATTAAGCTTTGAGCTAAGATCATTTTTAATATTTGTTGCATACTGAGTTGTGTGACTCAGCATGCAATTGATAATGTTTGCAGCTTTTTCTTAATTTGGGGCAATTTCCCTCCAAATTTTAATCTATCTGTGCAATTATGCAAGAGGATTTTGGTCTATAAAGCAAATAAATATTAACTAAAACTTTTAAAGCAGTGAACAAAAACATTGTTATATAGAATCACCTGATAAATTGGCTCGTGTGGTAATTATAGTGGTTACAGGAGTGCCAGTTGCTTTAGCACTTAAACATTCTGGAGATTAGGATAGAGTTTGCATCTTCAAGGAAGATGCTTTTAACAGTTTTGAATGTTAGCCTTCCTATGCTGTTAACAGAATCTTACTAAACGGTTTTCTGTTCCTGGCTTGAGATCTTGGCACTGAAACTGGAATTGCCCTGACGTCAAATGTAATTATTCAAAAATATATACTACTTTTGTGGTGATTGAGATGGTAGACTGTACAAGGTTTTAAAAAGGTTATAGCTTCCCTCACTCACTCATAACAAAATGTATTGATTCTGTTGAAGGAGTAGAGTAGATAAATACATTTGGGTATGGAATCATTTTAAACTAAATCCTAGTATGCATTAGCTTATAGCAGTAAAAGATTCTTGGTTACAGGATCAGTCAAGTTTCCAGTAATTACTTGTTCGTTTCTTTTGTCTTCCAAATTCCTCTTTCGATTGAATTATAAACAGTAAATTCAATCATTTCCCTTTCCATGGCCTACATTTGATGGAAGTTGTGTCGGCAGCTTGAAATATTTCAAAGGCATTTTAAATGTTTGTTTAATTATGTTTAATTATCTGATTTAATTAAATATGTTTAATTATGTTTCAACTTAAATATCCATTTAGGGAAAATTTGGCAGATTCACAACTTTTTTTTAAAAAAAAAAAGACAGCTCCAGGATCAGAACTTCAGATAGAGTGTCACATTGATTTCACAGGGAAACATGTTCTTTAATTTAAACTTAAAGGAAGGCTTTTCATACCACAAATGGCAAATCAGAAGTTACGTAACGTCTGCTCCCAAATAGGTCCCACATGTTTCCACACTTTCTTCTTAGCTGTGTCTCCCTCTCATGATATGTAGGAGGTACAACCACTTGTCTTCTCTGTCCTCTAGGAATCTTTTCATTTCAGTCCCCTTAATTTTTAAATTCCCTAATTTTATTTATGTTGTAATCCTGAACTCATTTACTAGAGAGTAAATTTTGGTTCACTTCCAACGGAATTCCTTTTAAATAAATATAATTAGGGTTGCATTGTAATAAGCAGTGGCACCTCAACTTATGAATTTAATCCGTTCTGAATGCATGCTCTTAAGTCAAATTACTCTTAAGTTGGGGTACCTATCTAAAAACTGAAAAAATAAGTTAAAAAATCAAAATAATGAAAAAAATTGTAAGTAGAGCAGATCATATCTAAAATTTGTAAGGCAGCAGTTAAAACGGCAACAGTTTTCCGCTCTTAAGTCAAATTGTTCTTAAGCCGAGCTGCTCTTAAGTCGAGCTACCACTGAATATGTCAATCTTTATGTCTTCAGATTCATCTCCTTTCCTTCCCTCTTCCTTTCAGTTTTCCTTATCCATGAAATATAAACAGATTAGAGCAGGAACCAGTCATTTTGCTTATGTTATTCGGTAGTGCAGCGAGCCCCATAAACAAGAGGCGGGAGTTGAAGGCCTGGACATCCTTTGACATCCCCCTTCCATGAGAAGGGATATGCTGGACATTGATTTCACTGGGCTCTGGTTGCCCTGCCTGCACACATTATTTCCAGGTGGAGGCTGTGGAGAATATTTCATTTTTTTAATAAACAACAGTTTTTGTAACCACAGTGCAGTAGTAGTCATTTGATACCCAAAGTTTTTCTTTCTCCAAGATGCCTGACTATGGGCCTGAACATGCCGCAATTGCTAGTAGTGGTTTACAGATAACAGTAAAAGTGTCTCTTTATAACACCTTTGGACCTTACATTCCATATAAATGCTCTCAGGTTTTATTGAGGTGAGGAAGATATTATTTGACTTTTCAAGGCATTAATTGAAGAGTCAGGAGAATGTAAGTTTTAATTTTCTTGGTGTCTATCAGAAAACCAGAATAGAGGTAGAGCTGAAAAATACAGGCAAAAACTGAAGGGAAATGTTCATTTCCTGAATGTATTGTATTTAAAAGGGACAAGAAAGAGGGAAGTGAAATAAATAATGCATTTTTCTCTTAGAGGATTATGGAACACCATCAAATGATTTCGAAGACACTACAAATAATAGTAATACAGTTACTTCTACGGATGTTTCAGACAAAGACAATGAAGATAGCATCACTGTAAGTATATACATGGTTTCCTGGTTTATAATCTCAGCAGACTTTCTGACTAGGTATCTGATGGAGTTGTGGTATTTTAGCTTGTAACAAAATACCACCTTGACTATAACTTGGAGCTTTTAGCTAGCATTTGTACAGTGGGGGAAATAGTATTTTGAACAAACTGATGTATTGTAGGCCAGGCACAATTTGTATAACTGGATTCATAAAGTTAGTGTTCTGCTGACATGACTGTATTGTACCTTAGAAGTAGTATGAATGCAACACCCATTTATAGCTTGGAATATTTTGGTTTCTTTACTTTGGCATGGAAAGTGCAACAAACCTCAGCTCAGTATTTCCAATGAGCATCCAAATAATTTAAATAACTAGAAAAAAATAAAGATACTTCATAGGGGCAGGAATTTCATTTCATTTTGGTTTTTGCAACAGTTCATCAGTGTTTGCAGATTCATTCATATTCCAGATGGAAATAATTTGACATGTAAAACACGACAGAGGTGTATACAATTGTACATGGAGAAAATAGACAAGGTAAGTCTGTGAGGATTCTCTGCCATC
Organism: Phrynocephalus forsythii; assembly: GCA_029282475.1. Taxonomy (NCBI): domain Eukaryota; kingdom Metazoa; phylum Chordata; class Lepidosauria; order Squamata; family Agamidae; genus Phrynocephalus; species Phrynocephalus forsythii. The sequence goes on from JAPFRF010000004.1 coordinate 46,861,287, forward strand.
CAGGTGAGTTTATCTGGAAGTTGAGTCATGGCAACTAGGCTTCTTTTGTTGAGAGACTGAAACATTTCGCTGCTCATCCAAACAAGCTTCATCAGATTTACTCAGGATGAGCAGCGAAATGTTTCAATCTTTCAAGAAAAGAAGTCCACTTGCCATGACTCAACTTCCAGATAGACAAGGGAAGCTGTTTTTAGTCCATTCCATTCCATTTATTTTTTCCTGTATGACACCCAAAATGGCTCACGATTACAAAACATTAATTGTTCAGCATTTATCTCCTACATAATGTTACAACCTAGGAACATCTAGTGAAGCTGATTGATGGGAGACTGGAAGATAAAAGAAAGTACTGTACTTGGTCACACAGCCATGAAATCTTATAAAATGGCTGGAAAGTCAGATGACTGTAATAGGATGTTACATAAATCAGCAAATGTTAGGGCTATCAGTGACCACTAGTGACTTTTATCTGAGGCAAATTGTCTTGGTGCGTTTATTGATTGAGGAATGTGAGGTGGAAGATACAGTTTCAAACAGATCCTGTTAGGTCTCCTGCAGGCAACTGTTGCGCCACTATGCCAAACACTAGTCACTATGTTACTATGTTTAATTAACCATTACTCTGACCGTGTTCTCAAGAAATTTAAAAAAAATAGAAAGTGCAAGAAAGTGAAACTGACACATTACTTTCAAATTCAGTATTTCAAAACTTCTTCCACCACAATTACAGTAACAATGCTAGTCTTCAAAGTGTGTTCCCTTTGCAGTATTCAGTCTAATGTTTCTTGTTTCCCCCCCTTCAGGTGTATGTTGTAGTGGGGATTGCAGCTTTAGTGTGCACTGGCTTAGTAGTTATGCTTATTATTCTCAAGTTTGGAAGACACTCCAAGTTTGGAATGAAAGGTAAGAAGGGTGTTTATTTATTTCCATCATTATTGCCAAGCATTTGATTTAAAATATATATTTATTCACTTGCAAGTATATACAGTACTTTCATTCCATTCTATCAAAAAAAAGATATGAGTACTTCCTCACTCAGAACAGACTGATTGAAATAAATGTGAATAATGCATGTGAATAAAGAATTCCATAAACTGATCAGTTGCATATATGTTCTAACACAAAAAAGGGGTTTGGCTTTCGTATTCTGTCATGAAATGTAGTTGAAGTGTTTGATAATTCAGCTGGTATTCTGGAAGAGGATGTATAATCCTATGAAGTTGTTTTATTATAATATTCCAAGAATTAGGCTAATTCTGTTAGTCCCATCTGGTGTTGTAGACTAATCTCATCAGTCATTTATGTAAATTCCATTGTTTCAATGAATCTACTGCAGTTGTGACTAGTAATTGGATCTAGGCTTTAATCTAGTTCATTGGCCTATTTTTGCTACTGCTCTGTGGTTAAAATTCAGATTTATATAGCTGCTAATACATCCTGTCACATAATCTTATGGATGGCAGGATGCCTGAAGAAGCCATTGCATCTGTCCATCTGCACTCTGGCTAATAATCAAGTGTATACTATCTCTATGCATCCATTTCTTATCCTGGAATGTTGTCCTGGTATAAGGCATTTAATGTAAGCCTAAACTGAAAGTTTACTTGAAAGAACTTTTGGATTGACTCCATGTAACAGGGGGAAAAGGTTTTCCATCCCTAGCTCAGAGGACTCCAGCTAGCTGCCCATCATGTTTCCAACCCATGAGCTCCTAAAGTGAGGGGGGAAAGCAATTACCTCTCTTTAAGTACCTCCACCACCCCTTTAAAAAAAGAGGCAGACATGACATCCAGAATCTAGTAGTGTACATCTACTGGATCCCACTGTTTCAATGAGGGCCAACAATGTTCTTTCTCCATGGAAACCTCTGAATATATCTTACAAATACCATAAGATGATCTGGGTAACTTTCTGGGAACAAATATCATAATATGGGCTTTTTGACACCATGCTGTGCTGTAATAAGAGGGAAAGAGAAGGAAACTGTATTCCATTAATTATTTTATTTATTTATTCAATTTCTACACTGCCCATCTGGCTACCAAGGTCACTATGGGAGGCTAGCCCTTGTTATCAAAGCATGCAATGGGATCTTCATGTATTTTCTCCTATACAAGAGAACATTCTTCAAATAAAAATGAAATGCTGTGTTTAGGAACACCACTGCAGTAGGGGCTAGTACTTTTTCTTTGCAAATGTACACATATGTAACCCTGAGAGCTTTCTACTCCTTCTAATACTTCCTTATCACCTTCTGTTGAATAGGTATTTCCTCCTATTTTAACATACAAATGCAAATTATTACAAGATTCCCATACATTTGCTCTGTTCTTTAGATTTGTTTTAAAAAGTTGTTCTTTTACCTTGAGTACGGCAACTATATTTGCATTTGTTTTTGTCAAACTAGGGAACCACAACAGGGCCGAGGGCTGTTTTTCATACTTTCCAGCAGTTGAAGAGTTACACTTTCAAGAGGGAGGAGTTAAAAGGGATAATTTGTATGCACTTTAATTATTTTTTAAAAATTATATTTCATAGTCAGGAATATTAAGAAAAGGACTTAATTTTGTGTGTGTATATATAAAAGAAGATCAAGCATATGGTTGAGACAAATCTGTTGAAATAGCCTCCTTTTGGTTAAATTTGTCTATCTTAACATTTTAATTTATTTTTCATTTTACCTATATTTAAAGCATATTGGTTCAGTTCCGAAGCTGCAGATGCAGCCCTCATTTGCTCCACTTTCTGAGAGGAATTATGCACAGGAATGTGGTCCTTTTTATGAAATAGGATGACCCACTCATTAAACAAAAACTGTCATGAGGTTAAACTGGGAGGGCAGCATGTGGGTTTCCACATGTTGTTGGATTGCAACTCCAATAATGTGTCACTACTGGCTAGTTTAGCTAGAGCATGGTATACATGCATTAATCACACTTGGTGTATGAACTCCTTTGCAAATGGCTCACTTATTAACTCTATAAACCAGGCATGTCCAGACTTCGGCCCTCCTGATGTTTTGGACCACAACTCCCAGAATTCCAAGCCTGCATTTCCAATGGCAAAGGACTGTGGGAAATGTGGTCCAAAACATCTGGAGGGCCGAAGTTTGGACATGCCTGCTATAATCCAAAGGGTGTGATCAGACAAATGGTTAGCTCACTGTTTGGTCCACTGTGCAGATCAGTTGGTTTGCTCATTTTTCTAGCAATCAAATGAGATAATTCCTGAAACAAATTCAGAGATTCCCATCCCATTCTAGCCCCTTTCTTGGTCCCTATTACCGGCTTCTACTTTTTATGAGGGTAGGAGTGCTCCATTTTGGATCGACTGGTGGCTTCCAGTTGATGGTGGATTCAGCCGTGGTCAAGTTGTTGACCAGACTTTTCAGGCAGATGAAAGAAAAGGGGAGAATCCTCTTGTTGCCCTCTTCTGATTCTGATTCTGATTCTGAGAGGGATTTGCACTTTTTAAAAAATGTAAGTGATGCACATCTGCACTGTCCTAGTATATTCATTAGCTTTTTACTTCCTCTGTTTCTGATACCCCGAAGCATCTCCCTTCTAAAACCACTTCACAATAATGGAAATTTCCAGCTAAAGGAGCTGGAACAAATAAGGTAGCTTGAAGTCTGGTGTATCACTTGAATGTGAGGGTTGTACTAGGTGGTGCACAGGACCTCTACTCAACCCCAGGCAACTCAGTTCAGCTGGCCTCAGCCCACTCCAAAATGCCTATACCTGCATAGGCAAGTCCTTAGTGGGGTTTTTTAGCCTATTCAAAGAGAAATAGCAGCTACAAATAAGGGTATTCCTGCTTCCAACATATCTGTATTATATTATCACTCTTTTTCTGCAACCTGCAACCTGTAGGGGTATGTTTGGAAATTGTGTTAAAAGCTGCAATACATTAGTAGAATTTCCAGCTGGCTGAAATTCATTTCATCTTTCACTGATACTCTCTCACAGTTTATCTACATCAGTAGCTTGTACTTGACCTCTTAGATAGATAGACTGATAAATACCAAGATAATATACAGAACACCAGTAGCTAGATATATAGCATTTTTGTACTTGATTAGCCATAGTGATTTGTGCCTACTAGATGCTTCAAAGAGCAATTCTATAAGTAGCTAGTGAAGACATAAGATCCTTTGGATTCAGTGTGACTTGATCTTAAGAGCGTATATTTGGATAGCAAACTACAGTACCTTAATCTGGAGTTCAGTAAGTAGTGCAAGCATCCTCTCTGTCTCTTAGATATATTTGGTCTACTATTATTTAATCCAAGTTCCTTTCCCTTAATTTTTGTGTTTTCCCCATAGTCTCTGTGGTCATAGACATGAGTATGTTATATCTGTCGAGAGTATAATCCAGAGCTTTCTAAAATTAAACTGTACAAGTATTTTTGTGAAAGTGTTGGCTCAAAACCCAAGTGTGCTATGCATGTCTCAAGAGATGGGACCTACACTTTCCCTACGGAATTATTTTTAAATCATTGCTATAGCCTCAAGTAACTGTTTCCCCCGGATTTTTCCAAGACATCTGGATCTACAGTGTGGTTTTTGCCCTTCTGTTTTTCTAGCCCCTTTTCTTTTTCTTTTATTCTCTCCTATTAGTAGTATGAGTTTTTTATATTTCATATCAGATATGTAAGTGGTGTAGGAGGACCCTAATGCCCACCATCATTGCAGCCTAGACTCAGACTACAATGGGGTACCGAGACAACACTGGTTGTGCTGCAGAATGACCCTTGAAGAGAGACTGACAAAGGGCAGATGCAACTTGTTGGTATTCCTATATATCTCAGCAGCTATTGATACCATCAACCATAGCATCCTCCTGACAGCCTCTCAGAGATTGGAATCGAGGTCCTAGCATCAAGCTGGCTCTGATCCTTTCTCGAGGACCATGCCCAGAGAGTTCTGCTAGGGGAGTTGGTATCGGTTCCATGGAGTCCCAAGGAATGGGGTCTTCAGGGATGAGCATTATTCCCAATGCTGTTCAACTTCTATGTGAAGCCGTTGGGGGAGGTCATCAGGAGATCTGGAGCAAAGTGTCATCTCTACACTGATGGCATGTACGGATAGGTATATCTCTCTATTACCACCTCTGCAGCAAAGCTTTCTCTTGTACATATTGCTTTAGCTGCAACAGGCCTCTTTTGTGTTCTGGATTCCCATTATGTGTTCAAGGCCTTCCATATTCAGGGGGGTGACATGTACACACACAGGTTTTAGTCTTTAAAATTTGTCTTACATCCATTTGAATTAGAAAACATTTATAGGCAAGAGGTCCTACTGTGGATGCAAGGACTTTGTATAAGTGCTTAGGGGTAATATGATCCAGTACTATAGCAAGTGTTACCTGTCCAGATGTTGGATGGCAACTCCTAGGAGCTTTGATCAGTACAATCACTGGTGGGGAATGCTGAGGATTACAGTCTGGCTGCATGTATGGAGCCACTTTTTACTAGTCCCCGTTCTTACTCCTATAGAAGATGTTTTCCCATTGGCCTTAAAGAGGTGAGATACTGTCTGAAAGAGCTGTGCAAAGATAACTTAGCTCTTTGTTCTGTAACATAAGAATGGATCACCTTTGCATTATGCTCTTTGTTTTACACTGCTTCTGCATTGAATCATAGTGGTACATGAAGCTCTGTTGCTGTGCTTTCTCTTGTTCACCTGATTTCAGCAACAGAAATCCTCATCCTAGAAACAAAAAAAAAGGAAGTGTGTGCCAAACGTAGCCTATATGTACAGAAGTGAGAGGCACACCAGGACTCCAGATCAGAAGCTATATCCTCTTGGGGTGACCCTGTGCCAATGAATGCATTAGTATGGCCTCGTCTAGGAGACATATTCCAAATCCTGCATTAGAGTCAGCTCAGCTGACATAGATCTCTGCAAGCAACTAGTGCTTGAAAGGAGCCTCATGAGGAAAGGAGAGCCAAGCAGCTTGAGCAACACTGTGGATGCTCAGTTCAGATACAGCTGAAGCAATCTCATTTGTCTTCCCAGGGCCTCCATTACAGCACTTACTGGTATATTGCTGCTAGCATATCTTGTTGAGCAGTGATCTGACACTTTTAGGTGGCAGTTTGTACAAAGGAATACTGTCTCCCTAAATTAAATAATTGGACCACTTACTTAGATTTTCTCTCTTCCTTTCAGCCAAGTATCATAATAATGCCTATCGCTTATGATATAATTTGAACACCTTGGTATTTGGGGTCTGTGTTTTTACCTAGAAAAGAGAGGCAGAGGGCAGGAATGTACAGAAGTCCTCATGCCCTTTTTACCATAATGGTAGGCACATTAAAATTAAATAATTGTTAAATATCATGTAGAATTAATTGAGCCTTTCAACTTCTTTCTTTTATTTTGTTTCACAAAGCCTGCCTGCCACATACTTCCCCTTTTCATATTTCACCCATCTTTCCACCGTTAGCCCCAAACCCTAGATTCTACACCATATTCTTCCCAGCTGGTATGAATGCAGTGGCACTTGACCACCTCTCCTTGGCATCTGTTTGTGCTCTAGTTCTTTCTCTGTTGTTTGATGTTAATAGCATGCAGCTCTTTCTCAAAGTGTGAATGTTGTCTTTTGAAACAGTTCTAAAAGATTTTCTCACTCATTTTTACTATGCATACAAATAACAGGGATTCATTTCTAATGCTTGGTCTAGTTCAAAATGCTGTTCTCCTTTTAATTGCTACAAGAAGGCACCAACTCATTAGCAGTGGAAGTAGTAGTATTCCTGCAGAAGGAAACAGTTTCATATTTCTATAAGAAAGCATGAATTTGACACCAGGTATACTAATTTGCAGTGTTGTCAATAGCATTACGTTGTCCTTGGAACAAAGGTTAAAAGTCTTTTTTCTCACCAATGCACACTCCCTGCTCTCCTCATGCCACTGTCCTTCCTTCCCTTCCCTTCCCTTTCTATCTTACCACTTCGTTTCTGTGGCATATGGTAGTATCTTACATTCTGAGTACATAATATATTATGCCAAAATATACAGGCCCACTTTAAGAACAAATAAGTCACTTTTCACAACTGCTGTCATTCTAGTAAGCTTACAAGGAAGCTTTAAAAGTTTTCTTATTGATGAAGACCTTCCCTGAATTGGAAGCCCTGTTTCCTTCAGCTGTTTCCTTTCACAACAGAATTTTAGTTAGCTCATGTAAAGTTCAGAGCCACTTGGATATCATGGTAAATACAGAATTGTTCAAAATATTTTGGATTAATTGATCACACACACAAAATGGAATGTTATCTATGGAACAAGCCCTTTATTCAACCCAATATTGTTATTCAGCCAATGTTGATAGTACAGATGTAGAATATTTTACATGTAGAAGAAATCCCTTCAGCTTAGTCATATTGGCCATTGTACCAAATGGTTCAATTTCAGAACCATCTTCACAAAACTCATCAGAAGTATGTTGATTTAATGGTGTCCCTGTGGCTGTTTATGAAGAAACCTGCCAGGGAACAGTAGGGGAGCTTTCCTTTCATTCTGCAGAAAGGTGAAGTTCAAAGTACTGAATTGAAATTCATTAATGATTCAGAATGGTTGGTTTCCAATTCCATCTCTCTCGTCACAGGACAAACCATGGTCGATATTTCTCTATCAAGGTCATTGCTGTTGTGCCTTCCTTCAAAGGTTATATACATACCAGCACCCTTTTTTTCTTTTTCCTATATGATTTCTGCCCCCACCCCTTCTCCTTGCAATCCATTCGATCAGATATTTAGGAAGCATTGAATTGTGCAATAAAAATAGATGCCACAAGCTGTTGCGTCTAGTTAAGAAATGTACTAGGTCTCAAAGGGCAGTGTGGGTAAAGAAAGACTTGAAACAATTAGGAATCAAACCAGCACAAGTTTTATATGGAGACACTGTACTTCCCAACCAAAGTGGAGAGACCAACCGGATGAGTCCTGTTTTCACATCCATCTTGAGAGAGGACATTGTAGATTCTTTTATTTTATATGCCGACCGATAGGACAATTTTCACACTTTGTGTTTCATGGCATCTGTTGAGCTTCTGGAATCTTCAGAAAGGCTTCCTTACAACATTCAGAAATACTTCATTATAACACAACATTTGGTTTGCATTTCAGGATTAATTATCCTTCCCCATTTTTCACACTGGAAATGGTTGAAAGTACAGATATTATGTCGGAACAATGTTATTGTATTTTTCTATTTTTTTTTCTAGGAGAAATTTATCTTTTGTGAGTATAGGAGAGTCTGCTTTGATTTCAGTTGTTAATACACAGGTTGTTTGATGATGGTGGTGATGGTGTACTAGTGGGTTGAGGCACAGACTGGGACTCTGGAGAATAAGGTTCAAATCCCCACTCAGCCATGGAAACTCACTTGGTGAATACCACTGATAAAACCACTTCTTAAATATCTCATGTACCTTGAAAGTCCTATTAGGATTGCTATAGGTCGGTTCTGACTTGACAGCATAGAACGCACACAGACTTGTATATTTAAAGCGTGCAGTTCTAAGCATGGTCAAACTTTCTCCAAATATCTTGACTCATTTTTTCTTCAACCTTTGACCTCTCTCTCCTGCATAACTCTCATTATTTCATGAGGTTACACTGAATGCATGTAACAAATTTTGATGGGTACTTGTTTTAGATGTGTGTGTGTGTTGTATCGTTAGAGTCGTGACCGACTCTACGTGACTCCATATCCATAGAGTTTTCTTGGCAGGAGTACTGGAGTGGCTTGCCAGTTCCTACTCCAGGCGCCTACAGCACCTGGTATTCCCTGGTGATCGCCCATCCAAGTACGAACCAGGGCCGACCCTGCTTAGCTTCCGAAATCAAGCGAGATCAGATGTGCTGAGGGCATCTAATAAACAGTTGGGAATGAAGTGCATGCTTAATCATTCCTCCATTCTTCTGTTTTGCCTTGTAATTTGCCAACCTTATTCCATAAGGGAAGGCACTTTGGGTCCAGTAGAAGCTAAACACGTGCTCAGATCTCTTTTCCCATTGAACAGTACAACTTCTGCAGCAGCCCATCCATGAACAGAAGGAGGAAGGTGCTGAAAGGATGCTGCCACTTATCAGTAATCAAGACAGCCTGTTAGCTTGACAGTACTATAGATGGGCTGGTAACTGCCATGGTAATAATACCTAGTTGGTCCTCTAGAGAGAGAACAGGCCATCATTGCCTGTCTGGCAGTGCTGACTGTGGGCACCATGTTAATGCATGAGCCTGTTATGGTGGCTGCCTACCAAATATGAATATTCAGATAAGGCTAAAATAAAATCAATGCAAGAGAAGGTAACCAACCTTTGATGATTTCACATTTGATGTAGTACTAAATTACTAAAAGTCCTTCAGGAAACGTTGGCATACATCTGGGATTTCTTGAATATAATGGGCACAGTTAATCATGATTGTTGTACAGAATAGATCCGTATTTGTCGTGGCTCAGACGCCTTCATTGGTCCGAGACCATATGCTATTCACTTTAGTAATAACTATGACATTATACTTGCAGTCAAATAGGTTTCGTGGATATGATACTGATTTCATGCTGTTCATAAAGTGCTAGTAATGAAAAATCTATTTCTATTACCTCCTCTATCTTTTTCTCTTTTCCTTCTGTTTGTTGTACTGAAATGAATGACAAACAATGGTTATGCACACAGAATTTTTCAGTGGTCATTTGAAGGTGTAATCATCATCATCATCATCATCATCATCATCATCATCATCATCATCATCATCATCATCATCATCATCATCATCATCATCATCATCATCTGTGTATTTTAAATAATTGATGTTTCTTCCATAATTTTCTCTCTTCCTTCATCTGACTTTAATCCAGTTTTCCATATGGTATGATCTACATATAAATCAAATTGGTGAAATGGTAGAACTTCATTCTTTTTTCCACGTTCTTCCAATGCTGAAGCCTTTTATCCAGAGTGCAGGTTATGTTTCGAAACAGACAGCTTATGAGACATAGACATTTATTTGATACCAATGCATAGGTTTTAATGATGTACATGGCTGAAGGCTTTGCTATAATCTATCAATATGATCTCCAGTATTTATTGCTTTATTACAATTCTCTTGATATATGTTATTATATAATTTTAATGCAGTACATTCTAGAAATTATAGTGGTCCTTCCTTTTCTAAATCCAGTTTGAGCCACATTCATTTTTTGCTCTGTATATGCTAAAATATTCATTTTAAATTTTTGACTATCACTTTCATTGCTTGCATAGAAAATTAGTGTGATAGTCTCATAGTTTCTGAATTTTTAGCATGTCTTTTCTTTAAAATCAAATAGTTGTTGATATACCATCTACTCTTGTTACATTATTTATTCTTTGCCTAGGGCTTTCACTTCTCTTTCTAAAATAACAGATTATTCCTCAAAAGATTATTGTTTTAAATTGTCTGTTATCTTTGCTTGTGTTTTATATACTATACTGTATAGTGGTTTCCATGTCCCTCTCTGTTAGTTAACTCTAATGAAAGGGTCAGATGACCCATTAAAGGAAATGTATATTTCTTCCTCTTCTTCAGCTTCTCAGAATCTTCAGTTCTGTACATCTTAAGATATTAATAAAACAAAAGCAAGCTAATGCCTATGGAAGCAAGGTTATGCTAGAATAAATGGACAGTTATGCATCTAATTTAGTGTCTCCTGTAGTGAGGCCCTAAATCCAGTTGATGAGGCAATAAGATTAGATTTAGCTCAAACAGTTCTTCTTATAGTGGTCATGAGCAGAGGTCCTGGGAAATTTCCTGCATCTTTAATCCCTGCCATGTCAGTCAGCATCTACTACAGAGGAATTGGCCAAGGTTGAATTTAACTTAATTGCTTCCTGTGACCTGATCCTGTCACTTGCATTCTTGTTTTTTTTTTATAAAAACCAACAAAGTTTCCATTGCAATGGAGTATAATTCTGTAGTTTGTCTTGGCAAGCTCTAAAGAAATCAACACAAAAATGCTATTGGAATACAGAGTGTTGCAGAGGACAGTGATTTTTGGTTGATGCCTAAGAAATGCATTGCCCATGGGAATGACTGCAGAAATACCTTGGTGTAGGTTGAGTATACCACACAATTGCCTGTGGAAAACACCAAGTGTCTGACTGTTGGGCACAGGTGAAATTAGCCTTCATGTCCCTAGAGTTTTAACTACTTGCTCATACTGAGTAGGGATGATGGCATGTACAGTTCAACAGAAGTGGAAAACTGCATGGAAAGGTTCTCAAGAGTTATGATCTAACAAGCATTAATACAGTTTTCTTCCCCAATATTCAAAATTATTCCTCTAAGCTTTGCCTGCATCATCTAACGTGTGCCAGTATCATTTTTTCAACTCAGAAAAATAATATCTGGGATTGAGCAAATAGAGCCTTGCACAATGCCATTAAATATAATAGTGGTCAAAGAAAGGTTTCAAAAGAGGGTTTACTATATCTGTGTCTTGATGAGATGATCCCTGTGATAAAGGCACCATATCAAGATGAACATATTTAATCTTATCTGTTTTAGAAGCTAACCAGGGATCTTAGGGGTTACTTTGCTCTTCCTTCCTACCCACCACTTGGCACCTGTCTGCGGATGTGGAGGGATGATCTGAAACCAGGGGAAAATCCAGACTCACCTTGCTGAGAAGCTGCATTCCAGCCTCACGTCTTTGATGTGCTTGAAATGAGGGTTCCTTTCTCTTTTTGCTGGTTCCTTTTTTCATTTTTCCGTCTTTTCTTAAAACGGGGGAGGTGTTCTGCATTAACAAACATCTTTCTAATTTTTGCCCAACACTGACCAAATTAGGCGCCGGACCTGGCGATTTTCACCCTCCTCCTGTCACTACAAGAAAAGTGCACTGGGAGGGAGGAACTTTTAAACAGCAGGAACTGTTTCAGAATGCGAATTTTCTGCAAACTCCGGAGCTGGTGGGGAAGTCATTGACCAGATTCCAGAGCTTGCAGCCATTTGCTCTCTCAGCGTTTAGGGCACACTTTGAGGGCGTGAAAGGCTCTATATCTGTGTCTTGATGAGATGATCCCTGTGATAAAGACACTATATCAACATTAACATATTTAATCTTCTCTATTTTAGAAGCTAAACAGTGTTGAACATAGTCAGTGCTTGGAATGGAGATTCCCTGATAATACCAGAGTTTCCAACTATGATTAGGAAAGATAACCACTTGAAACCCTGGAGAGCTGCTGCCAAATAGAGTCTGCAGTACTGAGACAGATGGAGCAATGTTCTCACCCAGTAACAGGCAGCTTTGTATTTTCCTATGATCCAATAGCAATTTCTTGATGGCATAGAACTCTGTGGTGACAAGCACAGCATGGAAGCAACAAAAGACTACTTAAGAAAAGTCTTTCAGCTAATAATAATGATCAGCAAAAAAAACAAACAAAAAAAACCCTGAGCACTGAATATAAGAACATAAGAAGAGCCATGCTGGATCAGGCCAAAGGCCCATCTAGTCCAGCTTCCTGTATCTCACAGTGGCCCCAATAAATGCATCTGGGAGCGCATGAGACTAGATATCTGTCTCCTGCTACCACTCCCCTGCATCTGACCCTTGAAGTACCCTGGTTTTAAGCCTGGAGATTGCACATCTCCATCATGGTTTGTAACCTGGGGGAAAGTTTCTCCATTCAAATGCATTGAGCAAATGCATTTCAGTGGAGATGGCATGGGAGCACTGGCCCGAAGCCAGTGCCAAGCAGCCTCAATGACTTGAAGACAATTTAAATCCTGACCCACCCACCCCACCCGCTCCTCGCAAGTCGGGGAATCCTGAACTTTCTTGTAAGCAGTCGGGGGGAGGCTCTGAAGAGTGCTCGTAAGTTGGGATTTTTGTATGTTGGGTGCATCCTAAGTCAGAGTACCACTGTACTTTACATTTTCCTACATTGAAACACATTTGCCATTTTGCAGTCCATTCCCCCAGTTTGGAGAGATCCTTCTGGAGCTCTTCACAATCTTCTCTGATTTTTACTACCCGGAAAAGATTCATGTCATCCACAAACTTGGCCACCTCATTTCTTATCCTTGTCTCCAGGTCATTTATGAACAGATTGAAAAGCACTGGTCCCAGGACAGATCCCTGGGGCACACCACTTTCCACCTCTCTCCATTGTGAAAATTGCCCATTGGCACCTACTCTTTGTTTCCTGGATCTCAACCAATTCTCAATCCATAGGAGGACCTGCCCTCTTATCCCCTGACTGCAATTTTCTTAGCAGCCTTTGATGAGGGACTGTGTCAAAAGCCTTCTGAAAATCAAGATAAATAATATCCACTGGTTTACCCAAATTCCACATACCTGTTGACCTTTTCAAAGAATTCTAAAAGATTTGTCAGGCAAGAGTTACCCTTACAGAAGCCATGCTAAAATTCCCTCAGCAAGGCTTGTTCTTCTGTGTGTTTTAAGATTTTCTCTTGGATGAGGCTTTCCACCATCTTCCCTGGGACAGATATAAGGCTAACTGGCCTGTAGTTTCCTGGGTCCCCCCACCTTCCTTTTTTAAAAATTGGTGTGACATCCACTATCCCCAGTCCTCCAGCACTGTGGCCATTTTAAGAGACATGTTGCATATTACCATTAAGAGAGCTGCAATTTCATTTCTGAGTTCCTTAATAACCCTTGGGTGGATGCCATCTGGGCCCAGTGACTTGTTAATCTTCAATTTATCAATTAAAACTAAAACAACATCTGTTTTAACCAATTTGATTTAATCCTTTAGTCAAGAGGGGCAGTTCAGGCAGCGTAATCTGCCCAGGTTCTTCTGTCATGAAGACAGATGCAAAGAACTTATTTAATTTCTCTGCAATTTCCAAGTCCTCCTTTATCTCCACTTTTCCACAGTGATCAATATCCTGTCCCTCTTAATCACCTCCATAGTTTGTCTCCTCATTTCAATATCCCCCTAAAGCTTTTGATTTGGTGGACGATAGCACACCCCCAATATCACATCACTTCTTGGACCTGGCAGTTTAACCCACAGTGATTCTACGGTCGAGTCAGACCCACCATCAATCTCCACTCTGCTGGATTTTATCCCTTCTTTGACATGGATGGCCTCTCCACCTCCAACCCACCCCTCTCTATCCTCCCTATAGAGTTTATAGCCTGGGATTGTGATATCCCATTGGTTCTCTGCATTCTACCAAGTTTCTGTTGTCATAGAATCATAGAATCATAGAGTTGGAAGAGACCTCAAGGGCCATCTAGTCCAACCCCCTGCCATGCAGGAACCCCATCACAATATTTTCGACAGATGCCCATCCAGCCTCTGCTTAAAAACCTCCAAAGAAGGAGACTCCACCACTCTTTGTGGCAGCATATTCCACTGCCGAATAGCTCTAACTGTCATGAAGTTCTTCCTAATGTTCAAATGGAATCTCTTTTCCTGTAGTTTGAAACCATTGCCCCGAGTCCTAGTCTCTGAAGCCATGGAAAACAAACCTGTTCCCTCTTCAATATGACATCCTTTCAAATATTTAAACATAGCTATCATATCCCCCCTCAGCCTTCTTTTAGAGAGGCTAAACATTCCCAGTTCCCTAAGCCGTTCCTCATAAGACATTTCCTCCAGACCCTCAACCATCCTGGTCGCCCTCCTCTGCACCCGCTCAAGATTGTCAACATCCTTTTTAAACTGAGGTGCACAGAACTGGGCACAGTACTCCAGGTGGGGTCTGACCAGAGCAGAATAGAGTGGTACTATCATTTCCCTTGATCTAGATCAGTGTTTCTCAACCTGTGGGTCCCTAGATGTTCCTGGACAGCAACTCCCAGAAGCCTCCACCATTTGCTGTACTGGAAGGGGTTTCTGGGAGTTGCAGTCCAGGAACATCTGGGGACCCACAGGTTGAGAACCACTGATCTAGACACTATGGTTCTGTTGATGCAACCAAGAATCGCATTGGTTTTCCTGGCTGCCGCATCACATTGCTGACTCATGTTCAATTTGTGGTCCACCAAGACTCCCAGATCCCTTTCATAGGTACTGTTCTCCAACCAAGTGTCCCCCATCCTATATCTGTGCAATTCATTCTTTTTACCTAGATGTAGCACCCTACATTTCCCTCTGTTGAAATCCATTCCGTTAGCTTTTGCCCAACATTCTAATCTGTCAAGGACCTTTTGGATTTTCATCCTATCCTCTAGGGAATTATCAACCCCTCCCAATTTGGTATCATCTGCAAATTTAATTAGCATACTCTCTATGCCTTCCTCCAAGTCATTAATAAAGATATTGAACAGCACTGGACCCAGAACAGAACCCTGGGGAATCCCACTGGTCACGGCTGAAGAGAGGCCATTTATGATCACCCTTTGGGTGCGATAAGTCAACCAATTACAAATCCACCTAACAGTTGCACTATCTATCCCACTTTCTATTAACTTCTTAGCAAGAATACCACGGGGAACCTTATCGAACGCCTTACTAAAGTCCAGATAAGCAATATCCACAGCATTCCCCTCATCCACCAGGCCTGTAGTTCTATCAAAGAAAGAGATCAAATTAGTCTGGCATGACTTGTTTTTAAGAAATCCGTGTTGGCTTCTTGTAATGACAGCATTGTTTGATAAATAATTGCAGACTGACTGTTTAATAATCTACTCTAGGATCTTTCCAGGAACTGAAGTCAAGCTGACTGGGCGGTAATTATTTGGGTCCTCTTTCTTCCCCTTTTTGAAGATGGGGACAACATTAGCCCTCCTCCAATCAATGGGGACTTCCCCTGTTCTCCAAGACTTCTCAAAGATTATTGCCAATGGTTCTGAAATTACTTCTGCCAGTAATTGTGGCTATTATATCAATTGTGGCTATTATATCAATGTTATCCCTAGCTACCAAATGTTCAAGTTCTCCAAATGTTCAAGTTCTGCCTTGTTATGTTGTTCCTGTGACCATAGTATCCTTTGGATGACAGATCATGTATCTCAACATAGAGTCATGGTAGCTTATACCATAGATTTTGGAATCTTGTAGCCCTCCAAAGTTTGTCAAAATAATGGATTGAAGAAAGACAGATAGTGGAAGGTGCCTTATACTGAGCAAGACTCAGTACAGCAGGACCCCAGTATCTGCTGGGGATTGGTTCCAAGCCTTCCCATGGATAATGAAAACCGTGGATAAGAGAGAATGCCAAAATGTTCCCTAAAACTGCTGTTTTGTAATAGTAACTTACTTTGCAGCTGCTGTTTGTGATGGTAGCTTGCTTTACGGCTGCTGAAATATTTATTTATTTTTCCTCTGACAACTGTGGATAACTGAATCAGTGGATAATGGGGTCCTACTGTATTGCCTATACAGTGGTACCTTGTATAAAGGAATTAGTTCATTCATAATGAAGTTCTGTTAAGCAAATTTTCCTTTATACACATTTCCCATAGGAAGGCATTGAAAACAGAGTAATACCTAATCACAACCATTTTTATGTTGTATGGATTCGCCCCATAGGCAATTCTATTAAGCAAATTTCCTCTATCTCTAGATTTTTTTATGTTGTACAGATTTTATGTTATACAAACCATACGAGGCTCCACTTTACAGATTATTTTCCAGTTTCACTTGGACATGCTAAGTATTCCATCAGATACCTTTTGCATATTAAATGAATGGCCTACCACTTATTCATCTGCTTAAATTGCTTGTAGACTGACTGGTAAGGCATAGCTGTCACAAAATAACTCACACAATTTTAAAAGTAATATCAATATTAGTAAAAGCAGTTGCAAAACAGGAGCTTTAACACCTTGTAACTTAGGGCGCTTTTACACAACCCCTAAGATCCGCTGGCCACTTAAATTTGGACCAGAGATCTTAGGGGCTTGTCGCTCTTCCTGCTTCCCCACCCCTCCGCACTTCCTGGCTGCTGGCTGCGTGAGGGGAGGGAGAAAAAAAGGAAGAAAAGATCATGCCTCACCTCCGTTCTGGCTCTCGCTCTGGCTCTCGCTCTTGCTGGCAAGATTCCTGTGTCTGTAAAGTAGCTCTTAAAGGGGCTGGAGCCAAAACAACAACAAACAGAAGCGAGGAGAGCCCCACATTCACTATCTTTACACCGCATCAAGGAATTTTCAGGACAGAAGAGGAGGTACTTGAAAGGTGCGCTGGGACGCGCTAAAGTGGGCGTGGTCACACCTAATTTCCTGTAAACTCCGGAGCTGGTGGGTAAACATTTTAAAGCTCCGGAGCTGGGAGCCATTTGCCCCGGATTTTAAGGGTCGTGTATAAACGCCCTTAGTCAGAACCTTTGAACAGGTTAATATCCCTTGTTTTGAAGCTGTGGTGAGCTGTGGCTTCTATCCAACTGGGGCTGGCAACTGTGAACTGCCAGCTCACACGCTAGACTTTTGATAATCATGCAGATATGCACACTGTACCCACATACGCAAAAACGTTGCAACATGGTGCCTGAATGCCAACCCAAAGAGCTGAAACTCTTCAATCCAAAACTGTTGTGTACAGCAGGGCAGGTTTCAATCAGCCCTAAGCAAAGTCTTTCTTTCCTCTGACATGTATCCAAACTTCAGTCATCATTCTCAGTCTCACCCATTTTCCTAGGTATACATAGGCAAGATTATGTGTTCAGAAAGTGCTTTTCCTGTAGATGGATATTTATCCATGCCATTGCCCTTCCTCTTCCATAAATAGTGATTTAGTCTTGTATTCCTTTAATCCAGGCATGTCCAAACTTCGGCCTTCCTGATTTTTGGACCACATCTCCCAGAATTCTAAGCTTAGTTTGCCAATGGCAAAGGACTGTGGGAGCTGTGGTCCAAAACATCTGGAGGGGAAGTTTGGACATGCCTGCTTTAATCCAAAGTAGTTCAACTTCCATGTCATTAGTACATACAGCACACTGTCCTTGCTTGCATATTTAGTACTGGTTTCACCTTCTGTCTTCCTGTTTTTGAATAGTTGGGAAAAATCCCATTCACCCAGCCCCTACCCTGAGTCCCAAAGGAGCACAGAAAAAGAGAGAAAAGGCATACTGCAGCCACTTTTCTCTCTCTCTGACTTACTGACCTACTTCTGAGTTTTCTGCAGGAGAAGCTAATAAATGATGAAACTGAAATCCTTTATTTAGAACTATGAATATGCAAAGTTATTTCTAATCTAAATGCAGAGCAAAAAGGGGGTGTGGGGGTTTTCTGGGGGTTGTAGACAAAATAATGTAATATTTCAAACTCTACTTTTTAAAAAACAAAAAAGAGGGGTGGTGTATGTAGAAGTAACCAATGATAGTCACACTGTACAAACCCCAATGCACCCAATTGGGGTTTGGATGTCTATACTTTCGAATACTGTAGCAGCCTTACCACACACCACATGGCAAGTCTTATAATACCCCTCTACTTTGTAAATAGATTTGTGTACAGGTTTGTATTGATATGTATGGTAAGTAACTAGGGTTTTGAGTTACAGTTGTAGGTTGGATGTATACCAAGAGAAACTATTCACAAAACAGTTGGCAGATGTGATGGAATATCTGTGAACTGAACTATTAAAATAAAAGAGGAGAGCCACGTGACCATTACAAAATACAAATGCAAGAATAGACAATAGGTGGTGCCTTTATAGGCTACTAATAAAATATTAAAAAAATACAGCACAATGTGCAACTTTAAAACAAAAACCTTTCTGCTTCCTGCCTCATTTAAAACAAATGTGCCTAGGAAAACTCATCTTGCCAAGAATGTTACATCTAAGAATAATCATCTGTCTGTATAAAAAATGTATGGCTGAAATTGACAGCTTGAGTCTAAGGATCTCATCCACAGGGGTAATTATTCAGAAATTAAACTTTTCCTAATTTTACACCCTGTAATCCATTTCATTGTCAGGGAGCTGCGGGACAAGAAGAGGAAGCCTTTAATTACAGAAATGTGTTGCTATTGGGATGGCATTACGGGCCCTTATTTTAGGTAATTAGAGATCTCCTACTCATTTCTCACAGCTTGTGTGATGAAAAGGATTAAACAGGTACTCCAGGACAGAAGTAGGGAGAGCTTAATTTTTTTAAAAAAAATTCCCCATTGATGACATTACTATATTTCCCTAGACCTTGTTATACCAACAGTCTGTGTGTTTAAGCCATAAAGAAAAAAAAGAGTAGAGCAAAGGGCTTTTGGTTGTATGCTAAGAACTACATGGCTTGAAATATTGAAACTTAATTACTTGTGGTTCTTTTTAAAAACAAAATTTCTTTTTGTTTATGAATCCTGTGTATTGTTTTTGATGGTTGCAGTCACGACATTATAGTCAAGCGTACAACTGGTCAGTGATGGGAGAGTTAAGTTTTTATGTAGTGTCAGAAAAAAAAAGAAAAAAGAAAGAAAAAAGAAAGGTTATTTCACCAGAGGAGTTCTTGCATTTTTAGAAGGGCAATGTAAAGTTAAACCTAACCTGTGGGAGTATTTGCACAGCAGTGGAAGAAAAACAATGGCTGTTTGCCTGGTTTGCTAAATGGAATAATCCAGGGGGGAAAACTCCCTATTTTTTTTCAGTTTTTTTTAATATTTATTTTCTGGGTAAGGGACATTACAAGGAACAAATTAGGAATTAGGTATGTTGGAAAAGGGGTTAAAAAGGAAAGGTATGGGTAAGGGAAAATGGGGGGGGGTGCAGGTTTGGCAAGGCACATTACACTTCTTCAGTTTCATATTTCATAGTTATACATATCAATTAGGACTTATATACAATAACCAGTATCTACAAACAAAAGTTTCTGGCTGTTGACATGTTTCAAATACCAACTTAATTATCTTTTTTTCTCTAACCACAAATAAAACTTCCCCCAACTTTCCTGATGTTTCTGTTTCCGTGGTGCTCCTAACCATTCCAACAGTTTGTCCATTTCTGCTGTTTCGAGGATTTTTGCTATCAACGCTTGTTCGTCTGGGATTACTGGTTCTTTCCAGTGTTTTGCATAAATAACTCTTGCTGCTGTTACAATGTGTGTGGCTAAATACGCTTTCTGTTGGTCCAGTTTACCTGGCATTATATTTAACAGGAAAAATTCTGGTTTTAATTCCATAGAATTTCCAAAAACTTCTTCCAAAATCTGCCTTATTTTACTCCAAAATATTTGTGCTTTTTTACATAACCACCACATATGATAGAATGAGCCTTCTTTTTGTTTGCACTCCCAACATAGAGTTGATATATGGGCATTCATTTTAGCTAGCTTTGTCGGCGTCATATACCACCTATAAAACATTTTATATATATTCTCTTTAAATACAACTGATTTAGTGAGCTTTATATTAGTTTTCCATATTTTTCCCATTGTTCCAATTCTATATTATAACCTAAATTTTGTGCCCATTTAACCATACATTCTTTCACTATTTCTGGTTGTGTATCAAAGTCTAGTAGAAAATTATATAATCGCTTAATATGTTTCTCTTTTGTCTCCAACAGAATTCTATCAAAGGGTGTGCTTTCTAGGTAGAACCCTTGCTGTTTACCTTTAGTGTGCCTAGAGTGAATCTGAGAACAGGCCCACCAGTCTAGTTCAATTTCTTTGCTCAGCAATTTCTTGTTGGTTTT
This sequence comes from Phrynocephalus forsythii, assembly GCA_029282475.1. Taxonomy (NCBI): domain Eukaryota; kingdom Metazoa; phylum Chordata; class Lepidosauria; order Squamata; family Agamidae; genus Phrynocephalus; species Phrynocephalus forsythii. The sequence goes on from JAPFRF010000004.1 coordinate 46,881,885, forward strand.
TTAGATTTCCATCTGGATTCAAAATCTCGTAGCGCACAATTTTTTTATTTTCTCTCAAAATTGGCATAGTGAATGCTTCTGTTGGAGTCACCCAATGTGGAATCTTTATGTACATTTGCTTTTTTATTTTCTTCCATACCCAAAGTAGTGCTCTTCTTAGTATATGATTATTGAATTGTTTAAAATCTTCTATTCTGTCATACCATACAAAGGCATGCCATCCCCATTTCAGATCGTGTCCTTCCAGCCTCAAGAGTCTTGTATTGCTCAATTCTATCCATTCCTTGATCCATACTAAGGAGGAGGCTCTGTAGTAGAGAAGCCTATTGACTAGTAAAATATAATCCCAAAATTAGCGCAAGGGGATTGGGGGATTGTTTTGGTGGTGGCACACATCAGGTAGAGAAGGTTGATGACATAGTTTGTCATTACAAAATAAATGATGATACAGATGCAAAAATATTACTGTATATTGGGTGAACATAAACTTATATTTTACATAGTTTTTTAAAAACCCAGCCTAGAGATAGAATTAGCAATTGTAAGTGAGAAAATGATAGATTCCTAGTGTGGTGTAGTAGATAAAGTGATGGGCTACGATTCTGGAGACTAGAGTTCAAATCACCGCTTGGCCATGGAAACTCACTGAGGAAGTGGAACTGGTAAAACCGCTACTTAAATATCTTACTTACCCTGGAAATCCCTGTTCAGGGTGCTATACGTCCAACAGAACACAGCACACAACACACAGAGTAAGGAAAGGAGGGCAGGTATATGGCTTTTTAGGGACATATACACATGTATACTATTTAAAACAATCAAGTTGTTTCTGACCTAATGTTGATCTTTCAATTAATACTAATGGTGCTTGCCACAAGCTGAAGACTGTAATTTCTTTTATTGTGTCAACCCATGACATGTTGGATCTTTAGTTCTATTGCACTCAATATTTCCTAGCATTTCTATCTTTTCTAGTGAGTCTTATCTTCCCAAGATATACCCAAACTACAATAGACTCACTTTAATTGCATGAAAGTTCAGGCTTAATTTGATCTAGCATACATTTATTTGTCTTTCAAGTGGTGGCATTTGTACTTTTAGAAAACTGAGATAAATTAATTTAGAATTATTACTGTAATTCTTTCTAAAATGATGATCTTCAACCCTCTCCTTTTTTACCTTTCAATTAGGAGCAAACTGGAGGTGCTATTAACTGTGCATTTATAGCACATGGTTGCTGACATATAGGAGATAAGATTTCCTGACAGGAAATCCTAAATAGACTCTAAATTATGAAGGGGGGGAGAGGAGACATGTAGTTCTCTTACTGGAGTGCTGAAAAAAATTACCTCTTGGAAATGGTTGTTGATTTTTTAAAGGAAAATCCCTCTTGTAATCTTGCCTAGGAAGCACATGGCAGCTTCTGTAAGGAATTTTTTGTCTTGAGTGTTTAAATTTAAATTTCTGCTGACCACCCCAATTCCAGAAATTCCAAGGGTACTTACCATTTACATTACAAAACAGTGGCAGCAAACCTTCAGTACTCCAGATGTTTTGAACCACAGCTCCCAGAATTCCAAGCCTGTACTGCCAATGACAAAGGACTGTGGGAGTTGTGGTCCAAAACATCTGGAGTACCGAAGGTTCACCACCACTGTTATAAAACATGCATCTTTAATTGCTTTCATAGCATTAAAATCATGTTTCATTTGCTGTTCACTTTGAGTACAGTGTAGCTGCTGATGTGTTTTCCCTTGGAAATCATAGATCCTGTAATATTCATGGACAGGTACGATATTGTTTCACTTATTTCACCTAGTTCGTTGATGCTGTGCATAACCCTTTTCTGCACAAAGGTAATGTTTAGCTCCTCATGAATGGATAGAGGTCTCCTAATCTTTTATATGGTCAATGTAGGAATGTGGGTTTTTCTTGAAAGAAGTGTGTTCATTTAAAATGAAGACGAGTGCCTGTGAAGATAGTAGCTAGTGTTAAATCATGTTAAGTAATATTAAGCTTGATCAACACACATTTATGTTGCATTAATGCTAGTGCATCTCGTTGCAGTTCAATTAAAACAAGTTGGTCTGGTAGAGCAAATGTGGCTGTCATTGCAAGACTGCGATAACGAAGGTGAGGCTATCAGCTATGTAGACTCTACTTCATGGGGAAGAGTTCCACGGTCATTGTGTTGATGTTTTACACAAATACACTAAATGACTCCATCACACTAGTTGTTTTAAATGTAAACATTTTCCCCATAAGTGCATTGTGTGGTTCCACATATTTCATTGACCATTTTAGTTTACACTCAGAAGTGCTAGTGGGCACACCTGGGGAGGGGGAGTGAAAAAAAATGCCCTGGCTCCAATCAGTTGTGTTTTGGATGAAGTAGAAGAATATTGTTAGTATTCCAATGTTTCTAGTAGTAGCAGCCTTTACCATCTCATAACTCTCAACACCACAAGGGAATGCTAATATACAAGCTTGTGGGAGGTGCTATTTATTTATTATTTATTATTTTAGAGTATTTTTACCCCACCTTTCTACTTGGAAAAGGACCCAAGGCGCCTTACAGTAATGAGGGATAATATACAGTCCAGTACAATTAAGACACATTCAAGTAATTAAGAACAAGGAATTGAGGGATATCTTACAGCATTTATAGACAACATTGCATTAAAGCTACAAGATTATAAGTAGTTATAAACACAAAGTCTCTGTGAACCAATAGATTCATATAAAATACACATGGTAGTCCATCATTCAGGGAAAGTTTGCCTGAAGAGAAAGGTCTTTGCCTGTTTCCAGAAGGCCAACAGAAATGAGGCAGTCTTGGGGCGTTTATACATGACCCCTAAACTCCGCTGCAAATGGCTCCCAGCTCCGGAGCTTAAAAATGTTTCCCCACCAGCTCCGGAGTTTACAGGAAATTAAGTGCGACCACACCCACTTTAGCGCATCCCAGCGCACCTTTCAAGTGCCTGCTCTCTGGAGGTGAAAATTCTTTGATGCGGTGTAATGATAGTGAGTGCGGGGCTCTCCTCGCTTCTGTTTGTTGTTTTTTGGCTCCGGCCCCTTTAAGAGCTACTTAAGAGACTGGAATGTTGCCGCGGCAAGAACGAGAGGCAGAACGGAGGTGAGCCATGTCTCTTTTCTTCCTGTTTTTTTCTCCCTCCCCTCACGCAGCCAGCAGCCAGGAGTGCGGAGGGGGTGGGAACGCAGGAACAGCGACAAACCCCTAAGATCTCTGGTCCGAATTTAAGTGGCCAGCGGATCTTAGGGGTCATTTGAAAAGGCTCTTGGTCTCTATTGGGAGGGAGTTCCAGAGTTTGGATGCAGCAGTTGAGAAGGCCCTTCCATGGGTTCCCATGAGATGTATCTATGAGGGTGCCAGGATGGAGAGAAGGGCCTCTCCTGATGACCTTAACACCTGAGTCGGTTCATACTGTGAGATTTGGTTTTTGAGGTAGCTAGGACCCAGGTCATATAGTGCTTTGTAGGTCAAAGTCAGCACCTTGAATTGTGCCCAATAGCTGATTGGAAGCCAGTGGAGGTGTTTTAATACGGGTGTGATGTGATCTCTGTACCCCGCTCCAGTCAGCAGTCTGGCTGCTGCATTTTGCACCCGTCGAAGTTTCCTGAGACTTTTCATTGGTAGCCCCACATAGAGTGCATTACAATAGTCTTGCCGGGATGTCACTAGCCCATTATTAAAAGATCTGGCTTGGCTGTGGACGATATGTCCAACTACCGTCCCATAGCCAATGTTCCCTTTTTGGGCAAGGTAGTCGAGCGAGTCGCCGCCCTGCGTCTCCAGTCGTTCCTGGAGGAGAACCATGTCCTGGATCCCTTCCAATCTGGGTTCAGGCCGCATCATGGGACGGAGACGGCCCTGGTCGCTCTGCACGATGATCTGTTACAGGGGTTGCTCTAACTTGTCAGCGGCTTTTTCGACCACGGTATCCTGCTGGGGCGGCTCTCTGAGGTGGGGATCGGGGATCGGCCTTTGGCTGGCTCCGTTCCTTCCTTGAGGGTCGTACCCAGCGAGTGAGCTTGGGGGTGAGTTGTCGGCTCCCTGGACACTCTCTTGTGGGGTGCCTCAGGGTCGTCCCTCTCCCCAATGCTCTTTAACATCTACATGAAGCCGCTGGCTGAGATCATCCGGAGTTTTGAGTCTGCTGTCATCAGTACGCTGATGACACGCAGCTCTATCTCTCCTTTTCCACCTGTGCAGTGGAGGCCGTCCAGACCCTTGACCGCTGCCTGGCTGCAGTTTTGGACTGGACCAGGACCCACAGACTCCGGCTCAACCCGGAAAGACCGAGGTTATGTTCTTCGGGGCGGCCCAGATGGGTACTGTGGCCCTCTTCCCAGTCTGGATGGGTCCGCCCTCCAGCTGGCGCAAAGAGTGAGGAATCTGGGCGTGTCCTGGATCCGGGTCTGACCCTGGAGCTCCAGGTGTCAGCCGTGACCAGGTCGGCCTTTTATCATCTAAGGTTAATCGCCCAGATTCGCCCGTACCTTGACGGGAGCTCCTTGAGGACTGTGGTACAGGCATTGGTCATGTCGAGGCTGGATTATTGCAACGCTCTCTACATGGGGCTCCCCTTGAACCTTGTTCGGAGATTGCAGCGGGTCCAGAATGCGGCGGCCAGGCTGGTGGTTGGTGCGTGTCGTTTTGACCGCATCACTCCCATCCTGGTCCGTCTCCACTGGTTGCCCGTTGCCTCCCGAATAAGGTTCAAGGTGCTGGTTTTGGCTTACAAAACCCTCCATGGCTTGGCCCCTGTTTATCTGGCGGAGCGGCTTCACCGACAATTAGATCGAGCCCGACCCACCCGTTCATCTCTGGCCCTCTCATTGCAGACGATCCCCCCGAGGGAGGCCCGTAAGACAAGTACCCGTGGGCGGGCCTTCTCGGTGGCGGTGCCACCTATGTGGAACAACTTGCCCAGGGAGTTGAGACAGGCTCCAACCTTGGCGTCCTTTAGGAAAGAATTGAAGACCTTCCTTTTCAGGGATGCCTTTAATAATGACTAGAGTACCTTTTCCCCCCCCCTTCCTTCCTCCTCCTCCTCCCCCCCATATGCCGTAAGTCTGCCCCTGCCGCTGCTACTGTTCTTTGCCTTTCGGGCTTTTGTGTAAACCGCCCTGAGTTCCCGCTTGGGAAGTAGGAGCGGTATAAAAGTTTTAAAATAAATAAAATAAAATAAATAAATAAATGAATATGTATCACCGTGGCCAGAGCTGGTTTCTCAAGAAAGGGGCATAACTTGCATACTAGCCTTAATGGTACAAATGTGCTGCTGGCCACAGCCATGACCTGGGCATCCAAGCTCAAGGATGAGTCCAAGAGCACCCCCAAGCTGCGTACCTGATTTTTCAATTGGAGGGTGACCCCATCCAATACAGGTTGCATCCCTATCCCTTGTTCTCCATTTTGACTGACCAGGAGCACCTCTGTCTTGTCTGGGTTTAGTTTCATTTTGTTCATCCTCATCCAGTTCATTACTGCTGCTAAACACTCAAGTAAAGTTGAGATAGAAGCTCCCTTAGAATCCGTAGGTGATGAGAGGTAGAATTGGGTATCATCGGCATACCGGTGGCACCTAACCCCAAAAGACCTGATAATCTCCCTCCGTGGTTTCATATAGATGTTAAATGACATAGGAGGCCATGGTGTCAAACATGAATCACCTAACACCACTTTCTGCATTCTATCCTGCAGGAAGGAAAGAGCCACTTTAATGCAGTAGCCCCAGTTCCCATTTCAGAGAGATGAGTTAGGAGGATGCCATGGTCTATAGTGTCAAAAGCAGCTGAGAGGTCTAGCAAAACCAAAAGGGACACAGATCCCCTATTCATTTCCTGCAAAAGTCATCTGCCAATGCAACCAGTGCCGTCTCAATCCCATAGTCAGGCCTGAAGTCAGATATATGAGAAGAAAATCTCTTTGTGTCATGCCCTGAGACCTGGTCCCTTGGACCAATAGTGAGCTTACTTGCATTTGGACATTTAGTGTGGATTTCAGATGAGGCAGAGGGCTAGAAGGGTGCTGAGATTGGAAGCTATGTTAAATTACATTGGTCCAACGCACTGTATTATGAATGCTTCAGCACATAGCTGTGTTCCCCAGATGTCTGTAAGCTGAACAGCAAAAGCAGCAAGGAACTTAAAGATTTGTACTCATAGGAAACCTACAACATTTTTAGAAAGACAATGCATTGCATATTTCTAAGAACTAAGAAATTTGACCGGTTTCTCTATATTTAAGTCAACCCGAGCTGTGCTTTTGAAGTACTGTAGTTTGCTTTCTTGTCATTCCTCTGGACTTTGAAACAGGCATGTCTTGCTTCATGCCACCATTTGAAGATTTCTAAAGGCATTTTTGAGACTTAGAAAACATGTTAAATGATTCACAAGTCTCCTTAACTGACAGAAACATCAGAGCACAGAGGAATGTAGAGGTCTCCCAAAGAAACAAAGCAAAGTGTTCTGCTTATATACTGCCCGATACCACTTCAAGCAGTCTCTGGGGGTTTACAGTTTAAATGCAGTATGCAGGCGTCTTATTGGGAGCCTCTACATATTTTGGGAGACCATTGTAGCATTTGACAGGTGTAAGCTGAAGCATTTTGTCTCAATTTCATTAATCCTGAAGACATTGCTTTTTTAAATGAACTGAGAAGAGGGGGAGAAATCAAGTTCCATCCATGGAATCTGAAATATAAAAGAATTCAACTACAAAGTGATTAGAAATAGATCCACCTGAGACTTCAAAAGGACACTGGCAGACAGATAGGACAATACTAAAACCAATACTTTCTGTATCTGTATAACACAACTTCCCGTGTTCTTGCTATATAGATATGGAGATACGTCCTTGTACTTATCTATTTATTTATTTATTTACATATGCCACCTTACTTCTCATAGGGGACACAAACTTCAAACAGATGAATAGTCTCACAGAGGTAGTGAACAGAAATCTATGATAAATAATTGCACATAAAGAAGCAGGTGCTGTTAAATAAGATTGCCTTTTATTTATTTATTTATTTATTTATTTATTTATTTATTTATTTATTTATTTATTTATTTGATATATATTCTGACAGCATTCAAAGTGATTTAGAAGCTCTGTAGAGGAAGAAAACAGATAAAACCATAGATGGCTAAAAATCATAAAACCATATATCCAATTGTTTGCAAAACCATCAAAACAAGGAGTATTACATGTCCCACCCTCCCACCCCAATGAACTTTCAGGGTTGAATGGGGATTCAAACCTTGTTTCCCAGAGTCCTAGTCTATCACTATATCCACACTGTATTGGGAATCCACAGTGGAAATGCATTACAAACAGTTAAAATGCACAGATGTTATAATTAAACAGGTTAGACACCATAAACGTGTCTAAAAAGATGTGTTTTTACTCCTTTATTAAAATCAGTCCAAGTGGAAATACATTCACATCTCACAAGGGAACCACACAAGAGGACATCTTTTCCCATGGGGTTGTAAAGTATGCCTTTGAAACTGCTGGTATTTTTAAGAAGTCTTCCCTGAAGATCTTAAAGTCTAAAGCTAGAGGGGTACTCTTGGACTCATCCTTGAGTTTGGATGCCCAGATCACAGCTATGGCCAGGAGCGCATTTGCACAATTAAGGCTGGTATGCAAGTTACACCCCTTTCTTGAGAAACCAGCTCTGGCCACGGTGATAAATATTTATTTATTACCTAGTGACATCCCAGCTAGACTATTGTAATGCACTCTATATGGGGCTACTGATGAAAAGTCTCAGGAAACTTCAACAGGTCCAAAATGCAGCAGCCAGACTGCTGACTGGGGCAGAGTACAGAGGTCATATTACACCCCTATTAAAGCAGCTTCACTGGCTACCAATCAGCTATTGAGTACAATTCAAGGTGCTGACCTTGACCTACAAAACACTGTATGGCCTGGGTCCTAGCTACCTCAAAGATCGAATCTCACAGTATGAACTGACTCAGGTGCTAAGGTCATCAGGAGAGGCACTTCTCTCCATTCCACCACCCTCACAGATACGTTTTATGGGAACCCATGGAAGGGCCTTCTCAGCTGCTGTACCCAGACTCTGGAACTCCGTCTCACTAGAGACCAGGACTGCCTCATCTCTTTTGTCTTTGCAGAAACAGGCAAAGACCTTTCTCTTCAGGCAAGCTTTCCCTGAATGATGGTCTACCTATTATGTGTCTTTTAAATGAATCTACAGGATCACATAGACTTTGTGTTTATAACTACTTATAGCCTCATGGGTTTACATTGACACTAGATTTTCAATGCTAGTTTCCATCATTCATAACTTTACATGGAACTTTACTCCCTTTTAACTGCTCACATTCTCTTGTAGCTTTAATATAATGTTGTCTATTAATGCTGTAAGATGTCCCTTAATTCTCTGTTCTCAATTCTTGAATGTATCTTAGTTGTACTGGAGTCTATATTATCCCTCATTCTGTAAGCCGCCTTGGGTCCTTTTTCCAAATAGAAAGGCGGGGTAAAAATACTCTAAAATAAATTGATAAATAAATAAAGCAAAAGCAAAGCATGCTGCTTATATACCACCCCACAGTGCTTAAAAGCATTCTCTGGGAGGTTTATAATTTAATTATGCAGGCTACACATTGCCACCCTCCTGCAAGCTGGGTACTTTATATACCAACCTTGGAAGAATGGAAAATTGAGTGAACCTTGAGCGGGTTACGTAGGTCGTGAGCAGAGTTTTAGCTCTTAACAAAACATGCAGTCCTTTAGACAGCCAATCCCCATGACATTCAGGGATTTAAAAGTTGAGACCAACACTTTGAATTGGACACAGTAAGTGGTATGGTCACAATAACTTGTACTGGTTAGCAGCTTATCTGCTGCCTGTTGCACCAATTGAAGGTCCTGGTCCCTCTTCACGAATAGCCCCACATGGAGTGCGTTGCAGTAGTCAGCACAGGATGTAACTAAGAAATAGATAACTGTTTCCTGAGAAAAGTTTGTAGTTGGTGTACTAAGCAGAGTTGTATTAAGTCATGCCTTATCCCCGCTGTCACTTTAAAGTCCAGTGACAACGATGAGACAAAGAGGGCTCTCAGTCAATGAACTTGACCTGTTATGGTGAGTACAACCTCTTTAGAATAGGTTTAATCTTTATTGCCAAATCTGATTTTCTCCTAGGGTGCCTAATTTCCTTGTGGTAGTTCTAGGTCAGTGTAGCTGGAGATGCTTTTGACATTCTGTCCTGTATAGCTCAATTCTCTATTTAATTTTATGTTAATTAATTTAGTATTATATTGTGAACTTCTCGTGGTTATTTTTTTTAAAGATGCTGATGGAATTTTCAAAGGGGGCTGCTTAGGTTAAACTTAAGACTAATTTGCCTTTAGGCTTGCTTTATTTTCAGATTGTTTAAAATTAGGCAGTTGGGGACAGATTTTCCTAAAATTTAATATTTATTTAAACTATTTGAATCTGTCTTAGAAAGGGCCCAAGGCATCTTACAACAGTTAAAAGGCAGTATTTAAACTAATAAAAATGAGTATACAATACTAAAAGGATCATTACAATACCAAAAAATATAAGCAATGTTAAAACACATTTAACGCAATAAGGTACAATAATCTATTTTTTAAAAAAACAACAACCACTCAGAAGTCATTCACTTCTGAAGATCTTGCCCCAAGCATCTTCCCTTGCTTGGGGAAAGGCAGTAAAGATGGGGACTGATTTACCTTATGACTCACCAGGAGCACCTTTGTCCTGTCTGAACTAAGTTTTAATTTATTCACCCCTTATCCAGTTCATTATTGGCACTAGATGCTGATTTTAAGACAAAGCAATCTCTTCAGATTTAGATGGCAAGGAGAGATTGAGTTGGTGTCATACATGTACTAGTGACACGAAACCTCCAGACAACCTCTCCCTGTGGTTTCGTGTAGATGTTAAATAACCTAGGAGACCATTTTAATGATGTGTGAAGGATCTCATTTAATAAATATAGTAAATGCAGGGAATACTCTGAATGGAAGAAATCTGTACATGTAGTTGTGAAAGTTCTGTACCCTTGTTTTGGATGCTGTAAATGTTCCTAAATGTACAAAAAGCCATAATCAGATTTTATATTCTTGCTGTTAAGGTTCATTGGATGAATGTTTCTTTTGGATAGTGGCATATAATATAATATCACCCCTTGGTTTTACAGCCTGTCACTGTAAAGCCGGCATACATTTGTTCTTCACATCTCTTCTTAATCTATTCTGAAAGCCATTTTGTACAAGTAGTCCATAAAATCTAAATTTGTTAGTTCTTTAGCCCATTGCAATTATTTGCATCCTCTCTTCCCACCCATGTCCTGCTTCTAATGTGACTGAAATGTATTTTCAAACCACAAAAACTTCCAGAATATCATTTTGAATTGTTGCTTCCAAAATGTCCTTTGTTCTCATTAATCAATAAAAAGCAAGGGATATTATTTCAGCAGTAGCAGAGGTCTAGAAATAAGTGTTTGTTAGACATTATATAGTGTGATGTAAGAATAATGGTGTTGCGTTTTGAGAAATTCACTGTAAATTCTGAATTTAAAAGCTGAATACAATGCATATACATTTCCCTTTCAATCATAAGTCATCATGATACAGTATGGCTTTCATAGCATCAGTGCGAGAGAACATAGTAGAGTAGCCTAACATTAGGGATTTTGAATGCAATTTCTCCATTAGAAAGCAGAAGAAAATCAGTGATCATAGACAAATATGTGTTTTTCAATGCTGAGTACATGGGTCAGATTTTAATGTATCATTCTCTTAATTAATTCTATATTAAGATAGTTGTATGTATTTTAAATTAAAATCCAGATAGTTCTGTTAATCCTACTCCTTCAGCCACAGAGCTCATTTTATGAATATGTGGATAAATGTTTTGAATGGTAAATAGATGTGAATGAATACTGCTTTTAACATTTGTTTATTAATTTGAACTGGATTTTCTCAAAATTGATTTTGTAATGTTAAGCTTTGTGTTATCTTCTATAAGATAGTGGGGGAGGGGAACATTTTTTATTATCAGTTGAGCAGAAAACAGGTTTTTCCCCCTAAACATACAAATGTAGCTTAAGTCTTTAAACATTAGTAAATCTAGTTTATATTAATGATTTTTACATACAAAGATCTACTGGAAATGGCAGACTCAAAAGTTAATTTATTGACGATTATTCATCAGTTGATATGGCAGTAAAACAAGTTAGATGTGACACTCTGCAAGGGCAATGGTTTTACAAAGATTAGTTGTGGAGTCAGGGATCACTTCAGTCCTTGACTGGATATGTGACCTTGTTGGATTATTCATTTAGTCTCCATGTAGATTGATCAATGCATCTGAAAAGCAGTGTAATCATTGGAACTGGTCTAAAGTTACACAGCAAGGGCTCCACACAGAATTTCTACCTGATGTTTGGGCCTAACTGTATGTGTCAGTCCAGGTTTTTGTGGTGGGGAGGGTGGTTACGCGTCCAGATAGATTAAGGCGGATTGTCCAAAATGCTACTCCAGTTGTTTTAGACATTAGTTCCCTTCATCCCTGGACACACATTATATTTGCTGGTACTGATGAGATTTCTAGTTCAAAACAAAACTGTGTTTCATAAGGTGTGTTGAGGGTGGTCTGTCAGTAATAAAATTAATGATTTGTTTATTTCTTCTTAGCTGTATAACCATTAGTTGTTCTAGCTGACATGATTCATTTATTTGTTATATTGTACTACAAATCTTTTAAGGTGAAGATGGTAATGTGCCAGTTAAACTCTGAGAGTATAAAGACAGTGGGCATTCTGTACAAATGATTATATGGATGATCATCTTGCAAGTAAAAGCATATGTGACTACATTTCTAAAGTTACGTATGTTTCTGCTGTCCTCTTCACCATAGGACCAGTACGTGAAAATACTAATAGCTAGGGATCAGCCAAGTACAGTATTCACTTTTTTCCTGCTAAACTTTGGACAGGAGGACTTGTTTTGAGCTGCTCCTAAGCACAGAAAAAAATCCACTCTGGCCTTGAACAATATTGAGCAAATGTACTCCTCGGTTTTGCCTTCCCCATATAGGTTGAATAATGTCAGAAACAACTATAGATCTGGTGTAAATAATGTGTAACTTTTTTAAAAAAAATCTGTGAAGCAAGCAGTGGGTTTGGCTCCTCTACCTTACCCTCTTAGTGTATGGATATTTATTTATTTATTTATTTATTTATTTATTTATTTATTTATTTATTTATTTCCTTTACCCAAGGTGGCTTATAACATGAACTTAATATAGTGTAGTACTGGATAGGTCAGTGGTTTAGATCTCTGGCTTTGAGCCAGAGGTTGGGAGTTCAAGTCCCCACTGTGCTTTCTTGACAGGGGATGGACCTTAATAGAGATGGGCACAACTCAAAAAAATGGTGTTTCATTTGTCGTTTGGTCGTTTAGGGGTCCGTTTCGGTTCGTTTTCGTTTTTGTGACTTTTTTGCAAAAAAAATTGTTTTCGTTTCATTAGGTAACGAAACGAAAAAACAAAAACAAAAAATTGCTGTTTCGTTAGCATTCTTTTTAGTTCAATGCATCTGCTGCAACAAAAACGAAAAACACGGCAAATTTGGTCATTTCGTTTTCATTGTTTTTTAAAAAATTTTCATTTCGTTTTCGTTGCGTAACAAAATGAAAAAACAAAAACAAAAATGAAAAATCGCTCGTTTCGTGCCCATCTCTAGACCTTAAGGATCTATAGGGCCCATTCCAGCTTTGCAGATCTGGGATTATTCCTGAATGGAGCCAATATTTCTTTTCTAAGAAGGATATTTGCTAAGAATGATCTTTTCCACCCTCACTCAAACTTTTGGAGCACTTTTCTTCTCCAAAAATATTCAAAGTTTCCCGCACCCCATTTTACAACATGACATTGTCTCAGGTTCACCTGGACCTAACCCATGACTATACCAAGTGGAAGGCCAAAATAAGAATAGTGGACCCCACCACCAAGTAAGATAAATGCTAAGAAAAAGAAGAAGATATGGAGACTTGCGGAACTTTAGAAATTCCATTTTCATTCAACTTTACCCAATACATCCTATATGGCAGTGTGCATTTATGGCATGGATGTATGCAAGTCTGTTTTCTTATCCAGTTTTTCCCCTTTCCTCCTTCCTCTCATCAAGCCATAACAAGAATTCAGTCCACTCAATTTCTCATTTTGGCTTCATCACACCAAGCAGTTAAAAAACAAGAGAGGAAGAATACCATGCTAAGCAATTATCACCATTTGTTCAGTAGAGCAGCTGCTAGTGATTACAAAACCTATGGAAGTTAAAAAGGGCATCCAATACACAATCCAGCAGGAGTCTACAATTTTAGAAACTGTCACATATTTCAAGAGATATTTTCAGACACAAGTATGTGTTTATTTTCAAAAGACAGTTTTTAAGTTACATTTTGATTGTCCTTTGTTTTAAATGTCCTTTGTTTTTCACGTGCAAGTACACATGCAACACCCTTCCCCCATGATAGTGCAGGAATGTGGTACAGCAGCAAGATACTGTATTATTTTGATTCCGAGATGCTTGTCTGTTATGATTTTACATGTTCCAGAAGCCAGGCAAGTCATTTCCTTGGTTTCCCATTGAAATGTTAAAATGCAAGTTAGCTGGCAGCAGTGGGTAGGATTTCTTGTGAAAGTAATTTCAAAGTTCCAAATTCTGGGTTCACAAAGTAAATGCAAAATCCAAAGTTCCATCTGGAAACTGAAAATAAGCATGTATGCAAGTCTGAGACCCTGACAAATTTAATACGATTTCCTTTTTAGGTAACACTGACACATATCTTCTTCTTCTTCTTCTTCTTCTTCTTCTTCTTCTTCTTCTTCTTCTTCTTCTTCTTCTTCTTCTTCTTCTTCTTCTCCTCCTCCTCCTCCTCCTCCTTCCTCCTTCTCCTACTCCTTCCTCCTCCTCCTCCTCCTCCTCCTCCTTCTTCTTCTTCCAGTCAGCAGTTTTTCATTTCTCTCCCAATAAATCATTTTTCATATAAATGGGTCACAGATACATGCCTCTTTGCAGTTGACTGCTTTCAAGTTCAGTAAAAGCAGAGTTTATATTTAACTTGTTTAAAACAGCCTCCGTGTCAACGGATATCAAGTAACACTACTCTGCTTGGGATATACTTGGAAATACTGTGTGATACAGAGACTGAGCAGTCTTGACCAGATGTGAAAAACAGAAGATTGTTCAAATTTAGCATCTCCCATTTATCCATGCTCCACTAGAGGAGAAAATGAAAACCTCAAAACGATATAAGAGCTCTCAACTTCTCCCTCTGCACACCCAGCAAACCTTTTAATGTGGTCACTCTAAGAACCAAGTGCTGACGACATTCCAGATGTCAAATTCCCCTGTACCTGACTCAAAGCATCTCTTAGATTTTTCAAAACATCCTGGTTTGTGGTCTTAATAGGCCACACAGGTCCCCCCCCCAATCATTACACCCAAAAGCAGTGTGTTAGCAAAAGTGATCTTTAGGAAGTTGAAGGATGTCTGCATGTTGTCCTTCACAAGATATTATTAGTGGGTTTTTTTTAAATTGCTCATAAAAAGTGTGAGTACAAATGAAATGGGTAATCTTCAGAAGTCATTTTCATTATTGTAAAAGTTAGCTTATAAAACTAGTTGTCTTAATATCCTAAAGGCTTTTGTTCAAAAAAGCTCACAGGAACACTCTGTTACAGAGCCCAAACAGTTCCTAATTTATTATTGTTGCTTGAATATTTTAAATTTTGCATGTGATTTAACCAAGTTCCTTTCATCTACTCTGTTTTTGTTGGGTCTGTGTTCCTAATTATAATGATAATTTCAGCAAAATGGAATTTAAGAAAACCTTAGAAACATCAAATAGCACCTAAAAACTTGTTTGGTTTTGCACATATGTCATTACCTATAGTGAGATAGGAGATAATACTGTTGCCTCAGGTGTGAGCAATCAAATGGAATGCAAATGAAGTAACTGCTGTTTACATCCTTCTAATCTCCAGAAATTATATCAATAAACTTGTAGAATGGGAGGTGTGTCTCCTGGGACCACTTCACAAAAGATCAGTTTTTCTACCCAGAAACCAATGTGTTTGACACTAAGGGAATCTACATGTAATTCATCAGTTAGTACAATTATGCATCAGTATCTTTTGCCACAGCAGTTTGGCTGAAGAGAAACAAGGAACATTTGTTTTGGTTCAAGCACTGAGGATAATGCCAAAAGCGCACTGTAATCGCCCATCTTTTCAGCTGCACAGGTAGTCTATTGTCCCTTATTCTTGAAAACAAAAACATTAGGGAATAGAGATGGGCATGAATCAAAAAAATGGCATTTTGTTTGTCATTTAGGGGGTCCGTTTTGTTTCATTTCTGTTTTTCGTGAATTTTTGCAAAAAAATTCATTTTTGTTTTGTTCGTTTTGTTACCGTTTCATTACCATTTATTTCATTTTTGTGGTTTTTTTAGCATTCAAAGCAGTTCAATATATTGCCGTAACGAAAACGAAATGGATGACAAAATTTCTGGTGTTTCTGTTCATTTCGTTTCATTTTAGAGACAAAATTCGTTTGTCGTTTCATTATGTAACGAAACAAAAAACGAAAACAAAAACAAAAATTGTTCATTTCGTGCCCATCTCTATTAGGGAACTTTGAAGATTAATTGCTATATTTTCATCTGAAGTTTCATTGACAAGTCCACTTCTTCAGACTTGTGGGTCTGTATCTATACTCAGTACTCAAGAACAGTTGCAAATGGAGTAGCAGTTATCATAATCTGAATCAAAATAAAGTACATCACACCATCGTGGGAAAGACTAGGTGATCTGTTTGACTCCTGCTCAGTCTACTGCCAAGGTGGATGGGCTACTTTCGGACTCTTTTCCACCTTTTTTGTTGGCTTTTTCCTTTAAATCAAACCTAATTTAGACCACCCTTTGAAGAGAGGATACATCTCAACTGAGGACAGACTTCTGATAGTCCTTCAGGTACAACACTGAGCTGAGCGAAGTAGCACAAATTAAAAGGGCAACCAGATGGGCAACAGAGGTAGCTTATTTTATAACCGCTAATGCTGTTCAGCTGTCAACTTGAGTCTTCATGCGCCTTATTGGAAAACCATTTTTCAGTTATGTTGTTTTACTGTACTTGAAAAGGACACACAAAGAATCTTTGTCTGTGCAGCTGTCAGTAGCTTGTGGCTGTCTTGAGTTGACGCTTCCTCTGTATCTAATGGCAGTGCATTAGGAACTTTGTGCGGGTGGGTGGTGGGGTAAAATAATGTATTGCTTTCTAGCACTAACTTAAGATGTGAATCTTCTTTCCTTTGTCCAGTTCTGGTGCTGCCTTCTCTCTTTTTTCTGCTTTTGACATTAGTGAGTGATTTATGTGATGATCCTTATATTTCTTTATGGAAAATCTCACACAACTTAGTCATCAAAAGTGTGTATTCACACTGCAGGTGTGGTGCAAAATGGGACATGCTTGCATTGTTTTTTCCAACATGCCATTGTAGTGCTATCTTAGCCAGAGTACAGTATATGACCCAGGCTCAGCTGTGTGCAATTGCAGATGAAATATATATTAATTTTTTTAATATAAAAAGAAACTTATATCTGTAAGTACAGATGTAAAATTTCTGGAAATTGTGAAGCCATATAAAATGTTCTTAACCCATGTGTGATTTTTTCCCCTTCTGGTTTTGTTTTGATATATGTTTTGTTAAATGCATTCCATATTTATTTGATTCTTGTGAATTCATTTGTGCTTAGTTCATTGTGTTAATTTTTGTTTAACTGATTTCTCATATGTTTATTTTTGTTTCTTTTAGGTTCTGTTTTGTTTCATAAGATCCCACTGGATGGGTAAATGAATGAGGAAAAAAAGAGAAAGGGGCTGTTGAACATGTTTGTTGAAACTATGTGCTGCTCACTAGGCAGTGGATGTGTTTATTGTGTTTTCAATTCCTGTACTCCTTGTGCCTCTCTTGTGGAGATGGGTTATGCTTTGAGGACTCTAGAAGTATGCACATTTTGAGAGTTTCACTGCAAAATGAGCCCCACGTGGCTATATACTCCAGAAATCATTAAAAAAAAACCTGCTGTATTCTGTTAACATGATGGTTCACAAATTGATATTTCAGCAAACTCTGGTGCATTACTTCAATGTGATCAGCTGTTTGAGCTTAGCAGGATAAATAATTTTATAGATAACTATTTATTAAAGTTATACTGCAAATATTTTGTGTACTAAAAAAGTTAAAATATTTGATGCCTTCTCATTCTGGAGACTATTAGCTTTTGATTTTTGAATTACTGTACATTATTGGCTTCAGTAGTACACAGATTCACCTTAAAACACCCGCAGTTTTCAATATTCTGTTCTAAAATCATAAAGCTCCATTAAAGTAAGTTCTTCACAGGTTCCTCATGCAAGTTGCCATCACATGGAGTGGTTTATTTGTCAAAACTACAAACCAGGAAAGGGGTTGTATGGTCCCTTGAGTCTTCTTGGATGGTAATAATGAAGAAGGCTGGGAATTGCAGTCATTGAACATCAGGAGAGCCATGTGTTCTCCATCTCTTATACAATGAGTAAAAGTCATTTTTGAATAACAATTGTTAACTCTCAGCTTTCTATCAGTTTTTTAGTACTATAAAAGTTCACTGGTTTATGACATGTATTGGTCAACAATCTACATACGTAACCGGAGCAAATATTGTTGATTTGATCCTTCCACTACCAGTATCCAACTGAATTACTATCTGAACAATTCAGATTATCATAATAGTCCAAGTGTAGACTTTGAGGTCTTGAATCCATCACCAATAGTGTTATGTACATAATTCCATTTGAAGAAGACCAGTAGGTAGAAAACTAAATCCAGAACTCAGATATGCCAATGTCTCAGCAGTCTCAAAATTCCATTTTTCCCCAAGTACCTAAAGGTCCAGTTGAACTTATAGACCTAAATCTTATGTTGTACTGCTGGAAGTATGCTGGTATGACATGCAGTTTATCTCCACACCAGCTGCCTACTTTCCCCAAATTTCATAGCCCCACAGAACTGTTTTTATGGACACACTAGACACAGTCCCTCAGAACAAAGGAAAATATCCCTTCCCAATTCCACTGACTGAAGAAGCATCTCTGTCAACAGATGACCTCATTGGAGACCACCCATAGTTTCATAACAATCTCAGGATCTTCAGCAATCTTTCTATAATTTATTCATGGAGTGTTTTGCGGTTTAACTTTAATATGCAGCTGCAGATGCGATTGTTGAATAGTTCTATATGTACTGACAAAATATTTTGGATTGTGTTTAATCAAGGCATTTATTTTAATGAACCAGTACTGATTTATGCATCACCAGTGTATATATGCACAGAAACAATGTAGGATAATCTTCAGGTGTTTTTCAACTCCACATTAACTGTACCAAATGCATTGTGTTTGCTACTGTTACTCACAGAGATTTATGGATTAGAGCCCATAGCTATTTGCTACTTTTGCTTTGGCAACCAACAAGCTTAAATAATGGACAAAGCTAAGCACTGCTAGATGATTTCTTTTTTGATATGGATTACACATTAGACTGATCGAAGCCACGCTTTGAAATTTGGACTTGCAATATACTATTTTCATTTTGATTATAAATTATCCTGCTTTTCACTCTACAGAGATTTTAATCTATCCAAATGAGGTGGTTTGGAGAGGCTGCTTTTAAATTCAGAATTAGTGATCTTTTAACTCATAATGACCATTAAGTAATAATTCAGGATTTACTTTGATGGTTAAACACACAGTATTCTGAACATTCAGCATTAATATCTTTTTGTGTGTTCCTATAAGCCAGGGGTCCTCAACCCAAGGCCCAGGGGCCGGATGCGGCCCCCCAGGGTCCTGAATCCGGCCCCCGGGACCAATTGCAGACCCTCCACCTACCTCTTGCTTCGCAAGCAAGCCAGCCTCAGCAGCTGCTTCTATTGCTGAGGTGGGCGATATGGCTTCCCCCACTCCCTCCACCCACCGCCCAGATGATAGGCATGCTAGCTAGTGGGACAGTTCAAAGTGGGAGGGCCACGGCAAGATCTCCCGCATCCCCCCACCCACCACCAAGATGGTCGAGGCACCGGCTGCAGCCAAGCGGGGCAATTTAAAATGTTGGCCTTTTTTTTTTTGGACTGTGGTCCGCTCCCCAGTGGTGTCTGGGGGCAGTGGACCGGCCCGCTGTTTGAAAACTTTGAGGACCCCTGCTATAAACAATAAAAAAACCACTCATGGGATGATTGAAATCTGTTTTATACATTGTTAAGTGCTGAAGAAACAACAAAGTATATTTGCCTTGTGAAGTTTAAACTGAATTCATTTATCCCATAATTTGAATAATATTGCAGATGAATAGATCAAGAGCTTGATTATCTAAATGGAGTTGAATCCAGAGTTGTTCATAGTTAGGGTACTGTAGATCCTTTTAAATCATCAGATGTAAATTAATCCTGTTTATTTCATTTGACTTGTTCTCAGTATGTCTAAGGATGTCTAGCTGTAACATAGAGCAAGGATAAGTAACTTGTTGCTGTCAAGGGTTATTTTTTCTTAGAGTAATATTGACAATTGATAGAGCCAAACTGTAACATCTGCATTTCAGTCCAGTCCATTAAGCATACGAGGCACACTTGCTTTAGACATGGAGTTAGCTGCTACTTATACATATAGAGCCAAGTATTCATCCCAAATCTGTGACCCTATTAATATTGCATTGCATCTCCCATTGTCTCTATGCCATCTTCCATCTATGGTGAGGAATGCCAGCCGCTGCAGTCCAGCAACCTTTGGAGAGCCATAGGTGGTCCTATTGTGAGCACAAATCCATTCCATGTCTCTCTTTTAGTCATGTACACCACTTTCCCTCCAGGTCAAATACTTTCCCCCTCCAGAGCAACACTGTAAAATGTTTGACCATTGCCTTAGTTAGTGTGAAAGAAAAAGATTGGTTATTGAGGTGATGCAATTTCCCTATGAAGAGATTTCAAGAGGCTTTCACGTGAAAGCCACAGAGTCAGTGACTGCCATGTGGTGGTTAGGTAGACAAAACAACCAGCAGCTGCAGAACTTGAACTCAAACTAACAGCATGCTCTGTTACCATCACTCCCTTATAGCAATCTGCCTCTCATTTACCATGCAGCAAATGCCACCCAGTGGTGTTAGTACGGGGCAAATTATACACTGCAGATAATGATGATTGCTATTAGAGCTGACAATCACCTGACTGTTCAAGAGACAGGCTGAGGTAGTCATTTTTTTCTGAGAAATCACACTTAAAAACAAAGAACGTGCATGTGGGTGACAGTGACAGACAGTCATGAAACAATGCAAGCTAACAGGTAACTTACAGGAGGTGAGAAAAGCTCCTGCTGTGATAAGCATGCAGAATCAGCACTTAAGGAGTCCCCTCTGTTATTCTGTTACATTATTTTGTAATTTATTATGTTGGTGGTAGCAGCTGTTCCATGGAATTAGAAAAAACAAACAAACAGGCTTTAGCTATTGTGGGGGCCAAGTAAAACAATTGAGCTCTTTATCTTGTAGAGCAATTATTTATTTAAGTAAAATGAGTAATTTCTGGGCTTTTAGCATTTCCATGCTGAATTTAGCTGGAATTCAGCTGGCATAGGTGGGACAAAGTGTGTTAGGAAGAGCAAATGTCTTTGATTTAAATATGAATGTATACCTAATCACAGATGGTATTGTTGTTTAATAACATACATGGAAAAAGCCTCCATCTAAACAGGCAATGTTTTAAAGTTTCCAGTTTTTATACATATTGCTTACATTTGATCATGTTAACATTTTTTTCTTTATCATGTAATATTAATGAATGTCTAACTGGTCTTAGTTTATGGCCTAAGTAATTGTCCTATTTGCTAGCATATATAACTCAGTCCTGGAATAAATTCCCACTATTAAATCTGTTTTAAATATAGAACAAATCAGAATTGTGACAATTTTATTAGAATGTTGAATGGGGAACCAAACCACATAAATGTGAAAATGTTATAATTTTTAAAAATTCAATTTATTTTGACGAGAAATATATCCAAAAGGCCAGAATATTGATTTTTAACTCTTCAGAAACTGAAAAACATATCCAGTCCTATTTTTTCTAGCACTAAAATTGAGTTTTCTGATTTATTTTTTAATAAATTTTCAATCAGGTCTTGGAAAATATAAAGTGAAAGTCATCTTCAGTATTTCTGAGATCCAGGGTACACTAATTATACAGAACACCCCTCAGCAATAGTCCAGTTATGATGGATCATGGAAACTGCAGTCTAGCTACATTTATAAGAACACACTTTCCCCATCTGCCATGTGTATAGACTCTTAGATATAAAAATAAAAAAATTCCTGTCAGAAGTATTTAACAAATACTGACTTTCATCCTAAATGCAGATCTGCCTATTCTCACATATATCACTAATAAACATCTTCAAATTAACATCTCTCAGACAAGTCACATTGACTTCAAGGTCACTGATCCTAAAATAAGATTCCATCATAGGAAAGTAGATATGAAGCAGAAGAGCATTGATCCCATGGAGCAATTTGACATGAGCAGCATTTAATTGATTCAAGGATAGAACCAAACACCAATAACTCATTACACACACATTATATTACAATTTAGTCATATCAAATGTGTAATCCAGCTGTTAACATTGGATACTACAGTATATCTTTAGTCCAACTGTTGGCTTTTTGAGTGGGAGGAAAAATTTCACATCTGCTCTAATCCATCAATATACTGTGAATCTTTAAGATAATTTTGGCCATGATAAATGTTATGGGTTTATATATAAATATATATCTTGTAAATAAATGACAACCACTGATTTTATTTCAAAATGCAGTCTTGGCAATATGAACAGATTGTACTTGCTGAACTTTCTAAACATATTTTTAACAGGCCAATAAAGTTTTATAATTTGTTATCATCGTGTCTGACATTTTTTGTGAATTTCGATATCATTCACTCATTTCCTAATCACTGGAAATGTTGCCAGAAATGGAATCCATCTGATTTTTTGTTTCTTTTGTATGTTCAAACTCTTTTGTTACGTGTATATATCCATAGCCCATTACCTGGGGTTTCATCAGTTTATTCACACTTAGAATCATGGGAATTTGTGAGGCATACATTTGTGTAGAAATTAGATTAGGGGACATGGACAGACAGTAAAATTTATTAGCAAATTGAACTGGAAAATAAGCATGCATGGTCTATTGTCTTATAGCAATATATCTAAAGATGACGAAACTCCTTGGAATTGTAAGCTAAATTTCCAAGGGTGTTCATTATTTTATTAGAGAAAGCTTTCCTCAAGATACTTCATATTAATAAATAGGAGGAATGAAGGTGTGGAGTCTATGTAGATAGGGGATAAGGGAAAAAAGAAACACTGTGTTGCCATCAAAAGATCAGGAAAACAGAGAGGTAAATTGTTTTTCTAATTATTCTTTTGAGATTATGGCAAATTCTTGCTAATTCTTATGTGATTCTGTCATTTTTGTTTTGAACATCAAAGGTTGAAATAAGGAGTTAAAATTTTACAGGTAAGAAAACAACTACAATGACTGGAACTGTGCTTTTTTGGGGGAAAACAACTTAAAACAATTTGGGAAGAAAAATAAGTTGTTAGGTTGCATTTAATTAGTTCATAGAGCTTGGTTTCAATGCTTACTTGATTTAACATTATTTAGCTTTTTTATTTGAGGCTGACTTTCCCTTAGACAGGTTTGGGGGTTTGCAACATCTCTTATTTCAGCACATGAGGTAATCTGGATTTGAAAAATGTCGGGATCCAAAGATACACACAGAACTCTGCTTATATCTTAATACAGCCAGGGGGAGCTGAATGTTGGTTGAGACAGCTGTTTTTGTCTTCTTGTTGTCTTAAGCCTTTTTGGGTAACCAACAAAAAGAAAGACATCTTACTTGCAGTGCTTCTGTTCATCACTGAGAGCTTTGCAAGATTTAATAAGGCACTTCCCCTGATTTAGGCAATTCAGCAAAAGGAAGTAGGGATAGAATATTTGTCAGTTTGCAGAAACCCATTGTAAGATGGGAAGAAGGTGACTATCTGAACAATTTGTATGGAAACCCAGAAAATCCAGCTGGGTCTACCTGTGCAGCAGAAGAGTGTGGTAGAATGAATTGTATTTTAGACTACAGTAAGGGCATAGTGTCACAACTTTAATGCTATCCATGGGAGAATCTTGCTGCAAATGGAAAATTAACAGCACTATGTATTATTGTTTATGTATATTGAAGCATGATTCCCCATTGCATGCCTAAAACTGTGTGGTATATAATGCTAGCCTCTTTCCGTTTCATCTGAAAACAAGGACCCAATGTTTAGCATGTTGAGATGTATGGCTGAACTGGAAAATGATCTCCGAATTCTAGAACTAGCCTGTAATATTTGGTGAGGTGGGCCCAATTGAAATGGGTCTTGTGGCATTTCTTTAATATATGGATTGATAAGCAGCAGTGTTACTGGATGTTATGCAGCTTTGAAAATTTGCCTTTTTAAAAAAGAAACACCTCCCAGGATCACCCAGACTGCTGTTATGCTGACTAAGGATTATTAGAGTGACAGTTTGTTTCTTGTATCTGACATAATGGCTGAGGCTGTTCTCACATCATTTGTGTTGTTATTGATAGTATGTTGATAGAATTTATCACTATCTAAAAGAAATCAGCCATATGTAAGACTTACTGAATAGCAATTACCAGTATATCTATAAAGTGTCTGCACAATTACATCTTGAGGTTTCTATGCCCCATTTCTCATCCCCTCTTTGACACAACACGGATATGGTTCAGTAATCTTCTGTCTTGATAGAATCAAAGAATCATGACATTGGGAAGGGTATCCATGGCCATCACGTGCAACTCCCTGTGTGTGGAGGAACTTTGTAGAGCTGTTGTTATGGACAGACTAGTGTCTGGTGGGGTTTAGACTCAGTGCAGCTCAGAACATCTGCAGGGGTGGGGGGGACGACGACTGCATTTTCCTCCGTTTTGGTGCGCGAAGTGAATGTCACCAATTGACTATTGCTTTCTATGGAAGAAGCTTACTTGCATTTTGCTCATTCAGCACAGCTAATCACAGGGTGTAAAATATTTTATTTGAAGCATTGACATGAGCTCTAACGTACGCTGTACTAAACATTTGAAACAATGAAAATCTATGTAGTTAAATATGCCCAAGTCAAATATGTTCAGAGCGTTTGAAGGAGAGCAGCTGGCTTCATTTAGTGTAATTTGTGCAAGGAGAAGGTTTAATGATTGATAAATCACATTGATCATACAGAGTTTCTAAACTGTAGCCCTCCCAACCCCAGCGCTTATGAAATTTCAAATATCAGAGTGACTTGACATCTGCAAATATGAAGTGGTCTTGCCCGCGTCCTCACTGTGGGTGCAATGACACTCCAGTCTATTTCTTTTGTCAACACATATACTTAACTCTAAGACACCTTATTTTTTGAAATAACCCATGGTTGCATGAGGTACCATCACCTCACCAAAACTGCTCACCAAGTAAAGCTGTGCTCCCTTAAATTCTTAGTTCTGTCTCTCATTCATTTGAGTGAATTGATGTGCGGCTGCTAGAATCCAAATTAAACTATACTTCCAGGCTGAAACTGCTTCAGAGAAACCTGAATAACTTACCTTGGCATTATTATATACTCTTCCCGCCCCACCCCACCCAGATCAAGGTTCTGTATGTTGAATGCCTGTGATGTCTTATTATTCAATATAGGTTTTGAACCAGAGAATTATGAGCGCTGCACAAGATTGGGTCTTCATTTTTTATTTGGGCTGCTATGTTAAAACTAGCTGGTTCCCAAAGTGGGGTGGAATTAGCTGTGGAAATAACTTGGTTTTGTACACTCATATATACTCATACATCCACTCCACTGTTGATCCACTCCACGGTTATATCAAGATAATGAAGATATTCTTGTAGACCCAAGAAGAGAACAAAGTACAGGGGACTTGCATCTAGGATGCAAAAGGAAGACGCCAAAAACTGATCTGTAATTTTTCAAAGAAAATCTACTCCACAATTACCCTCTTTTGAAATCTTTCGCCTATCAGTATTGTTTATTTAATAGCTTCCAAGAAAAGTGCCCACATCATTGTTTCAGCCTTCTGCTTCCCTAGAATAATATAAATCAAATCACAGCATAATTGTTCCTTTATGAATTCCTGGAACATTTCTCAAAGTGCAACAGATTGAAAGCCCTTTATGTATTTTATTCAAGTTGACTACTCTCCAGTTGTGTACAAAATATTGCAGGGCATGAGTAAAGTGGATAGAGGGACACTCTTTTCACTCCCACAAAATACCAGAACTAGGCGGCAACCATTCAAATTGAGGGTTGGGAGAGTGAGAACAGACAAAAGAAAATATTTTTTTACCCAGCGTGTTGTTTGTCTGCGGAACTCCCTGCCACAGGATGTGGTGATGGCATCTGGCCTGGATGCCTTCAAAAGGGATTGGACAGATTCCTGGAGGAAAAGTCCATCACAGGTTCCAAACCATGATGGAGATGTGTAATCCCCAGGCTTAAAACCAGGGTACTTCAAGGGCCAGATGCAGGGGAGTGGTATCAGGAGACAGATTCTAGTCTCGTGCGCTCCCTGGCGCATTTGGTGGGGCTACTGTGACATACAGGGAGCTGCACTAGATGGGCCTTTGGCCTGATCTGGCATGGCTTGCCTTATGCTCTTATGAAGTCCCTAAACTGAATGCCCCAGAGCCTCCAGGCATTCCTAATCAGCTAAGCAGTGTCAGTGAGAGACCTACTGGGTCACCATACCTCCAGAAGGATAATATGGAAATAGAAAAAATGCAGAGGAGGGCAACCAGAATGATTAGGGGACTGGAACACCTTCCTTGCCACCTGAGGCTGCAACGGCTGGGCCTCTTCACTCTTGAACGATGACACCTAAGAGGTGACCTGATTGAAGTTTATAAAATCATACACTGTGTGGACAAAGTAGATAAGGAAAAACTGTTTTCCCTATCGCACAACACTAAAACTAGGGGGCACTCCATGACATGTTTGGTGCTGGATTTCAAACAAATAAGAGAAAGTACTTTTTCACCCAGAGGATCACTGGTCTGTGGAACTCCCTGCCAGAAGAAGTGGTGACAGCTGTCAGCCTTGACAACTTTAAGAAATGTTTGGACAAGTTCATGGAGAACAAGGCTATCAGTGGCTATCATTATGGATGCCTATGGACAACCTCTGGGTTGGAGAGATAGGCTGGATATCGCTCAATGTCATTTGCAGGGAATCATAAGCAGGATTTGGAGGTGGATTGTTTGTGTACCAGATGTACAGTATAAATCTCCTTTTAGTGAACCCCCTTAAAATGGCACAGAATAAGCTTAAGATCAGAAAACATAATAGGATAATCATACAATGAATTATAAAACCAAAGCATTTCTCCATTAGAAGTCACATTAAAACTAAATATTATTGTAAGCATAATAACATTAGCAAAGTCCTTATTCATTTATAGTCCAAGAGAAATGGATGAGCCTTTTAAACTTATTTAGTGACAACATCTGATGGACACTAATTGGAACAGAATTTGAGATATTCCACAAATGTGAAGCCCTTGCTTCAATTGTTTTATTCATTATGTTTATCTACTGATTTTCTCTGATGTATTCCACAGTTCTTCAGTTCCCTACCCCCCACTTTATCTTGATATAGTTTATTTCAAGAAGGTTAGGCAGAGTGCCTGTGACTGGATCAAGATTATATGTCGAACATCATGTCCTTATGAGGAATTGAGCCTGGGTAGTCCCAGGTCATGTCTGTGTTGGCAAAGCTAGAAATTCGCTTGAATTTCTGCTTCAATGTGCAACAGAAGTATGGCTTGCTTACAAGAAAGTAATCAACTATAGAAGTTCCCAGTCTCCACCCCTCTTGAAAAATCTAGCTCTTTAAGCAATAAACTCACAAGAAGCTTCTTTGGATTAAAAAAAGAGTATAAAAAGAGTTTATTTGCATAATTCTCTAGCAGACACTTATACAGCTCAGATTAAATGCAGGCTGAAGGAATAAAAGAAACGAAGAAAGAATATCTCGCACAAATAGTTCTGTTTGTCTGTGTCTTTTTGCCACGTGTTGAGGCAGAAAGGACACACATCAGAGAGATTACATCCTCTGTGAGGTCAAAACGGGTAATGGCTTCTAGCCAAGGTTTACATGTGGGAAGAACAAGGAAGTAGAGAGGTGTGGTTTGCAAGCCTGGGGAATACAAATCCCTCTAATTGGTCCTCATGCAAATAGACCAGGTAGATTGTGGCCTGCATAGCCCCTCCCATCTGTATTGAAATCAGCATGATAGACTGATATATCCAACAATCCGCACTTGAATGACTGAAGCACTCTGCCCTCTGCATAAGGAAGCCTTTCAGTACCTTTGATCGGAGACCAAGGTCACGATCATTCACATGAACCAAATTGCCTCCCAGGTTTGGTTCAGGCTGTTGCTGTTTGTCTTGTTTTCACATATTTTCAGAATAGGTAAATCTTGTACCCTTTTAGCAGATCAGCTATATAATAAACCACTTCCTCTGCCTAAAAACATGTTATTGATTTCAAGTTTGATTTTACTTGTGGAAAAATTAGAAATGACATTGCATGGGAGATAAGCGTTCTGCAGGTTATTATATCATTTTACAAAGGACATCTTTTATGCTGTTATTAGAAAAAGATTGCGGAACTGTTTTATTGGTTTGTTGACTGTTGCAGATTTTATTTGCCTAAAAAAGGGAATGAGCATAATGTACATTCAGACCTGTCACATTCCCCTTATCAAAGAAAGGATTAGCCCCAGATTCTTTGTAGGAGCATGGAAGTCAAATGCTTTCAATAGTGCAAGTAAATAGAAACATGGCCCACCACATGTAGGAGTGCAACCTGCATCAGCCCCATCTCATAGAATTTCAGGAGCTGAAATGTCCTTGGTACGATCTTTCATCTATAGCTTGTACTGTCCATTCAAATTGCCAAGGCTTAACATACCAAATAGTAGATGGCATTTTTTGTTGCAGATTGCAAATGCTCAATGTGCTAAGAAGAATGCTTATGTCTTTCTATTTGATTCATACAGCATGGCTTGCAGGGGAGTAATGATGGAAGTGAACCAAATGGATCACAATGAACAAGTTCCTCAGTTCAGTCTCTGATATTTTTTTAGCTAAAATAATCTTAATAAACATGGCTCCAAATCTCTCTGCCTGATCCTTCAGAAAACCATTGCTAATGGAAGCAGAGAGCTTGGAGCGAGAGGCAGCTTCTAACATTTGTTCCCGAATCAATCATCTAGATATGACTTAGATTCCACCATTACTCAAGGAATTATTGAAGGAAAATCCCTTACCGGAAGAGTTCAACCCTATTTGCTAGTCCATAGAGAAATTAATTATGGAGAAGGCAGGGGTAGTTCCTAGAATCCACATCTCCAAATGAAACAGTCAGATCCCTGATGTAGTGGAGCTTGATGTACCCATGCAGACTCAGAGAGATGTCTGATGTCTTCCCAGATATTATTTCTGGTGTTAAACCTGCATGACCATCCATCCACTGAATCTGGAAAGTTGTGTTCACTAAAGATGCGTACTTCTTCAATATTGTGTGCAGCCATGTAGACGTTTGGTAAAATCTTTCCTTCCCTTTTTACCATATTTTGTCTTCTGGTATAAGGAGGAGGCAACGCCATGGGCATGCAGACCAGTCAGAATATTATTTATGATTTTGAAGAGCTAGAAATTGCCATCCTTGCAAATGAGTAACAGCTGCTAATCCCTTGTCTCTGTGCCAAGGAGTCTGGCAAAGTGAGGCTCTTGCAGAATGTTAGGGCTTGAGCAATGTATTTTAGACACAGATGGGTTGAGGTAATTTCTCATATTTTTTAGTGTTGTGGGCCAAGTCCTACAAGCACTTAATACCTAATCTGGCAAAATTCCCATTGGTAATTTTGCCTGAGCATGAATCAATGAGACTTCAGAACTTGATTCTATTAATTTGTGAAGAGCTGAAAGAAGAGAGATGGATTTTTTAAAATTGGCTGAACATTATATTACAGAGATTGGTTGTAATGTTGAGATACTAATGCAGGATATACTTCTTTCTGCTGCATTTGGGTATAAAGATGCATCACACACATTCATAGCTTCAGACAACTAAACTGATTGTTTAGGTGAATTATTCCGCCTCAGAACTGGGAGACATCTCATTTTATACCCATAAAGCCATGAAGGGCAAAATGCTATAGCCTTTTCCAAACGTTACTTATATTGATGACAAATGTTGCTTGTGGGCTGAAACTACCCTCATGTTTGACAGCAGCACATTGATTGCATACACAGGGTAGTTTTGTAATTCCTCATACAGTGTATGAGGAATTACAGAACCACCCTGTAATTTATAAAGAAATCTTGCCTTGATTTCATCTCACATACATTGACCTCCCTCCTCCCCATTTTCAACTTGTAAATTTAGGGATGTGTATTTTCTGCAATTAACCTGTTTTCCAGCTCACAGTGGAATTTCACCAGAGGTGTGTGACTCAGCAATTAGACTAGCAAATTAAGCTATTGTTGCTTTTCAAGGAGCAGTCACAACACAAAGCACACTAGCTGCAAAATACATAACTGAAGAAAAATATGTGCCATGACAAATAAGTGTATTTTATTAGTTGGGAAAGTACTTCTGAAAACATGCTAAGCATATTATATGATTCGACCATAATGTGGTATTGATTCTGTTAAGAACTGTTAGCTTTTTAACTGGATGATAACGTGAAGAGGAGAATGTAATTTTGTATCAGCTATTTATTTTGCCAAAAGACTACAGCAGCAATTCTATTCTACGTTCTGTGGGACCAGTTATTTACAGCAAGAATGACAAGCCTTGGATCAAGGACCTACTTGTGGGCATGCTTTCACGACACTTTTCAAGGAAAACTGTAACCTTAAGTCCCATAAAACCCGTCTTGTCCCATGGCTCTCTACAGAAAATAAGTGGGACAAAACAGACGGATTCAGAGGAAGAAGGCAAGAGATGATAGCAAGAAGGAAGTCATCTCACACAGAGCATTTTGCTTCAAGGCTCCCCTCAATATCCCCAGGGCCATGGATGTCCCAAGTCATGTTGCTCCCTGAAATGAAGCCACAAATAACTCTCATACTCTGCCTTAATTCTTAGTCAAGGTACAGTAGGAACCTTGCTGTATCAATGGGGGGATTGATTCCAAGCTGGGCCCCCATGCATACTGAAAACTGCAGATAATAGCAAACACTATACTAAAAGAAAAGAAAAATCCAGAAAAATATTTTCCCATGTATTATCAGAACTAGCTGCTAGCTGTTTTTCCAAGATCCAGTGTAAAAGTTATAATTATTTTGTTTTGAATACACTTATTTTTGAGTTGGTTTCTTGAATGCTGAATTGCTGCCACAAAGGGTGGTGGAGTCTCCTTCCTGGAGGTTTTTAAGCAGAGGCTGCATGGCATCTGTCGGAAATATTGTGATGGGGGTTCTTGCATGGCAGGACATTGGACTAGATGGCCCTTGAGATCTCTTCCAACTCTGTGATTCTATGATTCTATGCACAATATCCATTGCTGCACTTCCATGTAGCAATTACACAGATACCTGAAATGGTGGCAATAGTTTTCTGAGGTAGCAAGGTTATTAGCAAGTTACATTTCAAAAGTAGTACAAGAAACAGAAGCACAATTGCTTGATTTCAGAAGTTTGAAACAGAATAGTGGGCATCTGTTATCACACAGAAGGGTGTGCAAATACAGTAGTTGAAGAAAATCACTCAAAAATAAACAAGAATTGACTGTAGGAGGCAGGGTGTTATACTGACTGCAGACACATTTTTCCAGGAATAAGGTCCTGGAAGCAGATGTTCAGATGAAACATCTAGTGGTGTGCACTTGTGTTTAGTACAGAATATATACCTAAACAAGCATATTCAGCAAGTTAATCAACAAAATTCATTCACTGGATGTGGCTCATTTTACATCCTCTAACGTATTGGCACTTTGTGATGCTTCGTCTTTTTATTCTTAAAGATGTATTTAAAGGTAGTTCAGTTAGTGTGAACAACCCTTTGACGTTGTTGTCAATTATTTGCTACCCAGAAACAAAACCAGCAGTTACTCATAGTGCCAACGCTATTCAGTATGGAGAACACTTAAAATGTCACTCCAAGGCATTTCCTCTCCATCGATGGCAAACTGTGAGGTAACCTGCTGTAGTTCTCTTTAACCCAAGAGAAATCGATTTTCCTTGTCAACCAAAGAGGTGTAACATGACAGGGGGGCTGACTGGTAAAATGAAAGATGGAAAAAAATAGTGCTTCATTCCTGCAAGGTTCATGAGCCGTGTGTCCTTGAGATCAGAGCTCACTGCACTCTGGGTGAGAAAAATCCTGCCGGCTGGTTCTTGTACTTGAACTTTGCACACAGACAACCGTTTCTGTTCAAGGGTCAGGAGAGAATATTTTACTTCCTGGGCTACAAATATCTTCAAGGACTGGCAGGCTGCCCAGAATGCATACAGAGAAAGAATTGACTCATTTGAAGATTGACTGACCCTCTGAAGAAGACGAACAAATGCTTTCTCCTGTGCAGTTAGGGTCACAGCGAGGGAACCCACGACCCTACAGCTTTTTCTCAGCCCTTGTTCCTACTCTCTCTTGTGAGTCTAGCCAGTGGTGATGGGAGAGGCCGTTCATCAGCTGCAGCCCCTGAGTTAGTTATTGATGCAAACAATTGCTGTGATTCTTTAGCGTTGAACTGAGCGTGGTGCAACAGCACTGTTGCATGCACATTTTCTTGTTACACTGTCTCCCTTACATATGGCTTGGACTTCTTTCTTTAAGCAGGCCTATGAGAAGCTAATGTAATTACAGTGGCAGTCTAAAATTTGAGGTCACGCCAAACTCCAGAATACCAGTGGACAATATAGGAAAGGAGTAATGCCAACAAAATACAATGGATTTTGTGCAATTGACAGTTTGTGGACTGGGAAAAGGACAATATGTGGACTGGGAAAAGTAGCCTGGCAAAAGTTCAGGAGACCACCTGCCTGTCCTGAGATAGGTTTCCTTTGTATGAAATACATAATCTTATTTCATTTTCCCTCCCTACTCTTTAAGTATTTCTTAAGGTTATGGTGAAATAATTGTATGCCCTGAACTGGAAATACTTAAAATTTATTTTGAAATATGTTTGTATAGCCGAATACACTTTTCCTTAAAGCTTTTATCAAGATGTCCTTAATCGACTGTTGTAAGTCCAGGTGTTTGACTTTAAAGTCAAAGTCCAGTTCTGCACCTGAGAAATCTTGTGTTGGATGAGGCGGAACAGAGCCAAACATTCACTCTATCTTTAGCAGTGACCACCTTCCCACTTCTGAGAGTAAAACTAAATGACTGATTAGTACATTTTTAGAAGAGGTGCTTGGTTAAGTGGGAAAGGTCCTCTTATTGTCCCAATACATGCTTTTCCACCTATGCATATCTTGCCTTTAGTGTGATCTGTTTTCTGATTAATTGTGGGAGTGTAAACATGGGCTGAGCACAGATCTGGTTATTGAGGGTTTTGAGGAATTCCCACTATGAGGGGTGAGGGAATAGGTTGCTAAAAGCAAATCTGTAGTCCCATAATTTGTTGTTGCATTCTCAGAAGTTTGCAATCAGGACAAGTGTTAGTACTGCCATTCAGGCAGGGCTTCGAGGTAGAGGGGCCATTCAGCAGAATGAGCAGAAGGCTTCCCAACCACAACCAGACTAAGTGACCATATACAGGTATTACAATTAACTGAGTACATACTGCGCATGATCACTATCTAAAGAGAGTGGCACTTGAAAACATTAGGTCCATAATCTAAAGCCAGCAACAGCCTTGGAGACTGCTTGCAATCAGAGGCAAAATCACATTAATGTTTCCGTCGGTGATTGAAACTGTCTTTTTAAGAGGAGACCAAGTCCTGCTGCAACATTCAGGTGCTGTGATCTGTTAAGAGTTTTCCTCTTCCAATTGTGGGCTATCTCTTTCTGTCTGAAAAATTTCTAAATGCACAATTGCCTGAGGCCTACTGCTGGTGGTGGTGGTATTCTGTACAGTACC
The DNA here is from genome assembly GCA_029282475.1 of Phrynocephalus forsythii. Classification (NCBI taxonomy): domain Eukaryota; kingdom Metazoa; phylum Chordata; class Lepidosauria; order Squamata; family Agamidae; genus Phrynocephalus; species Phrynocephalus forsythii. The sequence continues at coordinate 46,915,218 of JAPFRF010000004.1, forward strand.
TGCTGCTGTTCCAAATGTCATGTCAGTCTGTAGCACTGTGGGAAATTTAAAGCAAACACTTCTAATCCATCTGCTGCTACTAGATTAAGAAGGAGAACAGTAGCCCTTAAGTTTAGAAATGTGTTAAAGAAACGTGGTCACAATGTGCGCCCAAAAGAAAATGTTTCAAACAGCATCCTCCTGTATGATTGTCAGAAAACACCACAACATCGGTAACATGCAAGCAGCTGTACAGCATTCTGTGAAAACCTGGGAAGTATGAATAGCAGGAAAAATAGGTCTGGAAAAAATAAAGTATTGTGATGTGATATCGGTAAACAGTAGGGGAAGAATCATAGAAATGTAGAGATGGAAAGGACCCTCAAGGTTTGTCAAGCCCAGTGCCAGGACCCTGCCTGTCATGGAACCCAAATGTGAAGGGTTAAATGCTGGAGAGCAGCAGGAGGAGCCTTGTAGTTCAACTCAGCAGGCAGCTGAGTCTGAGGACGCAGCTGAGAGCACATCTCCTCCTCCTATAAGGGCTAGGAGCAGGATCCTGCAAAGGAAAACTAACAGGAGAGCTAGGGAAAGCATCTTTAATGATAGGTGTAGAATTAGATCTGAAAGCCCTGAGTTCTAGCAGGAGCCTTGCCAGAGATATGGGTGTGCTCCCTGTTTTAGGATAAAGCTAGCAAGTTTACCCTGAACCCTCTGTGGGAGCAACACGTCACTTACCTTGCCACCACGTTCCTGTGTGTTATCCTGACTTTGTTTCCTGACCTTGGACCGGCTTTCTGACTACAGCATTCTCTGTTTCCTGACCTTGGACCAGCTTCCTGACTACGACGTTTCTCTGTTTCCCTTGAACTTGGCATTTGCTCTGTAAATTATTCTGGATTGACTCGGACTGTACTTTGTACTTTATCTGGATTACAACTAAAGTTCCTGGCAAAGAACTGAACTTGGCTTGCTGTGTGTTCTGTGTGCGAGGCTTGACAGTTTGCTCCCACCCACCAAACTTATTCAAGAAGAATGGAGAAGGAGGGGGCTGTTGGAATGACTCCACTAGAAGCTTTGCAAAACCAAGTACTGTTTTTGTCACAGGCAATTGTTCAATTGCAGCAAGCTCCAGCATCATTACAGCCTCGTTGCCCTTTGCTGCCTCCTGACCAGTTTGAAGGCAAATTAGAGGAATTCCCTGCATTCTTGGCTCAATGCAAGCTGTTAATTGAGGTACGGGCTCAAGAATTTCCTACTGAGAGGTCTAAGGTCTGTTTTATCATCAGTTTATTGAAGGGACAGGCAGCTAAATGGGCGACTCCTTTACTCCTCAGTGCTTCACCTTTGCTGGATAATTATCAGGCTTTCCTGAACCATATTTATTCAGCCTTTCAGAATCCCGTGCAGGCTGCTACCGCCAACAGGAGACTCAGAGCTTTGAAACAGGGCAAAGACTCAGTGTTTGATTATACCACTGCATTTCGTTTGATAGCTCAGGATTTGCAGTGGAACGAGCCTGCACTGATTTCTCAGTATATGGAAGGTTTGGCAGATGAAGTGCTGGATGAACTCTGCAGGGTAGAACAACCAAACACATTGAGGAACTCATTACCCTGTGTCTGAGAATAGATGGACGCCTGGAAAGCCGTCGTCTCTCTCGAGGCCAGAACTGCAAACAGCAACCTCTGCCATCTGCAATCCCGGGAGGCCTGTGAAGTGGATCCAGAGCCTATGCAACTGGGAGCTGCTCGACCACGCCTCACCTCAGAGGAAAAGGCAAGACGACGCTTTCATCATCTCTGCCTGTACTGTGGGGGAGGAGGACATTTCGCTTCTAATTGCCCTTTGAAGCGTTCCTCAATAAGTGCTGCTATCTCTCCAGCAGTAAAAGGGCAGCTCCATCCTTGAAGGAACCCCGAGGAATGGAGCATACCGAAGGGTTCCCAGGCAATACTATCACACCTCAAGGACCTTTTCTTATACCTGTGACTCTAGGGCTCCCTGATGGTCGGAAGATCCCGGTGTATGCTATGGTAGACTCTGGGGCGGCTCACTGTTTTGTGGATGCTGGGTTTATGCGATACCATCGGATTCCAGTACAAAATAAGGACACTCCTTTATTAGTAGAATCCATTGAGGGTTGTTTACTTCGTTCTGGGCCGGTAGCTCAGGAAACCTGTCCCCTTACTCTTCAGGTAATGGATCATAATGAGCAGATTAGCTTTAATGTAACCCGAATGCCCTGGTTTCCTCTTATTTTGGGACTTTCCTGGTTGCGAGATCATAATCCACTGGTGGATTGGGTGCAAGAGGAATTATATTTCAAGGTTCCTTGTTCAAAGCAACATTCATCTACTGTACTGGCATCTGCCCATGATACATCTGACCCTGTCTTGCCTCAGGCATACCAAGACTTTGCAGATGTATTTGAGGAAAAGGGGGCTGACAAGCTACATCCACATCGACCCTATGACTGTGCCATTGATTTGATTCCTGGGGCACCTCTTCCTGTGGTGCGAGTTTATCCCATGTCCGAACCAGAATTAGAAGCGTTGAGGGCTTTTCTAGATAAAAATCTTCGGCGTGGGTTCATACGGCCTTCCAAATCACCATTGTCCGCACCAGTGATATTTGTCAAGAAGAAAGGAGGGGAGCTTCATCCTTGTAATGATTATAGAGCACTAAACAAGATCACTATTAGGGACTGGTACCCTTTACCCTTAATCTCTGAACTTTTGGACCGGTTGAAAGGGGCTAAGTGTTATACTAAGCTGGACCTTCGGGGGGTGTATAATTTGGTACTTATCCGTAAGGGAGACGAGTGGAAAACTGCATTCGGACCGATGCACGGTCAATATGAACATTTAGTAATGCCTTTTGGTCTGACCAATGCACCCAGTGTGTTTCAGAGGATGATGAATGACATTTTCCAGGATCTCCTAGATCGTTGTGTGATTGTGTATTTAGATGGCATTCTGATTTACTCCGCTGATCCAGCTCAACATGTTCAAGATGTTCGTCAGGTCTTACAGCGTCTTCGGGAGAACGGACTCTATGCTAAGCTGGAAAAATGTGAGTTTAACATTGAAGAAGGTGAATTCCTGGGGCATATCATTTCTCCCCAGGGAATCCGCATGGACCCCAAGAAAGTAGAGGCTGTGTTGTCATGGCAGCAACCACAAAATCTTAAGGACTTGCAACGGTTCCTTGGCTTCGCTAACTACTACCGTCAGTTTATTCCTGCTTACGCAATATTGCTGCACCTTTAAACCATCTCCTTCGTCCCAAAGAGCCTTTCCGGTGGACTCCGGAAGCAGAGAAGGCTTTCTCTACCTTGAAAACCCGCTTTACCTCGGAGCCTTTACTTCGCTACCCTGATCCACAACTGCCATTCATAGTGGAGGCTGACACATCTAGTGTTGCCCTGGAAGCAGTATTATCTCAACAAGAGGATCCCTCCCAAACCCCGCGTCCCTGTGCCTACTATTTTCGGCAATTAAAACCCACAGAGAAGAATTATACGATCTGGGAGCGTGAACTGTTGTCCATCAAAACAGCTTTTGATGTATGGAGGCATTACCTTGAGGGAGCTCGACACCCTGTGCAAGTGTTAACTGATCACAGAAACCTGCATCATTTACAAACAGCTCGGTGATTGTCTCAGCGACAAATCCGGTGGTCTTTATTCTTTTCCCGGTTCGATTTTCGTATCAAATATATTCCTGAGGCTCAGAATAAGAAAGCTGATGCATTATCTAGAAAACCTGAATATGTGGCACCAGTGAAAGAGACCTTAGTGGCACCCATCTTGCCTCCTTCTGTGTTCACAGCCACGAATCCATGTCCCAGCTTGGCAGAAGAAATCCGGTAATCTCAAGCTCAAGATCCATGGACTCAGCAACGTCTTCAAGAATTTCAGAATGGGGAGCATGGAGAGTTTTCTGCACAACAAGGGTTATTACTACATCGAGGGAGGTTATATGTTCCTGCTGGTCCCCTTCGTAACCAGGTATTGCATCTATCTCATGATTCTTTACCTGCTGGACACTTTGGACTTTACAAAACCCTGCATCTGCTCACAAGAGAGTTCTGGTGACCACAGGTCCGTGCTGATGTTGCCCGATATGTGGGTTCCTGTGAAGTTTGTCGGCAAGCAAAGGATGTGGTGGCTAAACCCTCAGGTCTGTTGCATCCTTTGCCAACACCTTCTGGTCCATGGAATGCTGTCTCCCTAGATTTTATCACAGATCTTCCCCGCTCAAAAGGGTTTACCTGCATCCTGGTCTTCGTAGATTTATTCACCAAAATGGCCCACTTCGTTCCTTGTCCTAAATCTCCTACCGCAGCAGAAACAGCTCATCATTATTTACAACACCTCTTCAGGCTTCATGGTTTACCTGAACACCTTATTTCGATCGATGGACCCCAATTCACCTCTCGTTTCTGGCAAGCAATGCACAAGGCACTAGGAACCCAAGTTCACTTGTCATCCACTTATCACCCACAGTCAGATGGTCAGACTGAGCACACCAATGCCACTTTAGAACAATATTTACGTTGTTATACATGTTATCAACAGGACAATTGGGCGGATTTGTTGCCTTTAGCTGAGTTTGCATACAACAATGCTGTACATTCATCCACTCGTCAAACCCCATTCATGGCCAACTATGGGTATCATCCTCGGTACTTTCCAACCACCCTTCCTTCCACCTCTGTTCCAGCTACTGATGCTTATATCCAAGAACTTCATGGCATTCAAGAATTATTGAAAGAACAACTCAATCATGCCAAGGAAGCATATAAAAAAGCAGCAGATCAGAAAAGACAAGAAGGTCCACAGTTGAATCCAGGCATGAAAGTTTGGCTCTCTACCCGATATTTGAGACATCCTGGGTGATCCCGGAAACTAGATCCTCGATTCAGTGGCCCTTACCCCATCCTAGAAAAAATCAACCCAGTGGCGTTCCGTCTACAATTACCTGCATCCCTCCATATTCATCCCGTGTTCCATCATTCCCTCTTGGTCCCAGCCAAAGATCCTGACCCCAACAGACCACCAAATCCTGAACCTCCTCCACTGATTTTAGTAGAAGGAGAAGAGGAGTATGAGGTCTGCCAAATTTTGGATTCCCGGATACATCGGGGGGGGGGTTGCAATACTTAGTGGACTGGGAAGGGTATGGACCAGAAGATCGATCTTGGGAACTGGTGTCTAACTTACATGCGCCAGAGTTGATTCAGCAATTTCATGATAATTATCCAGATAAACCTGGCCCATCGGAAGAGGGGGACCATGGGGAGGGGGATAGTGCCAGGACCCTGCCTGTCATGGAACCCGAATGTGAAGGGTTAAATGCTGGAGAGCAGCAGGAGGAGCCTTGTAGTTCAACTCAGCAGGCAGCTGAGTCTGAGGACGCAGCTGAGGGCACATCTCCTCCTCCTCCTATAAGGGCTAGGAGCAGGATCCTGCAAAGGAGAACTAACAGGAGAGCTAGGGAAAGGATCTTTAATGATAGGCGTAGAATTAGATCTGAAAGCCCTGAGTTCTAGCAGGAGCCTTGCCAGAGAAATGGGTGTGCTCCCTGTTTTAGGATAAAGCTAGCAAGTTTACCCTGAACCCCCTGTGGGAGCAACGTGTCACTTACCTTGCCACCACGTTCCTGTGTGTTATCCTGACTTTGTTTCCTGACCTTGGACCGGCTTTCTGACTACGGCATTCTCTGTTTCCTGACCTTGGACCGGCTTCCTGACTACGACGTTTCTCTGTTTCCCTTGAACTTGGCATTTGGCTCTGTAAGTTATTCTGGATTGACTCGGACTGTACTTTGTACTTTATCTGGATTACAACTAAAGTTCCTGGCAAAGAACTGAACTTGGCTTGCTGTGTGTTCTGTGTGGGGGCTTGACACCCAGCTCCTTTGCAGATTCAGGAAATCCACCAGCAACCTGACAGGTGGCTGTCCACCATTGCTTACAAATCTCTGTTAAAGGAGGATCCACCAAAGCAGGTCAGATTTCCAGAAACACAATGAAGTAAACATTGATTCACATACCTTGCTATAATTTCCAAAGTGGACCAACGTTTTTGGGCAAATTGTGCTGAACTGGGTTACGGCTATTGCTTTTGATTGTCTGTTTGTCTGTCTGTCTGTCTGTCTATCTATCTATCTATCTATCTATCTATCTATCTATCTATCTATCTATCTATCTATCTAGTGGGTTACTGCGGTTATCACCCAGATTTGCCCATACCTGGACATGAATTCCCTTAGGACAGTAGTGCAGACACTGGTGATCTCGAGGATAGACTACTGTAACACTCTTTACATGGGTTTACCCTTGACCCTTGTTCAGCAACTGCAGCGAGTGCAGAAGGAAACGGTGAGGCTGGTGGTTGGTGCAAGCAGGTATGACCGCATCACCCCCATCCTGGCTCGCCTGCATTGGCTACCTGTTGCCTCCCGGATAAGGTTCAAAGTATTGGTTTTGGTTTACAAAACCCTCCATCATGGCTTGGGACCTGACTATCCACAGAACACATCTCCCAGAGGTCAGCTTCGTCCTGGCTGACCAGAGCTTCACTTGCCTTTTCATTTGGGTGGTCACTCTGAGGGAGGGTTTCCACTCATAATCAGGCCTTCTCAGTGGCCACCCCAGCACTTTGGAATAAGTTGCCATCAGAGTTTAGGTTGGCTGAGTCTCTGCCAGCCTTTTTAGGAAAGCTTTAAAGACCTGGCTTTTTGTGGAAACCTTTGGTGATTTCTCTCCCAAGGACATATATATACTTTCCTGGGAGTAAGTCCTACTTGATTGAGTAGAATTTAATTTTGAGTATCTGTGTAGATCATTGTATCAGATAACATGTTGTGCAGCCACTTAACACCTGACAAAAGGGCACTTTTGTTGCTTGGGTCTTTTTAAAGTACAAATGCAAGATAAAAATATTTTATATATATATGGTAAATAAATAAATAACAGAAAATGCAGCATTAATAGTCTTGCTTTATGAAGTTTGTTCAGAATGTTGTGGTCAAGAGGATGTTGAACCCAGTCCTGCAGAACTGCAGGTTCATTATGTGTGACAGTGAATGGCAAATGCTTGCTGTTATATATTTTATGGGGCAAGTTGCTATTCTACTTCCATCACATGATTCTACAGATGGCTCCCTTGAGTAGCAATGCTCTATGTGGGAATGTGTCAGAATACCTTCTTGGAGGTAATGTAAGTGTTTTTGGTGCTTCCATGCTCTGTGCAACAGAAGACACTTCCACCCCCACAAAAGGGCCAGCCACAATCTGTGTTTTTTGACAAGCAAAGATAATTACCATCTTTCTGTCTAGACACCATGCTGGTCAGAATACCTTCTTGGAGGTAATGTAGTTTTTGGTGCTTCCATGCTCTGTGCAACAGAAGACAGTTCCACCCCCACAAAAGGGCCAGAAGGTACATGCCTGATCGATATGTCCGACCAGCACATAGGCCAGCAAATCTCTTCACACAAGAAAGAAAGAAAGAAAGAAAGAAAGAAAGAAAGAAAGAAAGAAAGAAAGAAAGAAAGAAAGAAAGAAAGAAAGAAAGAAAGAGACTGGCTTAGTACAATAAAATGTACCATCTCCTCTTTTCTCTTCTTCCTTTATTTTGAATGCGGATAGCTGTCTCTTGCCTTACTAGTGATAAAAAAATCTGAACAGAGATGTTATTAATATCATAATTTTTTATTTATATTGTTTTATATGTCCATTATTGTTGTTATTGTTTCTTTGTTTTTATGCCCGTTATTTGTTGTAAACCGCCAGGAGTTCTTCCGGAAGACGGGCGGTATATAAATATTAAAATAAATAAATAATAAATACATAAATAAATAAATAACCCACCCACCCCCAGCCTTTCATCCCAGAGAAACAGGTTCTGAACATAAAACATAAAACTGCATTGGGTGGCATTTGCCATGTTCTCCTCTTCCTCTTCCTCTGCCTCTTCGGCTTTCATTGGCATCTCAGCCACTTCATCAGCACAGCTTCTGTCTCCTTGCCAGTGTGGGGTAGGTGTTTCCTCCACAATGTCTTTTCATCCGTCTCTGGTGACAGAGCAGATGGGTGCTGCTGCAAAAGGGTTCCTTTTCTTTCTCTGATGGACCGATGGTTGTCATTCAGGATTTAGTCTACTCCAGAGAGATGTGCGGAGCAGTGCAAGCTGGTGGATTGTCCAAAGCTTTGGGAGCAGCCTTGCTTAAGAGTAATCTAAATAAAATGGTGGTGGTGGCAGCGGTTTACAAATACAATAAGTATGTCAGGCATACATTTCTACATGTAAAAAAAGCTTTCAATCTGTTCTACCCCATAATGATATATTTATATTATTAATGCACTATTAGTGTTTGTTATCCAAGTTTTTCTTCTACCAAGGTACTTTACGAACTGCCATTTACAAGTCAGTTCTGGATTTTTAAGAAATAAATCAGTTCTAAATGTTGATTATTATTTTTTTTTTGGTCTTTTCAAGTGAAAAAACATGTTGAACATGGCAGACGTTTTGCAACTGATTAAGAAAACAACACTTCCCTCCAAGTTGATACTGTAAAACTGATAGGACACTGAAAGTTCTTTAACATTCACATGTAGCTTTTTCTAACTTGGCTCCTATGATTCTTTCTTCTTAAAACCCATTACATACATTTGACCAATCAAATACATGTTGGCTCTGTAGAGTTAGCTTTGACTGAGATGTAATTTTGGCAGTGCATTAAGGAAATGAGATGTACAGTTGTTGGGGGTTTTGTGTGTCTAATAGCTAGTCTGTCAGATGAGCAAGCATTAAAACAGTTTGTACACTGGTTTACTCACATTTATCAAGGAACTGACAAACTAGGCATTTAAATAGGTGTAAATTTAGCTGTCTCCTGACACACAGAAACTTACCATCTGTTAATTACATAACAAGCACAGCTTAAAAAAATAGGTATTGCAAAAATCAGAAAAACTCTCACCAATCCTTCATTGTCATTGTTTCATTGGGAATACTTTGTTGGGAATTCAACTACTTTGAACATATTGAAATGCAATAGTCAACATTTCCCTTTTGTTATTAGTTCTCTGCTGCTGATTATAAATGTGCCAGTATATGTGGTTTGGATGTTTTTTGTCATTGACATCTGCATTGGAGGAAGCTGTCCATATACAGAAAGGATTTGGGGCATGTGACATCAAATCTCACATTCAGATCAACACGAAAGCCTTATATGTGCAGAAATTCCATATGTATCTGCATAGATTAGCAGGACACCAGGAAAAGCTAATGGCTAGAGTTTCAAATGTATTTAACACTAATAAGGCTATAACACACAGGGTTATTTGGAACAGATGTAAGCAAGCTCATGAGGTTGGGGCTAAATTTGTGTCCCCAACTGAACTGCATAATGCTAGAAAATGTCTTTCAACCATTTAATTAAATAACAAAGTAAATATGAAGTGCCTAGGTGACAGCCAGGAGCACAAATTGACTGATTTGTGTAACTAATACAATGACATCTTCTGAGATGGATCTGGGAGGACATTCCCAGGGATAATATATACAGTAGGACTCCTGTATCCACTGATTCATTAACCACTGATTCAGTTATCTATAGTTGTCAGAGGGAAAAATTAAATAAACAATTCAGCAGCTGCAAAGCAAGCTACTGTTGTAAAGCAGCAGCTGTAAAGCAAGCTACTGCCACAAACAGCAGCAATAAAGCAAGCTACTGTCACAAAACAGCAGTTTTTGGGGGGGTGTTCTCTCTTATCCATGGTTTTTGTTATCCACAGGAAGGCCTGGAACTGATTCCTAGCAGATACCGGGGCCCTACTGTAGTCAGATATCACTGTTGTATTTGTGGTGGCATTGTCTTAACTGGGTGATGAAGATGTATTAATTTTACCAGACACCTGCACCCAGTGGAGATGAACTATACTAGAACTGTTTGGTTGATGCGGATTAACACAGCTTTCTTCAGGCTTTATTCTCCTTTGGGACATGACTGTGGCCCAAAGGAGATCCTGAGCTTGAAAGGAGTGGAAAGCACCTGCCTTTTTCTTCTCTCTCTCCTCTGTTTAAAACAAACCTTCTCAGAGATGTAGCATAAGGGTGGCAGCTCTCTGAAGATGCATAGTGGATGAGGTCATCAATGCACCTTGCTCTTAACTCCTCACTACTCTCAGAATGCCTACTGTAGTGTACATTTCTGTCCAGCACCTACATAAGGAGAAGGAGTGAAGATGAAGGCTTCTTATACTAACAAGAAAATGTTGGGACTACAGAACACTTGAAGTTCCCTCTGCGAAATCATACAACTGAGGGGATTTACAGGGTTATAATCATAAAATGGACTTGGTCCCCCCCCTGCCACACACACACACCTTAAAACATAAAGAGAGATATTTTAGTTTGGTTTCATTTATAATTGATTGCTGGCCCAGGGACCTGACACTATTGAAATGCAATGAGGTCGGTGTCAGATGGCCCGTAGCTGCCTTGACAGTGGGGGAAATTGTGGTTCTTTGAATTTCTTCAGCCATCTTGTGTGAGGAGGATAGATTTAATTCACAGAGTCTCAAAGGCAGTGAGGAACCTTATTAGAAGGCCTTTAATTATTCAGAAGCTCTTTTCTTTTGTTTAAGCCCCTGATTAACCCTTGAATATTTGAATATGTCAGAGGTGGACATTAGTAAAATGATTTTTTTAAAATATGAGGAGGACTGGGCATTAATCTTAATGAGGGTTCCTTGTGGAGAACTGGAGCTGGAATGCTGGTACTAAGAGATTTATTTATTTATTTATTTATTTATTTATTTATTTATTTACTGCCAAGTTTATTTAGGGAACAACTCCAGGCAGTGTACAAGTTAAAACAACAAAATAAAAAAAACATTTTACATATATTAAGTAAACACATAGAACAGGGATCTGCAACCTTTAAGACATAAAGAGCCACTTGGACCCATTTCCGATGGAAAAAAAAACTGGGAGCTGCAAAACCATTGCGACATTTAAAACAAATATATACAAACGCCGCCGCCATTCTCGCTGTTCCACCTCAGCAACTGGGCACTGGGCCAGCCGCCGTTCGAGGCTCCGTGAGGCGATGACCCACGCTCCGGGCCTACCAGCGCCGCCGCCGCCGCTACAGATCCCGCAGCCGGAGGCGAGGGAGCGGCGCCCGCCTCAGCGGTTGAAAGGACGGGCCTGCCACCCCGCGGCTGGTCCGTTTTTTTGGAAGCGGGTGAGCGGCGACCTCTACACACACACACACACACACACACACACACACACACACACACACCCTTCTTGCAGCCGTGGTGTGTGTGTGTGTGCGGGCAAAGTTTGGCTTGTGAAGGAGACGGAGAGAAGGGGTGGGTGATGCCACAGACACAGACACACACACACAGACACACACACACACAGACACACACACACACACACACACACACACACACACACACACACACTTCTTGCAGCCATGGTGTGCAGCCATGGTGTGTGGCAAAGTTTGGCTTGTGAAGGAGACGGAGGGAAGGGGCGGGTGAGGCTGAAAGAAGCAGGAGGGCGAGTGGCGCGCTGGGCCACCGTGGATCTCCCCGGTCCGCTCCTCCATTCTGCTTTCGGATCCCCTTTTTGTCCATCCAGGCTGCCGCCGCCGCCACCACCACCACCATGAACCGACCTGCTGCTTGGGCCTGGCTGCCGCCACCTCCTGTCGCCCTTTTCCCAGCTGGGCGCAGCCATTGTGCCCACTTCCCCCTCGCCGCCGCCGCCTCTGCCTCCTCCACTGCCGGCGGTGGTGGGAGGAGGGGGAGGAGGAGGAGGAGGAGGAGGATTACCAACACGCGAGGCTTCCTGCTGCTGCTGCTGCTGAGCGGCCCCTGACTCCTGTGGCGGGAGGAGACACCGGTGGCCACCGATGCCATCCCCACCACCCCTCCAACTCCGCCGCCGCCGCCGCTGCCATCCTGGCCCTGGCCGGCCCAGGAGCCTTCGCCACGGCCGAGGAGGCGGCGGCGCAGCAGCGGCTGCAGCAGCACCAGGAGGAGGAGGAGGAGGAGGAGGAGGAGGAGGAGGAGGAGGAGAGGAGGAGGAGGAGGAGGAGGAAGATGAAGATGAAGACGAGGAGGATGGTGGTGGCGGCGGCGAGCTGGAGTTTCCCCCACGGTCCTAGTTTAAATGCCGCGGGACCCCTTCCACGAGGGGAACCTCCCGGAGCCGCGGCAAAGGTTCCAAAGAGCCGCATGCGGCTCCGGAGCCACGGGTTGCAGACCCCCGAAATAGAACAAACAAATCATAATAGTGAGTCAAGTAGGTGGTGAGTAGCGTGCAGCACTGCTGAAAGCTTCACGGTAGAGCCAGGCCTTCAAAGAATTCTTAAATAATGCCACAGAAAGAGCTAAACAGATATCACCTGGCAGTTTGTTCCAAAGTGCAGGTGCAGCTACTGAGAAAGCCCGGTTTCTTGTAATAGTTTTTTGGGTTTCCCTCAGTGCTAGTGCTAAAGAAGATGTAGTTAGACAGGCATTTATTAATCTAAGGGACAGACGCTCCATCATATATTCAGGTCCCAAGTCATGGAGGGTTTTATAAGTTAAAACCATCACCTTGAACCTGACCTGAGATGCAACAGGCAGCCAGTGCAGGTGAGACAGTATGGGAGTGATGCGGTCATATTTGCTCACACCAACCGCCAAACTAGCTGCCACATTCTGCAACCCACTGCAGTCTATGGATCAGATTCAAGGGTAACCCCATGTAGAGGGCGTTGCAGTAGTCAATCCGGGAAATCACTGGTGCTCCTCGGGGAGATATCTTCTATAAAGGGGAGAATCTGGGCGATGAGCTGAAACTTACAGAAGGCTGATTTGGACATGGCTGCTATCTGGGAATCCCAGGACAGATGCGGCTCCAGTACCACACCCAGATTCCTCGCACTTTCTGCCAGCTGGGAGAAGATCCCATCCAAACTGGGGAGAAGGCCACCATGACTCCCCAAGGTACCTCTTAAGAATGGAAGCTTGGTCTTATCAAGGTTTAACCTGAGCCTGTTCTTCCATTCTATAACTGCAGCCAGGCAGCATTCTGGGATCTGGACAGCCTCCATTGCAGAGCTGGTAAAGGAGAGATAGAGGTGCATGTCATCAGTAGACATGGGCACGACCAGAAAAAATGACGTTTTGAGTTTTCGTTTGTCGGAACGGGTCCATTTCGGGTCGTTTCCGTTTGTCGTGAAATTTTTCAAATATTTGTCATTTCGTTTGTCGTTTGTTGTTTCCACCGCGATTTAACGCAATTTGACTTCCCAGAGCATAGGGGCGTCCCACAATCAGGGCCGGCGCTAGGTGTTTTTGTGCCCTAGGCGGCGGGCAGGGTGGGGGGTGGGCGGCGGGGGGAGGTGCGGGTGGGCAGCGGTGGTGGGGGGCCATGGGCGGGCAGCGGCCGCGGGCGGGCGAGTGGGTGAGCAGCGGCGTGGGCCGTGGGCGGGCAAGTGGGTAGAGGTTCTGTTCTTGGCTTGCACCCCAAAAACTGCAAGCAAATTGAAGAAAAGAGAAGAAATAAAAAATAAAAACTCCCACTATTCCCCTTTATCAATATCAGACAAAACTGCCAGAGGAAATAAAAAGAAACTTATTTTCAGCAGACAAAGCTGCAGGGAATCAAAGAAATTATTTTCTAAATTCAATTCCCTCCCTGCATGCCTAACTTAAATCCTAAAGCCTCCAGCCTCCCTCCTCAATCTCGATCGGATCACACCAGCACCAGCAGCCAACCCTCCTCCCTCAACCACATCCATACACCCGACTGCGATTTCTGGAAGGTGCCTCGGCTTTTTATGCCCTCCGAGACATCCAAAAGTGTCAGTCAAAAATCTGGCGATGCCATTGGTAGAATGGTTCAAAAAAATTGCATGGTCCCATCCCATGCCCAGCCCAAATGGGCAGGTCTAAAAAAATAAAAAATAAAATAAAATAAAATAAAATCAATACGATGTTTTATTGCTATAAAAAAACCCACTGCTGCTACTATAAAAATTCAGGCATTTAAAATAAATAAATTTCACATGTTTCTGTGGTGATTTGGTGTGTTTTTTGACCACAATTTCAAAAGAAAAATTGTGGTCGCCATTTTGGATCCTCCCCCCACCGCATGGCATGGTGAGACGATGAGGATGACCCCCCCCAGCCTGGTGCAAGCAGCCCAGGACAGGAGAAGAGGGGGGGAAAGGCCGGGGACCCCCCAGAAACCACCCCTCTGGTAGGTGGCAAAGCCTCAGGCAGGTATATTTTCGCTTGCTTTTTTGGCCGGGAGTCGGGGTTTTTAAAAAAAACTTTTAACTTTTTCTGTGCTTTGCATTGTGGGATCGCCGCAATGCCACAAACAGAAACGAAAAACCCGACCAAATTTTTCTTTTTTCGGTTCGAGTTCAAGTTCTGACGGCATAATTATCGTTACCGTTTCCGTTATGTAATGGAAACGATAACCGAAAACGGAAATGACAATTTCGCCGAGTCGTGCCCATGTCTAGTCATCAGCATAACTGATGGCAGCAAACTCCAAATCTCCACATGACTTCCCCCAGCAGCTTCAAACAGATGTTATAGGTTTATAATGATTGGAACATGTGGAAGAGGCCCTATGCTCTCTGTATTATATACTCCATATAACCAGAAAGGAGATTATTTTCTCTGCTTTGGGCTGTGTTCCTCTAAGGTGGTAGCACCTTTGCAACTTATCCATTCCATGTAAATATATTTTTCTTTTTTTTTAACCATTCATCTTAATTTATGCACTTCCATAGTTTGTGTTGTAGTAGTTGTTTTTTGTGTGTTGTTTTTTGCAACCCTTCAAGTTTCTTTAATGTTACTAAGAAGTCTTAATGGTGTCTCTTAACCAAGTGAAAAGCATAGACATGGAATGGATTTCCTCTCCCCCCCCCAACCTACTGTGGCCATTCTAGATGTGTTTCAGGGGTACTGGGTTGCCCTGAAGTAGATTTTGGACAGTATGGATGGCTGTAGAGCATATAAGGAGAAGGTAAGGGGCATCTACGCCAGCTTTGCTGGATTATACCTCATATTTCTTGCATAGGATTCAGCAAAAAATAAAAAATAAAAAAGAGCAACAGGCTGAGCAGAATAAGGCAGTTGCCTATACAAAGCAATAAGGATGAGTGAGTTAAGAGAGAGAGAGAGAGAGAGAGAGAGAGAGAGAGAGAGACACAGACACAGACACAGACACAGGCACAGACACAGACACACACACACACACACACACACACACACACACACACACACACACACACACACACACACGGGGAGGGAGAGAGAGAGAGAGAGAGAAAGCACCTTAGACCCAAGCAAGGAAAAAACTGACCAAGTTCCACTGGTAGACATGTTGCCTTAAAGGTTTATAAAGTAAGGTATCCATCATAGTGTTGGTCTGAAACAGTATATTGTTTCGCAAACAGATTGACATGGGTCTTACAGGATGTCGCCTGACGTGGGCAGTGGGGAATGCAGAAGTGGTGGCTGAGGGAGGGAAGAACTATGTCAAGTTACAGGGGACATCTTTGTTTCTAACTTTAGGTCCTTCTTCAGTTATCAGCAACGACGACGATTCGGCAAGTCCTCTCCACCATATCTCGAATGGGAGCAACACCCCATCTTCTTCTGAGGGCGGTCCTGATGCTGTCATTATCGGAATGACAAAAATTCCGGTCATTGAAAATCCTCAGTATTTTGGCATCACAAACAGCCAACTCAAGCCTGACACATGTAAGTACAGACATTTATACATTTATTATTGTTGCAGATCTTTTTTCTCCCTCTCAGATCATGTCCCAGAACAAAGCAGTGAATGAAGAACAGAATCCTGAGATTAAGCCCAGCTCGGTTCATTTGGCTGCTATTAAGTGTGCAGAAGACTGCAGCCTAAAGATGTTGTTGAAATGGCAGAAGCAGGGAACAAATTGAATACTGGTTCTCAATTATTTCTTCAGGCATACCATATACAGAATACATTGAAACATGACAAACTTCAAAGCACAAAATGCAATATGCATTTAGTACGATAAAGTAAGTAATAGTGGTTTTAAATAGGGATGTGCATTTGGATTTGGAAATATTCAGAATTCACTGAATAAAGCCCTATTAGAGTACTTCCAGCATTCTTGCTCACATAGAGATCCTCCACTACATTGTCTACAGACTTGTATGTGTCTGCTTGAAGAAAACAACAGTGGAGGGCGTGCAGCTGGGCATGTTTGCTTGCATGTTGGATATAGCAGGATTAATGTTACTTATACAGGGCTTACCTAGAGCCTAGATCTGAATGTTATTCAATGTTATTCACTGCATTGCCTGGATTTGGTGAACAAAAGGTATGGCAACAAACATGTCACATCATTTATTATATGCACAGTGTGTGTTGTATAGATGGTCTTTAAAATGGTCGTTTGCTTCTGTAGTGAATTATAGTGTCCTAAAAGTATTCTACACAGTTTAGCATTCGGTTTAGAAATGCAAATTAATCATTAATGAACCAAAAAGATTTTGAGTGGTGGTTCTAGCTCTTAAAACATTAAATATTGCACAAGAAGACATAGTGTAGAATAGCTTTCTGATCCTAACCCTCAGCAGCATTTCTTCACTTAATTTTACCATATTTGGAAGACTGTGTAATTTATATTTTATTTCCCCCCCCCCCCCAAAAAAAATTCTCCTTCTTGTGTATGGTGTAGTGCTTCATTGTTTAGTTTACACCTGCAGGTCAATATGCTTTACAAATTCTGCAGTAGATTATTTGGTCCCCGGAGTTCTTCTGTGGACATTTTGATCGGGGCAATTACTCTGACCATATCCTTTTCCTCTTGGAGAGACTGGAAATAATTTGTTTAAAAATTAATTTATTTGCCACTTATTTATTTTAAAAAACTAATAACAAATCAAACATTTCTTATTTTCACAAAACGATTTGACTGCAATACATTAGCATTAGCAGAAATCTTTCCAAGCTTTGCACTCACTTCAAATGCATGCCGGTAGCTGGTTGATAACCAGCCAAATGCAAGAACAGCTGTGGTGTTGAGGATACGCCTAATGGTTGGAATTACCCTTGAAAAAGTACTTATGTTGTGAGATCATTGTGTGCAGAAGTTTTGCTATGTAAGAATCAGCATTACTCATCCAGTATTACACTAATATTACATATTACTCATATTACGTTACACTGTTAGAGATTGGGCCAGGGCACCACAATGAAGTAATTCTTAGTGTTGGGCTACATGGTGGCTTTCTGTAGTGATATTCTTTTTCCATATGATCAAGCCATTTGAAATCCAAGTGAATTTAGGACTATTCCTAGGCAGAAACTAAGCTTCTTGGGAATCTGTCTGTTAGAAGGATTTTATTGAAAGCTATATGACACCCTTAATCCTTTCCCCTTTCAGACATGCCACTGGTTTTAGACCATTGCTGTTGTTCATGAAATTCCTGGCTGTTGACTTTTCCAAACAGACACAGGGGAAAGGAGAGGAACTCTAATGGAAATGCCACACGTATGCTTGTCTTCAATGGCCCTTTTCCAGAATACTAGTAAGAAAACACACAGATGGTAGAATTTAATATTTTTGGTCTACAGTTGTCCGCATAACCAGTTAATATGATGTCACAGGTATTTTAGGTATTGTATTTTTTAAAAGGGTGACTGTTCCCATTTCTGTTAAAAACACCTGCATACAATCAAGTGTAGGGACAAACAACCCAGGATCATCCAGAATGCTATGACCTACATCATATCAATCTCAAGTTTTACACCTGCTGGATCCAGCTGGACCAACCACATTAGAGTATGACACTTTAATAAGATATATAATTGGTCCAAGTGACCAAACCATTTCACACTCTGCAAGAGTTAATATTTTGAGGAGAAATGCCAGCTAAAACAAACTGAAGGAACTTTACATTTAGGGTTAGCTATGTAGTATTCAATAATCAATATTTTTAATATGCTTAGTGGCCAGCACGCTACCTAGATGCCCTAAGCACATCTGATCTCACCTGATTTGGGAAGCTAAGCAGGGTCGGCCCTGGTTAGTACTTGGATGGGAGACCACCAGGGAATACCAGCGGCTGTAGGTGCCTGGAGTAGGAACTGGCAAACTACTCCAGTATACCTGCCAAGAAAACTCCATGGACATGGAGTCACGAAGAGTCGGTCATGACTGTCATGACACAACACACACATTAGTGGCCAGCAGTATGGGAATCAGTAATTGTGACATAGACAATAAACTTCATAAATGGAAAACACTGAAAATGAATTCTGGTTCTGTACAAATCAGAACCAAATGGCCATGAAAAGTAGTTGGGTTGGATCAGACGAAAGATCACTTTTGTCTTTTTTCCAATAGTTGCCAGCCAAATCGGTCTTTGATCCATGCATCTTTCAGACTTCAGGGGAAAGAATTATTTCTTCTGGAGATCAGAAGTTCAGTAAATTATGGAACGTCATCATAGTTTTGAGTCAAAACAGTGTAACCAGTCTTACTATAGCTCCTTTGTCCAACACATTTCCTTTGTCCAACATAGATCTCACAAGAAAAGCCAAAGAGAACTTTTAAAAATACCAGCACCTGCTGTTTTTCTGAAAGCTCCCTTGTTGCTTTAATTTGCATCCAAATGAAGTAATGGTTTCTGTACTTTGAAGTATGTTCCTAAAATTTTATTTTCCTGGTCTCTACTCAACAGACAGAGGGTGTGCATGTGAAATATATATCCTTTACTCGCTGGAGGGACAAATCTATCATTATAGTTTGATATTAACACCAAAGGCAGACATTCTGCAAGGTTTTAACGTAACCATATAAATAAAGTCCCCAGGATATCTTTCAGAGGCATAAGATGCCTAAAAGATGTTCCAGGAAAACTCTCAAATTAACAAACACCACATTCTTTCATTGTGTGCCATCCATTTCCAGTGTCTTCCCCTTTTCCTCCCATTTTAACCTTTGATGCGAATTAATGTAAATCTTCCCTGGTCTCTCCAAGCAGCATCAGAATGTTGGTGGTCACCTTGAAAGCCCTAACCCAAGTGAACAATGATATTGCCCTCACAGTTAAGTTGTCTTTGGCAGGGGGGTTGATCCACTGCTTGCCATTGTCCGAAATATGACTGGTGGGAACTCGTGATATGGCCTTTTCCACTGTGGCACTGGAAAGCTTATTATTACCATCAGAGGACTTTTTTCACCCTCTCTGTTACAAACTTTTGATATCTGATGAAAACACTGTTTGCAGAGTTGAACACATCATGGCATGTGTTAATTTCTGTCGTTAACTCAGTGTCTCATAATTTTATATCATAGTGGCCAGAATCTTGTTGCCAGTTTATGTTTGCATGAAGAGAAATCAGCAGCAAAATTGCAACTCGGTAACAAAGATTTGGTTCTGTTCCAAGGCACACATTAGAAATATAATCAGTACCCTATTAATGAGGAGCAATTTGGTGGCAAGACTTATGCAATTTGGTGGCAAGACCTTTACTTACTGATCAGCGATAGGATTCTAGTTGCCACATGTGTTTCTAATTCTTTATTTGAATAATTGGCTTAGTCTGTTTTAGCTTTGATCATCGCTATTCTCCTTGGCTTCTGTTCTGGGACCAAACAATAGAATGTTGGAAATGTTATACCCAGTCTACTAGTAAATTCCCTCTCCTCACTGCTATTCTTATATGTGGGAATATGCAGCATACCATATATATGCAGCATACCATATCCTGTCTCAGAGGAGGTTGATGTGGAAGTCATGATCAGTCAGTTCCATCTGAGCTGTAACAAGCATTCAGGTTCTAAATTTATAGCAAAGCATAGGGTACATTAGTCTAAAGGACTCCTAAGATATGGTATTATTTATCCACACAAACATTGCAATTATGTCAGATCAATAGGATGAACGATCAAATTATTATATTCTTATACAGATTAACATGGGGTTTATTCTCTCCCAAATTTAATAGGGTCACATTTGCAGTTTTACTGCTGGGTTTTGGAATGCAGATGCCAGGAAGAATGATGGGCATTTAATTCAGAATCTCAGTATTTTGTCACTGAGTGTTTAAGATTTGTCTGAGAGTATCCATGCCCAGGAAGATCAAGACAGCTCAGAGAAGTTTGCATTTCATTGTACATAGTATGGCGCAATCTTAGGTGCTGTTTCCACACCATGTTTTGGGTTGCTATTTAAGTGGCTTCCCAAAATGCACAAGGTATGGCAATGGCAATGAATGAGGCAGCAGTCTGAGTGTGGTGGGGGCTTGCATCCAGAAACCACGAAACAACAAGTTGGGGGTATTGTGGATGGTAGACTGTAGAACCAGCAGATGTGCTTTGAGATATCTTTTTATGATGTGCTGAATTGCATATAAAATATTATCTCTTCAATGTGTTTGGTGAGTACCTGGAGACATTGTAGGTGTGTTGTTCCAATGTTCCAACACACACACACACATAAAGATGGACTTGTTTGCTGGTATAAAACAGTGTCTTTGGATGGCGCCCCATGTAAAGCGTAAAAGGAAGGTAAGTGTTCAGATTGTTCTCTCACTTCTTAATACAGTTTGGTTGTGCTGCATATTTGGAATTTTATTTGAAGAAATGTAAGTCCAAAGGAAATAAAATATTCCAGATACACTATTGGCTGTTGTGAAAGAGAGAACTGTTTGCTTTTCAACCTAATGGATTCATGTACTGTATCATTTTTAAAAAATCTTGGCACTAAAATGTCTAATTGGTCTTAAGGTAAAAACACTAGACGTAAATGAGCATCTAGCCATTATTATTAAGTCAAGCTACCCATCTTCTTTCTTCCAATTCATTATCAAGTGATCATGTCATTAATCAAATGTTTGCACTTGCATTACGTTATTTGCCTCTGGCAAGTGTTCCAAGGATGAGCCACCAAAAAAAAAAAAAAAAAAAAAAAGTAATTGTTGATTCAACAGCCTTCTTGTTAACAAGACTGTGTGTAATAAAAAGGATAAAACCATTGTTTCTCAACAATTGTTTCTGCAGTGCTACAATTAGATGCAGCATAATGAGTAGCCTATTAATATGCATAAACCCCTGTAAGGCAATACTTTTATTAGGACCAACAAAAACTCGTAACAAAGCTTTTGAATTCTGTAGGACTATTAATCAGGCAGAATGCCCTAAGCACATCTGATCTTGCCTGATTTCGGAAGCTTAGCAGGGTCGGCCCTGGTTAGCACTTGGATGAATGACCACCAGGGAATACCAGGTGCTGTAGGCGCCTGGAGTAGGAACTGGCAAACCACTCCAGTATTCCTGCTCAGTAAACTCCATGGACATGGTGTCACGAAGAGTCGGTCACGACTCTAATGACACAACACACACACACCTCTCACTGTTACCTGATCAAACTCAGTTAGGCCATATTTTCCATGCTGTGCCATGATTATAGCCAGGGAGATTTTTTTATTTTTTTATATAGGCCATGACTAGTTTTGCAGAGCTGTTTGTTTCTCATTATAAGTTACCCAGTACTCATGAGTTACAAGTGAAGTTCCTGATTACCCAGGACAGAGCACTTGGCACAGCTTTCAGAAAGCATTGGACAAGTTCATGGAGAGCAAGGATATCAGTGGCTATCATTACGGATGCCTAAGGACAACCTCCGGGTTGGAGAGAGAGGCAGGATATCTCTCAATGCCACTTGCAGGGAATCGTAAGCAGGTGAAGACATCTGCTTGGGAATACCCTGAAGCAAATGGTGAGCCGCTGTGTGAGAAAAGAATGCTGGACTGGATGGGCTCTGGCCTGTTCCAGCAAGGCTGTTCTTATGTGCTTATGAGCTTATCACTTGAACCATTCCGTATTCCTTTGCCACCATTTTAGTGAAGCCACAGCCACGTAAATATAAAGGTGCAGAAAAAGTGAAAAGATTCCTAAAGGGCACATGCTCTGAGGTTTCCGCTACCTCATTTTTTGGAGGAGTCAGACTGCACATACAAGGGCCATGCACAACGGGCTCCATGTTAGTCAGTGGCTGACATCCTGTCTTAGCATTGAGAACATTTGTAATGCTTAATCCTTAAAAGATGCAATTACTGCAAAAATCAAAACAAAAAACCTGAAATTATATTGATCATAATTTACAAACCTGATATTAGAAATGGCAACAGAGAAACTAATTCCCAAAAGGGGATTACAAAAGAAACTCAAGAGGCAGACAACAGAACTGGCTATATGAATAAGTTCCACTGCATTTCTTAAGAAAGAACCTAAAAATAAACCATGGCTTCTTAGCACACTGTCTGTACTAATAACTCACTTTTCTGTCATATGACTCTAAAATAATGGTCTCCCTCAGTGACATAGTCACAAATTCAGAAGTGCAGGATCCCTCCATGAGACTTGAATGCACATGTGTTCTTTCCTTCCTGAGCATATGTGCACATACATTCATAATGTTCCAAATTGTGACTTGACTTACAAGCAGCAGAAAGCAAAACCAAGATTTCCCCCATCTCTAGTGGATACAGTAGGTAAACATCAATAAGTGCCAAGTGGAGTTATAGTTACAGTATGTGTTTCTTAGTTCACCTTTTAACAAAATTCACTAATTGGGGGCATGGTCGTTCAGGGAACTATAGAAGCTGAAATTGGCATTTTGGCTCTCTGTTTTCAGTTGTCTGCTCTGCCTTGTTCAAGGCAAAGGGCTTCCCAGAACAAGAAAGAGATGGCAGGCAGCACCAGAGACATGATTCTCCACAGAGATTTGTACTCCAAGTCCTCTGCCTGCTCTGGATAGGCAGGTCCGTCCACTTGGCTTTCTCCCACATCCGAGTACTTGTCAGCTCAACTCTCTCCATCACATTTATGGAGAGGTGTGAGAACAGAAGAAAGTGCTTGTTTAAAACAACAACAGCCTACTGAAGTGGTCTAGACAAATGGAAGAGATGCTATATTTTACATAGACACTTAGGTGCCATTTTATGCAACCCCTGATGTGAAATGCTTTTCTACTGAGTACAAAAAGTGGCCAAAGGGGAGTATCAAAATGAGAGAGAGAGCGCGTGGGGGGGAGAGAGAGAGAGAGAGAGAGAGAGAGAGATCCCATGCCTTGCAGCCTTTTGCTTTTTATGCAATGGGGTCTTAAATTAAAGCAGATTTCGCAGATGTGTGCAGTGCCACATCTCAGGCAATTAAAGCTATTAAATAGATTCTTCCCCTCGTTCTTTGACATCGTATCTGAGGAATCTGGGTTAAGACACTGAAGGCATTTGGGAGTGTTGCCACTCTTTTTGATATATTTTTTCCTGGCTAGTGTTAACAAAGTTATTTTTAATGATGACAGATCGTCTTTAGCTGGCTTTCACAGGGAGTATCTGCTTGCTTCAGTGTTTCTTCTCATTGGCACTAAACTTTGAACCACCCAGCCACTTAAATGTTCTGTTGGCCAGGTTAGGAAAGAGATTCTACCTCTCCCTGTGCCTTATGAAAGCAAAGAATAATAACACAAGGTAAAACATAAAAAGTTGGGGAGTTGTGTAGCCAAATACAAAACTAGTTCTTAGATGTAAAGTTCTTGGCAAGATGGGAAAAAATGCCAGGTAGTTTCTTAGTTGAGGCCCTGAGCAGAGATGTTGTGAAGTTGCATCTGAACTTATGGTTTGTGTTTTTACAGTCCCAGTCCTTCAATCAATGTGACATAGATCACGTACACACATTCACGTCCACTCTTCATGTGGCACTTGGAGGCTAATGGCCCCTGCTTGGCGAGGGGAGGGGGAAGATGGTTGCAGAAGACCCATACTTTTCATTTGGGGCCTGGGATGGGATAAAATTTAGAAAAATCTACAGTTTTCAAACTGCACATCCCAAACACTTAAGACTGCCAGCTCTGTACATACTTGAGCTCTCTTCAATCTTTAGTATTTAATGAACAATACTGCAGTATTCATCTAGGATGGATCACTACACAGGAAATGGGAAATCCATTCCAGCAGGTCCAGAAGACATGCTAAAGAACACTTTTTCTAAGCAGATGTTTAACCAATTAGGAAGCAGCTGCTTGGGGCTATTCACAATTAATGAATCTAAATTAAGAGTACCTAAAACACTTAAGTGGGGAAATTGGGGAAAATTTGATTAGCAGTACAAATTAACTGAGGTCAGGAAACATTTCTTTCTTTTGAACGGGAGCAACTTGGCCAGACAGCTAACTTGAAAAATCCACAGTTTATACTTTTCTCATCAAATCAGCTTTACTTGATTGTTAGCCACCCAGAGTGGCCTTTGGTCAGAGGGGCAGGATAAAAATGTAATAAATAAATAAATAAATAAATAAATAAATAAATAAATAAATAAATAAATAAATAAATATTGTTTCTAAAACACTTGTCCTCTGAAACTGACCATTGTGCTTGTAGATGACATTGAGTAGAGTTAAAGATGTCCATCTTAGAAGAGTGTGGGGTGTCTACATAGATCTATATTTGACATGACATACGTCTCATGTATCTATAGACCATTTGTGGTCCTTCTTCTTCTTCAAGTGCCATGTCCTCATAGAACATTGGTGACCAGTAGCCTGAACTGGTCTCTATCTAAAGTTATTCTAAACAGAGCAGCTGTGTTCAATGCCAACCATTGGCTTAAGTTCTTAAGCCAGAATGTTCTTCTATGCCCCGTGCCACCCTTCCTGTCTATTTTTCCTTGAAGGATAACTTGCAGCAGATAGTATTTCTTATTGTGTATCATGTGTCCAAAATACTGAACTTTTCTTCTCTTTACAGTATTGAGGATTTCTAACTTTTTCTAATTTTTTTGTAATACAACCCATTAGTGACTCTGGCTGTCCAAGGTATCTTCAGAACTTGTCTGTATGTCCACATTTCAAATGCTTCCAGCTTCTTGCATAATGTGTCTGTAAGGGTCCAAGTTTCAAAACCATAGCTAAGTATGCTGAATATATAGAATCAAAGTATTCAAGTACAAAGTCTGATAGACAAGTCCCGGTTTGTCAAAACTTTCCTCATTTTCTGGAAGGAATATCTAGCTTGCTCAATTTTGCAGTGAATTTCATATGAAGGATCCCAGTTATCTTTGACAAAGCATCCGAAGTATTTATAAGATGATACACTCTCACTTACATCACTGCTTATCTTGAGAAGGTTCTCTGAACCATTTTGTTTTTTGCTGATAACCATCCATTTTGTCTTCTCCATGTTAAGCCGCAATCCCATGGCACTGCTTTCTGCAGCAACAGAATCCAATAATCCTTGCAAATCTGCCAGACTTGCTAAAAGCAGGACAGTGTCGTCAGCATATCTCATGTTATTAACAAGAACTCCGTTCACTTTCACTCCTTGTTTCTTTCCTTCTAGAAAGAAGGAAAGGTGAGAAAATACAACCTTGACAAACATTTTTCGTAATGGACACCTCGTCTGATATCTGACCATCTATCCAGACACCAGCATGCTGATTCCAGTACAAATTCCCAATCAATCAGATATTATGGCTGTCCAAGCCCAGTTCTTTAAGAATATTAATAAATTTATCATGTTTAACTGAATCAAGTGCTTTTTCATAAGCAATGAAGCAAACAAAAGCATCAACACTGACATGTTGAACTAGTATTTGAAGACTAAATAATGCCTCCCTAATTCCAAATCCATTCCTGAATCCAAATTGGATCTCTTCTTCACACTTCTGATATGTTCTTGAATGCAGGACTTTTAAAAACAACTTCAGGATGTGATTCATCAAACTAATTGTCCAATATTCATTACAACTTCTTGCACTAGGTTTTTTTGGAAGTGGTATAAAATTGAATTTGAGCCATTCCTGTTGGATGGTTCCACTTTTATAGATGCTGTTCTATAAATCGACCAGAAGGGAAAGCGATTGTTCTTCCTTAAGCAATTTCAAAACTTTGTCAGACAATCATTTTGTGTGGCTTTGCCACACTTCAATAATTTAATGACATGTTGTACCTCTTCCCTCATGATATCTATACCATCATGTAACTTTACACCATGGTCAATACTTCTGTTAATCTTAAAGAGATGTTCTATATATTTCTTTCACTCCTGTAGTTTCTCTTCAGTGTTTCTAAACGTATTGCCATTCTTGCCAATAAGAGATTCACTTCATCTACTGTTATACACATCTGCTGCTTGCCTTATTTTCTTTTACATGTTAAATTAATCATGCTTCCCATCCAATTCTTCAATTTCACTACATTTTCTTATTTTGCCATTCTTATTTTTTGCAGTATTTCTTTCTGCAGTTTTTTATTTATTACAGGATCTCTATTGTTCATCTCTATTTTTCATACAGGATCTCTGTTTTTCACCTGTCATCCAAGGTTTGATCTTCTTTCTCTCAACCATCTTTAATTTATCTTGGCACACCTCATTCACAGCAGCTTTAATTTGGCTCCAAGTGTTGTCTCCTTGATGGTTTTGAATTTTGTACTCAGGATCAATTGAACTTCAGTTCTTACTGCTGGGTCCTGCTTAGAAATTGCAGTTCGAATATTTGTCAGATTTGACTGACATTTCTTCAACTTAAGGTTCACTGTTGCTAAAAAAAAAAGATTATGATCTGAATTAAAATCTGTACTAATGTATGTTTTCACACATTTAATTGAATTCCTAAAACATTTATTAATCAATACATAATCAATCTGATTCCCAATGTTCCTGTGAGATTTGAACTCCAAGTATAAAGGCGGTGCGGTGGCATCTGGGAATACATATTTGCTATTATAAATTCTCCTTCTTGACATAACTTAATTAATCGGTCACCTCACTCATTGCCAATTCCTAATCCATATTTAACTAATGCTTCATCCCGTTGGCCTTGTCTTACATTTGCACTGAAATCAGCCATAACTATGGTAACTTCCATTGTTTAGGTAAATGATAAAGCAGTCTTTAATTGAGTATAAAATCATTCTATATCATCATCTGATGCATCACATGTTGGTGCATACAACTGGATAAGATTTAGCAAGACAGTTTGTGCATTAAGTTGGAGAAAAATGACTCTGTTTGACATTGGCACAAACTCTCTGACAGTCTTACTGATGTTTGGATGGACTATGAATCCCACTCCGTTAAAGCAATGAGGTTTGTTGTTACCAGCATAGTAAACATGATATTCATCCACTACACATGTTACTGAATTAGATCAATGCATCTCACTAATACCAAGGATATAAATATTAAGTCTTTCCATTTCCCTGATGGCGTTGTGGGTTTTTCTACCTTGAAATAAGCTGTGAACATTCCAGGTAGCTATCCTTCTCATGGCTGGCCCGGACATTCTTAGCACCCCCCTGCCTGCTGAAGGACTGGGGGCCATGGCTTTAGGTTTTCCAGTCATGCTAATGATTTGCTTGGGGAAGTTAGCTTAAGTGAAGTGGTTTCCCTCTTGCTTACTTCACTGCCATTACTGGCCATTATGTCAGCCGCCCATTATGGATCAGATGCTGTTTGAAGCCACCCACTCTGGATCAGATGCTTCAGGGGTGGGTCTTAAGTGAAGTGGTTTCCCTCTTGCCTTCTTCACTGCCATTAACAACCATTATATCAGCCACCCATTATGGATCAGATGCTGTTTTGAAGCTGCCCACTCTGGATCAGACACTGGGGGTGGACACTTTTTCACATCTCCCATTCTCAACACACATACTGTACACACACACACACACACACACACACACACACACACACACACACACACACACACACACACACACACACACACACACACACACACACACACACACACAGTTTTGGCAAAAAGGGGAGGCTATTTTGCTCTAGCAGTCCAATAGTGCTGGTCCAGGTTGCTATGCTAATTTTTTAAATTGAGGGGTGACATTTCCAGACCTGTTGGACCCTTAGTAGAGGCTGGCAACTTGAAGAGTGACTCTGTTGCCCACCTGAGTTGTACACTGCAGAGAAACTCATCTCATTTGCCAGCTTAACCTCATCTCAGGAACTATGATGCCCTGGTCTCTTCCTCTAGGAGCTTCTTACTGAGACAGTTCATTTCAGAATAGCTGAAAGGGAGAAGGCTAAATACCCCTCCCCAAACACTGTGGAAGTGTCTTTAACTTTGAGTGATAAGAAGCAAGAGATGTATCTGCTTTCACAACTCTCTTGCCATTCTGTATAGTTGTACCTGGATTTTGGTGGACAGTAACATGTTGAAACTGGACTGAAGAGTATCTGTACATGATAGGCTAGCTAATGCTAACCTGAAGATGGACTGAATACAAAATAACTCCCTAAGAGTCACTCTAGAAAATGGGCAAAAGAGCAAATAAATGGTCAACATGCTGGTTTCCTTTTAGCTTTCATTATTTGAGGTAAGGAAGTCCATTTGTACCCTTTATACCTTTACAACTATAGCTGACTAGTAAGAACCAAATGAGTCATTTACTAGGCTATGGACCTGAAGGTTTGGAGCTTGTTACCCCACTATGCATTCCAATCTTGTGCAAGCTCCAAAGTCCAAGGGCAGCCAAGAAGAAAACAGTAAACCACTTCTGACCACTTTGTACTAGGGATGACCACCATACAAAAATGACATGCTATTTCATCATTTCGTAAGGTTTTGAAACGTTTCAGAATGAAATGAAACGGCAGACAGCATGTCATCAAGAACTGAAATGAAATTACATTTTTGGTTCGGAGGAACCAAACTGGGGAGCTGCCACTGGATCTCGCTTCAGGCAAGGGGCTGCAGTGAGATCCGATGGCTGTTTCCCTGCTCGGTTCTCACAACCACCACCCAGCAGGTTTTGACAGCTCAAGCTGTCAAAGCCAGCTGGGTGGTGGCAGCGAAACCTGGAGAGCGGAGGAGGGAGGCTTTTGAATTTCTCACCCCAAAAGCCTCTCTACTCTGCTCTCCAGTTCACAGTAGGTCTTAGAGGGTGAGCACTGATGTCAGTACTCACCCTCTCAGACGGCTGCTATGTCGGAAGCCCAGGGGATTCCCTGGGATTACCCACACAGTAGGGATCTGAGAAGGCCAGTGCTGACTGCATTTTTCCCTTTTTGTGTGGATTTTTTGACAGTTTGGGGTGTGGAGAGGGGGCACATCCCTCCCCACACCCCGATCTGTCAAAAAAACTCATGTGGGAGGCAGGGGAGGGGTGATACAGCAGAAGGGAGCAGGCAGCAGTAAAAAAAAACTGCTCCCATCTGCCTGATGCCCCTCCCTCTGCCTCCCAGCTGGGGCTTTTTGACAGGTCGGGGTGTGAGGAGGGAGCACCCCCTATCCACACCCCAAGGTGCCAAAAAGCCCTAGCTGGGAGGTGGAGTCACAAGAGAGAATGGAGCAAGCAGTGGGAAATTCAAACTGCTTGTTCCATTCTCCCTTGCCGCCCGCCTCCCAGCTAGGGTTTGTTGACAGGTCAGGATGTGGGGAAACAATTCAGAAGCTGCCACCACCCAGGTGGGTTTTATTTTTTGACAGGTTGCACCGTCCCCCACCTGTCAAAAAAACCGACCTGGGTGGCGACAGCTTCCAAATCATTTTGTTACTCATTTTGTTTTGTTACAAAACTTCTATTAAAAATTCATTTAGTAATGGAACGAAACGCAATGAGTAACGAAACAAAATGAAACGAAATGAAACACTAATTTTCTGTTTCGTGCCCATCTCTACTCTCTACCTAGAAAACCCCAGAAGGGGCCTTCATACGTTTGAATGTTGTTCATTATGCTGTTCATTATATTGCACAGAGAGGATTAGAGAAATAATGTACAAAAAGATTCGTGAATCAGAGAAAGTAGCTGTGAATAAATAAATCAGTTACAAGTAGCCATGGAATGTTTTAAGATAATGAATCATGTGAGCAATCAAAGTCAGAGGATCACACTGAGCTGTGTTATTTCTGTGATGGAGTGACTTCCATACCTGAAAACTGTTAAGAATCCAAATGCCTCTCCAACACACCATGAAAAACTAGTCTGAAAGGCTAGGGAGCTGTAGGTGGAGAAAATGCTTTTATTTTATTTTATTTTATTGGAGTGGGGGGAAACAGAAGTCATTGACTTCCCTTACGACAAAATTGGATTTAATTCAGAGTTAGCCTGGCCAATATATCATATTTTCACATGATTTCTGTGTATCCTTATCCTGCATTGATTTATTCTACCCCTACTAATGATATTGTAAGTAAAAAGATTATCTTAAAGTTATGTGGAAAGTGGAACTGCCTCTCATTCTAGAAACTGATGTCATGCAATTTAGACTTTCCACTAAAACTTCAAACAAAAACCAGTGCTCCAAACTTCTTTGTTATTATCCGTTCCTTTCTTAGCAATCAAATCACACCATGTAGTAACACAGCATCCTTTCCTGCAAGGCACTCTGCTCTTTGTGTTAAGAACATCTCGCTGTCCCTGAATAAGTGAATTTGGCTGAAAGAAATGTAATGAAACAGACTTAGAGGAATGTTCTTGCTGAGGAAACTCATATGTTGGATGAGCAGCAGACTTAGTAATGGAAATATGTTTTGGAATCGTATTATGAAAACATTCAAGACAAAAACACCACTAGTTATCTGGGAGAGCTCCATAATCTAAGGGCCAACAGAGACATGACTCTATAGCTCTGTTATTTGATCTTCCGACAGTTATTTTGTGTGTGTTTTTGTCCCTGTAAACAAAGCATTTGTAGAAAGCTCAGGTTTCAATTAGAGCAGTGTGAACCCTCCCATGTTTTTTTAACTTAGAAACTTTTGAAATGAGTTAAGATTTGTAAAAATGATACAAAAGAACAACAAGAGTGTCACCATCCCAAACTAAATCAGAGCCTTCAAAACCATTACAGGATCCTGTTCCAGTAATGGGCCATTAGTGACACATCTGTTCATGAAGGAATGTTCAGAAGATACCCACATCCTGCCTACCTGCAGTTCCACGGAAGAAGAGTTCCATTTGTTACCAGTTGCCCATTCCATGTCTTACACCAGGATCCAAAGAGCTAAAGGCTACTAATTCCATACTGCTAAATGAGCTTGGGAATTAAGGCAAATCACAATGAAAATAAGCATCTCTCTCTAGGGTTCCATCACAGAACAAACACCTAGGATTTGTAATTAAGACATGCTCCTGATTAAAAAGTTCCATTTACAGTCAACAGCACCTATGTAATCAACCGTGTTTGTGGTGCCGGGCTGTTATTTCTAGCAATTTTATAGCAGTCAGGTACAACATTCTCCATTTCATGAGGAAAATAGTGGTGACTAATGAATTTTATTTTCTCTAAATGGCTCAGAATTGTGTTTGGCATATTTTAGATAAGAACTTTCCAAAACTCACAAATTTCTTCATTCGTTCTATACAAAGGAGTAATGCAAGGGTTAATGTGTGTGTGCAAAGGACAAAGGATAGGCAAAGGAAAATCCACACAGTGGTTGAAGTCCTGTTGCAGAGATCTGCCTGTACAGTAGTGATGGCATCATTAGCAGTAGTAAATTCCCATTGATTAAAGAAGGGGTTACAAAACTTGTATACAATGTACCAAAGTCACATGCATCCTATATTTCCTAAAGGAAGCCTTGAATCGGTGATGATTTGTCAATGCTACTGATCCCTGCTACACAAAACGAGCTGCACAACAGAATTTCAGTCATTCTTTCCTTGAAGTGGATATTTGGTCAATAGCAATTGTTAATAGAAGATTGAAGTGCAAAGAAGAGCAAGAGAGTGAAGAAAATATTATTTATGGTGGCATCCTTTACAGTTTAATAGAATGCTGACAGATGTATTTTAACTAGCACTGGAAATTCAAAGGTTCCTAATTAATCAGAGATGACAGTCCAGTCTTTTCATAAGACCAACCACCAGTCTTAAGGTCTTGGCCCATGGAAAAGGCTCCCTCAGGGGGGCATCAGACATTGAGAGAGGAGGCATGATGTTCCAAACAGTGAGAGGAGCTCAGTTAGGTAAGGCTTTCTCTACAGCCACACCCTTCATATGCCCACAGAGATTAAATATACTAATGTCTCTCACTAATCCTTTTTAGATTTCCTCATGTGCCTGTTACCAAGTTGCCTGAACATGGATGTTTTTAAAGAAAAGGCAGGAGATGATCAGTTCTTCTCACAGGCTATTTACTGCACTAGTGCAATCAGTTCTCATTAAAAACATGAGAGTCAGTGTGAAAAACTAGCTGCAAGGTTGGACATGGAAGAGCAGCTTCAAAGTTCTCCTAGATATAAATAAGAAATATATTTGGTTGGTCCATGGAAATTAAGGAAGTAATGAATACTGGTGACTTCTTTTTGTCTGAAAGCACATCTCAACACATCATGATTCATGACACACTGTTAAAAAAAACCCCACTGTAAGATTTTTCACTTCTAGAGGAAAGCAAAAAGACCACCACATTTTGTCATCACACAAAAAAACACAGTTTATTGTTGAGGGTTTTTGGTTTACTTTGCTTAGTTTGGTTTGGTTGTTGTTGCAAAATAGAAAAGTGCCCTAATGACAAAAATGCACAATATCTCAGTGGCGAGAAAACATTCAAAATGTTTCATTCTCATTTGCAAAGATGAAAGAAATGATTACCAATAT
This sequence comes from Phrynocephalus forsythii, assembly GCA_029282475.1. Taxonomy (NCBI): domain Eukaryota; kingdom Metazoa; phylum Chordata; class Lepidosauria; order Squamata; family Agamidae; genus Phrynocephalus; species Phrynocephalus forsythii. Next base: position 46,947,850 of record JAPFRF010000004.1, read on the forward strand.
ATCTCTAATGAGAACTTCTTTAAAATAGGAATTTTCCCCCTTGAATTCACCGGAGAGAGACTCTGAGATTAAATTATTGGAGAGTGGGTGGAAGCTAAATAAATGGATTTGCCAATCTAGTCAGATTTGCCAATTTCAGCCCTTAAACCTCTGGCTTTGAACACCTGTATATTCAGCCATGTTTGTGATGCAGGGCTCTTATTTCTATCAACTATATACAGTGAACCCTTGTATAACAAATGGTTTGTATAACATAAAATCTGTACAGCATAAAAAATTCCAGAGATAGGGGAAATTTGCTTAACAGAATTTCCTATGGTCACGATTAGGGATTAATCCATTTTCAATGCATTCCTATGGGAAATTTGTACAACGGAAAATTTGCTTAACATAATTTCATTGGGAATGAATTAATTCCTTTATACAAGGTACCACTGTAGCTGTCAGGTACAACATGCTCCATTCCATGAGGAAAATAGTAATAAATTTTAATTTCTCTAAGTGGCTCAGAATTGCGTTTGGCATATTTTAGAGAATAACTTTCCAAAATTCACAAATTTCTTCTTTGTTCTATGGGAACGAATTTAAGATTTTATCTCACTTATACTACAGGTGAGAAGGATCTTGGAACTGATGTAGATCAAAAGATGAAAATGAAATGAAAAGAAGATTGAGGGGAGATACGATAGCATTTTTCAAATACAGAGGAAGGGGATGCATTAATGGCCTCAAACTACAGGAAGCCAGATTTAGGCTGATAATCGGGGGAAGATTCTTAACAATGGTACAGCATTCGAACCAATTATCTCAGAAGGTGGTGAGTGCTCCAACACTGGAGGCATTCAAGAAAAAACTGGACAACCCTCTGTCGATGGCCTTATGGATCCTTTCCAACTCAGTGGCTCTAATAGAATGTTGGTAAAAGCAAAACTAACAGATTTATCCATCCATAATCCCCACATGCTTTCTGGATGACTTTGGGCAAATGATTGTTTATTCTGATGATAAAAGGAGATGGGTCATGTACTTTGTTGTAAGATCCTTGAAGGAAGGGGAAGATTTAAAAATATCATTAAAGAAGCCGTGGTACCGTAGGTTTAGAAATTCAGATTTTGAAGAATGCTGCCTTAAGGTCATATTCATTAGGCTAATTGAGTCAAGACTGAATAAAGTCTATTCAGCCATTCCTGACCTTTCTCTTCCTGTGTGTGAGTTTGTGGTTTTTATTGCTGTTTATTTGCGCATGTCCTTGTTCAGCGAAACCTTGCATCTGCCGGAAGATTGGACCTGTGCATTTCTCTGAATACCAACTAGCCTTGGATGTTTGCCTGGTGCCCACTTTTTAATCAGCAGTGTGCTGGTGGGAAGAGCAGCAATTTTGAACACAAAATCTCCTAATTGTTTCCCCTCCTTTCAGCTGCATCAGAACAAAATGTCCAGGCTTCTATGGGCCATCTTCCCCTGCTTCCCATGCTACAGAGAGAAGGCTGTGAGCAAGTTCATTATTGTGTGATAAATCCGCCAGTAAACTTGCAGGCGCTGTATTGCCAAAGAGTTTGGGCAGCTCCTGTTTCTTAGTGACAGCTGCCTGGCATAGAATGCTGTAATTATCAACTTAGAGCGAGATTGAAATCAGAAAAGATTTAGAGAGGGAGAGAAATGAAAAGGATGCTTACAGTAGGTGCGGACAGCACCAGTAACTATAGAAACTGCTGTTTGTCTTGCTCTTGGGCCAAAATTATATTAAGGGATCCAGCTGAACCATCCTATGTGTTAAGATTCAGGTTATTCCCTGTGACCAAGTCACATAGACAATCATCTGTCTTAATGCTCTGTACATTTTTTCTTGGCATAGGACCTGCCATCACTGTAAAGATAAATGTCTGAGATCTGCTACACTCACAACCTTATAACCCCCTTGTATGTATGTGTTTACTGTGAAGACAATACAGTTCACTGGTAGAGTCCTGGTAAAAGGTTCCCATGGTCAACAATAGTGCCATGGTAAATTCTGAAGCACAAAAACACATAATCAGAGTAGCTGTGATAAAATACTCCAGGCTCAGAGACATTGAACTATGTCAATGGCCAGATTTTGTGTGGCAGTCATGACATCCCGTAAGATGATTTTGTCATCAGAATTTTAGATCCCCTAATTTTCCAGTGTATGATATAATACCCTTCCACATTTTAATATAATATTTAGAATATTTATTTATTATTCTCCTATGCAATTATATGTCTATTAATGTTTTCCATGGCTACACGTTATTAATTTTTAATTTATCCAACTATATTTGTATTATTGTATTATTGGTGTTGTCTTTTGAACTTGATTGCCATATAACATTTTGGTCTATGACCGTAAATAAACAATTATTATTATACTCCAGGTGATACTCAAAATCCAGGCATCTATGTCCATCCATATCAACAACACATTCTTGCTGTTTTCATCTTGATCAGGAAAAAGTCTTTTGTCAAACAGTTGAGCCTTGATTACCCATTCAAAACCAAGTAATTCCCAATTGCTTTACTTCTAGGCTGCTTTTCTGTGAAAAGATGCTTGTAGATGATGTTGTCCAAGCTTTCTTAATGTATCTATATCAGGCATGTTCAAAGTCAGGCCCGGGGGCCAAATGCAGCCCATTTTCAAATTCTGAGCAGTCCACGGCTTCTTCTCCCCACCGGCTCAGCCTGTTACACATCCCCGCCAGCTGGCTTCTCCCCATGCTGGAGAGAGATGTCAGCTTGCAGTTTTATGGTTTGCAAGCCCTCCCTGCCTCTGTCTGTCCCCCCAGCCACCTGCCCAGCCTACCCACCCCCGGCTCCATCCAGCCCGGGGGCCAAATGCGGCTGAATGGTTGGCCCCTACACATTTTCACCTCACCAAATCTGGCCCTCCTTGCAAAAAGTTTGGACACCCCTGATCTATATTATACTGACTTGCTGAAATACCTTGAGGGAGAATATTCAAAATCTGCAAAATTCCTTGCCTCCATGGGAAAAGTGAAACAAGGAACATTATCCCCCACGCACACCTCTATAATGTATGCAGACTCCCTCTGCACAAATCTTGTTCCCCTTCTGCTTGGGAAACAAAGTATATGCATGTGCATGCACAAAACAATTGGCTGATTTATTTTACAAGCTTTTGTTATTGTATTGTTTGCATTATCTGTGCAGTTATGCTCAATTTTTTTTAAAAAAATCAATTTATTATTTATTTTATTTATTTTTACAACTTATATTCATTCTTGTTCTGTTATCAAGAATGCCACAGAATACTTCACCTTCTTACAGGGTAAGAAGAACAATTTTGTGGTTCTTTTTTGTTGCGTGTCAGTATATATTGGGTTCCACTGACATTTGGTTCCACTGACAGTTTTTGGTTCCACTGACATACTGCCTGTTTTCCCGGGCTTGGGGAAGGGGGGAAAAGGTTTAAAAAGTCCGAGAAATGCTTAAAGACATTTTAAACATCATGTGGTACAGGGGAGCGGCGTGCGCTGTTTAAAATGTCTTTAAGCAATGGAGCCAAGCTGGCTCCGTCGCTTAAATACATTTTATACATTGTGCCCCCCCCCAACCTGCATCTGCATATCGTGGATTTTCAATGATCACAGCTTGGGTCGGGTCCCTAACCCCTGCAGTAGATGGGGGACTACTGTAGTTGCAAGATCTTTTTCACTTGTAGTATTCCTGAGCCGGACATCTTTTTCCTAAGTGCAGTACTTTCCTAAGTGCAGTACTTTGCAATTATCCTGGTTAAATTTCATTCTGTTGTTTTCAGCTATGTATTCAAGCTGATCAAGATCATTTTGAATTCTGCTTCTGTCTTCCAAACTATTAACTATTTTTGTCATGTGCAAATTTGGTTAGCATTTCCTGCATCCAGTCATTTAAAAAATGTTGAAGAGCACTGGGCCCAGAACCCCGCTAGTTACCCTCCAGTTTGAGAATGAGCTGTTTATCATCACCCCCTGAGTACGGCTATTTTTTATCCAGCCTATACTTAGTTAGTTTGCTAATCGGAATAACTAAGGGCACTTTAACTCCCTCTGTCTAGCATGGAGGTTACCCAATTAAAAATGAGATCAGAATTTTCTGACGGGATTTATTGTTGACAGATCTGTGCTGGCTTCTACTTATTACTGCATTGTTTTCTAGGTGCTCACATAGTGCCTGCTTTACAATCTGTTCCAATTTTTTTCCTGGGATTGATGTCAGGATGACTCATCTATAGTTCCTAGGTTCCTCCTTTTTGAAGATAGGGCCAACATTAGCCCTTTTCCAATCATCTGGTCCATCACCCATTTCCCATGATTTCAAGAAAATAACAGGCAGTGGCTGTGAGAGTTGTTCAGCCAATTCCTTCAGTACTCTTGGATGCAGTTCATCCGGCCCTGGAGATCTGAATTCTTTCAAGATAATAAGATATTCCTTCCCTATTTGTTTATCAATCTCCAGCTTCAATGTTGTACCCTCCACTTGCACTTCACATTTGAAAGGAGGGTCAACGCCTCTGGGAAAAGACTGAGCTAAAATGGGAATTTAGTACTTCTGCCTTTTCTTTGTCATTTATTATCATTTTTTCCATCTCCTTTGAGTAGCTGAGCCACTGTGGCTTTTCTTTGTCTCCTGCTACATACATACCTAAAGAATGCTTTTTTGTTGTTTTTAGTGTCTTTGGCTAACCTCAGCTCATTCTCCTCTATGCCTACCTAATGCCATCTCTGCCATTCTTTTCTGTGTCTGTACTCCTCCTTTGTGCCCTGGCCTTCTTTCCACTTCATACTCATGTCCTTTTTTATTTTCAGACCCTTCTGTGATGCCGCATTGGCCTTTTTTTTTGCAGTTTCCCCACCTTTTTGTTGTTGGAATTGTTTGTACTTCTGCCTCTAGAATTTCCTTTTTTAGAAACTCCCAGCCTTCATGAACATGTTTTTATGTTAGGATCTCCATTCATAGGAACTTAGAAATCCTTGTTTTCAAATAAATAATAAATAATAAATAATAAATAAATAATAAATAAATAGTTATTTCTATTAAGTCATATTTACCTTCCTGAACTAAGATTTCCAGGTCTTCTTGTTTGTTTCCCATACTCCTGAAATTTGTATATAGACACCAGAGATTATGTGATTTGCGGCCTGATTTTCTTTGAACATTTTTATGAATATAATTATTAATATTAATGTTATTATTGACTCCCATTAGATCTCTTTGGTTTATTCCTATTATTGTGCATATTTGTGCATATTATTGTGCATATTGTCTATGTTTACCTCTGTGCTTTTCCTCCCTCCCCCTTCCAATTCAGTTTAAAGCCCTCCTAATGAAGTTCTTCATGCAAGCCATCTCTTGCTAGCAGTCCGTCTTCCAGAAAGCTTAGCCCATGGTTCCAAAAAACCAAATCCCTCATAGTGACGCCACCACCGTAGCCCATCATTTGCCTGAAGTAGTTCCCTTTCTGTTCCTCTTCTAAGTACTGGAAGAATGGATGAAAAAACTATCTTGGCCTCAGTGTCCTTAAATTTCTTTCTCAGAGCTTCAAAGTCTGATGTGATCTCTTGGAAGTTACTATTGGCTGTCTTGTTAGATACCAAATAGATGAGAAGGAAGGAATATGTATCCATGGGTTTTATGACTGATGACAACCCTTCTGTCACATCCCTAATCGATGTTCCAGGGAAAGGATATACCTGGTGGGTCCATGGATCTATCTGGCATACATCAATTTCAGTACTATGTAGTAGGGATTTTCTTATTATAAATACTCTTCTCTTCATCTTTTGATAGATGCTGGGCTCAGTGTCCATGCTTGTATCCACAGAAGTAGGGTTACTCAGTGATGCTCACTTGTTGAAGGCTTGGTTGGAATATATGAGGCCAAAATTCTGGCTTTACTTTCCAAGCTGACAGGATGTGTTTATTATCTCAATCTAGAGATATCAAGACTTCATGGACAATGAAGTTCTAATTGGCATCAAAATAAACATATTGTCAGAGTTAGTAAGATGTCACCTAGATTATTGTTCTGATATCTACAGTTTAAGAGGTATACACATAATCTGGAAGTATTCCCAAGGAAGTCAGCAAAGTTAATGAGAGAATTGAACTAAAAGAAAACCGAGTCCCATGAGAAAAGCTGAGTTCTTTGCTGATCCTGTAGAGGAGATGTTTAAGCAGCAGTATGGCTGCCACCTTCTTATATAAGAGCTGTCACATACATTGTGCAGCATATTTCTGTTACCCCAAAAAGCAGGATTCAAATTACCTATCACTAACAACACAATAGGAAGATGTTTTCATAATTCGAGCATGAAATAAACTGCCGTGGAAGGCCATAGCGCTAGTTGATAGAAAATTTTCATCAGAAACTGGATGGCCATCTATCAGGAATTTTATAGTCATAGATTTCTTACATCAGCAGGGGCTTGGACTAGATACTTTTTCAGTTCCATCCTTAATTTCCACTTGCATTGTTTGAAAAGAGATGCATTTTAGCAATTGTTTGTTTGTTTGTTTGTTTGTTTGTTATTGTAGCTAAGCCATGTGTCTGGTCCAGTATTTTAGTCACTTAGGGCAGAATCCTGTTAGTTCCACACAGTATAAGTAGACAGTCACACACTGCAGGGCAGCTGTCATGATCCTCAGCTTCCACTGGCCAGACAAGCAGTTATAGTATTTCCCTTTTTACAGGCCCGATTGTACAATGGATGGCAGACAGTGAGAGGAAAGGTGCTTTGTTTCTGCACACCAAGTTAATCCCTACAGGGAAGAAGAGAGGGCACGCTAACAGATTTCAGAGAAAATAGTGAAAGATCTGAGGTGCAAGTCGATCAACTAGTTCTTTTGTCCGTCAGTAGCACAAGCTATATTAGCAGTCTTACTCTGTCTTGCATTATTTCCCTTCTCCCCTTTTTACCTCAGAACAAGAGCGTAAATCATATTTGCTACAATGAAATATCTTTATCTCACCCATTGAATGAAACAGAGTAAGTGGCAGTTTAATTTAAGAGGAGCAAGTGATGGGAGTAGGTTGGATTTAATTAAAAGAGGGACATATATTATCTTCCTGGGTTATGTGAATTCCCCCCCCCTCTCTCTCCAGATTTTTTTTGGTTGTTGCAATGCAATAAAGGAGAGCAGCTGGTAAAGAAACTGAAAAAAGGATGTGAGAAGAGATAAACACAGTCTGTTTTTCAGTATTTTCCTCCTTTTAATTTATTTCCTGAGGCAGTGGTGTTCAGAATCAATTTCTGCAGAGCTCACTCAGTCCTGATGATCAGAGACATCCCAGGGTGACTGATCCCCTCAGTCCCTTTGGAAATGAGTGCATTCTCCTCTCTTAAACGTCATCTTAATTCACAGAGCCATTCAACAATGATTTCGGCAAAACAGTTCTCATGTTTCTTCTCCAGCTAATTTTAGTACCTAAGAAGAGACCTGACAGGTCAGAGCAAAAGCCTGTCTAGTTCACCATCCTGGTCTACTGTTGTTGTTGTTGTTGTTGTTGTTGTTGTTGTTGTTGTTGTTGTTGTGATCAACTTTTCGTGACCCCATGTCCAGGGAGTTTTCTTGGCAGGAATACTGGACTGGCTTGCCAGTAGCCATATATACATCCCTTGAGAAGACAGAGAGCTCAACTCAAATGTTTCTAAGCAACTTGCTTTTTTTTCTTTCAGAAGCACAACTTCCCAGATCTAGGGGCAAACAACCATTGTGGCTAGTAGCCACTGGTAACTTTATGGTGCAAGAATTTATCCCATTTCCCTTTTAGCAGTTGCAAATAATTGTCACCACCACCTCTTGTATTTGTAGAAAAATGCAGTACAGTAGTTATAAGTGCTTGCAGCTTGTTTCACATCAACACATTTTAAAACTTTCAGGGAAGGATTATTGGGATTTATCTACTGGTACAAACTGGTTTTGTACCAGTTTGACTTCCACCATGTCTGTCAAAGATTCATGGTAAATATCATTTGACAACTTATAAAAACAGCAACAAATGTGCTGTTTCTTGTGTCTGAGCTCGGTTACACGTGAATTCAAGTTAGTGTGCTTCAAAATGATTTTTACGGGACACACAGGTACATATTTTGATGGGAAGTATATCCTTGGTGGCAAACAGAAGTTTTTTAAACAGCTGCCAAGGGGTGATTTATTTTAGCTCACTTGTGAAAGCGATTTGTATTGAATGGATTTGGCCTGTGTGAATGCCCCTGTTGTAATAAATTGTGTCTGTTGGGGTTTATCATGTATTGGATGTCTGGATCATGGGTTTCAGGCTGCAGGGTAATGGGGAACATAACTCTCTTCAAGATTTTTTTAAAAGTTTAAGTGGGGTATCACATAGATGCTTATGCAATGTAGGAGAATATTTGAAATGTTTAAAACAAAGAGTTCCCCCCCACACACACTCACACACACACACTGCTGTGCCACCCTCAAAGAAAGTGAGAGGGAGAAAGAGAGAGAAATGCTGGAGATGGAAATCAGAGGCTCCAAGAGGCATGTCAGGAGGGAAGCAGCTTCCCTATGACAACATATGACAATCAATGTGTGCAGTGTGGGAGCATGTGCCCATGCGTATGCTTCATTTTTCTATCTGTAACAGAAAACTAGTGCTATCCCACTTTTTTACATGAAAGAAAGATAAAAATAACACCACGACAACTGTAGTGAGTGGCTACAAGACACAACCGGCACAAAGGAGGGAAAGAAGGAATCTCCATGTAGCTTCCCAGATCAAGTTAAAACTAAGCTTAATGTGAGAATAAAAGTTGTCCCAAGGGGATGCACACAGCAGTACAAAACTCACATGACTACCACATGGCCTTACACTAATCTGAAAAACAAACCAGAATTTAATGTATTTCACAAATGTAATTGCATACTTCATACGTTTTGGTTTTCTATTTGAATCATTTAATTCTCTCTTGCTGTTTCATTCTTTGTTGGGATTTCATGGACTGTTGAGCTTAAGGAAGAGAAAGGGGTGTGCTTTAGAGTGCACACTATTTGTGATTTCAATGTTGGATCACAACTCTGATATTTTATGAAAACAATGGATGAAATCTGTTAATTAAATGCTAGTGTGTGTGTGCGTGGCTGGGGACTCTTGGAGTGGTAATCCAGAAAAAAATAATTCCTCCATGTTTAAAATCCAGGTTTAAAATTATCTCAGGAGTCAGGCAGGATATTGAGGAAGGGACAGTCTGAACTCTGTCTACCTGTGCAAAGAGCTGTGTTCTCTGTTGCTGCTCCAAGACTCTGGAATTCCCTCCCAGAGGAGGCTAGGCTCGCCCCATCTTTACTGTTTTTCTGCAAGGAGGCAGGCTTTCCATGATTGAATGGCGGTCTGAGAGGGGTTTTTAAATGGAGTGCTTTACTTTACTGCTGTGAATAAGTTTTGGTGTTGCCTTTGAGTTTTTGTATTGTAGCCATTGATAGTATGGAATACTCATTTTTACTAACTTAAATGCTGCCTATTAATGGTTGCAAGCTGTCGGATCCTTTTGAAGAGAAAGGCAGGTTAAAAATATGTGGTCAAGTATGCTTCAGTAAGGTTGCTGTTGCGTTCCAACCTCACCAAGAGGTCTTCATAATGGTCTGGGACAGTGGTTTTTAGCCTTTGCTATCTTATGTCCCATCAGTTACTCTAACGAATGAAACGAAGTCCAGCCGTCTATTTGCAGTTTACTGCTCTGCTTTTTTTTTTTTTTAATTTGCTGATTATTTATTTGGCTTTTGTGCAAACCACCCAGAGTCTCTTTGGGAAATTGGAATGGTTTAGAAAAGCATAAATAAATAAATATAAATACATAAACCATGGGGGAAAACCCTTCCACTTTCTAACAGGATATTTTCTAGGTTTCAGACATTATGCCATTATATTTATCATTTCCAGTAATTTATGAGGCACAGAGAACAGGGATTAGAAGAAACACTGATAAGAGAATCCTGTTGCGGAACCAGAGTGTGTCACCTCATGGGCATAGTGCTCTTCAGGGTCATTGGCATATTGTTGCATAAGCCAAATATAGTTCTGTCCATATAACAAGACGCGCTGAGGAGAAACGACGACAGCTGCAATGCATAGCAAAGAAAATCCATTCCAAATTACTACAGATATTACAGATATGTTATCTGTGATAGGTAAATCAAGAATCGGAGAACTGTAGAGTCTCAAAAGTGATCTAAGCCAGCCTTCTTCCAACGAAGGAATCAGCATGGGATAGGTCAATAAGTGGTAACACATCACAGGATTTGGAAACTAATGAAGATTGATATCACTATGTCTGCACTAGCTTACATGCACTACTGGCTGAGAAACAGTGATCTAATACTATATCTGGATGTCTGATACAGTTTAAGAGTGAGATTAGATGACTGGAGAGAAAGACACTGGGGTCAACCTCGCCCGTAATTACTACTGAAAGGATGGCCAGGCATGTGTCTTTAAGGGAGGATATTTTGTCAAAAAGCAGATGGTTAACTATGGTGCTCCATCGTGTTTGTTTGTTTTTATTACTCTGCAATTGCTATGCTAATGGAAGCAGGAGAAATACCTGTGAAGGCTTTCAGTCTAAATAATAGGTACTAACCTATTGTTGGCCACATGTTGTCTGGATTCTGGTTTCTTCTCTGAACCAAGGCCTCTCCATCCCTTCCCCACTGTTCTACATGTATTGTTTTGAGCTGTCCACATTTATGTTCACACCTCTTTTGCATAGCATTTGGCTGCTCTCATAGAACTCCTGCTCCACCTAAAAAAGTAAGCGAGGTTAACAGATGCTATTGTTATTATTGGTCTTGGCTGTAAGCAGTATGTGTAGCGCATAGCTCTTGGCCCCCATGACAGTTCTGCCTGTGCCTCAGGCAGATGAATGGCAAGGGCCATTTGCTTCATCAGACCACTTCCATTGTTCTGTCTCTGAGGGAAAGGAAAGAATTCAAACTTGCAGGACCATGTAATTAATAGAAAAATAGGCATTGGCCTGGTGCAAGAAAAGGTGAACAAATACAGGACAGGTGAGGGAGGTGTAGCGTGCCAGATATTCCCGGGCTGTGTCTCCCACTGTTGACCTGCTGTCTGGAACTGCCGACAACTGGAAGTTCAGCAACCTCCACATATTCTTCACCCCTGAGATAGAGCAAGTCCTCTTCTTCACGTGCTTCTGTTGCTCCTCTCCCCTTCTGAAAATGCATTTCTAACCCTCATGTTGTCTTTATATTTTTCAGTTGTTCAGCACATCAAGCGGCACAATATTGTTCTCAAAAGGGAGCTGGGAGAAGGAGCCTTTGGGAAAGTCTTCTTGGCTGAATGTTATAATCTGTGTCCTGAGCAAGACAAAATCTTAGTTGCAGTGAAGGTAAAGGGAACACGTGTCTACCATGGATGTAATGGATTACAAATTATAGCTAATAAAAATTAGTAATAATTTTAGAAAACTATTGTTATCTATTGAAATCATTGCTGTAAAAGTGAAGTGGACAAGAAGCCAGACACCTCTGATACCCCAAGACTCCTTTTTACCTCACCCCACCCCCAGGAGTGCACCACTCCCTCAAAATAGAATAAAACTTCATAGTTCCACATCTGGAGTTCGCCAGCACCAGAATGGCTATTTTCATCCTTTATTTTGCCTGCAGAAAAAAAAAAACTAGTGGCACAAATTGGGCTCCCAAGAGTCCTGATCTTGCTTATTACTACTGTAAAAGGGAGAACAGCCAGCAAATCTTGGAAAGCACAACAGTGTTGGGAGATTATGACAGTATTGTCCCTGAAACCTCTGAATGCCCAGAAGCTTGGCTCCTGTAGTTGGAGTAAGTGAACATCTTCTCCTTTATTTCAGGTAGCACAATGTCTTTGGCTGGGGATAATAATGGGAGTGAATGTACAAGTTCCCTCTATGAATCCAAGCTGTGTATTGACAATGCTCTTTGTTCAGAAAAAACTGGGTCATTCTTAAAGTGTTGCCTCTTTTTCTGCCCGGCGAGATACTTTTAGAGATAAAAATTGTTCTACCAGGGGGAAAACATCTTCCAAGAATAGTGTGTATTCATTTTCTTCTGAACTATGAACTTGATGTTAGTTGATGTTATTTTGAGGCAATACACTTGAACTTTGTTCACCAAATTCATGGAGAGATGATATGGAGGTATAATAGGCCTCATTTCTGTGCATTCATAGAAAGGCCAACAATAACATCATCATCCTCAACAACAACAAAAACAACAGGGAGAAAAGAAAGAAAGAAAGAAAGAAAGAAAGAAAGAAAGAAAGAAAGAAAGAAAGAAAGAAAGAAAGAAAGAAAGAAAGAAAGAAAGAAAGAAAGAAAGAAAGTCCCTACATATTCATGAGGTCCCTAACTTTTCACATCATTCCCAATCATATGAAAGAGCTGGTGCATGTATGCATAGAGAGTTCTTTTCATGTCCTATAACGAATGCACAGAAGATATGAGAAGAAGCCTGGGAATTACCTGGTTCCCTCTCATTCCCCATGTCAGCCCATTTAATGAATGCAACTTGAAAGGATGAGTGGGACGAAAAGGTATGAAACTTGACAGATCTGGAACTCTTCCTTTGTAGTTAAGTTTTATCTCTCTCTTAAAGTCACTCGTGTGAAGACAATAATTGTCACCTTGATACAGACATGAGGTGTAAGAGCACAGATGATGCAGATCTCTCTTTCACACAAGGAACAACCACATCCATACACATACACACACTTAGGCTAGAGTCCTGTGTGTATATACCACTTCACTTACCAAGAAGTGATCCTCTAAGATTATAGTGGCTTTCTGCCAGATGAGTGGTATATAGATTGATTGAATGAATGAATGAATGAATGAATGAATGAATGAATGAATAGTGTAAGAATGAGGAAGAAAACTATTCATTTTGCCATTTAATACAAACTATAAAAATATCAGTTGGACTAGGCATTGAACTGTAATTCTAGAGGATATGCCACTCTCCTTTCATATAGAAGAATAATTTCGAGATGGGGCGGTTCAGTTTTCCCAGCTGGGATGGGCACTTTGTGACTAATATGTCCATTGTAATAGGGCTTTAGGCGGGAATCTGAGTAAATTGCCCCCAGAAGGAAGTATAATCTCACTTAATGTGCAAGTATTGTCACATTTTCTTTTCATTCATTGGATCTTTGACATGTCTTCTTGCTGGTTGCTGGGCAACCTAGACTAGTATTGTGTATGCATGTTAGGAAATAGCAGTTACGGTGCCCTGTGGGAGGACTAAAATTTTAAATTAAGAGCTGGACCCTGTGGCAGAGGAAGGCAGCAAATATTCTCAGCTTCTATCAGTAAGTAACTTTTTAAGGAAAGGTAATAAGAACATCTCAGGGTTTTGTTTTGTTTTGTGTTTTGTTTTGGTGGTGAGAGAAAGACCAAAAACAAAGAACCTTGCTTTTGCCACATTTGTTTGACTTTCAGTTTGTCTGGAAAGAATCTGATTTGCTTGCAGGCCTTCTGAAAGCAGATTTTCTGGATAGAGAGAATTTTCACTGGAATTTTGGTGACATTCAATCTCACCACTAGCCCACTGGCATCCAGAGATGAGACAGGTGACCTTACGAACAAAAGGTGTCCCTGCTGGATGAGGTATTCTGGGAGTTGTTTCCCTTGTTTGCTACAAGCAGATAGAGGCTACTGCTGAGTGAAAATGGCTTCCCAAATACCTTTATCCTATTTTGCGTGACTTAAATGGCAAAGTATGGAGGAAGGATTATTTCTGCAGAATGTCCTCCAAGGGGGGAGGAATTAATCCAACAGTTCCCTGGAAGTATATATCACCACTGTTCAGGTCGTCACTCCCCTCGATGTTTGTTTGTTTGTGCTGCCAGTCCAAGTCACAACTGTGGCCCCTGCGTGGGAAGGTCAGGCCCTGATTTTCATTCTCACAATGGTGAAGACATAGAAGCGTCCCAGGGCATTGGTGTGATAAAGTTGGGAGCTAGTGCTGTGACAATGTGACAGAAGATATTCAGAGACTATTAGGTGAACTAGCCTTCCTTTCTGAAACAATGAGAGGAAGGTTCATGACCTCCCTCCAAAATGCCGGACTCTCTGTCAAAGATGACATTTCCCTCTCTGAGCCTGCCTGGGCATGAAAATCATCAGAATGAGGCCTTGCTCTTGATCCCACCACCTGAACAGGCAGTTGGTGGTGGTGTGGGGGGGTCACAGAAGAGTGCCTTCTCTCTTGCTGCTCTCAAACCGTGGCACTCCCTCCCACACGGAGTTCCTGACGCCATCTTTGCTATCCTTCCACAACCCATTTGGATTGTTTCTTTTTCTTTCTAGACGCTAAAAGATGCCAGTGATAATGCCCGCAAAGACTTTCATCGAGAGGCAGAACTACTGACAAACTTGCAGCATGACCACATTGTGAAGTTTTACGGGGTCTGTGTGGAAGGGGATCCTCTCATCATGGTCTTTGAATACATGAAGCATGGGGATCTCAACAAATTCCTAAGGTAAGCACCTAAATACTTTCTTCCATGTAAGTTGTGACTCGATGGTCCAATTCTCCTAACTCAGATTGGTTTAGATTGTGCCAAACAGGGTTGCTTTGAGGTGAGGTATGTCATCTGAAGCAATCCTTGCATCCACATGCAAAGATCAACCACACAACCACACAAGCAGTTGTGCTTAGGCCAATCTAGACCATTCAGAAATGAAATCCTCTTCTGTTTAATTGTTGCTAACTGACACAGCGCATCAACAATGCATTGGAAAGGTTTGGCTGTTTAAAAAGACCTTCCAAAGCATAACCATCCCATGAGCAAAAGTTTAAAAGAAATGGAAAACTTCCCTTCCCTTCCCTTTGCAGGTTATTTCCCAACCTCATTAAGTGACTTTGGCAAATGGACAGCCTAGGTTTTGTTTTGATCCCATTGTTTGCCCATGAGTTTTCATTGTGGGTCTGTTATATATTTCAATGGCCAAAATTCTGTTGTTAGCATAGTATTTTGTGTTAGAGTAGGCCCATTGAATCGGGGATTTGGTAAGTCAGCTTTTCATTAAGTGCCATTGATTCAAATGGGACTACAGTAGGACACTGGTGTCCCCTGGGGTCAGTTTTAGGCCTTCCTATGTATAACAAAAACCCTGGATAAGAGAGAATCCCCCAAAAACCCCGCTGTTTTGCAACAATAGCTTGCTTTATGGCTGCTGTTTGTAACAGTAGCTTGCTTTGTGACTGCTGAATTATTTATTAACTTTTTTTCCTCTGCCAACCGTGGATAACTAAATCAGTGGTAAATGAATCAGTGGATACAGAGGTCCTACTGTATTTTGTTGTGACTTTGAATTAGTAGAATGTATGGAGAAGTTCATTCACTAAAATCCTTAGTAATTCAATCTGCTTAGTTTGATTTATTATGCTATTATTGTCAATGTGCTCTAATTGCATTTGGTATTGTATACCACCTTGAAGAAAAGGTGGGATAAAATATTCTGAATATATGAAATAAATTCTAAGCATATATGAAATAAATATATGAAGTAAAAGAGTACAAATTACTGTGGCACTATTTTGAAAATAACATATTCTGCTGGAGATAATATTCCACTGGAGATAGTCTATTATTTGAAACTCCAGCGATGGGGACTTTCTTCCAAGTTTGACTTAAGTTGTACCATTGACTAGACTCAGACCTGGACCCATTTTTCCAAGTCACATTGTTGAGTCCCTATTAGGAATGGGACTCCCTTCCTGCTCCTGCTGTCAGTGTCACCACTGTCCTCAGGGGCAGCTTCCCTTCCAGTAGCTGGCTGCTACCTCCACCCTTACACCTGCTGCCTAGCTGATTGGGCAGTAGGTGCATCGGGCAGAGACAGTGGGCTGACTTCCCTTCCCAATGCTGTCCCCTGCCCCTGCGCATGCACCGCACTTCAGCTGAGCAGCATGTGTGTCTGGAGAAGCAGCCTCTAGCTCAGGCACATCCAAACTTCAGCCCTCCAGATGTTTTGGACCACAACTCCCACAGTCCTTTGCCATTGGCAATCAAAGCTTAGAATTCTGGGAGTTGTGGTCCAAAACATCAGGAGGGCCAAAGTTTGGACATGCCTGCTCTAGCTCCTAGAAGGGAAGCGTGACCTGCCACTTCTGAGGTTAGCATTGGTGGCAGAAGCAGGTAGGGAGGCCATTGCCTCAAGACTCAGGCCCAAAGGCTCATACTTGGAACTTGGGGCCAAACACTCCAACTCAGGACTCAGGCCTGAAGGCTCACCACATCCCTGTGCAACTCTATGATAGAACATATGCTTCCCACCTGAAAAGTCCCAAATTCAATACCACGTATCTCCAGTACAAAAGATCAGGTAGTGAATGATGTGAAATACCTTTGTCTGACAGATTGGAGAGCTGCTGTCAGGCATAGAGGACCATACTAGCCTAGATAGACAACTAAATTTACCTCACATACAACTGTTTTGAAATTCAGCCATTTTCTAAAATTTAGTAGGGGAGTGTATTACAAACCTTTAGTAATGTAGATCAGTGTCTCTTGTTGATCACATTGCTAGTTTATATTAAAGTAATGGAGATCAAGACAAAACCAAAAGAAGCTTCCAAGCCTCAACTAAGCAGACATCTTATGTAAGGCTACTTGTTGAAAACTCTCCAGTTGCATTTCTGTCCAAAGAAATACACCAAGAAACTCTCCTCCCACTTAAAAGTCTACTGCACTGAATACACCCATCCTGAGATTCCATTTGTGGTTAATATTCAGACCTGTTAATTTGTGTTCAGGAGGAAGCCCCACTGAATTTGGTCAGGCTTGCTGCCAAATAAATGTGGACTAGATTTCAGTTTTAATCCAGGCTGGACAGATTCATTTGATGCCATAATGAAATATCCTCACTAAAATCAGTAAGGATAAATACAGTACATTTATTTGGGGTCCGGCTGCTCCAAATTTTCTGGCTACATTTGTGTGAAATCGAGCAGGATTCTGCATATAATGGAGAAGAAACAGAGCAGTGCTAAAGATACCCAGTTAGTCTTCGGAAAGGTAGTAAACTCCTCAGATTTTAAGCAGTGTCAGATTATTCCCTTCTCAGAGTGCCACATTCCACCAAAGTCCTTAGCCACTTCTGAAGAATCATTGACAAGTTCCTTTTCCCTTCCTTTCTTGTACCAGTGGAGTTACCTGTATTTATAGAAGATCTGAAATGGTGTGGCTTTTTTATGGCCACACATCCTATGATTACCAGTCCTCAGCAGATAGTTGAGTCCTTATCCTTGTATAAATTTGTGCAGGTACAGATGGCTTGTATATAAGAACTGAGTGGCTCCATATACATTGAAGATCAGGGTTTGTTCTGTGATCCCAGTTCACTTTTTTTACATCCACAGTCCATGTGTTTGACAGCAGAGAAGGGCTTCTGTTTCAAAAAGATCATTCTACTTTGCCCAACAAAATTCTTAATGGGAAAATGCCACGAACATGCTCATACACTGGACAGTCTTCGGCTGACAGGTTGCATAATTTGGAAAAAAGGCTCTCCTCCACATAGCTTGAATTTGCCAAGCCAATGGAGTAATTTCTGCAGAGAAAATGCCTTAGTGGCATCCTGATGATCACCTGGGAGTAAATCCTACAAATGTTCAATGGATCTGAGGCCCCCCCTTTGATGGCATGTGTGGGTGTGTCCTCACCTAAATATGCAACACCAGACAGAAAGACACTGCTAATAGATCCATTGTGGATTATTGAGAAGGGATCCTCTCTCACAATTGAATGGACATATTAAAATTAATAATAATTGCTCCCACCTCATAACATATGAAGTGCTAATTCATTTACAATTTTCTGGTAACACGTTGTATCTCCTGCATTTTGATGTGGAATAGTACTAGAGCAATTCTAGTTATTGTTGCTTTTTAAGTATTATTGCTGATGCAGATAACACAGAATCGCTCAGGGAGATCTTGAATTTCTTTGAAATTTGGCCTTTTACTGCCATTTGACACAGCTTGTGATGAAGATGAAAGGCTGCAGAAAGACTCCATGAACTAAAGGGCATCTATTTCTTATCCTGCAGCGCCTCCCAAGGCCAAAGTAAATTGACACAGTTTAAGCTGCCCCCCCACACACACAAACTCTTGGTTCCAGCTGTACAGTGTCAAATTGCAGATAGTGATTTGAAGGACAAGAAGTCATCCTGAGTGTTGCATTTACGCTGACAAGAATATAAAGAGATGCTAGTGGGGCAAAAGAAATGTCACTTCCCAAGTGTAATAAATTAATGGAAACATAAAGATGTACTAGAGTGGTTAATTACAGTAAAAACAAAATAAAATAATAGGTTAAAAAGATTAAAAAAAACATTGAGGCACCTTAAAAACTAACTTTCATTACAATGATTAAATTAATGTTGCCATCATACATGGTTGTCTTGTTGTAGACTGCAGTTGGACCAACCTGAAAAAGGAGAGCCAGCAGTCTGAACAAGCAAAGCTCAAGTTTAGATGAAAATAATTAGATGGAAATAAATTTGTTGGAGTATGGGATCTGATATGGAGGAGCCACCACTGGAATGACTGTGCAGTGTGACTTCCTAGACACCTTTCATCCGCCAAGTAACTTCCTCTGGGTTTGCAACCTTTCAGACCTGATCTTTGGTGTTAGAATGAGTTTTTAGCAGATTGGCAGCGTAATGTCTTGGGCCTTAACGTGAATTTTGCTGTCGTTGAATAATAAGCACATTCAATTCTGTGCACCTCTGCAACCTCACACACTTTTAGGATCTACAAGTCCAGCAAAATATTTTCATCAAACATACCAGGGTATGTAGGGAAAAAACCTATCAAGCAAACACTGGTGGCCTTCAGCTTTTTGCAGGCTCTCAGCCTAGTGCTGGAATCCGCTTTTTGCTGCTGCTCCTCTGAAAACTTTAGAATGTAAAAGAAATTTTGGTTTACATCTGAGAAATCAGAAACAATTCTGCGAAACATCCAGCAGTCAAAGAATCAGATTTGGAAACCTTCTTTCTTCACCCTTAGCATGTCAGCATTTGTCTTTCCTGATCTGCAATATCCTGTTTCTTTTCTTTTCTTTTCTTTTGTTTTCTTTTCTTTTCTATTCTATTTTATTCTATTCTTCTTCTTCTTCTTCTTCTTCTTCTTCTTCTTCTTCTTCTTCTTCTTCTTCTTCTTCTTCTTCTTCTTCTTCTTCTTCTTCCTCATCTGAATTTTCTACCATTTTTCTTGTAGAAAAAATATTCCAGGGATACCAAAATATGGAAACAGGAATGAATGCGTAGCAGTTTACTTCATTTAAAGATTTCATTCTTATCATTGCATTTGTTCTTTTCAGCCAAATGCTTTGGGCAGATAAATGTGAACAGTATAATTTTTATTCATAACTATTCCACTTTAAATGTGTCTGCACCTTTACTATAACTATAAGATGTTCTGTCTTGTGGTAGAGGTTCACATTGGGCATTGAAGATTAAGGTTTCTATCTTCTACTTTTTCTATGCCTATGTTTCCCTTTGATCCATTTTATCTAGGAATCACCACACAGCTCCTAAAGAGAAGGGGGAGGGGAGAATTTCCCAGAGGATAGGGTTTGGGGTTTCCTATGCACTGTCAGCACATGGCTAGAATTCAATAGCTCTCCTGACGAAAAAGACTCTGATACCTATTGCAATCTTGATTTCTAATGGCAAGATTTATCAATCCAGGCCTTCATAAAAAGGTAAAGGTTCCCCCCCGCACATGTGTGCTAGTCGTGTCCAAATCTAGGGGCAGTGCTCATCTCCGTATTCAAGCCAAAGAGCCAGTGTTGTGCAAGTCCATTGTCACATGGCTAGAATGGCTGCAAGGAAACACAGTTTTATCATCCCACTTTTTATGGTGGTACCTATTTATTTACTTGCATTTACATGCTTTGAAACTGGTAGGTTGGCAGGAGCTGGGGTTATCAGCGGGAGCTCACTCCACTGCATGGCACTCGGAATTCAAACCACTGAGCTGCCAACTTTGTAGCTGACAGTTTTCAGTGTTCTAGCCTGCTGAGCTTTCTGCCATGCAGTGGGAGTTCTTAATTTAGATCAAAAGAAACCTGTGGATATGATCCAGAAGTGCTACACATTCAGAGAGGAAAGAAGTCATTCCAAACATTTTCCACATTCTTTACAACAAATATTGGGGTGCATGGGTTTTCCTCATATGCATTTTTAATTGCTATGAAATGTGCAGGGATGTCTTTGATGCTGTAAGGCTGAATCCAATTTACAGAGGATGTTTATTTGGAACTGCTTAATTTTGTTTATTTATTCAATGCAGGGCACATGGACCAGATGCAGTTCTGATGGCAGAAGGTAATCTTCTAACTGAGCTCACCCAGTCACAGATGTTGCATATCGCCCAGCAGATTGCAGCTGGCATGGTTTATTTGGCATCGCAACACTTTGTGCATCGGGATCTTGCCACTCGGAATTGCCTGGTCGGTGAAAACCTGCTGGTGAAAATTGGAGACTTTGGAATGTCAAGAGATGTGTATAGCACAGATTACTATAGGGTAAGAGATGTTTTGCTTTTATACCCGTGGCTTTGGTCTCTCTCTTGTTCCAACTGACACTGGATTTTGTAATGCAAAGATGCTCCTATCTACGGATCTACAAAGCAGAAAATGTTTGTCTGCCTTTCAGCTTAAAATATCAAGGATGTATACTTTAGGTCATGCATCATGCTAAGTTCTCCAGTGGATATCATATTTGTCTTCTAACAGGGAGATTTGGAGCTAAATCCAACTGTTAATTCCCATTAGAGTGAAATCGTTGAACCAGTTGGGACTTCCACTACACTGTAAAACTAATCATTCATTTAATAGGTCTACTCTAATGGGAATTAGTAATGATACTTAGTACCTAAATTAAAATCCCCACCCATAATTTAATTGAGAACTTTTGGGAAACATGCTAATTGTTATATTTGTTTTTCCATCTGTAAAACTGATGTGAAGAATGTTTTCAAAAGTATACATTTTTATGAAAGAGGATGTCTCAAAAGATCAAAACACTGTGTTAAGAAATTACGGACACACACTCCACCACAAAAATGAAACAGGGTATTCTTTTTCTCTCTCTCTTGAGTCATTCATCCTTTGCATTAATGTTTTTGTACAAATCTCACATCTTTTCCCTTGGTGAAGCAAAGCACATGCACACAGTAAGTACACAAGATTTAACTGATTGCTCAAAATACACATGCAACCTATCTAGTGCTTCTTCCTCTTCAAAAATCTTGTAACGAGGTAACAGCTGTTGTAATTTTGTGCAGTGAGGTAAATTACACACACACAAAAGAAATTCACAATTGAAAAAATCTTGTTGATACTTACAGAAAATAGAAACTCCCCATCTTGGCAAGTGAGTACTTTGATTTAATTTATCATATTGGTTTTGGTGGTAGTGGTTTTCCATTCTTGCCCCTGAGAAGCAGGAAATTAATTTCCTGAAAATTTATGCCCCTAATGAATGGCCATTCAAATTGCTAGCAAAATTATTCAAACTTTTAAATGCCATAAAAGTGGCCATCACAAAGCCAATAAAATAAAATCACAATCGCCACATTGCAAGAGGGCAAGGTTCTATTTTATGTTTGAATCAAGAAGAATTCTTTCAACTCTACAGATATGACTGTGAAAAAGAAGTCTGGACCCCAACAGCACAGTCATACACCCACTTCCCTTGCTCATGAATTAGCTTGAAACAAATGTATGTTGGTGGACCACTCTTTTGACTTCACTCCTCTGACATCACACACTAGTCGTGAGTTGCTTTAAGTAGTTCACAGAGTTCCTCTGAGGGCTGTGAGCTAGTTGACAAGCCTGAGTGTAGACCCTGAATAAGAAAAAGAGCATTTTCAAGGAATGCTTATTGCTCAGCTTGATCTGTCACCTCTCTTTTATGAAGCTGGCATAGAACACCTGTGTGTCAACCTTTAAGAGACCAGATCTTATTGGTGCGGGGGAACTCTCAATGCAATGCACCACTGTTCATAATTAACAGTTTCTCTTTTTCATGAGTTGCATACTATTGGTATAAGAATTTGTTACACTGTCTCTGCCTCACAGTGACTAGTACCTTCCGGTGTTGATAGAATTCTGGACTGCTGTGTTTTCCTAAATTCTTAATTCATTGTCAAGTTATTGCTTGTGTGCCAATTTGTTTAGTGTACAAAAGACTTTGAAAAAGATAAAAGCTCCCATGCAAACTGATTATTTATGGCTGTCTTTGTTGTTACTTCCTTTAATGAGGCAAGTGGCTGTGGTTATTGCGATGGCAGCAAGTCATGGGCTAAAGGCTTTGATCCCATGTAAATAAAAGGTCTAGCTCATGTAGCATTATGGTCAGAATACTTAACCATCTCTGCCAGCGCATTCTTGATTTGGTGACAGGAGTGTATGAGAGGACAGAACCTATTTTAAGGAGCTCTATTGTCTGGAAGAGTATGCTTCAAGAGTAAAATGCTACATATGGTTAGAGGCAAGACAAAGGAAGTTACCCACAGGGGTAGTATTTATCTTCCTACAATTGTTTTTATTAAGAGCTGAGAAGAACACTTTTATTTGGGTTTGCATTGTCTGTTTCTTTCTTCCTAGCAATTAGGAAACATCTGAACTAGATTTCTGTCATATGTTGTCTTCTGGAACTCCAGTTCTCCAAGCCAGTTCAGTATTTCAGTACAATGATTACCTCATGTTGTAAGAGTAACTCGGGACATAGAAGACTGGTTGATGTGCAAGTCTGCAGTTTCAGGATGGAATAAAAAATGACATTAGCCAGTTGGATTCCACAGAACTTCAACAGTTTCCATGCATTGGTTCTTAAGCATGTATCTTTTTATATTTGAGTCTTGTCTAAGCATATTTGAGCTGCCTAGATGCCCTAAGCACATCCGATCTCGCTTGATTTTGGAAGCTAAGCAGGGTCGGCCCTGGTTAGTACTTGGATGGGTGACCACCAGGGAATACCATATGCTGTAGGCGCCTGGAGTAGGAACTGGCAAGCCACTCCAGTACTCCTGTCAAGAAAACTCCATGGACATGGAGTCACGTAGAGTCGGACACACACAACCATATTTGGTCAGACAAATAATACTACATAACAGGTAATCGCTTCAGATTTGGAGAGTAGTGACAGGACAGGTAATTGAGCTCTTCTATTCTGTCCATGAGCACCTGAACAGTTATACTGTTCCTAAGGATCAAGGGAATTACTTGAAATATATTTTATTTATTTATTTTTATATTTATGTACTGTCCAATTTTTCCAAGGTAACTCAGGGCAGTGAAGAATACAAACAATTCTAAACAAAGGTAAAGCAATCCAGAACAATTTAAAAATTCAAAAAACAGGAATACAAGGGCAAGATGGCAAAAACGCAGGCAGACAAACAAACAGCAAAACAAATCAACCTCCTTGATCCCCGAAGGCGGCCTTAAACAGCCAAGTTTCAATAGCCTCTTGAAGGCCGAGAGGGACTCCGCCATCCTAACTTCACTCAGAAGATCATTCCAGAGTGTAGGCCTGCCACAGAGAAGGCACTATTCCAAGTTGAGGCCTGTCGTGCCTCCTGAGGAGTGGCGACTCGAAGAGAGGGGGACTGTGATGTTCTGGTGGGCCGGGCCGATGTTGACCTTATTTTTCCTTTTCTTGCAAATATAACTAAAGAAACCCTTTTTACTATCTTTAATTTCTCTGACAAGTCGAAGTTTATTTTGCGCTTTAGCTTTTTTTTAATAAGCACCACCTGGATATATTAGCTGTTTGCTTGTATTCCTCTTTAAAAACCTGGAGTGAGAGGAGAGGTCTCCTAAAAGGCAACATGCCCAACTCATGCTGATTTACTTCTGTGATTGACCATTGCATGCACAGGACTGCTGGCTAAAGTCTTGGGCATCCATGTTTGAATTTCCAGCCTGAGGCACCTGCTTGAAAGTCTCAGGAACTTTTGCAGCACAAAGGCGTTCTGTGAGAATTTTTTGTGATTTCTCAACAGGCAAGTCCATATTCAAAGAGTTTCCTTGAGGTTGAAAGTCTCTCCAAAGAAGCTTATAATCCCAGACTCCCAGATCTGTAGAGCTGGAAGGTGCCCCAAGGGTCTTCAAGTCCAGCCCATCCCAAAACAGGAAATACACAGCTAAAGCATCCCTGACAAGTGGTCATGTAAATCTCTGTTAATTGGAATCCTATACCACTACAGGAAACAACCCTGTTCCATCTTTCCTGTGATATTTCCTTCAGATATTCAGAGATAGCTGTCATATCACCTCTCAGCCTTTTCTTCCCTAGGCTAAGCACACCCAACTGCTTTAGTCATTCCTCATAGAGCGCAGTATCCAGTCCTTTGATCACCCTGCTTGCTGTCCCTTGAACAGGGTCCAGCTTGCCAATATTCCTTCTTAAATTGAAGGATTTAAGGGGACACAGTATTCCCGGTGAAGTCTGACCAAAGCAGGATTGAGTGATATTATTATTCCCTTTACTCTGGACATTATACTTCTACCAAAACAACCAAATATTAGCATTGCTGTTTTTGGAGTGGGGGTGGGGTGGAGCATCACACTGCTGACTCATGTTAAGCGTGTGGTCTACTAGTTGCTCACACCTAGTTGTGACTGCAGTTGTTGATCTGCATGAGCAAAATAAGGAATATGAAAAATTACATTCTTAGTCAGTGTGACCCAAGCTTGGAAAGTTACTTCAAAATATAATAATGGCCTCATCATTATAGTTACAATTATGTAGAAAGTAGGCATTTTCTTTCTTGCTTCTCAAATTGATCGTTTAGTAGCTTCATTTAAAAAGCTGAATGATACAATCTGGTATAAATATAGTATCCTCCTATCCACCTCATTGTGACCTCGACACCAACAACAGAGCACCAGGCACAACACACGAGAGCACTTTTTAAAAAAAGTAATGTGAACCAATGACAAGTAACTATTTATTGGTAGCTAATAAGGTATAAACTCAATTTGACCTATGGAAACTACCCCTATCCTGTTTAGTAATGAATTTATAAAGCATCCATATGGATCGGGAAGCTAAGAAGCCATGAGTAAGACAGAGACTAAGTGCAGGCTTGAGTATATTGTGCCCCTTGAACCAATGAAGCTGCATGACGTAAGCCTAACAGGGAAGGACAAACCTGTATGATCTGCGTTGTTTAGATTTTAGGGCAATGCGTGGGCTAGGTAAATGAGATTGACGAGAGATGTTTGCAGAATCAGTTTGAAGGCGAATGCTTTTAGAAAAACCTGGCAAGTGAATAGGATACTGTAAATCAGCTATAAAAAAAACACATCACACAGTAAGGTTGAATTGTTTGACTGTTCAACTGTGTACTCTGCCACTGGCTGTTGTATCAGCTGTTCGTTTGTCTGGTCTTTTTGTTCTGTGATGCACAGTAGGAAAAAAATGGGACAGTTACTGGTGGCTGCATAATTGTCTTCATTAATGTGCTAGTTGCTGACAATCCATGATACCTGCCCTAATTTGCTGAAGTCCTAGTTTGGCTTCAATATGATAGGTCTGCTGTTTTGTCTCTTTACAATGAAAACAGCCCCAGCATCTTGTGCTTGGTTAATAATATTCTGTACTTTGCTGCTATAGCTATTAAGAGACATTGCAGGGACAACTGTGCAGTGAGATAACCTTTGGAGAATTGGTTGTTCCATTCCTGCATGGTGTTAGTTTTGCTTGTTTTGCTTGTTTGGAACCTGCCTGGAATCATAGCGAAGTGAGCCAGACATTCCTCATTATAAAGAGCCAACAGAATATACTCCATACAATATATGCATTTATAACAAAGTATGTTTCTCCCTTTTCTACTCCAAAGAGAACTCATTCCAAGCAGAATACAAATATAAAAATAAACACAATGGTGCTTCCTGACAAAATGTGTTGTTTTGGTTTTGGTTTTACTGCAGCATCTATATATTTTTTTCCTAATTGTAAACCAAGCAAGGAAAGAAAGAACAGAATGCTGGTGCAATTTTTCAGTAGGTGCATACTAACATATGTATAACTGAGGCAACATGGAAGAAAATGACTGTGGAGGTGATAGCATATTAGGGATGCATCTTCTTTCTCCGCTGGACCTCTTAACCAGTATCTATTTTATAGTTTTTGCTGCTTTTCTTAGTCTTGATACCATACTTGTAGGGTGTACTTGGTTTAAATTTTAAAAATCATATATTTTGACAATTTAAATTTTTTAAAAAATCAAATTTTAGAATTCAAATTATGATTTAAACCATTATTTAAATCAATTTGATTTTATAATTGCAGTTTTATTGTGTTAATTGTTTTGCTGTTTAAAATTATTTTTATACACTGTCCTAGTATCGACATGTGTCAAGTCCAGTTGAGAAATAAATATGTAATAGCAGGCATACACCGCATTAAATGCAGCAGCACTTATGTATGGGTAAAACTTTGTATATGATCCAGCCGTAAGTCTACAAAAACTATTACCTGTGAAATGAAACTGGAATAATTTATTATTTCACCTGCTGATTTCCTGTTTTGTTTGCTGGGGAAGTGCCCTTGGAAACAGGAAGTCAAAAGATTTTGGTCAAGGCAGACTGGGAAACCAAATTCTATAATTCAGCTTGATTGTGACATCAACAAACAAACAAACAAACAAACAAACACACACACACACACACACATCAAGTAAAATAAATACACATACAACACAAACACACACACACATACATACATACATACATACATACATACATACATACATACATACATACATACATACATACATACATACATACATACATATCAAGGAAAAAAAATTTCAGTCTCTATACCGCCCTATTTGTGTGAATACTCTCTGTGTGAGGGTTACTACTCATCTGATGATATAATTACAAATCACATAAATCAATAACCATGATGTACTCAAAGGGAAGCTGCACCTTTCCTGGATGTTCTGCAGTGGTGGGCTGATGCAAAGAGTGGTTGGAGCAAGCCCTTATTCAGTCTCCCCCTAATCCGTTCAATATATAGTCCTCAAATAGAGGACATATCAAATATTAAACCAAATATATTTCTAATATCTGAATGAGGTGTCAGCAAAAGAGAAGGAGTAACACTGCTTTTATGGCTACATTATACATGATAGGGTGTAGGTGGGACATAGTAAGAAGAATGCAGAGAAAAGAGTACGAGGTTACCCCGTCATGTGGATATAATAGGTTGATTCCCGCTTATGGTGACCCTTTCTGGATTTTTCTAGATATAAGAGTACTCAGAAATGGTTTCCTATTCCCATTTTCTGGGGTGAGTTTAGGACGAGGCACACACACAGGCTGGCTGTTCTACTGGGAGGCAGGATGGAGAATCGAATCGAACGGCCTGATTCCTCAGCCGTAGGCCTCTCTCACTCAGCTGTCCAGCCAGCTCTAGTGTGGATCGTCAGTGGAAATTCATGGCTTTTAATATACACTGGAAGATGGAGTATTTGGCAGCTCTAGGATCCATTTCCTTAAAAAAAAATCCAAGGATAAAAATAAATGTAATCCATCATTAAAATAAAAATACCAGACATCAAGAACAAAAAAACAAAACAAAAAAACCCCAAAAATGCAAAGAGCCAAAACTAACAATAGAAGGAGTTATATAAAGCAACAGAGTCAAAAGCTTTTGTTTGAAAAGAAATGTTTTCCATTGTTGGCAGAACACACACACACACAGAAGAAATTACCATGAATCTACTGGGATAGGAGTGGGGGGACAGCCTATGGCGTGCTGTCAGATGAAAAGTCCCCTCCCCCATGTAGCCACCAACTGTGCCTTAGAAGGCCGTGGCCACACGAAGTGATCTTAAAGGGCAGGCAAATTCACAGGGAAGATTCATTCTTAAAGTGGCCATTTCCTTCCAGTCCGCCAAAATCACCCAGGGTTTTGACTACAAATATTTTTATCCCTTATTCTTAAGAGAAGTCCTCTTTTTGGGACTTCATGTTGACATTCACATTGGTTAGCTACTTCTCCTTTGGCTGAGATCTCTCTGGGCTATTCTGCCTTTCTCAGTTTTTACGCCTGTAAAATAGTGGATTTTCCTGTCTCTCCTCCTGTCACCCAAATTAGATAACTGGTAAGCCTATTTCTCCAAGTGAATTTAAATGCAGCTATTTTGCTATTTTTCTCCATTATGTAACTCTCGATCAAACTGGAAAAGTGTAGGTGCCTGCTTGGAACTGTTTTTCTAGCCAATCATTCTGAACTTTGGGTAATACAGGTGTTCTCGGACTACAACTTCCAGAAGCCCTGGCCAGCACAGCTAGTGGTTGAAGGCCTCTGGGAATTGTACTCCAACAACACTTGAGTTAACACAGAGCTGGGAACCACTGCTCTCTAGACCAAACAGGTGTGTGTGTGCAAGCACTTTCAAGCAGCAAAATAAAAATATGACCTATTTGTCAAGCTATGGTTTCACAGGTAGGCAAGTTAATTTGCTTCAGCAAAATTAAAGCAAATACAAATGCAAATTTTAAAAAATGTTAGATATTGTGGTACCTTTAACCATTAACCAACATCTTCCAGTATGAGCTTTCATGTTCCTGAACAAGTAGATTGCAATCCGCAAAAGCTCACTGAAATAAATTGTTTCGGCCTAGTACTTTTGTGGTTGCTGTTTTTCTTGTAGCAAAAGGTTATGTTACATTTGTATCCTGTCTTTTCTCCAAAAGAGAGTGTCTGCAGCTCTGTCTCACCCTGTTTTATCGACCCAGTGACCCTGTGAGGTAGAACATGCTGAAATTGTGAGTGAACTGAAGTCACACAGATGATTTTATACCAGAGAATATGAACCTAGTTCTGCTAAGTCCTATAGCCCAATGATTGTACTGTGCAGTCCTTTTTTGTTTCCCAACACCTTGATCATTTTAAGGAGATTTGTTAATGATCCAGCTTACATTTTGATAAGTTCACACCTTCTGTGTGTGAAGCATATGTAGTGCCTCTTGAATTCCACTCTAGAGCCATCTGCAGACCTGTTCACATCTACTTGTTTGATTAATAACCCCTCCCCTTTTACAGCTTTTCAGGCAGGCTTTCCAATAAACATGTTAACAATGTTCTGCTCTAATCCTGAATTTGTGCTTTATTTCCTTAAACCTTCATCAGTCATTTCAAGTCATTGTTGTTTTCTGCCAATAGTATGGTGTCATCCACATATCTTAAAATAGTGATCTTTCTTCCACCAAATTTCACTCCTCTTTCATCTGAACAAATTCAGCTTTTCATAGAACATGTTCTGCATTTAGGTTGAACAGACGGGGATATATATATATATATATATACCCATGTCTCAAGCCTCTGACAGTAAGACATCATTCTGTCCCTCCATATTCTGCCCTCTTTGTGACATTTTGCCCAAAGTTTAGATTATGCATCATAGGTTTTATCTATTTCTTTTTAAATGGTTCAAATGTTTTCAGAATCTAGACAGTCATAGACTTTGCTGTACTTCATAAAGTATAGACTGACCCCCCAATTTCTTTAATAAGCTCCAGTTTGCACATTATATTTGCAATAGAATATCTTGTGACTTCTTTTTCTGAATCCAGCTTGAATATCTGACGTATCTCATGAGGATAGCTTTGCATGCATGGAAAATTAAATGCAACTGCCATATGGTTGTTGTGTCTCATTTATTTAGTACATATATCAAGCATTTCCAATCTTTGGGTTACAATTTGTTCACTATAATCTGTGGCACATTTTTGTTTAAATATTTTTAGATTTGGTTTATTAAGTTGAAATAGCTGTATTGGTATCCCATCATTTTCTGGTGATCTATTTCTTCCTAATGCTTTGACAGCAGCCTTCACTTTGATTTCTAAAATTACAGGCTCTGAAACAAAAGTTCTTCTTTAAAGGAATCTGCAATCCTTGCATCTGTTCTTTATAGATTTGCAACATATTGTTCCCATATTCTCTTTATTTTATCATGATCAGATAATATCTCCCCCTTTTGCTTGTTCAACATAGTCAATCTAGATTTAAATTTCCCTTTGATGTCTTGGATGTTATAGAAGAGTTATCTTGTTCTGTTCTATTTCTTCACTGTGACTGTGGCAATAGGTCTCTTGGAATCTATGTGCAAGTTACTGAGAAATTGCATTTAGGATTCTGACTAGGATGGGCACAAACTGAACTGCGAATTCACTTGATGAATTTGGCTGGTTCATGTTTTGGTTCCCTTTGCAACCAGGCTTGGGGATTTCATTTTGCTGAAACATACACATGTAATGCATGGATATATGTGTCACCTAAGCCAGCACTCATGTGCCATTTATATATCAGTTTTAGTCTGTCTGTCTCCCAAGGTACCACTGAATTCCATTCATTTCAGATGCAGAAGCCTCTTGACAGGAAGCATCCCATCTAATCTGACAAAGTTGCTCCTCATTCCTTTATCATCACTTATAGTGGCCACTCCAGAGCACATTAAGTGATTTTGAGATAATACAACATGTGTTTACAATGCTTCTATACTGTCCAGCAAATCTTAATAACCTACACAGTTCTTGGCTTTTGTTGAGTGCTGGCCAAATGGTAATACTATCAGCCTCCACTATTCCTCCATGGCTGATGACATGGTAAATATTTCACTGACATGTGAAAAAGCCTGAGTTCTTGTTAAAACATTCACTGGTGCTCTTCAGGGTCTTCCGAAGTGGCTGAGAAAATGATTGAATCACCCAGAAATGTAGCAACTTCTGCAAAGTTTGTCTTGTACATGCTGTGAATGACAGAGTCACGGAACCGTAGAGGTGGATGAGACCCTGGAGGACCACAGGTCCCCTGCCAAAGCCAGAACATATTTTTATGTCAAAAAAATCTGTCAGGTGTACTTGTTAAATCTTGAGGCATCAATTCTAAACTGACAGTTACCAAAAGAAGTGGCAATGACTTTTCCAAGAAACTGAGATATTACTCTGTCATACACTCTTCAGTCAGATGAGTGTTGATGGCTATAGCTACTTTCTAGTTCATGTACTGAGATGGTTATAGAAGAGCTACTGCTTTCTATGGATTCCTCTACCAGTATTTGCTATGTCATAGCTCTGCAATTATAACTCCTAAGCAGAAGCACCATCTGCCTCCCAGTCTCTTCTGTCTCAGGAATGCTGCAGCTCTTTATGAAACAGATGTTATAGAATATTTCACATATGCATGATACTTGTATCTATTACTACCACGTCACTCCGAGGTTCACCTTGATTTGATGAATGTGTCCTACTGATTTCTGGGTTACTTCTCCACCACTTGCTGTAATAAGTCATTGCAAATCTCGGTTTCTTTTATGTTCTAAACATTCCTCAGTAGTAGGAAGATGTCCAAGACACTTTCTTTGCTTATGAATGCCAGAAACAAAAACTAATAAAATGCCAAAAATACAGTACACATACACACTGTGTATCCCTCCAGTGACGTGAACCAAGTTGTTCAAGTGCCATAGAAATCTTATTTCTCCTGTCAGCAGCTCACCTCTAAAAACATGACACTCCAACCTTCCCTGGTGTTTGCTGAAACACACCTCTGTACAGTTCTTGTGCCATTTCTGCTGCCTTCCTGCAAGATTAATGAGCACCATGCTTGGATGGTGGGTGTTTTGTTCTTGGCGCAGGGTGGCACGTCATTTGCAGCATCTTGGATCCACAAGCTCCTTGGCATCTCTTTTCTTAGAGAGTGGAATGTAAATTGAATGTGAAATGCGACCTATTTTTGTAAAAAAGTATTGTCTTTGTGCAGGGCTTAGGGAACGTGGGGTTCCCCAACGTTCCCACACTTCCTTACCATTAACCATGTTGGCCAGCGATTCTGCAAGGTAAAATTCAAAACACCTGGTGGGCCAAAATTTTCTTCTCTTGGCCTTCAGCTCTCAGGTTCTCTTCTGTTTTCAGTAGAACAATCTCTCTCCTCACCCCAGTAGCATGGGGCAGATGGTGGCCCAATGTGATAGTAGAGCTTCAGGAAGTTACTTTTTTGAGATGAAAACTGGTTGAAGGGATTCTAGGAGTTGTAGTGAAAAATATGACACCCCCACCTCCCACCCCATCCCAGGCCCTGGTGTAGTAATGCCTGAGAATCGGAGCTCAGCTTTTCATGCTCCAAACACCCAGTATCTAGATCTCTGGCTTTGTGTCTTATAGGTTGCTCTGCAAGTCTCTCCTTGTTTGTAAAGACAACGGCAGCATAGCAACCCCAGGGGAAGATCCCTTTGCCTGCTTCTAACAGGAATGGCCCATTATTTAAAGGGAACTAATGGAAGTCAACAAGAACTGTCATCCCTTACCCTTTTTAAATAACAGCAGGCATTGGAGCTTCCAAAGCAGGCACAGCAATCTCTCTCACTCTTTCTCTCCTCTAAAACAGCAGTCCTCACAGGACACCTACCGGTCTCTGCTGCCACTACGCAACTGCCTGCCTGCCTGCCTGGGCGAAGGGTGTCAAGGTCTTACACAGGGAAAGCAAGAAGGAGCTGGTGACAGAGTCAAGCAGCTCGCCAAGGCGCTCTTGTGGGAGTTTGCATTGAACTGTCACAGTCGGAAGCCTTTTTATGATATGCTATTTTGGCAACTGGTGCTCGGAGGAAATTAGCTCCTTCTCTCCCTCCCACCCCCCCCCCCCCCCACCCCGCCCCACTTGCTTTTCAGCTCCTGGTTTCGATTTTCAGTTACAGCCTGGTTTGGCCGGTGCATCATGATAGGACCGCAAGGATAAAAAGGGGAGTTTTAGGGGCTGGGATGTAAAAGGGCAGAATCATTAAGACATTTTTATTTTTAGCCAAAGGTGGAGGGCTTTTTAAAAGCCAAGAGTTGAGAGGCATAAACAGATTACTGTATATTGTTGCCTCTGGTAGCGAAAGGGATCAACAGCGGACTCTCTCTTCCAAGCTAAAGCAGGTCCGGTTGTGCCAGCTGCCACCTGTGCCCGTTTTAACACAGTGCTGCTGCTGAGCCAAGAGAGAGAAGGGGTGGGTGGGAATGGACCTTTGCTTGGGAAGCACAGAACTTCTCATCTCAGTAAGGGTAAGATGGTTTCTTGGCTTGTTTGCTTATCTCATACCACCGATAGCACCAGTCCCACCATTAGGTGACATGAAAGGGAACAACTGTCATAAAATCATGTCAGACTCCAGAGCTAAGTCTTCAGAAACAAAGGTGTTCCTTTTCCATTCATGGCTCAAAATGCTCATTTGATTTATCCTGTATGCAGGAAAGACCTTCTTACAGGGTTGGACCTACTATGAGACACAGTGAAGCAGCTGCATGTGGTGACAGTAGTTAGTGAGAGGCCAGAGGAAGCAGAGTAGGGGCATTTTATTGGAGAACAGAGTTGTGCTGACTTGTAACTCCTAACGTGACCCAGTACCCTCAGGTACATTGTTGAAGTCAACTGGCAGGACAGTCAGTGCCGATACAGTGTGTTAAATGGGAGAGTGGTGTTTGTGTGTGGTTTGTTTGGGGCAGACAAATGTGAGTCAGCCCCGCCTGCTACTCTGGTTCTAATAAAATTCTAACCCTCTTCCAATGAGCCCCTGTGGGATTATTATGTGGGAGACATATGTTAAAATGGCACTGGATGAAGGGAAGGAGAAAGCATTGTGTATGAAGGTGAATTAGAAGGCTATTGTTACAGGACCATAAGGAAAAAACACAGATGTGATCCTTCCTAATTCCTGTGCCAATCTTAGGACAGCAGCGTTATTATCGCTGAGCAGTGTGAGTTTTTATTCCAAATCTCATGGATCTCAAGGGTCTTCCCTCACAAGTAGGTACGTTGTTTTTGGCACCAAGATTTAAAAGCTCCATGAACAGCATTCTGCAGCTGTAATTTTAATTATATAGAGACGTCCCCCTGCCTTCTGTGAAGCAACTGCCAAGCATCTCATAAGAATCCGGAGACTGCTGTGCACAGGCAGGTTAAATTACAGTTATTAGGAGGAAGTTATTTAAAGTTCAAAGTTGCCTGTCTTCTGAGGAGCAAAGCCCCCACACCAAAATGCAATCCAAACAAAATGTTTGCTTATCATTCTGGACTTCATCTTGTCTATTGCAGCTTGCCTGAAAACCAAATACATTTCTGTACTTTTTTGTTATTTGCTAAAGAAAATCATTTTTATTTGTGAATAAAATAATCACTTTCATTGGAGGGATAGGAGAAAAGAAGCTTATATTATATGTTCTTCTTATACGCTGCCCCATAGAACTTAAAGCATGCTTTGGGTGGTTTACAATTTAATTATGGTCCTTTACACATAATTCCCCCCCCCCGCGAGCTGGGTACTCATTTTAGTGACCTCAGAAGGATGGAAGGCTGAGTTAATGACAAGCCGGGTACCTGGGATTGAATCCCAGGTCGTGAGCACAGTTTTGGCTGCAGTACAGCAGTTAACTACTGCACCATGAGAAGAAGGGTCCAGAGGACTAAATACAGGTAACAATTTCAACAAAAATCAACCAATTTCAGTTGTCCTGGATTGGAGGTTGGGCTTTGGTGGAGTGGAGCATAATGAATCAATGCTTTCTCCTGTTTTTGTTGACTTTCTCTTTCTATATATGTGATATCAGGGACTAAAATGGAGCCAATGGCCAGACTGATCCTGTGTATTTCTTGAAACGAATCTCAGCCATTTATAAAGAGCACTTGTTCCCCTAAAATGATCTGATTCTACTCTGAAAAATATAGGGATATAGAATATCAAACAGAATCTATAACTGTACCCATGAGATGCAACACCCTTAAAATGGTTGTTGGGTTGTACCAAGGTAGCAAAGGAAATTTGCTACCTGCGGCACAGCCCCCATGGCTCACCCAAATCATGGTACAAAGCACCTACAACTTGCCACGTGGAACAGAAAATCCTCTCAGGATCCCTGACCATAAAAGAGTGTGTCAATTAACAACTAGCTGTTGATTCATGACATTGTAAATCTGCCTCCGAAGCTGCCTCCTTGCCCCTCTTACTTGTAAGGCTTTGCTTCAGCAGTGCCCTGTATTGAACCAAATGAAATAATCTCAATAGATCTGATGAGGGATTTACTTGAAGGAACCAGGGCTAGAAGGAGGTAGATGTGGATCATATGGAAGCTTTGCTCATAAAACATCCCAGTGTGGAATGTTTGTGGATTAAAATAAGCATTAGCCATAATTACACTGATGCCACCGCTGAGGTATAGCAAAAGCATCTCACAATGGAAAGAACAGAGCTTAGTAAGTTACTTTTTTGGATGACAGCTCTCTGAATCTCACAGACAGCATCATCAATAGTAATAGATGCAATTGGGCCCTTATCAATGTCAACTCAAAATTATTTGGTTATGTGGAATACAAGTGTGCCATCTTTTCCTCCCACTTCAGGTACAAAAATATCTCAAAGCAAATCTGCAGCCAAGATAACTTCCACTTCAGCCAGAAGACCTGAATCTCTTTGCATGGGTTCCTGTCAATAAGCCCTTGTATAGTCTTATTCTTTGGCTTTGAATCAGGTGGCATCCTAGGAGAGTGCTTGGACTAGCCCTCCCACCCAAGCTGGTCCTCCTTTGATTCACATGGCCATGACTGTGCAGCATCTTATCTCCTTCAGATGGTCCTATAAGCATTTTCACAATCTGGCATTTCCCCCTGTTTAATTCTCTCCCATTGCCAAGAGACCTTTGAGGCCTTTGATGAAGACTAATTAAATGGTCCTAGGGAGGCATCTCAGTCTTCAAGAGTTGATGCCTCAGGAGCAATAGATTAGCTATTATATCTTGTGCCTGCAGTTAAGATCCATTGGAGCACATATTAGTTATATATGTTCGCATTTATCTCTTGGACTTGGCAAATCGGGCCAGAATTTTAGCGCCAGGCCCATAAAGGCAATCAATCTCCTGCTGCTTATCTCCTAGTCTGTTTAATATTTTTGGCATTTGACTGCACTGTGCTCAAAATGTTGATGTGGTGGGTTTTGCGCATTTGGAGACTTTGTTTCTTTGACACTGAACTACGTGTGTTTGGAACTTGCAGTGCTGGAGAAGGGAAGGCAGGGAAAGGAATCGTTAAAGCATGTCAATTAGCATGCAATACCATTGCTGTCTTTCGAGTGTGCTCCCACAAAAGCTGGCAGTGTTTTCTGTCATTGCAGTAGCCCAAGGGCCATGAATGAGAAGAAAAGGAGTACACTTTATTTTTAAATGAAGTGACATGTGTAGCTGAATGGCAGGTAGTCACTTCATTGACATGAATATGCTTTGAATTAGGGAGGGAAGAAAGAATTTTTAAAAACATTGATAAATTCCAACTAGACAACACTGAAATTGAGGTGGAGGAGAGAGTTTTATCGGTGGAGCAGTATGATTCAGGCTGCTGCTGCCCTCCATCGTGACAGAAGGAAGAGTTGCTTAGCCTCTAAATTGCTTCATTTCTTTTTTACCTGTGAGAAAAGCAAGACCTAGTTTTGCTTCTTCTTGGAAAAGATCCTTCTGACTGAATATGGCCAAGTGGGCCTTCCTGGTGAAATACCTGTTGGTGCAGGCAGTTATAGAGGTATAAATAAAATAAATACAACAGCTGTTGTGAGGTTTTCGGCCTGTTTGGCCGTGTTCTGCAAGTTTTCTTCTTCCTGACGTTTCCCCAGAGCACAGAGAGAACTCCTAGTTCCCTGACCTCCTTGCCCTATGAAGATGCCGACCACAGAGTTTGGCGAAACGTCAGGAAGAAAAACTTCCAGAACATGCCTGAAAAACTCACAACAGTTATCAGACCCCAACCGTGAAAGCCTTCGAGAATACAAAATAAATACAATTTCAGTTCTACCTCAAATAAAAGTCAATAAGGTTCTCCATTTTGTGTGTGAGGTGCTGCCTGAGGCAGTGGCTGCTGTGGCCCTGCTGTCTGTCCTGATGCCCAAAGAGTTTCCCACTGTTGTGGAACGGAGCTGATTCTTCTAAACAAAGCTACCAAAATCAGTTGAAGGGAGAGGAAACTCATTTGGGCTCAAGTTACAGAAAGACAGATTTCAGTTGAATATCCAGAAAAACTTGCTAACTATATGACAGTGAAACCAATTGCCTCAAGAGGTGGTGAGTTTTCCAAGACTGGAGAGAAATTCAAGAGAAATTTAGACAACCACTGGACAGATTTCTATTCCTACATGGAGTGGGTGGTTGAACTTGATAGCTTTATAGGCCCCTTCCAACTTCATGATTCTATCCTGTGATAATCTATCAACACTGTTGAAATCAGATTCAACTGCCAGTCCAATCAACCTCTGTATATTTTCCTTTCCTGTATGCCAGTCAATAAAGCCCAAGCTGGACATAGCTTTAAA
Source organism: Phrynocephalus forsythii (assembly GCA_029282475.1). Classification (NCBI taxonomy): domain Eukaryota; kingdom Metazoa; phylum Chordata; class Lepidosauria; order Squamata; family Agamidae; genus Phrynocephalus; species Phrynocephalus forsythii. The sequence goes on from JAPFRF010000004.1 coordinate 46,985,248, forward strand.
TTATAAATTGTCTTGTAGTTTAAAAGTTCTGCGAGGGGAAATGAAGAAGGATATTTTTATGACATTTGGGGAAAATTTATAGACTATGTATTATTAAAAGGGAAAGGGAAAGAACCGATTTATAATCCAACACAGTTCTCGGCCTTTTGGCTAAGATCAAATGTAGTATTGTTTGTTTGTTTGTTTGTATTTTTTAATAATTAAAAAAATAAAGCCCAAGCTTCAGATTGCCTGGGGCAGGCGACTGTGGCAATTGCAGCAGTTCTAAGCAGCATAGCCAGTGGTGAAGGATTATATAATCCATTTCCAGAGGTACATATTGTGCCTTTGCCTCTCTCTGTGTGTGGTGGGGGTAGGGGAGCAAACAAGCAAAATGATTATTCTATATTTATGCTGCTGTTCCACAATATCCATAGATAAGGGAGCTAGGAAGAGTGTGCTCCTTTTTCATAGACAAGGAAGACCCTAAATCATATTGAAACCTCAATAAAAGGGAGAGCCGTGTTTTACAATCACAGCTTTCATTAATTTTTTAAAGGCTATACCATAAACTCACTGAATCAAAGCCATCACAGATCCCATATGATGAAGAGGCTTAAGGGCCACTTAATATTTAATGAACCCAAACCCTCTAACAACTAATAATGTTTTAATGGCACTTGCCCTTTGCTCTGGTGTGTAGCTATGTATTTCTAAGAGTCTGATTTTTTAAAACATTATTTTTAATTTCTAATGGATGGCCATTCTTCCACTAAGTAAATGGGGTGAAGAAGAGCTGTTTGCCTTCTCCGTCCCTCTTAGAGCAAGGGGTAGAAATTGAATCCATGTTTGTGTCTGGGATTCATATTGGTTATGCATTATTAACACCATACTTTACATACTTAGCCACAGATCATATTAATTCCTTTAAGAGTATTTTTTACACATCCTGGTACTAACACCCTTGATAGTCATCCATAATGCACTTTGAAAGCTCCAGAGGTGTCAAAAATATCAGAGAGCAGCTGCAGAGGCTCTGTTTTACCCATGTTGTCCGAGATATATGAGTGTAGACCTGGCTAAGGCTGGATTCACCGAGCTTGTATGCCTTTACAAATCACATAAAATAATGCATCTGCCAGTTGTGACTTTTGCTCTATCTGAAACATTGGGAGAAATTCAGTGGTGTCTAACATCCAGCAGAAATCTGCTCCAAAGAGCTGGGAGAAGGAATGGATGGCCCCTTTCTACATGCAAAAACTCTGTATGTGTAATTTTGAATGTTGCTCACTATGACTTGCTTGAGCTACTTGTGTATGAGTGGGGGTGGAAGGTGCAGACAGTTTCAACTATTGATTTGTACTAACTGCAGTGTTGGATGGAATCCTGACCGCTATCAGTTCCAACCTCCTGCTTGATACAAGAAATTCAGAACTAGAAGATCCTCAAGAAGTGTCTTGTTATTGAACCCCTACTGTTAGTCCTGTGATATTAGCCTTCTACTAAGGGTTGTGATCTGACAACTTTACAAATGACAAATGAAGGAGCAGAGGGCACGGTCATCAGATTTGCAGATGACACTAAACTGGGATGGAGATTACCATATGGTAAAGATTTTGGAAGCCAAACCATTGAGGAACAGTTGAGGGAGGTGGCTGTGCTTTGCCTTGAGAAGAAAGATTGAGATTGTTGTCTTCACATCTTTGAAGGGCTGTCAAATGAAATATGGAGTGAACTTATTTTTCTGTGGCTGTAGAGGGTATCATTCTAACAAATGGCTTCAAATTACAAGAAAAAAACTTCCTGACAATAATAACTGTTAATAAATAGAATGTACTGCCTTGGAAGGTGGCAGGCTCTTGAACTTTGGAGATTTTAAAATAAAGATTGGATGGTGATCTGTTAGGGTTCTTTGGTTGTTCATTTCCTGCTTTGGGAGAAGTCTGATGTGATGACCTTTAGTGGGCCCCTAAGCCCTACATTTTATGACATGGCCAACCATGATCTGTAGTATGGTTTTAATTTTTATGTGTCACACATATTTTGGTCAGGAAAAATATGGAAGCAGAAGTGTGTTATAGCTGAGAAAACATTTATTCATGTCCATAAGCACATACAGGCACCCTTTTCTACAAGTGGCTTGAGCTTTGAATGTGTTCGCATGTTCTAAGCATGATGCTTAAACACTATGGATAAACTCTGGGCCAAAGCACACATTCCAAGAAATCCAGTTCTAGAAGGAAGGCTCCCTCGAATGGCAACAAAGGTGTAATTGTGAAAATGTATTAAATGCAGAAGAAGCACATGTGTCATCTTGATTATCTCTGGGGTTTGAACAGCCAGTTCTTTTCTATGTCTAATTTTGGAGTCACACACAATAAAGCAAATTATATTACTAGGCAGAAAACATTTATCTGACATGAAGTTGGTAGCAAATAATCTGATCTAATGTGGATATTGAAGATTGCAGAAGCCACTAGAAAGGAACCTCTAGTCTGTAATAGGCATAAACTAAAAAATAGTATTTTACATTGTAAATTCCAAGGAAGAAGAACATCTCTATTTCTCTGTGCAAATATTCCCTAAAGAATGTTCTAACTACTTTCCAACTGTTTCACCTAGGTCGGGGGACATACTATGTTACCCATTCGTTGGATGCCTCCTGAAAGTATCATGTACAGAAAATTCACCACAGAAAGTGACGTCTGGAGTCTTGGAGTCGTTCTATGGGAAATCTTTACATATGGCAAACAGCCATGGTATCAGCTCTCAAACAATGAGGTAACGTCCTGGTGTACTAACAAAGGCATTCTATGGTGTCTTTTACTACTATGAAACTTCCACAGTTTTATGAGTTCTCATTTTCTTTGCTGTACAAGTGTCAATGACCTCTACAGGTGCAAGGAATTCCAGAAATCCACATACTGTTTATTATGATTTCATCTTAGTTACTCTAGTTTCATTAACTCTTCCTCAATCAATATACAAAGGTGGGCAACTATGGCCCTTCAGAGGTCAGACTCCAGCTTTCACTAGAACAACCCACCACAGCCATTGACATTAGTTGGGGGGGGTCACCCATTTTAGCCAAATCTATTCAGTCATATTAAATGTACAGTAATCCCCACCTATCACGGGGGTTAGGGACCCGACCCAACCCATGATAATGGAAAATCCGCAATATGCAGATGGGTTGGGTTGGGGCTGGGGTGCCTATCTGGAGCCTCCTACACTTACCTGAGGCCTAGTGCTGCCACGAATGGGCCTCTGACAGGCTTCCTGGGCCTGCTGGAGGCCTCAGAAAGCACTTTCAGTTTTCCAAATGTCACTTCCGGTTCGCCAAAAACCACTTCTGGGGCCTCTGACAGGCCCGGGAAGCCCATTGGAGGCCCATTCAGGGCAGCGCCAGGCCTGGGGTAAGTACAGGAGGCCTCAAACAGGCCCTTGCATCTTGCCCCAGGAGGCCTTTGTTTCATATACTATGATCCCGCAATATACTGGGACCATAGTATACTGATGGCAGGTGATGACTGTATGGGCAATCTCATCTCAGGCTGGAGAACTTCCAATAATGTCCCAAATTTTAAGAAAGGTGATCCAACAGATCCCCATAGTTATAGACCTATTCATCTGCCAGGATAATATCTTTTAAATAATCTTATGGAATGGTACAAGAGCTGATCTATTATCTTTGAAGAGCAAGCAGCCTTCAGAAATGGTTGAAGCACAATTGATCAAGCCTTTGTCCTTCACCATTTAATTTCCAAATACACTAAGATTCCAAGTAAGTTCCTTTACACTGCTTTCAATGACTTTTCATTTCCTGCAGCTTGATAAATAGAGAACACTTAGGGCATAAATTGGGCAAAACTAACATTGATAGAAGAGTCTTAGAAGCCTATTACAGTTGTTACATCAAAACAATAGGATGCAGGTATGAATTGGCTTACAAGCTAGTCTATCACAAGAGATATGTATTAATTGAGTTGTGAAACAAGGTACTGCTGTCCTTGAACAAAATTGGTCTCAAAATAATGTTAATCCAGTTCAGGCAGCTCTGTAATGTTGAACAATTAACTATTAATTATTCCAAAATCAAGATTATGTTTTTTGGGAAGAACTTCCCCAAGCATAATTGGTCATTAGATGTACATGCTCTAAAGCAGGTGGATTTATTCAATTATCTGGGCCTGCATTTTAGTGAGACATTGTCCTGGAAGCAGCATCTAAAACTACCATATTGAGTGACAGAGCGATTGGGCACCAAAAACTGTTGTTGGGTTTTTGTTTTTGTTTTAATGCTAGAGGAGGATAGCTAATTAACTGTGCCTTTAAGTTTTTTTGTCACAAAAATTCTGGCTCTAATGCTCTAAGGGGAGAGGGAACCAAGCCCATATCTGAAGTCATGCAGAATGAATTAATGAGACAGATATTGGGGCTCGATCCCCTCAGCTTATTTTAGAGCAGAGCTGGGTCTTCCTTCAATTGCTGCCAGAACTGACTTGGTCTATCTTAGGTACTGGCACATAATTGCAGAATGGAAAATGGGTGAAGCAGTGGTAGGATCAATTGTTTTTCAACCTTTTTGGGCCAAGTTTGCTGCTGGCTGGTTAAAAAATTTAATTGCAGACTGGAAAATGGGTGAAGCAGTGGTAGGATAAACTACAGGTTTATTGTCTCACTATGGAAAAGTTCCTCTGTCTCAGCTCTAAAACACTAAGGAACTGGAACTTTGATTTTGATGCTTGCTAATTCAGGGCCACACATTTGGGATCTCAGTTCTCTATTTGGTTTCCCCAACCTCAGTTTAATCATATAAAGGCAGTGTCTTTTCCACAGCTTTGCAGAACCTTCACTGAACTTAGATTTCAACTGATTCCCCCTCCATATCTTGAAGGGAGATACAAAAGAATTCCAGATACGGAATGCAAATACTGTATTCCTTCTGCTGTAATCAGATGGGAGACACAATTCACTATTCATTCATCTGCCCCTTTTACAAGGACCACAGAGAAAGATTTTTGTTACCTATCATACAGAGGCATCCCAGTTATACCCCCAAAGATATAGTATTATGCTTGCTTACTAACAATCAGCCATTCATCACATATGCTCTAGCACTGTTTGCATTGGCAGCCAAGAAGCTGAGGTCTGATTTTCTCAAGGATCCAAATGCCATCTGATTTAAAGGTCCTTAAATCAGCTGGAACTCCTCTAAAGAGTGGTACATTTTAAAACATGTACTTTTAAACACAAACACTTCTAACAATTGGAATTTCTTTTATATTGCACATTGTAAAGGCCTCCAGCCATAAACAATAAAGTTTTTGACTTACCATAGCCAACGGTGAGGGATTATCATTCAGCTGTAGCTGGAGAATCAGAGTTGCTCATCCCTGCATTAACAGAAGGGATGGTGTCTCTCCATAGTTTCCTACCAGCCTAATGTGATTTTAAGCAACAAAATAGTGGGTCTTAGCCAATTTTTATTTATTTTATCTTATTTTTGTCCAGAAACATGACTTCTGTTTGCCAGAGTTATGAGGGGGAAGGAAGGGGAAGGAAGGTGCAGACATCTTTGGCAGATATAAATTGGGGGTGGCGGTGTTAGAATGTATTGACTGTCCGATGAATCAGCAATGAAATAATAAACAAGCTGTCTCTTGTTTTGCCCTTTTCCTTCCATGGTCCAGGTAATCGAGTGCATTACTCAGGGCCGCGTCCTGCAGCGACCTCGTACGTGCCCAAAGGAAGTCTATGATCTGATGCTGGGTTGCTGGCAACGGGAGCCTCACATGAGGCTCAACATCAAAGAAATACACTCCCTCCTTCAGAACTTGGCCAAGGCCTCTCCTGTCTACCTGGATATTCTAGGATAGAAACTCCCCCAGCACATCCTGTTCTGGAGTGCGTGAATGAATGTGTTCCATTACCACTAAACTCCATTAAGATGTCTTCTTAACTCTTGACAGTATTAAATACAAAGAAATGGAGAAGCTTTCAAAGGGCAAGCTGTGTGCATTTCTCCCTCTGTAGACAGAGTATTGACTTTATGACATTGCTGACATGTATTTCTTCTCTCCTTCATTCTTTTTGTTTCTCTGTCCCTCCCCGTTCCCCCCATGGCCACCAGTTCCTATTCAATCAGGCTTCTGCATTATTATAACTCTGCATAGACAAAGGCCTTAACAACCTGATCTGTTATATCGACACTCAGTTTTGCCCATCGCAACTAATAATGCCTTGCTGTATTCATGCCTTTGATCTGGATAAAAAAAGGGAAAAACATGACTCGAACTATGTGACTTCTGCTGTATGGATATCTGGAGGCCCTGTGGATTCACCTCTTCTTCGTGTGATTTGGCATCAAGGTGGAAGACTAGCATTTTCTGAGGGTTGGGGGGGTTGGGGAGGGGCAGCCAAGATCAAGCCAGAAGAAAAGAAAATTGCATGCTGAGTCAATCACTGGGTGGGGAAAACATAGGATCAGATTACTTGCGGAGTAATTCTTAGAGGCAAGAGAAGGGTTTTAATTTTTTTTTCCTGAGGAAACGATCATACTGGAGTAAAGGCCCTTCTCAGTGTGCTGCCATTTCTACATTGATAGATGTCTGTGTTGAAGAGTAAAAAAGTATCACCTGTGTTGCCCAAAAATGTGTAATTCTGTGCTCAGCTATGCCTCTCTGGTCTTTTCCTGTCCTGGGGACATCTGTTGCTAGTGGTTTGTCCATTCTCCAGTTAGTTTTTGATCATCCATGCGAGAGCTTGGGGGCTTGTTGAAGTGCAGAAAAAAATTATGGGGCCCTATTCTGAAATTCAAGAGCTTTGGTAAGTTGGGATGAGATGTAGATGTGGAGGAAAGTTTATTTTGTCAGCATGTTCCTACCTTTGTCCTCTTTCTATGATTACTTTGCATCCTTTCTCTGCTCACCTTCCCCGACCCCATGGAAACAACCCATCCTGCATGGTCCCTGTCAAATAATACCCAGGAATGTGAGCTGAAAGCAGTTCTTTGTCTCCTTGTGCATTCAAATAGGTGTAGCAAATTAAGGGAGGGAAGCATATATTTAGTTGTAGGGAGGTTGCTACCTGTATTCAAACATGCATACAGAGGGACCAGGGTGGCATAACACTGCTGATGAAGCTTTTATTACAAATGTGGGAGAGAACATGTCCTGGAAACCTAGAGAAAAGATGGTATGGTTAACGTTTGACAAAATATTAAGACTCAGAATTCAAAACCAGTTTTTGATGGATTGAGAGGTTGTATTACAGCTAAAGTTTTATCCTTTGATTTAAGGTTGACATATATTGTGTACATTCAGTGTGGTTGTAAGGCTGAACAGGGCAAGCTCATCACGTACAGATGGAGAAGGTATAAGGATTTGCATACACATCAGATCATTTGTATTATAAGCCCTTAGGAGAAGAGAAAAAGCAAATCCACTTTATTCCTCTGAGAATGGAAGTGGATTTGCTGCAAAAAGGGGTATTTTTAATAACGAAAGAGGTCATAATTGCACAGCTTATCAATGTTTTGTTATTGTTTTATTTAAAAATTTAAGCAATTATTTTTCTAAGTGATGGCATAATAATTTAATATATGTTTCATTTGCATTTCTTATTTATTAAGACCCTTTCTCGCCCTTGGCAGTTTGGAAAGATGTTGATCTTTTATTTTTCACAATCTAAAGTAAAAATAGCAAATGTTAAATAGTAGTGAGGATGGACTTTCATATATTATTGACAGAAGTCAGTGAATGATACCTATAATGTAACTCTAAAGCCATATATAAATATATACATATAAATATATATTAGTTCCTAAATAAGAGTTGAGCAGGTTTTTAACGACTGAGGATGATTAATATCAAATCCACTTTGAAAAGCATTACAGTGATGGCTGATATGAACTAAAATGAAAAGGAAAAAAATGAACATTCAGTCTTGCCCATTTTCTTATTTATTGCTTTAAGTGTCTTTCTAGTTGGTTCATTTCCAATGTGAGAGAAATATGGGAAATAAAACATGAGATATCAGAGACCAGTAAAAGACTCATTCATAAAAATAGTATGTTCTGAAGTCATTTCTCCAAGACTTGAGTTGCTTCCACAAAAGGGTGCATTGGGTTATGTAACTAGCCGAAAGCATGGAATTAAAACAGAGGTTCTTCAACTAACATCACTTAATCCTGTACTATCAATACAGTGGGACCCCTATTCGTTGGGTCAGTATCTGCATATTTACTTATTCACTGCCTGAAAATACTAAATTAAAAATGGCAGGGGGAAAACGTATGTATAGGGTTTTTAAAATATGTACTTATTTATATACATTTCCAGGATGTACTTATCAGAACTGGCCACTAGAAGAAGTGCAACACCCCACTATGTCTAGTGTTTGATACTTCTGCCTTTTTCTGGCCTCCGTGGGAGGTCTTGGACCTTATCCGTCACAGATACCACAGTCCTACTGTGCTGTTCTCCTCCATGGCCACAACCCTTTGCTATTGTATGTTAATTTGTATAAGTAAATTCTATTTAGGAATGTTCTATTCCAGTATTTACAAAAAGATCCCTGTTTGCAGTTCTTATCAATGTTTCCTCGAGGGGCAGAGGAAGACTTTAAGTCAGGCTTTCTTACATTACATTTCCTTTGCCTGTTTACAATGATGTCAGTGTATTAAAAAATGAAAAGAAAGAATGAAGAAATAAATAGAACTAGCAGCTAAAACTTTCCCTCCCCTACAGAAATGGAAAGCAAGACTGGGACATTTTAGTGGCTCTATCAGGTAACCCGTCAGCCGTAATCAACAAGAAACCATTGAGAGAGTTGGGGCCTCCAAACAAAAACAAAACAAAACCTCAGTTAAAAGCATATAAACCCTAAGATCCCCCAAAAAAAACCAGCACCTTGCCTTTCCTCATTGGACAAACTGGTGTTGCATCCGCTTCTTACCAGGCTGGGAATAACTGCAACTCAGGTCTGAAAAAATATGCTAGAAATTTTTTTTATTAACAATACTGTACCACAACGATTTGGCAACCGCCGCTGGATTCATAAAAAGAGAAGGAACCACAGGTTGGTAATTCCAAAGACAGGGGCTTCAATGGGAGCAAACTTCATTAAAATGTACCATTATTGACATCTCAGTAGACATTTTTGAAATGATTTGATCTTGAAAATGACCATGTATGTTGTACGATTGCTGAAAGATTGTATACCAAAACAAATGCAAAAATGTCATCAGACAGTGTGTGTGGTTATTTTTCCCCTTTCCTTTCTAGAAAAGCATAATAGAGTAATTAAAAATACTGTGTTATAATATAGTGTGCATTAGTATAACTGTATGTCCGTGTAAAAGGACCAAATGTTCTATACAGCCAGTTGTTCTGTGCGATGTGGCTATAATGTGGTCTGTACTGCAAATGTGGACCTTGGTGAATGAAAAGCTGCTACCGTTTTTTTAGGAAAGGTGTTAACTAACTAATGCTTAAACCTTTGGATGTACTCATTCAAGTGACTCTAGGTATAGGAAACGGAGAAGAAAATTAAGAAAATGAAATATATTATGAAGGATAAAGAAAGGTGAATAATCTATTGTGTACATATTTGTTATGCATATGACTTCAGCTAACATTCTACACAAACCAAATGTGACAATCAGGCTTATTAATTTAAAAAAAAAGAACCTTTCTTGAGTATGCTACAGTCACACACATATATGTAATATTCGGTACATTATGTGTGTGCACATGTGCATTTACATAAATTGTGTATATAGCCACAGTAGATATCTAGCTGTATATGTGTTTTATAAATATTTTCTTTATACATATGCAGACATATGTGATTGTGTGTATATGTATAAATGTTTGTACACTACACATATATTCTTACTGGTGAGATATAGAAGACAATGAGATCAATAGGTTGATACAGTATGCTACATAACCAAAATTCATTTACTTTCCATATTCCTTAGGTATATTTTAATTTTTCTACATATTGGAGATTTGCATTAAAGTTCTGCACAACTGGAAACAGCCTAAAAATCAAATTCCTTACTGAAGTTGCACTCCTATATAGATTTACCCGGGAGTAAGCTCTGTTGTAAAATGATGGGACTTACTTGTGAGTAGACATATGCTGTAAATGCATAAAAACAGGCTCAATATCATCATCCCATTTGCTGATTTATTTCAGATTGGTTTTAAGAGTCTCCCTTGAGTCTAAGGGTTCATTCACTATAGCTGCCTATAAGGTCCTACACATTTACTTGGTAATATATCTCATTGAACCCAGTGATATTCATAATTTGTTTTATAGTGGATTGATCTGTTAGCTTTTAGTCTCTTTTACTGTGATTTTATGTTATTTTATTAGAAAATCTAAATGCCTCAGCCCATGCCATTTCCCATTTGTTTTATATAATATTTCCAATAAGCTGAAAAATTCAAATTACACATTAGAATTAAATGGTATCACGGGGGGGGACACATAAGATTTGGGCTGAAATTTGCATCTTCATTGGGATTTAACTTTTCACGGAGTAATCTGAGTAGGTTCAGGCTTCTTGCCCAGATCGTAAACTAGCAGTTCATTTGAAGCAGTTGAGGGGGGGGGAGAGGATACTCTGATTTTTCAGGACCCCAAGAAATTATTCAACTCATTAGCTTGCCCATAGGGCAGTGGAGATGGTCACAATACCACAGCCTGTTTGACCAAGCTTGGTGAGATTTCCCCATTGATCCTTACCAAGACCAGTGATTAAATCAAGTTGGGTCCATTTCCAGTCACATGGACTGACCAAAGACTTACCACGGAATATGCGAAAGCATTCTGCTAAGTACAGTACTAAGAATAGACTTCCTGTGCCCAAGCTGAAGGAGAACATAATATGCTTCCTTGGCACTGCCTTTTCTTATTGACCCATTTTTAAAGCAATTCATGTTTTAATCTGTTTGTTTGTTTGGGTCCCTCAATTTAAAATTATGCTCCAACTGATTTTGATTTTATTGTTTTTATTCTGGATTTTAATTTTTATGCTTCTTTGTGAGCCACCTGGAAAAATTTGTTGTGGGGCAGCTGTATAAAACAATAATGGATAAATAAAAATGCTGGAAGGGGGAAGGCGTTTCTTTTCGCATATTTCTAATATTTAGGAGTTGCTTATTGGTGGTTGCAAGAGGGAAAAAATGAAACAACTGTTTGGACTGAGCTCAACATAGAATAAGCAGATCCACAGAAGCTTCTTTGTACCCACATTCCTGGCTGTCATTCTGTTTTTACACATAACTGTTGAGTCAGAGCAATGGATTTTGTGAGGTGCCAGCATCATTATTTAATGAGGAACAATGCTATTCTTAAAGGGGATTGCCTACTGTGAGTCTTAAATGTCTTAAAAGTGAGGCGCGCTCACTTGGGGTGGCCACACCCAGGGAGGCGTGGAAATTGCTTACACGTAACCACACCTTCTCTGTGGTGGGCCCCACTTTGTGAAATCATCTCCTTAGTGAGCTGCGCCTTGCACAGTCCCTGCCCGCCTTTAACAAGGCACTGAAAACCTTCCTTTTTAAAGAGGCATATGGCGACCTTATTACTTAATTTTCCCCCTTCTTTGCCGCCTGTGTCGCCTCTTGTGGAGGGTCCCTCCTCTTTATTTTATTAGTTTTTCCTTGTTCTTTTTTGCTGTCTTATATTGTTGCCATATTTTAATTGTAAACCGCCCAGAGTTCCGTTGTATTGTTCCACATACAACAAATAAATAATAATAAATAAATAAATTACCTGAGTATCACTTACAGGCAAACTACAACTCAGAAGTTACTTTAATCAAGATGTACAATTTGCAGGATGTTTATCACTTCAGCTGATGGTATGGGTGGCATGATGACAAAACAGGGGGATGCCTGACCCCCAGTTTTTTGGAGGGGGTGAGGTCAAGAGACCTCCACTCCTAAGTCACCTATAGATAATGTTCAATGGGCATTACAATGGATACAGTATCAGAACACCCTGAACTATCTCATATCCACTCAACTCTATCTTTCTCCAAATCTTTGATTCTATGGATCCCAGCTAGTTCAAGCAGTCCATTCTTACTTCCAGAAAAAACCAACTGTACATAGGCTTATTCACTTAATCCAGCCAATACAGAGGCATGGGTTGTCATCCTATGCGCATTTATCAGGAGTAAAGCCCGCTGAACTTAATAGAACTTTATTTTTGGAGTAGGCCCATACAAGATTGTTCCATTATGGTATTATGTCTTTCTCATGAAAACATCTTCTTCCTGGCCCCTCAGAGCATAGCATGCTATGTTAGAAACTCTCTGTCAGTTCCAGGTCCTGGAAATCTGAAGCCTACCCATGTGTTCATATGTTGTCTCTGCTCTTTGGAGTCGTTTTAGCATGGTCCTTCACAGAGTAATTGTAACAAATGACATGGACTATCAGAGCAAATCTGAAGACAAGAAACCGACTGATGATGCTATTGGGTCAGGGATTAACAATGAAGATTGTCTCGAGGTGAGCAAATAATTTGTCGTGAGAACAGAGAGCATGTATTGAGGCTTGTCACTAAATGTGGATATTTGACAGTAAATAAAGATGTATTTCTTTGTCCAAGCTAGTGCTTGCAGCTCTCTTTCAACAGATCCTTAAAAAGCCTTCATTTTAATTTAATTGTTATATGTATATCCATTGCAAATATGAAGCAAAAGAAAAAGGATGTTGCATGGGAAACACTGTGAATTTCACACAAGCAACCTACTGACTATTTTTGCCATCTTTTAAACATATGTCTCAGGAGAAGAATTGGGAATTTATAGTTCTATGTTATTTTTACTGTCAATGCACACCAAGCCAGGTCTATGATTTTTGTTATGTTGGTTCTTTTACTGGGAAAATATATAGGAAGGACAATTGCCCAGAACTGTGATCAGAAGCAGCTGCAGTTGTTCATAACAGGGCTGTTTCACAAGAAGATCAACAAAATCAGAAACCAGACCTCTTCAGAGACCTACGTACAGCCTTTAGATATCTTTGGGTAACTTAAAATTACCAAAATGCTGAATAAACAGCTGAGAATGTTTTGTAAATGAGCAGTTAAACCCATGGGTTTTACTTGCTTTATGAGTCAATATTATTTAGAATTTACTCTGTCTAGTGGTATGAGCCACCTATAGTAAATGTATATATAAATATGTATATAGTTATTTTTTTCAGATCTTCCTCTAGAGGAAGAGGAAGATTTAGATATTAATAGAAATATATTGTCACTCAGACTGTGATTGGGTGTTTGGAGCTCCTCTATCAGTCCCCCATCTCATTTTTTATTTGAATGTGATGTCCTTGTACAGGTACTTAGTGATTCTTGTTTTGCATTCTGTTATCAATATTCATTGCTTCAAAATAAATAAAGACCTTATTGCATCTTGGTGATATTTAAAGTGATGCCTGAGTAGCAATGTAAAATGTTTTCTTTGTGAATCATATGACCAACCTGTCTTGGCCTGACATGGAACATCTCTTGTTCTAAAGTGTATTTTGATGTCCAATAATAGAGTCATCCTAAAAGAACACAGATAGCGCTATACTGACTATTGCTTAAGAAAGGACAGGATTTTAATGGTGTGTTATAATTTTTTTTCTTTCCTTCCACGAAGCTGCAGAAAAAGTCCATCCCTACAACTGAATTCCTTCACTACTTGGCACTATTCTTTTTTATCAGTCCCTGCTACATCCATTTTATGTCTTTTTCTCTTCTCTTCTTTCATTTATCCTGTCTACCAAGAAGGCTATTCTTGCAGACATCTGAAATAATTACTTGCAAAACTAGGGGCCAGATTAGATCACATTTTTAAAGAGGTGCCACATTTGAAGAGTGAAGGATAGAGCCTTGGCCAAGGATATAATTTTCATCATGATTGTGTCTTGCATTGATTGTCTATTGTTTTGTAAATGGTCTTTAGAAAATAAATATGGATGTAATTTGCAAATCTGGTTATTAACTCTGTGTCTCCTGTGAAACACCTTTACAGGGGATGGACATAGTGATCCATAGGGTCTTTCAGTTCTGAAGTTCTAAGATTTTAATTCTATAACTATTCATTTAAAATGTGATTAACAGGCAATGTGTTTCAGATCAGTTACTCTCTCAGTTTTGGTCTCTGTCTGTCCCTCCCCCCAACCCCTCGCATACACACAACTGTGATCTGCAGCAGAATGTTGTGATCTGGAGTGTTCTTGTAATTCTCCAATAGTCAGTCATGTCTTCTTTCAGGATATTCACTTCCATTCTCCATCCCTTCTGATTCTCTGCCTCTCTCCTCTTTTCATTTGAAAAATGTGCTCTTTCAAACCTTGGTGCTCTGTCAGGTTTTGTGTATGGGTGGTGACATTTTGGTTACATATTGGCACTTAAGGAATTAAGATGATTTTGTTTCAAATCATCCTCTCAGAGAATATAACTGAGTCTCCCAAAGCCTAAAAAATTCAACACAAGGCAGTTATTTTGGAGCAACTATGATACATTTTATTTATTTATTTATTTATTTATTTATTTATTTATTTATTTATTTATTTATTTATTTATTTATTGGAGTGTCACTGCTTCCAATAAAATATGTACACATAAAATAAAATAAAAGCATCAAAGATAAAAAATATATATACTGTAACCAGCATCACAAATGCTAGAATATAAATCCCAAGATGGTAACAACAGTGACATCAGGTTAAGCAATAAAAAGTCAAAGCAGTAAAAAAAGAGTGATGACTTTAAAGCCTGACTGAAGAACAATGCTTTCATTTGCCTTCTAAATGCTTTGAGGGTGAGGAGTTGACACACCTCTACCAGTAGTGAGTTCCAGAATGAGTCAGCCAACACTGAGAAGACCCGGCTCTATGTTATAGATTTCCAGGTCTCCTTTGAGGCCACTCACAACACAAAGGATTGGGGGATGCAGGTGGGATGGGTGGTCAATCTGAGCAAGGTGTTCTCTGCCAGGTAGAGAGGTCACAAACAATTGAGGGCTTTTTAAGTCAACATTAATACCTTGAACTTGCCTGCCAGTGCAAATAGGCTAAGACAGGGAAAACATGGTCATTATTTCAGTGTCCCTGAAACAAGCCTGGCTGGTGTGTTTCACACCTGCTGCCACTTCTGAACTGCCTTCAAGGGTAGATGGACTATTGGAATAGTTCATCCTCAAAATTACCAGTGCAACAACCAGTGTTATTGGGGTCCTCCTTTCCAGATAGAGCTGAAGGGTACAATCTGCCTAAGATGAAGAAGCAGAACTGATGTTTCTGCTGGCTTGTATGTTCACCTCAGCTGAAGCCATGGGCTGGAATAACAGTCGGATAGCAAAGTAAAACACGTGTACTCTAAACCTCAGTCCTAACCATAACCCTAGTGGAAATGTCAGGCCGAGTCTAACCATATACCTGTTACTAGCTCCCTCAGTATATTGGAATTTCCATGAGATTAAAAAATACTGCAGATTAGAAATCACGCGATGTAAACTTTCTCAATTTACCTAGATGAGGATTAAACTAAGTACTTCTAAAATCTAAACCTGGAAATCATTAACATTTTTATTTCAAGTATGCATCATTTATCTTTGCATAACAATAACAAACCCCATAGCTGCTTTTCACTGGGAGCCTTTCCACCTTTGTAACACTGGATAACCAACTGAGTGAAGTATTTAGACCTATATTTAAGTTGCTTTTCAAAATTCCCTACCTTAATTCTCCATAGAAAAATGCAAGGAACCATTTTAACTTCATTTTCTTTTGGGAGGGAAAGGATGAGTCCTTCAAGACATTATCAGGAGCTGGACCTCGCAATTAGCAGAGGGTATCACATGACTTCTTCCTCCCTGGCTGCTGTTTTGACTTGAGTCGTCCTCAATGCCCTGCCCATAGTTAGGGAGGAGGGTGGAGCCCACACGTGACGAGGAGAGCCGATTGGATTCACCTAGTCTGTTGTTGCTTCCTATACATAAAAGCAGAATTCTGAAGATGGATGGAATTGCTCTATCAGTGTCCATACAAACCAAAATTCCTCCTTTTTCAAACTGTTTCTTTCCTGTCCTGAAAGTAGCGATGCAATGGGCAGGGTGACCCTACTCCCTTTGATGTATGTGGACTCCATATTACAAATGCATGGATAAGGCTTCAAATTGAGGAGGATTGCTCTCTTCTTGAATTTTGGAGCTCCGTCTGCTTATGTCTATACACTCTGCAGTTTGCTCTCCTTTTTATCCTGTAATCCCAGCCCAGCAATTCTCCCCCAGCCACCAATATACTGCTGAACTTTACTCCTGCCTTCCCAGTATCTTCAGCCTTTTGGGGTTCTTCTTGCACATGTTTTAGCCTGATGCAGTTATTTCATCAAATACATTTCTGTATTAATTTGAGCAGCCTCTGTGTGTGTGTGTGTGTGTGTGTGTGTGTGTGTGTGTGTGTGTGTGTGTGTGTGTGTGTGTGTGTGTGTGTGTGTGTGTGTGTGTGTGTGTGTGTGTGTGTGTGTGTGTGCGTGCTACCTGTATTCAAACATGCATACAGAGGGACGCACACACACACACACACACCAATTACTAAATTCCTGAAGCAAATGCAGAACTGGTACAAACATTTGCTCTGTCTCCTAGTAACAGAGTAGGTGGGGGGGGGGGAAATGAAGCCCAGAGAGCTGGTTGCCAAGCAATGCTCTGTATGTAAGGCATTTGCGCATTTTGGCTTTGTTGTGTTTTGAATGCTATTTCTAAAATTGAGGTCTTTATTCATCAAGCAATGCTTTCGTCACTAAACATACCCTATGTAAGAGAACTCCACTCATAACTACTAATCCTACAATCAAATTTTCAAGGCACCATCATAGCCTGGAAATAAAGGCTGATGAGTGATTCAATAGCATATGTATATGTGAGATTTATTTCTACTTTCCAACCAATTTAAGCAGAGACGTGTGACTTACTATTTGAGGCAGGATATTTCCCCTAGGTGAGATGAATTACAGGTTTCAAAACTTAGTAGCATATTGAACGAAGATTGTTATTGTATCGTTCACCCACCTTTTGTATAAATACAAATTGCTGATCTTTGTTTCAATTTCCATTAATTTAGAATCCTGAAATAATCTTGGCTGTCAAAATGAAGTTTCCCATTTCCTATCTTAAGAGATTTTAATAAGTTTAGAAAGCAAACATTTTTGTAAACAAGATTCTTTAAAACATTCAGATTTCAGCTAGTTTTGATTCCATTGCTTATTTCTTTATCTAACGTTTCACACAGAGACATTTGTGGTTCAGCCAGTTTGGTTCTAATGCTTATCTCTTTGTCTAAGTTTTCACACATGGAGAGACACAGAAACACACACAATTTTATATGAAATCTCTATAAGCCCAACACATAGATTGGGGGCAAGGCAAAGATCCCCATTGTCCATACAATTCACACATTAGGACATAAGCTAGGATTGCATATATTAAAACACTGAGCTGTTTTCAGCATTGGCAGCATCTGGTTGACACCTTCATTTAAAACAATTATCAGTTACATGTTTATCTCATGTCCTTTCTTGCATTCCCATGGACCAGATTTGAGCAAATTCTTTTTTGGCAGTGAACGCCAAGACATTGTTTGAACCTTCATTTCCTCACAAAAGAGAGAGCTCTTTTTTGGTTTCTTTGAAGACTGTTGTGGCATTTATTGTGTTTTCAGAAATTGAGAGTGATGTTTTTACTGATAGAATATGAGTTAATTAACATTCTGTTCACTCTCCACTGCAATACACTGGTTACTCCCATCTAAAGATTAGAAAGAAGTATTTGTGGAACCAAAGCAAGTATGTATGAACCACGCTAGACCTAGCATGTCCTTTGCTCCACAGGCACCTTTATGTATGTGTATACCACCAAGGCTAATGGGAGCCGTGGGGATGTGATTTTGGACCAGGAAAGAGTTACATTTTCCCTTGCTTCTAGATTGGGCTTCGAATAGTTTCCAGGTAATTCCCACATATGCACACATCTACCTAGGTTGCTGTACTTTCATGACTTCTTGGCTGAATTCATGAGCAGAAAGTCCAAATCTTTATTTTCACATAAAACTCTTTCATAAAGGTTGTGGCGAAAGTGGATCAAAGCTGAACATTGAACAGAATGTTCCCTTGTTCTAACAAAAAGCCCTTAATAATTAGACCATTGTTGCTGTACTATAAAACTAATTTAAATGCAGTTCCATTTATTCAAGCCACTGGTAGCTTTGGTTACAGCCTGTGGTGTGGCTGCTGTTCCTCTCCATCTCCCAAATGATAGAATAGACCTGGCAACTATGGCAGGCATTTCGTGCCAAACTAATAGTTCCTCCTAAAGGCTAGTGTGACAACATTACACTTTGTGATCAGCAGTCCACAAAGAATTTTTTCTTGTATTCTCAAAGGCTTTCACGGCTGGGTCTGATAGCTGTTGTGAGTTTTTTTTTTGGGGGGGGGGGCTGTTTGGCCCTGTTCTGAAAGTTTTTCTTCCTGACATTTCACCTGGCGAAATGCCAGGAAGAAAAACTTCCAGAACACGGCCAAACAGCTCTAAAAACTCACAACCACTATCAATTATTTCTTGCCTAGCTATCAATCATTAAAATCTTTTCCAAAGAGAAAGCAACTTATTATGGTATGGATGGGGGTGGGTGTTTAAAACGAGTTGTGATGTGGATCACCTTCTTTTCCTCACCGAAGTACTTACAAAATTTGTGTTAGGGGATCCATAGGTAACTTAGGGTGTTTATACATGACCCCTAAACTCCGGGGCAAATGGCTCCCAGCTCCGGAGATTAAAAATGTTTACCCACCAGCTCCGGAGTTAACAGGAAATTAAGTGCGACCCCGCCCACTTTAGCGCGTCCCAGCGCAGCTTTCAGGTACCTGCTTTTTGGATGTGACAAATATTTGATCCGGTGTAAGGATAGTGAGTGCGGGGCTCTCCTGGCTTCTGTTTGTTCTTTTTTTGCACCCCGCCCCTTTAAGAGATCTGAATGCTGCCGGGAACAAAACGGAGGTAAACCGGCATTCTTTTCTTTCTTTTTTCTCCCTCCCTCACGCAGCCAGCAACCAGGAAGTGCGGAGGGGGGTGGGGACAGAGGAAGAGCGACGAACCCCTAAGATCTCTGGTCCGAATTTAAGTGGCCAGCGGATCTTAGGGGTCGTGTAAAAAGGCCCTTAGATACCACATATGTGGACTCCTATCTTCAGTTTGGTGCAAATGTGTAGCCAGGGCATTGTGCTGAATAGATGAGGATGTGAGAAGAGTTAAAATGGCAACTGTTTTCTGCTCTTAAGTTGAATTGCTCTTAAGCCGATCTGCTCTTAATTATAGGTACCACTGTACAGTGTTTTGAAAAGCATAGAGGATGATATTGAGCCAGTAAGCTTGGCCTGATGGTCTTTGGTCCAAACCATAGTCCCTCAAGACTACTTTCAGGGGATTTTCAATCAAACACAAGCACAATCACTCCAAATATTTTCCCTATATCCTACAGCAGGAAAAAAATATTTCAACCATGTCCATTGGTAGACTCTGAGTACATTCTCCTCAACAGTGGGCAACTAGAGTGTAACATCACTGGGTTGGGGGTTTTTTGGTGTTTTTTGTTATAATGGATGCCTTCTTTTATATAATCAATGACTGATGATAAGAACAGAAAAGTTCTACCCACTGAGGCCAAAAATCTAGTCTTCCCACACTGGTCAGCCAGAGGGTTACGGGAGGCACTAAAGCAGAACCTCAGTGCAGACTGGGCTGACTGTGTTACTCAAAAACTTATTATTCATAGATACTGCTGCTGTCATAGTTGTTATTTTGGTAATAAATAACCATGATGATCAGTAATTGTCAATGTCTCTTCTAATTTTCATTACCCAATATCATCAGACTGTGTGTGGAAGGTGGGGCTTAATTCAAAATCCAGAAGTAAACAGGCTACCACTACTGACAGAGCTCTATGTGCCAATGCCCACATGCCCATGGACTTTAGAGGGAAAATTGAACTACATTCATAGTCTGATCTCAATGAATGCAGGTCTCCTGGACCTGCTACGTATATTTTAACCCTGTCTTCTTCCATTTACAATTTAAAAAAACACCTAAATATTGTGAAAGAAATTACAGTATTTAGTTATAGGACCAGTATAGAACAATAGAATAATGAGTTGGAAGGGGCCCTATAAGAACATTGTCCAATCCCCAGCACAATGGAATAATCTGAAAAATAGCAGATCTAAAAGATGGTTGTCCAATGTCCTCTTGAATGCTTCCAGCATTTCAAGTATTCATCTCAGGTAACTGGTTCCATTGTCATACTATTCAAACAGATATCAAGATTATTTCCAACAGTTTGGATGCAAATCGGTGCTTATTTAAAGAAATGGCGGAATGGGCAACCTCCCGAGGTCTAGAACTGTACATACTCATCCCTGTACTTTGGAAAGCTGCAAACATTCTTAGAAGAATGTTTTGTTGTTCATTATTTTTTTGGAATTTTCCCCTTGTGTCCTGTGGTAGTTAAACATAATTTTAATTAAAACATTTAGTGGGAGTGGGATGGGAGCTCAAAACCTTGAATCTAAATGTTGAGAAAGAAGTACCTAACTTAACCATCATTCTCTAAGCACAACAAATGGAATGCTAAAAGGAAGTGTTTATAAATTTCTCCTGATTTGGATTATTGGAGTGTCATACACATAATAGGAACAACTGGCAACTTTTTGTGTTCTATTTTTTTTTCTCAGCTCTTTAACTCTCGATTTCAGTCCTACACGTGGCCTCAGAATTGGTTGTCTTGGTTTTATCTATTTTGATACCCTGTGGATGCAAGCTGAAAGGATGGGATTGTTAGAACGGGGAAGTGTGGTTGCTGTTCCAATCTCCACTGAGCAGTACATTCAGAAAAAAACAAAGAAGCTGCCTCTTTCTTTGCTTTGTTTCTGTAGTGATGCTGGGTTAACTCTTGTTCTTACAACCTTGATCTCGATGGCTACCTGAGGTGCAGCCTCTGCATACTCTAATTTGGCTCTGACATCAGGCCTTTGTCAAGCAAGACTAGTTACCATGGCACTGTCTCGAAAATAGAACACATCCAATACACATCAATACCTGTGCAATAAATAGACTAGCGCTGTACTTAAAATACATCATTTGGTAGTCTGCTAGGCACTCATTTGTGCTGGAAAAGAAGCTGACAACTAACCCCTAACACACACACACACACACACACACACACACACACACACACACACACACACACACACACACACACACACACACACACACACACACCTGCTTAACTTTATTGCAAGAAAGAAGTCATCCGGATCTGATATTGGGTGAAAAAGAAAACCAAAGCTTATAAAATACAAAATATAAAGCATGTTAGTTTTTGTCACTTTCCAGGCCCTTGTTTCTGTGGTCCTCCTCCAAGGCCCGAATAAATACGAGAGACTCTTGCATTGGGATGTCAAATGGGCCAAGGTTTATTAGCTGTTTACACCAGAGCAGATTACTACAAGGAGGGGACTGCTGTAGTGCGGAAACCAAGTGGGACCAGGAGGTCAACCCCATACCTCACCCACAGCATTCTTTGTTTGGGTGAGTCCATAGCCTCTCGGGGGTGCCGTTACCCAGACGGCACCCCTTGGCTGGCTGGTGCTATATGGTCCCCCAGGTAGTAGGATGCCATTACGTGGCCATTCCCGTTCCCTAGGGGGAGATCTCAAAGCCTCCTTTCCCCGCCTGGTGTAATCCCCTGATCCACAGTGTCCAGGGGTTTGGGGGTTATAGCTTGCTATTGGTTCATACTCACCAAATGCTAAATTTATTCCACACTACTCACCATGGACATGGACAAGATTGCTATGACCCATGTCCCCCCACCAAGCTGCATATTTTAACTTACAGCCCCCTCCTTACCTCTTCCAGGAAAAGATCTAAGCCTGAGTCCCTGTTCATGCCCATGCATGCCTGGATCCAGCACTGTAAGTCACGCTCCATCCTCCAGACCCTCCTGGATTTAATAGTGGACCATACCATGCCCAAATCATGCACAATGCCATGGAAGAGGACCTTGCCCTAGTACCTCCTGGGTGTAGTCATAGCCCTTGCCAACCTAGCGCCTGGGCACAAGGCCCTCCAGGCACCCGCCTCTGCTCAAGCCATCCGGAACCTTCAGTTATGCTTGTGTGCTACCATCCCTGTGCACAGGTACAAGGCCCCCCAGGACACCCAATCATGTGTGCTTCAACACTTGGTGACTTGACAGGCCAGGTACTTTCTCCAAGGTCAAATTGCCTTGCCTTGTGCAGGAAGATGCACCATCACTGACCCATCATCACAAGAGTGGTCCTGCAGAGACAAAGAGGGGTTAGCAGCCTAGCAAAATGAATGTGTCCAACCTGCAGCTGTGGGGCCCCATGCCCCAAGAGCACCTTGCTAGTAGTTCTCCTGGACTGCTGCAAATGAATGTGTGCCCCAGCTGCAATAGTAGGGATGCTGCCCCGGATGGCACTTTGGTAGTGATTTTCTAGCCTAATGCTCAGCCTAATGCCCTTGGTGGAGGGCAGATTGCATGCTCGCCACCAGGTGTTACCCAGGTGCCTGGCGAGGGTCCAGCTTGGCATTTACCTCCCACCAAGTCTGCCTGCTTACCCTGTTATCTGAGGGCATGTAGGCTGAATCCCCGTCCCAAAGGAATACCTGCTAGGGTTCCCTGTGAAGATTATATCTGCGACCAGGCAGATCCGCCCCAGCATTGACATCTACGTAGGGCAGCAAGGTGCCGAGGTTAGAAGAGCTGTTGGTTTGGTCAGACTCGGGGCTTAGGTGAGCATCTTAGCAATGGTATGGGTTGCCGTGCCAGTTATTAGGCAGCCAGTACCCGAGACAAGGCCTCTTAAGTAATGGTATGTGCTGAAGTGCCTGTTGTTAGGCAGCCACTAACCTTTAGAAAGCTAAAATGTGGGTAAATTATTTGAGTCACAGAGAAGGCAGCTAGGTTGACTGTATGCTGCCACGCTTCCCCATCAGGGACTGTACTGCAGGGAACGATAGTAAGGCCGCACCTGGAGTATTGTGTATAATTCTGGTCACTGCACCTCAAGAAAGACATAGTGGAACTGGAAAAGGTGCAAAAGAGAGTGACTAAAATGATTACTGGGCTGGGGCACCTCCCTTATGAGGAATGGCTAAAACATTTGGGGCTTTTTAGTATGGAAAAAAGGTGCCTGAGGGGGGATATGATTGGGATGTACAAAATAATGCAGGGCATGAGTAAAGTAGATAGAGGGAGGCTCTTCTCCCTCTCACAAAATACCAGAACTAGGGGACATACACTCAAATTGAGGGCTGGGAGAGTAAGAACAGACAAAAGAAAATATTTTTTTCACCCAGCACGTTGTTAGTCTGTGGAACTCCCTGCCACAGGATGTGGTGATGGCATCTGGCCTGGATGCCTTCAAAAGGGGATTGGACAGATTCCTGGAGGAAAAGTCCATCACAGGTTACAAACCATGATGAAGATGTGTAATCTCCAGTCTTAAAACCGGGGTATTTTAAGGGCCAGATGCAGGGGAGTGGTATCAGGAGACAGATATCTAGTCTCATGCACTCCCAGATGCATCTGGTGGGGCCACTGTGAGATACAGGAAGCTGGACTAGATGGCCCTTTGGCCTGATCCAGCATGGTTGTGCTTATGTTCTTATGTTCTTATGTAACTGTGGCCTCCCAAGTGGGGTTGTAGGTCATTCGAAGGGTCCCCGTCCCATTGCAGCCCTCGTTGTTTATACTGAAGTAATGGTTAGAGTGTAAGTGTCCGTTGATAGGCAACAGTAAGCTTAGGAAGCTCACTTTGTGGGTAACTTCTTTGAGTCCCAGAGAAGACTGCTAGATGGACTGCCTGCTGGTGATGGGTGTAATGAAAAAGGAGACTAGCTTGAATATTCATTAGTCTGCTTTGCATAGCTCATCCCCAAGCTGGTGGGAGGGACTAATAATGCTATATATGGAAACCTAATGGGTGCTGGAGAGTTCAGTTCAGTTGAGATAAGAGAGTTGAGGGTCAATTATCGTAGAGTCAGGTATAAGATCCTGCCACTGATAAAGGTCTGGTTGATACAGCAATGACATCATTATAAGAATTCATGATTACATTAAAATCAGTTTACAGTTTACATGATGGGAAGGGTGTGTGGCACCCTGCCACAGGCCAGGCCTGCCACGTCAAGTTGCAGGGAAGGGGTTGAAAATCCACTGGGGCTGGGGCAACGGGGTAGATGGAAACACAACCCCAGGCCCCGCGGCCACCCTGCCGCCGCCGCCACTGCCATTGCCACTGCAGGCACGGCGGCTTGCGTGGGCACCCTGCATGAGACTGGTGCCCCACTTAGACCTGGCTGGGCACCCCACGCCCCAGTTAAGGTACCCTGGGCCCGCAGGACCGAACTTGACAGAAGAGGCCAAGAGGTGGGAAGGGGCCCTCTCACACTGCCTCCGGCATCATTAGGCCAGCGGGTGGCCAGTCTTGTGATCTCTCAGGCTTGCGGGGGGGAGGCAAACTCAAGATGGTTAACAACTGCAAACAGGATTTGCCATATATGAGCATCAAAACACAGTTTTAAGGGCAAAAACCTAAAACTGATAGTAGAGTACATTGTTGCTGTGTACTTTCTCTGCTGTTCCAGATCAAAGTAAAACACTCTTGGGTTGAAGGCCCATGCCATATGTTGTTCCAGCTCCAGCTCCTCAGACTTCAAAGGAAAGCTGTAGTGGATGCTGTTTTGCCAACTGTCCAGTGTTCAGCACTTGTGCTGCAGTGACTGTGATAGTGGTGAGATAAAAAGCTGGGGTGAAGAAGGTTATTGACTTATGGAGTAAAAATGATTTCCTGGGAGATCTTTGTATATGTCCCAGAATGGCTCCTTTTATTAATCCTCATGCTACTACACTGTTAGAACTCATAGAATGGTCTCAAAAGTGTATGTGAACCTCCTTTGACATGAAAACTGATGATACCAGAAATCAAGAAGTTCATTAATAAGAACATAAGAACATAAGAAGAGCCATGCTGGATCAGGCCAAAGGCCCATCTAGTCCAGCTTCCTGTATCTCACAGCGGCCCCACCAGATGCATTTGGGAGCGCATGAGACTAGATATCTGTCTCCTGATACCACTCCCCTGCATCTGGCCCTTGAAGTACCCTGGTTTAAAGCCTAGAGATTACACATCTCCATCATGGTTTGTAACCCGTGATGGACTTTTCCTCTAGGAATCTGTCCAATCCCCTTTTGAAGGCATCCAGGCCAGACGCCATCACCACATCCTGTGGCAGGGAGTTCCACAGACTTACAACGCGCTGGGTGAAAAAATATTTTCTTTTGTCAGTTCTTACTCTCCCAGCCCTCAATTTGAGTGTATGTCCCCTAGTTCTGGTATTTTGAGAGAGAGGAAGAGCTTCCCTCTATCCACTTTACTCATACCCTGCATTATTTTGTATGTCTCAATCATATCCCCCTCAAGCGCCTTTTTCCAGACTGAAAGGCCCAATTGTTTTAGCCTTTCTTCTTAAGGGAGGTGCCCCAGCCCAGTAATCATTTTAGTCGCTCTCTTCTGCACCTTTTCCAGTTCCACTATGTCTTTCTTGAGATGCGGTGACCAGAATTGTACACAAACTCCAGGTGGGGCCTTACTATTGTTTTGTATAACGGCATTATAATGTTGGCTGTTTTATTTTCAATCCCCTTTTTGATAATCCCTAGCATGGAATTGGCCTTCTTCACTGCTGCCACACATTGGGGAGACACCTTCATGGAGCCTCCAACACACCAAGATCTCTTTCCTGATCCGTCACGGATAACTCAGAGCCCATGAGTTGATAGATGAAGTTTGGATTTTTGCCCCAATATGCATTACTTTACATTTGGTTACATTAAAACGCATTTGCCATTTCTCAGCCCACTCCCCCAGTTTGGAGAGATCCTTCTGGAGCTCTTCACAATCTTCTCTGGTTTTTACCACATGGAAAAGTTTTGTGTCATCTGCAAACTTGGCCACCACACTGTTTATCCCTGTCTCCAGGTCATTTATGAACAGATTGCACCGGTTTGCTTTTCACTTCTCTCCATTGTGAAAATTTCCCATTGACACCTACTCTTTGTTTCCGGGATCTCAACCAGTTCTCAATCCATAAGAGGACCTGCCCTCTTATCCCCTGACTATGCAATTTTCTCAGCAGCCTTTGGTGAGGGACTGTGTCAAAAGCCTTTTGAAAATCCAGATAGACTATATCCACCGGTTCACCCAAATCCACGTGCCTGTTGACCTTTCAAAAAAATTCTAAAAGGTTTGTAAGACAAGATTTACCCTTACAGAAGCCATGCTGATTTTCTCTCAGCAAGGTTTGTTCTTTTATGTGTTTTAAGATTTTCTCTTGGATGAGGCCTTCCACCATCTTCCCTGGGACAGATGTAAGGCTAACCGGCCTGTAGTTTCCTGGGTCCCCCTCCTTCTTTTTTAAAAATTGGTGTGACATCCGCTATCCTCCAGTCCTCCGGCACTGTGGCCGTTTGAAGAGACAAGTTGCATATAACCGTTAAGAGATCTGCAATTTCATTTCTCAGTTCCCTAATAACCCTTGGGTGGATGCCATCTGGACCCGGTGACTTGTTAATCCTCAATTTATCAATTAGTCCTAAAACCTCCTCTCTTTTAACCTGTATTTGATTTAATTCTTTAGTCAAGAGGGGCGGCTCAGGCAGCGGAACCCGCTCAAGGTCCTCTGTCGTGAAGACAGACGCAAAGAAGTCATTCAATTTCTCTGCAATGTCCAAGTCCTCCTTAACCTCCCCTTTTCCTCTCTCACCATCCAGAGGCCCAATTGGTTCTCTGGCAGGTTTTCTACTTCTAACATATTTAAAGAAGCTTTTATTATTACCCTTTATATTGCTAGCCATGCGTTCCTCAAAGTCTTTCTTTGCCTCCCTTATCATCTTTTTACATTTCTTTTGCCAGAGTTTGTGTTCCTTTTTATTTTCCTCATTTGGGGAGGATTTCCATTTACAGAAGGACCTCTCCTTGTGCTTTAGAGCCTCTCTAACTCCACTCGTTAACCATGCCGGTGTCCTCTTGGACTTAAATGAGCTCTTCTTTCTTTGTGGTATGCACTTGTGCTGGGCCTCTATTATTGTTGTTTTAAACAGGCTCCATGCACTCTGAAGAGATTGGATTCTTCTAACCCTCCCCTTCAGTTTCTCTCTAACTAGTTTCCTCATCTGAGGGAAGTTTGCCCTTCGAAAATCAAGGGTTTTTATGTCTGATTTGGTTGACACTCTTCCTCCGACATGCATGGCAAAGGTAATTGCAGCATGGTCACTGTTCCCCAGAGGCTCAGTGACATTCACATCCCTGACGAGGTCCTGAGTATCACACAATATTAGATCTAGAGTTGCCTGTTCTCGGGTTAATGAACCTATGCAAGTTCCAAAGTGGCCGTGTCATAGGCAGTCTGTAGAAAGAATTGTCCAACAAGTCACAGAGGCAGCAAGCAAAGTATATACAGCCAAAAAACATGAGGGACATATAACAGGTCAAGAAGCAAGTTGGCGATTGAAATCCAAGAATAAATCAAAACAAGACTTAATAAAACCTATTGCTTAATTTTACATTTTGTTGTTCTTTGTTTAGAAATATATGTTTCATACAACAGTGCATGCATATATGTTTCTCATCTTCGTATGCTGTTTTCTGAAAGCAGTGAATATGTCTTTTGTTCACATGCTGATATACCGGGCTAAATGTTGTTGAATCCAAAAATGAATTCCTGACACCAAAAGATATATTTTAGAACCCTTTATTCAAAAATCACAAAACAAAACAAAACAAAAAACACCCTCTAAATGACATGCCCTGAACTAAAGGAACAAATTCTGTATTTATTTATTTATTTTTATTTATTTATTAAGTCAATACATAAAAGGCTAAAATCATTTTTAAACTGGCTAAAATCACTTTACTAGCAAACACCATTATTTAGTCAGCTGGCCTAGAGTGCTGAGCACACAGCAGGCATTCCCTCTTTGGACAGCGATTGAAAGCTGTTGCCTCAGGAACATGGGTGCTCAATCGTCTTGAGAAATAGTGGTGATCCTGCGACCCATTTCCTGCACTAGGATCAAGGCTGATTCTCCCCAAACTCCAGATGTTTCAATAGCTACAGGAACAAAGTCAATTCCTGTCGTAATATCTTCATATTTTTGTCTTTTTATTTGTTTGGCCATTGCTGCTGTGGATCCGGCTTCAGTTCTGGTGTTTTGTATGTGGGACGTGGCAAATGTGTTTGGACACGTGGCGTCCCACATTAAGCATCAGCCTTTGCTCCAAGGGGTCAGGGTAGAATATTTTTAAGAGTATTTTTACCCCGCCTTTTTCCTTGGGAAAGGACCCAAGGCGGCTTACAGTAATGAGGGATAATATGCAGTCCAGTACAATTAAGACATGTTCAAGTATTTGAGAACAAGGAATTGAGGGACATCTTACAGCATTAATAGACAATTACATTAAAACTACACGGTTAAAATACACACCGTAGTCCAACATTCAGGGAAAGCTTGCCTGAAGAAAAAGGCCTTTGCCTGTTTCTGGAAGGATAACAGAGATGAGGCCTCTAGTGGGAGGGAGTTCCAGAGTCTGGGCGCAAACTATACATTCCAGTTACTGTATATCCATTTGAAACTGATATAACTGCGTAACATAGATACATTCTGCATGGTATTTTACCATGTAAGAGGGGCTTCCCGGAGTGAATAAATTCCTGTTCTTTAACTGCTGAATTACTTGCCACAGAGTACATAATAATTGTGAGTCCATGGTAGTGTTGATTACTGCCAAAAGCCCATCTACTTCAGTTTGTTGGCATCCACAATAAGAGTAGCACATTCAGTTATGAATATACAGCTAAAAGAGGATTTATTCAAGCATTATTCCTGAAACAGTGTATAAAACTAAAAGGATGGTGGGGACAGGAGTGTGCAAATAGGCGCTTCACTACCCGCACTAAGCAGTCATTTGAACCTGAGTGTGAGGAATATACTGTACAGTTTTGAAGCAGAACCTGTAAGCACATGCTTCTGAATGTACTTACAGAACTCTTTTGACTGGGAGCCCTGCGCTGATCACAGGAGTCCTTTAAGCACATTCTGCCTCATGCACATACATCCAGGCTTAATTTCAGATCTTCATATGCCTCGTGGAAAGTGACATTGGGGTGGGGAGGGGAAGTGGGAGCTTAGTGAGAGATCTACTTCTCTGGGTGGTAGGAGAAACAAACCCTCACCCTCCAAACACTAAGAAAGAAAAAAAGAGAGTGAAACAAAATAAATCGTAAAAACATAAGCTAATGACTAAATGATGGTGAATATCCTCTAAAATTAAAAAACAAAAACAAAACTGAGCCATGGGCCCAATCACTGCCTAAGGGGAAGAAGGTTTTTAAAGACTTCTTTAAACAATTAGGTTTTTACTAGTCTCTTGAAATCCTGGAGGGAGGGGGCCTGCAGAAAGTCCAATGGAAGACCATCCCACAATGACTGAGAAGACCTGGTTTCTAGTGGAATCTTAGTGTGCCCCCCCACACACACAACAACAAGGACTGGAAAGACCAGGTGGGAGGAGCAGCAGGTCTCCAGGAGAGACACTCTGACAAGTACAAGGGCTGGAATCTAAGAAAAACTAAATAAAAGAGTGCCTCCTGATGGTAGTGAATGTTAAAAACAATAGACAGACCATTGTTGAGGATGGGTGGTAAGAGAATTGGCATAGGAAAATCAGTAGCTGTGGAACCACAACCCCACAGATGTGAGAGAAGCAATCAAAGGCTGTTACTTCACGTCCCTCTCATCGCTGTTCGTGGTCCCGCTTGGGACAGGTACAAGGACATCTTACTGCAAGTCCATTGCATGACGATGGGAGTTCATCCTGACCATGCTCCCTGAACTGAGATTAAAGCATGATGAGTCATACCCCTCCCTGGGCTCGGGAATCTGCTTGTCTTGGTTTTCGTTCCAGGATGAGTGCCCGTGAGGTAAGGCTCGTCACACAACGTGCCATTCTCCATATAGTGGCAGGAGTCAGCAATGCAGTGCAGAGAGATTAAAAGACAAATGCCTCGAACTTAGCTCCATAACACATTGAAGGCAAAGTTGAGGAGATTCGAAAGATCAAAAAATGGAAGGTCGGACCCCCCCCCTCAAAAAAAAACACCTGCGAACAAAGGCTGAGAAGTTCAGATGTCATGAAACAAGGACATGCAGTAACAGTCGTCATGGTACCATCAATCACACCCGTGGGTACACGGGAATAGGGACAGTACCGGGAGAAGACCACGTGACTGTGAGCGATGTGATCATGAAACGAACATTAACTTGGAATGAGGAAGGACATGAAGTAACCATCAAAGTGCCGCCATTCTGACTGGAACTCTGGCTCCATTTGCAAAGGGGGAATTCCAGCAAAGCCTGTATTCTCTGAACAACCTCCTGGAGTCATAGGACTGCAATATCAGAGTGTTGCTCTTCTTCTATTTTTTTTTTATCTTTCTCTATCTTCTTCTGGTTTTTATTTCCTATGTGAAACCTATATGGAATGGAACTAATCCCTGAACAAAGATCCATGGCTGCTGTAGTTATTGTGTTTTAAAGAAAGTAGGAAAGAGAGAAATGAAATTAAGCAATCTTAAACAGCAGTGTCTAGAGTTAGGAGCTCTCACCTGGTAATACCCCATCCTAGTTACTTCACTAATTACCGAATATACTTCAATATAAGCCAACCTGAATATAAGCAGAGGGTGGTTTATTTTACCACAAAAAATTGGTAAAACTTATTGACTCAAGTGTAAGGCCAGGGGTTATATTTGGGTTGGTTTATATTCCTCACCTGACACCGGGCTCTTGTGTTCAGCGACCCAGCGGGTGGGCTGGGGTCGCGGGCTGTACTCACCTCACAACTGAGGTGGCCTCCAGTGGGCCGAGCGTGGCCTGAGCCTCCCTTCCCAGCACTTGGGAGGGGGCAGAATGGGAAGGACTTGCCCTCGGCTGCCCTCTCCAAGCTGGCCAAGTGTTGGAGAGGCAACAGAAGGGGTTTCCAAGGCTGTGGGGTGCCCTCTTGGTGCCCAGCACTGCCACAGCCACCAATGAACCCCCGCAGAGGGGGCCTCTGAGGAAGCAGAATGGGCAGGACTAGCCCTCCGCTGCCTTCCTCAAGCTGTCGATAGTATTCACCCAAATATAAGCTGAGGGCATTTTTTTCAGCCAAAATTAAGGGCTGAAAAACTCAGCTTATATTCAAGTATATACAGTATGTTTAGCTGTAATAAACCCATACATTAGAATGCTAACAATACTATTCAAGTTCTGGGGAAGCTCTAATTCAAAGCACTTGGAGTTGAAAGTATTCTAAATATTACTAAGGAGGCCATTCTCTTCCTGTCTGCTGAGGTCCTCTTGGCTCCAAAGTTAAAATCATTATTACATTCTCTCTCTCTCACGTGCACACTCTTTAAACCATAAAACCATCTTTAAATGCCTCATGCCTGACAAATGCAAGTTAAACTTTGCTGGTGATTAAATTTGAATGGAGGAAGACTACAAATTCCTAACAAGCTTGATGAATGTCTGCCTTTGTTGTGATGTCTGCACAGACTAGAGGCTTTAAACAAGCACCACAACTTGTTGTAGGATTTGTGCGCTTTGACAAAAAGATAGGGATGACTTCTGTAGGTAGGAGTGAGAATTTGAGATAATGCTAAAGGGACAGACAAGAAAACTGACACATTCATCCATCCTGGCCCAGGGTTTGTGTTCTTGAACTGTGGAGGTGCATTTATCCATGAAAGTGGTGAGTGAAGGTTGCTATACTTGTATCTGGGTTATTCCAAATATCTGGGAGACCTGTATTCCGAAAGGACTTCTGTCTGCCAACATGCATGAAGGTGAAAGGGAAGTCCAGTGCTGCACCACTGACCCATGTCATTTGAGAAGTATGACAGCAGGTCAAGGGGAACCTGGAGAGCAAGAGACGGGAGATTTAAACACTGCAGTACCAATGGTGTCCATAAACCAAAGTAAACAAGGATGGAACATTAACAGGCAGATACTGATGAAGCATTTTGCTGTGGAAACAACAAAATCAGAAGAAACTGTGTGGCTCTAACACTAATCACAGTTAGGTGCTATGATGTAAGATCTGACCAGATAATATCAGCCTGACATCTTAGAAAGCTTATTGGTATAACCACCAGTCAAGACTATGGTCCCTCTAGATATTTTCAAGAAGACATTGAAAGAAGATAGTTTTATGCAAGGGTCCAGAAGGAAGTACAGTAAGCTGTACTAATACTAATACGTCACTAGAATACAATAATAAGAAACAAAGCATAATCAAATATTCTCAGATAATGTGGTGTTGTTTTTTTACCCTTTAGGTTGACCCCCAAGTCTCGTTTCTATTTCTACCATTCAGTTTAGCCATTTCAAGGCCAGCCACACAGAGGGACCTAGTAAAATTTAACACTACACTGAAGAGGGACAATATGTTGTCAGTTTTGTCTTCCCCTTTCACTGAAGATCTATGTATGAAAAGTACCACTGGATGTTGTTAAAGGTGCACAAGATGGGAGCTTAAGAACATAAGAAGAGCCATGCTGGATCAGGCCAAAGGCCCATCTAGTCCAGCTTCTTTTTCTCACAGTGGCCCCACCAGATGTGTCTGGGAGTGCACGAGACTACCACTCCCCTGCATCTGGCCCTTGAAGTACCCTGGTTTTAAGCCTGGAGATTACACCTCTCCATCCTGGTTTGTAACCTGTGATGGACTTTTCCTCCAGGAATCTGTCCAATAGCCTCTTGAGGCCAGATGCCATCCCCACATCCTGTGGCAGGGAGTTCCACAGACTAACAACAATGCTGAAACTTGCCCAGATCTCTTTCTGAAAAGTGGATTCATTGGGAGAAAGTTGAGAGAATTAATCCAAACCAAACTGCCTCCTGCACTTCAGACAGAGGAACCTCCCTCAGGGTAGGGATTCTATCCAGATTGCTCTCAGAAAGGTGGATCTGAGTGTTGGGAGAATTAAGGAAAAGGGCCTCACATTTTAAATGCTTCTGCAGCCTGGGGGTGGGGGGGAGGAAGTTCCCCATCCTGAAAGCAGGAGGCAGGTACCTCAGAAGGATAGTCAGGAGGCAGGTGGGCTTGGCAAGACTAAGGATTTCTTCTCCCCCTCCATTTCTCCTGCTTGGTCACAGGAGATCGGGTGGCCCAGCTCATGAAGGAGGAGCCAGTGGCACTGCCTGGAGGAGCTCTCCTTTGATTTTTGGTTGACTCGTTCCCTTCCTCTTCAACTACCCCCTCTTTCTTCTCCTCTCTTGGGTGCTCACCGATCCCACACTCCGCTGGCCCATGGTCCTCATGTTGATGATGAAGAAGTTAAAATTCCACATGGAGCTAGAGCTGGATGAGCTCTCCTCCGCCCCCTTTGTCAACAAGGTGCAGCTCTTGCAATCCTCTGAACTGCTGCCATCACCCCCCCCCCTCATCTCCAAAATCACTTTGGAGGGCAATGATGTCAGCAAGAAACCGCACAGAGGAAGGGATGGCAGAGGGAGTGAGAGGCCCTGGAACAAATTGTTTATCCATTATTTCCTATGGGAAAATTTGCTTTGGTTTATGAATATTTTGGTTTACAAACATGCTTCCAGAATGGATTATGTTTGTAAACCAAGGTACCACTGTATAAGGTGACCTTCACCTTGGTCTCCAGTGCGACATTTGTGTACCCAAATATTTTTTCTAACTCCTTTATAGAGGTCCTTCCAAGATTAAGTCTGCTTCCATTTTGACAGCAGTATCCATTTAAACTGGCTGCTGAACAAAAGTATATAAAATATTTAGTACCGGTAATTCCAACTTCTCCTTCGTGGCCTTCGTGAAGCCACACAAATAGGTTTCCCAGTACGCACATGTGAGGTTCAGACTTCCCTAGCAATAGGAAAGTTCATTAGTCTCCTCTCCCCTTGCACTGAGCATGTGCGGAAGGCTTCCCGCCCAATTCGCTCAGTTCCCTCCTACTGCCATGCCAAAAGGTAACATTTCATTAGTCTCAGAGTTTTTCTCCCTAATTCCTCGTACAGTCAGTTTTGGCTTTTTAAATGGCATTTCTGCCACCCTTCAAACATTGTGTCTTCTGTGCTGGTAAAATCTCTGGACTCTGACGGGCACCAGGAGTGTTTTTATTGCTTGGGAGAATCCCATCAGCTGGAGTCCTGCCATATGTATAAGAACTTCAGTACCCATGCCCTTAAGAACCATCAGTTTCATTTGAGTGCATTTCTTCTTGAACAATCTTTGTGCCATCAAGCAAAGGATAAGGGTTCTCTCTCTGTTTCTGCCTCTTCAAGTCCAGTCAAACCTAAAAGGGACTTGAAACTGGCTTTAGTATTCAAGAAAGGGCCCAAACAGAAGCTTCTCTTGCTTGAACATGTATCAAAACTGTCCCCATCTGCATTGGTACCAAAGCCCTCTGATCGTTCTGGATACTGACCAACCATCAAAGTCTATGTCTACCCGACCTGACTACGACCCTTTGCTCCCATCGGAATCGTCCTCTGGTTTTTTTATGACCGAAGGTTCAGGGGCAGAGAATCCACCAGACATTTTTCTTTACTTGAGGATCTTTTCATCCAAACCTAGACCACTTCCGACATACCGAAGCAGGAATCGGTCACCATCCCATCCTCCACTACTATCCCCATTCTGGATGGAGCTTCGGTCTCTCCAGCCTCCTCAGTGTCGAGGGGAGTGTCTAAGCAGCCACCTATGGGTTTGGTTTCTCCTCAGCCAATTCCAGAGCCATTTGCCTGGAAGGCTAAAAAGCACTGCTCCAAGAAAAAGAAGAGCAGTCGCAACCATGATTGTTCAGCTCCAAAGCCCTCAAATCTGGCCTTAGCATTGCCGGTCACGATCGCTATCCCCTCTTCAGTACCGACGATGCCCTCCACCGCTTTGCTCTCGGTGCTGACCTTGATACCAACCTCGATTCTGACTGCAGCTTCATCAATACCATCCTCCATACCGACATCAGATCTTTCAGTGCCAAAGAAGAAAAAGTGCAGGCTGTTGGGTTTGCAGCCCTTTTTGCATTCTGCCTTGAAGCCTCCTACCACTTTGGCTATGGCAGTGCTGGTTTCTGTTCCAAAACCACTGATACAGACATTCTCTTTGCGCTTTGATGACTCTCAGTTGGTCCTCCAATCCGGTTCAGATTCGACATCTATTGCTCAACAACCGCAACCTCTAACTTCCTCTCAAGATTCGGATTCAGAGACTTCCTTGATCCCATGTGAGGAAACTGAGGAAGATACCACTCTGTCACCACTCCAGATTCAGATGTTGAAGAGCACCCTCCTCCTTTTTCGAAAGTGATGCATAGTTACTCCAATTTTGTCTTACGCATGGCTAAGTCCATTGAACTCCCTATCCACCACCCTAAACCAAGGCACATCAATCATACTGTATATTCAGCAACGTTTCCTCACAGGACACTGTACCAGTTCACCTCTCCGTGTTTCCTTCTTTGATTTCTATGGCAGAGGAGTTGTTTAACAAGATTGCCCCTCAACCTGTATCCTGGCAGATTGAAACTCTTTACAGAGTTCATAACAAAAAGGCTTTGTTCCTTTCGAAACACCTGACTCCAAATTCTGTAGTTGTCACAGCATCACAAGTGCAATCCCACACCAGACAAGTTGCAGTCGCACCATCAAAGGAAGGGAGGAAGCTCAATACTGTTGGCAGGAATGTCTACACCCTTTCCTCACTACTTTTTAAAACTGCCTACTATCAAGGTGCAATGGGCACTTATCAAAGAGAGGTACTTCTCCATTTGCAACCCTTATTATTATTATTGCAAACCCTGATTCCAGAGGACAAGAAGTCCAATGCCTCAATAATATTTGAAGAGGCTCTGGCTCTGGCAGCACAACAGATGCATTCTTCTTGCCATGCCTTGGACTGCACATCTAAAATCTTATGTGCCTCTGTTGGTCCCAGCAGACAATCATGGCTCTGTTCCACTGGGCTGTCTGATGAGCACAAGGCACAAATTGAACAGCTTCTCTTTGAGGGAGATGGCCTTTTCCACCCTTCCACAGATGATCTGATAGGCAGAAGAAGCAGACAATGGCCAAAAGGCTCAACCTAATTCCTCAACACCAACAGCGACCATTTTGCTTCCAGTACAAATGCACCAATTTTCAATCTGGATACTAACCCTCCTACCAGGTCTATAACCTTTTCATCTTTCATATCTTTGAAGGGGAAGAAGCCAAAATCCACATCATCTCAGTCCGCAGTCTAGAGATAGAAGACAACAGGGATGAATTCTGACTTATCCCATCTCATTCATTTGGTGCCCTTCCTTCATTTTACAAACAAATATGAACAATACAGAGAATCGTCTTCTTTATCATTTATGTCAGGAAGTTACAGACATAAGCAGGCTAAAACTGACTTACAATATAAAATTGTTGTCCCTTTTGGCCTAAATGCAAGTATAGCAAAATGACTAAGGTCAGTGACCACCAATGAAGTTGTCTAGAAGCATTGAGGATGACTTAGCTGTAACTGTGAGGCTGGATTGATGGCATAATAATTAACACCCTAGTACTTAAACTTGAAGCTTGAAAGTAAATTCCATTCAAATCAGCTAAAGTTGGACACCATCCCAAATATAACACCTCCACAGCATTAAGGTTGGAGGAATAGCACTTTGCAGTGTAAATATTCAGCATATACACTCCTCCTTATTTGTTTCTGAAGCTTACTTTGGGGCCAGTTTTCCAATAGTAACTTAGCATTAGTCATTCCCGCCTTCATTTTTAATGAGGTGCTACCAAATTGGACATGCTTGGCTCCTTCATATGTGTTCAAGACATATAGCAGAGATGTTGCCTATAGTTTAAAGGGAATAATCACCAACTAATGTTGCAGTTATGGACTTAATCCATTTTTATGGCAGCACTTTCTGATGCTCTTCTGTGGAAGCTGTTATATGCAAGGCTTCAATATTGCACTAACACACATTTACTAGAAATGCAATGAATTTTCTTACAATTTGTTTTATTTAAAATTACGAACATTCATGGTCAAATTATGAAAGGGGTAGACTATCACATAGAGGTCACAGGCTCTCAGAAGAGTTTGTAGAACATTTTCTTCCCTGTTTTCTGTTGGATACATTCATGCTGACTCAAATTTGTATTGCTACAAATTCTTCTCTCCTCAAAGCTATGTTTACCATTTCTTGTATTTTGTTTTGAAGAATACAGGAATTACTCAAGCACGTTTCTCATTTGCTGCTGGAAAGCTATGTACATAAACTGGCATGCGAAATAAATGGCTGTCACTCTGAATAGCTCATAAGAACAATGTTTGTTCTCAGGTTATAAGAGTTTCCTAGAATTGCTTCCTCAGGATAATAAAGAGCATTTTGGCTCCTACCTTGGGTTGCTATCAGCATAATTGCCATGGTGTTTTATTGTTGAATATAATGTGTACACATTTCACATTTATATGGCGTTTAAGACAAGGAGACCTCACCCATGTAGATGCTTCAGAGAAGTGGAGAATCCTTTCCACTATCGCCAGAGAAGCAATGAAGTGCTGCATCTGACCAAACAAGTTCAGAGTTTCTAATTCTGGTGTGGCTTTACACCAACCAAAGTAGATGCATTGTCCCTTTTAATGTAGCAAGTAAGACAGAATAGTCCAACTTTGTCAGTCTTGTCTCTAGCAGAATACATCCTTTCCTTATATCATAGCAGATAAAGGATAGGACAGGGGAGATGGCATGCCCAGTTGTTAGGTGCTAGAGGTTTAGAACATATAGATGTAACTAAACAACACTGCTAGGAGACTCTAGAAATGTTATCAGTGATATGCATCTCACCCATTAGTGTATCAGCAGAATACTTCAGATTACATTTCAAAAATGGGATCTCATTGTCACCCATAGGTTTTGTCCTTTTCCTGCCAATGGCCAAGTGAAATTTTCAACACCAATGCCAATAAAGTACTTGAATTCATGATTAGTTAGAGTTGTTGTTTTCTGATTCCCACGGGCTGTGGAACTAAGAGAAAATCAAAACAACTATCATAAGAATAGGCAGAACCATGCTGGATCAGACCCATCTATTCTACCATGCTGTTTTCACACCATCTAACCAGATACCCAGAATCCCCCGGATGGCATTGACAAGTGTCCTTAGTTGCTGTTAGACTGAAGGAATAACTGTGTAAACAAGTAGTTTCCTTTCTCTGAGTGCCTCTGATGCTGGGATATCATTGTAATGATTCCTAGCTGTTGATAGTTTTATCTTCCATGAAATGAAAACAGGTAGCAGGTACAGAAGCTGTAGTAGATACTCCAGTGTAAGGTTGCAGTTGATAGCAATCCAAGGCACTGGGAAAGGTAAGCTTTCTGATTTCAGTTTCTTCCCCTCCTTTATGTACACACACACACACACACACACACACTCACACACAGACACATCATTACCATCTTTGGCTCTGAGCCTGATACTGTGGTGTCCTCATTAGCAATAAGACAATGAATCTTCTCAAATACTTTTTAGACAGCCAACCACAAGTGGGGGGAAACCTGTTGGGAAGGATAAAATGTTAAAAGGCATGGGTGTATAACCACAGTATTATGGCTTAACCTCAATCAAGCATGATTGTTGTTTCTGAGGTTATAAGGATTGAATGGGAGGGGGTGTTTCCTCCAACGAGCAATGGCCACAGCAGTATGTGCTGTTACAGGAGATACTGTACTATTTGTACCTCTCATTTCTGAGCCCTTTATATCTGATCAAACATGGCTGTCAACATTCCATTTTGTATTGGGAGAAGTTATGTGGGGAAATGTCACTCCAATCCTCCCACCCACAAATAAATAATAACCATGTGGTGTCAAGTCTAATTCAGGGCAAACTTTTTCAGAGTTTTCCCAGTAGAGAATACTCAGAAGTGGTTTGCTGTTCCCTTGTTCTGGGTCTGTTCAGCGTACCCAAGGCAACACGGACTGGCTCTACTCAGGGGGAGGCACCATGGCACATCAAACCCCCAACCCCTGGTTCTGCAGCCAGATACTTAAAGCACCGAGCTATCCAATAAATCAATTACCCGCATACAACAGAAAATCTGGGATAATCTTTTCTCACATCTGTCTGCTAGTTCTGAGAGCTGTTATCTTGAGCTGATTTGGCCAAGCAATGACCCCCTCATGTGTTATAATAATCTTAAAACAATCTCATAACCAAGGACCTTGAAGGGACCCTATGGATCATAAAGGCCACCCCCTGTCTGGGAGGCGCAGCGGGGAACTGAACCCCCAACCTGTGGCTTTGCCCCCAGAGAGTTAAACCATCCAGCAGCTCTTGTTTTGAGGATCTCTCCTACTGCGTTTGTTCATTCATTTTATTTATCCTGCCCTTTTGTCACAGTTAAGGGATCAGAAGTGGATGCATAATAGATATTGTTTGGGATTCTGAAAACTAGTGTTGGATTCTGCTGTCATCATCCCTGAATGTCGGCAGGCAAATGGATGATTACGATCTCTTACATTTTACTCTCCATTCTTCCACTAAGTAAGTGAAGTATTGCTAGTTCAAGGATTTATCTGTGAGATGGCAATTCCCTGCCCAATATTCTACTAGATTTGACTTCACTGGGTTCGACGTCTAAACTCACATCCCATCCACTTTTTCACATGAAGCAACCTTCAGTTTTATGGGAAACACAAACAGAGCTGTTAACGCATACATGCAGGAGATGAAAGAGAAGCTGGAAAAGACTGGAAGAAAAGTGGGACTAGATGGGTAGTTTTTATTTCAGTCCATTTTAAAAAAATCAAAATGTATCAAAATCTCAAAAACTTCTGGAACTTTTCCCCTATCAACTATAGGAGAATCTTAATGTATTAATCAAGCACATCAAATCTGGATAATTCTGGTTGAAGAATAGGAGCATAGGACAGATGACCTATAGATGGAGAGAGTTAATCATCTCATTTCAATTCACTCTTAACAAACAGCCACAAAAATCTCCAAATTTCTTTTCATTTGAGGTGAAGATAAATCAAGATTTTAAAAAATGCACATGTGGGGGGAAACTATTCAGCAAGGTCAAGAGCTTTGATGGATTAAACATTGCAACTGTGAGTTTGAATCCCTATATGTACTCAATCATGTTTCGGCTGAGTGAACTTGTATCCATGAGGCAAGTGCCTCATGATCCTTTCCAAATGTATCTGTTGGCTAAAGTAGAAAGGGAATAGTTTTACCTCACTTTGTTTCTGAAAAAAAAATGAGCAAAACTTGAAAAGAATTCATATTCCGGACAGAAAGAATTTAATATGTTTTAAAAAAGAAAGAAAAGCAAAGATAAATACTGAAGACAAAAACTGAAAGATGTTCTCATTGCTCAACACAGGGCCAGGTTGTCCAGGATTCAACTCAAGATGGCCGAGAACCAGGCCCAAGAGGGATCCCCTCAGATTCTCCCTCAGACCATTCAGCCAAAGCAGGATAACAGATAGCCTTGAGCAAATTGTGGACAAAGCTACTAAGGGAGAAAAGTAAAAACCTAAATGCTGGCACTAATAGACAGTATAAAATGCCTAGTTGGAACGGAACACTATTGTAAGGTACAGATTAGAAATGGGCACAAATGACATTGTTCTGAGTTGTCAAATGTCATGGGTGCAGCACGACAGGTACTGAGCATTCCCTTCCACCACAACTCACCCTGGATAGCTCTCCCACTCACTAGCCAACACAAGCTGTTCAGCTTCTCCTCCTCACATGGCTGTCCAGTACCAGCAG
Source organism: Phrynocephalus forsythii (assembly GCA_029282475.1). Classification (NCBI taxonomy): domain Eukaryota; kingdom Metazoa; phylum Chordata; class Lepidosauria; order Squamata; family Agamidae; genus Phrynocephalus; species Phrynocephalus forsythii. The sequence continues at coordinate 47,026,215 of JAPFRF010000004.1, forward strand.
GAGCACCTGCTTTCCTCCTCCACCCTCAAAAATGTAATTATTAAGGGGGAGCAATTATGCACTTCCCAAGTCAATTACAAATGATTTTTTTCCGGGGGGGAAACCCCTCTGGAGTTTAATAACTCAGCCACCTGAACCCCAAACCTCTCCAAATTTGGGGGGGGGGGCTTAAAGGAAAGAGTTCAAAGAAGCTACCCACCAAATTTTGTTCCTCTCAGACAAATCATTTTGTTTCTAGAGGAATTTTTTTCATTTTGTAATGAAACACAGCCTACCATTTTGTTTCATAATGAAACAATTTGCTATATAACAAAATGACAAAACAGCATTTTGTTATTTGTTCCATGCCCATCTCTAATACTGTATAACTGAAAGACATTTTAACCTAAAACCAAAGTATGTTAAATATCAATGTAATATATATGCTGCTCCTAATATTGCCATATTTGTAGCTCTGATGATGTTGATTCTGAGATATGCAACTGCTTATAGTACTATGTGAAATCTCTTAATTTTGTTCCCCAAGTCCTGATGATGACAGTGACCACTGAGATTGTATAAATAAGTATGTTTCACCCAGAAATGAGATGTTTTGATTCCCAGATCTCTGTATTTTGTTAATTTTTTAAAATTCTGTCATTTCAGCTCTGGCATCCCATGGAATTACAGTGTCAATTATCCAGACATTTCTTCATTCTATTACAACTATATCTGGTGTGTTTTGTTCAAGGTTATATCAGTTTGGATCCTGAAATCTCACAAGACCAGATATCCCAGAAGATGTTCTCCTTGCCAGGAACTGCTCTCTGTGATGCACAAGGTCCCTTCCAAGTCTGCAGTTCTAAAATGATGGTGGTGGTGGTGGTGGTGGTGGTGGTGGTGGTGATAATATTATTTTGGCAGTGCCATAATATGTGGCATACGATGTTTAATATGGAGGTTTTATGTTACTGATGATAGAATGCTAGAATATTGTTCATTCTCATACAACCTGATCTTGTGATTTGCCATATAGAACCTTTTAGAAATAATGATAACTAAGATATATATATTTTTAAAAATGCATGTCATAATAAAATTGCTGATTGGAGAAACAAAAGATAACAGATTATAAAGCATTTTGCAGTTTCCTGCTTCCTCCAGAGTACACAGTGCTTAAGCAATGTCATTGGCATTGTGAAGAAAAAAACATCAGAAGGATGATGAAGAAATTTAAAAGGTTACCCAATTCCATCACTACGAGAGTGCGCTCCCAACCCCTCAATGCCAAGCAAGCCAAGGAGTCAGGAAGTCCAGTCCACAGGAGGGCACATTGTCAAGGACCCCCAGCCCCCGGACCACTCCTGAATACGGTGGTGATTCCAAACTGGAAAGAGATAAAGTCTAACCTTTACAAAATCACACACAGGTGCTTGCATGTTCTCTGTGTGACAGCTGAAAGATGAGCAAGCAGAGCCTGGATTGTTTTTCTAAAATCCCAAATGATCTTCTTGTCTAGAGAATGGGCAACAATCAGCTCAGATCTTTCAGTCAGTTTTCAATGTTTATCCGGAAAGCAATGGACTTGAAAGAAAACGTTGTGAAATAATGATAAATTGTGAGCTGCTTAACAGCACGCAGACTGCTTGAAGGCAACAGAAACAGCCTTTCTAAAACTCAACTTGGACATAGTTTGGAAGGGGGAGAATGAGCAATAAGGGTGATTACGGTTTTAAACTGCAGCCAAATTGCAATCACAACCAAATCTAAATAACATTGGATACTGTGTTTGCTTTTCCACATTTCAGGCTAAAAACAAAATATTTACAGAATGAACATCTCGGTGTCCACGTGTCCTTAGGCCTCAGTTCTTTCAAAAACATTTTATGAGTAACACCTTTCTTGAAAAACTCTAGAAGCTTCAGGGCACCGAAAAACACTACAGGCGGGGATGTGAGAATTTGTCATATTTTCCCATTGCATATTTTAGAATCCCAATTATATTTTTCCTGTTCTGATTCTGTAGCAGGTTATGAGACCTTCTTGCAGACTGGATTCCAAATTTTAAAAAGTGGGTGGGACCAACCATTCCTTCAAGTTAAGCATGAATGATCTTTTCAATGTGTATCAGCTACTTTAAATCTTTGGACATTTAGTACTGCTTGTTTCAGCAAGGGAGGAAGGGGTTTAAAACAAATTTACATTTAAAAAATTAAAACTTAAAAACCTTTTGCCCAAACTTCCCCAAATTTGACACACAGCAAGAGCAGAATGTCTCCTATTTTTTTCTTTCAATATTGAGTTGAAATCCAGTTTCAAATTTTTTTTTTAATTTGGGCCATCCCATGATTAGAATTTTCTGGTAGCACATTTATTTGCTCTGGTGAACAATGCAATAGCTGCAGTCTCCTGCAATTAGATTTAGATGCATGAATCATTTAAATAAATGAATGAAAATAAATAAATATAATCTGAACTAGAACCCAAGCAATTCTGACACTTTCTATTATTCTCAAAATATTTCACAAAGATTTGCATGCATTTGTTGACCCTCAAACTGCAGATCCTAGTGTTTCTTGAAGATTTTCTTTCTCCCATTTTTAGGCCAAATCTTATGTAAAGGGAAACAGGTGTTTCCTTTCATTGCAGCCTTCCCTTCCAGATACACACTTCCTTCAAAGCTCATTGTCTTAGCATGAAGATTTGCACATGGATCCTATGTTTACCTCCCAAAGACCAGACACAAAATAGGGGCAACCAATTTGCAACAGATGGAGCAAGGCATAAGCTAACATTAGAGATGGGCATGAAATGAGTGATTTTTTGTTTTCGTTTTTGTTTTTTCATTTCATTACGCAACAAAAGCGAAATGAATTTTTTAAAAAAAAAAACGAAAACAAAAACGAAACGACCAAATTTGCCGTGTTTTTCGTTTTTGTTGCAGCAGATGCATTGAACTAAAAAGAATGCGAACGAAACAGCAATTTTTCGTTTTCATTTTTGTTTTTTCGTTTTATTACCTAACAAAACGAAAATGAAATTTTTTGCAAAAACCGTCACAAAAACGAAAACAAACCAAAATTGACCCCTAAACGACCAAACGACAAACGAAACACCATTTTTTTGAGTCGTGCCCATCTCTAGCAAACATATTTTGTCTCTTAAGGTAAGGTGCTCCACCTCTAAGAAGCACCACATCTAATGATTTAAAGGAGCTATCCAAGGTGCTGAGTCTATTTGGGATATAAGGTTTTGCAACTCTGATAGGTCCTCTAAAGTCCGGGCTGCAACCTGGAGGGCATTCACAATGTCTCTGATACTAAAGCCAGCAGCCTCCTCTGAAAGTGATTATGATGTCTAGCATGATCAGCTGTTTAGAATATCATTGAATGATTTATTAGGACATGAAAATTTATATGATGGGCTCTACTAAAATTTCACAAAATTAGGTACTAAAAATGTCTCAAAATTTGGAGAAATATCAATGAAAACTCAAGATCCTGTCTTGTTCTCTTGCCTTTAAGGTGGCCTCCCTACTTGACTTGACCCGAGCATTACAAGCCTCAGGTGATTCTTTCCATGCAGAATGAGGTTCGCAGCTTCGGCATTTTGTTGCACTTGATGTTATCCATAAAAGCTCAGGTGGCATTGGTCATCTGCTCTGTCCACTTCCGCATTTAGTGGATTGACAGTTATATCCCTATCTGGACATCAGAGCCCTCATTCAGCTGGTTCATCTGATGGTAGCCTTGAGACAGGACTACTGCAATGCTCTCTATGTGGGGGTGCCCTTGAGGCTGATGTGGAGAGCAAAACTGGTCCAGAACCACAAGGCAAGACAGTTGGCAAGGTTGTGGAACTCAACAGATATCCCCCCAATCTAGCCTCCTTGCACTGGTTGTTGGTACATTTCTGCATCGACTTCAAGGTGCTGACAATGATGTACAAAGCCCTAAAATATGGTTTGGGAGCTCACTACTTGACTGAACGCCTTCTCCCAGTGAGATCTGCCCTGAGACCTGTTCTTCCCAGACTAGGCATCTAGCCAATGGAGCCTGGAAGGATAACACCTGAAATTGGGCCTTCTCAGAAATAGCCCAACTCCTATGTAATAATCTTTCACCTGAAATCTGCCTGGCCACTCTTTGGGATCATTAAAAAAATCACTGAAAACATGGATGTTTCAGCAGACATTATTAATCTCTTCCTGCATTTGTCTTGGAGGCTTTCTCCAGGATCATGCCTTCATCACAGCTCCTTTGATTTAACCCTAGAACTGTTTTTGTCAAGGGTTCCTGACCCTCCATCAGGAGTCCAAGATCATACATACATTGGGGTACTGTTATTTAGTGGCTTTGTTCAGGTTCTGTGGGATTTTGCAGTTCCTGTGGGATTTAGACTCTAGCTCATCATTCAAAGGATATAAAATTGCATAAACATCCTTGTGTATGATCTAGAATTGAGCTTCAGGTTTTTTTTTGCCCAAGGTTTGCTTTCCAGCCAGATTTATCATCACTAGCATGCGTAAACATCTGAATTTTCCTATATAAACATATGTCATTCAAAGCTCTGCAAGAGCTTGTTATGCTAAAATTTAAAAAGAGGGAAACCTAGCTCCTTGCTCCTTCTATTAAACTGATTATGTTACAATATTTGAAAGAGGTCTCTGTATATGGGTGCATATATATGTACATGCCAGGAGCATTTGCAAAGATGGTTCCTGTGCATAGAACTTGTAAATGTTACTTTTTGGATGACAAATACTATGATTCTCAAACTAGTGTGGCTAGTGGTTGGATTGCTTAAGGAATTTTGGGTTTTGTAACCGCTTTCCCTCTTTAAAAAGTAATATTTTCACAACCTTTGGATGGACATGAAAAAGCCACATGTATTTGCTTGTTCTGACAGTATGAGAAAAACCTCTTTGACCTGGCAGGTATTATATTTATCGATTGCTGATATCTGAGACCCACATACAGGGTGCAAAAGCATCCACCGTGATGAATAATAAATGGCCAGCCACAGAGTTTTGGAGTGTGATTGACACCCTTTTGTGGTTGTTTGTCAAACTAATTGAGTGAGATTTGCTCTGGGGTTCTCCTGTATTCTGTTTGCTTCCTTCCTAGTTTGCTTAAAAGGCAGTTGCTAAAGCTGTGGCAATTTTATGAGTTTAAAAAATAATAATCATCATTACAACTTCTCTTTTTACAATGCAAAATCAGTTCTTCACGAGTGGCTGCTGCTCTGTGTTTTCTCTTAGAGGCTGGTCAACACTGGAGTTTTCTCACTATGATGAAACATCAATAATGCATTAAGAAGTCTGAACATAATTGTCTTCATTAAACACGTTCTCTCTCTCTCTCTCTCTCTCTCTCTCTCTCTCTCTCTCTCTCTCTCTCTCTCTCTCTCTCTCTCTCTCTCTCTCTGTGTGTGTGTGTGTGTGTGTGTGTGTGTGTGTGTGTGTGTGTGTGATAGCATATTTAAAATGAGAAATCCCATTAATAATCTTTATTTTCTGTTTTCATATGTTGGGAATCTAAATATAAACCCAGAATTGGTCAAGGGGGATGGTCACTCAGCATCAGGATTGAGTGAAGAAAACCTCACACTTTCATTTAGATGTTCTTGTGGTCAGCAGTGTCTTTCTTCATCCCTTTTATGGTGTTGGGTGGGTGGGTGAGACCCTTTATATTCAGACCTGCAAGACACTTTAAAGGACTCTAATAAATGGAATAAAGCAGTCACACTCCTCAGATTAGAGACCTTCTAGAGCAGGGCCAGGCCAGACCTTTTGTATCTTTAGGGCCGTACGGGCTAGGGGCCATGAATGCATGAACAAACACATATTTGCAATGAGGAAATCTTTGTGAAGAGATCCAGACTGGGAGCTGCAGAACCTTGTCTCCACCATCCAATCCTTGCAATTCAGAAGCAAAATGTTCTTTTCCTACAGTTTCTTTTAAAGAGGAAAGAGAATGCTGGGAAATTGGGGGAATTGGCCAGAGCACTTTGGGCAGGGCTGCAATGAGGGGGAGACAAGCAGGTCATGTGTCCGGGTGCTGTGCTGGGGGGGAGGGGGAAGCAAAGCGACAAGATAATATTTATATAGTACATAATACTATTCTGTACACACATGCCCAAGCAGGGAAGGAGTGTAGAATCTATGTTTGCCCTGGGTGACACAGGCTCTAGCTGTGGGTCTATCTTTGGGGGCTGCAGTTAAAACCTTGAATGGATGTTTACATCCTAAGCAAATTTGGGTCATTTGTTATTTGGAGATCTATCCTATATAGAAATTTCTAGGGAAGTTGCAGTATTAGTCTGCTGCAGAGAAAAACAATATTTGGCATAAGCTTATGCATATAATGAAGTGGTTTGGAGTCCAGGAAATTGTATCCCAAATATTTTTTTTAATCCTCAAGGTGTGATGTTTTTATTATTGTTATTTTCTGTACTAATGTGTCATTAGATGCTGCTCTGCAAAGAAGGTTAGGCCCATCACAGGTAATTCAGCATCTTTCATGCAAATAATACACCCTTGTGAGAAGGTCACTAAATGCCTGCAGATCACAGCCAAACACTAGTTCGTCTCTTCCCAGTTTTATTTCAAAACGGGAAGTTACCATCAGCCATTGGGTCTTGCATTTAGTCCAGGTAAACTCACCACTCATCTGGTTAATATTCTGGTAAAAACTTGCTAAAATTGGCAAATTTCTATATGAACAGGGTGGGGGAGGGTTGAGAACAGAATGTGCTCTTAACAAATCCACTCATCCATAGATATCACACCACTAGTTTGAGATGTTTTGCTCGTTCAGGATGATGGGTGATGCTATACACACAACTTGGAAAAGTTACTTTTGGGGGGACTACAACTTGCACATTGCCTCAGCTAGGGTGCAGTTGTAATCTTTTAAAAAGAAAGAAAGAAAATGTCTCCTAAATGTAGGGACTGAAGAAAAAGCTGACTCCCACTGGAGTCATATTTGCCTTTCATTTAGGCAAAACTTGAGATAAATCCTCATAATATAACATATTAGGCAAAAAGCATGAAAACATGTTGATCTGTCATATTCCTTTCCTCCCACCTTTGGGTGTTGAGAAAGAGGTTCTTCTTCTTCAGTTGGACTGAGGGATTTTAATTCTTCCCAGGGTTGGCTTTGGTCATCTATGGCCTGAGAATAAATGACTCAAGTCGACTGCCCAACTAGCCTGTCCGGTGTACAAATGGACAAAGAACGTACACACGTAATGTTTTTCGGGATAAACAGACCAGTATTTAAGAAGCTCTAAGAGCCCTTTCACTCAATGTGTTCCCAGAACAGTTGACTATTTCCAGTTACCCCTGCCTTTTTTGAAACCAAGAAACAACAAATGAATAACAGATGTCAAGTTCTATTGAAGGCTACTTACTGAATGTGAGCTGTTGCTGCTTATGGGAAACCCTTTTAGAAATATTTCTTTTTCTTACTGTTACCGTGAAAATATTTACCCTAATCCCATGGCTCCCCCGCCCCGCTTCTCAAGAACACAGCATAGACAAGTTATTAGCATTAAAATGAATAGTGCTCACACCTCAGAATGAATTTATTTAATGTAGTCTTCCTTGTAAGAGTAGATTGTAAATATGATTTCGTCAAGCGAGATAGTCCTGAATGTACATTCAAGAGCCCACCTTTCTTTTTGGAAGGACCAAAACTTGTTGAATGTAGACTGGATTGTTCCCATCATTTTGGGAAAAAAATCACTGAAGCATTATCTTAAGACACATTTGCCAACCATTTTAGGGGAAATGCCCATCATATTCCTTTTGCTCCTAGGATGATTTAAGCATAACGAGGTGGATATGTTGGCGATATTCTAACAGAACTGTGACCAACAGCAAAGCAAATTAGATTATAATCCAACATTAGGATCTCTGATATATACATCATTAAATAGCTCTAAGCTTATTTCATGCTTAAACAGTAACACATGTTTCAAACTTTCAGGAAAGAGGCAGAGAGCTTGTTTCCTGACTTCCTTGCTTCATTCTGTGTCTAAAGTGATAAAGAAAAATGAACTATTTTTCAAGTGTCCCCTGCAAGATCTTGTACAAGGGCCAAGGTCTCAAGTAATGGGAATTTGCTTCATATACTCACTCTTTCCTTGCTTGCTTAAGATGGTCCTCCTAAATGCTTGATAGATATATGTTTTGCAATTACTGTATCTTGAGTAAGCAAGGTGAAACAATTTTAAATGTTCCAATTTCATGTGAAATGAGGAAGTTTTTACATGCTTTACGTGTGCGCATGCCTGTCTTGAAATATGTGACACTGCGGAAATAATGTGACATATATTATCTTACTCAAACTGAAATGTATAAATTGTTTTGCTGGACCTCAGAAAGTGTGCTTCTCTAAAGAGAGACACCTCAATGCATGGATTCAATTATTGCAATAAAAAAGCCTTTGTGCTTGAAAGAACCTGGAATTCCAATGCTCTGTCTTTATGGCAATTTGCCAATCTCATTGCAGTTAATTACTGTTTGTGAGATGACAGAACCATTTCGGTCTTGATGGCACCCTGATCCTTTGCTCATTAATGAAGGTGAGGGGTAAGGCAGGGCCAACCCTTGCCACTGGAGGAGAAGATGACATGTACCTTCACACAGGAATGCACTGGATGAGAACTTGGATCTGACTTTAATAAAGAGGGCAGGAGAATATCTTCCTCGGCAACAAAGCAGAGCTTGGAGAAGTGTCAATTTGTTTTTTACTTTGGGCAAGTGGGAAGGGCATGCAACATCCAGATCCCTTCACAAAGCAGGTGACTAGCCACATTGATCCAAGCTCATTGACTGAGGGAGCTGATAAGTGTAGGCAGCAATGGACAGACTCAGCCATGGCACATAGAGGTCTCTTCTCTAATACAGGTGGAACTCTTGGTTGATCTGGCTTGGAGTGTAATTGTTTTATCTTCTGCTTAGGGGGTCGCCTCACCCTGCTTCATGGCAGGGCTGTCCTTGAGGTGCTTGATAAAACTGGAATTGTGAACATGCTTAACGTGTCTAATTCATATTGTTTGTTTGTTTGTTTGTTTGCTTGCTTGCTTGCTTGCTTGCTTGCTTGTTCATTTCTATGCCAAACCAATTTTCCCAAGGGAACTCTGGGTGATTTACACAAAATCCATCAAAGATTTTAATCTCAACCTCCCACTAAGTTGTTGAGAGCAACAACCATCATGTCACCCACAAAGTACCACTTGTACAGCAGCTTAGACTAGGGATGGGCATGAAACGGGAAAATAGTGTTTTGTTTTGTTTTGTGTCTTATGATTTTTTTTAAAAAACGTATAAAATGAAATGAAATGAAACAAAATGGCCTTTCAGCCACTAAGTGGTTAGATGGGAGAATTGAGGATCCCACTCGCTACCTCCCTCATTGCACCCTGCAACCCTTCCATTACCTTTGGCAGCTCTTGCAACGGCTTGCCATGTCCCCGCCGCTGCTCTGGTGCTCCCCACCTCCTTCTCTTAGCCCTGGCTTCTGGGGCTTGGCCTGGCAGGGGAAGGGTGACATGACTTGCTGGGTCCTCGCCGCTGCTGCAGCACTCCCCCTCCTCCTCCTCCTCCTCCTCCTCCTCCTCCTCCTCCTCCTCCTCCTCCTCCTCCTCCTCCTCCTCCTCCTCCTCCATGTGACTTGGATTCAGTGCAGGGGAAGGCTCAGGCAGTGCCTCATAGCTGGGAGGTGGGTGGGTAGGACTCCCTTGAGTCCTATAGGCACCAGATTTGATGCCCGGGAGCCATTTTCAGAGGGATCCAGCTGATGAGAGCCAGGCAAGCTGTCATCAGCTGGATCCCTCTGAAAATGGCCCGGTGGCCACCATGGGGGTCCCGTGGTGGTGACCAGGCCATTTTTAAAGGGTCCACCTGAGCTGTCATCAGCTGAAACCCTCTGAAAATGGCTCCCCAGCACCAAATCTGGTGCCTCTAGGACCCAGGGGAGTCACACACCTGCGCCTGCCTCCCAGCTGAGAGAGGCCCAGAAGCTGGGGCTGAGAAGAGGAGGTGGGGAGCACCAGAGCAGCGCAGGGACCCAGCTCTTCCTCCTCCCCCTATTGGGTTCCAGTGGCAGCAGTGGCGGAGACTCCTTCCCAGCCAGGCAACCCACCACCACCACCACCTCCTCTTGGGCTCAAGAGGCGGCGGTGGTAGTGGCTCATTGCGAGCCCAGCACAGTAAAATGAAATTGTTGGTTTTAAATGGGGAAAAAACTCTGTTTTGTTTTGTCTGTGATGAAATGCTGCTTCCTCAATTTGTTTTGTTTTGTTTCATTTCATTAGCCAACAAAATGACAAAACAGCATTTCAGTTTTTGATTTGAGCCCATCCCTAGCTTAGACTAAGCAAGCATAGTCCAATGTAATTTATCCCAACTCCCTCCCCTGTTTCATTTACTTGATAGAAGAAGTAGGAAAACCAGATAAGAAATATAGGGTGAACTAGAGGTCATTTGTTTACAACCTTTAGCCTTCTGCAAAATTGCAATCTGTTGCAACAGTCTGGTTGTTGTGGTTGTGGTTTTTATCACAAGCAGATTTTGAGTTATAATTTTCAGTTTGACTTTTGTTTAACCTCACTTGCACCTTCACCTTTTGTAGTTCTTTTTCAAATTTGGCTCAAATTGCTCATAACATCAGGTCTAATGTGCATTTTTTCCATCTAGAATTTATCTGGATTCTGAAGTTTTATGAGGTTTCAGGCATGGATAAAACAGGTAAAATACTGCCAAGTGTTTGTTACTGTTGTTTCTTCAGGAAACGCACACGGGAGAAGGTTGGACAGTTGAACAAAAATGCACCACACGTTTGAACGAGAGTGCTACTTGGGAGGAAAGAGTGAGAGTAAAAAAGCTCTCCCATGGGACATTAAGTGTATTTCTTTGAACAAAGAAATACTTTATTGGCCTTGTTCTTTTGCCTACTAAAATTGGCATCCTTTTCTCCGAAACAGCAGAGAAAGAAGAGAAAGCAATTTGAACCGTTTTCAAAACAGCTTTACTGATTAAGAAATCATTAGGATATTATTTAATAGCTACAGGGGTTCATAAAATCTGGATTAGATATAATTCTTCATCTTTTTAAGGCTTCTGAAACTCAATTATAATCTATTAATGACTGCAGAAATTCCAACTTTCCTTTACTGCATGAGTTATATAAATCATGAGACCAGTCTTTCATCTCAGTGATCTGAATGAAATCAATGATTCAATAGTGCTGTCAAGCATGGTAATCAGGAAAGGGTTGGTGAAGAGATAAACCATACTTAGTGGCATCTATTGTAATGAAATGCAGTAACCTTCATCAGGATTGTTGGGGAGGGTGGGTCAAATCCTTCTCCTTCCCCCATCATGATAAACCTGCTAAGTAGTAGTAGTAGTAGTAGTAGTAGTAGTAGTAGTAGTAGTAGTAGTAGGAGGAGGAGGAGGAGGAGGAGGAGGAGGAGATTTGCTTCAGATCACTTCGGGTTCATCCAAATCAGAGAACCCAAACTTTTCTGAAGCAGTGCATTTTGGGGTGACCTATGAACCTCCTGGTTCACTGTCCTCCACAAAATCCACCTCCCCCTTCCCACCTCCCCACACCCTTCCCAGTGTCTCAGTTGCCTCCCTATACCTCCCTGCTGCTGCCTCCACCTCCTCTTCCTCCACTGTCACCTCCATCACTATCAACTTGGCTTCTGTTCCAGCAACCAAACTTTTTCCTTGTCGGCCTATGTGGCTGCTGATCAATGGCCACATGGACACACAGAGAGAAGGCATGGCTGCCAGAACAGAAGGCAGGAGGAGGAGCCATAGGAAGGCCTGCAGGGGCAGTGGGAAGGGGGGCAGGCTGTGGGGGCAGAAGACTCAGGTTTTTTGTTTTGTTTTTCTTTTTTGTTTTTAAGCCAGGGCTGTCTTTTTAAAAAAGCAAGCACTGATGAATCAACGAACTGATTGATCAGTAAATATTTGGAAATTCATACATTGTGATTCGTCAAGGTTGATAAACTATGAACCAAAATGAACTGCCAGTTTGGCCGTTCATTCAATTGGCTGCTGCTCTTATTGCTCTGGGGATCCCCTAATGTGTTCACAGTCCTCACATTCTTTGGGGAGGTTCTTTCTGTCCCTTTACTGCAGGGAGGGGAAAGTTCAATTCTGCTCTTCTCCTAATGATGGACAAAAGACTTGGCGTAAAGACCCTGGGAACATCAGCCATAGTGCTCAGTTAATGCTAAAATGTTCAGATGATGTGTTGAACTTAAAAAAATGTTGAAATTGAATTTCCTGATAAGTTTGTAAATTAATTTGTTACACCATGCATTTTAAAATATTCTTAAAATTTCCAGGAATTACTATATTGAGTTACCACAATGAGCAAAACACCAATCATTTGACATTTAATTGAATAAAATAACAAATAAATCATTTGGTAAAAACATTAATGAAGCAGACTCTAAAAGGTAGATAAACGAATGGTTTTTAAACAAATTTTAACTGAGAAGAAGCTGTGAAACTTCAGCAGGATCACTGAGAGAAATAGTTGCCTTGAGAAGGATCCCTGGAAGAGGGAAGTTCTCTGTGATCCTGATCAAGAGCACTATTTCATCAGGATCATTACGTTCAACTTTAGCCACTATCCCTTTAATCCATGATCCATTAAAGGCACTGGCATAACTAGGGAGGCGTGGAAGAGTGCATTTGCCCCAGGGTGCACAGCAATCTGGGGTGCCTGGAGTGGGAGCAGGAGGAGAAAGCCATGCACCAGCCAGCCAGCAGTCCTCCTTTCGCCCTGCTAAGGCTTAGCGATCCTTAGTCGAGGAAAAGGAGGAGAGGGAAATAGGCAATTTTTTTCAAGCACCTCCATTGATTGCTCCCCTCCCCCTCCTTCCCCCACCCCCACTAAGGCATGGTGATCATTAGCCCGGGAAAAGGAAGAGAGGGAAGCATGCATCAGAGGTGCTGCTTGGAAAAAAATCCCATTGTCTGCTTCCCTCTCCTCCTTTCCCAGGGGTATCGCCAAGCCTTAGGTGGGGGAAGCAGGAGAGGGAAGTGTGCTACAGAGGTGATGCTTGAAACAAAATGCCTGCTTGGTGCTATCTGTGTGCTGTGTGGTTTGCACAGGAGAGCTTTGTCTGGGAGACCCAAAGAGGGCATGAGAAAGAGGAACCCTTCTCCCCTGCCCTGCTCCCCTCCCCCAGGATTGGGCACCCCTTGCTCCCTGGGTAAGATGCAGTGGTGGAGGGCAGGAGGGGGCACAAAAACTGATTTTGTCCCCAGGTGCTCCAAACTCTAGCTATGCCTCCGATTAAAGGGTCTAATTTCCTCCCTCCCCAGCAATACTCATCAGGATTATGGCAGGGTGGATGGGTGAGATTAAAGCCTTTTTCCCCACCCCCACAACAGGGAAGCAGTGGGGAAAGGGTTCCAAACAGGTAGTTTTGAAAAGCTGGACATTAACATGGATAACAAATGCTGAAAATTCAGAGAAGTGTCTCCTTGTTCTGAGTTGTTGAGGCCCACACAATGCTTCCACACCACACCACAGAGGTAGCTATCTATTTCGTTGTACATCATTTTGGAAAAATCTGGTGGGCAGAAAAGCAATTAATAAATGCTGTTAAATGAATGAAGAAATGTGTCCCAAAAGACAGATGGAGACCGGGAAAGCAAATTAGAACAGAACCTTTTGCTTCCCAAGAATGTAGAAAGGAAAAGGCAAGGTAGGAGGTCCTTAAAGTAGCAGCTGTCCTGGATCCTCACCAAACAAATTAGCTCAGTGTCTGGTTTTTGCCACAAAAACTATTCTTTGTTTCAACTACGTAACATATTTAGATCTATGGTCTAGAATGTGGTCCCTGTATGAACATAGTTGAGGTCTCACAAGTGGTCTTTTTCCTAATAAAATTGAAATATAAAAAATATGGCATCTTGGTCTGGAGCTGGTGTTAGACATGATCAAGCATGAAAGAGCACTGGTGGTAACTTAAAACACACTCACACAAAGGACACTTACTTTTCAACAGTTTAAAATCTGTTTTTCAGGGTGCTGCTGTTGTTGTTTTAAAGCACAAAATGTGTACTCAGCAAGTTAGTTGTTTTCCAGCAACATAATGCTTTTCTAACAAGTCAAATACAGGAAGATGTCAAATGTTGTAAGACCCACTTACCTTCAGAAGCAGTATGCACAGACTTACGTATCCATGGTCTAAAAATATAGGTATTAAAAATACTGCATGGGGAAAAACATCAAACCACAACACAGATTTTCAAGATGTAATTATCACAACTATCCACTAGCAGGAACCAAACACTCTGCTATATAGGTAAGCTGCCATCATTTCACCTAGTTTCCTGGCTGCTCAACTATAAAGTGTTCTGCTTATATATACGGACAATGTTCTAGAATAGTATTCTAGAACTAGATTGGCTGGTGAGGCTGGAGGAGAGGTACTAACCTAAGCCAAACTGAGCTAAACTAAATTTCTTGCCTTCCACCATTCCTGCCTTCCAGCTAGCGGCTTCCTCAGCACTCCCAGGCAAATGTGTATGTGCTTTGGAGGGAGGGAGGGAGGGAGACAGAGAGAGAGAGAGAGATTTTAACTTGGCTCTTATTCATAGAAGCCCCATTGAGATAAAAATGATGGGTACAGGGGAACCCTAGGTCCAACAAACCATGTTAGCTATAATCCACACTTTTCAGTATCCATGGTGTGTGTGTGTGTGTGTGTGTGTGTGTGTGTGTGTGTGTGTGTGTGTGTGTGTGTGTGTGTGTGTGTGTGTGTGTGTGTGATTTAGGTCATTTAGGGCTCACCCAGTCAGCACATTTCCCCCCTCACTTTGGCGCTGAATAAGGAGGCAATGGTGTATCACCAGAAAAGGAGGACAAAAGGACAATTTTGTGTTATGTTTGCATGTGCTAATTTAAACTAATATTATGTGCAAATAGCGTCACAATTAGACATTGTTACCACAATTTAAGTGGGAATACACTACTGCTCACCATATTGCACAAGACTGTTACTTAGGTGACCAGCATGGGATACAGCATAGAGATAAAGATGGGCTATAAAATGAAATAAATGAATATGGCATAGTATGTAATAATGCTCTTGAAAGCCTTGTATTTTCTGCAGCATATAGAAAATAAATAAACAGAGGCCAGTGTAGTTTTTGTTAAAATACCTAACTAGCCAACAATCAGAATTTCAGAGGGAGGATCTAAACAGTGCTTTCAGAGTGTCCATTCCTGGCACCAACCCCACACTTGAAGGTCATTGAGAATTTACATGCCATAATATTCCTATCATTCATCAGTAGCCATATCAGCACATATGGGCTGCATCTTTTATTATATAATGACCTTCCCCTCCCATATCATTTTAGTTAAGAAGTTGGAGAGGGATAATTAGATCTACTGATCCATCGAAGTCCTGCTTGGTCAGAGGATACACTGGAAGTGTGGCCACTTCAATATCATCAGAGAAGTAAAGGACGCATCATGAAAAAAGAAGGGCAGACCACCTTCTCTAAGGAGAACATATATGACCACCCTAGCTTGCAGAATGAGTTTGTATCTTCCCAGGTTTCTGTTTACAGTTATTCCTTAACCCGATTTCCTCTTCTTTTCTAAGAAATCAGCAGCAATTCAGAGAATAAGAAGAAATACTTCAGAAATATTTCCAAAAGCGAGAATAAACTCTTCCAAAACAATCTTCTCTACTGGCTATTTTAGTAAATAGCCACTAATACCGAAAGCCTCCAATCTGAATCCTTTGCAGAAGAAACTCCACTCCACTAGTAATCCACTTTGGAAATCAGCCACCCTTCAAAACACCCCATTCAGCAATGTTAAGAAAATGATCTGCCCTGGATTGAAGTGGTGGAGGAAGGTTGAGTATATTAGCACTACCATTGAATGCTTTCCACTGAAGAAGCTCTTGATTCCTGAACTGTCACCAGAGTACAAAATGAGGTAGACAAGCCAGAAAATGGCCAAAAGGAGAGTTTAAAGAAAAACTAGAAGCACAGGGCTTTTCCTACTCTTTGTACCTGTTGGCATGAATTTAAATTTTCCATATTGCCAGTATTATCAGGGCACAATCAGGTATATATGAGGGGAGGGCAAAGGCTTTGTTGGAGTAATTCCTTTCATTTTTCTTGTGAAAAATGCAGCATTTTGTCTCACCACTTGTGTACACATTCAACAATAGAGATGGGCACGAAATGAACAATTTTTCATTTCCGTTTCTGTTTTTTTGTTTTGTTACACAACGAAATGACAAACGAATTTTATCTCTAAAATGAAACAAAACAAACAGAAACACCAGAAATTTTGTCGTCCATTTCATTTTAGTTACGGCAATACATTGAACTGCTTTAAAAGCTAAAAAAAATCACAAAAATGAAATAAATGGTAACGAAATGGTAACAAAACGAACGAAAACAAAAA
Source organism: Phrynocephalus forsythii (assembly GCA_029282475.1). Classification (NCBI taxonomy): domain Eukaryota; kingdom Metazoa; phylum Chordata; class Lepidosauria; order Squamata; family Agamidae; genus Phrynocephalus; species Phrynocephalus forsythii. The sequence goes on from JAPFRF010000004.1 coordinate 47,042,666, forward strand.
TGATTTTTTGCAAAAATTCGCAAGAAACGGAAACGAACTGAAACGGACCCCCTAAACAACAAACGACAAATGAAACACCATTTTTTTATTCGTGCCCATTTCTATGCAACAATAAAATATTTTTAAAGATGGGAATGAAGCATTATTGGGGACTATGGGAAGAACCATCAATTACAATACTCTAACAAGTAAGGTTTTTTTTTTAAATGGCTGAAATATTTTAGTGTCTCATTTTCAGAAATTCTGTGTGTTGAGAGGGAAGGTGACTCTTCTGACGAAGACCTGTATAAAGGTGAAAAACAAGGAGTTTTTTTAAAAAAATGAAATTTCCTATGCATCCATAGACTATATTGCTGGGAAGATTACCAAATAATACAGAGAATCTCACAAAACCTATTTAGATGTATGGTAATGGCAGCTAGGGTAACCTTTGCAATGAAATGTAAGACTTAGGAATGTCAAACGTTAGAAATGGAAAGAAAAATTAGCTGATTATCAGGTAATGACAAAGTTAATAAAATATGTTTTTAAAAAGACCATTAAAGAGATATCAGCAAAAAGGGCATGTCTATTATTTATATCTTGGAAACCCTAATATAACATAATATAGGGAGAATTTAGAAGCTAATTTTAAGCTTAAAATGGTAGAGGTGAGTGCTTAGCATTGTCTTAATCCTCTTTTTCTTGTTGATGTTGTTCTGCTTAGTTTTGTCTTAGTTTTTAATGTTGTTCTCTACTATCAGACAGAAATGAAGAATCAAAGTTTGTGCTAAATTCAACCTGAATCCAAGATGTGTAATATTTCATTAATTTCTGATTTTACTGGTGGATACTGACATTACTGAAAGCACATTTTAAAAGCGGATGTTATATGTGTTTTTTGATTGAGTAATTAGACAATTACTTTGTGTTGAGGGGGAAGGTGACTCTCCTAACTAAGAAATGACTTCCCCCCATTCAGTAGGGGTGATACCTTCACCTCTTGGCTTTTCTTCATATGGCCCAGAGCCTAATTTCAAAAGCCTTGTGGAAGCAATTGTTTCAAGTCTTAGGAAGAGGGATTTTCAGTGTTAGAGCCAAGAGCAACAATCCAAAATAGAATAACATTGGCTGTGATCCAGTACTCAATTGCAGCTAGAGCAGGCCCATTGTATCAGTTGAGATTTGTGAGTCAGCTCCTACATAAGTTCCACTGATTCAACAGGTTCACTCTAGTTTGTAACTTCTACTGGATTTTAGCCATTGTGTTAGAATAACAAACCTTTTTTGTAGTCTTGTGGGACTTCTTTTATCTGATCCCCATTTAGGATACCAATATTTCATTATCCTTCCCAAGTGCCTTACTGTTTCCCCAGCAGCTCCCTTGTAGGGGAGGGACACCACATATAGAGAGAGAGAGAGAGAGAGAGAGAGAGAGAGAGAAAGAGAGAGGCATAATAATGATGAGCCATCAAGTCAATTCCAACTTATGACCACCTTTCCCATGGTTTTCTAGATAGAAGTCTCTCAGAAGTAGCTTACCCCTCCTTTCTTTGGACACATCCTGGGACTGTGTAGCTTGCCCAAGATCACACAGGTTGGCTCTTCTGGGATGCATAACGGGGAACTGAACTCTCAGCCTCTGGCTTGAAAGCCAGTTACTTAATTCAGAAATATAAGGGAGAAGAAAGAAAGATAAGAGATAATACGGCGAAAGAGAGTGAAGGACAGCAGGGTAAATATGTCAAATGTTGACTGCTTCCACATATTGCTGGCTTCGTGCCTGTCTATAACCAGGATGTGGCTTTAGATAAATTAAAACACATTCCAAAATGTGGTCCTTAGAAGAAGAAAAATTGCATCTTCTGTGTCTACAGGCACACCGATGAAAGTAATAACTGCATCATGCTTGATACAAAAGGAGACTGTGGCTACATTTCCAAACACTACACACTCAACAGTACTGTATTTCCATATCATGATAGGCCAGTGCTCTGGTCAGTAATTTCAGCTGAGTTTTTCCCCCCTTTTCTTTTAGCTGAAATGGTTTATTATTTACCCAATGCTGTTTGAAATTAAACATGCAATTGTTTGGGGCCTTTCCTCTAAGACACAAGGGATGTTTTTCATAAAGACGAGATACAGTGATGGGTTCACGTGAGGGGGAAAAAAACAGTCCCAAGAAGCCAAGAAGAAACATGAGTATTTCCTCGACTGTGTCTATAAAGCATGATGGTAAAGTGGAACTCATAATTCACAGAAAGAAGAAATTGTACATCTGGAAAAATGTCAACAAGTCTACTTTCCACTCTGAAATTATATTAGCTCCGAAAGAGAATGCCATTTTTCCTGCAGGACATTAGCAACAGCAAACATGTTGTGTTGGAAACAGTCAAAGGAGCATAGTGAGGGTTTTCCGATCTAGCGGCATGAGAGGAAAACGCTGCTCCAGTTCGCCCAAGATTTAGAGCAATTATAATGATACACTCATCTCCTCTTACATTAGACAGTCTGAAAGCTAAAATCCATTGCTTATTTGAGAGCATTTTAATAGATTCTTTTTTCATTTCATAGCATGGCAAGATGAATAAACACAGATCAGTGCTTTTTAAAGAATTTCTTTCGACATTCTGTTCCAAACCTGTTCTGATGTTTGAGGGTTCCAAAACTACTTATCTTGTTTCCAAAGGAAGACCAATATCGCTCGTGTGTTTTTTTAAATCCTCCCCAATGTTTCTACAGTAGGTTTGCACACCCCAGTGTCCTCTACTTACTTTAGACTGCAACTTCCAAAAGCACCAGCCAGCACCAATGATGCCCTGTCTAGTTTGACCTCCAGCGGACCTATAGCTGTAATATCAGCAAGCAGTAGGTATTTTGCAAGCCAGTCCCTCTGCATCATGGAATACATAAAGCTTGGGAAAGTTACAGAATTCCAGGGACCACAGATGGGCATCCCTTGGAAGACCTCCTCCCATTTCTTAATTTTCTCCTGCCACCTTTAAAATAAATGTTAAGGCTGATTACACCACTGTTTAGGAGGCTATTTAGGCTAGATCTAAATATGGCAATCAGACATCTTTGCTGAAGCAACAAAGTGAACCAGACCCATCCACACACACCCCACCAGAATGGTCCTACCTGCACCTTCCTGTCCCACTAAGGGCTTCTGAATTTTTGGTGCAGCTAGGATTGACCCACAGTGAGCCTTCCCCTAACTGGCCAATCTTGTGAAGTGGCTGAATAAGATAGCCACTTCAGGATACCAGAAAATTAATCACTTCTCCAGGTGTGGGGAAGTGGAGAAAAATAAGTGTGTATATTGGGGCAGTGGGTATTCACTGTACTACTTTAAAAAAAGTTAAATGGAAAACTTCCTTCCAGAAGGTTTTGTTTGTTTTTCTTTTAAAGGTCGAGTTAAGAGTCAGTCCACTTCAGCTGAATTTTAAAAAGAAACATGGATGGACTTCAGCAATGTAATGCCTACCTTCTCTCACGCATATCCCAAATACAGTATCTCAGTTCAATGCTGCTCTTTCGACAGCATTCCTCCAGTTTGGTTTAGGAATAAATGAATATATCAGGTTTGGTCAATTTCAAATTCTCATTTAAAAAAAAAAAAGTTGGAAATTCCATTCTTTCCTATCTTCAAGAATGTGTCCCTGAATTTTGAGAATTGCAGAAATCCACAACAAAATTTGTACACATTTCTGTGCACAGTTCTCCTAATAAATACATTTTCTATCCAACATATGTAACCACCTATTTTCAAGACACATTTTTGCACATTATTTTCTCTCGTGTGTGTATTCTGCATGTGCTTCTCCAGACTGTAAAATATTTTTTTTTTTATGTATTGGGAAAACCTGAACACTTGAACCTTGCAATATTCAAAGTGGAAATTTCAAAGACTACCATGTCAGGTTGCATATATGCTTAGGATTGTGCACAATTACTTACATTACATTAAAATGAGAACCATACCTACTTCTTTCTCACTGCCAGTTTTGGTAGTTTACTACATTTGGCAAAATCCTTCCCTTCACCTCTTTCTGTGTAACTCTTTGTGCTTCTACACAAAGTCTATTTCTCTTTTTTGCTTATGGGTTCTAAAGGTGTCGCAGTCTGTGTCTGGTCTTTAGAAGCATGTGTTCTTTTGCTCTTGGTTGTTGTGATGATTAAAACTGGGAAAGTACAGCCTGGAGAGGAACACTTTTGATTTTATTCTTGATTGTGTACAAAGGAATGGTACAGTAATTAATTATGATAGTCAAAACACAGACTTGTGTTCTGGTCCTAGTTTGGTTTTGCCTTTGGTCCTTGTTTCTGTGGCACGCATCTGATGAAATGGTGCCTTACTAGTAATATTATGCAGGCATTTTCTGTTTGCACATGTGTGCTTTCAGGGGGACGTCATTGTTGATTCTGGAGTCTAATGTTTTTCAGTAGGAAAGTGTGTTGGTTCCTTTTCTTGTTGCCACAGCCCATAAGGAACAGATTTACTGCCCTTTTCTGCAGGTTTCAAAGGCAGGGGAAAGAGCCTAGACGCTGCAAGCCATACAGTAGGGTTGCATGGCCTTTGCATACACCATGCTTGCTTAAGACAGTGATTATTTGGTTGATTGTAGTACATTATTGATTTCCATTAGGAACGAGAACCACAGAATTCAAACTAGACTACTTTCACTTAGATGGATCTGTTCTACGGCAGCTTGACAGCCAGTTTGAGTTTTCTTACTGGAGCTGAGAGATGATTTGACATGGGAAGCAAACACTAAAGATTTGATGAAGAAAGCACAGCAGAGATTATACTGTTTGAGAATCCTCAAGAAGAAGAATCTTTCAAAAAATCTGCTGCTGGCTTTTTACCAGTGTGCCATAGAGAGTGTGCTGACCTATGGTCTGTGTGCGTGGTATGGGAATTGTACAGCCAGAGAAAGAACAATGCTGTCCAATGTTGTTAAGACTGCGGAGAGAATACTGTATATACTCGAGTATAAGTCGACCCGAGTATAAGTCGGGGCCTCTAATTTAAACCCAAAAACTGGGAAAATTTATTGACTCAAGTATAAGCCTAGGGTGGGAAATGCAGCAGGGCCTGGCAACTCCTCCTTTGTGAGCTGGGTGTGTGTGTGGTGTTTAAAATGACTTTTAGCCACCAAGGCAAGTGCTTGAGTTGGTGGCTAAAAGTCATTTTAAACATTGTTTTAAAATGACTTTTTAAAAAGTCATTTTAAACATAGGGGGTCAGGAGAAGTGGCGTACAATGTTTAAAATGACTTTTAGCCACCGACCAAAACTTGCCTCAGTGGCTAAAAGTACTGACCTGAATATAAGGCGAGGACACCTTTTTTCAGCCCAAAATTAGGGCTGAAAAACTAGGCTTATATTTGAGTATATACAGTAATTGGGTGTACTCTCCCTACTTTAGACCAAATCTATGATTCCAGGTGTTATAAGAAAACTGTAGAGATTGTGCAGGATCTCACATACCCTGGAAATGCTCTCTTTCAGCTTCTGCCCTCTAGGAGGAGATACAGGGTCATTAAGACCAGGACTAGAAGCATGAAGAATAGCTTCTACCCAAGAGCGGTTTTGGCCTTGAATGCAGCGAAATGCAGTTTCTGAGGGAGCTTCTGTAATTAGTTTTCAGAGTTTTGGATTTTTTAGAGTTTTAGAGTTTTTAGAGTTTTTAAGTGTGTTAGGGGGTTAAATGTGTGTATATGGGATGGGGGATAGATATTTTTGTATGTTGTTAGGTCCTGTAGATTCTTTCAATCTCGCTGTTCTGCGCAGGACAAGGACAATACAGATTTATCTATCTATCTATCACCCTGAAATAAAACCAGATCATCCTCAATCAGGAGCGTGACTGACTGATTGACTGACGTCTGAAAGAACACTGTCTTTCTAGATATAAGCCTCAATATAAACCTCAACCTGGTTTTTCATTAGCTACTTCATGAATTCTTCAGAATCAAAAGATAGGTTAGTTAAATTCAATTACACAAAGACACTAAAATGAAGTAAAATGGCATCCCCATGCTTCACCTTTCACAAAGTCATTCTGTGTTGGAAATGAAGGATTTAAAGCACAGTTTCAGTCTAAATTGTATGTTAAATATGGTTCCCAAGAGGATCGTTCTCAAGAAAAATAATATGCATTTATTTCAAAACAGAATAGAACACCATCCAAAAATCCATCAGAACACAAAGGAGCTCGCATTGAAGACAAATACATCTCAATTCCATCGTCCCTTAGGGATATTTTATTTCAAGCACTTTGGGCTTTTTATTTATGTTTATGTTTTTATTCAAAATACCTTTTCAAATAGACTCCCAGTCTGACAATTCTATCCTTTCCCATGTTTTGCATTTCACTTTTGTGTAGTCATAGTTTGCATGTTCAGCCAACTGAAAAAATTATGAGAGTTCTAATAATAAGACTTCTAATAAGTCTTTGCAGAAAGAAGCCCCTAATGCAATCACAGAATCATAGAGTAATTGAGTTGGATTGGTGCCTATAAGGCCATCAAGTCTAACTCCCGGTTCAATGCAGGGAACTATGTTAAAGCAGAACTGGCAGACTTCAGAACTCCAGTTTTCTCTTGAATGCCTTCAGTGCTCACAGGCTAATTGGTTCTATTTAACAGTTAAGATGTTTTTCCCGTTATCTAGTCTAAACTAGAGATGAGCAAAAAAGGAAAAACGACACTGTTCCATCGTGTCGTAAAGTTACAAAATGTTCTATAACATAACAAAACGGCAAATAGCATTTTGTTACAAAACTAAACACCATTTTCACTGCTGAAATGAAATGATTCATGAATTTCCCTCCTCTGTTCTCTTGTTCTGGCCCCCGCCACCCAGCTGTTTTTGACAGCTTGACCTGTCAAAGCCAGCTGGGTGGTGGTGGCCAGAATGGGAGAGCAGAGCATAGTTTTGAATTTCCCACTGCCTGCTCCATTCCTCCATTGTCGCCTCCCCACAGCCTGAGCTGTTTAAAAAAAAACACTTGGGGTGAGGGGAGCAACAAAAGGAGAATGGAAAAGGCCACAGGATATTCAAAACTGTGCTTCACTGTGCCCTTCTGAGCCAGACAAGGGTGGGTTGTGTACCCACTCGACCCTTGCCTGTCCAAGAAGGGACAGAGGAGTACAGTTATGAATTCCATGCCTCAGGAGCACTCTCGCTGCTGTGGTGTAGAATTCAAAACCATGCTCCACTATGCCCTTCTCAGCCAGGCAAAGCTTTAGTAGGTATACGACCCGCCCACCCCTTGCCTGACTGAGAAGGGCCCAGAAGAAGGGGGCTGACAGGGCGAGCACTGACTTCACTGCTCGCCCTCTCATCCTCCTATGATGTTGAGGGGATCTCAGCTTCCAAGGACACAGCAGGCAGCTGAGAGGGTGAGCACTGACTTCACTGCTCACCCTCCCAGCCCCCTGCTGTGTCATGAAAGCCCCCTGCTGTGTCAAGCAGAGTTCCAAATAATTTTGATTTATTTCTTAACAAAACAAAATTACTTCCCCCGGGCTGGAATAAAGACGCAAGACTCATGCGTTGGGAACAGGGCCAAGGTTTATTTTTCAAGTGCAGTCAAATTCCATCACACAAAGGAGGGTGCAGCCATAGTGCAGAAACTAATTGGGACCGGGAGGTCTACCTGGGACCTCCCCCCACAGCATTTAGTTTTGGGCGAGTCCAAAGCCCCTCAGAGGTGCTGTCCCTCAGTCGGCGCCCCCACGGCTGTCTAGTACTATATGTCCTCCCCCCAGGCAGCTGGGTGCCATCATGTGACCGGTCCCTCTCCCTGAGGGGGGATCTCCAAGTCCTCCTCACCCCGGGTGCTGTAATTTCCTGATCCTCAGCACCCAGGGGGTTGGGGGTTATAGCTTGATGTTAATTAAAACTCACCAGATGCTACAAAATTCAGCACTACCCACCCCTTAACACAAACTCCCAGGCCTGAAACCCCTGTACCCTGCCCAATGCGAGTGAGGGATAGGCAAAAAATCCCAGCCTAGAGCAGCCAATCCCCCAGGCCGGGCAAAAATTCCTATCCGGCCCCAAAGGGGACCAATATCTTCCTACTCACAATTATTACCAGGTGGGCAGGTGGAGAACACTGATGTAAAAAGAGGCCAGGCAGGTGGAGACGCTGGGCTTCTGTAGGTCACTTCAGAGAACATTCTCAAAAGAGAGGGAAACACATAGGCATCAGTCCTAGAAAGAGAACATCTGTCTTTACTAAGAAATCTCAGGTAAGAATTTTTATTTAGGCACTATGTAAATAAGCAAGGTTATGATCCATAGCAACAAACAAACACTCTTTCTGGATTTACTAACTTCTTTGAAATAGCTGGATGTCAAAGGAAACCACCTCTTTCCTCAAATGAGACACCCTTCAAGGATTGCTCTTCTAAAAGGCAGGTCCTGAATCTTACAATGTGTTACTCAAAATCTCTTCCCCCTCATGCACAGTCGGTTCCTCCAGAAAACACATCCCAAGATGTGTTCTTGAGATGCGGTGACCAGAATTGTACACAGTACTCCAGGTGTGGCCTTACTATTGTTTTGTATAATGGCATTATAATGTTGGCTGTTTTATTTTCAATCCCCTTTTTGATAATCCCTAGCATGGAATTGGCCTTCTTCACTGCTGCCACACATTGGGGAGACACCTTCATGGAGCTGTCCACCAACACACCAAGATCTCTTTCCTGATCTGTCACGGATAACTCAGAGCCCATGAGTTGATAGATAAAGTTTTGATTTTTTGCCCCAATATGCATTACTTTACATTTGGCTACATTAAAACGCATTTGCCATTTCATAGCCCATTCCCCCAGTTTGGAGAGATCCTTCTGGAGCTCTTCACAATCTTCTCTGGTTTTTACCACACGGAAAAGTTTTGTGTCATCTGCAAACTTGGCCACCTCACTGCTTATCCCTGTCTCCAGGTCATTTATGAACAGATTGAAAAGCACGGGTCCCAGGACAGAGCCCTGGGGCACACTGCTTTTCACCTCTCTCCATTGTGAAAATTTCCCATTGACACCTACTCTTTGTTTCCGGGATCTCAACCAGTTCTCATTCCATAAGAGGACCTGCCCTCTTATCCCCTGACTGTGCAATTTTCTCAGCAGTCTCTGGTGAGGGACTGTGTCAAAAGCCTTTTGAAAATCCAGATAGACTATATCCACCGGTTCACCCAAATCTACATGCCTGTTGACCTTTTCAAAAAATTCTAAAAGATTTGTCAGACAAGACTTACCCTTGCAGAAGCCATGCTGATTTTCTCTCAGCAAGGTTTGTTCTTCTATGTGTTTTAAGATTTTTCTCTTGGATGAGGCTTTCCACCATCTTCCCTGGGACAGATGTAAGGCTAACTGGCCTGTAGTTTCCCGGGTCCCCCCTCCTTCCTTTTTTAAAAACTGGTGTGACATCTGCTATCCTCCAGTCCCACGGCACTGTGGCCGTTTTAAGAGACAAGTTGCATATTACCGTTAAGAGATCTGCAATTTCATTTCTCAGTTCCCTAATAACCCTTGGGTGGATGCCATCTGGGCCCGGTGACTTGTTAATCTTCAATTTATCAATTAGTCCAAAAACATCCTCTCTTTTAACCTGTATTTGATTTAATTCTTTAGTCAAGAGGGGCGGCTCAGGCAGCGGAATCTGCTTAAGGTCTTCTGTCGTGAAGACAGAAGCAAAGAACTCATTTAATTTTTCTGCAATTTCCAAGTCCTCCTTAATCTCCCCTTTTCCTCCCTCACCATCCAGAGGGCCAACTGGTTCTCTGGCAGGTTTTCTACTTCTAACATATTTAAAGAAGCTTTTATTATTACCCTTTATATTGCTAGCCATGCATTCCTCAAAATCTTTCTTTGCCTCTCTTATTATCTTCTTACATTTCTTTTGCCAGAGTTTGTGTTCCTTTTTATTTTCGTCATTTGGGGAGGATTTCCATTTACAGAAAGACCTCTCCTTGTGCTTTAGAGCATCTCTAACTCCACTTGTTAACCATGCCGGTGCCCTCTTGGACTTAAATGAGCTCTTCTTTGTTTGTGGTATGCACTTGTGGTGGGCCTCTGTTACTGTTGTTTTAAACAGGTTCCATGCACTCTGAAGAGATTGGATTCTTCCAACCTTCCCCTTCAATTTCTTTCTAACTAGTTTCCTCATCGGAGGAAAGTTTGCTCTTCGAAAATCAAGGGTTTTTATGTCTGATTTGCTTGACACTCTTCCTCCAACATGCATGGCAAAGGAGATTGCAGCATGGTCACTGTTCCCCAGAGGCTCAGTGACATTCACATCCCTGACCAGGTCCTGAGTATCAGACAGTATTAGATCCAGAGTTGCCTGTTCTTGGGTGGGCTTCATGACAATTTGCTCTAAGGCACAGTCATTCAGCAAGTCGAGAAATCCACTTTCTCTTTCTTACCCGGAGCTCGCAGTGGCCCAGTCAATGTGGGGATAATTGAAGTCCCCCATGATTACTATCCTATCCTTCTGAGACACCTCCATGATTTGTCTCCTCATTTCAAGGTCCCCCTCAAGTTTTTGATCTGATGGACGATAGAATACCCCAACTATCACATCACTCCTTGGACCTGGTAGTTTAACCCACAATGATTCTATAGTGGAGTCAGACCCTCTGTCAATCTCCATTCTGCTGGATTTTACCCCTTCTTTGACATAGATGGCCACTCCCCCTCCAACCCGCCCCTCTCTATCCCTTCTATAGAGTTTATAGCCTGGGATTGCTGTATCCCACTGGTTCTCTACATTCCACCAGGTTTCTGTTATGGCTATTATATCAATGTTATCCCTAGCTGCCAAATGTTCAAGTTCTCCCTTTTTTGGCCGGAGGCTTTGAGCATTGGCGTAGAAGCACCTGTACAGTGGGTTCTGCAACAATAGCTGCTGCTTTGTTCTCCCCCACAGGTATTATTTTCAGTAGACAAACTATCACATTCCATTATTCTCCAAGTACTAATACCTGCTATGTCATCTCTATGTGATTCTCTACCCTTTCCAACCTCATTCCCTGTGGATGAGGTGCCACTCAGCTCCTGTTGGCTTTCCCCCAGTTATCAGTTTAAAAGCTGTTCTGCAGCCTTTTTGAGGTTGAGTGCCAGCAATCTGGTCCCATCATGATTCAAGTGCAACCCGTCCCTCCTGAACAGGTTTGGCTTGTCCCAAAATGTTCTCCAGTTCCTGACAAATCTAAAGCCCTCCTCTCGACACCATCGCCTCATCCACGCATTGAGGCTTCTGAGCTCTGCCTGCCTGGCGGGTCCTGCACGAGGAACAGGTAGCACTTCTGAAAATGCTGGACTTCAATCTTCTTCCTAACAACTTGAACTTGGCTTCCAAGACTGACCGCCTGGCCTTCCCGACATCATTGGTACCAACATGTACCATGACCACTGGCTCCTTCCTGGTTCTCTCTAACAAGCTATCTAGATTTCTCGTGATGTCTGCAACCTTTGCACGTGGCAGGCAAGTGACCCTACGGTTATCATGCTCATCACAAATCCATCCCTCCATATTTCTAATTATAGAATCCCCTAGCAGAAGGAGCTTCTCTCCTGCAGCCTGTTCTTCTACATGTACCTGATCCTGTATCTCATCAATTGTGATGAGGGAGAGATCTTCAGGTGGAACCAGTTGTTCCTTGGTGTGTGCCTCATGAGGTGTGATGAGGGAAAGAGCCTCAAATTGATTGTGCAATATAAAACTCTCTGAGCAATCCCTTGGCCTTCTACTCCTTTGAGTCACATTCCTCCACACATCTACCTCCTGGGTTGGGGAAGTGATTACATCCTCAGAAGTGTGCCCTGTCTCTTCTTGGACCTGGATAGTCTGTTTCGCACTGTCCAAGAACCGCTCAAGCTCCTTAATATGTTGCTGGTTCGATATGCGGGCCTCTAGCTCCTGGACCTTCTCTTCTAATAGTGCAACCAGCTTGCACTTGCAGCAAGTGTAGTTCTCTGTGCGTTTTGTCAAGATGACAAACATGGCACAAGTGTTACAGGTAACTACAGCTGCTCCCTCAGACTCCATTTTAATGAGTGCAGTATTCTGGGCCTTGAAGATTTTACAGTGTTACTAACTACTATTCTAGAAATAATAATCTATTACCAATGTTCCTCCTTTTATGTCAAAAGGAGGACAGCAGGGCTGTTGACTGCTCAGGGTTGTGAGTGGGCCTTATCCTGATGCAACAGGGAGATGATGGCCCCATGCCATATAGGAGGTGACAATACATCTCCTATATTGAGCAAAACGGAAGCTTAGACCACTAAAGAGGAGAATTAGAAGCCTAATCTATAATGGCTACTCTAAACTGTCCATTCACATGTATTCTTAAAATTTATTTCAAAATGATTTAACTTAACTAGAATATCTCATTTCTTGTAACAAAAAAGCCATTTTTGTTGCTAGTACAATTCCTTTTTTGAAATGCATCTCCTTAATGACAGCAGCAACAGCCACCAAAAAGGTTCATTTCAGACAAATGTGTTGCTTTGATTTGTCTCTTCTAGATCTAACTGGACTATAGTTCCCATGCCCGTTAGATGAGCTGTTAGAGGGTGATGAGAACTGGAACCCACTTGGTGGAAGCTGCTCTACAATCAGCTCTAGCCACTTCCACCCGTTGTCTTCTGCATAATGAAGACATGGGCAGAACAAGGAAACTGCAGACCATTGAATCTGTGCTTACGATTTTTACTATTTAAAATGTTAAGCTGAAAAAAAGGCATTGTTTCAGATTTTCCCAGTGCCTGTTTGTCTTTAGGGCAGGGAACTATTTGTATAAGCCAGCCAATGCTGCCAGATGAAATTTCACACAAGAGCCTTTCATTTCCCCCTTTTACTCCAGAGAAAATAAGCGGGCCACTTTAGGGAAGAAAATATACTTCCCACCACAGATGTCTGATTGCACCCCCTCCCAGAAAGAAAGCTGAGGTGGAAAGGAGCCCTTTTCGATGAAAGCGGGAGAGTTTCATTCACACCCCATTAGTTTCCATTCTGCTGAACTGTCGAGTGATTTCTATTTCACTCTGGCTTTTACCTTGACATCCCATTGTCAAACTTCCTAATAATATGGTGCTATTACATCTCTGACATTATTTGAACAGCTTTGCCAGCTTTGGGATAGAAATAAACAAACTCCAAATGCACGACAGGGCATGAACTTCCTTTCAAGGAACTTTCTGTCTGAATTCTGTGGTAACTTTCTCCTCTAGCACTTATCAAAATATTTGTGCAGTTGATGGCATGACAACCAAATGTTCCTTGAGGATATAATCTTTGCCCCCACACATGTGCAAAGTCTGAGAGCTTTTTCCTTTTCTTTGTAATGGTGAAATAATGGGCCTTTCCTCAAACTGGTTCCTTGTGTCCTCACTCCTCAAGTATAATTCCTGCCATTCTCACTCCCAGCCTTTCTAGAAATTACCTGATGGGAAGAAAGCTGGAGTAATGTAGCTGAAACAAGAAAGGCAAAAGATCAAATACTAAAGTTTTTATGTATGTATGTATGTATGTATGTATGTATGTATGTATGTATGTATGTATGTATGTATGTATGTATGTATGTATGTATGTATGTATGTACAGTTTTCATTTGGGGATGAAATGATCATTATAAATAATAAATAAATAATCACATTAAATATCTTAACAGGAAGGAATCAACTGAAAGAATGCAGAGTCCTTTCTAATCATTTCCTCTTTATTCCGAACTGGACAGCAGAGTCATTGGGAAACTTTACCTCTCCCAGTGGCTTTGAAAGGGTGCTAAGAAACCTTCCTTTAAGGGATTTAATCTGATGTTTATTTTTTGGGTAAGTCTGCCTGTATGTAGCAAAGTCCCCACAGCAAAATGGATAGAAGTATACACACTTTGTATGTAGAAAAATGAGTGAATGCAGGAGGAGACGAATGTAGTTCCAACCAAAATAGAGAAAAAGTGTACACTTTCCAAAAGAGAGAGGCAGGAGGTGTCGCTGGCCATTTTGCTAACACCTCTAGATTTTAGTTTCTGCTACATTTTGGTGCCCTGGGGCATGAGGGCAACCCCCTAGCTCTTCCCTAGCTATGACCCTGCTAATACTAGTTATCTGGCATTGCCCCCCCACAGCGAAAGACCACGTGAGGCCATTTCGTGGGTTGAACTAGGGCCACACTTTATTCAACATTTCAATCAAACATCATAACACCAATGCAAGCCTTTGTGGCGCCTGCAGAAGCGCAGGTTAGAGTCGGTGCCAGAGGGTCTCCCCGGACCCTTCCGACTCAAGAGCATTGGGTGAGTCAAACCCCCTGCAGATCTGCTACCTCAGCAGATCTGCAGGGCCGGCAAAATTCCCACCCCTGCCTGGGTCCCCAGGGAGCTTTACCTGCTCCCCACGCCCAAGCAAGGCCTGTTAGAAGGATCCATGCCCCATGCTGTGACCTCTCAATCTGCAGCAATTAGAGCAGGATGCTCCACAGGGGATCTTAGAATTTAACTCGCCGGCTCTAACCCCCAGCACTACCGCCAGTGTGACCAATAACCAGGGCTGCCCTACTAGCCCAACCCCCAAGCACCAGCATGGGATAGGCGAAAAATCCTCCTTCCACACAGCCAATCTAGAAAGGAGGCAAAAATTCCTATCCGGCCCAAATTGCGACCAGATAAACTCATGCTAGTACTACGAAAGCGGTGGGTGGGCGGGGAATGCTCAATGACGAAAGAGGCTTCGGCCTGGGTGGACGCAGCATTTATAGGGCTGCCCCGCCCAGGCCCTGAAGCCCTGCTGCCTCCCTCTCGCGAGGCTTCGCGGGGGGGGGCAAGGAAGCTCTGCAAGCTGACAAGCAGCTGCGGAGCGAACATTGCCCCCCCACGGCGAAAGACCACGCGAGACCATTTCATGGGTTGAACTAGGGCCACACTTTATTCAACATTTCAATCAAACATCATAACACCAACATAAACCTTTGAGGGGCCTGCAGAAGTGCAGGTTAGAGTCGGCGCCAGAGGGTCTCCCCGGACCCTTCCGACTCAAGAGCATTGGGCGAGTCAAACCCCCTGCAGATCTGCTACCTCAGCAGATCTGCAGGGCCGGCAAATTCCCACCCCCTGCCTGGGTCCCCAGGGAGCATTACCTGCTCCCCACAGCCCAAGCAAGGCCTGTTAGAAGGATCCATGCCCCACGCTGTGACCTCTCAATCCACAGCGATTAGAGCAGGATGCTCCACAGGGGATCTTAGAATTTAACTCGCTGGCTCTAACCCCCTAGCGCTATCGCCACAGTCAGGGGCCTAGCTTGCTATGACCCCTGACTCCCCCCGCACCCACAAGCTGTAAGTGGATGCAGGCCCCTCATTATGTCATCCAAAAACAGTTCCATGCCAAGCTCAGAGAGGTGGACCCCATCAGATCGATAAAGCTCCGGTCTTGCCAAAGTAATCCTGGGGTGCCCGATAACCACCCCCCCCGCTGCAATAACAGCCCTGCACACTTCCCGATTCACCTTTCTTCTCGAGGTATTGATACTCTGAGGACAATCAGCTCTCCAACGAAATCTAGGTATAATAGTTGACCACACCACCCAAGACTCAGGAAAATTAGCCCTCCACTTGGCTAAGTCTGCCAAAATATCGGCAATTAAGGACTTGCCAGACTGCATGGTCAAATCGTTCCCCCCCCAGGTGAATCAGCAAAATGTCAGGAGGTCCACCAGCTGCAGCGGATGAGGCAGCATGCAAAAACTGGTACCACTGCATGCCCCTCGCCCCCCTCCATTCAATCGTGGCCCTAGCTCCCAAGCCTAGGTTGATCCCCCAGGCTGTTCGGCTGGCCTGCTTCCTGGCCCAGAACACATAACTATGCCCAACGAACAGGATCCTACACCTGGAAACATCAGGCTTAGGCCCTGCAAAGAAACAAAGAACATGTTAATTGGTGCTTAGCGTTCGAACATACCCTGCATACCTTCTAGAGGACCATCTTCCAATAGCCTTAATGGCTTGTGGGCCATAACCCAAGGCAGCAGCCGTTGATGCCGCCCCAATTCGAAAAGAATGAGTTCCAAATTGCAGATGAGCGAGTCCCACACCCTCCAAAGCCAGGCTGGTGAGCCTCCAAAACTGATATTTAGTCAGGGGACTACCATCCTTGTGGCGAAGCAAAGAGCCCTCTCCCGCCCCCCTAAGAACCAAATATGCATCCAATGCCTGAACCGGACAAATATCTGAATCCAAACAAGGCCCCAAGGTGACCCCCTGACCCCTACCCCACTGATCCGTTTTTGACCTTCGCACCCGCACATAGATCCCATCCCCCCGTCTGGTGACGTCACTCATCTGCAGCTCCCACCGGGAGCGGTCAGTCTTAGAAGCTGCCACGAGCTCACTGACCCTAAAAGCCCCGAAAAAGGCCAACAGGGACGCTACATGGAACAGCGCAGCCTCGTACTCATCAGCACACAATATCGGCCACTGGGCTGCAATCTTAACAAGCATGGCCGGTGTTATAGGGGCTCGATCATCTGGTGCACACCTAACTTCCTTAGCCCAACCCTCCAACATTTTATGCAGTCTAAAGTCATTCATTACATCCTGGTAGCCACCTGCCTTTGCCTGAAAGGCGAGCGCCGCCAGCTTGCCCTGCATGGAGCCCAGGGTCAGGCCCTTTCTATGAAGATACACCAAAAATTGCCTCAGATGATCAAGGGGAATCGGCCATACAAGATAAAGGCCATACTCAGACCTAAAGCTCTCAAATTCCTTCATGGCCGCCTCATAGCCCCTCCTAGTCCTGGGCGCCAGAGCCAAGCCTAGGGCCCAGTCGGCCTCTTCCCGCCAATCAGCCATACCTCCTCGGGCAGGGTCTCCAACAGGTCACACGCTCCTGGGGCCAAAGCCCTGAAACGGTCAACCTGTTGGCGCGAAAGAGCATCAGCCAAGGTGTTAGAAAGACCAGGTACATGACAGGCATGCAGAACGATGTTATACTGTAAGGCACGCAGTGTTAAGGCCCGAACAAGACCCATAACCCTTTCCGACCTGGAAGATTGGTTATTAATGGTGTGGACCACAGCCATGTTGTCACACCAAAAACGTACGACTGAATTAGACCAGGCCTCCGACCACAACCAAAGAGCCCCCACAATCGGAAAAAGCTCTAAAAAGGTCAAGTCCCTCATTATTCCACTCTCCACCCAGTCAGGCGGCCAAGAGCCATAACACCACCTGCCCTTCCAGTAAATTCCGTAACCCAAAGATCCAGCTGCATCGGTCTGGACCTGAAAATTGGGGCCCATGAGCATCTCAGACCGCCAGAATGAGATCCCATTGAAATCCTGCAAAAACTGCAGCCAAACTCGAAGGTCTGCGCGCATGCCCTCCGAAATCCTGACCCGATGATGCGGCTTTCTCAGGCCCTGCATAGCTGCACAAAAATGGCGTAAAAAAGGCCTTCCTGGGGCAACCACCCTACATGCGAAGTTCAAATGTCCCACAAGTTCCTGAAGTTCCTTCAAAGTAACCTTGCGACATCCCATCATGGTGACCAATCGTTCTTTCAGTATGGCCAATTTATCCCCAGGCAATCTACACGCCTGCTCCCAAGTGTCGATGTCAATACCCAAGAAGGTCAAATAGTGTGCTGGGCCCTCCGTCTTATCCTCTGCCCAAGGCAGGCCGAGCTCTTCCGCCAGCCCTTGAAACGTATGCAGAAGAAAGAGGCAGTTCCCAGTCCCCTTCTGCCCACAGAAAAGAAAATCATCCAGGTAATGCACAACCCCCGGCAGTCCCGTGTAATCTCTCACCTTCCACTCAAGGAAAGTGCTAAACATTTCAAAAGTGGCACAAGACACGGAGCAACTGAAGGGGAGCGCCCTATCCATATAGAATTTTCCCTGAAACTGGAACCCCAACAGCTCAAAGTCATCGGGATGAACCGGCAAGAGTCTAAACACTGACTTAATATCGCACTTTGGCAGCTCAGCCCTGAGACCGCAGGCCCTGATCTTCCTAATGGCCTTCATCAAAGGATGTATACCGCACGGAGCAAACTTCCTGCGGTATACCATCATTCACCAACATACCTTCTGGATACGATAAATGATGAATAAGCCTGAACTCGCCTGCCGCCTTCTTAGGTACCAGACCCAAAGGAGAAACCCTAAAGTTCTGTGTAGGGGGAAAATCAAACGGGCCCAGCACCCTGCCCTCCAATCTTTCTTTCTCAATCTTTTCAAAGGCTACGTGCTCCATTCCCCTCAAAGATTTAAGATTCTGTGCAGAAGTCGGAACGCGTGCACCCTCAAACTGAATCCTAAAACTGAACCGAAAACCCTCCAACAAAAACTGTGCCGCTGTCCTTTTAGGATAGCGCCGCCACCAGTCACTGAGAGGACCCAAATCTGCTGACACTTAATTGGGCTGGGGCCCCTTGGCCAACGTGGAACCACCTGGTGGCTTCTTGGAAGCACACCCATCCCGTCCCCCAGACTGCTGCCCCTTTGCCCTACTGCAGTTAATGGAAGGGTGCTGCGCGCCACAAATGGAACATTTGTGGCGAAAATGACAGGGTTTGTGGTTGCAAACGCCCTGCCCATTGTAATCCCAGCAAACCAGCCTTGGTTGTACTTGCTGGCTCCCCACTGGTCGAGCAGCCACTCCCACAGCCTGCTTTCTAATAATATGTCCGCTATCAAAGCGTTCCCCCAAAGCCGGCCTGACTGGTGTCATGAGTTGCAACCACAAATACGAAAGGGGCTCATCCCACCGTAGGTGTGGCTGCGTGGCCGCTTTCATTCTAAACTTCTCATCATAGGTCAACCAAGCAAAACCCGGGAAGTCGACATATGCTTTATAAATCATATCCTGATACTTGATCATCGACTGCATACGCCATGGGTGTGCTTGGAGAACCGTCAACATATAAATACAGTATGCTGGAAGCCAATTGGCCCAGCACCTATGCGGTTTCCTTCTGAGGCGCCGCTCCCAGTCCTTCGGGTCTTCCTTATCAATTTCCTTCTGGTCAAGCTCTCTGTTCAGCAGGCTAAAAATGTCTATATAATCCCCCCTCCATATCTTCTCCCTAGTGCTTTGCGCAAGGTGATCACCAAGTGGGGTAGCGTAATCAGCATATGGCATTGCCGTGTAAGGTACTCCAGCATAGACAGCCCCTGAGCCCCAATGACCCCCGTGCTGACCCGCCGGCCAACCCAACGCCTGTTGTGGCGGTATCTGGTTCCATCCCCCAGGAACAGGCCCTTGCGCCTGACCAGCAATACCCAGCTGCCCAGGAGGCTGTGTTGCTGGGAAACCACCTGCAACCCCAGCCGGCCACTGCATGCCGTGAGAACCTCCCTGCCAGGCCGAAGAGCTAGGCCATGGGCCCACAGCACCTCCTGCCGCCACAGTAGCTTCCGTGCCTGCGGCCACGCCCCAAGCTCTGCCCCGCCAAGTAGGTTGTGCCTGCCCGGAGCCTGTCCCAGGACCTCCCAGCTGTGTCTGGAACCCCAAACAGGGAACAGTCTCTGGTGCCACTGCCAACTCACAATTGAGTGATTCTGCAGAAGATGAGGCCCCAACATCACTTCTCAAGAAACCATCCGGACTCCGCTGGGGACCACCACCCTGCAAAAGCTGGACATCAGGCTGAGTCGGCTCCGCAGACCTTTCTCCCATCTCCGGCACCTGAGCAGCAGCCCCCATACAATCATCATGGGCCTCCAACGCAGCTGCACGAGACAACAAAGCAGCGGCCATATCCCTCAGACGTGCCTTCTTCCGCGCCTTTGTAGGGCAGGAAAAAGTCCTCTGAGGCCCATCCCCTGCTCCCCAGCCTCGACCTGACACCCACTAGGTGGCACCACACCCTTAGCCCTCTCTAAGGCCTCCAGCTTGGCCCTGAGCTGCTCCCAAACAGGCCACTCTTCCTCATCTGCTGATGACCCAGGGGGAGACACCTGAGTTGGCACCTTGCGTGCTGGCTGTTTACCCTTTTTATTGGTTTTTGCCTTAGAAGGCGCCATATCGTCCCTCGTACCCTGCAGCTCCAAACAACACAGCCACCCAACCAGCCAACAGAGCCCAAAATACGTCTAACCTTTGCCTGGCCAAATGCAACTGAGTAACCACCCTCACCCAAAACCAGAAGTAAGCTAGAGCTGCTTCAAAGGCCAGCAATAGGCGATGGCCACCATAAAAGCTGCCCTACAGAGGCGATGCCTAGTTTCCCAAACATCCCTATAAATGGTGCCCGTCACCTACGCCCCCTACCCCAGCTGTCAGCCAGTAAGCAAGGCCCACTGCATCTCAACCCTACTGGGGCGAGACAAGCCCCAGCCAGGCACAAACCCCCAGCCAGCCACGCTAAGCTTAAGAGGAACCTCCGTGGCCCACCTGGCACCCCCAGCTTGACCCAAAGAACAAAGAAAAATGGCGGCCACACCACAAAATGGCGCCCGTCACTAGCCCAACGCTCAGCCAAGTGCCGGGCGATATGGTCGCCCGCCTCCCACCATGAGCCTGACCGCCTTCCCCAGCCCCACAGGAGCCGGACAAAGACCCCCCGACCAGCCGCGATTGGCCCTCAAGGGAGGCTAACCGCAGCCAGCCCGAAGACCCCACCCCGCTCCCGCCTAAGAAATGACAGCTGCGCCGCAAAATGGCGCCCAGTAATCGCCTGACACTCAGCTGAGCGTCGGGCGGTCGGGCCAGCGATAAGGAACCCGCCCCTGAGCACAGCCGCCGCTCACGCCCGGAACAGGCTTAAACACAGCGAATGGGAGCCGCGCCCAGACTCAGGACCAGATCACCGGCCAGGTAGGTTGCCGCCATTCCCCGTCGCCTCTTCTGAGCGTCCTCCGTCGGAAACGCTCAATGACGAAAGAGGCCTCGGCCTGGGCGGGCGCAGCATTTATAGGGCTGCCCCGCCCAGGCCCTGAAGCCCCACTGCCTCCCTCTCGCGAGGCTTCGCGTGGGGGGCAAGGAAGCTCCGCAAGCCAACAAGTGGCTGCAGAGCGAACATTATCCTCAGTCACAGTTGGGGGCCCAGGATGTTTTAGGATTGCAGGACAAAACAAGTGTCAGACAGAATGCTATCATTCATCCAATAAAGGTGCATGGCCAGAGGACTGCCACTGCTACATATATTTAAACCAAGGCAGTTTTTTCCACTATACATAATGGTAGAGCCAGCCTTTTGATCTAGCATCAAATGTGTTCATTGGTCTATGAGCTCATTGCCACTTTGGGTCAATATACTTCCTTGGTACCTTGAATTTATTCTTGGTCTTCCCCAAAGAGATTACCATCTCACCATCTGAAACATGCCAATAGGTCCTACAAGATCAAAGACAAGACAGCTCCAAGATTTAGGAACTAGGAAAAAAGGAATTCCTTGCTGAATGTTCATGATGGAATAGTTTCCTTAGCAACCATCTAATGTAGCAAGCTAGCATGAATATGCACACCATACCTTTCTTGGTGCTCCCTAGTTAATCTGACCACCTCACTGTGTCAAATGTTAGGTAAGAGGAGAAAATCATTTGGGCAATCAGGAACTTAGAATAGTATGCTAATTTTAATCTTTGTTTTGGAGTCAGATGGTTCATAGGGATGTACATGGTGAAACTATATTTGTTTCATTTCAGGTTCTTAAGGGGAGTCCCTTTGTAGTTTTTATGGTTTTGTGTACCAGTTGTTTTGTTTTATATGGAAGGGAAAGTTTCTTTTAAATAAATCATTTACATTTTCCAAGTTATGTTTTAAGCATTTCAAAAAACCCAAATAACCCTTTAAATTACATCTCAAAAAGCAGAGGCAAGGCAACAGTGAATCTATCTACTCTAGAAGTAGGTAGTAGTACAACCAACAACAATCAATATCCACATAGCCTGGTGGCATACTGGCATAGTTACAAAGCCCATTCCCCTGGCCTACATATTCCTCAGAACCAAACAAACACTTCCAATCCCTCACAATAAATATTTGCCTTTAGCAGAATGAATCCACAGTAATTTAGCCAATAACACCCATACCAACACACACATATGAGAAATACTGTAATGGCAAAATAAAGCACACAGAGCGAGAGAGACGACTTTCCCCAAAACCAAGCAAAGCAATGCAAATAAAGACTGCTGTTGTGAGTCTTTCAGCTGTTTGGCCATGTTCTAGAAGCTTTTCTTCCTCACGTTTTGCCAGACTCTGTGGCAGGCATCCTCAGAGGTCAAGGAGCTCAGGGAACTTGGAGTTCTCTCTGTGTTCTAGGGTATAGGATGAGTGAAACTGTGGGGTTTAAAAGTTGTGGGAAAATGGAAACTTGTCCTATGCAGAAGAATAGGTGTTAGTCCTTGTGATGGAGAGATTAAGAATTAGGGGTGGTGATCCTTCTCTCTTGTTGATGGATTCGTTAGCTGTTCTATTGAACATGAAAGACACTGCAGACTAAAACAAGCAGAAAAATCAGCAGTAGCTGAACACACCAGGAAACAAACTGGACATGAAATCCTCTTCCAGGACACAGAGTTACTGGACAACACTAACAATCACTTTGTCTGACTACACAGGGAAGCCATTGAAATCCACAAACACAAGCACAGTTTCAACAGAAAAGAAGAAAGTCTAAAAATCAACAGAGTCTGGCTTCCAGTAGTGAAAACTACAGCCTGCAAAAGATCAAAGTTCAATCATTCCCACCCAGACACAAGCACCAGTGATCATATCACATAATAGAATAGCTAATGACACTCATCAAACACAGAGAAGGATCAACCCCCCCCCCTTCTGATTGAGGTCAAACTTCACAATACAATGACTAACACCTATTCTCCTGCATAGGACAAGTTTCCCCTTTCTCACAACTTTAAAACCCCACAGCCTCACTCATTCTATACCCCAGAGCACAGAGAGAACTCCTAGTTTCCTGAGCTCCTTGCCCTCTGAAGATGCCGGCCACAGAGTCTGGTGAAATGTCAGGAAGAAAAGCTTCCAAAACACAGCCAAACAGCCTGAAAAACTAACAGCTATCAGATCCCAACCATGAAAGTCTTCGAGAATACAAATAAAGACCACTTGATATCTTCTCTTCTCTTATTTGAGTTAGGCAGGGAGCAGCAAGTAGGCCCAGTTAGCAGGAGAATCCTCAAAGCAAAAAGGGGTCAGGGATCCAAAACTAATTCAAAGAAATGGGTGAAGATTCCCACTGAAAATCAAGGGGGAAATGTCAAAATAGAGAGGATTCAAGAAGTAGCCACAAAATGTCAGCCAGACAGGCATCATCACCCAAGATGGAGGGCACTAGGAGTTCACCCACCTGTACAGAATGCCCGAAGCAAAGAAAAACTTTTGTGCACCTCTCTTTCATGAATGCAAATCATTTCTGCTTTAGGAACTCTCTTTCAGGAATTGACAAAAGAATGGGAAAATTATTAAAGAAGAGACTCCTTTGTGTTTTTGGTCTGTCATTTAACCACAAAAGGTCTGTCCCTTGTTACAAGCTCTGGACTGTTTCCATCAGCAAGAATTTTTATGTCATTTTAAACTTTTGGTAAGAATCCAAAAAAGTCTGTATAAACCTGAGTCATCAGCAAAGATGTCCTGTCATTGGGTCTCTAATCATCCTCATCATCTTAGAAAGACAGAGCTGAAAGTGACCCTATGGATCTTTGAGACCAGCTTCTGTCGAGAAGGCACGGGGGGGGGATCAAACTTCCAATCTCTGGCTCCAAAGCCAGAAACCTAAACGCCTGAGATATCTAGCAATTGATTTTTGCCAGACATTAAATTTATTATTTTTTAAAATATAAATCAGGGATTATTTATGAGCCTTCCAAGAAATGGCCAAAGAAGTATTCATTTATTTAAAAGATTTTTTTATCTTGCCTTTCAGGCCCTTAAATTTTGTTTCTCTCCATGGAATCAAAATTTAAGGGCCTTACTGTCTACTAATCTGAAGGGCAAGATAAACTGAAAAAGAAGAGAGTCTTGAGAGTCCCCTGGACTGCAAGGAGATCAAACCTATCCATCCTGAAAGAAATCAACCCCAAAATGTTCACTGGAAGGACAGATTTTGAAGCTGAGGCTTCAGTACTTTGGCCACCTCATGAGGATAGAGGAGTCTTTGGAAAAGTCCCTGATGTTGGGAAAGATGGAAGGCTAAAGGAAAAGGGGACAGCAGAGAATGAGATGGTTGGATGGTGTTATTGATGCACCAACATTTGACCAAACTCCAGTAAGCAGTGGAAGACAGGAAGGCCTGGCGAGCTCTGGACCATGGGGTCATGAAGAGTTGGACATGACTGAATGTTTCCATGAACAACAACAAAGACCCTTAAATGAATTGAAAGCAAGTATTTTCTTTTAAAATTACCTTTGTTCCCAAATCTTCAAGTTTGTAGCATGCTCTACAGTGAAACTACAGCATCCAGTGTTCACATGTTAAACATTAGACACTGGCAAAGCCAGACATTTTTCTTTGATCACTGACCAGATATTTGTCCTTTCTAGATTACTTGTGAGGTTGTTCCATATGACAGAGTAATGAAATGTTTTGGATTTACCTGTATTAGACATCTGCATCTTGACCATTTCTCCAAGATTTCTCTGTTATAAAGCAAACTAAAACAAACGGGCATAATTCTTTTTATTTCACAGGCAGTATATATTTGTGGTGTTGATGGTAAGAAACCGTAACAAGTACAAAACCTACTAACATACTCCAGTTTGAATATTTGTGAGAAATCCTTTGTTTCTTTATGCTATATTTTCATTTGTGTTGGAACTTACTTACTTTGCCAAGAAAGTAAACCCTATTTTAGTCTCTTGACTCAGCTGCCCCAAAATGAGAGGAACGTAGGCCAGGGAGAAAGGGTCTCAATCAACCATATGGTACCAGATGAGGGGAAAGAGATCCTGTTCCAAGCCCACAGAGGGAAAGTTTGGCTACAGTTTGTTTGGGACAAAAAATAAGATGGAAACATGCAATGGGAAATAAGCTTTTGGAGGTGACTGTTGAAAGGAGCATATTTATACCTTTCTAATCAACATTGTATTAATCATGTGCCATCAAGTCAATTCTGACTTACAGCAAGCCTTTTCTCAGTAAAAAGCAAAGCAAAGTGTTCTGCTTATATACTGCCCCATAGTGTTGAGAGAGCACTCTCTGGGTGGTTTGCAATATCTTTATTCAGGCTACACATTGCCTGGTGCCACCCCCACCCACCCACCCCAGTAAGCTGGATAATTTTACCAACTTCAGAAGAATGAGCTTTGTTTTCAATGGCATCGGAGACTAGGACTTGTGGCAATGGTTCCAAACTACAGGAAAAGAGATTCTATTTGAACATTAGGAAGAACTTCATGATGGTTAGAGCTGTTCGGCAGTGGAATATGCTGCCACGGTAAGGTGGTGGAGTCTCCTTCATTGGAGGTTTTTAAGCAGAGGCTGGATGGCCACGTGTCGGGAATACTGTGATGGGGGTTCCTGCATGGCAGGGGGTTGGACTGGATGGCCCTTGAGGTCTCTTTCAATTCTATGATTCTATGAGTCAACCATGAGCCTGCTACCTGGAATTGAACCCCAGGTCGTGAGCACAGTTATAGCTGCAGTAGAGCAATGTAACCACTGCATCATGAGTCCTAAAATAGTACTCAAAAGTAATTTACCATTTCCCTTTTTTCCCAAGGGGCATCCTGGGACTATACAGCATTGCCTAAGGCCACACAAGCTGGCTCAGGTGGGAATAGCTCAGTGAGTAACATGCCTGGCTGCATAGGAGGAGGTTGTTAATTCAATTATCCACTGGGCCTCCAGGCACCAAAGAGATGGCCTCTGTGTGGCCTTGGGTAAGCTGCGTAGCCCCATGATGCCCCCTGAAAAAAGGCAACGGTCAACTACTTCTGAGAACTCTATATCCAGAAAACCCAGGAAAGGGTCACCGTAAGTCAGAATTGACTTGATGGCACACTATTATTATTAATCACTTGCTCTGTTCTGACCAGACCTACTGTTATTGTTAACGATTTAGGAGGCAAATCAAATTCTTGTTATGAGATGTCCCTTTAGTGTTTGAGACAGAAGATAGAAATTTTGCTTCTGAGCCCTCAAGGTCATTTGAAAGAGAAATTTATGCTCATAGTCATACATTTATGTTTCAACAAAAGAAACACCCATGAGCACTCACAGAGTTTTGCTTAAGGCAGGGGTGGAGGGTTTTGCTTCCAGCAGTCCCTTTAAGCAATGGTTCCCAACCTGGGGTGGCCAGATGTTCTTGGACTACAAAACCCAGAAATTCTGGCCAGCACAGCTAGTGGTGAAGGCTTTTGGGAGTTGTGGTCCAATAATACCTGGGCACCCAAGGCTGGGAACCTCTGCTTGAAGGCAAAGGCCACTCCATTCCATTAGAAACCTCGCCGTCTCCTGTTTGCCCATTTCTGTGCTCTGCTACTGACATTCAGTGGCAGAAGTACTAATAAATCTCTTCTGAAGGCCTGTTTGTTTGTTTGTTTGCTTGTTTTGCTTTATTTCCTCCCCTTAAAACAATGCCCGGCAGGTTTGATATTCTTGTTCTTTTGGTTAAAAAAATTATGGCTCAAAAAGGCTGCAAAATATGGCCTCATTCACTATTGTGTCACCTCAAATTAAAGCAATAAAAGAGTTAAGGCAAAAGTCTTTTCCAGAGCCCAGACCTAAAGGGTGAAAGAGTAAAACTTTTTGCTCTTCTCGGCAAGCTATTTTAAATCATCCTTGTACAGAACGAGGTTAAATTGAAAAAAAAATGCTATGTGCCCTTCTCCAGCAGAGGCCTTGAGTGAAGTCGTCCATAGTACTGTAAAATATTTATAAAGCAAGTATTGATGAGGTGTGATATCATTTCTCTGGTACTATCCGTTTAAATCTTTCACAATTATTTCAGCCTTAATTTCTGTGCATGTGATGTTGGATCAATACTTGGTAAGCAAGCAAGAAAGAAAGAAAGAAAGAAAGAAAGACCTTGTTGCATCTTGTTTTATTTTAAATACAGTGGACCCTCATATAACAAAGGGTTTGTATAACATAAAATCTGTACAACATAAAAAATTCCGGAGACAGGAGAAATTTGCTTAACAGAATCGCCTATGGGGCAAATCTGTACAACATAAAAATTGTCACTATTAGGGATTACTCCATTTTCAATGCATTCCTATGGGAAATTTGTAGAAAGGAAAATTTGCATAACAGAATTTAATTTGCAACTAATTAATCCCTTTAGAAGGTACCACTGTACAGTACTACCACTGTACAGTACTACATCCTGCTTGAGGACTGTAACTATTGACTTTGTTTTTGTTGGGACATTTATCTTTTTCATAAGAAAGCAATACATTTCTGTGAAGCCTTTTGATCTCTGAATGGCTTTGCCTGGGAATCTGTAAACCTCCAGGTAAAGGCAGTTGGGTCTGACGACTAGAGATGGGCACGACTCAAAAAATGGTGTTTCATTTGTCGTTTGGTTGTTTAGGGGTCCGTTTTGGTTCATTTTTGTTTTTGTGAATTTTTGCAAAAAAATTCATTTTCGTTTCGTTAGGTAACGAAATGAAAAAACGAAAACAAAAACGAAAAATTTCTGTTTCATTAGCATTATTTTTAGTTCAATGCATCTGCTGCAACAAAAATGAAAAACACGGCAAATTTGGTCATTTTGTTTTCGTTTTTGTTTTGTTTTAAAAAAATTCATTTCATTTCCGTTGCGTAACGAAACAAAAAAATGAAAATGAAAACGAAAAATCGCTCGTTTCATGCCCATCTCTACTGACGACAATTGGAGTCCAAAAATGCCCAGAGGCTGACAGGTTCTCCAGTTTGGTCTTGAGACAACAATGTGATCATTTCTCAGTTCCCAGTTTATCAACTTTCTCCAAAGAAGAGCTGCATTCTCTTCCCATTCTTGTGGCGTGTTAGATTTCAACGTTTGTTTTTTTCCCCATGTTTGAAATCTTTAAGCAATGTTTCCTTCTGATTAATACATTTTATCTAATTTATTCTTTCTTCCACTACAGTGCACTTATGCATGCTTTTAAAACTGTACACATGTTAGCCAATCACATTTTAAAATGTCTGAATTTTCTGGGCATATCCTTATTGAAATGGATTGTATGACCACCACCAAGTATGCAGATTATTTGTCTCTGGCTGGGAGGTTGTGGAAGATGTAGAACTATGTCATCTGGGGGTTTTCTGAAAGCTGATAACATGATTTCCCAGTTCAGGAAAGAAGCTTTTCTAGAAAGGACAGAACCACTCTTTGCATGTTGGTCTCAAACTCTACTGGGGGAGGGATATGCCAACAGAACTGTACTGCTGAGCTTAAATCTGCCAGCAGAATAGCCAATAAAATAAAATTGAGGGGTGGGGTTGAAGTTAGGGAGCATCTAAGTTATGCCAGATCCAAACCTCTTCCAACCCAAAAACACAGCTGCAATTCCAAAACAAGGTTAGGGCAGATTGAAAGTAGCCCTGAATCTCCCTTGGCTTAAAACAGGTTTAAATCCAGCACAGTTTAGCTGCCCTTTGGCTGGTTAGGGTTACATTGATAGGGTGTAGTGTCCCATGTGACTTACAGCCACTGGAATGCTTACTTCTACACAATGCTGAAAAGTTCAGGAGTTCTGGCCAACCCCACCCCTGTATAACAATATTAATTGCTCTTTCCTTTCTTTCATGGAGACGGTTGTAGCAACACTGGTGAAACACTCTAACTAATAAAATAAGAATGTAAAACTTCAGGTAAACACTCATTTTCTGGATCTTTCAGAGTTTTACAAGGCTTTAGATGGGACCTGTAAAGTTTGATCCTGCTGGTTTGGAGATACCACTTTCCTGCATGTTTTTTGATCTAGCAAAAAGGAGTGTTGAGCATTATGGGACCCACCAAGGTGCAGATCAGAGTCTCTACTGGGATTGAGACTGCCTGAAGCAGGGACAGTTTGACTGTCATCAGGGAAAGGTGATTCATCATTTGCTCTTTAGGAATTCTTCTCACTGAGAGCCCCTAGATAGGAGGATCAAGAAATGTTTGCAATTTCTGAATTCTCACTGAGGCAGGTCTGTCTCTGTTAATCAGGTCCTACTTTTATGGCACAAGGGTACACTGGACAGAAGGCCTGTGGATATATGGACTGAACTTGTCTCCAGACATATGGCCTATAGAATGGACTACTGACTTAAGGAATGGCCTCCCTATGGAGTGACATCAAGGAAATATTTGGTTTGCTTTCCGCACAGCACAACTGACTGGTTTCTATTGGTAAAAAGGTCTGAGGATTCATTCCAGCCTGGAAGTTTGCATGATGGAATGAAAGGAAATGATTGGAAGTGGCATGAAATGGGGGGGGGAGTGTTTGGTTTTGTTCCTTAAGTAGTTTTGTTTCATTTTGTTACTAACAATTTTAAGTAGTTTTGTAACAAAATGAAATGAAATGGAACACTATGCTCCAAAATGGCACCAAAAAGGCAGGGGAGCTTCCTCAAGCTCTTTCCTGTAAGGTCCCCAAATTTGGAACGGTTTGGGGGACCAGTGGGCTGAGTTATTAAGCCCCAAAGGGGGTGCCCCTAGGGAAAAATAATTTCTAATTGAGGGAGAAGCCACTAATAGCTTGCTCACGGGGGGGGCTATTATCGGTTTCTCCTCAATTACAAATTATTTTTTCCTAGAGGCACCCCCTTTGGAGTTTAATAACTCAGCCTCCTGACCCCCGCCCCCAAACCTTTCCAAATTTGGGAGCTTATAGGGAAGAACTTGAGCTCCCCTGCCATTAATTCCTCTAGGATGAATTGTTTCATTTCTAGAAGGGGAAAATTGCATTTCATTTCATTTCATGACGAAACACGTCCTACAGTTTAGTTATGTAACAAAGTAATTTGTTATGTAACAAAATGCCAAAAAAGCATTTCGTTTTTTGTTTTGTGCCCATCTCTAAAAATGATACATGATTGCTGTGGCAACAAGGTTCTGGTCAAATTGGAAGACAGTGGAACAGTATGGGCTACAAGGTTGAATATTTTCTGTGGCTCCAGTTTCAGAGTGTACCCTGATAAGATGCTCCGGTCACATCATGTACCTCAAAACAAAGGGATGTTTGACTTTCTAGGAATAAAGAAGACTGGTGCAAGGTACTTTGGCTCCTGGATTGCCATCTGCCAACACAGAGAGCTGCGTTTTGACTGCTCTGGGCTGTTAGGCTATAGTTTGCCTTGATATTGAGAGAAACTTCAGTTTTTACAATGAGTTAGATTAAGCTTTTTGGAAGAAAAATTGGCAGTCCTTTGCATTCTCTACATTTTTCATAAAAAGCAGGAACACAATGCAAATGCCCTTCTTACAAGCACATACCCACAGCTAATACTACAGAACAGTCTGACTGATTGAAAAAGATGCAAACAACCTATCCAATGCTATTGTGTTTGCTGATTCATGCAAGAAGGCAGAGTGAAGGGTGCTAGATTATTGTGCTTTGTGTCACCACAACTACACTGAACCATGTTTGGCTCTCATTTGCCCATAAACTATAAAATCTTACTTTTACTCTACAGTAAGTATATGTGGCTCTGTTCTAGATAAGGACAAGGAGGTAAAAGTATTAAAATCTACCCCAGCATCTACTTTTTATTTTAAAATGTTCTTCATGTGGGTTAATACCATAGGTGCCAATAAGGTTTTCTCCCCACCTCTATGTGGCGGTGGTGGTGGTGGTGATAGTTAGCAGATTTGTAGAACTTTTAACCAGTGCATGGTAGATTCATCTTAACTCAGACTTCTTAAAATGAAAGATATTTTGAATGACATTGCACATATTTAACAGAGCAGACAGATACCAATTGACTAGTCATACCTGCAGAAGTACAGTGGTATAAACTGCAGCAAATTGCCACTGGTTAACAAGCTGTTGATTGTGTCTCTTGTCATGCTTTTCAAATCAGCAGAATACTGTCCGGTGTGTGATTTATTCTGGACAAAAAAAGCAGGGAGGGGAAACAATTACCAGGAGATGTTCTGTCCTCATTAAAGTTACAGATCCTAGACAACTGTTTGATCAACAATGATTTCTTTGCTTCACTTTCATAGATTGGCTCAACTGTACTACTACCATTTATCATTTTTACTTGAGTTGCAATTCTGTAATAAATCTCAATGGTTGTCTTAAAGTGTTTCTTAAATTAGAATTGATCTCCCCCTTCTAACAAGCTCTAACATTAAGGTTAGCCATTCAAAATTTGATGAGGAGATAAGTTTCAAAACCATGCTTTGCTTAGGACAGAATAGAGGAACCCATACTCAGTGGCATAGCTAGGGACAAAGGGGAACATCTGTCCCCAGGTACACCATCTGGGAGCACCAAATAGAGCACCAAATGGCTTCCCACCTCTGTCACTTGAGGGGCACAAAAACTGACTTTGTCCCTAGGCGCTGAAAAACCTAGCTACACCTCTGCCCATAACAGAGTCATTACAGTAGTTATGGGTTTAGTCTTCATAGAGAATGTCCATTAAAGCAAAGTAAAGCAAAGTGTTCTGCTTATATACCACTCCATAGTACTTCAAGCACTCTCTGAGCAGTTGACAATTTAATTGTGTAGGTTACACATCCCCCCCCCAATCGCCTGCAGCAAGCTGGGTAACTCATTTTACTGACCTCAGAAAGATAGAAGGCTAAGTCAACCAAGAGCCAGCTACCTTGGATTTAGCCCCAAGTCATGAGCACCATTTTAGAGGCAGTACAGCCGTTTAACCACTGTGCCATGAGGCTAGTGAGGTTAATTTTTATAATTTATCTCCAAAATACATTAACAATTAGAAACACCAGTATGCGTATCAGTGAAAACTCTCTTAGCCAGTGACCATCACCCATGATTATTTATATTACTATTAGGTGTACCACTAAACTCCTTAATAGCATCACCTTTGTAGGAAAAAGTTAATTTCACCATCAGCGAACCTCTGAATGAACACAATTTTAATATTATGCACTAATGGTTCCCACCTATTTATGTACTTTTTGCTTCCTACACTTGCATATGATGAAAACGTATGTTGCAGTCTGACTCTACTTGTCACCTCTTGATTGTCTATAACATTGGGCCGCACCAGGCCCTGGTCACATGAGGGGAAAGTTTTGTAGTTTTTATGATATTTTCCATACCTCTGTTCTACGGGTTTGCAGTACTTGATATATATAAATACCAGTGTGAGCATCTCAAGCACTTTTAGCAGCATTGGTTCATTTTTCCTAGTTGACTCAACATGGCTGGTTACACCGTGGTACCAGTATATATTTCCCTCTATCCTCAAGGGTCCATTTGTCATCTTATTATTATTTTAAGAGCAATTATTTACTTAATTGATATATTGAAAGTCTAAGGTAGTCATCTATAGATATAATTTCTGTCTTCTTAACTTTCAAGTGCAATCCTGTGTTGGCAAGTTTCTTCTTTCACTTTCCCAGAAGAGCCATTTCAAGGCATTGCTGCTTTCTACCAGCAAGATGGTGGTATCTGCATAACTTAAATGTGATATTTCTTTCCTCACATTTCACTCCTCCTTCATCTGAGTCCAGTTCAATATGGCCTGTGTGCAGATTGAATAGATAAGGAGATAAAATGCACTTTTGTCTGACACTTTTGGCTATAGGAAACCATTCTGTCTCTCCCTGTCTGTCCTAACAGTAGCTTCTTCTCCACATTACAAAGTTATGCATCAGGACAATCAAGTGTTGAGGCACACCCATTTGTTTCAGAACAACCCAAAGTTTCTCATGATCAAAGGCCTTGCTACAGTCTATAAAGCATAGAATGACCTTCTGAAATTCTTTAGCATTTTCCAATAGCCAATGGATATTTGCAATGTCCATTGTTCATGCAGGATTCAAAATCCAACCTGAACGTTGGAATTTCTTGCTCCATGTAAGATAAAAGTCTTTGTTGTAACAACTTGAGCATCAATTTGCTTGCATGGGAAATTAAAGTGCTGGTTCTATAATTGCTGCAGTCCTTGGCATCTCCTTTTTAAGGCAATAGAATGTAAACTGAACATTTCCAATCAGTGGGCCATTGTTTTGTTTTTCATATTTGTTGACATATTCTTGTTAGGATTTTCTCTGTGGTTCTCCAGCCATCTTTGATGATTTATTAGCTTTCAGAGGAGCTTTCACTTCCCTTTCCAGAACTGCAAGTTCTTTATCATAGGTTTCTTCTTCAAAGGTATCTGTCATCCCTTTTCTCCCTTCTGCATAGGTCTTCAGTGCTACTGTTTCCAACTTTTATCTTGATCAGATAGTGTGCTTCCCTGTTGTTCATTCACAGGCCTGCACTAGGGTATGTGTCACCTAGAGCAAACATGAATTCTACTCCCACCTACCTCCCAGATTCCTCACTGTCATACATTACATTCATATTGATTTTTTTTATTACCAGTTGTGGAAATTATGATAAGTGCCAGAAAATATTCACTATACAAATAGTGGTACCAAGAACACATGCCCTGCTTGCCCTCCACCCCACCCCAGTTGCAGCCCTGGTCATTCAGCATTCCTAACCTAATCTTACATTTCCCTTTGACTTCTTCAGTCTTCTGGAACAGATTCCTTGCTTTCTGCCTTTTGTTCTTCTCCACTATTCCTTTGCACCAGTGAGTCACAGTAGTTCTCTTTATTTGCTTGGACCAGGCACTCTCTCGCTTTCTCTTGGCCTTACTGACATCACAGCAGAGGCAAGGAGGGTTTCTTTTCTGGCCTGTGCTGTCCAGAATCCCAAGCCAACAAGGACCTAAGGATTCTGATAGCTGTAATCCCATAAACCAATCAATCACCCATTTTCCCCCAGGCTGTGCCTCACAGGGCTCTTGTTGGGATAAAATATCGCACTAGAAGCCACATGCTGTACCTTGAGCTCCTTAGAGGAAGAGCAAAATATCCCCAAAAGTAACAAAGACATAAAATAAACAGTCCACTCATGATCCAACTTCCTCTTTTGTCCTGGACTTTGAACAGGGACACTGAAACATCAACCCCCAGGCTGTATTCAGAAGAACAAGAATGAAATCTTATCCCACCAAAAATTCTCTAATTATCCCCACCTGGCACCTTTCCCACTAGAAATCTATTATTACAAAATCCTGTGTCAGTTAAGACAAACACCGTGGTCCAAGTGTGTTCCCCAGCTTTGGCATCCGCTGTTTATAACTCTTAGAGACTTGGAGACAGGAATGTTTCTTACCAGTGCTAATTGTGCTGGTTTGGCAGATTGCAAGATGTCAAGGGTAGTTTTTGCATATGCTGATGAATAAAAGGTTTTATTCAAGCCTGGCATAAATAGGAGTTGTTCCCAAGGCTGTACCCAAACCACAGCACCATTTAGAAAGATAAGCATCTGGAAGCTTTGTTTATATTCTCTGGGGATACTCTTAGGCAGTTACTTCATGTCCTACATTGTTCCGCGATTATGTTTGTACCGTGACAGTGTTGGGGTCACGTGGTTTTGTCCCTGTTCAGTCCCTGTTTCTATTTACTCACAGGCATAATTACTTGTCTCATGACAACTGTTACTTCAAGGTCTTGTTCTGTGACAAATTCTGAATTTGCCTTGCTTTCTTAACCCTTTTTAAAAATATCATAAATAAAACTTTTTCAATATTTCAATTTACTGGTCTTCCGGGATTTACAAGTCAGTGCTACAGAATTTTCAGTACTTTCATTAATAAACATTTGCACTGCATGGTGTTTCCCATAGGGAAACTAATGGTCAATGCCGCTTCAGCTGCTGACCACTAGGTGGACACTGGTTGTTGCGTGACAGTTGTTACCACATGGTCCCTTGTCTTGGAACAGGAACTGGGAACCAACCGTGATAAGAGCATTCCCCAGCCCAGGGAAAGGTATGGCTTGTCACGCTCTGTTCCCAGTTCCGGGAGCATGGTCGAGACAACTTTTTGCTGTCACGCTATGGATGTAAAGTAAGTTATTTTTTTGTACCGGTCCCAAGCGGGACAGCAAGGAGGGACGAATGGGACATGAAGTAAGCACCTTAGACATCTCAGGCCCTCTTCACCAAAGGGTGAGGGGCTAGCAATATAGGGGAAATTTTCATTGCTCTCTATTTATTTTCCCTGAAATCTGGATTACACACAAAGGAGTTCTTCCCAATCTCAAAGTCTGCCTTCCCACCACAATTTATTTTTCTTTGGAAGTAATTTGTCTCTTTCTGATCTATTTCACTTTTGCATGTGTCCACTTGTTACTTTCTTCTAGAAATTTAACTTAGAATGTTTTAGCCTTGCTTAAGTTTGCTTTTATTTTAAAGTAAATATATTAATTTAGGGTGATATTAAGCATATATGCTCTTTAGTTTTTAGTCTCTGCACTGGGAGAAAGGCAGGATATAAATAAAGTAAATAAATAAATACTATCCTGATCCAGGATGTATGTGCAATTTAAAGAAATATGGGTAGAAAATGTATGTAGAAAGACATATTTTCTCTTAAAACACACATTTCTTAGTGTATGCACTTTGAACTATGCCCTGTCTTTAAAAATGCTTTTTATATGCATTTGAATACAGGTTTTGAGCTAGGTATGGTATTCAGATACAGTATTCAGAGAAATACAAAACCTAACAAGCAACATGTTCAAACCAACACCTTATTTCAGGAGGTGCTCATTAGGCCAGTTCCAAAGATCAAATTCTCAAGCATTCCTAAAATTGATGCATACTTTTATTTCTTCTTCCTGCCAGATATTAAGCCTGGTCTAACAATATTGTGAAGCTGCCTAGATGCCTTAAGCACATCGTTCACACCTGATTTCTAAAGCTAAGCAGGGTTGGCCCTGTTTAGTACTTGGATGGGAGACCACCAGGGAATAACAGGTGCTGTAGGCGCCTGGAGTAGCAACTGCCAAGAAAACTCCATGGACATGGGGTCATGAAGAGTCACTCATGACTGTAGTGACACAACACACACAAGAATATTGTGAACCAGCCAACATGCGATTCTATTCCTCCTGAATGTTTAATCGCCTACAAATATATGGGTCATACAGAAATATTCTTACAGAGCTGAAACGTATACAGTTCTTCCCTTGGTCTTCAGACCCCAGTTTTACATATAACATTTGGGATACTGACATTTGGCCTTCAGATCTGACGTGTCGATTGAACTTTTTTAAAAAAAAATGTGTCTCTATGAAATTTCCTTCCAGCAAAACAACCCACAGAACCTAGCTAATCCTTTGAGGGGAAAATGCAAATGGATGCGTAGTTGTGCTGAATGCTACAGCCGTATACACGAGAATGGTCTACGATACAGGAAGCTGGCTTTTACAGAGTCAGACATTTGATCCAACTGGCCCAGTATTGTTACCACTCTCAGTGGTTTCAAACAGGGTTATTTTATGGCCCCATCTGGAGACACTGGGGACTGGATTAGAGATTTCTTGATATGCAAAGCAGATGCTGCGCCACTGAGCTGTGAGTTCCCCATAAAGCTGTAGTGAGACATTTTGAGGTGAGCTACAGGATGGGCACCCCACTCACTCGGGTGTACAGAAGCTGGCTTATCAGTTCTGATTTCTTCCACTGTTGAATGATCTTAAAACTCAAGTTCTTTCCATCCCACATACAGAGAATTTTGCAAACAGTGGTAAATTATTCTAGAAATATGAACGGGGTTGGGGAAATCTCAGCTATGCACAACAGCCAAATTCAGTCTGTGAACTGTACCCAACACAGAGAAGACCCTGTTCTGCCTACCTGATGTTCCACTGTTACAAGTGACGATTTTGCAGTCTAAAGCAGTGTTTTTCAACCTTTTTGGGGCAAAGGCACACTTGTTTCATGAAAAAAATCACGAGGCACACCACCATTAGAAAATGTTAAAAAATTTAACTCTGTGCCTATATTGACTATATATAAAGTAATTTTTCAATTTTTCAGGCACATCTTACAAGTGACACGGAACATTTTGAAAAACACTGGTCTAAAGAAGATGGTGCCCCAGTTCAGCCATACAGCCATGGCTGAGTAGGTGATGTTTCAACTCTACACTTTTAACAAGAACTAAGGACTCAAACACGGGTCATTTTTAACTTCTTCCATATTGGATACCCTCCTTAAAATATTGACTTCTTTCTGTCCTGACCAAGATGACATGTGTGAATTTCAATTCATTCTTCTTCAAATGAACTGATGCAAAATGCTTCCTCATGCCTACTACAAGCACAAAGACTTCCTGCTTCTCTTGCTACGCAAAGTACAGTAACTGGCTCTTGTGTCCCCTCACGCCAACCTCCTTTGGGCACAAATCCAATGAAAGAGATCAGGTTGATCAAACTGGCTTGCAAACCATTGTTTGTCCAGTCAATTTCACTTCTAAACTAAGTTGTTGTTGTTGTTGTTTGTTGTTGTTGTTGTTGTTGTTGTTGTTAGAGAAAAGGGTTTTGAAATGAAAGTGCCCATCTTTTTCTTCTCCCTTTCACTTATGTTTCTAAAAGACAGCCACATGTGCTGATGTTCAGAGCAACACCTTTACAT
Source organism: Phrynocephalus forsythii (assembly GCA_029282475.1). NCBI lineage: Eukaryota > Metazoa > Chordata > Lepidosauria > Squamata > Agamidae > Phrynocephalus > Phrynocephalus forsythii. The sequence goes on from JAPFRF010000004.1 coordinate 47,080,223, forward strand.
CTAAAAGGTTTTTTTGATGGGATAGCCATCCTAGAAAGATACCGATGGAGAGTTCCCTGCTTATCCTGCTCAAAGCCTTCAATATATGCTTACCACAGAGACAGAAAAACATCCACAATTCTGTTAGCTATCCTTTTAATCAGGTTCACTTGTGGTGGTGCTTCTTCCTACGTGGGAACCAAGATGACTCACTATGGAGCTGGGGAGACACTCTATCCCAAAATTTGGTTTCATCGTCTTTCCCTCCCATCATGACCCACAATCCCTGTTCACACCATAGAGTTTAGCCATTTGTTGTGCCTGAAGCTCCACCCCTGCAATAATAAAATCCATTAATCAGCTGCTTGTTAGCAAATAGCCTTAACAAATAATATAAGTCTGAGTACTGGGATTTCATCCAGGCTGAAACTATCACTTTCCAAGATCTGTTGCTGAGAATTTGATTTTTGTGGATCATCACATGAACCTGCCTAAATGGGTTCTAATGAGATCTAACAAAATCACAAATGAGCACTAATAACAATAGCAAACAAACTGAAGTGCCATGGCTAATTAATGCAATATCTCTGGGAAGTATCATTGCTGTGACCCAACTCCTGCATCCTCCCAGAAGTACTCTTTGGATGACAAGATTAATCCCATCCGTTACACAGTGGTTGTAATTACAGCAAAGTGTTTGGAGTTAAAAGAGCTCCTTGGATAAATTGTTATCCATCATGTATGCTGCCTTCTGTGATGAACTGGAGGGCCTGGAAACTTTGACACAGAGTCAGAGGTGGGGACATACAGAATCTATGCAATTATCCCTACACAAATTGGAGAAAAAGGTCACCATTTACTAACCAAAGCTCTGAAGGGGGGTTGACACAGCAAATAAATATAGGAGGGTGAACTAGGCAACATCATTCCAAAGAGGCAGCACCTTAATTTGCTTCATGCTTCTGTTTGCCATTCCCTTTAGTAGCAAAGCCAAGTGCTTGATTGCCTATCGGGTCTCCAGTGAGTTCTATATGCTTAGGTGTCTCTCTTGGTTCAGAGCAGTGTTTAAGTTGCTAAATCAGAATGAAAACAACATTTTAAAATGCACTTTGCTAAAGACCTGTGAGCTTCTAGAATTAGTTGAGCTTTTGCTTGCTGTTTTTCAGATCTCCCAAGTAAGTCCCATGGGAATGGGGAAGCCTGACCACAGCATGAGCCCATTTCATTGAAAGTAAGAGAGTAAATTCTCTTAACTCCTTTCAAATAAATCCCTTTCAATTCAATATTTTCCTCTGGATTAACAGAAAAATCACCTCCAGGTCTGTTGCATTGTTTAGTTAAATACATGAGGCATCCCCTTTTCAGACCTTTGGCTGCAATGTGCAAAACTCAGGGAAGAATTGGTGAAGACAGAGACTTTGGTGGCATCCACCTGTCACATCACTGGGCAAATTAGACACAATTAGATGCAAATGAAATAGCAGCATCTGCCATATTGTAGTCCAATACAAACTTCAGTTTTGGAAGAAAGGTCATATTGTTCAGTCACCATGCAGTTCTCATTCATCTGCCTGCCATCTTCCACTTTAGACTTCCTTATTTCTATTAGAAGTGATATAGAGTGAAGAGTCATAAAAGAAGGCTGTAGTAGTTCTCTGGAACTTCCCTCTAACAACAAAAACAACATGCTCTCACATTGATTCCAATTTATGGTGATTCCTCCCATGGTTTTCTAGGTATACAATAAGAAGCAAGTCACCAGTCCCTTCTTATGTAGGTACTGTGTGACCATGTAATTCACCCAAGACCACACTGCCTGTTTCTTCTATTACAAGGCATAGAGAGGAATCAAACTCCTGACTAGAGATGGGCATGAAATGAACTTTTAGTTCATTTCATTATTTGTTATTCATTTTGTCACCTAACGAAACAAATAATGAACCCCAGAGTGAATTTAGAATGAACCGAACCAAGCCCGAAAAAATTGGTTCAGTTCGGTTCGGTTTGTTAATAGCAGCGATGTCTCCTACCTGGTGCTGGTTTTCGGTCTTCCTGGCTGCAGGGAAAAGCCGACCGGCCTGTGCTACAGATGGGTCAGCACCCTAAAATAAAGAAAAAATAAAATAAATAAAAGAAGTGCTGACCCGGCCCCAGGGGTCACGCAGTTGGTGCTTGAAAAAAAATCACAAAAATAATAATAATTAAAAAAGGAGCACCAACACAGCCCCAGTGGTGATCGGGTCAGCACCGTAAAATGAAAAATATATATAAAACCAGTGCCAGCTCAGCCCCAGGGGCCACACAGTTGGTGCTTGAAAAAAAAAAGTTGACTGGCCCGCACTACAGCTGTAGCGCGGACTAGGAACCCAGAAATAAATAAAATAAAATAATAAAATAAAAAAAAATCAAAATAAAATAAATAAAAAAGGAGTGCCGGCCCAGCCCCAGGGGTGGCCAGGGTGGCACCCTAAAATAAAGAAAAAAATATAAAAAATAAAACTAGCACCGACCTGGCCCCAGGGGTCGGCACTTTAAAAGAAAACCTGATCTGCCGCGTGGCTCCAGTACCGGCCCGCGAGCCGTGGAACCGACCTGTGGGTGTGGAACTGGCCCACAGCAAAGAAAAACCAAAAACCAAAAACAAAAACAAAACAAAAATCCAATCCAGTGCGCGAGCACAGGACCTGGCCTATGGGCACGGAACCGGCCTACAGCCAGCAAAAAAAAAAAATACCGGCCAATGCTACGGCTATACCATGCGCCACGTGATCGTCAGGGAAAAAACTACAGTAATAATAATAATAATAATAATAATAATAATAATAATAATAATAATAATAATAATAATAATAATAATAATAATAATAATAATAATAAAAGGAGCACCGACCCGGCCCCAGGGGTGGCCAGGTTGGCACCCTAAAATAAAGAAAAAATTATAAAAAATAAAACCAGCACCAACCCGGCCCCAGGGGCCATGCGGTCGGCGCTTGGGGAAAAAAAGAGGTGCTAGCCCCAAACCAGCCTCAAAAAGCCCCTGCCACAGGGGCCAGGATCGCCCTGCTGCCGCTGCTTCTGCCGCAGCCCAGGAAGGATGATTGAAGATGATGAGGAGGATGAGGATGAGGAGGATGCCAGTCTAGTTTGTGAGGCTGTCAATGTCTGTGTTATTTTATTACTTTTTTGAATGTTTTCTCCCACCCGCACTGTCAAATGGACTAAATTGCGCAAAGGGGAAAAAACAAATAACGAATCAATGAACCAATGAAATGATTTTTAAAAAAAAAATAATTAAAAATGAAATGAAATGAACCAAAGCCTAAAACGAAATGAACCAAAATGAATTGCCATTTTTTCGCTTCGTGCCCATCTCTACTCTAGTCCTGACCCCTGACCAGATATTCTCCCTTTACAACATCATTATTAATTTAAAAATTTTGGAAAACAATGCTGTGCACTCAATGAGAAAAGACAGGATTTAGCTTCTAGAATACACTACTACCAACCATATTTTACTGAGCAAATGGACATTTGTGTTCATTTCCCTCATGTCAGTCCAGATAATATTAGATTAGAATTTAGCTCACTTAGGCGTATTTCCTTACTGCATCTCTAAGCAATCAGCTTGATGGAATGCAATTGTTTTTAGATGAGAATCAGAGACATAAACACATGAATTGTCTTGCTCTGTAACAAGCATGATGATGAATTACCAGTATGCTTAGTTATCTTGGACATTCACTGTGGTGTTGCCTTTGCTAGAACATCCCCCCCCAAAAAGATAAGAGACTTTAAACATGCATGTTTTTCCTAATTAATTCTTCAAGTGTGATGAATGCACAAATTATAGTCTCAGTCAAATCCGTTGTTAAGGCAGCAAAATTAAGGAGGTAACATTGCATGTTATTTCCAGTGATGTATCCTTTGCACCAACCAAAATGTTAAACACATTATATCTTTTCCTCGCCTGGCAATATACCCTATTGGTTAAGCCCTATTCAGGGCCTCTTACAGGGCCACTTTGTTCAGAGTTGATGAATATTTTATGAAGAAGGCAAAAAAGTATTAGGAAGTTCATTCCAGATGGTGCATTCAAAAGAATCTCTCTGGGACACACAAAAGCCTTTTTCAAAGGACACTAGCCCATTAAAAATAACCAATCTTTTCTCTCTGGCATTTTCCAAATTTGTGATTGGAAACTCTGCTCCTTGAACTATGGAAAGCTATAATATGTTTGAACTTAGTGTTACATTCTTTTTGACCATCACATCCTAAAGCCAGGATAAATGGATTAAACCCATCACCCGTTTTTTGTCAGTCCTGCCAACTTTCCTAGAGGATTTTAAGGTGGTACCAAACTTGAGTTGAAGAAGGCATCTAGATGGAACAAGAAAAGGGCAATCTTCAGCAATTGCTCATTGTCACTGTATCTCCTTCAAAAATACATCAATCAATAATGCATTCTATGTGAGACCACTAATTAATAGTCTCAGGAAACTTCAATGGGTCCAAAATGCAGCAACCAAATTGCTGACAGATATCACATTACACCCCTATTAAAGCAGCTCTGTTGGCTATCAATCAGTTATCGGGCACAATTCAAAGTGCTGACCTTAACTTACAAAGCACTGTATGACCTGAGTCCTAGCTACCTCAAAGATCAGATCTCACAGTATGGACCGACTCAGGTGCTAAGGGAATCAGGAGAGGACTTTCTCTCCATCCCGCCACCCTCACAGGTACGTTTCGAGGGAACACATGAAAGGGCCTTCTCAGCTGCTGTGCCCAGACTCTGGAACTCCCTCCCACTAGAGGCGAGGACTGCCCTATCTCTGATGTCTTTCCAGAAAGAGGCAAATATCTTTCTCTTCAGGCAAGCTTTCCCTGAATGATGGACTACCTGTTATATGTCTTTTATATGAATCTATATGATCACATTGACTTTGTGTTTATAACCACTTAAAACCTTGTGTGATTGCATTGATACTATGTTTTTCAATGTTAGTTTCCCTCACTCATAGCTTTTAAATGGAATTTTACTCTCTTTTTAACGGCTCATGTTCTCTGGTAGCTTTAATGTAATGTTTTCTTTTAATGCTGTACGATGTCCCTCAATTCTCTGTTCTCAATACTTGAACATGTCTTAATTGTACTTGACTGTATATTGTCCCTCATTACTCTAAGCTGCCTTTGGTCATTTTGCAAGGAGAATGGTAGGGTAAAAATACTCTAAAATAAAATTAAATAATTGACTAATCACTAGAAGGTGAACTTGGGTTCCATTTACAAATCTTATTCCTCACACATGCATCTATGAAGAGATGCTGTCCTGGGAGGGGAAGTGGGATAAACTGTTGACAATATGCATCTCTTTTTAACATCTAGTCTTTTTCTATTGAGGGTACTATTTACAGAAAACATTTAACATTGGTTATTCTAGTATAGTCTAATGTGCTAGTGTTTCCAATCATGATGTAGGACATCTTGTTCATGGCTGTAACCAAATTAAATAAATAAATAAATAAATAAATAGGAAGCCTGTCCCTATGGAAAGTTCTAATTAGTTTTGGAACAGGAGCAAGTACAGTTTATCTCTTTGTTTCCAGTGTTCCTTCAGCTTGTTTATTTACCAACAGATCTTGCGCCGTAGAGATATTACAGCAGGCCAACTGCATTTAGCATCCTGCTGGCTCCCTGCAGGCAGGGCAAGATTTTTTTTTTTTGGGGGGGGATAAATTTCCTCATCTGTTTCTTCCTCCCACTCATGTTTACAAGTGGGGGGGGGATTTCAAGGCCTGTTTGGGGCTGCACCAAGGGAACAAGAGAGCTAGCATGGGGTTTCATTGCCTCTACAAACACCACATCATCTGAAAGATGCAAAGACACTCACGACGAAAGAGGCTTGGGCCTGGGCAGGCACAGCCTTTATAGGTCTGCCCCGCCCAGGCCTGGTATTCACGTTGCCTCCCTCTCGCGATGCTTCGTGGGAGAGGGGGGCAAGGAAGCTTCGCAAGTGGACGAGCCACAGCGGAGCGGATGAAAGAGGCAGGATATGTCATTGACCACCAGAGGTTGTACTGCCCCAAATCGCATGCCACCCTCTTTGCCAATATGGCTGCTCTTCTGCTATGCTGCTGGCTGACTGTCCCCTCTCAGGCAGCATTGGGTTGAGTCCTAGAGTCTAAGGCCATGGTCACACCTGGGTTTCGATCCTGATCTTCTGAAGGTCTGGCTTTTCCTCTTCGTCCCATCACGTGATTGAATAAGAACTTCATGACAGTTAGAGCTATTCGGCAATGGAATATGCCGCTGCAGCGGATGGTTGAGTCTCCTTCTTTGGAGGTTTTTAAACAGAGGCTGGATGGCCATCTGTTGGAAATATTGTGATGGGGGTTCCTGCATGGCAGGGGGTTGGACTAGATGGCCCTTGAGGTCTCTTCCAACTCTATGATTCTATGATTCTATGATTCTATGATTCTATGAACAAACAATTCGTTTTCATTGTTCGTTTTTTTGATTCTATGGTTCTAAAATGGGACAGGAGTTCACGTTACTGCAATGAAGTGAGCGGCTTTAAATGCTAAAAAAAAAAATCATTAAAAATTGGAATAAATGGTAATAAAATGGTAACGAAACGGTAACAAAACAAAAACAAATTTTTTGAAAAATTTCACGAACAATGGAAACGAACCGAAACGGACCTCTAAATGACAAATGACAAACGAAACTCCATTTTTTTCTATTCGTGCCCATCTCTAATTCTAAGTGGGACAGGAGTTCACACGTCAAAAGCTGTTTTTTTTTTAAAGTGCAGTTGAGCCCCCTTGGCCAGAAGGTGGCGCTAGCATTTGAAAAAACGGACCACTTGGCTGGGGGAAAGGAAAACTTTTAGGACCAGATAGAGCTTCCTGTTTCTCCGAAGGTGAAAAGCAATTTAAAAAAACATAGCCCATCGGCCCCAGGAACAGCCGGTTGGTGCTATGAAAAAAGAAAGAAAAAGAAACCCAGATCATCTGCGTGGTCCCACGGCATCTGCCTCCTTAAAAGCTGGATTTTCAAAGCGAGGCAAAAATTTCCCTACCTCTTTGGTGAGTCACAGAAACCTCGCTTCAAGAGGCATTACCAGGTTTTCTTTTTTTTTTTTTCAAAAAGCCCAGTGGCCGTGGAGATGGCATTTTTAGACACGGGTTATCTGGTAATTTAAACTGATTTTAAAGGGACGTGGGACTGGGGCCTTAGTTCTTCATGTAATCCTGGTTTTCCACATATTGGCACTGTTAACTTAAAGGTAGAGAGAAAATTAGATAAAAGCAGATATTTTATCTAATTTGGGTAACAGTAATACAGTACATTCTATCTGAATCTGTTCTATTTGAATCTAAGGAGCCTTGTGTCGCAGTGCCTTGAACTGCAGTCAAAACTGTGCCCACGACCCAGGCAGCCAGCTCATGGTGGAATCATCCTTCCATCCTTCCAAGGTCGGTAAAATGAATACCCAGCTTGCGGGGGCAGGGGAGGCAATACGTAATTAAACTGTACACCACCCAGAGAATGCTTTAAGCATTACCAGTATATAAGAAATATGCTTTGCTTTGACTCTTTTCTTGGGCCGAGGTTCAGATTGATTCCATTCACATACATAAGGGTTCCTCTGCAGACCCTGAAATAGTTCCCACTGGGGGACACATCTTCCACTCCCTCCCACCACAGAGAGAGAGAGAGAGAGAGAGAGAGAGAGAGAGAGAGAGAGAAGCTTCATTTGCTCGTGGGTTTCCTGTCTTATCCTAATGAAATAAATTTAAGTCTCAGGCTTATTTCATTGGAAGAATGGGAAATTTAACTCCAAATTTTACACATCCTTCTTTTCCTCATGCTTCTCTTCTGTCTCCCTCTCTCTTCGTCAGCTGTCTTATCTGCTGCCTAAATTTAGAATGCAGGCTCCCCCAGCTACATAGCCAATGTTTTCTCCTATGGTATTTCTATTTTATTGTGCTCCTTGATGGTGCTATACAAATAGCACTGATCCTTAATCATGTTTACAATCTTCATTGGAAGCTTTGGGGAATGTTATCTTTCCACATTTTGGGGGATTTCCAGAGGGGCTATTCTATTAAGGAAAAATGTCCACATTCTTTAGAAATCGAAGTAACATCTGTCATTTAGCAGTCTTATGAGGCAGTTGCCTCAGCAAACAGCTATATTAAAAGTAGCATGGCTACATTCCAGTGTCATCACTACAGGCAGAAAATAGTGACATGGGATTGAAGAAAGAAATGATTCAAGCCCAGAATGTTCAGCGGCATAGCAAGGTTTGGGGGCGCCTGGGGACAAAGTTGTTTTTTCACCCCTCTGGCCCTCCCTAACCCCATCACATCCACCCAGCAAGGGGGGCAATCCTGAAGGTGGGGGGCAGGTAGGCAGGCAGGTTGGTGTTTGTGTGTATATGTGTGCGCGTGCGTGCGCCGTAACGCGCACCTTACCTCTCCTGCAGTGGGCCAGAGCAAGGCGAGGAAGAGTTGGAGGAGGAGGAGGAGGGCACTGCAGTCATGCTCACGCCTGCCTGACTGCCTGCTTCGCCACTCACCTGGCGCACAGCAGAGTCTCCAAGCCTGAGGACTGCTGGCGGGAGGGCACAGGGTTTCCTCATCCTCCCCCCCCTCCAGGCACCCCCAGATTGCTGCAACTGGGTCAGATGTACCCTTCTGCCCCCCCCCCGATACACCCCTGAGAATGATAGGATTTATGTTTAAATATAAATATTAGTGATGTTACAATAACTTTTCCCTCTCAAACAGGGTGTGGTTCTTGTTTTTAATTACCTGGCAAATGATAACCTGGAAGGAAAAACACTAGCCTGAATCCAAATGTAACTCCCAACTAGAGTAGACCTATTGCATCAAAGAGTGATGACTAGTGACTCAACATCTATGTTGCATCATTCTTCGGTGATTGATTAATGGCTCTTTAACTGACACTTCAGATTGGATGTAGGCCACTGCTGAGACTTTCCTGATGTCATTCATCCAGTCACGGAGGGCCCTGGATTCCACATTTTCCACCAATATCTGTACATATTGTTGAGGACTTGTGGAAGGCGTTTTCAGTAGCCACTCTCAAACAGAATTTCCTGCCAAAGAGAAGCTAAGATGGCCTTCTCTTTGCTGTCTGCCTCCTGCCAGACACAGATCTTTTTATTCTGATGTACCTCTGGAATCTGAGCTGTTCTTTTTCTGCAGTTATTTTCCCCCTTTGGTGATTTCTTCTTCTTAAATTGATGTGTTTTAACTAGGTTTTCATATGTTGATTGTACTTTCTTCTTCTTAAATTGATGTGTTTTAACTAGGTTTTCATATGTTGATTGTACTTGTTTTTTTTGACTGACATTTGCCCCCTTGGAATGCACAGGCAACAGATTTCAGAAGGATAGTGCAGATGCTAAGTAAGTCTTCATCTTAAATCTGAAGCATCTAGATTAGGTGCTCAATGTGTCATGATATGATATCAAGCCATTGAACAATTATGTTAGAAAAATACAACTCTGTGTTCATGCAGCAAGGTCATGTTGCTGGATGAACGGTTAGGGATTTGCATGGATTACAGTTTTCCCCCTCAGATACAGTAAGAGCAATGGCATAAGTTGTTATGAGGTGTGTATAGGAAAATTCAGTGTTTTGAATTTCAACTGTAAGGCCAACAGGAATATGGGAATATTTTACCCTAATGTATACAGTGAGGTGTAGTGGATATAATTTCAGAGAACTGGGTTCAAATCCCCAGTCAGCCATGGAAACAGCCTGGGATGGGCATGTGGAACTGATAGAACCATGCCTTGAACCCCTCACATACCTCAAAAACCCTGTCAGGTTGGGAACAGTTTGGAAGGGCCTTGACTTCACATATGAGGAACATGACATTTCCAGGAAAGTAGGTGTTTTATCCTGATGCAGCAAAACAAACAAATAAACAAAAAAACCCAGCCATGAATCTTGGGCACTTAACAGTTTGCCAGTTTGCTTTTGTGGGTTATTGTCTGCTCCTTGATGCATCTGGAGTAGTGGACTACAGGCCAGAGAAGCTCATGCCAAATAAAACTAAAATCAGTAATTAGCAATTATCCTGAAAAGTAATGCTAACCTATGGCAAGGTTGTTTTCATTCCACAGCGTCACCTGGCCTGCACGTGGATATGTGGGAGACCAATTTATAGTCATTGCTAACAGCAGCACTGATGCCTAATCTCATTCTAACCCAGAAGCTCCTTTTTCTACTGCTTGGGACCCAGCTCATGCACCTCTGTTCCCTGGTTTTCAAAAATCATACAGATGTTTGCTTTCATTCTGGTTTGAAAAGGACAGAAGCCATTCAAATGGGATGTACGCTGGTCATGATTTAGAGAAAGTGCGAATAAGAAAGTTGGTCCAAAGGTCATTTTGGGTTGAACCTAATCCTACCCCTACCCCTCATCCAGTTTGCAGATTGAGCATATTGTTGGAGACAAGTTTTCCTTTGTGTTTATCCCTTTAGTGTTCCTTTCACATGGTATTCCATGAAAACAGATTGCATGCCAGTTTGGAAATGCTTTAGCAGGCTTAAATTAAATAGTAGTTTGAAAGCAAGATAACATTTGGAAGGCAAAAATAGACAAAAATTTAGAAACCAGGGGAGGAACAAATTCCAATTATATCAAAACAGTAAGTCCAAACAGTTTTATTAATACAGTACACCAAATTTGTATACACCTGTGTTATTTGTTTTGCAGCCTCTTAGCCATGGAAATATTTGTTTTCTAATTTATCTTCTTGTATGCAAAGGGTGTGGTGGCTCAGCGGACTAAGGTTCTGAAACCTGTCAGCTGCAATGTCGGCAGCTCGGCAGTTCAAATCCCAGGTGCCACACAGCAGAGTGAGCTCCCACTGATAACCCCAGGTCCTGCCAACCTAGCAGTTTGAAAGAATATAAATGCAAGTAGATAAACAGGTACTGCCGTAAAAGCGGGAAGGTAAAACAGTGTTTCCTTGCAGCCATGCCTGCCACGTGGCCATGGACTTGAAAAACACTGGCTCTTTGGCTTGAATATGGAGATGAGCACCACCCCTAGAGTCAAACACGACTAGCACGCATGTGCGGGGGGAACCTTTATCTTTTTTATGCAAAGGCTTATCATGAAATCATGTTCCTTCATATAATTTATGCTTTTATTTCTTAGAGACAGATTTTTTTTCATTGTCCACTGCTGAAGGTTGATGAGGGGAAGGTGTTTCAAAATGAGGAAATAATATTAACAAAGAAATACAGGATGCTTATCCTCAGTAGGACCCGTGGTCTCCTGATCCCACCCCTGTTTATCAGTGCATTGTTCATTCTGATTACCTCAGTGGTTCCAGCATTTCAAGTGTTCCCTTAAAAAAAAAAAAAGACTGCATCAAACTTGGCTGTCATTTAAGAGCTTTGTCTGTTTAATCTGGTGGTGGAATCAAGCGGGCAATACGTGGGGAGAGTTAGCCAGCAGGGAGGGGCCCAACCTCTCCCCTTTGGATGGTGTTTCCTTTCCCCATTTTGTCGCTCCTGGAGGGTGTGCGGTATGATTTTCAAGTCCTCCCTCTGATGCAGACCCGACCGGATCGCCCGGCAGCGTGAACTTTTTTGCAAAAATTTGTATTACTGCTTCTCACCGCGCCGAGCATCTTCAGTTTGTAACTGAAAAAGTTTGGATAAAAAATAAAAATAAAAAAAAAAGTGCTGTTTCGTTGGGCATTCAATACAGTTCAACTGGTAGGGGCACCACTCGCCCGGTTGGAATGTAAAGGGGGCGTGGTCGGGGTGGCATCGCAACCAAAAAGGAGGGGGCGTGCGGACTGAAAATTTCAGAAAGTTTTGGTTCGTTTCGTTTCATTTTGGCCAAACAAATACAGGATGCTTATCCTCAGTAGGATCCGCTCTCCATCTCACCCAGCATTGTTCATTCTGATTGCCAGAGGTTCCAGCATTTCAAGTGTCTTGAAGACTGCAACAAAGCACATTAACATTTGTCTTTTTCTAGTTATCACTCTGCTCTCAGTCTGTACTAACATCTTATAATCATGACTCAACATGGAAGAGGTTGGAAGAACAAGGAGGAGCTTCTTTAACATGGGGATTTGGTCTCTGAAAATCAGAGTGAAAAGATATCACATTCACATGTTTTGTAGAAAGAAAACAGAGAAAGGTAGTGCCAATTCCAGAAAAACACACAGATGAGCCTGTTTTGTGCCAGCCGTCCAGCACCGGGACTCCTTTGCCCACCCCTGGGCAAAATAGCTGAGAGGCGTGCTATCTCAAAGCATTACAACACGTGTGAGGGGGTAGGGGTGAGGTTCCTATTTAACAGGCCCAACCATTCATGCAGCCTCTTTGTCCTTCCCAGCAGGCAGCAACCCACCTGTCCACCACCTTCAGTAGGCTAGTGTGGCATAACGTGGTCACCGTAAGGGGCCAGATAGTAATTTTTGCCTTGCCCCTCAGATTGGCTGAGGGCAGGCAAGGATTTTTCGCCTATCCCACACTGGCACAGGTGGCACGACATTGACCACACTGGTGGGTACCAAGGGGAATAGAAGCATCTGGTGAGTTCCAAAATGGTTAACAAGTTATGCCCCTGCAACCCCATGGCTTTGCAGATCCCGTGATCATGGAGCTAGGGGTGAGGAGGCCTTCGTAACCCTCCCAGGGCCGGGACTGGCCACATGATGGTGCCCCACCATCGGAGGGTGAATGGGATAACTCTGAACAACTAAGGGGGTGACACTCTGGGACGGTGCCCCTGCGGAGCCAGAACAATGCTGTTGGGCAAGGTCTCCCAGAGACTTAACCAATGGTTCCCCGCTGTACAGCAGCCTCCTCTTAGCAGTAACTACAATATGCATTGTATTAAATACAGTGTGGCCCGAGTTTCAACCCAATAAGTCATCTCACCTGCTTATTTCATCTAGATGCCCTAAGCACACCCAATCTTGCCTGATTTCGGAAGCTAAGCAGGGTTGGCCCTGGCTAGTACTTGGATGGGCGACCACCAGGGAATACCAGGTGCTGTAGGTGCCTGGAGTAAGAACTGGCAAACCACTCCAGTATTCCTGCCAAGAAAACTCCATGGACATGAGGTCACGAAGTGTTGGTCACGACTGTAATGACACAACACACACACACGTGCACACACAGGAGGGTAAAGGAAAGATAGTAGGAATCCTAATTCTAGCTATCTAAGGTGATGGAAATATGACTGCTCTCTTGCCTCTTGAGTTCAAAGATGAAATGCCTTTTCTGTCATCTCACAAAACAAGGTCAGGAAGGAAATATGAGAAGAAAGGGGCATCAGCAATTCTAAGAATAGTCTAGGTTGAAAGAAGGTCAGTGTAAGTCAGAGAAGGTGAGGGACAGGCTAGAAATCCAAAATAAGCCCTTTTTTCATCCTCTTCCTTCTTCCCATGAAAAAACATGCATCTTCAGTTTAAGCTGAGTTGCACCCACTAACCATGTCCTTTTAGAGGTTATGGTTTGACATCCCCTGTTTGTTTTCAGGTTGCTTAGCCAATTGTTTTCAGAGCTCTTTCTACTATAGGGTTTCACAAGTAAAATTATTTCAACTCTTTCCGACACTGAGCTCCCTTAGGACCAGAATTAGCAATGTGAGCTGCAAAGAATATTTTTAAAGCTTATAAGCAAACAAACCCTTAATTCCCCCGCCCCAAGGAGGCCCAAAACAGGGGTCAGAACACAAGTTTTCATATTTTTAAGAAACTCTCCTGTGTTTCTTCAGTACTGCTTCTATCCTTTTTCTTGCTTAGATAATTTCTCCCTCATTTTAGAATGTATAATCTCTACCAATAAGAGCCCAGACATGCAGGTTGCCCCACTGTTGTTCTCATTCCAAACAAGAGAAAGAATTTTGGAAAACAAATACATCTTAATTGGCCTCCTATGACCGAGCAACCCTAAGATCACTGTATACCAGGCCTGCACAATAGATAGGCCATGGGCTACCGGTAGCCCGCAAAGGGTTCAAAAGTAGCCCGCCAGCCACCAATAAAATAAGTGAGGGGATAAGTTATCCAAAAGAGGGGGAGGCCAGAGGGGGTGGAGAGTCAAGTCAGGCCCTGGGTGGGTTGGGAGGGAAAGTGCACCTTTTTAAAAAGCGAATCCTCCACCGCTGCTTGCCTGGGCCACTTACGAGCATGCACACGCTTCCCTTGCACCTGCTCGAGCCAGGTGCAAGGGAGATGTGTGCATGGTCGCAGCGGTTGCCCCTTTGAAGGGGTGATCTGTGCAAGCATGCATGTGCCTCCCTTGCAGCCACCCACACCAGCTCGAGCGGGTGCAAGGGAAGAATGTGCATGGTCAGCCTTCCCTTAGGAATGCATTAAAATCCGATCCCTCCAGAACAGATTAATTGATTTTCCATGCATTCCTATGGGAAAATGCTGCTCTACTTACAATTTTTTTTTTTTTTTTTACGAGCATGTGCTTGGTATGGATAAAATTCGTAAGCAGAGGCAGTAGCCCTCAGGCACTTTGGGCCAGAAAAAGTAGACATCGGTTTGTTCAAATTTGGACAGCCCTGCTGTATACGATAAGAACAACTCACAGCAATATATTATTTCTGGGAAGAACTCGCTCTCCTTTAAGCTGTTCTGAGGACTGCAGCGAAGGGTTAGGCCAAACAGAGGAACATGAAGTGTGGCAGGGGGCTTCACTGTTCTTATTAGTCAAGAAATCCTCATGTTCTGATCCAGTGAGCTCTCTCTCTGTTAGGATATGGCTAATGCAGTGTGAGGGAGTGTTAGGTAGAACTGTGGAATCTCATTGCTTGCTGTCCCTAAAAAGAAAACGAGTAGCAAGGCTGATGGCCACTGCAAGTCCCATTCCTATCATTAATGGGTCTGACTGATGTGACAAGTTGCCTAGCAACCCTCAAGAGCCACAGAGGCAGCTGACCAGCCATGGGGGTGGGTGAGAGGCTGCATAAGGAAAGGAGGCAGGAGGAAACAGGAGGAGGGAATGGAAGAGGGCCAAATACAAAGAGATATCTGGTCAGCAGAGTGCAAAAACAAAGAGACCCCAAGTGGGGGACAGGGAAGGTTCCCCACCCACAGGGCAGAGGGGATATAATAAGCCAGCAGAGAAATGATCAGTGTGGCAGACAGAAATGGCAAGAGCCCAGAAAGAGAGAATGGCAAAAGCAAGCCAGCAATTCTATAATCCAAATAGCCACACATTGTTGGTGATCCCTAACTACTCTGCCAGTTTCAGCAGCAAAGCCCGAGGGGATGTTTTCCATGTTGAAGATGTAGAAGTCATGGCTCTTCCATTCCGCAAGAGACGCTTGAATGAGAGAAAGAGAGCTGGCTCTCCTAAGTATTCAGCAACAGTTTAAAAACAAAACACTGATGCTTCAATTTTCCTGCCTTGCAGCCAAAAGGAAAACCTAATCTAATTTTGCATCTTTTTTCAAAAAAAAAGTTAGAATTATTTTGCATTTTAAAATGATACTATAATGATTTCCCATTGAAAGTGAGATTGTAGAGGGTGCGACTGATTTAATAAAGACACATTTTCATGTATTTGCCTGCTCAAAGTTAAGCTCCCCCCCCCCATTCATATTCTATCTATAGGGCCACGTGAGTTGCAATATAATTTCTTCAAAAAGAAGATTTACTTAATATTTTTATTGAGCCACCAAGGGCTGGGTTTTGGGGTCCTTGAAAATGCTGGGCATTTAAAAAATGTGGTGTGTGTGCGCGCGTTGGAACTCTGTAATTCAAACAGACTTGTATAATTCTTTATTAGTCTGCGGGACCAAATTAGACATGGGGCAGGAGAATCTATCCTACTGTAAATATTTGGATTTATCTTCACCCTATGAAAAGGTAGAAGCCCTCTAACAAAGTGAGGGCCTAAAAGGCTAGGCAAGATACCCTTGAGAGGGCAGACTCAAGGGAACTTTGGAAGTATATGGGCTTGCCACTTACACCATTTCAAAGTCTGACTCTAGACTGTTCCAATGTCATGGCCACAGTGAAGTTGAGTTGAGTCCTACTACTAAAGGGGCTTGGTCCAAACTATATGTAACTTCATTCACCTCCTAGCAACTATTTTGTCACCACTTACCTGAAAGAGATCCCAATTCTGTGAAGACTCATTTATCTCCTAACAACTATGCTTTCAGCATTTAGTTTTATGGGACCACGTCTTAGCATGGAGTTTCTACTTCCAGTAAAGTAGGCAGACTTCATATACCTCAAGGGAAGTCTGATTGCATGTCATTTGTTTGTCCTCCCTCGACTAATGAAAGAAACAGTAAATACTCCATGGAAAGGTGCCAAGTTTCCTTGTGTGAGAAATACAGACATGATGGCCTGTAGGTACGAGAACCCCCATGTTGCCCGGCACCTGCAATGGCCCGGGAGTGACTCAGACAGACATTTTATGTAGCAAGTACTGGATGCTATAAAAGGCAGCAGGTTGCTAGCTATTTAATTAGTTATTGTGGTGTTTTTGTCACAGTTGTGGGGAGATATGTTTGTGGGATTTCCGCCCCTTGTGCCAAAAGATTTTGGCTGGCTTTGGGTGTGAGGCATTTTGACTTGCACCAGGGGCACCATTTGCAGTTCTTCTCTGGCAGCTAATACGTCTTGGGCTAGCTGAGATTCCTTGCCAGTTTTATTCCTGAAAAAGGTTCTTCAAAACAGTTGTCAAAAGAACATACTACATACAGAAGTAGTATCAGGAAAAATAATTTCACTGTAGAAGATGGGTGCTATTCAAAGCCATCTGTGTTGCTAAGCTTCCCCACCACCACAATCACAGTGCCTTCATTTGTAACTCAAGGAAGTGTCACTGTGTAATGGTTACTGAGGTTTAAGCATGCCAGGTGGCAATGGTGGGATGCATATAGAAAGGGTATCACATTTCATAGGATGCTTTAGTATTGCCAAGGGAGTTAAATGATTCCTTTGGAAATAATATGTAGAATGAGCAGCTGAGTCCTCTACTCCCTCCCCCCCGTCTCTACATACACAGAGAGAGGGGGGGTTATTAGTAATTATTGTTTTCTTAAATGGGGTGGAACATCCTGAAGCATTTTTATACAGTAACATCACTCTCATTTGCACTGATTAGCTTCAATCATATGAAATTATTACTAATAGCACAACTAGAGATGGGCACGACTTAGCAGTATTCCCGTTTCCGTTTCCGTTACTCGTTTCCGTTACTCTATGGAAACGGTAACGGGAATTACTCCACCAGACTTTGAGCTCGAACCGACGAATGAACAATTTTGGTCTGATTTGTCGTGCTCGTTCCTTGCATCACGCGATCGCGCGATGCCACGCGGCACAGAAAAAAAGTTTTTAAAAGTTAAAAAAACCCGGTTCCCAGCTGAAAAGCAGGCGGAAAAATGTCTGCCATGCCTCAGGGCACCTACCAGAGGGGTTGTTTCTGGAGGTCCCCGGCCTCCCCCCCATCCCCCGTCCTGGGCTGCTCTGGTGGGACTCGCCGCAGGCTCGCAGGCAGCCAGCAAAAAGCCCAGTCTCGCCGGCCGCCGGCCGCCGCAATTAAAGCGCAAGCAAGCGGCACGGACGGCACAGGAAAAAACTTTTAAACTCTCCCCCCACCCATTCCCGGGCCAAAAAAGCAGGCGGAAAAATGCCTGCTTGACTAAGGGCGCAGGGCACCTACCGGAGGGGTGGTTTCTGGAGGGGGGGTCCCGCCTCCCCCCCGTCCTGGGCAGCCGGACTCGAGTCGCCATGCCATGCGGTGCGGGCGGGGGATCCAAAATGGGGCAGCGAACGCAATATTGTTTTTGAAATCGTGGTCCAAAAACACACAAGCACAACAGAAACACGCGAAAATTTATAAACTGCCAGATTTTTCACAGTAGCAGTGGGTTTTTTCTTGCAACAAAATGTCTCTCCTCTCCTCCTCTGTCCTCCATTGATTTTTTTGATTTTTTTTTACACCTGTGCAATGATGGGCTGGCTGAGTGGCCAGCCATGTGGTGGGAGTGGACGACCATGCAAATTTTTGGAGCCATCCCACCAAACGCATGGCCACTTGGCCATGGAGACTTCTGGGATGTGCCAAAAAGCCCCCTAAAACCTGCCCTAGCCCCCGAACCCTAACCCTAACCCTTGACTCCTTACCCATACGTCACAGACTGTCTTCTTAGTGGGTCAGAGAGGCACCCAGAGGTGCAACCCACTAGCCCACTGTAACCTTACCCGTCACTAGCCTAACCCTAGCCCTTGCACTAACCCACCTTAACCCTAAGCCAGATCTACTTGCATATTGCACTACACGCAAGTACGATTCCCTTCTTTGTGAGACATGGCGGTGCGAGAGCCTTGTGCAGGGAAGGCATGATGCTATCACTCTCACTGTTCTCATAGCCTGCAACTGGTATGCATATCCATATGGCTATTGCATACCATTTTGCAGCAGCAGCAGGTGAGGAGGGGAGACCCCCATGTAGAGGGGTCTCTTGGAGCCTGCTTCCCCTTCCTAGTGGGTGAGGATAGGAGGCACCCATGGGTGCCTCCAGGAGCCCACTTTCCCTTTATAGCGGGCCAGAGGAGGCACCCACCCCACAGAGGTGCCTTCAGGAGCCCGCTCCCCCCCCTAAAAAAACCAGTACTAACGACAACAAAAAAGAAAAAATGAACCGACTAATTTTTGCGAATTTTCACAAAAACCGGAAACGAGCCGAAACGGGACCGGCCCGACTAACGACAACTCGAAAAAAAAATTTTTCAAGTCGTGCCCATCTCTAAGCACAACACATAACAAATTTCAGAATAGAAAGATGACAAAAAAGACAAACAAGTTAGTTAATCTTTCTTTCTTTCTTTCTTTCTTTCTTTCTTTCTTTCTTTCTTTCTTTCTTTCTTTCTTTCTTTCTTTCTTTTTCTTTCTTTCTTTCTTTCTTTCTTTCTTTCTTTCTTTCTTTCTGAACATGCAGTTCCCTAATTGCTCCAACAGAAAATCCTGGTTATTCATCTCCTCTCTTTCATGTCTTTGATCCTTAACGCTCTGTTTCTATGAAATGCAATGCAACACAAGCAGAAAAATCCCAACAACAGCAACAAGTACAGATGTGAATGCTAGCTGGCCTCTCTTTGTACATGCGATTTAAGCACCTGTAGGCTAGACCCTGTAGTATCACTTTGGTTACCGAAGCAAATATCTTCTCTACAGGGTTCTTTTGTGCTCCTCCCTCCCCAGCACCCCACCCCACCCCAACATTTTATGTGTGATCTTTGTATTATGTCCTCCTAATATATCCAGGGGCTGGCTTTTAGCACTCAAGCATGAAAAGGTATAGGCACTAGTCTTTTAGGCAGGCAAGCAAGCAAGCAAATAAACAAACAAGCAGAATAATAGTGACAATGCCCCATCCATCTGTGGTAGAGGCTAGGAAATGAAAAGAAGTTTGCTCAGTTTCATAGTCTTGACAAAAGCAACATTTTCACACCTCCCAAGACTTGATGCAAAGGAAAAAGGTATCTTGTCTAAAAAAAATCTGTGTTTGATATCAGGCATTTCTGAGACGTAGCGTGCACAGAACACAATGCTCATATTGTAAAATGCAGATCACTAATATGTATATGATTGAAGTGGCATGCGCAAGAACACTTCGGTCAAGGGGAAATGTGCAAATTAGGTAAATTATGCAAATGAATACACATATTAGCAAAAATGTTTTCATAATGCACACCAATTTATATGTGGTAAGAAAATACAAAATCTCATCATACAACAGGAAGAGCATGCAATTGGGACTTAAACTCAACACTATAAAAATTAAAGATATACACATGCCTAGCAATGGTCCGCTTTTGCATTCATGGTTCTTTCTTTTTTCCCCCTCCTTAGAATTTGAAAATTTTATGTGTTGAGTGCAGGAAGCAACCCTACAAACAGATGTCTTCGCCAACAAACCTTAATGAAAATTTCCAAGACAACAGAGCAAGTAATAACTTTATGAAATATATTTTGTGTTTATATTGAATAGTAGTTCCAGAATATAATATAGAATAGGGCCATAATTTGTTTTGGCTCTGGAGGAAGTGACACAGATTTCAATGGTTTAAAACCCTTCTGCTGTACACTAGGATTATTAGTCTATGATAATGTGTCCATATTTTTAGCAGGACCCCTACAAGAAACAATGCTTCAGATCGCTCTTACTCTCAGGTCTTCTGGATACGTCTGCCTGATCTCCAAGTCCTGGCAGAAATCACAGGTATGGTGACATTAATCTAGGTCACCAGGAAGGAAGACAAATTATGGAGATAATGGCAATGGTGGAAGGGAAGGTTTGTATTTGCATATGAGGTAGCTCAAAGGCCTGGGTGCCCACCTCCATTGCTATTCACATGCTCATCATAGAAGGGTTTGTGCGGAGAGGGGAGATTCCAGATGGACACATGCACTTGGGTCCATTGTGCCAATTTGGAGCAAGACAGGAACTGCACTGGTAGTTGCAATTAGTCAAATTTCTGATATCCTGGCAGCAGGAGCTGGTGGGGGGGGAGGTGTAGAAGAAAACCTGTAGGATATATATACAGCCCTATGGGATGCAAGTGTGAGTAGAAATAATAGTGGCCACTGCTGCATTTTGTGTGTGTTTTTTTTTTCCTGGCTTTGGATTGCATTTCTACCTGGCTTGAATCTTACTGTAGTCCCGCGTACCTGTAGGGCACTTATACCTGTTTCTATAAGCAGATGGCTCACAGGTAGTTTCAACTTTTACTGCACTGTCCCTCCTCTGTGATGAAACATGATCCACCTAATGACCTCAAAAATGCCCCTTTCTGTGACATCCCAGGGACACCCTCCAAGTCTCAGGTTTGGGTCCTGTCTCAGGAGATACTCCTGACCTAGCAACCTTGCTTCTTGTGGTATCTGAATGTAGTGTCATCAGTTAATGGGTTGGCATTTAAATACCTATGTTCTCACATGACATTTTGCAGTCTGCCAAACCTGGATTTACCTGCTTACCTTACAGACCATAATTACGGTCTGTAAAAATGTGTAAAGTCTGTAAAAAGACAGTTTGTTGTAGCACCTCATTCCCCAAGCAGCACCCCAGTTAAAAAAAAAATGTACCCAAGACTATTTAAGTAATTTTGGCCAAAATTGTACTGTGTTCATGCAAGATGTGGAGCACTTGATATAGTTCAATACAACTAAGTGACAATCTGCTCATCCCATGTCTTGCCTGATGGTGCAATTGAGATGTACCACAACACCTCATCACTTGGTCTCGATTAGCCATGGCATGTTATGCAATCACACTAGGATAACATTTTCATGCTATTTCATGACACTTTAAATTACTTGCCTGATTCCATCACTGCAGTCTGCCTAATGGTAGAGGGAACCCATACATTTTATGACACAAGCAATAGATTCCTTTGTCCCATCTTAAAGTTTAAGAGTGTTTGTTTGGAGAGAAACAGGTGAATGGGTAAGGAACGCAATGATAATCAAGGAAGGAATGTGAACCATTCTTTACACCTGCACCTTGACCTTGTGAAGTGAAGTTGCCACGTAGGGTATAATTCAAATTACTGAATAAACTCCAGAGTCCTTGGAAAGTACAGCCCTCTGCTGACAATTCAGTTCAGCATCGTCTTGACAACGGGGAGGTTGTTCATTGACTGATTTTTCAAATCCAACAAAATATTAATAAAGCTGGATCAAAAACCATCATCCGATCCCAAAGCAGGAAAAGTAATAATCAAAAAGTGACCCAAAGCCAAGCCACTTTGCCCAGTGCAAGGGCACGAAGCCCAGCACAATCTGGCAGGTTTATTGTCAATCAGTCTCGGCAGTTGCCAAAATAAAATTTGGTTCTCGTTCTCATGCGAATCTCAGCGTGAGTGAAATGTGACAGACGAGTTGGATGGGCTTCAAGGCCCACAGCTCCCTGCTCAGCTGTGACAGAGAAAAGGCAATGTTCAAACAAAACTCCCTTCCACAGTCTGAAAGCATTCAGCTAGCTTGGATTTTGAAGCAGTATACTGCAAAGTATGGTTCCATGGGAATCAAAGAAATGTCAAAAAGCAGAGCTTTCTGGCTGGTTATATTTCAAATGAAGCCAGAGATTGCTGAAGTGTTTCTATCTTTGCCTTGCTTATGAAACTGTATTTATTACATATTCCTCTGTTCTGATCCCCCAGCTCACCACCATTTACCAGGGAACCATTCCGTCCCTGCCCCTGCCCTGTCCTGTCTGCTTGTTAATGCCAGGTCAGTCCATAATAAGACCCCTATCATCCATGACCTGATCATGGATGAGCAGGGCGACCTGGCCTGTCTTATTGAGACCTGGGTGGGCACAGAGGAAATGGGTTCCCTCTCCCAGTTGTGGACCCCCTCCCCGAGTTTCATGTCCAGCAATAAGGAATTGTCAGCAAATCCACAGTGTGGTGTGTCCTGGGTTGGAATGCCTGCACATATTGGTGGGTCAGTGGGATAGGTTTTGGATAGTGCTTGTGTACTGAGGTCCCAGCGACCCTGCACTCTCCCTTCCAGAGTTCTCCAAGTTCATCTTGGCGGCATTGTTGAGGTCCTCCACCTTTTGGTGGTTGAGAACTTCAACGTGCATGCCAGGCATGGACGGTCAGGAGTGGCTTTGGATTTCATGGAGTCCATGGAATCCATGAATCTGTCACAACATATCATGGCCCCCACCTATAGGGCTGGGCATACCCTGGACCTGATCTTTTCCTCCATGTCTGCGAACTTCAACCTGATGTTTGGGAACATTCTTTCCCAGCCCATGTCATGGACAGATCATCTTTGCTGACGCTATCAATTGCCACCACCCCAAGTGGGAGCCTGGGCCCTCCATTTGGGCCTGCCCCTGGAGGCTTCTGGACCCTGATCAGTTTTTGGAGGCCTTTGGGGGGCTCACTGGATGATCTGGCAGATGATCTGGTCAACACGCTGGTGGATAGATTGCATGGAGATGCTACCCGGGCTGTTGACCGGATCAGCCTCAAGCACCTCATCTGCTGCTGAGCCCCCTTCTTGCCATGGTTTACAGTGGAGTTGTGTGTGATGAAGCAAGAGCGGAAGAGGTTTGAAAGCAGATGGAAGAATGATCAGTCAGAATTTAAATGGGCTGCTCTTTGTGTGCTGACCAGGTGCTATGTTTGAGTGATAAGGGAGGCTAAAAGATCATGTGTCTCCCTGAGTATTGGTAGGGCCTTGAACCACCAAGCAGAATTGTTCCAAGTGGTTTGAGACCTCACCATTTCTGGTCAGCTGGAGCCTCCTCCTAGTGATTTCACAAGTGAGCTGTTTGTAGCCCCTTTAAGTCTAAAATTGAGGCTATCTGAGCCTATCTAGACTCTGGGCATCCACTGATCTGTCCCCGAGCATCACTAGTGCTGCCCCCTGCCCCTGGTCTCCTGGTCTTGTTGAGTTTGGGCCTATATCATCAGCTGAAGCCTCCAGGGTGCTGGCTCATTGCAGGCTGGTGGCTTCTTTGTTCAACCCCTGCCCATCCTGGTTTATTAAGATCACTGGCAGGGAGCATGCCAAAATGGGCTTTAATTGCCACTGCCTCCTTCAGGGATGGGATTTTTCCTAATCATCTGAAGGAGACAGTGGTTAAGCCCATTCTTAAAAACCTGGCCTGGCTGTGGATAATAACCATTGTTCCCTTTTTGGGCAAGGTGGTTGAGTGGATTGCTGCCTAATGGTTCCAATCATTCCTGGAGGAGGATCACATCCTGGATCCATTCCACTCCGGGTTCAGGCTGCATCACAGGACTGAAACAGTGCAGGTTGTGTTGCAAAATGACCTCTTGAGGGGGGCCATTAGGGGTTGCTCTACCTTGTTGGTCCTCCTTGATCGTCTGCAGCCTTTGATAATGTCAACCACAGTATCCTCCTGGACAGGCTCTCTGAGGTGGAGGTTGGAGGTCTAGCCTTGAGCTGGCTCCACTTCTTCATCATGGGTCATGCCCAATAAGTGAGGCTGGAGGAGGAACTGTCGACTCCTGGACACTCTCTTGTGAGGTGTCCCAGGGGTCAGCAATCTCCCCCTTGCTTTTTAACATTTATATGAGGCCGCTGGCTGTGGTCATTCAGAGATTTGGGGTTTGCTGTTATCAGTATGCTGATGACACACAGCTCTATTTCTCCTCCACCACTGCAATGGAGGCAGCCCAGACCCTTGATCACTGCCTAGCTGTGGTCATGGAATGGACCAGGACAAACAGGCTCAAGTCCAACCCGGAGAAGACCGAGGTTCAGTTCTTTGGGGGTGGGGCTGATGGGCCCTCTTCCCAGTCTGGATGGGAGTGTCCTCCAGCTGGTTGACAGAGTGAGGGTTCTGGGTGTTGCCCTGGATCTGGCTCTGTCCCTGGAATCCCAGGGTGGCTGTCATTTCCAAGCCAGCCTTTTACTACCTTTGGCTTATCACCCAGATTCTCCCATACCTTGACGGAGACTCTCTGAGGACAGTAGTGCAAGCGCTGGTCATCTCAAGGATAGATTACTGTAACACTCTTTACATGGGGCTTCCCTTGGCCCTTGTTCAGCGACTACAGGGGGTGCAAAATGCAGCAGCCAGATTTTTGGTTGGTGTGGGCAGATTTGACCGCATCACCCCAATCTTGGCTCACCTGTATTGGCTACCCATTGCTTCCCGAATAAGGTTCAAGGTACTGGTTTTGGTTTACAAAATCCTCCATAGCTTGGGATCTGAGTATCTGGCAGAGCAGATCACCCAAAGTCAGCTTTGGCGCAGCCCACCAGAGCATTGCAGCCTTTCTCGTTCTAGGTGGCCACCCCAAGGGAGACCACAATCAGGCCTTCTCAGTGGCTGCCCCATCCTTTTGGAATAAATTACCTAGCAAGATTCCCAGCCTTCCTGCCTTCAGGAAAGCACTAAAAACTTTGGTTTTCAAAGAGGCTTATGGATATTGCTGAAGTTCTGTGTTGTTGCTCTGCTCTGGTTCTGTACCTCGCTATCCCTCTTGCTGGGATTATTAGTGCTTATTGTTTTTAAGTTGCTTTACTCTGTTTTAGCTACTTACTTTGTTTTTTTGCCTTGTGAACAACCCAGAGTTGCTGTGGGAAAGTCAGTGTGGTCAATAAGTGCAATAATAAATAAATAAAATAAATACATATTACCATATTCAGTGCTATATCAAAGGGCTGATTCAGAAAGCATTTGGGGTCACATTGTCATATACAGGGGCAACTCCTCACACCCGGATCAACCGAAGAGTTCTAATAAATGGGCCCATGGGCCATGAAAGAGGACGACAGCATATTCCAACATCTGTGCTGCTGAAATGTTTAACCCAAACCACAGAGGCTTCTATGGCTAACTCCTGTGTCCTCCTTGCTCATGGTTTATTAGCAGTGCAGTGCCCTGCACGATTGCTTAAAAGGAAACCCTGCTGGATTCAAAAGAACACACAGTGGACCCTCGTATAACAAACGTTTTGTATAACATAAAATCTGTACAACATAAAAAAATTCCGGAGATAGGGGAAATTTGCTTAACAGAATCGCCTATGGGGCAAATCTGTACAACATAAAAATGGTCACAAATACGATTAGGGATTACTCTGTTTTCAATGTATACCTATGGGAAATTTGTATAAAGGAAAACTTGCTTAACATATTTTCATTTGGAATGAATTAATTCCTTTATACAAGGTACCACTGTACTCTTAAGGAAGTGTGTACAGTTTGGCATTCTGGCTCAGCAGATGACTCTTACAAGTAAAGAGTCAGAGGATGAATCTTACAAATGAATTGGCCTTTCCTCCCCTCTGACTCCCTTGAGAGACAGTCTCTCTTTACCAGTGGTTCTAGCTGTGGGCAAATGATCCAAGAATAAAGATCAAAATGTCAATATCAGAAAAGTGAGGAAGACTGGGAAGGTCCCCATGCTCGCAGCTGGAAGGCTTGTAAAAGCAGATATCCTTCTCCAAGGCTGAACATTTTCTGACTGAAAACCAAAATATTCTACAGAGAAGCCTTCAAAAAACTTAACTCCCAGGCTCCTTTAGCCAGTATGGGAGAATTCTAGGAGCTGCAAGCAATTTTTCCAAGCTCTGCCGATGGCTCCTGGATACCTCCCCAAGGACTGAAGTACAGCATCTTTATTGATCCATATGTTCATTTTAAATATTTAAATTTTTTTCCATTCAAGGCAGCATATAGCACAGAAAAAGCAATACACCTACTGTACAGACATATAAAAATAAGTAAAAACAGAGTAAATGCAATTAGTTCGAAGAGCTGCTTTGGAGCTGTGGTGGGGGACATAAGTCCTGAATATGGCTGGCATACACCATGGGATTTGTAACCCAAGAAAAGGAGACTACATTGCAAAGATTCATATATACAGCTACACTGAATGTAGGCAGAAAAGCCACTAGGGAGGATATCCATCCTTGGACAAGGGGAAGGGAATAAACTCTGTTCTTTGTGGGAGCACTTAGTCACCTTCCTTCCATATGTTTGCATCTGGTTTTGACATATTGACCATTGCAACTGCCTATTAAATGTACGTACTCCTAAAAGTAACAGCAGCTAAAAAAAACTGGTACTAGAGATGGGCACGAATGGCATTTTGGTTTTTATTTTTCGTTGAGGGAGTCCATTTTGGTTCATTTTTGTTTTTTGCGAATTTTTGAAAAAAAATCATTTTCATTTATTCGTTTTTCATTTTTCATTTTTACCCACTTTTTGCGTGATTTTTAAAGCATTTCTATGTGAGGGCGTCCCCCAACACCCCAGACCAGAGGGAAAACACTAAAAAAAATGAAGCTGGCAGAGACACAGTATAGACTAGGTACGCAGGGAGGTTGCAAAGGCAGTGGCGGGCGTTGCCCAGGGTGCAAGGCAGCCGCAGAGTGACTGCACTGCGGGGCAGGGGAGGGTACTCACCAAGAGGTACACACACATGCACACAGGGAGGCTGCAGGACTGAAGCTAGAGAGAAATCTCTTCTTTCTCTCCCCTAAGAGCCAGGCTGCAGCCGGCAGGAACACAGAGACACACATCTGCCTGGCTGGCCTAAAGTAAAAAATAACGAGTCACAATACAGCAACCCCACCCTAACTCCCACCAGAGACTGCAAGGAGGACGGGGACTGCCAGAGCTTTTTATGCCCTCTGTGGCTGCCAGACCTGCCCAGTCTGCAACCTGGGCATGCTATTGGTTTAAGTTGTCCAAGAATTTACATGATCCCATCACATGGCTTGCCTCCATTTTGTGGCTGGCGACATCCATTTTGTCATCCTTAATGGGAAAAGAAAAATACATCACAATGGGAGAAGACAAAAACAAATGTTTTAAGGACCCCACCCCACCCCCGGTAGGTATTATCAGACAGTATAAATAATTATTGCTGCATTTTTATGGATGTCCAGGGCGTTTTTTAACATTTAAAACAGCTCATTTCATTGCGCGTCACCATTAACGAAAAATGAAATATAACAAACCTAATTTTTGTGGTTCTGTTCGGTTTGTTCCAATTTCATCACAAAGTTCATTATTTGTTTCATTTTGTTATGTAATGAAACGAATAACGAATAACAGAAATGAAAAAGTTCATTTCGTGCCCATCTCTATCTAGTACTGACATTCACTTAAGGCAGGCATGTCCAAATTTTGGCCCTCCTGATGTTTTGGACCATAACTCCCAGAATTCTAAGCTTAGATTGCCAATGACAAAGCGCTGTGGGAGTTGTGGTCCAAAACATCTAGAGGTCTGAAGTTTGGACATTCCTGACTTAGGGTACCAATTTTACTGTACTCAAATTTCTTTTGGACTGGGTGTGTTAAAACCAACAGGAAGAAGAGGGAGAGAAGACGGAGAAAACTGAGTGCAAATACAGTTAAAATTATATATCTACTGTTCCTCTGGAATTCTGTTTAAAACAGAGACACCCTATTTTTCCAAGAACTCTTATTGAAAGCTGATTTTGTTTTTCAGTAGAAGTTAGCATTCATATCTCAGAAACCTGGTGGAATGATGGGAATATTCAGTGACATATTGTACTATGAGGCAGATCTGCCATTATGCAACTTGAGATGACTGCCTCAAGAAAAGATGCTTAAGATCGCAGCCATTGAGCCATTCTTCTTGGTGGGGCCCCTGGGTATTCCCCTGTGTGGCCAACAGAGATCTGTACGGCATACAGACCTGCCCTACACTCCCTAAACTAGCCTGGTGCCCTCAGGTGTAGGGGAAGAGAACGTGCTGTCACCAGAATTGCTAGATGAAAGGGAGCATCACATTCTTACGAGTGTCACTATTGGCCAGCCAGGCAGACAAAGTACTTTATGTGGAGTCTAGGATTTTTGTATCCCTCAAACTCCCACTCTTCTTGTAACATGCCATCTCTTACCTTTGGGCAGACTTGTTTTGGCACTCACGGTTTCCCTTAACCCTCTGTCCCCTATGTCCATGAACTTACTATAAAAATGATAAACATACTTGCAAATCATCCATATTGGAAAAGGGGGGCTTTGGTTCTTTGATAGGGTGGTTGATGGGAAACATTGACTTCAACTGTTTGATATCTGGTTGATCAAAGAGAGTTAATATGTCTGGTTATTCCCACAGATCAGTCCCTCACATGCTCAGGGAACACAGGGAACAAGGATGATAGGAAGGATTCAGATGATAAAGGGGGCATGCGCCTACTGTGCCCCTGTGTGCAGGGGATTATGTTTGCTGGTTATTTATGGGATTGTCCTATTAAGGACCCTTTGGGGTAGCAGAGTAGCTGCAGTGGCATGTTTCCTGTAGGCATTTTATTTCTGTATCTTCTGAAGAAATAAATCAGGCACAGACAGAGCTGGAAATAAAATTAGTTATCAACATTTATGTGGAAAATGCATTTATAGTGAAGCCTGACTCCAAATCTAAATAAGAGACCATGTGCCTAGCACATGGTCTCTTATTTCTGAGTGGGGAGGGCAAGCCCATTCCTCCAGAGAGTGAGATTACCAAAATGAAAGATAAGATGAACTGAGGGAGAATGGGAGCGGAAGGTATTCTTCTTTTCTCTCAGGCAATAGAAAAGGGGGGAAATAGCCAATGAAAAGGGCCTACACAAGCTGCTGTAGTGGGCATTTATGACAGAGAAATGTAAAAAAATGATGCCTCTGAAGGAATCCTTTAAAATATGCTCGCAAATATAAACATATGAATGAGGCTAACTACTCATACTTTATGGGTGTTGGGAAGGTTATAAAGGTGGGCCATTGTCCACCTAGTGGCCTATTGAGACTATTATCCACCTAATGAGCCTATTCAGGCCATGGTTCCTCTTATGAGCTTATTTAAGACCAGGGTGACATGAGGTCAAAGTGAACTATAAAATGGAGGACTTGCAACTAGCTCTCCTCAGACTGACAAAGCTGTTTGGATGAGCAGCAAAACATTTTAGTCTCTCAAGAAAAGAAGTCCAGTTGCTATGACTCAGCTTCCACATAAACACACCTGGATGACTGAGAATCTTCAGATATAATTAAGCCCTTCTGCCAAACAATATTCTGGGTAGTGCAACAATCCATGATCACAAAAAGGGCTTTCGTACTAGGATTTGTCATTCTGTTAAAAATGTACATGTAGAAATGTTAATATTTGCCTAGACTGGAGGCCAGGTTCAAGGCCCCTTTGGATGTGGAAGATAATGCAGTACTAAGAGAGAAAACAAATGTATTTCCCTAGACTTCCCATCTGGGTTGATGGGTTGAGAGTTCTATTGGCCACACTGGGAGATACTTAGGAGACCAGTCTTTAACATGCTTGAAAGAGTAGGTCAAACAATTTGCGTACATACTAAATATAGACTTACATCTACAATTTGTGAATATACAAAATACTTTCTAGTAGCATGCACAGTCTTCTGCTCCCGTCTCTCTTACTTCCTGTCCCAAAAGGTTCCAGGCTCTTTCATCATTTCAATCTGAAATCTCGGTGACTGGCTCTTTTCATTAGGATTATGGCTGCATGATTTGGATCAAACCCAAATGTAATTAAGCACTGTCATCTTCTTCTCTGAATCTCTAATTCTATCAAGTTATTTTGTGCTATCCTTCCAGTACTAAAATTGCATTTGATCTTGGGGAGATAGGAAAGGGTAGTATTGTCATATCTATAATAATAGACAAGTGACTGTTTTTCACCCCGATCTGAAAGCCCTCCTAGCACATGAAGAACAGCACCCTGTCCTATCTTTCCTTGCTCCATTTTAAGCTTGTTTTTTCAATGTCTTTATGTTCCTCTCTCTCATGAGAGGGCTAAACAGGTGCATTGTTGATATTTGTTTGCGATCATTGTGTTGTAAACAAGTACATGGAGATGTATAGGCAGCAGGCAGCAAAGGAAACTTCCTGAGCAATCACCTTGTATTGAAATACCACTGGCCTCTTCCAATAGTCAGGCTGCCTCCATCTGTTCTAGCAATTCAGCTACAAAAATCTGCAGCTGTATCTAAATTGCTCTGGTAGATGCATGTTTTCAGCATAGAAAACTGTCACATCCTGTCTTCTCAATGAAATGATGACAGTTGCCTCTGATTGATGCTTTACTTGTGGAGCGATAACCAACTAACAAAAGCACAGGCAGAACCCAAAATGTTTGAACCAGCCTGGATGTCTCATGCGCTCACAAACGCATCTGGTGGGGCCACTGTGAGATACAGGAAGCTGGACTAGATGGTCCTTTGGCCTGATCCAGCATGGCTCTTCTTATGTCCGTATCTCCTTAACGGCAGTGTCCAACAATAGCATTGATCAACAGGCTGCTTCCTACACTGATTAAGGAACAGAACAATCTGCTGTGTTAGAGGTATTACTCTGGAATTAATAAATGAGGGAGCAAATGAAGGAGGAGGGGGAAGAAAATGTGGATATGAAGGATAGTAGAGTGTAGGCAATTAGCATGTTAAAGGTGTGAGAAAAAAGCTGCATGAAGGTGCAGCAATGTCATTGTACAGCAGAGTTAATCAACATGCTACAAGGCTATTATAAAATTTGGGTCAGTCACCCCAAAATTATACCTTTGAAAGTGGACCTTGGATCAAAACCAATTTTGCCACAGATGTAGCAGACAGTCTTTTCTTCTTCTGCACTAAACTTTGGGAAAGTGTGGGCAAAGGGCTTTCAAGTCAATAATGTTTAAAACTGTCCCCCCGCCCCCACGGCAATAATTAGCAACCCTCATAGTCCCCAGATATAAGATAGCACATACAAAATGAAAATACAGTGGTACCTCTGGTAACGAATGTAATTTGTTCTCCAAAAAGCAGTTTCCCATTGTAATGAATGGGAAACCAACCAATTAATCCGTTCTGGAGGTCTACAAAAAGCCCAAAAAGCTGGAGGGGGGTGGATCAGACCTCTTTATAAAGTTGACTTTAAAGGCTTGCAGAATAAGCTTTTAAACACTCCCCCAGAACACCCCTTCCCTGCAGGGCATTGCAAACATGGACAAAATAATCCAGCAAGACTAACTCAACCTTTTCCTGCCAAAAATGCAACGGAAAGCATTTCAAATATCAATAGAACCAAGTTCCAAAGAAAACAAGCTAGGATGATTGTCTGCAAACCCCTCCTCAGCTCACCCTCCATTTTCCAACTGAAAGCAATGGAAAGATCCAAAAAAGACAGGACGATTCTCTGCAAACCTCTTCTCAGCTCACCCCTTCATTTTGCAACAGAAAGCAATGGAAAGGTAGAAAAAAGCAAGGAAACCTCAGCTCCCTACCTTTTCAAGTTCAAAAGATCCAAAACCCTCAGCAAAAAATGTCCAGAATGGCTCCCATATACCATGAAAAAAACACTTTAACTCCTCCAACCCCTCCACAAACTATGGGGGTGCAATGCATCCTCAGTATACTTTTTTTTTTTTTTTTTTTGGAAAGGCATGATGAAACATTCGCTATCTCAGGCAGCCCATAGGGAACATTTGTTATCCGAGGCAGCCCTATACCTGGAAATTTCCATTCATTATCCAAAACATTCATTATTAGAGGCATTCATTATCTGAGATATTACTATACCAGTTTAGCCTATCATGAAAGAGAATGTCTGTTCCCACCCACCTTATTGTGTCTAAGAGGAATCCAGGCTGCAGTGGCTGAAATATTGATCCTCAAAAATGTTTTTTTTTAAGAAGGGAACAAACAACCACTTTGTTATATGACTTTGCACATGAGAAGCAGGCTCATCAGCAAGAGCTTTCCAAATAGATACATGGTTGCAACTCCTTGAGCTAGGAAGGGAGATATTTGGAAGGCAGTGGAAGGTCACAAAAATAATCAAAAGACAGGTTTTATTTGAGGAGTCAAAATTATTTTGGGTTTAGGTGAGAGTTACTTGGTTTTGGGGTTAACTGAGTTTGGGGTTTGGGTTAACTGATTTAAAAAAGAGTCAGCTTCTGGAATTTTCCCTTGCTTTGGGGGGGGTAACTTTGTGAATGAAAGTGAGTACAAGAGGGTATATTGCAGACCATCTTGACTGCTACCATTGGTATTTTCAACATTCAGGCTACCCTTGCTATTTAAAGCTTGACATCCATTTTTTTTTCTGCTGGCATTGGGTACAGAAGCAGAATACCGTACATTCATAAACCAGATACATTTGGAAAACAGAATTGTCAAACAATTGAAATGCTGCACTGCAGAAATTAACTCATTACTTAGCTCAGCATGTATTGAATACAACTATTAAATTAGTAAGGATATTTCATGTTTCCTTATTGGTTTGGAATACGTGTGCAGCATGATTCAGTTTTTTTAATGTGCTATGGCTTCCAGCAATACAATGAACATCAGTATAGTCATAGGAAAGAAAGAACAGCACCAATGGACTATAGTATCTGTAATATGACTTTACAATTTTTAAAAGGATAACCAGGAGTGAGAAAGTGAGAAAGAGATACTGAGGTTACCAAGTCTGACAGATAAGGCACCATAATTTAGTTCTGTTCTCCATAAAGAATGTTGTGAGAATAAAGTGGAAGCAAGAAGAACAGAATCTCCCTTGAGCCAAAAGGGTCACAATCCAGCAATCTATGGGGACTGCAGAGATAATGGAGATTAAATCTGTAAGGACGTGTTATGTAGTGCACCTTTCAGGGGACTGAAGGGCTGGCTGGACCTTGGTTTTAGAACTGCCTGGCAAGCCTCATATTTAATACATACCCATATTCATCGGATGGAAGGGATATCACACACAGTCTTTCCAGGCTTCTGCAAAACTCTCATAGAGTACTCCAGCGAGTATGAGCTAATTACAAGAAACCATCACCTACTGTTGCCTGCAGCTTAGATGCAGCTGTGGTGCTAATGCATTCTCTTAGCTGTACTGGGCTTATCTTGTAAGAGGAAGGTGACCTTTGACCTCTTCCACCTCCCAATAGGGAGCATCTCAACCATTCTAGTCAAATTTATTCAGCATGTTTAGAAATACGAAACAGCAAGGGGTGAGCTGAGGAGAGGTTTGCAGAGAATCGTCCTGTCTTTTTTGGATCTTTCCATTGCTTTCAGTTGGAAATGTCTTCTAGGTTGCTTGCATCACTTTTGTGGCTTCTTTTATTAGCCTGGTTAACAGGAAAACTACAAAGCTCCATACGTGGTCTCCAGGATACTTTATTTCTTATTGCCATTTCCCCTATTATAAGCTTTTTCTTAGAGTGGTTACTTTTAATAAACAAGCAATTACTGGGGAATGGCTTTGGTACCCAACACAATCCTTTGAGCCTAGTAAATATTCCTTTGTTGTATTCTCCCATCTTCATCCCCCCCTTCTCTAGGTGAGGGCCAGGGTAATGGCAAACAGCACCAAGCGTTATCAGGGAAATTATGAATCAATTGATCAATTGGCCGAATCAATTGTTTTGTTTTGACATTCTGCATTAATCAGTAACTAATTGCCCAATTTTAAATGCTCTTAAAAGCGTATTTAGGCAATCAATAATGCAGGAGCCGCTTTTGAAACAGAAGAACGAGCACAGCTCTACAGGAAGAAATGGGACAGGCATCACGAGGGTGGGCGCTGCGCACAGCTGCATTCCTCTGTATGCCACTCTGCTTTTATGCGCCTTCATTCATTTATATTTGCTTCCTCACAAAGCCATCCATTTGCAACAAATCAATAACGGGCATAGGATTTCAGGAACTGAATTTCAGGGACACAAATTTGCAGCTTTCTATAGTTCCTTTCTTATGGTTTACAGAGCCTCTACCGAGGATACAAAAAAGAGGAAACAGTGAAAAGAGACCTGGCTTGGATGGTCTTGCTAGCACTGTAACTTGTTTCAAGACAGGCAGGAGTTCAGGATGGCTGCGTCATTAATCTCGCATTTTTATTTAGTCTTAGTAATGGTTGGGTGTTATTTTAGCAGCCAAAAGGATCACCAGCTCTGAAAGCTTGGGGGTTTATTTTCTTTTGTTGTTCCCACGTTGCACTCATGAACTTTTTAAAGATGAAGGGCAGGGATGGGGAGTGGGTGGGATCCGAATCTGAGACTTTTTTGTGTTTATGGAAAAGACTCAAGTATATTTCTAAAATGTACCTCTATGGCAAGGATACACATGTGCCCACTCAGCACATTTTTACAGCCTTCAAGGGCCCAGAAGAATCCTCTGAATTATGAGAGAGAGAGAGAGAGAGAGAGAGAGAGAGAGAGAGAGAGAGAGAGAAACGGTTTTTTAAAAAAGAGACAAATAACGATTTTCTACTCCTAGAAGCCTTCAGCATCAGAGTTTTTCATGGGATATGTTGGAAATAGGTATTCGAAAGCGCCCAGCCCTAAATGTTTTAGAAGTTCTATTTTTAAATTATCTTAGCCTGCTATTTTCTGGCTCTATTTATTTATTTATTTATTTATTTATTTATTTATTTATATACTGCCAGATTTTCCCAAATGGGAACTCAGGGCGATTAACAAGTACAATATAATATAGCACAATTCAAAAGAAATAATAATTGGTTCCATAAAGTAAACATAAAAAGAATGAACAGCAAATCCCTTATGACAGGGAGCATCCATTTTGGCCCTAAACTCAGTTGACCCATCGTTCTTCTACAGTTACAGCTTAGAGCACAACCAGTTGGTGATGTGAAAGCCCTATAAAACTGAATGGGAAATGTAGGGATACTTGCATTTTGTGTTCATAAAAGACTCCCATTTATTTCATTGGGGGCACATGGCAGATGAGAAGAATGGATTGTTCTCTAAAGCTAGTTTAGCTGTCAAGGTTTCCGAAGATAACATGCTATCACGTTAATTCTGATTTATGGCAAGCTTTTCCAGGATTTCCTAAATATGCAGTACTTAGAAGCGGTTTACCATTTGCTGCTTCTGGAGTTGCCCTGGGACTGTTCAGCTTGCTCCAGGTTACACAGACCAGCTCCCCCCCCCCCCGCCCCAGGGAGATGCAATCCTGACCTCTGCCTTTGCAGCCAACTCCTTGAGCTATCCCAGGCAGCCTGACATGGTTTAGATATGCATAATTTCTCCTTGTGTGAGATTTTATTTTCCTGGCAATGCAATCCATATTGTTGGGTGTCTTGTTTTGTTATTCTGGGTGTTTACTGGAAAACCTTAAAGACATGCCTTCTCAGACAATTACTCCTTATAGAGCATAGAAAGAAAGGAGGGAAGAATTTCCCCTTGCAACAGTGGTTGAGATTGACTGGGGTCTATATAAGAGGACCAGACTCAGTGTACCAAATTATTCATATGCTCCTTGGGTGGTCATGTGCGAGACATTTTGTCTTCATTTCTCAGCAGTAAAAAGGGGGGGCAGAGTGGGAAAAATCCTTTGGCCTTCTTTCCTCCTTAAGATGTGGTGAAAATCGACAGGATAGTGAGGCAATTCTCTTAACTATGTGAAAGGCTGTAGAAAAAAAATACTGTCTAGTATATCTTTAGTTGAAAATGACCTCCCAAAATTGAAAAAGTGTGGCTTGCTTTTTATTTCTACATACCCTTTTAATTTATTTATTCCTCCCACCTCTTCTGATGTGTGCCATTGCATTCATGAAGCTCCTTTGGTTTTGTGATCCCAGCTAATGACACATTTCTTCCATATCCTTATAAATAAATGGGAATAAACTGAAAATCCAATCTACAGCTGGACAAATATAAATGAAGAGGTACAGTTCTGTGCATTTGGCATTGACTACGGTCATAAATACCAAAGAGCAGCCTGAATGTTGGCAACACCAATGGTATCAGTCACGATAGCCTATAGCAGTGGTGGCAAACCTTTTAGAGACTGAGTGCCCAAACTGCGATTCAAAACTCACTATTTTTTTTTTTTGCAAAGTGCCAATACAGCAATTTAACCTGAATGCAGGTGGCTGTGAAGGGGCGACGTTGGGTGCCCACAGAAAGGGCTCCGAGTGCCACCTTTGGCACCCATGCCATAGGTTCGCCAACACTGGCCTATAGAATACCCTCTTGTGCTCAGGACTATTTACAGTTCTTGCAAAACAGCCTTGACAATTGCTTTGTGTTTGGGTGAGAAGTATTTAACTGATGAAAAAAAGAGTAATATTCTGGGATTTTCCCTTGCTTGCGATCACTATGTGAGTGGAAGTGAGTGGAACTTACTGAAAAATGCAATCTTGTTAAGAAAGGGGGCAGCAGGAAGACAGAAAAACCTAATATCATGTGTTGACCTGAAATATATCAGCAGAGCTGTAAATGATATGACATTTGGGAACTAATGAACTAAGAACCCCTACTCTAATATGCATATTGATTTTTCCTTCCAAATATCTCCCTTCCTGGGTCAAAGAGCTGCAACCATGTATCTTCTTTGGAAACCTCTTGCAGGTGAGTCTGTTTCACATGCACTCAGTCATATAACAAAGTGGTTGATTGTTCACTTCTGGAAAATATTTTTGAGGATCAATATTTCAGCCCCTGCCGTTTGAATTCCTCCCAAATACAATAAGGTGGGTGAGAACAGCTATTCTCTTTCAAGATAGGCTAAAATGGTGTTTTCATTTTGTATCTTAAATCTGGGGACATTGAGGGTGGCTAATTTTTGCCCTAGAGGGGGAACACTTTTACTTTTAAAAGTTCATAACTTGAAAACCCTTTTCCTTGCACTTCATCAAATATAGCACAGAACAAGAAAAGACTGCTACATCTGTACCAAATTTGGTTTTGATTAAAAGTCTACTTTAGATGTTATAATTTTGGGGGTGGCTGCCTCCATTTTTATACTAGTCTTGTAGCATGTTGATTCGGTCTGCTGTACATTAACATTGTTGCACTTTTATGCAGCTTTCATTCCTCACACCTTTAACATGCTAAGTGGCTACATTCTACTATCCTTCATATCCACATTTTCTCCCTCTCTCCTTCATTTGCTCCCTCCTTTATTAATTCCAGAGTAGTACCTTTGAACACAGCAGACTGTTCCTTAATCAGTGTAGGAAGCAGCCTGTTGATTGATGCTATTGTTGGTATATCTAGGCTGGTTCAAGCATTTTGGGTTCTGCATGTGCTTTTGTTAGTTGGTTATCGCTCCACAAGCAAAGCATAAATCAGAGGCAACTGTCATGATTTCATTGAGAAGACAGGATGTGACAGTTTTCTGTGCCGGAAATTTGCATCTACCAGAACAATTTAGATACAGCTGCAGATTTTTGTAGCTCAATTGCCCTACAATTCAGCTATTTTAAATCTGGGGATGTTTAGCATTTCTACTTTCTGTACAGTAGGGGAGGGGTATAGTTTTACTTTTGAATATCATAATTTGGAAACCATTTAGCCACACATCCCCAAGCTGGGCACAGATGAAGAGCAGGCTATCAATGGCATCTTGGCCACACTTGGTACTGATCCAAAGCCTAGTTTCAAAGAGATTTGTGGGGTTTAGATATTGAGATAGTGAACAGCATCAAGTACCTGGGTGTTCACTTAAATAATAAACTGGACTGGACTCATAACACTGATGCCCTATACAAGAAGGGTCAAAGCCGCCTCCATCTCCTGAGGAGACTGAGGTCCTTCGGAGTGTGTAGGCCTGTTATGGATTTTTTATGACTCTGTGGTAGCTTCAGCTCTTTTCTATGCTGTAGTCTGCTGGAGTTCAGGTAGTACTGAATGGCATAAGAACAGACTGAATAAGCTTGTCAAGAGGGCTAGTTCTGTCTTGGAATGCCCTCTGGATTCTGTGGAGGAGATGGGTAAGAGGAGGATGTTGGCCAAGCTGACATCCATTATGAACAATACTTCTCACCCACTGCACCAGACAGTGGAGGCTCTGCGTAGCTCCTTCAGTGGCAGACTCAGACATCCCTGGTGTGGGAAGGAGCGCTATCGCAGGTCCTTTATTCCCACTGCTGTGAGACTCTTCAACTCTACAGTTTAACATATTCATATGGGGTATATATACTGTAGCTTCTCTTTATATTTATTTTTATATACAAATTTTAGTGTAATATTTGTATATTGGGTATTTTATTTTATTTAATCTCTATTAGCTATTTTGTTTTCTCTCACACACGCTTTACACTTTTTTGTGCACCTAGCTATCTTTACTTGTTTTTTTATATTGGGAGCTGTGTAACAAGTAAATTTCCCCAGATGTGGGATCAATAAAGATTTATCTTATCTTATCTTATCTTCTTTTTTTTTTTGAAAAATGTGTATTTGCTCTGCTACATGAAAAATATAGCTGCATTCTTATGCAGCTCTATTATCATCCCTGATTTCCTGCAGCTCTACAGGGCTGGTCTTACAATTGACCACAGCAAGGCAAGCTGTTTCAAGCAGTGGTGCCCTGGGGAAGCAAACAAAGGTGCTCTACTATGGTACTGCCACCACAGCTGATATCACTGCTGCAGGCTCAGGGCCACCTCCACCCCTTTGTGCCTTCCCAGAAACTACATATTATGCATGTCCACCACCCTCTCCTCTCTTGCTAGAAGCCTGTCATGCCCTGAAAGAAACTTGGAGAAGTAAAAGTCTCCAAGAGAAATGGGACTGGCATGCCATAGACCTGTCTTCTTGAATGCCATTTACAAGAGGGTCTTCTGCATCAAAACATGAAGGGAACAGTGGCCTTTGAGGTTACCAGTGGTAACCTCAGAGACTATGCTTTGCATGGCACATGGGTTCTGGGGACACTCTTGGATCTGCCATTCATAAAACAGATGTGGGAGTACATCTCTTCATCTCCTCTTGTTCCTCTTGGGGAGGCATGCACTGCTGGGAAGAATCTTATCTACATCTATTATGGGTATGTGATGTGGTGATGACAGTATTATGGGATGGTGGCACTTGACTTCCTCCAAAAGCAGTTGGTAAGCTTGGGCCACCCCTGCCTCTCTAGCTAACAGGACCTTTATTAATTAAGGATCAGAAGTGTGACATAACTCTACTTGGGTTTTGTAATGGCCTTTGCAACTTTGTATCTGGCCTTCTTTGCTTGGTGGGGTAAATTTGGAGGTGCAGACATACTGCTAATCAATCCCCCTTCCCAACTTGCAGGTGGAGAGTCTGTGTGGGCCAAACCAAGGGAAAGAGAAGACAATAACCTCCATCCTCACTCGTCCTCCCTGATGGGAGTATGTTGATTTACATAATCAGGGCTACAACGGGGGGTGGGAGTGGGGTGGAATAAGCAGGGCATGTGCCCTGGGCACTGCACTTGGAGGGAGGCGGTGTGCCAAAATGCCAAAATGGCAGTTTGCCCCGGTGACACAGACCCTAGTTGCAGGCTTGTTCATAATGGCTATGTAAAAATCAAGTTGGCAGAACATTTTGTATGAATACTTGGAATTAAATAACTAAAAGCATTATTGTTTGTCTCTATAGGAAAAAAAGATATTAAAGAGAACAGTGGAAAGAGGGCTGCCATGAAGTCTACACCAAAGTAGCGTGTCCTAGGGCTATGCATTGGCCCTCCCGTCTGTGCCATAACAGGCACACATAAATCAGGAAGTGCTTATACCCATGCCCTTCTGACGATGCCCCTAACCTACCGGTATCCATGATGTGTTATCTGTCTGCTTCTGGATCTTTAGTGGGGAGGGGGAGGCAGGCAAACCATAAACCTGCAAGCTGATGTCTCTAGCCAGCATGGGGAAGGGCCGGCCAGTGGATATGAGTGACAGGCTGAGCCAGCAGAGAGAAGAGGCTGAGGGCCACTCAAAATTTTAAATCGGGTCGCATTTGGTCCCCGGGCTGGACTTTGGACATGCCTGCTTTACACCATCTGCAGTTTCAACTAATTGTTTTATCTTCCTCTGAAATTGATGTTCCTGTCCATCAAAACAGCAAGTAGGTTATTCCAGAAAGAGTTTATTTCTGTTCAAACAGAGAGGGTGTGTGTGTTTTCATTCCTATCTCTCTGTTTACTCCTCCCATTCCTCTTCTTCCCCTTCAGTGCATCTCAAGTGAGTGATGCTCTGCCCCCTTCTGTCCTTGATCTATGACTGCCAGGATGCAGCATTCTAGAGGACTACAGACACAACTTTCATTAGATTTCAGAGATTTCATCAGTGATTTTGCAGGAAAAGTAAGGAACGTTCATTTCTAAGGTAAAGAGAATGCTACACATTTTCTCTATTTGTACACGTTCAGCATCTTTGATTTCGGTCATCTTTTTCCCCACGTGCCACGTACTTTTTATATTGAACACTTTACGGGATGTCTTGCAAAAAGTCCGTCTTACAGGGCAGGCGTTTGAATTTCGCATGCCCACAACTCAAGGGGGTTATGGGTGCATGACATTTAAAAGCCTGGTCTTCCATCCTGGCTTTCCTGACCGTGTAGCGACAAAGCTAATGCATTGATAACCAATGTAATCCATTCCTCCAGAATGGATTACTTGGTTTTCAATGCATTCCTTTAGGAAATCATGCCCCTTAAATCATTTTTTCCTAAAACAAATTGACCCCTGGAATCAATTAAATTTGTCTTAGGAGGCACTATCCTCTATTTTTCCGAGAATTCTTTGACCATGGGAAACTAATACATTGTCCGGGCTTTGTAGTTCCCTGGAACCTAAGGATGCAATCAAAAGGGCATTTGTCTTATTTATTTATTTATTTATTTATTTATTTATTTATTTATTTATTTATTTATTTATTTATTATATTTTATACCACCCCTCTGGCAACGAGGCCACTCTGGGCAGTTAACAACAATCAATACAATACAATATAATACTATGCATTCTCAATGCATTGCAATGCAATGCAATGCAAAAAAAAAAACCTATAACATACAATAAAATAAAATCAACATTTAAAATATAGTAAATATAATAAAGGCCCGTGGGGGCAAGATGTCCTTTTTGG
Source organism: Phrynocephalus forsythii (assembly GCA_029282475.1). NCBI lineage: Eukaryota > Metazoa > Chordata > Lepidosauria > Squamata > Agamidae > Phrynocephalus > Phrynocephalus forsythii. Next base: position 47,121,562 of record JAPFRF010000004.1, read on the forward strand.
TCTTCCTCAATCTCTCAGCAGCTTTTGATACTGTCAACCACAGTATCCTCCTCTGAGTTGGGTATTGGGGGGCATGCCTTGGCATATAGAAGTCACCAAGGACACACAGCCTGGGAGACCTCAATACAAACAAAGCTCGCCAGCTATAGAAGGGAGCGTACTGGGTCACAGAGAGTGCAGTAAGACAGCACAATCCCCAAACTATCCCTGGTTCCAATCTTCACATGGAGGGCTTCCAGACCTGGGATCACCAGGGCAGAGAGCCTGACAGCCTCGATGGTGTCTCTATAAATAATGGCTACTCTCCCCGCCATTCTAGTTGCCCTGATGTTGGATGGCATAGCTGGGTGGGCAAATCAGAGAGAGGGCTAAGCCTCCCTCTGTGCTCACCCAGGTTTCAGTTATAAAGGCTAGGTCTGCCTTCTCATCCAAGATTAAATCCTCGATTAACTGAGCCTTATTTAAAGCAGGTCTAGCATTCAACAACAGCAGGTCAGAGTGGAAGGCTGGCTGAGTTGATTATCTCGCACTTGGCAGCTGACAGTGGGGCTAGAACATGGGACAGCCTACAAACATCTGTCCCTTGTTCTTCTGTACTTGATGGCTGCCGCTGCATTGCAATTTCTCCCAAAACCTATAATAACCCCTGTTTTGGAAATCACCTCAATGAAGAAGCAGAAATCCATCTCATAAAGTGCTGTACAGAAGGTAGAAAATGTGCAAAATTGCAGACACCATCAAACATGATGTCAAGTGATAAACAATAATAGAAATAAAAAATAAAAAATAAAAAATTATGAAGGGACAAGGGGAAAAGGGAAAAGGGAAAATTATATACATTGAAAAGGCAATAATATTTTAGTTATTAATAATAGTTACAAGGCTAAATTGATCCCAAAAAGGCAGTGATTTTTATAAGCCACATCAGAGCTCAGTGCTTTACCAATGAACTAATTTATTATAATAATAATACCTTTATTGTCAATGTACAACATGTGCACAATGAAATTAGTCCTATGGTTTGGTCCAGGCTGAGGACAGCCAGGTTCACTACTTTTTTCAGTGACTGTGCAACATATGTGTCATAATTGCAAACAAGCCTGCCCATCATTGATGCCTACCGGCATGTTTTGGAATCCCTATCAAGGGCTACTGAGTTTTGTTTTTTGGGAGGCAGGGGGTACAGTATCACTCCATTCTGATTCAGTTCCAGAGTGTATGGTCACTGGGACTTAACTAAACTGGCTGGTTACCTGCCCCTTTGGTGAAACCATTTAACAATCTTGAGAAATGGAAAAAATTCCTTTCAGCTTGCCTTTGAAGGACAAGGTGGAAGAAGTTATTTTTAATTGTTCATAGCTGGTAAAGGCTACAAGTTCTTTCAGTCCTGTTGTTTGGACTTGCAACAGCTTATGAGCAGAATTTAGAAGCTCAAGAACTTCCTTCATGAACAAAAACAGAATTCTGGCATCCCTTCTTAGGACAACAGATAGCCCTTCACTTTGGGCTATCTATCACTTCCCTTCGGGTTTCCAGCTTCCTTTTAAGTGGTCAGTTCTATCATTCATAACACTTGCCCCACATTGGTTTGATGACCTGGAGAGATCGAGATTGTTGTCTTCAAAGAGGATCAGTGTAATTCTGTCAAGGATGGAGCATCAACAGCATGATGATGACTATATGGATATCAAAAATTTGTAAAGCTTGCCATTTGACACTTAAGACACTTCAAAAGCAACATTTTGCAATTGTTTTTATCTCCAGTATAATCTTCTAGGAGTACATACGATGCAACATCTGAAGTACTTATGTTTAGTACTCTGTTACCTGACACAACATGGGACATGGTGTCTATGACTTCATTTCAATTTCTGGAGAGGGAGAAACTTGCATCATTTATTTGTTTATTTTTGGAAAGTGCTGTAAATGTTTTATCTTTTTAAAGAATACATGTAAGTAAATGAGCTGTGCTTTTATTTCCCTTCAGTGTAAAGTGGTCCATATGTATTCAATTACTATAAATACAATAACATCAGCAATGGATTGTTTATAATATCTGCTATCTTCAAGAATTACAGTATTAACTTAAGTGGATGCAGGTTGGAGCTGAACGTTGGCTTTTTCATGCTATCCAGACTTTGAAGAAATATACACTATAGGTATAGCATGTTTATGAAACCCACTAAATTCCAGTCCTCGAAACAACTCATAATAATAACACATTTAGCATATTTTGTCCAAAATTTCAACAAGCATGAGAGTTGCACCAGCTAATGGAAAATCCCACAGTACTGTATTCATGTTGCTGGGACCATTCTTGTAAGAGAACACAGACTTCATGATTCAAATAGGAGCGAATTTTTTTTTATCTGTTCAGTTGTCTGACCCTTTCCTAAGACATCTTCGGGAATGCTAGGCTCAAAAGCTTGACTTGACCTGCAATTAGAGATGGGCACAAAGTGTTATATCTCTGTAACAGCCCTGGCCACTTGCCTCACTCACATGCCTCGGTGTCCCGCCTGGGTCATCCTCCATCACCAGCTGTCCAGTTTGGGCAGGAACCCAAGCTTTCTTCTCCCATCTCCTCCAACAGCGGGGAAGTCCAGGCTCCTGCCCAGACTGGACAGCTGGCAACCAAGGCTTGTGAATGGGGCAGCCAACCTGGGGGAGGAAATGTATTGCATCTCTGGTGCCTCGCCGGCAAACTAGGACAAACTGCTTTATGCCCATCTCTACCTGTAACTATAGTTATCTTACACCTGTTGTCTCTTCTGATTCTTCATGACCTGAACTATGGTGATAATGATAGTGAGTTCCTGAGTGTGCCATGCCCATGAAACAAGTGTAAGGAAGGCAGAGAACATGAGGACGTAAGGAACATAAGAACATAAGAAGAACCATGCTGGATCAGGCCAAAGACCCATTTGGTCCAGCTTCTTGTATCTCCCAGTGGCCCCACCAAATGTGTCTGGGAGCACACGAGGCTAGATATCTGTCTCCTGATACCACTCCCCTGCATCTGGCCCTTGAAGTACCCTGGTTAATAACAATAAATAATAAATGCTTTAGAGTTTGTGAATACCTTCTTGAAGGTCCTCCTTCTAGTCTTATTTTTGACCTTTAGATTTCCCTTCCTACTAGACAATTAAGAGAATGTACCCATTTGCCCTGCCCTGTACAAAACTCAGTTACTGCTTGTCAAAGTAGAAAGCAGATCTGCTTTTTCCCTGATTGATGTGATCTGTATCCCACCTTTCTTCCCAATAGCTCAGAGCACTCAAATTCATAAATACTATAAGAAAACCTCTACTGCCACCACTTCTTGTCTGTAATTCTTTTGTGATTTAAAGTTACTTGCACTTTCTGTAAGTTACATGATAACAAATCTCTTGGCTTCAACCACTTAGGTGGGAACGTCAATCAAGGGTAGGTCCCAGGCTGTCTGCCGGACTGTGCTTGGTTGCACATACTTTTCAGGAAATAGATGACAGGATCACTCCCAAATTTCCACACAGCAGCCATGGGAATGACTTTTCAGGAAATAGATGACAGGATCACTCCCAAATTTCCACACAGCAGCCATGGGAATGGAATCATTGTACAAACCTTCTGTAGTTTGTAGCATGACCATGCATTGAGGCTTCAGATTTTATTTGGGTTGGCTCCCTAGACTTTGCTTTTCAGTCTGGAGTTAAGGTTCATCTACATCAGCCATGACTTTGCTATAAGCTTAAACATGTAGCTGTCTGGTCCTCCGGATCAAGGAAAAGTGAGAGCTGTTTTTGGAAAAATGGAGGAGTGTGTGGACTTCGGTGACAGAACTTCATAAAATACAATGTATTGAGTGTTGTTATGATATTGGGAAATGTGACATAATTTATAATAGGATTATATTTTGAGACAATCATATGCCCTCTGGTTTATTGTGTGCAATGAAAAACAGGCATTACCTTTCACATCTAAAAAATTAAATAAGCCAGTCCAGAAGTTCTTAAAATTTCTGTAATGCTTGGGAAACAAATTTGGGGCCATTTAGGATTGAAAAAAAAGATAAGGTTTGGAAATGTTCTATATCATGCATGTGGTTTATAAATGCCTTAACCTTGAAAACAAAGCTTATTGTTTCTAAACCGCCCAAAGTAGCTTTTTGCTAGATGGTTGCAGTATATAAATCACATATATAACATAAGAACATAAGAACAGCCTTGCTGGAACAAGCCACAGCCCATCCAGTCCAGCATTCTGTCTCACACAGTGGCTCACCAGGGTATTCCCAAGAAGATGTCTTCACCTGCTTATCATTCCCTGCAAATGGCATTGAGAGACATCCTGCCTATCTCTCCAACCCAGAGGTCGTCCTTAGGCATCCATAATAATAGCCATTTATACCCTTATTCTCCATAAACTTGTCTAATCCTTTCTTAAAGCTGTCAAGGCTGACAGCTGTCCACTTCTTCTGGCAGGGAATTCCATAGACCAGTGGTCCTCTGGGTGAAAAAGTACTTTCTCTTATTTGTTTGAGATCTAGAACCCAAAAGTTTCATGGAGTGCCCCCTAGTTCTAGTGTTGTGAGATAGGGAAAACAGCTTTTCCTTATTTATTTTGTCCACACCATGTATGATTTTATAAACTTCAATCAGGTCACCTCTTTGGCGCCGTCGTTCAAGAGTGAAGAGGCCCAGCCCTTGCAGCCTCAGATGGTAAGGAAGGTGTTCCAGTCCCATAATCATTCTGGTTGCCCTCCTCTGCACTTTTTCCATTTCCATAATATCCTTCTGGAGGTATGTTGACCCGAACTGTACACAATACTGCAGATGGGGCCTCACCATAGATTTATAAAAAGGCAAAATGACACTTGATGACTTATTTTCTATACCCTTCCTAATGATCCCAAGCACTGAGTTTGCTTTTTTTCACTGCTGCGGCACACTGAGTTAACACCTTCATTGTGCTTTCCACCAGAACACCAAGATCCCTTTCCTGGTGTGTTGCACAGAGTTCAGACCCCATCAGTTTATAAATGTAATTTTTTTTACCCCAGCGTGTATCACTCTGCACTTACTAATGATGAAACCATTTGCCACTGGTTTGCCCACTCCCCCAGTGTCAAGAGATCACAATCAATCACAAGGGAACAATCATTTAGCATATCTAGGAACTTTATTTCTTTATCATGTGCTGAACAACATTTCACCCAGTCTATGTGAGGGGTAATTAAAGTCCCCCATTATAAACAGGCTTCCCTTCTTGGATGCCTCCTTTACAACATTCTCCAACTGCCAGTCCCCCTCCAACTGCATTGTAGAGCTGTGCAATGTGACAGAAGACAACAGCAGAAAATATAGGAAAAGCTTTATTATTATTATATTGCAACTCCTCCCAGAACTGAACACCCACCATGAAAAAAGCTCTTCCAGTCTCTCAAAAAAAGTGCACAGGCCTAGTTTTTATGCCACCATTATGTATCTTACATGGTGTGAAACTGCTTCCAGCTTATGTTGACCCTGATTTTCAAGGCATCTGAGATGGTCAAGGAATTATCATTTCTACCCCAGGGAGATTTCATAACCAAGTGGGGATTTCAACCCACATTTCCTGAGCTCTAGTCTGGAACTGGTCCTTTATGTCATCACACCAATTCTTTTCTACCACAGATAATCCTACAAATGTTTCCACCTCAGCCAATACTATAAATTTTGTTGTTGGTTAGACGCCTACATTTTATTGTGCGAGACTTCATTAATAGTTGAAAACCAAAACTTCAGCACAGGCATTTGCAAGCTGAGATGGATCATTTTGTGGATTTGGTGTGTGTGTGTGTGTGTGTGTGTGTGTGTGTGTGTGTGTGTGTGTGTGTGTGTGTGTGTGTGTGTGTGTGTGTGTGTGTGTGTGTGTGTGTGTGTGTGTGTGTGTGTGTCTATACGCATGCATGCTCATGCAATTTCTGGCATGTGCTGTGGAACAGTCAGATCTGCAAACGATCTGATTTGTAAGAAATGGTATAATTGAGACCAAACAGCTGCACTGAGCATTTGTGAGGTTATTTGTTCTCTAGGGGCGAATTAATCATTTTAATTAACACCAAATCAATCTATTATGAAGATATCTTCAGAATAAGGCTATTGGAAGCCAGGGGTCCTTTTTTAAAGCTGAGCGAGTTGGCAGTGAGTCTGTAACAGCCCAGAAACAACTCTGCCAAAATAATCAAAGAGTGTGTAATGCAAAAGAATCAAATATATTTATAAGTGCTCCCCCTCCTTCAAAAGTATCACAAGACTTTTCTTGACAATGGTGGGTAAAATCCTTTTATGAAATAGCATGTCAGGGGACAGTTAATTAGAGAGGAATAAGAAAATGAAGATCTCTCTCTCTCTCTCTCTCTCTCTCTCTCTCTCTCTCTCTCTCTCTCTCTCTCTCTCTCTCTCTCTCTCTCTGTGAGGCTGTGCACTCTAGTATACATACGATAATGATTACTATTAGCACAGTTCCACTAGATTGCTCTAGCAGCAGCCTTTGTTCAAATGACAAAGCATGACAGAAATGTTGAGTATTTCTTTCTCCTCTGCTGTACTTTCTCCGCTCTTACAAACGCAAGAGAAAAATATTCAGGATTTAAAATAAAATAGCAGGCCACCTTGTTTAGGGAGAGGTTTAAAAGGCAGTAACAATTTCATATTTTATCATTTCCCTGACAGAATGCCTGTCAGCAAATATACATGAATTCAAAAGAAAAATACTGGGGGCTGTGTGGCACACTCCATATTTTTGCCTTACATGTCCTTCAGTCTCTCACGTTTCTACTCCAATACCGAAATTCAGGAGACATTGGATGGTGTATTACAAGATGCTCCCACCCCTTTTCCTCCCACCCAGAGACCTCTCACTTCATTCTTCCACACAGCTTTCTAGCTGCCCAGTTGCTTTAGACAGAATCAATAGGGCAGGAAGAAAATCTAGATTCTTGGCACCACTGCAGGGAACACATACTGCTAGGTTACCAAATGACTGTAAAACTGTTGGGATGTTTTAACTCTTAATGGATGACTGTTTCTCTTACTAGAGCTTCAGAAGATTCCATAATGTGCTTGCCTATTTTTGAACTGCAGTACTTCCCTATTCTTTGCCTTCCCTGTTGGCATCAACTTTTGCATAAAGGAGGAACTGCACGAACAATCATTATGACACCAATGTTGGAATCCAATAATGAGGAATCAACAACACTTTGACCTTAAGCATGGCAAACTATTGGCAGAAAAGTTTCCAACTGCAAAGTTGTAAACTGACCAATCAATATTAGAAGAGACCTTCCCGCATCTCATTTCAAGTAGCCTCTCTTTTATTGATGCAAATTCATTAATTGGGCATTTTATTGTTGCACATTCATTAATTGCCTTTTACAGGAACTAGGCAGATGGGTGTTTCCTAGAGGCAGTAAAAAGATTCCAAACAGGGAATGATCTGTAGTGAACTTCATAAATATTTCACTTCTCACCTAATGAAGAGATGTTCACAGAGAAAAGAAGGTGAGCAAATTAGTATCGCACTCCAGAGGAAAATACTGATAGATGACAGCCTCTTGCAAAAGATGTGTGACATTTGCTTATTCTGTGTTAATTGAGAGAATCTTAAAGGATTCTTTTGGAGCTTATTCCACCATAGAGTGGGAAAAAGTAGAGTGTGGACCAGGCTGTATTTAAGATTTATGGAGAATCTGGAACTGCTTGTTTCTGCAGCTCCGCTGTACTACTGTCCGACATATCCACAAGGAAACAATTTTATTGTTGTGAGGGGAAACTCTTCAGCCTCCATTGTCTTGGTTTTATTTCTTTTCCTTTCCATTCCATTGTTTAAAGGTATTTTGATAGGTTTACTTGCTTTAAGTTGTAAATGGCTGTAGAATTTTGGGGAAAGAATGGACTATAAATATTGGAACATAAATACATTCTGGGCTTCCCTACCAAAGGCCCACAAGGACTGTGCAAAGGCAGCCGTCATGTTCGGGGCAGGGTTCCCCTCTGCTCCATTCATGAGCCACCCACACTCTGTGTCATGGTGCTCCAGGGCATTATGCAATTGTACAATGTCGTACAAGGAACTCAAAGGAGAACTGCCTCCCTCTCTTAGGCCCCATGACCATGACCATGGGAGCCAGTCTACCAAAGAGGAAAAGAGTGGAAACCTCATCATTCCCATACTTTGTTATTTCCTTATTATAACTTCTACTTTGAGGAAAGAGGGAGGTATGGGGGGTGATTAGTGGTTATTGGCAGCCTTGGTTCAATGGTGTGCTGAAGGCAGACAACACCCTTCTTAGACCTCATTTCTGTCAAGATTATTTTTCCTGAGTTTTCCTATGAAACCTGGGGAAACCCCAAGCCAGTAGGAAGAAAGGTTCACACAGTATGCCCATCTTTAATACAAACATGGGAAAACCTACATCCATAATCTCTGGAATGTTAGTTATCATCATCTAAGCAACAATGCTGTTTATTCCAATTCAGTCACTTGTATTTCATTGTAGATATTTTCCATAACTACTACTACAACTACTACTACTACTACTACTACTACTACTACTACAACAACTACTACTACTACTACTACTACTACTTAGAATTTATCATGCTTGGTGGTAGGTTCCACTATTCTTGTTTTGGCCTTGCACTTGACATGGTCATGGACTAGGTCAGGGTGAACCCTTGACAACTTCATGTCCTCATGGGTGTTCATCCAGCACTGTTTTGCGCCCCCTCAGTCTGGAGGTGCAGATCTCCAGGGTGAGACCCTTTTTGGCCAGAGTTTCCTCATCTGCACACAAGACGTGTCCATACCAACGCAGTTGGTCTTCACGTATCTTGTCAGTGATGGGTGCAGTACTGTATTTTGACTGGATATCATCATTGCACAATGATCCTTTAGCAGGAGGCTGGAGGTCCACCTTTGTCTCCTTGATGCCAAGTAGATGCTCAACTTCTTTCATCACCAGCCATCATTCTGCACCATACAGTGCAGCTGCTTTAATTGCATCCTTTGCTTTGGCCCAAGTATTGCCTACTGTCCTAATGGGAGGCAGTTGCATTTGCGAGATGATTCTTTCCTCTTTTTGTCGTAATTTCCACCACTTGATTTTCCATACCATCAACATTACCTATTTTATCTTGCTAGGTGTTTGTTCCAAACTCCCTCCCTCAGTTATTCTCTTTGAGCCACAGCTGCCCATGAAATAGAGATGCAGATACTCATAGGGAATGGTGACTGCTGTAGAATGAAGGGACATTCCCTTCACTGCCTTGAAAGGTTATAATGTAAGACACAGCCACTCACTGTTATCCTGCAACATTCCTTGAGTTATATTTCAACGGTTCAAAAAAGACTGCAAAACAGCCCACGTCCTCTTCCTGCTGCAGCTAAAATGGCCACTTCCTAGTTGCTTTAACAGCTATTATGTCCTTTAACAGCTGTTATGTTTGGTTCAGGTGTGTGCCCTTAGGAGGATGGAACATCTAGAATTATGTCCTAGCTATATATGCCAGTGGGAAGCAGGACAAAACCCCTCTGATTTTCTGTGCTCAGTTAAAGAGGGCTTTTATCTATAAAAAGACAAAGGGGGATTTGAAGGGGCATATTTGATTGTTGAGGTTAAGCTCATAAATTTTCAAAGTAAAATTGCTTTTACCCAATAGGGCCATCTCTTCTCCACAATTAGCCAGACATGGAATTGAAACAGCAATTCCACAGAAGCGCTTAATATAGTGCAATATTTTCCAGCATTGCTATTCTAAGATTACCAAGTGCTAAATAAACTTGTCATCTTTTAGATCACATTTGAGCCTCTGAATGCATTCTGATGAGATCGGGTGTTGGATAAATGATGAATAGCATATTAATTACTTCTTGAAGTCCCTCTCTTAAATGCTCTGTGGTAGTTTCTGTTTGGAGGTGGGGATTCGCCTCTGAATCCAGGCAAAGCTTGGGGGTTTGCTCCTGGACTGTCAGGTAGCGGCTGTGGCCAGGGGGAGCCTTTGCCCAGCTTCGGCTGGTGCACCAGCTGAAGCCATACCTAGATCATGCAGACCTGGCCACAGTGATCCACACCACAGTAACATCAAGGTTAGACTACTGCAACGCGCTCTATGTGGGGCTGCCCTTGAAGATGGTTTGGATACTACAACTAGTACAGAATGCAGCAGCCTGTGTAGTTACTGGAGCTAGGTGGTTTGACTCTGTTGGGCCACTTCCCCAGCGACTGCATTGGCTGCCCATACGTTTCTGGGCCCAATTCAAGGTGCTGGTTATGACCTTTAAAGCCCTGTACAGCTCGGGACCAGGATATCTGAGAAACTGCCAGTTCCATATAATGCGGTCCATCACATTAGGTCATCACAGAAGGCCCTGTTATGAGTGCCACTGCCCAGGGAGATACGTGGGGTGGCAGCAAGAAACAGGGCCTTCTCAGCAGTGGCAACTTTATTATGGAATTCTCTCCCCTTTGAGCTAAGAGCTGCCTCCTCCCTGGAAACATTTAAGCGAGGCCTTAAGAGTTTTTTATTTAGGCAAGCTTTCTGAGCCTCCAGCCTTTTACAAATTCTTTATTTTTATCATCTTAATTCTTAGTTTTTAGTGGCTGGGGGCATTTTAAACTCTGCTGCTTTCTGCTGTTTTTAGTATTGTTTTTATAGTGTATTTATTGTTGTTTAAGCATTGACTTTGATATTTTAATTTTGCCTATGTTGATTTTCTTTTGTTGTTGTTATTGTAAGCCCCCTTGGGTCCCTTTGGGGAGAAAGGTGGCAAAAAAAGTTTATTATTATTATTATTATTATTATTATTATTATTATTATTATTATTATTATTATTATTATTATTATTATTATTATTTAACAGACTTCCTTTTAGGAGTCTCGTGGCACAGTGGTTAAATGCCTCTACAGCAGCTAAAACTGTGCTCACGACCTGGGATTCAATCCCAGTTAGCTGGCTCATGGTTGACTCAGCCTTCCATCCTTCTAAGGTTGGTAAAATGAGTACCCAGCTTGCTGTGGTTGGGGTGGGATATGTAGCCTGCATAATTAAATTGTAAACCACCCAGTGAGTGCTATAAGCACTATGAGGCGGTATATAAGCAGAACACTTTGCTTTGCTTTTGCTTCCATTTTGGTGGTTTTTTTACATTTTAATGGTACCACAGCACTGTAATGATCACTACTCTCACATTCCTCTGAAAGTATCAAATTGGACTGAATCTCCAACCAGGGATAATTTAATTAAAGGCACAAGAGCCCTTAAGAATCTCAACAGCAATGTGCCTCCATGAGCGCAGTACAACCTGTGGGCACCCGTAAGGATTTAAACATACCACTCCAGCAATTAGTGGCAATGGCAAATTTCTTCCATATGTCAGTTTCATACACCTTGTTTTTTCCTTATTGCTGCTAGCAGCAAGGATGGATCCATCTGAACCAGGATCACTGGGAAACAAAAAGCCTTCTTTCCCATTTTTTCTCTAAAATTTTTATAGATGTGGCTTTGTCTATGCCAGAGGAGCAGGCAGGGAGAAGGTATTCCATGTCTTCCCAATTCCTGATTGTGTTTGACTGTGCACCAATGCATGTGCCCATTCATATAGTTTCAGGCCCTAAACCAGCTTTTAATTTAATCCTCAGGGCCAAAAAATTCATGGGCAACATTTCTTCATTGAAAGGGCCTTTGGTTTCTACTTTGGTTGATTGTCAATCCTAAGAGGGATAGTAATTTCTATTACAAAGATGAAAATTCTGATACAAATAAGATCAGAGAAACAAAGGAATATAATGCAATGAGGTATACATCCAGTACAGTACTGGGTTGAGCATGGGTATGCCTTGTAAAATTTACACAAGGAGGATACATCTGAAGAGAGTTATCTGTCATTGGAGAAAGAAGGGTGAATGGGAAGGAAAATGTCTTCCACAAATGGAACCCTTCTGTCCACAGGTGGCAGATCCTGGATCCAGTCCATGATTTCAGTCACTCTGAATGTCCAATTCTACCCTGGATTTTGGAAATGTAACATACAAGCAAGAACATATTCTGGATCTTGTGGATACTGGATACTAGGACACTCCATGAAGTTGCTAACTAATAATATGTAATATATAATATATACCTTGGTTTCAACGGTGGGGAAACTTGGGAAGTGTACTCAAGCTGGGTCTGCCCCAGTCAGTTCCCCATCCACCACTCCCCACCACCACCACCACCCCAGCAGAGGATGGGGAAATCATTTGCCTGAGAGAGGGCTGAATCTCTCTCTCTCTCTCTCTCTCTCTCTCTCTCTCTCTCTCTCTCTCTCTCTCTCTCTCTCCCCCAAATCTGCTCCTATGCATCAAATCACCCCATTCGGCTGCTAACCTTGCAGTGACAAACATGTAAAGGCATGAACTAAAATCAAAAAACATCATAAGCTATCTACTTCAAAAGCATAATGCATAATGCAAAAAGAAAGGGCTGGGTGGGTAGGAGACTTTGCGTGGGAACTAGGAAATTTTATCAAAATCAGTGACCTAAATGGATGGTTTATAGATGACTCTTCAAATTGTGAAACAAAGTTATAATTTAAAACTATACACCTGGATCTGACTTTTATGCACTTCTTTCAAGAGTATCTGGTTTCTTGTAATAATGTAAATTTTAAATCTGTTTAGGCTTTTACAGTTCAAGTGTATACATATTTACTCTGAAGCAAGTTCCATGGTATTCAGGGGAGCTTATTTACTGGAAACTTAAGGTTTAAATCTTTAAAGCAGTGTTTTTACTGTTTTTACAGTTCAGATGTTGTGTATACATGGGAAAAATTGAAAAATTACTTTATATATAGTCAATATAGGCACAGAGTTAAATTTTTTAACATTTTCTAATGGTGGTGTGCCTCATGATTTTTTTCATGAAACAAGTGTGCCTTTGCCCAAAAAAGGTTGAAAAACACTGCTTTAAAGCATCAATCCATCTAAGTAGGGGTGTCAGTACATTACAAATTGCAGCTGAGACCTGCTGGATCCATCTACCTTTAAAACCATTACTGGTAAGGAAATGACATTCATTTCAAAAGATTGGGGCACCAACCCCATTCTGTGATTTTCAGCTTGCTTCATGTTTTTAAATACAGTATTTAGATTTAACCATGAGCAAACATCCTAGGGCAGTGGTTCTCAACCTTCATAATGCCATGACTAGAGATGGGCACGACTCAAAAAAATGGTGTTTCATTTGTCGTTTGGTCATTTAGGGGTCCGTTTTGGTTCGTTTTCATTTTTGTGATGTTTTTTGCAAAAAAATTCGTTTTTGTTTCTTTAGGTAACAAAACGAAAAAATGAAAACAAAAATGAAAAATTGCTGTTTCGTTAGCATTCTTTTTAGTTCAATGCATCTGCTGCAATGAAAACGAAAAACACGGCAAATTTGGTCATTTCATTTTTGTTTTCATTTTGTTTTTTAAAAAAATTTTGTTTCGTTTTTGTTGCGTAATGAAACGAAAAAACAAAAAAAAAAACGAAAACGAAAAATCGCTCGTTTCATGCCCATCTCTAGCCACGATCCTTTAATACAGTTCTTCATGTTGTGGTGACCCCTTGCCCTACTTGGAAGAGGCCACAAGCCCCCTTTAGCAGGCCACTGGCACAGGTGCCATAGAGAACTACCCTCTACAGGCATCCTCAGCCAATCGCAGCCTCCAGTGCCATTGACTGACATCCCCTCCAACCTATCAAGCTGTAACTCACTCTTCTCCCCCCTTCCTCTCCCCCTCCTCCAGACCCAAGCTGTTTGTACCTTTTTCTTCATTGTCTCATGGTGACCCCTGTAAAATGGTCCTTCGACCCCCAAAGGGGTCCCAACCACCAGGTTGGGAACCACTATCCTAGGGGGGAGTGGGGAAGAGATACAGTGTCATCCAGCCAAAACCTGGGATCTACCTATTCATGACATAGAAAGGTGATGGATTGAAATTATGGACCTCATCTGTAAATATGAATTATTTGAATTGTGTTGAAATTGAAATAATTTTTATAGCAATTTGTCCCATTCTTTATTCTGGAGATGAGGAAGATGCAGCCCTATGGATTGCAGTACCCATCATTCCTCACCATTGACTATATTTATTTATTATTTGTTTATGTATTTTTTTTACCGCCCGTCTTCCCAAAGGAACTCCAGGCGGTGTACAACAATCACAGAAAACAATTAAAAGATTAAATTAAATTAAATTAAATTAAAAAACAACACTTAAACCCATTTTTAAAAAAATAATGCTCAGCAAAAAAAAAAACAGAGCAAAATAAAATCAAAACAAAACAAAACAAAAAACCCCGATGGTCACCAAATGCCTCTCTGAAAAGCAGGGTCTTAAGCGCTTTTCTAAAGGCGTGCAGGGACCAAGCAGGACGAATCTCACTTGGCAGTTTGTTCCAAAGTGAAGGGGTGGCCACAGAGAAGGCCCCTATGGTGGCATGGGTTGATTATAGCTGCAAACTGACATGACAACATCTGAAGGGTTCGATGTATCCCACCTTTTTTAATGTTTGCACATGTCAGAGAATCAGTGTCAGATTCGTGGTCATGGCCCATTTCGTCAGACAAAACTCCCATTTGCTCCTGGGTCTTTTCTCACCATTATTAAAGAAATGTAAGCACATAACTATTTTCCTCTCTGGTTTTTTAATGCCTTCCCAAGGGATGAAAACACACACCAAAGACTGACTGCAAACCTAAGGAGTATTTTCATGATGAATGCCAGAATTACAGAAATCTCTCTGAGATGTTTATGTGGTTTGAAGGATAAGGGAGCTGCATATTTCCATTCAGTAAATCTGTGGTCAGCTTGATGGCTTTAATATGACAGCTGAGGTGGCAGGGGGCAGGGAGATTTATTGGAAAATTTAAGCAGTAAGATTTATTGAAAAACACACACTTAAGTGTGCTTGTGAACATGGAAAGTTTGCTTCGTCCCAAGAGATCTTTTTTTCCCCTTCTTCCCCTGAAGCCATACTAGGTTTGTAGCTGCAAAAATTATGGGATTAAATTGGTAAATAATAACTAATAATTATAGCCAGCTGCCTTGCACAGAATAAAAAGTAACAGACAGACCAGCTGTCATTCTGGTTCTCTTCATTTTGGTTGACTCCGATGCAAAGTGTCTGCTTCACACGAACAGTCTGGCAGCCTTAACAGTGACCGGGGGGAAAAAAACTAAACCAGACTTCACCAGCTTTTAAAACCTGGAAGTTTAGTGTTGTTACACAATATTCCCTTTAGAGTGACACAGAAATTAGCGGTCCACGCTTTAGCATGAACTATCTTGACCTCCAGCTTCACAACAGGACTTGTTCTGAAGAACTTTGACGCTCCTTTTACAGAAATGCTTCCGAGGCACTTCCCAACAAGATGACGGATTACTACAAATAGTAACCTTTGGCTCTTCTCTTGTGATATGATTTTTGGTCTGGCCCTTAAGATGGTCTGCCATTGTATTATGGGATTCCTCTCTCTTGCCTGTTCTGATTATGCGATAATAAAATACTGCTTGCATTTTCAGAGTGATTAATCAGAGCTCAATACATATATCAACCCTATGAACTTCCCTTGAGGAGAGCTTATGGTGCTTCAAAGGTTCCCACTTCACACAAAAAGAGAACTGGCCAATGGAAATGTTTTTTTGTATTCTGAGCCAAGCTCGCAGGTCTGTTCCCATGCTCAGATTGCTACAGCTCTACCATCCCTTCATGCATTAATAGTTTGTCTACTGGACAAACAGGAGAGGTAAGGAGCTTGAGAAACCCATGTAGCATGGAAGTTTGATTTTTTTAATGCAAAGGAGTGCTTGTGCAAAGGATCTTATAAAGGATATAAAATACATGTCACCCCAAAATTAGAAAAACAAGCATATTTTTAAATAAATTCTACATCTGTGGATTCATGGCCAGAATTCTCTTGGTGTTTGCATAACTAGCCACATCCAATTGATAAGGTGCTGAAGGGTATCTCAGTCAAGTACATGGTCAATGCCTCATTAAATAATCAAGAGGCAACATAATACCTCATCCGTTAGCCACAACTGGGTTACACAAACCTTGCACAATAACCAATAGGATTCTGGCCAAAGTATATATGTGAAAGTTTAGAAATAATTACTAGAATTAAAATTCATAAAAGGTAAACTAATTACTCACACCAAACTTTCAAAATATATTCTCCATTACTTTGCAGCATAAAACCTTTTATTAAAAATGTTTTAGTTTGAAGCAACCCTTGGTGCCATTATGGAGGGGGCCACAGGGGCTGCACACAGTTGATATATCATCATTTCACATAGGTAGGATGACTGTCCAGTGAACCTGTTCACCTTGCGGGGTCTGAGAGCTAACTGTTGATGTGCATCTTCAATTCTGCATTTTTAAAAACCAGACCTTTAAGCAGAAGACACCTTCAAATGGAGGACTAGTCTTCTGACAGTCTTTCAAGTAGTGGTCTGATCCCTAAGAGGTAGGAGACATGGCTATCCTATCAGGTAAGAGTGACAAAACAAGTGATGGAGAGAGATATGGCAAATGTTTCAGAGCTTGAAGAGAATGTACTGTACTGTAGTTGTAGAGAAGGGATATACTAGTGCAGTTCTCTTACCAGGTGTGTTCTAATGCTCACAGTAAGCCTTACCACCCCACTCAGCTTTCATATCATCTGCTATTTTCACATAATCCATACTTTGTCCTCATACTTTTATATTAATGTTGTTCACACCAAGTGGGACAACACTTATTTCTCCATGTAAGCCTTCCTGGTGACTGTGAATGGAAATTCTGTTTTATTCATCACTCACACAACATCTTGATTCATCCATGCTCATCCATGAGCTTAAATAGCCAGGTGTCAGGATCCAGGTGTCAGTAGTGGCCAGGGATGCTTTTGCACAGTTAAAACTGGTGGGGCAGCTGTGCCCATTCCTTGAAATGTTTGATTTGGCTATAGTGATATATGCCTCAATTACCTCTCACTTGGATCGCTGCAAGACAAACTGTGTAGAGCTGCCATTGAAGACTATTTAGTTCAAAATACAGCTGCCAGATTGCTGATTGGGGCCAGTTACAGAAAACATATAACTCCCATGTTCCAATAAAAGTACTGGCTGGTGTTCTGGTTTTGAGGCCCAATTTCAAATGCTGGTGACGCCTAATAAAGCCTTATACAGCTTGGTCTCAGGCTACTTGAAGGATCATATTGCTCTATACGAGTGTCTCGAGCCCTTAAGATGTTCAGAGGAGGCTCCATCTCGTAGTCCCAAAGCAGGCATGCTTGATGAGGACACAAGAGAGGATCTTCTCTATGGCTGCTGTCAGTTTATGAAACAGTTAGCTTGGCCCTTATTAGTACTAACAAATCCTTTTATGGGGCATTTCTGGAAGGCCTTCCCTCACCAACGAGCGATGAACGGTTTATTTCCCTCCCATGCTTCACTTTCTGTAAGTAAATAATTAATCACATTGATATTCTATCAATACATCTTTCTTTAATGTTTAAACATGTGTTAATAATTCAAATATCTATGGGTGACCTCTCTGCACTCCTGTGATTTTCGAAAGCCCCCACGCTCTTTGAAGGAAGTCTATCATTATCATGTACAGCCCAAGTTAAAAGCCTTTTGTTTCTTGATCTCCTCTCCTGCCCCCACTCCACTCCTTCCAGGCTGTCTCTTTTCAGGTGTCCTGCTTGTCCGCAGAGCCCCCAATGCCATTTTTAATGGAATACAAAGTTCAAAGAGTTCGAACCACCAATTCAATTACCATAAACAGGACAAAAGAAGACAAGCATGGGCTGATTGACAAAGAGTGTTTACGTTCACTTATGTCCTGAGGATTTGTGGTTTCAAGAACATTAAAAAAAGATATGTGCGAACTAGCCAAGTTTACATTTTATCTAAAAACCAGCACATTTGCAAAAAAAAAAAAAAAAAAAAGGATTTCATTGATATGCATTTCACTCTGGTTTTCTCATGTACACAGTGGCTATGTTTGCAAATTAGGCTAAGATGGTTTATGTTAGCTATGATATGTTGCTTTAGCCATAATTGTCCCATAGGTAAACAAGTAAACCACAGATGGGTTGCCCCATTTCTTGTTCATTTCTCTCCTATTCTTTCTGTTGGGGTTCTGCTGTTTGTGGGTGGACTCTTTGCTGTGGGAACCACCGAAAGGCAACCCACAGCCATACTGACAAGTCATGGTTTAAAAAACAAGAGGATGAAGGAAGTATCGGCTTTTCTTTAAGTTCAGCTCTCAGAACACTGTAATCAGCTTTCATAAACAAACAATAAAGCATAGTTTCTAATTGTGGTTTGGAGCTGTTATATTTTTATAAAATAGAAACAGGTCTAGAAACAATAGCAAACCACACTTGGCCCTGGCACCAGGTAGAATCCTGACAAGGGTCACTATCACTATTAACTGTCTCTGGACACATCATGGCTTTTGGAATTCAGTTTCTTGCATGATTCTTTTAGTGCATTCGGGTTGCCTAATACATTTTCTACATTAAACATTTTCTAATAAGCTTTCTTTTACTTACCTCACAGAAGGCAAATGCTATTATTTATTAGTTTGGGAAAGATATCCCACTAACCTCTTAAAGAGAATATCTGCCGGAAAATTCTGTGCTGTCCCTTTCAACAAAAGATTCCAGTATAAGATACAACTTCCTAATAAATATTATTTTAGCAACAAAGAAACAAATGGATCAATAGTCTGAGGAGTCAAAATGCATAGGTGGCTTGTGACAAGGGCACCTCCCCCCAAACAAATTATAAGCAATATAAGAGAGAGAAGGAGAATAAAATGGAATACAATCAAACATCCAGGATAAATTATTTTTTTAAAGAGCTTACCTGGCAGTCAATCTCAGCTGCACTTAATGAAGCTTCCTTCAAAGTACTAGTTCAGAGCTGACATATTTAGGATTACACTGTCAAATGCATGGAAAACAGAATCACTTTTACCTAGTGCCAGAAAGATTATAAGATAGGTATTGGATGAGTTTTCTTTGGGAGAAGATTCTACACCTCTGAGGCCACTTTTCCATCTCACTTGGTGTTGACATCTCTCAAAATTTCTATGGTCTTTTCAAAATTGTCTTTTAATGCCAAATGTTTTTGGAAATTTGGAAATTTGTAGAGTTTTTCCCCCCATATGATTGGCCTACAGACCGTATCAATAACCTGATTGACTGACATCTGAGGAAAGGCCTCTGAAAAGAGCTGAGGCAGGTTAGCAGTGTAAAACTACAGGTGACAGCAGTACAGTCATAACTGACATTTATTAGCAATTGCCAGTCCTTCGTTTCTAACAACAAATTGTGTGCAGGAATGTCCACATTTATCTTTTTCTTAAAGGAGCCATAAAAGTTCATGCTTTGGAAACCTACAGTGGAGAGAACATTAATGTGTGCAACAGCATGAGAGCCAACTACAAGTATCTAATAAATTTCTACCAACCAATATAATAGTTCTTCACCATTTTCATTTCGTGCTGTACTATTATTTTCTCCACTCCTCCAGATACTAATTTGTTGATCTTAAGATCTTTTAGCAGTGCCCTTTGTGTCTGTCCCACCACATCTCAACAAGCACATCTGATGAGGATATAAGAAAAACTGCCCGTATGCAACTTTTCTACCAGCAGGTGAAGAATTTTTCATTTTGTTGAGCATTTGTGCACAGATGAACTAGCAAGCCAGGGCTTTTTAATAGAGTGTGCTGTTCTTTTTGCTGTTTAACAATTGCTTTTAAGCTATATTAATATTCTGTTTTAATGTGATGATGATCAATTTAACAATGTTTAAATACTGTAATTGTTTCTAAACTTATGTTGTAAGCCATTGAGGGTACTAACAAGATGGAACATCAAGATATAAATTATTAATTACATATATTGTAAAGTCCCTTTCTTACAATTAAGCATGGAACCTCTATATGCCGTTATTCTCGTTTCTACTAGAGAGGCTACTCTAGGTGTATGTGTGTGGGGGGTGGGGAAGTCTGAATAAAATGGCGTCCAAACCTAGCATAGGCTAGCATCTCTCCTAACTTCCCTTTCAGAAAGGAAGCTTCCCACTAACACATGTTATGGCACAGTTATGTCTATACTAGGCCTTTTCTCCATGTATACACATTTAGGAGTCTGTAGGCATATTCCTGCCAGATGGGATTGGCAGTTATGGGATCTGTAGTCCAAAGAAAAATCCATGTGTCTGTCAGGTGAAACATCCAGAATGGAGAATTATGTGGATTATACTCCACAAAATCCAAAAAAATCCATGTTCACTTACTCAAAAAATATATTCCTAGTAGTTAGCAATGCAGGCAAGGAAATCTGAGTTTGTCTTTAGTAGAACTTGGTATGTCACCGTCAGAAATCCTATTGCACAGCTCAACAAAAGATGTACCTTTTAGAAGCAAACTGCTGTAAATTAAGAAATGTTCATGTATGCATTATCTGTTGCACACCAAGTTACATGACTGTGTGGAGCAGACAGCAGTTATGGAGATCTCTTAACTTATTACAATAATTCACTGTGAAAAGTGATTGCCTAACAGAAAATTTGACCATTTTGTTCTACTGTATGCTGTTTATGGAGCATAATTGTAATTGCTGCTGGAGATGGTACAAGTTTGTTCCATTACAAATTATTAACATATGCACATGAATCATTTCTTCTTTTCCTCTCCCCACATCAGAAAGCCCATCCTCAGTTGTTGCTCCCCACACACCTCCAAACCCAACAGGCACTCAGTCAGCTAGTCCCAGCCCAGTTTCTAGCAGATTCTTTCTCCAAAGAAAAACACACATGACACAAAAAGCTTTCCCCCAAACACAGAAAGAGCCATTGTGTAATTTTCTGGAGCAGCTTTACATTATAGCTGAAATATAAGGACATTCTAAAACGATTTGTCTGCGGCAAAGATGGGAAGCTTTCAGAGGTCTATTGGGGAAATTCCTGAGCCCAGGCACACAAAGTACCTATATACTCGCGTATAAGTCGACCCGAGTATAAGTTGAGGCCCCTAATTTAACCCCCCAAAACTGGGGAAATGTATTGAGTCGAGTATAAGTCTAGGATGGGAAATGCAGCAGGGCCTGGCAGCTCCTCCTTTGCGAGCTGGGGGAGTGGTGTGTGATGTTTAAAATGACTTTTAGCCACTGATGCAAGTGCTTGGGTCAGCAGATAAAAGTCATTTTAAACATCGTACGCCACTCCCCTGTGATGCAGAGGGGGGTCATGAGAAATGGCATACAATGTTTAAAATGACTTTTAGCCACCAATCCAAGCACTTGCTTCAGTGGCTAAAAGTATTGACCTGAATATAAGTCGAGGCCCCTTTTTCAGCCCAAAATTAGGGCTGAAAAACTAGACTTATATTCAAGTATATACAGTATCTTCATTACATTTCTTTAAAAAATGGAGAAGGCTCTTTATGCTCTCTAGTGGCCACTTTTTTAAAAATATGTATATAAATTATTAGTGGGCTGGGGTCAGGGGTACAGAGGCTCCCACCAACCTTGGCAGAATTGCCCAGATACTTCCTACAGGGCACAAGGAGATTTTGAAACCTGTGGGGTGGTTGTGGGGGTGCTGGAATTTTGCATTTATGTCTCTGAAAAGTTGTATGCAGCTCATAGGCCACATTTCACCCAGCCCCACTATACACTGTGCTGTAGAGCAGCCGTTCTCAACAAGGCCCTTATGGCCTCCTGGATGTTCGTGGCATACTTGAAGGGGGCTACAGACTGGAATCAGTTCTTCACATGCCACTTTATATAGATCCTTATGCAACATCCTGATTCAGACTATATTTCTTTCACATTGTGTTTATGGCCTGCCCCGACACCCCCCCCCAAAAAAAAGGCCGAGAAGGATGCTCTAGAGCTATAGTAGTATAGAACCTAAGCACTCTCAAACATTCCATCTTTAAGTCTTCCTGGAGCATTAGCAGCCTATCATTGACTTCCTTGTTACATTGTAAAAGACAACACTGGCCCAAATAACGTATTGTGATGAATGCGTTACTTTCAAGTATGTTACTTCCAAGCTCTAGTTTTAAGTCCACTGACCTTTAGATGCTCATGAATCTAATCACGTGCCTGACCAGCCTGGCTTCCGTGCCACTTCTAATAGATATTTGTTACAGATACATCCTGAATAGTGTGAAAGCCATAATGACTGAAACAAAGGGCACTTTTGAAGATGCTGTGGATACACAACATCAGAAACACACATGAGAACAACAATCGCAGTCTGTTTCCATGGTATACATATGGTTAGCAAAGATTTATGTGTCTATCCAAATATTATATCAAAAAGGGGGTTGAGCCATATGGCCATCACAAAACACAATTGCAAAAATCGGTTACAGGTGATACCTTTATAGGCCACTATTAAAAATAAAAAAATAAGGAACAATGCAAGCTTTTGAGTTTACATAACTCTTCTTCAAACCAGGTCCCAGAAGTTCAGACATGGTAAAAGATGTGCTTTACCAAGATGTAACTTTTAGATATAATATTATATAATACTATATAATATTATAGTGTTAATGGATAACACATCACCAGTCTGTAACATGTTCCTTTTAAAATCATCCCATGCAAAGTTCCACTTAGGGCGTTTATACACAACCCCTAAGCTCCGCCGCAAATGGCTGCAAGGTCCGGACCTTAAAAATGTTTACCCACCAGCTCCAGACTTTGCAGACAATTAAGTGTGACCCCGCCCACTTTAGCGTGACCCAGAGCAGTTTTCTTGTACCTGCTTTTTGGATGTGACAAATATTTGATCTGGTGTAAGGATAGTGAGTGCGGGGCTCTCCTGGCTTCTGTTTGTTCTTTTTTTGCGCCCCGCCCCTTTAAGAGATCTGAATGCTGCCAGGAACAAAACAGAGGTAAACCGGCATTCTTTTCTTTCTTTTTCTCCCTCCCTCAGGCAGCCAGCAACCAGGAAGTGCGGAGGGGGGTGGGGACAGAGGAAGACAGAGGAAGAGCTATAAACCCCTAAGATCTCTGGTCCGAATTTAAGTGGCCAGCGGATCTTAGGGGTCGTGTAAAAAGGCCCTGAGTCTACTGATAAAGCAAGGCCAGAGGACATTTTGATTTCTGGAAGGTCATCATTCGCACAAGTAATCCTTAAACCAGATTTTCCATTTCATGCTAAAACCAATTGAATGTGAAAAGCTCCATCAGTGAGAATTTGGTTCCGTTTTAAAATGGATCTTCTCTGTTTTCTCTGCTCCATTAACAACAATCAGGCCTATACATGTGGCCATTTCAGTACATGTGAAGCACAAGGTTAAAGCCTGCTGTGTTGACTCCTTTGGCGTACAGTGTTAAAGGGAACAGCAAAAGGTATTTTTTTCACTGATTTGACATTTAGAATGGTGTTGAAGTGTATTCAGAAAAGACAAGAAGAGGAGGGGCTGGGGAGATGGTGGGCTTGTTTAACGATATGCAATACACACTAGTCAAGCTAGCATTGATGCTGGTGGTGCTTGTTTTGCCAGGAAAAGAGAGTTGAATCCAGAGGAACAGATGCATAAGCAGATACTAATGTCTTCATGCATACAACTGTGGTTGCTACACCAAGCCAGAAACTATTTGCTTTATTTATTTATTTTGAATATTTTTACCCCACCTTTATCCTTGGAAAAGGACCCAAGGTGGCTTACAATAATGAGGGGTAATATATAGCCCAGAACATTTAAGACATATTTTTATTAAGAACAGGAAATTAGAAGAGGTGTCTTAGAACATTAAAAGGTAACATTAAAGCTACCAAAAGCATGCCAAAAGAAAAATTCCATTATGCGGGGTGGAAAGTAAACATGGAAACACTGGTATTCTTATGAAATCAGTCAATGTAGTCATGTATGGTAATACATATAAAAACTACTTATTTGCTTATTGTGAGGGTAATTTCTCTGAAGGAAACAGAGTGACCTCTACACTACGCAAGAAGGAGAGGGATAAATGGCTGGAGAAGCAGAAGAGCAGGGAGAAACCCGAGGCACCACCCAAACTGGAGGCTCAAGATAGAGCAATGTTGTGGAAGGGGTTTAATGATGCTCTTAAGATAAGAGGAACAGAAAGAAAAGGAAAAGGAAATGAATTGGCTATGGCATGAGGAGGGGAGCAGGAAAAGGTGGGAAGGTCCCACCAATCAGAGGTGGTGGAGGTGGGGTTCTGAGATTGTAAAAGAGGGCAGCCACATGTACTCCCCCCAGATTGGGAGTGGGTCTAGATGGAGGATCCATGGATGGGAAACTGGGAAAGAATGATGATGCCTAAGAAGGAGGAGGAGAGCTACAGGCGTCAGGTGCACAAGAAAGGTTGCTCATATTGGGGTGAAAGAGAGGCCCGCGAGTATAACCGCAAGAGGAATGAGATAAGAAAGACACTGGAACTGGAGCAATGGCTGGCTAAGGTGCAGGAGGAGGCCAAAGCCGGTAAACTGGACACCCAGAGGGACTTAAACAGAGGGACAACTATCCCTTATGCTGCCCCCACCAGAGACGCCCTGGGCCCAAGCTCACCTCGGAAGCTGGGGTGCAAGTGGGGGAGCCATGCCTTTTCGAGAAAGACGAGGAGACCAGTGGTGGGGCCAGCTCTCCCCTGGTGGAGGTGGGGAATTTGATTTCTCTTTAAGAACTCCTACGTATGAGTTCAAAAACAATCCCTTTGTTACAGAAGTTAAAGATGTTGAAACTGTTGTAAGGAAAAGAACCTCTGTTGTAGTGGAAGAACCAAATAAAAGTTCTGTTTATTCGTTTCAAGACATGCCTTCTTTGAAGTTGGAGGGGCGCGACGTCTGGGCAAAGGCTGAACCCTCACACTTATTTACCTAGTGGCACCAGAGAGGAACAAGTACTCCCCATGACAACACGCTGATCAACACACCTCTTGGGGTTTGTACCAGTCTATTAACTTGAATAAAAGACACAAATTAGAATGACATCATAAATCAAAATAAGGTCACCATTCTCAGCATTCTAATTTAAACATTAACCAGCCAAGCCCGCTTAGAATGGGAGTGGCCAGAATCCTTTTGGTTGTTTTACACCATCATCAGGGCAGTGGTGTAAATCTCATAGCAACTTGCTGCCAGTTAAGGACTTGTCACTTGTATTCCTTGTTGCACATCAGATCATGTGACTAGCAGGCAACAAGGAATACTAGCAGTGAGGTGCTAGCTAGCAGCAATTTGCCACAGTGCTTCCACTTATGCTATTACAGCATGCAAATAACAGTCCTACGCGATTCTGGGGAGATACTGTTATTTCTACTGCCTACCTCTGATATGTGGGACCCATGTTGGAAAGCCTGTGCTGCATATATGGGCATGCCTTTGCATGGACCAAGACAAATATGTCAAGACTTCCCTATGCAAATAATTCTCCCTTAACCTTGTCCTCCTACAAAGCAAAGCACTGTGTGTGCTTCTACATCAGCAGTTTGAGGCAGCACTGAAAAAAGGAGACTCCATTATAGCTATAGAGTGCTGCCACCAAGTGATCAACCCAGCATATTATTGTATTTTCCATGCACTGTGTAAGACTATATTTTTTCCTAAAATTGTTAGACTAAAAAATGAGGGTCGTTTTAGACATGGAAGTCAGTTGAGGAGAGAATTGTGCAGTTTTAAAACTGTCCATAACTTGTCTCTGCAAACAGTTGTCTAGCATCTTATCGATGGAAAAATACAGTATATGGAAGGATGTTATACTATAATAAGTAATTTAGAAGAAACTTGCTATTTTTATATTGCTTCTTGTGATGATTAACTGCCCCATCCTGAAGAACAAGGTAACTATACTGGCTAAAAAAAACCTTAAATAGTACATAGAACAACATTTTTTCCTGCATCCCTAATGTTCTGTTTTCTATGCTGTTGTGTCCTTGTCTGACTTCATTTCTTTTGCCTAAAATGAGTACCCAAGCTTTCCGGGGGAGGGGCACAATGTGTACAGTGCATAATTACGTGCTTTAAGATTTATGGGTAGGTAACTAGGTATATAAGCAGCATGCTATGCTTTTTTAAGTTGAGTACCCAGTTTGCTGGAGGAAGGGGCAGTGTGTAGACTGCATAATTAAATTGTAAACTGCCAAGAGAGTGGTTTAAACATTATGGGGTGATATATAAGCACCACATCTTCCCTTTATCTCCCCATTCACTTTTAAAATCCATTGTCACCAAGCATAGTCCTAGTTTTCTCTTTCATTCTCCCCCCCCCTTTTAATCTCCCATGAATTCAGTTCATTGCCATACCTTAGTCAGTGGTTCTCTCCTCAGTATATGTGTATATCTCATCTTCCATTGCCTCACTTCCATTATATTCAATGCTCTGTTGCAAATGATTCCCCTCCTATCATTCTGACCAAGAAACATCACTACTTAAATCCATTCCCTGACTTCCTGTTTGTTCTTGGATATTAGATGAGTAACCTTCCCATCAAACTCCTACGAAGCATAATCTCTTCTTTCCCTCTCTATGCTTAAATGCCAGCACATCTGTACTATTGGCTCATCCAGTTCAGAACCTGGAAGCAACATGTTACAAGTAATCATATTACCTGTAATGTGACATTCCTTTTGCCAAATAATTTACCAACATACCATTATTATTTTTTTAATGTTACCTTATTAATGTGAGAGCCTGCTGTGTAGCCTGCTTACTGTAATTAAGGCCCTTTGTACACGACCCCTAAACTCCGCCGCAAATGGCTCCCAGCTCCGGAGCTTAAAATTGTTTCCTCACCAGCTCCGGAGTTTACAGATAATTAAGTGCAACCATGCCCACCTAAGCGCGTCCCAGCGCACTTTTCAGGTACCTGCTCTCTGGAGGTGAAAATTCCTGATGTGGATATAACGTAGTGACTGCCCGGCTCTCCTTGCTTCTGTTTGTTCTTTTTTTGCCCCCCGCCCCTTTAAGAGATCTGAATGCAGTGCTGGGAGGCAGAACGGAGGTGAGCGGCATTCTTTTCTTCCTTTTTTTCTCCCTCCCCTCACGTAGCCAGCAGCCAGGGGTGCGGAGGGGGTGGGAACGCAAGAACAGCGACAAACCCCTAAGATCTCTGGTCCGAATTTAAGTAGCCAGCGGATCTTAGGGGTCGTGTGAAAGGGCCCAGAATTGTAAACCACCTAGAGACTACTTGAAGTGGTATGGGGCAGTATATAAGCAGAACACTTTGCTTTCAATGGTGTTAAGATTTCAAACAAAACAAAAATCATAAATCAAGCAAGCAAACAAACCAAAAAGATGCTGTGGCATCTTAAAGACTGATTGCTATAATTTAAAGTAGGCTTTTGTGGCACAAACCCACTTCTTCAGACTTAAGAGTAACAATACAGGGAGTACATGACAAAGCATTTGTGGAAGGATCGAAGTTAAAGAGACAGTGCTGCTTGATTTCAGACAAAAGTGCTCATAGGCAAAGGTTTATGATTGTTTGAGTTATTTTGACATCTGCAAAATACACTGGTTTTCCAAGTCCTGCACAAAGCCTCTCACCAAATATTTCAGAAGCTATGCTTTAGTCTGGCTGAATGGCCAATTTGTTCCTTCAGAAATTCAAGACCATATGTAGCAAAGATCGCACTGTAGACTAGCAAAGATCACCCTTAACCAGACACTGCGAAATAATAGTCTCAGCAAGGCGTTTAAAGTGGAAGAAAAGAAGAAACAGTTTCTACTGGTAGTAATCTTTCTCTTGTTTTGTTTTGGTTTTAATTCCCCACCTGCTTGGCTTGTTCGTTAAGCTTACTAGATCACCATGGCTTAAACACACTACATTGCTTTTACAAAG
Organism: Phrynocephalus forsythii; assembly: GCA_029282475.1. Classification (NCBI taxonomy): domain Eukaryota; kingdom Metazoa; phylum Chordata; class Lepidosauria; order Squamata; family Agamidae; genus Phrynocephalus; species Phrynocephalus forsythii. The sequence continues at coordinate 47,149,434 of JAPFRF010000004.1, forward strand.
AGCTAAGCCACTCAGATTTATGTACCACTACTGCTGCCTTGAAGGAAAAAGGAGTTGTCCTTTTAGTTGGGAGGGGTGTGTGTGTTTATGCAGGACTCAAAATTATGTAGTTTTTGCCAATTGTTACAGTATTAGATGAACTGGATTGTTCAGATGGCTGCTTTTTAACTCACAAACACAGAGAGATTGAGAGAGAGTTTTAGGACTGAGGACTCAGCAGAATGCCAAAATGAAGCAACCATTAAATATTTCACACACACACACACACACACACACACACACACACACACACACACCTTCTTCTCCCCTTGCAATGATAATTGTCACATTGCTGAATCCATAGAAGGGAAGAGCCAGCCTTCTTTCTAAAAGACTGGTGCTTCTAATCTAAGCGCATTTGATTGGAAGGAAGGAAGTGCTGTTTATTTCATTGGGCTTGCTTCCAATTAAATCAGCTTAGGATCCCAAACTTATGATTCTGTTACCAACGGCAACCTATCCTGAGATGGTATTCGTGCTGCCTCCTCCCTGGAACAGCTGTGTCCCTCCTCCTCTGAAGAAGGGTCCATCGACATTCAAAGCAACACAATTTGCCACAGTCATAATGATCCAGTTAGCTGGCTTGTTTAATGATTTCCCTTCTCTTTTATATAACACCTTTCTCCTTCCTTGGCCCCAGAGGAAACATAAAACAACCAGTATAACTATTTGAAGATATCCTGGACTGCCAGAAAGACCAACAAGTGACTCCTACAACCAAGTGAGCCTGAACTATCTGTGGACTCACAAATGATGACCCTGAGTCCGTTGAGGCACATCATGAGAAGGAAAGATTCTCTGCGAACGACAGTGATGCTGGGGAAGGTTGAAGGCAGCAGGAAAAAGAGAGGCCAGATACAAGATGGATTAAAAAGGAAAAGGTTCCCCCTGCACATGCATGCCAGTTGTATCCAACTCTAGGAGCACTGCTCATCTCCGTTTCCAAGCCAAAGAGCCAGTATTGTGCAAGTCCCCAGCCATGTGGCCGGCATGGCTGAATGCATTTCTACGCACGGCACACTGACTACCTTCCCGCTTTTTACTGTGGCACCTCTTTATCTACAGTGCTTGCATTTTACATGCTTTTGAATGGCTAGGTTGGCAGGAGCTGGGGTTAATAGCGGGAGCTCGCTCTGCTGCGTAGCACCCAGGATTCGAGCCACTGAGCTGCCATCTTTGCAGCCGACTGCTTTAGTGCTCTAGCCCGCTGAGCCACAACAACAAGGTGGATTACAAGAGGCCTAAAGGAAGCCACAGGCTTGAGTTTACAAAAGCTGAGCAGTGCAACTGAGGACAGGACATTTTAGAGGTGGCTCATATGTAGGGTTGCAGTAAGTCAGAGATGGCTTAGCAGAATATAACAACAACCAATAAAAGGAGACAAATGAAACATGCTACTTGCTGCTTTCCCAACATGGGGATGTGCATTGTCTTCAGACAGATGTTTAAATTTTAGATATTTGCGCATCTCTACAGTGATTGTGGAGTGAAGCACTTATGGACCAGAGTGGCATCTCCATGGATCACTCATGTTACACTTGCCATTCACTCCTTGCAATTGTAAACAGGAAAGAGAAAGGAAAACTAAGAAAGATTCCCTATTGGTAATGACAGAGAAAAAAGGAATATACTAATTACCTTAGAAATGAGCCTTCCTTGTTTTTCCTGCTGCAAAGTCAATAATTAAATCACTTTTTTCAGTGGCTGCAGCACCAGTAATTTCAGATCTGGAGTAGAGGAAAGGAGTAGGCTCCTTGCATTGTGTTTTTAAGAGTTCAAAAGAGGAACACATCACTTGCCTTCCCTCATTCTTACGTGTGACTTAGCATTGGGGCTTTTCTCCTGGCAGCTGGAAAAAAAAAGAACGGGAAATAAAAATAAGACCTGGTGCCCAGCTCTTCAGACTGCCACTGTCACCTTTCAATTTTGGCTAAAGCTTTCAATCTGAGGCCTTACCATTTCCATTTCCACCTATTTGTTGGAAGAGAGTTTTGTAGGGGAAGGATTTTATGGAGAACCTGTAATGGACAAATAGTATCGCAGACACAGGCAATAAGGCAAATTGAGCTGGCTGTTTTATTTCTCCTCCACCCTGCCCCCTGCTGTTTTGTTTTCTTTTCTTTCCAGGAGCACTTGATTGCCCTCCTCTCTGCTTTGTTCTTCTAGGATCAGACCCTTCTTTTTCGCAAGAAAATGAACTTCATAATGGGTTGCTTCACCTCTGAATATTTCCCTGCAGAAATGAAAGCCCCGGTCCTTGCAAAAACAAAGCTGAGGGGAGTCTTCAGAAAATGGAAAGGATGCAGCAAGGTCAGTATTGCTTCTCCCCTACCTTACCCCCATCCCCAGAAAAACTTACTTCCATGTATACAATGCTATTTAATTTTTCATGCCATGATTTTAGAAAAAGATAGCATTGTAGACACAGAAAAATACAGTAATTATTTTGTTGGCTGATGGACTAATAACAAAAATAGCTGAAAGACAGATGAAACCATAGCATGGACTAATAACAAAAATAGCTGAAAGACAGGTGAAAACATAGCAGTATGGATCAAAAAGCATCTGGAGCAAAGCAAAAAGCAAAACATGCTGCATATGTACTGGGTGGTTTACAAATAATTATGCAGGCTACACGTTGCCTTCTCCCAGCAAGCTGGGTACACATTTCACCAACCTCAGAAGGATGGAAAGTTGAGTGAACCTTGAGCCGGCTACCTGGAATTGAACTATGGGTTCTGAGCACATTTACAACTGCAATACAACATTTTAACCACTGCACCACAAGGCTCTTAAATCTGGGTATAGCAAGCTAGTATATCTGCCCTTTACTACTTTTGTGTCACATAACCAAATCTTCTCAACACTCAGTGATGTTTCTCTGACCAAGGATTATAATGTCCTCTCTTTTGTCTTGTAGCCATCCCTATTCTTTACGGCAGACAGTAGGGACCTCTCATGTCATTTTATGAAGTCCTGGCAAGCTGAAGCAAAATTCATTTCCATTTGATTTTTTTTTAAATTTGTAGAATTAAATTAATTCCTTTGTTTGAGTTCATAGCATGCAGATGGCTTGTAGCACATTACTTGATCAAGCAACATTGTTGTTTGAACAAAAGAAAAGGCATTACACAGCAAGATAGATTTGCCACAGAGACTGAGGCTTTCTCTCATGGCATTTGGACACTGCTAGGAAGTGGTTTCATAACACTGTGAAAATATGTTAATTCCAAAGTGAACCTGAGTTTCCCGAAATAAATACAATCATGGTGGAAGGACAATCATCTTTATCACCATCATGATCTGTTTGGACTACTCCTAATGCAAATGAGGTAAAACCACATCCTGAGTTTTTCAACGAGCACATGCAAATTCTAAGAAATTATGTGCCTTCAGTGGTGGAAATGTTTTCTTTTCTGGGGGCCGGGGAGGGGCGGCGAGGTGAAGTACAAAAGGCCACCCTGATTAAGTAACTTCTTCAAAGAACAAACTAAAATAGGAGAAACTGCAAAGATATCATAAATCTCCCCTCTTCCACAAAGTGAAGGAAGGAAGGAAGGAAGGAAGGAAGGAAGGAAGGAAGGAAAGGACTAATGAATATGTAATTCTTCGTGGGCAAATCTGGCAATCACCCAGCTACTTCCGCTGCCTTTGTACGTGGATCCAGGGGCCCACCTGCTTCTCTCCCACCCGGATATATTTTTGACATCCTTCCTTATTAGAATTCTGCACCAAAATTAAACTCCTCTAACAACAATCCAGCCTTGTTGCCGAGGAATGTGCCCACGTCATCTGTGTGTCATGACAACAGACGATAGAAATGCTGCTATTCAGGATTTGGTGTGTGTGTGTGTGTGTGTGTGTGTGTGTGTGTGTGTGTGTGTGTGTGTGTGCGCGTGCACACGCGCACGCGCATGTATGCACATGTGTTTCTTTCTCCCTCTCTTTAAAAACAGATGGGGGGGAAGGACTCAGAACAAAAGTGAGCACTTAGTGATGCACTATCTAAAGCACTCCAGGCTGGTAGACCTGCCTCCACCTCCTGAGACTAAAATAATCAGAGTGGGTGACACTTCCTGTCAAATTGCGGGGGTGCAGGAAAAGGCACTTCCAGGGGAAAGAGGGCATCCAGAAGAGCAGAGGGGATGAACACAGTCAAGAAGAAGAAAGAACAATCCAGAAACCATAACAAGTCATTAGAAGAGATTTATTGTTTTCAAAATCTGGGAAAGGTCTAGTCATGGGTTGGACTGCAAACACAAATGGTGAAATATTTTTGGCTGTGTAAGCTGGGCATTTTTTTTAAAAAAAAGAACTCTTTTTCAAATCTCTTTGTCTTTGAAAGTTTATCTTTTTCTAACAGTTCACTTGTAAGTTATTATATTGGGCAGAAATGCATGGCTTTTCTCTTCCTTAGGAGGCATGCAGCTCTCTACCTTGGAAGGATTCCTATTCAGACAAGAAACCTATTCTCCAGTTCTGCTCACCGTGAATACATTGCTGTTCTCCAATCCTCTTTTCCAGGTGTGCTTTTCTGCCATCAAATTACTGTTCTGATGTGGGGTTGAGAAAACTCAACAGTTGGATGCAATGGGTGCCTGAATCTACTTTATGGAGGGTACTATGTGAAGTCTTCTCCGGTTTCAAGGCCTTTCCAGCACACATATGATTAAAACTACCCTGAAAAGAGAAAACAAGGGCCTTGAAGTAGCCCAGGTAAAGCTAGCCTCTGAAGAGCATATTACCCCCAGACCAAGTGTATATCTATTTAAATTACTGTATATAAATTACTTCCAAATCGATAAAACATGTATAAATGCACATGATCATTTCATTCAAATATGTGTCCACTTTGTTCTATTTCTGTTGATGCCTTTCTTTTGCGGCGTGGAAATGGCCGCCCTGTGGCTGGCTGACATTCCTCTCTCCACCCTCTTCCATCTTAGCAGCATGGGGTGGGAAACAGTCACCTGTATGGGGTGCTACATTCCCAAGACAGCATTGTGACAATATGAAGAGTAGCATGAAGGGTGAGGAAATGCAACAGGTATCAGAGCTAGAGATGGCCACGACTAGAAAAAATTGTGTTTTGAGTTGTCGTTTTTCGGGACAGGTCCGTTTCGGGTCGTTTCCATTTTTCGTGAAATTTTTCAAAAAATTTGTTGTTTCATTTTTCGTTTTTTGTTTGTCGTTTCTACCCGCTTTTTGCGTTATTTTAAAGAATTTCCAGGAGCTGCCAGAGCTTTTTATGCCCTCTGTGGCTGCCAGACCTGCCCAGTCTGCAACCTAGGCATGCTATTGGTTGAAGTTTTCCAAGAATTTACATGATCCCATCACATGGCTTGCCTCCATGTTGTGGCTGGAGTGGCTGGGGACGTCCATTTTGTCATCCTTAAAGTGAAAAGAAAAATACATCGCAATGGGAGAAGACAAAACCAAACGTTTTAAGGACCCCAACCCCCTGGTAGGTAATAATTTCAAATAATTCTCGCATTATCGCTGCATTTTAATGGATGTCCAGGGTGTTTCAATACCCAAGAAATCAATATTAGGCATCTGGGAGCCATTTTGGGTCAATGTCCCCATTCCCCAACTCCCCTTAAAGGAAAAAAAATACAGCAATCTGAGAAAAGACATAAATGCACGTTTTAAGGACCCCCCACCCCGCTGGTAGGTATTATCAGACAGTATAAATAATTATCGCTGCATTTTTATGGATGTCCAGGGCGTTTTTTAACATTTAAAAAACAGCTCATTTCATTGTGTGCCGCCAGTAACGGAAACAAAACTAACAACCACAATTTTCATGGGTCGTTTCGTTTCGTTCAATTTCCAGCTCAATTTTCGTTTGTCGTTTTGTTACGTAATGGAAACGACAAACGGAAACGGAAACAAAAATTTCGCCGAGTCGTGCCCATGTCTAATCAGAGCCAGTGGGCGAGAGCTGGAAATATGTCCTGCCTGATTGCCTGAAGGCAATTTTTGTTTATTGCTGGCATTTAGGCCAGGCATGTCCAAACTTCAGCCCTCCAGATGTTTTGGACCACAACTCCCACAGTCCTTTGTTACTGGCAATACAGGCTTGGAATTCTGGGAGTTGTGGTCCAAAACTTCAGGAGGACCAAAGTTTGGACATGCCTGATTTAGGTAGTACAGTGACCCCCCCCTGACCGCGATAATTGAAAACCCGCAATATGCGGGTGCAGGTCAGGTTGGCCCTGGGGCACCCAGCTGGGGGCTCTTGTACTTCCTGGCCTCAGAAATGATTTTTTGTGATCCGGAAGTCACTTCTGGTTCACAGGGAGGCCCTTTTGGGGCCTCCAGAATGCCTGGGAAGGCCCTCACAGGCCCATTTGGGATAGCGCCAGTTTGGGGGTAAATATGGGAGGCCTGAAACAGGCCTTCCCCCCCTTAACCCAGGGGGCCTTTTTTATATATATAAGGTGGTCCCATGATATAGCAGGACCGCAGTATATGAACCGTGAAAGGGCGGGGGACCACTGTAGCTTAATTAGACAGATGGCAGAGAGCATGTGCTTCCACATTGCCTAATGGGAAACCTGTCTAGACAGCATAGCCACAGTTCAGAGACTGGAAAGGCTTTGGTATACAGGAATGCCTTCCCTGTGATTTCATCTCAACTTTAGAATGCTCTCCCAAATGACAAAAGATTGGCACCAATCTTGTTTTCATTCCAGTGCCAGTTTAGAACATTTCTGTTTGCCCAGGAATTTTAAATTTTAATTTGGAAAGTCTGTGTTTTTCCCACTTTTTGTTTAATTTTAATTCATTGGTATGCCATTTGTTTATCTGTTGGTTGTAGAGGTGGTGGCTGCCGCTTAACATTCAACTGGTGTACTGAGGGGCAATATTATCAAATAGGAGCAGGCAGCATGCCAGCATGCCCAGGGACAAGACAACAGAAGTGCCCGTGTGAACCAGCCTGAGTCCAAAATAATTCTACCCACCATCTTTCTGGTTCCCTGACAAGGTCTGTCCACTTGGGTTTGATCCCAGTGTGTGTAATCACTGGGACTGAACCCAAGCTCTTGATTGTCTATTATCCTTTTGGAGAAGCTGCTTAACTGGAAGCTTCCTCTGGAGGGCAGGGCAGAGCAGGGTAGGAGGAGAGTTTTTTTTAGCATTTCTTTTGAATTATTGTTGGCATATCAGCAGTGCTTCGGAAGGGCTCTTTTTGTTTAAAACCTTGTCAGAGCATCACTCACTAACTATGCCAGTTAGCAACCATTAAAAAGAAATTCAAATTTTCGCCTCCAGAGGTGAGTGACAGGGAAGATTCAAAGCAAAAATCCACAGTAAAAAAAAAAAAAAAAGCCTCTCCTGAGTCTGTACCAAAAGTGCCTGTGAAGAAAGTGAAGACTAAGTGAAAGGCTTCCTTGAAAATCTTCAATCCAGGGCCGCTCAATTTAGAAGTGATTCCATTTCAAAAAATGAATCACTGTTCCATGAAACCAATGGATGGATGCAATCCGAATAAACTTGTAATTGCTGTTCCAGATGGATATCCTTAGGTTGGGTGAACTGTATTCTTTGTATTTGTACACAGGCCCTCCTCCTTTAATTACAGAGTTCCGTTCCTATGACTGGGCCATTAAGTGAATTGGTTGTAAAGCGAGGAGCTTAAGGCAGATCCCTTGTGGTGTGTTGAAGCTGCCATCCTTGCTGACAGGCCAGAACGGGGAGGCTTTCTTGGAGGCCACAGGAGAAGCTGAACAAAAAGGAGAAAATAGAGAGGGAGGTGGCTGATGCTCCATCCTGGTTGGGTCATTCTCCTCTGTGCCAAAGGCATTGTGACACTCACGACAACACCCTATCCCTTGGAAGCAGCCACAGAGGAGGAGAAAAGAGGTGGAGAACTCTAGTCCTGCTTCCTCCCCTCTGAGCAGGCTGTTCCGGGCCCTGTGGGCTGGAACACCAGGTTCTTCCTGAGGCAGCGATTAGGTGTTGGCAGCTTTGGCCACTGCTGCTCATCATAAGTCTGAGCAGTCATTAAATTGATAGGTTGTTAAGTGAGGATTAATGCCTGTATTCTGTCACAGTGGGTCTAAATTCTATTACAAGCTTTGGGGGTAGATATCAGTAGAACTGGCTAGGTGTGGCTAGGTTCTGCGGTACTGTGGGGATAATGCCATTTCCTGAGAGGCATCTTATACAGAGAAGACTGGGCAGGGAAACAACAATACCCGTCTGTAATACTTTACAGTGCCTCAGAACTTAGTTATGCGCAGCCAGATCTTCTGCTTCAGAACTCAGTAACAGAGGGATTTTTTTTCTTATTTATGTACCAGCTACAGGTTGTTTTGGGAGGGAGGGGCTGAAGCCTCCAGAATTCTAAGCTGAAGCAATTCCAGAAGATTTCTAGGTGTTGTAATTTTAAAAAATACAAAAAAATCCATTCTTAGCAATTATGTTGATGGCATACAGAAAGCAACAAATGCTTAGCACTTATATTCAATGGCCCAACAGGATTCTGGTGATTTCTGGGACTTTAAAAATGTGTCAAGCAATGGAGATATAGGTTGGAATATAAAATACATTTAGCCCTTGGTTAATTTCCAAAAGTAGACATGGAACCTAGATCTAGGACTTCATTTATAAATATATCCACATATATGCATATTTTCCGTGATTCATTACAATTTGTTCTGCATACAATTAATCCATAATGCTCATCTGTCACCAATCAAATAGACAAGAAAGGATGCAATTTTTAAAGTATTTTAATGTGTTAATTTTGAAACTGCTTTTTCTTTTACATGTGTGCCAAGACAAAATAGCCACAAGAAAGGCAAACAACTTGTGATGTAATGATGTGGAAAATTAGAAAAAGGAATACAAATGACACTGGCCAAAATATAAACTGAATCCAGGGATGGTAAATGTGGAAGGAGAAGGAGAAGGAGAAGGAGAAGAAGAAGAAGAAGAAGAAGAAGAAGAAGAAGAAGAAGAAGAAGAAGAAGAAGAAGAAGAAGAAGAAGAAGAAGAAGAAGAAGAAGAAGAAGAAGAAGAAGAAGAAGAAGAAACACACCAGAAGAGAACAAAAACATTCAATAACACTGAAAGCAAAATGACTGTCCAATCATTTGGCAGCATTATTTTCAGGCATCAAAGGCTTACACAAGTACAAAACCCTTGTTCTTTTTTAAGGGTAATATAATTAATGTAGCATGTAAGCATGGCCCACTTCAATTCAGTACAAAGCATGACATGCTCAATAAATACTTCCTCCATAAGTCCTTATGGTCATCAGAAAACACCCTCTCCCGTTACTGCCTCCAACTTATTAAACTGCTAGACAGCAATTTATTCTGCACTCTTCCTACTGTGGCCAGGCTGCCTTTAACTGAAACCAGAGTTTGGAAACTTAGTTTTTGGACAACTCCTAGACTTATAGTTGTTGTGAGTTTTCCGGGCTGATTGGCCTTGTTCTGGAAGTTTTTCTCCCTGACGTTTCGCCAGACTTACTTCGGAATAGATATGGGCAGTAATACTCTGAATTACTGTAATAAGGCTCCAATCCTCTACTTTTAAGTTTCCTAATACTTATTAAAAATTACAGACTATACAACTATGAAATAACTGGTGGAAAATGGTAGAGCTACTGATAGGAAAGGGAATATGGCACAAGAGCAAAGGCATAATAATAAACATTCTGAAAGAGATCTGTATAGAAGACGGGAGGTTTCCAGCAGCCCTGATCCTGATGTTTAATTGATATAGATCTGTGAATGTAAAATAACTGTACAGCAGAATCCATGGAAAGACGGAAAACTTATTTTCCACAGAGAAACTATATTGATCTGTTGCTGTATGTATTGCAAAAATGAACACAAAATAGCAGTGCCACATTAAAGACTTCAGTCCTCTGTCATGTGCTCTGTTATGTATAAACCCCTGGCCTAACTATGGTGCTTCATGTGCCTGAGGAACTGGATTGTAATCAACAAAACCTTGGACTGAAATAAAATCCATTTGTCTTTAATGTGCTGCAACTCTTTTGTTTTCCATTTTGCAGTGCATTATTTACAAAAGGAGAGTTCTATGTCATTTATGCTGCAAGTCCCATAGATAACTTAATCCAGCTCTGAACCAAATCCACAAAACGTGTGTTCAAATCCATCCACATCTAGAAAGTAGACTTTATGCAGCAATGCTATACAGTATATGCATGAAAGCATGCATGGGACTGCATCGTAAATAGTCTTCCAAACTCAGAAGATTTCACAAACCAAACTCTTACTAGGTAACTAGAGCCTGTACAGTCTGTCAGCTTCTGCTGGATATTAGCTGCATGATGGACTACAGCAGAGTTCCCATCTAATGAGATTTGGTTTATGAAACTCTTTAATAATGCTACAGAAAGTATATTTTCATTCTCACTAGATTCCAGCTCTCCTTTGAAAGAGGCAAAATTACCACAATTAATAATACCCTGTTACTCTATTTAAATTCCTGCAGATTGCATCTTTGCTTTTCCATTTATCATCTGGATTTTTTAATGTGCGCATCAATGTTCTCGTTAGAGAACAGAATATATTTTATGGATATTAAAAATAGTAAATGAATCCCATGTTTTCTGTTAAATTTTCTGTGTCATTTTTTTTAATCATGCAGAAGCTGTGAAGCATTGTTCCTTTCTTTTACTGAGGTTTGGCACCCTACCTCTAGCACAGGACTAACACCTCCCCTCTCCACAATTCTTGTATTCTTGTCTTTCTTTCCTGTACTTTATAGTTGCCAGTACATCTTTGACTCTGTGGACGTCTTGAACTCACACAAAGTTTCACTCAAGACATTCTTCTAGTGACATGCATCTTGACCAGTGATTATGCAAGATACTGAGAGTAGAGATGGGCACGAATAGAAAAAATGGAGTTTCGTTTGCCATTTGTCGTTTAGAGGTCCATTTCGGTTCGTTTCCGTTGTTCGCGATTTTTTTGCAAAAAATTCATTTTCGTTTCGTTACCATTTCGTTACCATTTATTCCAATTTTTCATGATTTTTTTAGCATTTAAAGACACTCACTTCATTGCTGTAACGGAAACGAAATGCACGACAAAAATTCCCGCGTTTCTGTTCGTTTCGTTTCATTTTAGAGACAAATTTTGTTTGTCGTTTCATTGCGTAACGAAACAAAATCCGAAAATTGAAAACGAAAACTTGTTCGTTCCGTGCCCATCTCTAACTGAGAGTATTGGTCCTGCGACCTCAATGGTGCATATACTGACTGGCAACACCCCTCAGGCTTCCAGGCAGGACTCTTACTTGAAATGCCAGAGCCTGAAGCTGAAGCGCTCTGTGTGCAATGCATGTGCAGTATCCCTTAGCTACTGCCCTTTTCTGTGGCCAGTCCCAAAAAGCATCAACATCTCCAAACTCTGCTGCCTACCAATCCTACAATGGTCTGTGTGTTTGCCAGTCAAGACAATAAATCCTCCTTTGGCTTTCATTTCTGTACTAACTAGCCAAAGTAATTTGATCACCAGCTGTGTAGCAGAAGGTGATGCCAGTTTACACCTGACCCAACACTCATGGAGAGCCTTTCCAGTACTAGAATGTGTACAAGGTTGCTAATGGTAAATAAATAAGGTTCGGGGAAATAAAGATGTAGTCAAGCCAATATGCACCTAAGCTTCATCCCACGTGTTTATAAGGGATCGGTTGCACTTGTAGCCTCATTGTGATCTCCTCAAAAGCAACTGGTTGATTACTTTGTGAACAGGAGGGTGAAACAGAGCCCTTGGTCTGATCCAGGGTGGTTCTTCTTCCAAGCAAGGCTTTCTCTTTTGGCCCTGCTTTCAAACCCCAGTATGCTCATTGGCCTCCCTATAAGGGTCCCGGGGGGGGGGGAGAGAGCTGCTTGCCCCTAGGGCTTTTCGTCATCATTTGGAACCCTGATTAGGATATCTAGCCATACTGAAGAGCTCTATACAGGCAGAGATCCTCTAGTTCACAGTTCAGGTAGTGCCCTCAGGGTTCCTCACACAATTCCCAAACTACTTCAGCAGTCCTCTCTGATCAGCGATATAATCGTTGATCAGAAACAGGTCTCTTTAAGGTCTGCACAGAACTGAGCTGTGGTTCGCAACCAAATAAGCTGCCACATGGAACCGAGCTGCTTTAACCAGAACTTAACTCTAGAGAAGGAAAGCACAGAATTATGCTGGACATTCCATGCTGAGACATTTCCCAGATTCTGTTTACAGTTATTGGGTAAACCACTCCAGTATTTCTGCCAAGAAAACTCCATGGACATGGAGTCATGAAGGGTCGGTCACGACTTTAATGACACAACACACATACATATATGTATGTTAGCTGGTTGCATGGTAGAATAAATGGCCAGATTTGACAGCTGAGTGCTGAGCAAATGACACTGAGAACTACTGCGACAGTCAGGAAAGGGATAAGGATGTGCCATCAGGGAAGATGGTTATGATTGGTTGGTTTCCCCTAAATTGGGGAGCAAGCAAGGAGAGAGTATAAAAGAATGACTGAGCATTTTGTTAGCTTGGACTTGGAACTCGAGATAGTTTGGCTCTGAATGTTTAGCATAGATATGGCTGCATTATATACAGTACTTGTGACCTAAATGTGTTGTTGTTATTTGGATCCCTAGTCCTTACTGGCCAAAATCCTGTTGCTTAGTGGAGTAAGTTCGTGTTAGAGGAGGCCCCTTCAAATCAGAGGACCTTATGGTGGAGTTGATTTCCTAAATCTCCATTGATTCAATGGCTTTACTGCAATTTACTATACAAAGCCACAGGGGTTTGGCTAATCTTTTGTAAAATGAAAAGATTTTGTGTTTTTCACAACAATCTTCTTCTGATTTCCTAGAGACAGTTATCAAGTAACAAACACTCACGCTGACTGTTTGCCCATAACTCAGCAAAAGATGGAGGTATGTAAATGAAAGAAAAATATAACTATTGGAAGGCTTCCAGTTTGTCAACGGGCAATGGCACCCATGTCCTTTTCTATATTAAGTGGTTTTAGGTTTAAATATTGTGTCAAAAATAATGTGTCTAGAAAATGGCATCTACACTGAATATTGTCTACACCAGGGGTTCTCAACCTGTGGGTCTCCAGAAGTTCCTGGACTACAACTCCCAGAAGTCTCTTCCAGCACAGAGAGTGGTGGAGGCTTCTGGGAGTTGCAGTCCAGGAACATCTGGGGACCCCCAGGTTGAGAACCACTGGTCTACACTGACTGTCAGCAGAGCCCCATCATCTGACCCTTTTTCAAACTGGAGATGCCAAGATGTAACCTTGCATGCATGCAAAATCATCACCGCCTTCGCCCATTATTTTCTTTTCATTTCATCCCCCACTCCCAGTATCCATGCATGTGCATATTGGGGAAGGAAGGCAATTATATTCCTGCATATTTTAGGAAAGAAGATAGACTTCATTTCCACTTCAGTCCTGGGACAGGACACACAACAAATTAAACAAGCTCTCAAAAGCTAGAAGAGAATAAGAAGTAGGTCTTTCTCTCATTTTGGTTTACCCATGGAGCCAGATACACAGAGGTTCTGTTCTGCTACACTACAGGCCACATTCTACACGATCCTCTGGAATTCTGGCTATTTTATGTCAAAGAGAACATCAAAAGGCTAGAAAAGTATAAAGGGCAATCAAATGTAGTATCTTACCAACAAAGAAATGCTGAAACATTTGATTCTACTTGTCTTGGCAAGAAGGTGGTGGTGGTGGTGGTGGTGAGAGGAACAACTGGTTGAGTAGCTCAGTGGTTTAGGTATCTGGCTGCAGATCCAGAGGTTGGAAGTTTGATTCCCCACTCCTGGTGAACAACCTTTCTCCATATATATTTTTCTGCCACCTGCATCATCCCCGGTGGAGGGTTGTGCCTCCCCTCCTTTTTATTGTAATCTATTGTTGTTTTTTCATTTTATTGTTCTGTTTTTTTGTAAGCCGCCCAGAGTTCCGATCCGGAAGATGGGTGGGATATAAGTGCAATAAATAAATAAATAAATAAATAAATAAATAAATAAATAAATAAATAATTTAAAAAATTCTAGGTGGGATACTTTTAAGTTACTCATTTAAAAACCTAAACTCTATTAAGTCACTGGCCTCTGGCAACAATAGATCCTGCTGGATTCTAGATTCCACAGAAACCTGCCACACAGCTTTATAAATATCAACTTGTCTGCTCAGATATGTATGCTCATCAGATGAAGGATGAGGAGACAGCCTCGATGCACATTCTAAGAAAAAGTAATGTGTTAAAAGAAGTAAATCTAGTATGGACCGATTTGCCAATTAATAGGTGGATGTCAGCTAAACTCACAGGTAGACATGTGTTCTGTAAATATCATGGTTTTATGCTACATGTAAACCAACTCAGTGTGTTTGACAGAAGACCCTCTGTTGTCTCCTTCTTGGGTCTGTTTTCAGATTGCATGATCCTGGAGGGCAGGCACCTGTCTGCTTTTCTCTATGTCAGTGTAGGTCCGTGTTGGTGAACCTATGGCACGGGTGCCAAAGGTGGCACTCAGAGCCCTTTCTGTGGGCACCCGACATCACCCTTTCACAGCCACCTGTATTCAGGTTAAACGGCTGTATTGGCACTTTGCAAAAAAAAAAATTAGTGGGTTTTGAATCACAGTTTGGGCACTCGGTCTCTAAAAGGTTCACCATCACTGGTGTAGGTCCCTAAACTGTAAATGGAGAAGATGTTTAAGGGGAGACCTGGGCATCCCACTTAGACTTTGCAAGGATGCTAGGATTAGCCTCCTGAAGAGGTATGAGAAGACAGGTGAGAGTACACTGGCCAGAATTTGGATTCAGTCTCTGGTGTCTTCAGTTGAGAAAGGATTGGGCAGCAGGTACAGGGAACAACCTCCCGAGAGCTCAGAGAGCTGCCAGTCAGAGTTGGGAATATGAAACCAAATGGACAGTCTGACCTGCTGTTAAACAGCTGCCTGTGTGAACTGCCCCTGGTGCCTTTAAGGTTGAATTTTGGATAGATAGATAGATAGATAGATAGATAGATAGATAGATAGACACACATACATACATGCATATATATATATGGAGAGACAGCGTGCGATGAAATGTACCTGGAAAGGTACAGTATTAGGGGAAGAGAGGCCTCTTCACTGCTTAGCTTTTAGGCATTTAGTTATCTGGTTGAAAAGAGGAAAGCCCCGCCTTTCTTGTCTTGCACCCTCGCCCTATTCCATCTGTGCTCCAGGTGTGCACTTCTACTCAGGAGTCCTGAGGTGAAGGCAAGGACTGTCCTTCTTTGTAATTACCAGCAACAGAACCCTGCAGAACAAAGGCTGTGATTAACTCCCATCTGCGGAAAGGAAGCTGCAGCTGTTTGGAGAGGTTTCAGTTCCTGCAAGCGATGCAGATCTGCTCAGAATTCTAATGCTTGTTTACCATCCAAAATGTGCTTTCAAAAAGAGCAAGATGCATTTTGAGCAAACAAGGTGTGAATATCTCCCCACCCCTTCTTCCCATGAATCTCCCCACCTCCACCAGATTAGTCTCATGGGTTTTCAGCTTTATATTACAATTACTGATTTCAGCATCTCTCTTCTTAACTCTTTGCTGTGTGGAATTAATGTTCCAACCTGTGGCAGAGAAAGGCCTGTATTCTTACAGAACAATTTACCGTAATATGTAGCCCAGGCTCTTGGTACATATATATATATATATATATATATATATATATATATATATATATATATATATATATATATATATATATATATATATATATATATATATATATATATATATATATATATATATATATATATATATATATATTTTATGTTTTAGAGATTTTCACGGGTATAGGTATGCATGTTAGGGTGGATTCGGGTTTCTTCCGTGTAGAAATCTGGTTGTTTTGGCGACGTTTCGACGAGGTCTCACTCGTCATCTTCAGGCTGGTGTTCTGGCTTCTTTCTTCTTGAAGCAAAGTGTGGTCTCAGTTGAAGTCCTTCTATAAATACTGCTGGGGTGTGTGGTTTGCTTGCTCTGTTGCTGATTGTAGGTTCCTTTGTTCCTTTGTTCTTTTGTGATCTGCTGTGTGGCTGAGGGATCGTTAAGGGATTAACTGCTGATGGCTGTTTAGATGGCTGTTTACATGCTGGTGGGTTAGATGGCTGGTAGGTTCTGGCAGTATCCTGGGCTTTGGTGGAGTGGGGTCCTGTGTCTTGTGAATTCATTTTGGTCTGGCTACGTGTCTGTGGTCTCCCAATGTTTTTGGGGTGTGTGAGTGTGCTCCATGTGGTGACTGGAGTGGGGTGCCGCAGTAGATGGTGCAGTCGTGGTTTTGTTATTGGATGGTGGTTTCGTTTCATCTGTGGGAAGGGTCTGGGTTTGTGTTTGGTGTGGATGGAAGGTGGTGGCATCTTGTGTCCTTTTGGACCTGGTGTCAGTCTTTGTGACAGAGGCTCGTCTGTTGACCAGGGCTAGTTTCCAGATGTCAGGCAAGCGGGAGGTGTCATCACGTTTATTCATGTTGTTTGGGTGTTTCTCTATTTCAATGGCTTCCATGATTATTCGACTGTTGAAGTGTTCAGTTTTGGAGATGAGTTTGGTTCTTTCAAAGTCAATTTCATGACCTGTTGTTTTTATGTGCTGGAAGAGAGAGGAAGATTTTTCTTCTTTTTGACTGCGTTCTTGTGTTCTGCGATGCGTGCGCTTATTCTCCTGTTTGTTTGTCCGATGTATGTGGCTGGACAGACTTTGCATGGTATTTCGTAGACTCCTTGGTTTTCTAGCTCAATCTTGTCTTTGGGGTTTCTTAAGATGTTGGCTATTTTTGGTCGGTGCAAAAGGCTGTCTTGATATTGTGTTTGTGGAGAATTTTGCTGATTTTGTCTGTGGTGCCTTTGATGTAAGGGAGGAGGCGGTGCCGTTGTTCTCTTCTGTTTCTTGGTTCTTGGGGGGTGTTTCCTTTTGGATTAGTTTGGTGATGGTGTTTTTTTGGAATCCGTTCGCAATTAAAACATTTGAGAGAGTGTGTAATTCAGTTTTTAGGTGGTCTTTGTCAGCGAGGCGTTTGGTTCTGGAGATGAGGGTTTTGCTACGGAGTTGATCTGTGCAGGGTGGTGGTGTGATTGTGCATTTAAGTAGCGGTTTGTATGTGTTTTTTTCTGGTAGATGGTATGTCCTAAGGAGCCGTCGGGTTTTTTGTAGATTAGGACGTCCAGGAAGGGAAGTTGGTTGTTGGCTTCTATTTCCATAGTGAATTGTATTTTGGGGTGTAGGCTGTTGAGATGTGTGAGGAAGTTGTTCAGTTTATCTTTCCCGTGTGGCCAGATAACAAAGGTGTCGTCAACATATCTGAGCCAGAGTTTGGGTTTATGTTCGGACTTCTGTAACGCGTTGGTTTCAAAGTGTTCCATATATAGGTTTGCGATGACCGGTGAGAGGGGTGATCCCATGGGTGCTCCTTCTATCTGTTTGTATCTTTGTCCATTGTGGATGAAGTATGTGTTGGTTAGGCAGTGGTTGGTCAGATCTAGGATGTGTTTGGGGGTTGTATTTGTTGTGGATAGCTGTCAAGGCTTCTTGAATGGGCACTTGTGTGAAGAGCGAAACAACATCGAAGCTCACGAGTAGGTCATTGGGTTGTAGGTCTTGTTTCTTTATAATTTCTATGAAGTGGAACGAGTTTTGTACGTCATTTAAGTGATGGATTCTGCATAGGGCTGGAGTTGTTTGGCAAGAAATTTGGCGAGGTTTTGTAGAGGTGAGCCTATGGAGCTGACTATGGGTCTGAGAGGTGTTCCTTCTTTGTGAATCTTGGGAGGCCGTAGAGCTTGGGGCATCTGGATGATTTCTCTCTGGGGATGATGCTTGGCTTGATTTCTTCACTTAAGGGAGAGGCTTTTATTTTGGCTTTGGTGGTTTTTTCCAGGTAGGTGGTGGGGTCTGTGTTCAAAGGTATGTAAGCAGGGTCTTGTAGTAGGTTGGATAATTTGGCTTGGTAGTCGGATGTGTTCATCACCACTGTGGCATTGCCTTTGTCTGCTGGGAGAATGATTATGTTGTTGTCTTTCCTCAGGTTGGAGAGGGCTTTTTGTTCTTCTTTGTGTAAATTGCTTCTGGGTGGTTTGCTGGAGCAGAGGACATTGGTGACTTCGAGTCTGATTTTGTTGGCTTCATCTGGGTTGATTTTGGTTAGGCTGGCTTCCACTCCGCATATGATGTTTTCGGTGGGGATGTGTCTGGGGGCGATTGCAACAGTCGAATAATCATGGAAGCCATTGAAATAGAGAAACACCCAAACAACATGAATAAACGTGATGACACCTCCCGCTTGCCTGACATCTGGAAACTAGCCCTGGTCAACAGACGAGCCTCTGTCACAAAGACTGACACCAGGTCCAAAAGGACACAAGATGCCACCACCTTCCATCCACACCAAACACAAACCCAGACCCTTCCCACAGATGAAACGAAACCACCATCCAATAACAAAACCACGACTGCACCATCTACTGCGGCACCCCACTCCAGTCACCACATGGAGCACACTCACACACCCCAAAAAAACATTGGGAGACCACAGACACGTAGCCAGACCAAAATGAATTCACAAGACACAGGACCCCACTCCACCAAAGCCCAGGATACTGCCAGAACCTACCAGCCATCTAACCCACCAGCATGTAAACAGCCATCTAAACAGCCATCAGCAGTTAATCCCTTAACGATCCCTCAGCCACACAGCAGATCACAAAAGAACAAAGGAACAAAGGAACCTACAATCAGCAACAGAGCAAGCAAACCACACACCCCCCAGCAGTATTTATAGAAGGACTTCAACTGAGACCACACTTTGCTTCAAGAAGAAAGAAGCCAGAACACCAGCCTGAAGATGACGAGTGAGACCTCGCCGAAACGTCGCCAAAACAACCAGATTTCTACACGGAAGAAACCCGAATCCACCTAACATGCATATATATATATATATATATATATATATATATATATATATATATATATATATATATATATATTTGTTTTCGTAGATTTTCACGGGTATAGGTATGCATGTTAGGGTGGATTCGGGTTTCTTCCGTGTAGAAATCTGGTTGTTCTGGCGACGTTTCGACGAGGTCTCACTCGTCATCTTCAGGCTGGTGTTCTGGCTTCTTTCTTCTTGAAGCAAAGTGTGGTCTCAGTTGAAGTCCTTCTATAAATACTGCTGGGGGTGTGGTTTGCTTGCTCTGTTGCTGATTGTAGGTTCCTTTGTTCCTTTGTTCTTTTGTGATCTGCTGTGTGGCTGAGGCGATCGTTAAGGGATTAACTGCTGATGGCTGTTTAGATGGCTGTTTACATGCTGGTGGGTTAGATGGCTGGTAGGTTCTGGCAGTATCCTGGGCTTTGGTGGAGTGGGGTCCTGTGTCTTGTGAATTCATTTTGGTCTGGCTACGTGTCTGTGGTCTCCCAATGTTTTTTTGGGGTGTGTGAGTGTGCTCCATGTGGTGACTGGAGTGGGGTGCCGCAGTAGATGGTGCAGTCGTGGTTTTGTTATTGGATGGTGGTTTCGTTTCATCTGTGGGAAGGGTCTGGGTTTGTGTTTGGTGTGGATGGAAGGTGGTGGCATCTTGTGTCCTTTTGGACCTGGTGTCAGTCTTTGTGACAGAGGCTCGTCTGTTGACCAGGGCTAGTTTCCAGATGTCAGGCAAGCGGGAGGTGTCATCACGTTTATTCATGTTGTTTGGGTGTTTCTCTATTTCAATGGCTTCCATGATTATTCGACTGTTGAAGTGTTCAGTTTTGGAGATGAGTTAGGTTCTTTCAAAGTCAATTTCATGACCTGTTGTTTTTATGTGCTGGAAGAGAGAGGAAGATTTTTCTTCTTTTTTGACTTTTTTGACGACACCTTTGTTATCTGGCCACACGGGAAAGATAAACTGAACAACTTCCTCACACATCTCAACAGCCTACACCCCAAAATACAATTCACTATGGAAATAGAAGCCAACAACCAACTTCCCTTCCTGGACGTCCTAATCTACAAAAAACCCGACGGCTCCTTAGGACATACCATCTACCAGAAAAAAACACATACAAACCGCTACTTAAATGCACAATCACACCACCACCCTGCACAGATCAACTCCGTAGCAAAAACCCTCATCTCCAGAACCAAACGCCACGCTGACAAAGACCACCTAAAACTGAATTACACACTCTAAAACTTTAATTCACCAACATATTCCAAAAATCAATTTGTTTCCAACACCATCACCAAACTAATCCAAAAGAAACACCCCCAAGAACCAAGAAACAGAAGAGAACAACGGCACCGCCCTCCTCCCTTACATCAAAGGCACCACAGACAAAATCAGCAAAATTCTCCACAAACACAATATCAAGACAGCCTTTGCAGGTTCCTTTGACTTTGTTCAAAAAATAGCCAACATTTTAAGAAACCCCAAAGACAAGATTGAGCTAGAAAACCAAGTAGTTCTGGAAATACCATGCAAAGTCTGTCCAGCCACTGGCTACGTGTCTGTGTTCTACAATGTTTTTGGGGTGTGAGAGTGTGCTCCAAGTGGGGAACCGCAGTAGATGGCACAAGGAGTCTACTGTGGGAAAAAGGATGGAAAGTCTGTCCAGCCACATGCACCTGGACAGACAAACAGGAATCTGTTGCACGATTCCAAGAACACAAGAACGCAGGTGTCAAAAAAGAAGAAAAATCTTCCTCTCTCTTCCAGCACATAAAAACAACAGGTCATGAAATTGACTTTGAAAAATTTCATGACTCATCTCCAAAACTGAACATCTCCAATAACTGAACACTGACAAAGAGATCTCAACACCCAAACAAAATGAATCATGGAAATGCCAACACCCAACTTCCACCTGAAATAGAGAAAAACCCTGGTCAACATGAATAGCCTCTGTGATGACTGACACCAGGTCCAAAATGACACAAGATGCCACCACCTGCCATCTGGTCAACCCAAACCCAGACCTCTGTCACAGAAAAACTGACACCAGGTCCAATAACAAAGATGCCACCACCATCCATCCACACCAAACACAAACCCAGACCCTTCACACACCCCAAAAAAAACCACCATCCACATAACCACAGACACGTACCAGACCAAAAAAACACCCAACATCCAGTCACCACAGGACCACACTCCACAAAGCCCAGGATACTGCCAAAACATTGGACAGACCAGAAGAACCCCACCCACAGCAAAAACAGCCAACAAACAGCCATCAAAGTTAACCCCACTCCACCAACAGCCCAGGAACAAAGGAACAAAGAACCTAAATCAGCCATCTAACCCCCACCAGTATTTAAACAGCCATCTAAAGGACATCAAGCTGAGAATCCCTTTAACATTCAAGAAGAACAGAAGATCACAAGAACAAGCCAAAGGAACAAATGAGACCTACAATCAGCAACAGAGAAAGCAAACCACCCCCCAGAAGTAACCAGAAGGATCAACTGAGACCACACTTACACAAGAAGGAACCCCAGAACACCAGCCTGAAGATGACGAGTGAGACTCGTCAAACGACGCCAGAACAACCATTTCACGGGAAAGAAGAGTTATTTAATTTATTTAAAAGCATCCATTGTTCTCAATATATTTGGCCCAGTTTGCCATCACACACAGAGAGAGAAAGAGAGTCTTGGAAAATACAGTTATGAAGCAATCAAGGAAAATTACTGCTAGGGGGGGAAATAGGCTGTGCAACTAAGAAGTGCCTTAGCAATGGTAGACATTCATCAAGACGAGAAGAGGATCAGTTAATGTGTTGTAAACTGCCCAGAGAGACCCTGCTGTCAGATGAATGGTAAAGAAAGAAAGAAAGAAAGAAAGAAAGAAAGAAAGAAAGAAAGAAAGAAAGAAAGAAAGAAAGAAAGAAAGAAAGAAAGAAAGAAAGAAAGAAAGTCAGTGCCCATGCAGAGAGAGTACAGTATACACATTTATTATACAGCTAAATCACAAAAAGTCTTCAGTCCAATGCCGAGTTAAGTATCGGTAAGTCTACTGATTTCTGTTTGGTCTAATTTGAGCCTGATTTAAGCCAAAAACTTTCACCATCTCTTTGCTCACATTGGAGCAGCATAAATTATGCTGCCAGTATTCCACCTCATTTTAAAAATATTGCTTTTCAAATCTCGGTCACTTTCAGTCAAATACGTGAAAAGCTACCTTCAACTACTTGGAAGGATATTTTTTTTCCAGGGAGAAGAAAATAAAAGGAACATCTTTTTGTAGAAAGTGAAAATTCAAATAAAGTATGTACTTAAATACCAGGGATAAAGGCAGGGCCGGCGCATCCATTAAGGCGAACTAGGCAGTTGCCTAGAGTGCCAAAATGGAGAGGGGGCGCTGGCCAGCCTGCTGTTCCGCCCCGCCCCCCGCCGCTGGCCACCTCTGTCCGCCCTTCCGCTGCCCGTCGTCATCCGCCTGCTGCCCCCCACGCCCATCACTGCCCACCCCCGTGCCCGTCGCCGTCCCCCGCCATCCCCCACCCCCTGCTGCCCCGCCCCCTGCCCCTCCCCCTGCCCCGCCCCACCCCACCACCGCCACCGCCACCCGCCCCACCCCCCACCCCTCACCTAGAGTGCAAAAAAATCTAGCACCGGCCCTGGATAAAGGACATTGTGCTGTTTTTTTTAAATTGCTTTGCAGTATACTCTAAATATAGTGTAGAGATAAACAAAGGAGATGGGAACAGAGAGGCAGGGTTTGGTATCTTTTGTAAAGTTATACCTGATAAGAGGGGTTAGAACTGGCAACAGGACTTGTCAGAACAGTGAAGTGAGGAATGTTAAGATAGAGAAAGACCAAAATTATCAATGCCTTCATGGAGATATGCCGTATCGAAGTATTATCAGGGGGTTTCAATAACTAAGATCCAATTCTAAAATAATATGTTAATGTACATTTTAATCATTTCTACACCTCCTTTTTTGAATGCAATTGATGCTGAAAATTGAAAGCATGGGAAGGAGGGGGTGGGGGAAGCCCTGTAGCATCTTAAAGGCTCCACAGATTTAATATTGTGTGAGGATTCATAGATTACAACCCTTAGGCACGTAGAGCACGATATTTGCACCGCACGTGCTATGCAGAGTGTACATGGCTAAAGGACTTCCAGAGTGTTGACATCCTGACAATAGAATGCTGTTGCTGGCTAATGTAAATCATCCATCAGTAGACACTCAGTGGTTTAGGCTATTATTTTTCAAAGGTCAAAGCAATGACATTTGCTTTCAGGAAAAAAGTTAGTTGTGTGGATGCCAGAATTTGGCCAAGCAAAGCAGGTTTTTGGCTGAACATATGACTGTAAAGGAAACTGTGTTGTCAATAAAATAGTGTGCTAAAAGGGCAGCTCCAAACGGCCATAGTGCAGGGTGGGGCTCTTTTGCCTGAGCGCCCAGAAGGCATCATGTGTGCAGGCTATGGGCTGTTTGCATGGGTGTTAGTTTTATAAGGCCTTGCCATGTGGCGAGAGGCCGCTTTCTGGATCCAGACGTCTTCCCACCCTCCCTCCCAAATAAGAGAATGAGATCAGCTGGTCGAGTAAGGGCCGGATGGGAATTTTTGGCTGCCACTCAAATTGGACCAGAGTGGCAATGAGTTTTCACCCATCAGTCACAATCGGCGGGTAGTGCAAGCGGTAAATTTAAGTCACGTGAAATTTATTGAATAATATTCCCTCAATATGAATTAGGAAATGGATTATGAAATTAGGAACATTAGGTGTTAGGTATAAATAGGTTCAAAGATTAGGAATGAAGGCTGCCCAGACCGCAGGTTTTGGGAGGGTGCTGAACAGGTGGGCAGCACCCTTCTAATAATATTTGGAATTATTAACTGATCCGCTCGCACTACATTCAAGCCCCCTTGTTTAAGGGATGCTTAACAGTAGAACTGAGTGAATTTCCTATCAATAAATTGTGGCCCAATTTTAACCCCAC
The DNA here is from genome assembly GCA_029282475.1 of Phrynocephalus forsythii. Taxonomy (NCBI): domain Eukaryota; kingdom Metazoa; phylum Chordata; class Lepidosauria; order Squamata; family Agamidae; genus Phrynocephalus; species Phrynocephalus forsythii. The sequence goes on from JAPFRF010000004.1 coordinate 47,173,456, forward strand.
AAACGTGTCTTGCCTCTTTATTTTCGGGCTGGGTGGGCAAAGCTCCACCTAGCATGATAGCGCAGTGGTTTAGATATCTGTCTGTGGGGCCAGCAGTTGAGAATCTGAGTCCCTCCTATGCCATCTGTGAATAGAGCCAGGCTGTGTGGCCTTGGGCAGGTTGCACAGTCTCTGGGTGCCCCCAGAAGAAAAGAAGGGTAAGTCACCTTTGCATACTTTATCTACCTAGAAAACCCTGAAAAGGGTCAACATCAGACTGAATTGATTGGATGGCACATGGTTATTATTTCAAAAGCTCCAGTCTCTGTCCAAGTCTCTTGATGCCAGTTGGAATGGATGGATACTATCTACTGCAACCATCTCCATCTCAAATATCGCTTCATAATTTCCCCTGTTCTACAATAGCTATTTTGAGATCAGTGACAGAGTGTCCTGGCAGACTGAAATAGTCTGACACTGTGCATCACCATTTCTGATGTCAGATTCCTTTCCATTTCTACTCCTGCAAGTATATTGTCTCATGTGCATTATGCAGAATGCATAGAACGAGTTTTGGCCAAGGAGGGAACATATCACATTGGAGAACCGACCACTACATTAGTCCTTGATTGTGGGGACCTTTGATGGTGTTGCTCATGTAGAAGTAGGAACACAGCATCTACGTTTGTTGCAGGGATTTTTTCCTGTCTTTTAATGGCCTGTTACATATCAGTAGTTGTTTAACGTTGTGAGGGATGTGTGTAAGGCACCTTCCACCCAAAGCCTAGACATGGGAAGCTATAGCTCAGTGGTTCCCAACCTGTGGGTCCTCAGATGCTCCTGGACTGCAACTCCCAGAAATCCTGGCCAGCTCAACTAGTGATGAAGACTTCTGGGAGTTGCAGTCCAGGAACATCTGGGGACCCACAGGTTGATAACCACTGCTGTAGCTCACCAGGGTTAATGGGAGAGGTCTCACCTAGGAACTATAGGCACAATTAGGGATATTCTGTCTTTTTCTTTTAAGGTTTTGTCTTGTAATAACCTGTTTTAGGGCACCAATCCTCTCCTGTCCATTTCTTTTGTCTTGGGTTTTGATAGTACTCGAGGAGGTATATGTTGAAGAATAGTAATATTTCTTACTACTCCTTTCCCTCAAATGTCCTATTCTGTTGGAGTATGGACCAAGCTGTTTGTGCCGTACCTTTATCATTATGGAAATAAGATTCATGTGCCAGGTAGCTTCTGAATGTGGAAAGGAAGAGGCTCCTCCTTCTCATTCACCTCCAAAGTCAGCAAAATCTCTTAGCTTATCCATATACATACCACACAGAGACTTGCAAAATGGTGTCTGCTACCAGAGGAAGGCACTTGGAAATGAAACATGGCAAGGTGATGTACAAATGAACATAGGACTGATTCACATAATAATGTGCATTTTTGTAGCTTTTCCTCTCCATGAAGTCTTAGTCCTCTGCAAAGATAGCGGAATGTAAACATTTGACTGACCATCCGATTTCCAATGAAAATAAAACTTCATCTTCCCCATTTCATATTGTGTTGGAATGAAAATGAGATACCCAAGAAATGGACCTTGGTGTCCTGCTCATTGAAGGTGTTAACCTAGTGTGCCGCAGCAGTGAAAAAGGCAAACTCATTGTTAGGGATCATTAGGAAGGATATAGAAAATAAGTCAGCAAGTGTCATTTTGACTCTTTATAAATCTATGGTGAGGCCCCATCTGGAGTATTGTGTACAGTTCGGGTCACCATACCTCCAGAAGGATATTATGCAAATGAAAAAAGTGCAGAGGAGGGCAACCAGAATGAGTAGAGGACTGGAAAACCTTCTTTACCATCTGAGGCTGCAATGACTGGGCCTCTTCACTCTTGAATGACGGCGCCTAAGAGGTGACTTGATTGAAGTTTATAAAATCATACACAGTGTGGACAAAATAAATAAGGAAAAACTGTTTTCCCTATCACACAACACTAGAACTAGGGGGCACTCCATGAAACTTTTGGATTCTAGATCTCAAAAAAATAAGAGAAAGTACTTTTTCACCCAGAGGACCACTGGTCTATGGAATTCCCTGCCAGAAGAAGCTTGACAGCTGTCAGCATTGACAGCTTTAAGAAAGGATTAGACAAGTTCATGGAGAACAAGGGTATCAATGGCTACCATTATGGATGCCTAAGGACAACCTCCGGGTTGGAAAGATAGGCAGGATATCTCTCAATGCCATTAGCAGGGAATCGTAAGCAAGTGAAGACATCTGCTTGGGAATACCCTGAAGCAAATGATGAGCTGCTGTGTGAGACAGAATGCTGCACTGGATGGGCTGTGGCCTGTTCCAGCAAGGCTGTTCTTATGTTCTTATGTTCTTATATACTGTAGACATGGATACGTAGATATATAGATATGAATGAAATGTCATTATTTTTGAACATCATATTTCCTACTGTCAAGAAAGTAGAATCTGTGCAGAAAAATAATGGGAGCTACTGCATAACTGATGGTGCCACAGCAGGCTTATTTATAGTATTCTGGTTGGTTCTCACTGTCTCTTTCTCCAGCATAACACCAGTGCAGGACCTGGTATCTGTGTTTAAAGTTGTCTGGCTTAATCGTCATGCACTGTAGGTTTTCCCCAAATCTCAGCTTTCAAATTTGGGAGAAAAGTACCTTTCATAATATTAATCAACTTTGGAGTAGAACTAGACTAAAGTATCAGGTTACAGTTAGACTTATATTATCACAGTTAGGTTTAAGCCTATTGCTTGAACTGACTAATAATTCCACTACCTCCCCAACTCTGTGAATATGGGCAACCTGATAGCTGCCAGAGTACATCTCTCATGCTTTCTGCCATCATGCTTCACTGAAAACCAGCATGGGATGTCTCTTCTTTTCCTAGTACATTCCATTGATTGGGACAAAAAAAGTACCCTGATGATAAAAAGCCAAAGATTTGTGAGGGCAACTTTTGTCTCAGATATTATTTTTCTGTAAAACAAAATAAAAACAGAAGATCTACACAGTGGTTCTCCGGTCACTTTGCCTCACCTCACATTAAATGCACCTGGAATCCTTCCTCGATTAGCACTAGGAAGTCCTTCCAATTCCCTGTGTTGGCATCCCAATGGATAGTCTCCCAGACAGCCATTGAAGGTCTGGTAATGCCAGCATCTCCTGGGCCTTGAACACTTCCCAATCAATGCTTCCACCCAACAATCCTTCTCTTCGACTTCACTCTTCTTCTTAAATCCCCAGCCCACCATGCGGCTATATGTGAGGATTCCAAGACGTCGTCTGCATCTGCACAGCCAACACCATAGGTGAACTGCAGGTTCAGAATCTCACCCTGCCTTCCAGGGAGGTGGAGAGCCTGGTTCTACATATATGTGCAATACTTTGTGTACAGTATATAATGTCCACGTGTATGAGCCTTTTTACCAATACAGTACAATGGGCCACAGCCTCAAGGTATGAGAGAACTAGAAAGACAAGTGTTTATGAGAATAGCAGATATGAGTCACTTGTGTGAACGTTCATCTCTTTTGGATCAAGTATCCATTTGAAGGTGTTGTTCTCCTCCCATGGAGCTCATTTTATGCATGGCTGCTACAAGTTTCTGCCAGAAAGAATCTTCAGTGTGCAATAATTTTATTGTGATTCTTCCAGTACAGCACAGAGCTACTAACAGATGTTCGCTTTCCTGCCAGTTTGTTCATTTATGCAGCTCGCTATATCTTGCCTTTTTACCTGAAACCTTTCATTAAAAAAAATAAGTTACTTACCTGCAACTCTGGTTCTTCGAGTATGCATCTATGAATTCACACTTAAGGTTCATTTGCACCTGCATGAGGATCACTGGGAGTTTCAAGCTATTGCGGATCTAGGACCTCCTCCTCCTTACTGCACATGCTCCTCCACTCCCGTGCTTGGAGCCTCAGTTCCCCAGTGATCCATCGCGGTAGAAAAAACACAAACAGATGTGACGGAAAGAGGGGGAGGTAATGGTGGGAAGTGTAAATTCACAGATGCACACACGAAGAATCAGTTACAGGTAAGTAACTTAATTTTCTTCGTTGTGGTCTTTCTTCGACCTCAGGAGCAGCCTCGGTGTCTGAAGGCTGTGGAGCACAGCCTGGAGGAATAGATGGCCTAGAGTGATGTGGTTGGTCCTCTGACTGAGGCTGAAAATTGTACTCATGGGTCGAGCCTGGTGATAAACCAGGGCTTTGAATAGGCGCTTCCAACATAGTGGTTGGTTCCATAGAATTGTCTCACCAGCTACCTGAATGACTGGAAGTCAGAGACAGCGCCTGTAACTGCCGAGTCAGAAGAAGGCCGTTATCATGATGTCAAGAGTCCATCGATGTTGGAATGGCAGCCCTGACCGACAAAAGGGATGGCCTTGAAGCAGTTTGTAATTATCTTGACTCAGGCATAGAAGTCAAGGAAGATGGGTTTGTCTTCTTTTTCTCCGGCATTGGAGCTGATGGTTTACAAGTCAATTTGGATTTTGCGAGGCCTTGGGCTTTGGTGGTTTAGGCATCAGTTGGGTAGCATGCTTGGCATTGGCCTGGGGCCTGGGGCTCCATAGGGGAGAGTGATTTTTCCCAGAGATGGGCCCTGAGTCGACCAAGACACTGTTTCAGTGCCGGTTTTGTTAATTTCTTACACTCAGCAGACTGGGAGGCCTGGTGAGATTCTCCCAGACAATAAAGGCACCGGTTGTGGCCGTTCATGAGACAAATCTTATTCGGACAAGCCACACAGTGCTTAAAAAGGCCTCCGGAGGCCATAAAATGGTGCAGGTTGGGTGTGTGTGTAAAAATAGTGAAGAGGGGACAAAAAAGGACAGGAACAACAAGAAGACGTCCAGAGGAGGAGGTCAATTAAAAAATAGTCTAAAGAACAAAAAGGAACAAGAATTTTAACAACTTTCCTTAAATCCACAGGAGCTCAGGAAAAGGCGACCGCTCGCAGCAGTGGTAAAAAAGGAACTGAAGTGCCAAGCACATAAATGGAGGAGCATGCGCAGTAAGGAGGAGGAGGTCTTAGATCCTCTACAGCTTGAAACTCCCTGTGATCTTCACGCAGGCACAAACGAACCCTATGTGCGCATTCACAGATGCCACAAAGAAGAACCTGTTGAGCTGTTAAAAAATCTCACTATGCCTTTTCTTTCTTACCTCACAGTCAGAGTACAGAAGGGGGACTCTTTTTATTCTTCATACAATGAAACTATCTCAGAAGCCTTTGGCACATTGACAAACAGTGAGGAAACATGCTGTGGATAATGCACAACTTGTGAACATATGAAAAACCAAAGGGACACCTCCTGCTGCACAAGGTTGGTGTCACCATTCTGTTTTGTTTACATGGGATGGTCTCTCACCACCAGACAGGCTTTACAATGGTGGTGTTACCAAAGGCCATGTTGTAATGGAAAGCCCATGGATCCAGTCACACCTTTATGCAGCCACAAACAAAATGATTCTGTAATGTTAGCGCCATCAGATAGTGATGTCAGTGATGATGGTCTCTGATTGCATCCAGAGAATGAACTAATCAAGTTCATTCGGGCATTTTGAGCCTGATTAGTTTGTTCGGGCTGTGCAGCATCCTGCAGGGTCTGTGCTGGAGCAATGGCAGCCAATAAGGAACCAAGAGAGTTGTACCTGAGAGATTTTGTTTGTGTCATGGATCACTAAGCACCCTGGAACTAGTATTGCCTCTGCAAATGGCACAGATATGTAGGAGACAGCCATAGGGGGAGGGGGTTATAGTTGCTTCCTGCTCTTGTGTCCTTGAGCCTTGCATACTTTTATGGATTGGACTCTGGGGAAAGGCAAGGGGACTGAAAGTCACTTGTGTGGAAATAAGAAAGGATCCCCCGGTGCCAGAGGTCAATGGTCCAATCTAGGGCACCGCTCCACTCTTCAGACTCTCACTTCTGTTTCACTTCTACTGGGTGGGATCTTCCTTCTTTTTTTTATCTTCTACAGCCCTGGCTGCTGAAGGACTGGGAACCCAAGGATGTGTTTCTCATCCCAAGAGTCAGCATCCTTTCCTGATGTGGAGAGGACCAGCACTGTCACTGAGGCCCTGGGCCACCAAGGGTAGGACCCCTCGGGGTTGGCCAGGAGAGCTAAATTCTTCTTCAGCCATCCCGGCCCCACAGACAGTCTCTGTGGGGTGTGTGGAAGACACAGATTGCCATGAGCTCTGGCCTGCCACTCTCCTGCTCATAGTAGACTCTTTGTTTTGTTGTGTTGTGTTTGGGTGTGGAGACATCCAACAAATTAGAAAATATGGCACCCTTGAATCATTTATATCTTGTTTTAGTCCCCTTTCTGTGATGAAGTATACTCAAGGTGGCACATAAATTAGAACTTTTAAAAGCAAATCAGATTTGGGGGGAAACCATATTTGGCCACTGAGTAGCCATGAAACCTTAAAGGGCTTTGGGGACCTTGTGTAGAAGGCTCTGCTATAGCAACAGAAGAACTCTGCTAATCTGTTCTTTTGTTTCTTTTAGTGGAGTCTGCTAAAGAAGCTCATTTTATAACACGAAATATGTCAAGAAACCCAATATAAATGTTATTACAAGAGGAAATCTTTCATACCCATGACTGCATTTTTAAAGCAGGCATGCCCCTTGGGAACAATTGTAAGGTTTATTTCACTTATAAATCCTAATTTTTTACAAAGAAGTCATGAGTTCCTTCAGTGAAGAGAAATTTCTAAAATCTATATGAAAGGAGATGGCCTATATCATATGAAAGAGGAATGTTGTTTCCAAAGCATTGGGACTTTTGACTTGCTAGAGTTTGGCAGGATTGAGAGCATTAGAGCAGGAAACCTCCAGGAAATTAGGGATATTTGAGCCATTTGAGCTTTATGAATTCCAATACAGACTGCTAATAGTGACAAATAAGTTAGCAGTTCAGGCTGTAACTGTTCTTTGGATTTCACGCTTCTCCAAATGTTGATATGGTTTTCAGCTCAAAAATAAACATTAATCTACTCCAAAGTACGTTTTAAAGATGTGCATTTTAGGACAAAATACATTTCAAGATGTGTGCCTTCAGTTGAAAAATATGTATTTTTGGGAGGAAGTGTGACCACAAATAAATATGGATACATACAAATATTTGTTTGTGTTCTTTTACAAATATGGCAATAAAGGGAATTTTGAATGCACACAAGTGAAATTGCCTTGAGTCTACCAGAAATGAGCTAATCCACCCATACATCCCTACAAGAATCAGAGTGTGATGTCCAGACCAGCTTGGTCTGTTGTGAGGTTGCCAACTACAATGTTTTAAAGGAAACTTTGGAATACGCGCCGACTTCCTGCAAAAGAACAAAGGAATAGGGCCAGATAGCGTCAGAAATCTGGAAAATAAGACAACATCTGCTAAGAAAAGAACTGGATGTTTCAAATAATATTTTCAGTGATGACTCTAGGTAGGAGAAAAACATTCAAGTTTCTTTAAAGACAATCCACTTCATGTTGACAAAAAGACAGAAAATGAAACACAATGTATCCTCCTAATTAAGACGGGATTAGAAAAAGCTCCTTCCTACTAATGTGATTATTATCCTGAGATGTTCAGATGGGTTTTAATTTGGGTATTTTTATTAAAATGTAGTTTTAGCTAGCAACAGTGCTTATTGTGTTGTGTTTTATTGTGTTGTCATTTTTGTATTTATTATATAGTGCTTGATTATGTGGTTTTATTGTGGCTTCTCTGCTGACCTGCAAGATTCCTCCGGGTTTGGGTTTGTCTCCCATGCCATTTAACATCTACACGAAACCACAGGGAGAGGTTGTTCAAAGGTTTGGGGCCCAGCATCACATGACACCCATCCCTATCTCTTCTTTCCATCTAAAGCTGAGGAAGCCGTTTTGCTCTGATGTCAGTAATCTACTGGATGAGGGTGAATAATCTAAAACTTAATCTGTATAAAATAGAGGTGCTTCTGGTCAGTTCCAAGGCAGATCAAAGAAGAGGGATGAAGCCTGTGGGGCTCCACTCCCTCTAAAAACACAGGTGCACAGCTTGGGGGTATTGCTCATTTCACCTCTGAGGCTGGTTGCCAAAGTTGCAATGACCGAAAGTGCCTTTGCACAATTAAAGCTAGTGTATCAGCTGCACCCACTTCTGAAGAGGTCCTATCTGGCCACAGTGACACATGTCTTAGTTACATCCCAGGTGGATTACTGTAATGTACTCTGGCTCTACTCTATAAATCCCTACATGCTTCGGATCCAAACTATCTCAAGGACCGTGTATCCTTTTATGAGCCCGTTCAGGTGTTAAGATAATCAGGAGAGGCCTTTCTCTTGGTCCCAGCACCCTCACTGGTGTTTTTGGTGGGGACACGGGAGAGGGCCTTCGCTGTTGCTGCTCCCAGACTTTGGAACTCCCTCCCACAAGAGGCCACATTTCTAGCTTGGCCTTCTTCCAACAGATTTAAGGCACCTATAATACTAAAAAGCAAAAGAAGGAGAAGAAAGCCGGTAGGCAGGCAGTATGGAAGTAGAACAGCATGATCCACCAGAAATCGACATGAAAGGAGAGGACAAAAGTGTGCTAGAGATAAGGAAGGGTTACTTCAGTGCCCATCACTGTATATCCCAAACAGAAATGACAATCCACACCCTACAATGAGCATGCGGGATATATAGTACATAGATATTCCACTTCTTCCAAATGTAATTAAGCAAGAAAAGTACTAAAATATTTTACCAATTTTTTTAAAAAAATCTTATCATCTCCAAACAGTAGAAACCATCAAAACTTTCCTACAATTAATGTGAAACAAGTTGGAATGATATCATTTTAAGCCTGCAAATTAAGCCATTCTCTTCAGTATCAGAACAATGTAGTGTAGTCAATGAGACAGGCAGAATTCATTCATAAAAAATAAACTATAATCATAGGGGTGGGGTGCTTCTCCCTCAGTAGAATAGTCTCAATCCTGCCTACTCCTTGGTGACTCCTGCCTTCCACATGTGCTGCATCCTGTATGTTTCAAGGGCCCTTCGAAATGAACTGTAGGGGTATGGAAGGGAAGGGAAGGGAAGCAGAGGTCCTCTTGCACAGCACTGGATGAAAACTCAAGTTGCACCATGTCAGGAAAAAAGTAATCATTCAAAAAAGTAATAATTTTAAATATTTTCCTCTTTTCCAATTAGATATATGGAGTTTGGGTCCACCCTTTTCACGTTGTCGAGGGACATTCGGCAGTTGATTTCTTAATGAGCTAGTGTGTGTGTGATGGCTGTCAAAAGAAAATGAGGGAATGGTAGAGGGTTTTTACCACCACCAACAACATAAGAAGTCAGAGGACTAGAGCCTGGAGATTATATACCAGGTCTCTGTTGACATGTCATAAGGAGAATGCATTCTTCTTCACAAACCAAAGCATAGCTGAACCAATAAGACTTTACAGTGCAATAGTAATTAAATAAGGAATTTGAGAACAATGCAGAAGCATAGATGTGGCGGTGATGGGAAAACCCATATGGCTTAGTGGTGTCTGCAGAAATTACTGGATTTAAGTGAAGGACAAATGTTTCATGTAAAATGTGAGGTTCATTGTTAAATGTTCCATCAAGCCCAGCTTCTTTTACATGATGGGATTGATTCATGCTAGAATCCCACAGAAATATACAGCTACACATGTGTCATGCACATGTACAGCAGAATGTACCTGCAGCTGTGGTTCTCAGCCTTTCATATTGAACATCCACACCAATCAGAGAAAGAAACGGGACAGGGATTTGGTTTGGCGGGTGTAGGTTGGTGTGTTGTGAAGTTTGTGTGTGTGTGTGTGTGTGTGTGTGTGTGTGTGTGTGTGTGTGTGTGTGTGTGTGTGTGTGTGTGTATCAATTTACCTTATTTTATTTCTCATTTATGGTAAATGTTAAGGATGTAAACCTGGGGGAAGTGTAGTAAGGAGTCAAGTCAATCAAACAAATATAATGGTTCCATTAGTAGTGGAACATTGGAATGTATGGATTTTTAACTGCTGCCTTAACTATAGAACACGCAGATTCATGCATGTCACCCTTGCAAGAGGACATAAGGATTAAGGAAGAGCCAATTACCAGCAAAGATTCTGAAAGCACGGTGTTTCCCCTAGATTATTTTGACCACTGGCACAAAAGGTACTTGTGCTACTGGTTAAGAATCATTACCCTGTACCACTGAATTTGTAGTTTTCTGAAGATAACACATGTGCTGCAAATTCTGCCCACATGTGGGAAACATATGGATGGCAACCAAGCCACACAATGTATCCTGCTTTTGCTATAAAAATTGAGGAGAGGAGGGAATGAACTACCAGAAAGTGTGCCAGAGGTGGGTTGCTCATTCCTCACCATTCACTTGTCACTGTCATCAGAAACAAGTTAGCACCCAGAAACCCCACACAGTTTCACCAAGGAGAGGTTCGTCTGCAGAGGGGCTGGTGATAATTTGCTGTGTAATTTGTTGCTCTCTCTAATGTCACCTGCTAAAAAGACTAACAAGAAGCAGAGAGAAAAGGGAGGAGAGAAGGAGAAAGCTGGAAACATATGACACCTTCCGGAAGCAAACAAAAACCTAATTGATCTTTCAACTGCTGTGATTAGCTGCCACTTGAAGCTGCAGTTGGTACAGTATGTTTCATATTGGCTCTCATGCAGAGAGAGAGAAGAATGAATTCCGGCAAATGCCACACTGTGTTTCATCCACCACTACTAATTCAGTAGTGTCAAACGCACATATCCGTCATGGATGGAACAGCATCGTCAAGAGTTATGCAAAGGGATTCTCTCTCTACATTCACCCGTTTAGGTTGTAAGGTTTGTCTCTAAAAATGAACATTTTAGGAACCTGCTTTCGAACTCAGCAGAACCAATTTATTTCTACTTCACTATTGAGCAGCTGCCGTCAGCAAATAACAAAAATGAGAGATGCACAAGCTCAAAGCTCAGGCATTAGAAGAAGGAAAATTTGATTTTAAAATGAAAAAGGGGTTGCAACAAAATGTTGCAGTACATCATTCCCACTAATTGAGGCTGTCCTGTTTAGATCTCTGCTCACCAGAGATGGGGAAAGTTACTTTTTGAGATTATAGCTTCCAATGGAAGGCAGCCAGCACAGTCAGGGACCACACCTTCCTTTAGTAAGATCCCTGGAAACAAAAATGAATAAATGTACCATATATGTACAAGATATACAGGGATTTAGCAGACATATTCAGCCCCCTCCAATTTCTGTGCCATATTTGACCTGGACCAGTCTGGAGACTTCCCAGTTTGAAGTGGATCAAGATCTGCATCTCAGCTTGGAAACCAATACCTTCTTGTTTCCATAAGAGTATAAGAAGAGCCATGATGGATCTTGCCAAAAGCCCATCTAGTCCAGCTTCCTGTATCTCACTGTGGCGCCACCAAATGTGTCCTGGAGCGCACAAGACTAGATATCTGTCTCCTGATACCACTCCCCTGAATCTGGCCCTTGAAGTACCCCGGTTTTAAGCCTGGAGATTACACATCTCCATCATGGTTTATAACCTGTGATGGACTTTTTCTCCAGGAATCTGTCCAATTCCCTTTTGAAGGCAGGGAGTTCCACACACTAACAACATGTTGGGTAAAAAAAAATTCTGTCTGTTCTCACTCTCCCAATCCTCAATTTGAGTGGATGTCCCTTCGGTCTGGTATTTTGTAAGAGGGAGAAGAGCGTCCCTCTATCTACTTTACTCATGCCCTGCATTATTTTGTACGTCTCAATCATATCCCCCCTCTCGGGTGCCTTTTTTCCAAGAGCCCCAAATGTTTCAGCCTTTCCTCATAAGGGAGGTCCCCCATTTTAGTCACTCTCTTTTGCACCTTTTCCAGTTCCACTATGTCTTTTTTGAGATGCGGTGACCAGCATTGTACACAATACTCCAGGTGCAGCCTTATGGCATTATAATGTTGGCTGCTTTATTTTCAATCCCCTTTTTGATCATCCCTAGCATGGAATTGGCCTTCTTCATTGCTGCCACACACTGGGTAGACACCTTCATTGAGCTCTCCACCAGCACACCAAGATCTCTTTCCACTGATGATCATTGGAAACAAGGCCATAACTATTTCCTGGATGAAAAGTTCATCACAGGTTACAAACCATGATGGAGATGTGTAATCGCCAGGCTTAAAACCGGGGTACTTCAAGGGCCAGATGCAGGGGAGTGGTATCAGGAGACAGATATCTAGTCTCGTGCGCTCCCAGACGCATCTGGTGGGGCCACTGTGAGATACAGGAAACTGGACTAGATGGGCCGTTGGCCTGATCCAGCATGGCTCTTCTTATGTTCTTATGTTCTTATGTTCTTATGTTCTCCCACCCACACTATTTGGCAGAACTGGCTGTAGCTTATAAGCATTGTAACCCTTGAGGGGAAGGATTTACACAGGGCAAGTTTATATTGTGTTAATTTCTGACTTGTTATGAATTATGGCACTGTTGGTCAAACACATTTGTGGGGTTTTGACAATGGGCTTGTATTAGTTATGTTGGTGAGACATTTGAAATCACTGGCTTTGAACTGGGGATGATGAGTAGCGAGTGGCAGTTTGAAGTGAATTCATCAGAACCCAGAGGAATAAGAATGCTTTTGTAAGATATAGGAAATAAATGCTCAGTGCTTGAAAACATTACTTTTTTGCTTAGAACACCACCATTTGAGGCATTCTGAATCCACAGTTGGAAATATCAGTACCTTGCAAGGAAGAAACTGATCGGTATCAAAGCAGAGGGAGCCTGTTCATTGCTAGGTGAAGTTGAAGACCTCTCCCACAGCAGTCGAAACAGTGAGGCATTAGCGTAAGGTCTTCCATTACAGGGCCTGCTCAGGACCAAGGCAGTTAGTGGCTGCTTGAAGAAAGCTGGGAAACCTAGAAAACAGGTTGTATCAGCATCCATGGATCTGCCTGTACTGCTGTGTTCAAAGATGTATCAAACAGATAGGGGAACCTATTGTAAGGATGAGCAAATTATTGCCATGCCATTTCTCTTCTTAACTCTGGATATCTTGTAGGACACAGCCACCTGGTGGAGAAGAAAAGTCAAGTGCTGTGACAGCTTTGAAATCGAGGGGCAAGGAGGAACAACGGGAGGAAATGAGTATGAATTGTAGTAGCAAACCATAAAGGAAGGTGCTGGGAATACAGGGGTGTGCTAGGCCTTCCCTAAAAGTAGGGGAAAATCATACCAGTAAGGTTTCTTCTTCTTCTTGAAATTGGCTTGCAGTATTGCCACATATCCAGGTCTAGCTTCAATCGTAATAGGATGTTGTGTGTATAGCTGCTAAGTACTAGGGCAACATCACTGGATTTTTCTTCTCTTTTATGGTGGATGGGTGCATCCAACACAGAGGTAAAATTGTGTCATTTATATTTTAAGATTTGAAAAAGTTTTTAAGAGTATTTATAAAAGAGTGGATTGGATTTAAACCATTGCTCAGAAAAGCTCTATTTACTCGTGTTATTCCCCACCCACCCACCCACCCACCGAAGTGCATTCTTGCTTGCTATAACCTTAATACATATTTACAATAATCTGCTTGCCCAGAATGAATTCTCCTTCGCCATTCCTCGGTTCAGTGACACATTCAGTGTCCGAATAGATGCACCGTCGGAAACAGAGGCAGGAGCTTGCCTTGCCTTACACAACGTTGCCAAAGGACAACAGCTAAGACTACTGCGCTAAAGAAATCAGGAAATGATCAAAAGCCATTCTAAAGATCTCAGTAGGCCATCCAAGAGATCCCTACATTATTTCATGCTGAGAGGTGTAGGAGAAGGAAAGCCCTTGGTACAGCTTCAGTCAGATTTGGAAAATAGAATTGATTGGGTCTATTATTTCTCATCTCTCTCTTGTTAATAAAACTGGTCCAAGGTGCAAAAACGAAAGGAGTTTGTTGCCATGCATTATCAAAAGAGAACAAAAATGGCTATTGCTGTTATTTTTTGTTACTATTCAGTGAACTTCGATCCTTTAGAATGTGAAACTGCAGAGAAGTAGGTGCTGGGTGTGCCAAAAGCAGTCTTTTCCAGTTGTGAGTGTATCATTTATAAGAGCTTATTCTCTATATATTCCTTCCAGAATAATAGCATAGAAATGGCAGCCAGCAGAGAAGTGGCTGTAAAGAGCACATCTCGAGAGTTTCAGAAGGGTACATACATACTGTGGTTCATGTGGAAGGAAACTTTACAACGTTTGGGGTGGGACTTCCTTTCCCTTCCATTTCTTCCTTGTTTGAGGAATAATTTGCATCCAACTGGCACACATCTTAGACACATCTGCCAGCCAAATCACTTCAGACCTTCAGAAGAACAGATGCAGAAACAAAGGCAATCTGGACACTGCAAATCTGTTTGTTTTTCAACAGTGAAGTGTGGAGGAATCGTCTGTAAAGGAAATTACATTATATGCCTAACTCAGTGAGTTAGGGGATTTGGGGAGTTCGATTCCCCACTGCCTCTCCTACAGGTAGAGGCAGCCTATGGGCCTTTATACACGACCCCTAAGCTCCGCAGCAAATGGCTGCAAACTCCGGACCTTACAAGTGTTTTCCCACCAGCTCCGGAGTTTGCAGGAAATTAAGTGCGACCCCACCCACGTAAGCGCGACCCAGCTGCACTTTCTTGTACCTGCTTGAGGTGGGTGAAAATCCCCATGTCCGGATTTAATCTGGTCAGTGCGGGGCTCTCCTGGCTTCTGTTTGTGTTTTTTTTGCCTCCCGCCCCTTTAAGAGAAGAGGTGGGAGGAAAAAAAGCAAGCAGAAGAGAAACTGAAGAGAAATGGAGCTCCAGGAAGCTCCTCCAGGTGAGCTGCATTTTTTCCTCTCTTTCTCTGGTGGGGAGGAAGGAAGAGCAACAAACCCCTAAGATCTTTGGTCCGAATTTAAGGGGCCAGCAGATCTTAGGGGTCTTGTGAAAAGGCCCTATGTGGCCTTGGGCAAGCTGAAGAAGGGAATAGTAAATCACTTCTGGGAATTCTGTACCTCGACAACTCTAGAAAGAGCCCTCATAAGTGGGAATCAACTTGACAGCGAGTTGCTGTTGTTAAATTAGGTCTTCCTCAGAAGACAGCAGAAAATAATAAAGAACGAACAGTATTGCAACATGAAAATGAGGACCAACCTACATTAATGAAAGACCTACAGTGTAGGAATGTGAGAAATTGTTACATGGGCAGTAGAGATGGGCACGACTTAGCAGTATTCCCGTTTCCGTTTCCGTTACTCGTTTCCGTTACTCTACGGAAACGGTAACGGGAATTACTCCGCAAGACTTCGAGCTCGAACCGACGAACGAACAATTTTGGTCTGATTTGTCGTGCTCGTTCCTTGCATCGCGCGATCGCGCGATGCCACGCAGCACAGAAAAAAGTTTTTAAAAGTGAAAAAAACCCGGTTCCCGGCCGAAAAGCAGGCAGAAAAATGCCTGCCGTGCCTCAGGGCACCTACCAGAGGGGTTGTTTCTGGAGGTCCCTGGCCTCCCCCCCATCCCCCGTCCTGGGCTGCTCTGGTGGGACTCGCCACAGGCTCGCAGGCAGCCAGCAAAAAGCCCAGTCTCGCCGGCCGCTGGCCGCCGCAATTAAAGCGCAAGCAAGCGGCACGGACGGCACAGGAAAAAACTTTTAAACTCTCCCCCCTCCCATTCCCGGGCCAAAAAAGCAGGCGGAAAAATGCCTGCTTGACTAAGGGCGCAGGGCACCTACCGGAGGGGTGGTTTCTGGAGGGGGGGTCCCGCCTCCCCCCCGTCCTGGGCAGCCGGACTCGAGTCGCCATGCCATGCGGTGCAGGCGGGGGATCCAAAATGGGGCGGCGAACGCAATATTGTTTTTGAAATCGTGGTCCAAAAACACACAAGCACAACAGAAACACGCGAAAATTTATAAACTGCCAGATTTTTCACAGTAGCAGTGGGTTTTTTCTTGCAACAAAATGTCTCTCCTCTCCTCCTCTGTCCTCCATTTATTTTATTTTATTTTATTTTATTTACACCTGCGCAATGATGGGCTGGCCGAGTGGCCAGCCATGTGGGAGTGGACGACCATGCAAATTTTTGGAGCCATCCCACCAAAAGCATGGCCACTTGGCCATGGAGACTTCTGGGATGTGCCAAAAAGCCCCCTAAAACCTGCCCTAGCCCCCTAACCCTAACCCTAACCCTTGACTCCGTACCCATACGTCACAGACTGTCTTCTTAGTGAGTCAGAGAGGCACCCAGAGGTGCAACCCACTAGCCCACCGTAACCTTACCCGTCAAAAGCCTAACCCTAGCCCTAACCCTAACCCACCTTAACCCTAAGCCAGATGTACTTGCATTGCGCTACACGCAAGTACAATCCCCTTCTGTGTGAGACATGGTGTTGCGAGAGCCTTAGTTAGGCATCTCACCTATGGCTCTGGGTTCAGTGCCATCCACTAGTCTTCACAGTCACTGTCTGCACATTTGCACAACTGGTATGCAATATCCATATGGCTATTGCATACCATTTTGCAGCAGCAGCAGGTGAGGAGGGGAGACCCCAATGTAGAGGGGTCTCTTGGAGCCTGCTTCCCCTTCCTAGTGGGTGAGGATAGGAGGCACCCACGGGTGCCTCCAGGAGCCCACTTTCCCTTTATAGCGGGCCAGAGGAGGCACCCACCCCACAGAGGTGCCTCCAGGAGCCCGCTCCCCCCCAAAAAAACCAGTACTAACGACAACGAAAAAATGAAAAAACGAACCGACTAATTTTTGCGAATTTTTGCGAAAAACAGAAATGACCCGAAACGGAACCGGCCCGACTAACGACAACTCGAAAAAAATTTTTTTCAAGTCGTGCCCATCTCTAATGGGCAGCACCCCAGTTACTTCCTGGATGATATAACATCAATAACAGCAATTGAACCCATGGTTTAAATTAGGCTGTCTTCAGGCTGAAACTAAAGGATTCATAACATGCAATCTGATGTAAAGTTATTTGCACTAGATACTTCCATCATCATCATCATCATCATCATCATCATCATCAGCAGCAGCAGCAGCAGCAGCAGCAGTTTCATTTCCAGTCCATAGTTCTTTAAAAAAATTACCCTCTCTTTCTTCCAAGAGGTTCAAGGTGGCATGCCCTGTCCTCACTCTCATATTGTCAAAACCACTTTGTGAAATAGTGACTGGCTTAGCATCAGCCAATGAGTGATTGTGTTGGAAGCTCTCATGCTAATCTGATATTTGCTCTTATGCTAATCTGACATTTTTACCACTAGGCCATAGGCCTATTGGCTTTGTGACAATAACAGCAGCAGCAGCAACTACTACCAAGTTGATTGTTACTTAACTTGATCCCTCCATGTCTGCTCAATATAAAGTACTCACAAGTGGTTTGCCATTCCCTTTATCTGGGGATACTTCAGGAATCAGGATGATATAGCTTGCCCAAGACTGCGCACGTTTCCTCGTCTCCTAAGAAATGCAGGGAGGCACAAGGAAGACCTGGGTTCCACTGAGCTGTTCAGCCAACTTTGTGACCCTCTCAACTTTGTGTGAGAGTGAAAATACTTCACGTTTCAATCTGAGATTATTTCTTCAGATCTCCCTATAGAGAACCAGTTCTATCTTGCTTGCAAATTGACAGTACATGAAACTAGGAGAACTTGCTTTAATACAGCCAAGGTAGTTCTGTAGGTTTTTATTAGCTATTTTTTTTCTTTTTCTTTTCTAATTGAATATAATTCTTTATTCAAATTAACAACTGTACTGTAACACAATATAGTACATTTCCTTATAATTTATGCTAGTACAATTTATAACAGTTTATAACAGCCAACTGTGTAACCCATTTTCCATCTTGCTTAATCTATCACTACTAGCTTCAATATCTGAGTTTAACAGTGGGTGCCATATTTCCTGTTTAATTTCCCCTCTATACAATCTAACCTGAAAAATTCCTTTTTTCCATTACTACCACTGCCCATACTTTGGTCCTATATTTTTCCATATTTAATTTTTTTTGCTGATTTCCAGCATTGGGCTATTTCATTCCTAGCTACCCCTATGAGGGTTGCCACATTTCTTTATTTAATAGTTTTTTATTTTCTCTGGTAAAAAGTGAAAACAATAATATTTCATTTGGGATTATTTTGTTGTTGTTTTTTTCCAACCAACTGATCACTTCAAACTAGAATCTCTGGACTTTGGGGCAAGATAACCACATATGTTCTAATGTTTGTGTCCACATTTTCTCCAGCATAATTCTGATATTTCTCTATTAATTCTATGCAACTTGTTAGAATGTAAATGCCATCTATATACTACCTTTAAACCGTCTCCTTAGATTTTGCGGATATTGATTTATATGGTTGAGTAGACCAGTGTTTTTCAACCTTTTTTGGGCAAAGGCACACTTGTTTCATGAAAAAAATCACGAGGCACACCACCATTAGAAAATGTTAAAAAAATTAACTCTGTGCCTATATTGACTATATATAAAGTAATTCTCTTGAATAGGAATCAAATAAACACAAAGAAAGTATTTTATAATTACTTTATTATGAAATAGTAAGTAAACAGATATATGAAAAATTATAAAATACTTTATTCAGTGCGCAACCTGGGCCTGTTTGGCTGAACACAAAGCTGATATTCTTCAGCTTTTCCAACGGCACACCAGGCAACATCTTGCGGCACACTAGTGTGCCACGGAACAGTGGTTGAAAAACACTGGAGTAGACCATATTTTTTCCCATGTATTTTCTGGTATTTTAATTTTTAGATTTGTTTCCCAAACTATCGTAGATCCAGCATTACTATCATAATTTTTATCCAAAATATTTTTATAAATTAGTGAAACTAACTCTTTTTTCTCGTTACTACCTGTGCAATAGTTTTCAAAGTCTGTTAATGGTCTATTACATTCTAATTTCTTATATAATTGGTTTGCGATGCTTCCTATCTGAAAAGCTTGCAACCAATTATCTGTTCTTTATTTCGTTCTTGTATCTGTTTAATTGTAATTGGTTTTCCTTGTACAAACAGGTCTTTTATTCTATAGACTCCGATGTTCTTCCAACGTTCTATTTGAAGGTTTTGAAGACCTGGGTTCCACTGAGCTGTTCAGCCAACTTTGTGACCCTCTCTATTTTGTGAGAGAGTGAAAATACTTCATGTTTCAATCTGAGATTATTTCTTCAGATCTCCCTATAGATAACCAGATGTTCTATCTTGCTTGCAAATTGACAGTACATGAAACTAGGAGAAGAACTTGCTTTAATACAGCCCATGTAGTTCTGTAGGTTTTTTTATTAGCTAATATGACGCAAACGTTCCTTCCATGCTGTTACCTCCCCTCAGTTTTCTCAATTCAGTCAAGTAAAATTTGGTGACCGTCATTTAAACCTGTCAATTCTGGACCTGACTTTAAACTAGTACGAGAAAGCAGTGCATCTGAAGTAACCATAGAAACAGCAGCAACTAAGACACAGCTGAAGGATGCCGTGTTTTGTTATGCTTGCTCTTTCTCCTCTTCAAAAATATTTTTCATCTGAAGTATAATAAATTTCTACTAGTAATAGTACTACTTTGCTGCTGCTGCTGCTGCTGCTGTTGTTGTATGTTCCAAACCTAAAAATACCCAACCTGTCATTTTTTTTACCCAGAGTTTACAAGCTGTTTGCCATAATTATTTCCCAAAACATTTACAATTTTCTTGCACACAACCCTGTAATCCCTGCCCTAGGGCAAGGGTAGCCATGCCAGTCTCTTTGGCTGCTTTTACACGACCCCTAAAATCCGAGGCAAAGGGCTCCCAGATGCGGAGCTTAAAATTGTTTCCCACCAGCTGTGGACTTTAAAAAAAATTAAGTACGACCATGACCACCTAAGCGCACCTCAGCGCATTTTACAAGTACCTGGTTTCCGAAGGTAAAAAAATTTCCGATGCAGATTATAAAGCTGTGGATGCCAGCTCTCCTTGCCTTCTGTTTATTTTTTTTGTCCCCGCTGCCCCTTTAACAGCCTGGAATCCCTACGGGGCTGCTCCAATGGCAGACGGAGGTGAGTGGAGGTCAGCCTGCATTCTTTTCTCCCTTTTTTTCTCCCTCCCCTCACGCAGACAGGAGCAATGGAGTGCAAAAGGGTGGGAACACAGGAAGCAGAACAAACCCCACGATCTCTGGTCTGCCAGCGGATTTTAGAGGTCGTGTAAAAGCGTTCTTTACTGAATTACTCTCATTGGGCTCTCACTGCTCACCAGTTATCTTGTCTGCTATATAATATATAATAATAATAATAATAATAATAATAATAATAATAATAATAATAATAATAATAATAATAATAATAATAATAATAATAATAATACAAAAATCTGTGATTTTGCAAGCATGTCATCTCATCCTCAAAGTTTTTAGGACTTGACTCCTAATGCTTTTGGCTTGACCCTTTGATATGCCCACATGCACCAGCTGAGTGCTAAAAGAAGAGACTAGGAATACTATATAAACCACCAAGAAAAACTTCTCACATTGCCCAAGCAACAACACTGAGGATGTTAATTACTTGCATGTGGATTTACATGGATTCCCACATTTGCTTCAATGAATGGGAGTGTTGTTCTCTCATGACTGCATTCAGGAACTGGGTGTCCTTCTTCCAGATTGCAAGGCAATGTTTGCAAGGAAAACTTTCACATGCTATAAAAATGAAACCAAATGGGCCCAACAAAAGCTTTTGTGTTATTCATAGCGGAACAGTTTGTCAATAGGCATTAAAGGGAACCAAATAGATCAGCATAACTTTAATGAATAAAAGCAACTGCCTCTTGAACAACATGCAAGCGTTCCTGCAAGTCGATTTTCGGGGAGCCCAGTGCCGCTGTGAAAATGGAACCCTGCTTCTCTGACTCCTTTGCAGACTATAGGAATAAGGTGGTATTTCAGTGTTGTTTTTCCTGTGTTTTTCAGAGAGGAGGCAGCATTGTATAAATATTCAGGGTCAAGTATTGGTAGCTTTTCTTGTCCTTTTGTCACATTAGCTGTCACAGGTACAAGTATGGCTAACTCAAACTATTTTGCAGCCTTACCCTGAGTATCCCCCCCCCCCAGATTACGTTGTACAGTACAACAAGTCACATTCTTCTGGCAGAGGAAGCTTAAAATTCCTTTCTACATCAAGCAGTAAACATGCAACACTTTATTAAATAACTAAGGCCCAGATTCTCAACCTGTGGGTCATAAGCTCCAAGGTGCCCACAAAGTGTTTTCTTGGGGGGGGGGTTATCTCAGGTATTTTAAGTTACAATTAATTTTATATTTATTATATGAAATACGGTATACTGTACACAATGTTTTATTTTTATCCTCCTAGCCCACAGACAATTGTAATCTAAAATGGAATTGCAGGCAGCCTCAAGTTCTTCATTATTCCTCTAGTTCAGTGGTTCTCAACCTGTGGGTCCCCAGATGTTCCTGGACTGTGACTCCCAGAAATCCCTTCCAGCACAGTGAGTGGTAGAGGCTTCTGGGAGTTGCAGTCCAGGAACATCTGGGGAACCACAGGTTGAGAACCACTGGTGAATTTTCCTTTTATGCATCTGCACCACTCCTATTCCCTCTGAAAAAGCTGCTGCTACTCATTTCTCTCTGCTTCTCCGCATCCAGCTTTGGAGGAACAACATCAGCCGTTTGGACCAAGTGTTAGCCTGGCTCAAAAAGGGCCCGAATGAGGTGAGTCCGCAGTGCGTGCTAGGAACGTTGACACTCAAGATGGTGGCAGGTTTGAAACACTGCTGCTGCTGTGGCAGCGGCACCTTTCACTCCTCCTGAGTCTTCTGCTCTTCCAAGTGGGGCCAATGATGGTGCAGTGTAGAGCCTTGGACAGGGAGATACCTCTGGACTTCACCTGAGTCATGGAGGAAAAAGGCAAGAGGAGCAAAATCGTGAGGTAGGAAAACCAGGGAGGCAGAAGGGATGGGAAGCCATGAGAAGAGTGCTTATTTAGGCTTGGGAGGGAAGGGATCTTCACAGAGGGGGCTTTTTTAGGGGTAGGAGACATGAAAGGAAGGTCATTTCCATAACCCAAAAAGTAAATTAAACCCAAAGTATACTGACATGTTTTCCCTTCTCAAATTTTATCAGGTAAAAGCAGCTTTACAGGTCCTCCATAATTCTGTATTGTTACAATAATATTAATATATTAAGTTTGAATTATATTCTGAAAAATCTATTTTAATGCATTTTCATTATTGTACCTTGGAAAAGGCTAGGAAACAATGAACTAAATTTACTTCCTTTCATGACACCTAAAATTAGCATCCGGAGGTCCTCACCACATTCTCACTAACAGCAGAGGCAGAGAAATCAGGCAATAATACAATAACTGAAAACAAACAAGTAATTAATTATAAAATTTGACCTGTGAATAGAGGAAAAGTCTCAAGTGGCGAAGGGAGCACAAGGATATATAAGCGTGCAGTTTTTCTCCCCCACCCTCTTTTAAAAATTATGTTAATATAATTCTAGGATTTTTTGTGAATTTTGCTTATTGCATTTTAATTAAAAAAATAGTAGAGGCTGCCTTTGCTGTAGCCAAGATGTCTAGTAACAATTCATGGTGGCTTTGGTAGGAACTGGCAACCTCAGAGCCATAGATCTCCCTTTCATAGTGTTGTGCTATATCTACTGCGGGGTTCTGAATTTCTGGTAAAGCTCCCTTTTGCTATTCCATAGAAATATAAAGCTCCACTGAGGAAATTAACTACATGTTCTGCGAATAGTCCATCCCTATCTCTTTCATTGACAGTTAAAGTCTCAATAACTCACTGAGTCATTTACAAGACAGCAAATAAAATGTTTTCTTAATGATGGTTGCTTGAAAAGTCTGACTTGTGTATGCGACTTTCCTTACTGCACATGAACCTAGCAACCTACTTAACTGGTCAGCAGCACACACAAAAACTGACATACAACCAAGAGAAGGGGAAAGAACACTTAACAGAGAGGTTGGATTCTCTTTGAATTCAAAAGCCATACGGGACCATTGGCTAGATGAATACACAATCATCTCAGCCCAGAAAAGTCCCTCCCAGGCACAAAAACTGCAGATGGCACACAAGGTTGCAAACTAAATCCCTAACAGTATCATCCTCATAAAAGGCAAATGGTGCTAATGCAAGGTAACTGACAGGACGAGACTGCCATCTAGGGCATCACATCTTTTATGCACAATCCTTGGATCAGGAGCAGGGTTTGAAAGATACATTTCAGATTTGTACACCCATCCTGGTCTTGCTTTGGAAATTAGGAAAATGTAGATGTGTCTTTAGGTCAG
The DNA here is from genome assembly GCA_029282475.1 of Phrynocephalus forsythii. Lineage (NCBI taxonomy): Eukaryota > Metazoa > Chordata > Lepidosauria > Squamata > Agamidae > Phrynocephalus > Phrynocephalus forsythii. The sequence goes on from JAPFRF010000004.1 coordinate 47,196,809, forward strand.
GGGTAGATATTCCTGCCCCAGATTATATAGCTTGTACAATCCACCACCATTCCTATTCAGAAGTTTAAGCAATGTTGCTACTATCACTGGAAGACATTTTACATTATAAAATATGATATTCTGGGTAACCAGATAGAGTTTCTGTTTCAAAATTTCACATTTAGACAGAGCAAGTGCCTGGCTCTCTCTTTTCCAGATGACCAAAATGTATCCTTCTTCCTGCTCTGTCTCATTCTGGTATTTCATTAAAACAAACAAACAAACAAAAAACGTTTCAAAAATATTGGGAGGTTGCTCTTCCTTTTACATGTAAAACAAAGCTCTGCCATTTTCTGGAAAGATATTGTCCCTCCCTGACTGCCCACCCACTCCAAATCAGATGTGTCCTTTTGGGGTTTTGTTTATGTTTTGCTTTTTTTAAAAGGGCCAAGTGGCTCTTTCCACCTACCATAACACAAGCAGCAGTGAAGGGAGAGGAATGTGGGGGAAATTATTTCAGGAATCACCAACTGTTACAGGCATAGCAAAGAATGTCTTTTCTTCCCAATGTGTTCCCATGATCAAAACCTCATTAAAATTTGTTCCTCGAATTACACTAGGATCAGTGTTCATTTGTTAGAGCACTATTCATTGGAGATGGACACAAAACTAAAAATTACTTGCTATTTCATCATTTTGTTGTGTAAAAACTGTTTAATTGCAAAATGAAACAAAACCATTTCTGCCCAAACTGAACCGCTTTTCTGATTCAGAAACCAAACTGGGGGCGCTTCCTTGGACTCTTCCCTGGAAGCACCCCAAATTTGGAAAGGTTTGGGGGTCAGGGGATGGAGTTATTAAGGTCCAAAGTGAGTCCCCCAGGTTATTTTAAAAGTTTTTTAAAGAGAGGCTTCAGTCGGATGTTAAGGGGAAAGGTGGTGGAGGAAGCAATTAATCACCCTGCTTGGACCAGAGAATTAATTACTTTCTCCTGTTTAGTGGTAATTTAGTGCTTAATATACTTTCCGGGCTGAAGTTCTGAGCTCCAAACCTCTCCATATTTCAGGGGCTTACAGGGAAGAGTCCTAACAAGCTACGCTGTGACTTCCATGCCAATACATGCCTGCAATTTCAAATAGTGAATCGCATGCATCTAGCAGCATGGAAATGGCAGGGGAGTTTCCTCAAGCTCTTCCCTGTAATTGCCCCAAATTTGGAGAGGCTTGGGTTTCAGGGTGCTGAGATATTAAATTGCAAAGAGGATCCCCCTAGTTAATTGCAAGAGAGTGTACGGTGCACATCAACAATATAGGGGTTAATTTAAGCAGCTTAACCTCTATATTGCCGGTGCATGCTATACACACTCTTGCAGTTATCTATGGGGACCCTCTTTGCAGTTGAATAACTAGGCCCCCTGAAACCCAAACCTCTCCAAATTTCAGGGGCGATTACAGGGAAGAGCTTGAGGAAGCTCCCCTGCCATTTCCTTGCTGAAACATGCCTGCTGACCGTACAATAATGTTTTGTTATATTTATCATATTGGTGAATAGCTTCCCCTGTGCTACTGCTTCCACTATGTCATACTTCCCAGACTGATTTGGGAACTTCAATCCAGAAAGTATATTAAGCACTACGTTACCAATACACAGGAAGAAGCAATGAATTCAAGCAGGATGAGTAATTGCTTCCTCTGCTACCTTTCCCCCTATTGTCTGACTGAAACATTTTTTTAAAAAAACTTTTAATATTACCTGGGGGACCCACTTTGGAACTTAATAACCCTAACCCTCCAAGCAGAGCTTCACTATGATGATGGGGTGTGTGTGTGTGTGTGTGTGTGTGTGTGTGTGTGTGTGTGTGTGTGTGTGTGAGAGAGAGAGAGAGAGAGAGAGAGAGAGAGAGAGAATGGTGGACAGTAAGAAAGGGAGAGAGATTGAAGCAGGTATGGTGGAGGCTAAGAAATAGAACAAGGTATTGCCAGATACCCTGTCATTGCCTCCATTTCTTCCCCTTCTATTTGCCAGGAGGAGATGGGACTAGTGGCCATGATCTTAGTTTTTTTAGGTTGAGCTTCAGCCCATTTTTCCGCTCTCCTTTTTCACCCTCATTAATTATTATTATTATTATTTATTTATTTTTATATTTATATACCGCGCCTTCTTCCCAGGACGGGAACTCAGGGCGGTTAAAATAAATGATTAAAAAAATAAAAAGATAAAAAGATAAAAGGCTAAAGGCGGACAACGACAGGGGCAGTCACAGCAGCAGTCCAAACATATGTAAGTGAGCTGGGGCAGAAAAAAGGAGGCTAGTCATTGTTAAAAGCGTCCCTAAAGAGTAGCGTCTTCAGCCCTTTCTTAAATGACGCCAAGGAGGGGGCCTGCTGCAGGTTGCTCGGTAGGCTGTTCCAAACGGACGGCCCCACCACCGAGAAGGCGCGCCCACGCGTGCTCGTCTTGCGGGCCTGCCTCGGGGGGACAGTCTGGAGCGAAACGGCCAGGGATGCACGGGTGGGTCGGGCCGGATCTAATTGTCGGGACAGGCGCTCTGCCAGATAATCAGGGGCCAAGCCATGGAGGGTTTTGTAAACCAAAACCGACACCTTGAACCTTATTCGGGAGGCAACGGGCAACCAGTGTAGGCAAGCCAGGATGGGGGTGATGCGGTCGAAACGACACACACCAACCACCAACCTGGCCGCCGCATTCTGGACCCGCTGCAATCGCCGAACAAGGTTCAAGGGGATCCCCATGTAGAGAGCGTTGCAATAATCCAGCCTCTACATGACCAGTGCCTGTACCACAGTCCTCAGGGAGCTCCCGTCAAGGTATGGGCGAATCTGGGCGATAAGCCTTAGAGGGTAAAAGGCCGACCTGGTCACGGCTGACACCTGGGACTCCAGGGACAGATCCGGATCCAGGACGACGCCCAGATTCCTCACTCTTTGTGCCAGCTGGAGGGCGGACCCGCCCAGAATGGGAAGAGGGCCACAGTACCCATCCGGGCCGCCCCCGAAGAACATAACCTCGGTCTTTCCAGGGTTGAGCCTGAGTCTGTGGGTCCTGGTCCAATCCAAAACTGCGGCCAGGCAGTGATCTAGGGTCTGGACGGCCTCCACTGCACAGGTGGAAAAGGAGAGATAGAGCTGCGTGTCATCAGCGTACTGATGACAGCAGACTCCAAATCTCCGGATGATCTCAGCCAGCGGCTTCATATAGATGTTAAAGAGCATGGGGGAGAGGGACGACTCCTGAGGCACCCCACAAGAGAGTGTCCAGGAAGCCGACAACTCACCCCCCAAGCTCACTCGCTGGGTGCGGCCCTCAAGGAAGGACCGGAGCCAGCAAAGGCCAGACCCCCAATCCCGATCTCCGAGAGCCACTCCAGGATACCGTGGTCGACGGTATCGAAAGCCGCAGAGAGGTCGAGAAGGACCAGCAGGGTAGAGGAACCCCCATCGGCCCTTCTCAACAGATCATCATGCAGAGCGACCAGGGCCGTCTCAGTCCCATGACGCGGCCTAAACCCGGATTGGAAAGGATCCAGGATATGGTTATCCTCCAGGAACGACTGGAGACGCAGGGCGGTGACCTGCTCAACCACCTTGCCCAAAAAGGGAACATTGGCTATGGGGTGATAGTTTGACATATTGTCCACAGCCAGGCCAGGTCTTTTAATAATGGGCTTCACCACCGTCTCCTTCAGAAGACTGGGGAAAATCCTGTCCCTGAAGGAGGCTGAGGCGATTAGTGAAGCCCATTTTGGCATGCTCCCCCCTGCGATCTTAATCAGCCAGGACAGGCAAGGGTCAAACGGAGAAGTCGCAGGCCTGCAGTGTCCCAGGGCCCTGGAGGCATCCTCAGGTGTAACAGACCCAAACTCAACGAACCGGGGCGACCGAGGCGGCCCAGTACCGGCCACAGCGGGGACTGGATCATGGCAACCGGCATCCAGCTCGGAACAGATGGCCTCTATCTTAGATTTAAAGTGGGCTGTGAAAGACTCACTAGTGAAATCACTAGGAGGAGGCCCAGGCGGACCGGGATTGGTGAGGTCTCGAACCACCCGGAACAATTCTGCCTGGCGATTCGAGGCCTCACCAATTCTCAGGGCGGCAAAAGATCTCCTGGCTGCCCTTATCGCTCGAGAATAGCGACCGGTTAACGCCTTAACCGCAGCCCAGTTCGTAGCCGTCCGAGCATTCCGCCATCTGCTCTGTAGCCTTCTCCGCTCTTGCTTCATAGCCCTCCGCTCCTCGGTATACCAAGGAGAAGAACGGGCTCGGCACCGGATCAGACGCTTGGGGGCCACCTCCTCATACCACCTTTTGACCAGGGAGTCTACCGGATCGTCATCCAGACCGTCCGGCACAGCCCCGACGGTCTCCGAGAACCGCACAGGGTCCAGGAGCCCCCGGGGGCGGGCCCATATGGAAGGGCCCTGCTCCCCGCGGGGTGGGGTGGCGATTGACAGGGAGAAGGTCAGCAGATAATGATCTGACCATGACACGGGTCGGGTCAACAAACTCCCGACCCCCAGATCAAAGCCCGCCAATGTAGAGGCAAAAACCAGGTCCAAGGTATGTCCACCCTTGTGCGTGGGACCGATGACAAATTGGGACAGGTTCATGGAGGCCATGGACTCCATGAACTCCAGAGCTACTCCCGACAGTCCAGCCTCGGCATGCACGTTGAAATCCCACAACACCAAAAGGCGGGGGGATCTCACAAGTGCCGCCGAGATGAACTCGGAGAGCTCTGGGAGGGAAAGTGCAGGGTCGTGGGGAGCATGGTACACGAGCACTATCCCAAACCTGTCCCTCTGTCCCACCACAAGGTGTAGACATTCTAAACCTGGACTCACCAGCATCGCAGATCTGCTGACATAAAAAGAGTCCCTATACACAATGCCCCCCACCCCCCGCCCCCGGCCTGCCCAGATGCTGCACACAGTAGCCCTGGGGGCAAAGTAGCGAGAGAGAAGCCCCTCCCCCCTCGCCCACCCAGGTCTCCGTGAGAAATGCCATGTCGGCTCGCTCATCCACGATCAAGTCGTGGATGACAGGGATCTTGTTATGTACCGACCTGGCATTTATCAGCAAACAGGACAGACCGGGGGTACGGACGGAGTGGATCCCTGACATGTGGCAGTCAGCCGGCGGGTCAGAGCGTGGGACAGGCCGTAAATGCCTGTCCCGAGTTCTTCTTATCCGACCGACCCGCTGGCCCCAAGCGTACCTCCCACGGCCCCTAATACGGCACCCTGCAGGCTCCATGAGCTGGAAATGCAGACAACCAGGGACGCAACTAGCCGGACTAGTAATAAATAAACCACCGCAACCAAATACAATAACAATACAGAGCTAGTGGAATGCAGAGTAGCACAATGCAAACAATACAATACAATACAACCACCAATTTAAAAAGAAAGAAAGAAAGAAAGAAAGAAAGAAAAAAAAACAGGTACAACAACAATACAAAGCTGGTAAAATACAAAGTACAATACAACCATCGATAGGGAAAAGATAGTTAGTAAACAAACAAACAAACAAACAAACAAAAACAAAAACAAAACATGGGCACTTAGCTAGCCGGCAGAAGGGAAAACAACCGGGAGAGGGGGAAGATTCACGAATGAGTAAGATGGAAATTCACACTCACCCATGATGAGGCGACCTAACGGCCCCACCATGGGGGTCCCCCCAGATGTTTACACCCCCCCAAGCCGCCAAAAGGGGGAGGCAGGACCACACCGGCGGCCACCCCGGCGCCCGAGACCGCGGCAGGACCCCCCAGCTGGAAAAGCCAACCCCCCCCAGCCAAAGCCGGGGGAGAGTGGGGGAGGGGCGCCATCGGCCAGCCTGCCGCCCGAGCCGGGCCAGCGGCTGTGACATAGGAAACCCCTCCGGTGGTAGTCCCCCCGGGCAAGCCAGGGGAGGGGAGAGAACACCGACGGTGACGCCACCATAGCCAGGGGACGGAGGAGAGCGCCGGCGGCCGCCCTGCCGCCCGAAGAGTGAGGAATCCCCCCCAAGAATGGGGGAGAGCACCGGCGGCTGCCCTGCCGCCCGAGGAAAGCCAGCGGCCTTGGCGTGAGGTCCCCCAGATGGTGACACCCCGAGTAACTCGGGGGATGGGGGGAGCAGCGCCTACGTTCTTTAATTCCTCCTCGCTTTTGCTATCATAGTAGTATAACCTGCCTATTTGGTTGTTGATATTTCTTCCAGCAATCTTAATTCCGGCTTGTGATTCATCCAGACCTGTCTTTCACATGATGTACTCTGCATATAAGTTAAATAGGCAAGGTGACAGTATACGGCCTTGTCATACTCCTTTCCCAATTTTAAACCAGTCAGTTGTTCCATATCCAGTTCTGACTGTTGCTGCTTGTCCCACATATAGATTTCTCAGGAGACAAATAAGGTGGTCAGGCACTCTCATTCCTTTAAGAACTTGCCATAGTTTGTTGTAGTCCACACAGTCAAAGGCTTTGGCATAGTCAATGCAGCAGAAGTAGATGTTTTTCTGGAACTCCCTAGCATTCTCCATGATCCAGCACATGTTGGCAATTTGATCTCTAGTTCCTCTGCCCCTTCGAAACCCAGCTTGCATTTCTCGGAATTCTCTGTCCACATACTGCTGATGCCTCCTTTGTAGAATTTTGAGCATAACCTTGCTTGCATGTGAAATGACTGCAATTGTATGATAGTTGGAGCATTCTTTGGGATTGGGATGTAGACCAATGTTTTCCAGTCCTCTGACCACTGCTGAATTTCCAAATTTGCTGGCATATCACGTGTAGTACCTTTACATCACCCTCTTTTAAGATTTTAAATAGTTCAACTGGAATGTCATCATCTCTACTGGCCTTGTTGTTTGCAATGCTTTCTAAGGCTCACTTGACTTCGCTTTCCAGGATGTCTGGCTCAAGGTCAGCAACTATACTATCTTGATTATCAGGGACATCCAGATATTTCTGATATAATTCCTGTTTATTCTTGCCATCTCTTCTTGATGTATTTTACTTCTGTTAGGTTTTTGTCCATTTTTGTCCTTTATCATACACCCTTACTAAAGCAGCTCAATTGACTGCCAATCAGCTATTGGGCACAATTCAAAGTGCTGACTTTAACCTACAAAGCACAAAATGACCTGAGTCCAAGCTATCTCAAAGATCGAATCTCGCAGTATGAGAGGTGCTAAGGTCATTAAACAGAAGGATGGCCCAGCATAGGAGGGGTAACAGCTCAGGACCAGAATCAGCAGTACACCTCCATTTGAAGGACAAGGGGCACTCTTTCAAAGATGAGGATGTACACATATTAGACAAAGAAGATAGGTGGTTTGAGAGAGGAGTCAGGGAAGCCATTCATGTGAGCACCGAAACCCCCTCCCTCAACAGAGGTGTCGGCCTCAGGCATAATCTATCTGCTACTTATCAGGGTGTGCTTTCCAAAGTACTCAGACAAATCAAAAAGCCTTCACCACCAAGGCCATAGCTAAGGACCCATTCTTGATAGGTTTCAGCACCTTAGGCCATTGTTCAACTTAAGGCTATGGATACTATTGTCTACCTAACAAGTCTATTCAGACCATTGTTCATCTTATGAGCCTAATTCAGAGCAGGGTGACAAGAGGTCAAAGCTGACTGACTATAAGATGGAGGACTCGCACTAGCTGTATTCAGACTGATGAAGCTGTTTGAATGAGCAGCGAAACATTTCTATCTCTCAAAAAAGAAGTCCAGTAGCCATGACTCAACTTCCAGATGCCCCAGACTTTGGAACTCCCTCCTGCTGGAGGCCAGGACTGCCCCATCTCTGCTGTCTTTCCAGAAGCAAGCAAAGGCCTTCCTGAATAAGGGACTACCTACTACGGTATGTGACTTTTATGTTGATTACCACACATGATTACATTAACTTATTTCATTAAGAACACTAGTGTTTTCCATGTTAGTTTCCACCCCTCATAATGGAGTATTTTTTGTGTGTGCTCTTTGTAGCTTTAATGTTACCTTTTAATGTTCTAAGATGCTGCTTCTAATTCCCTGTTCTTGACTTGAATATGTTTTGAATGTTCTGGGCTGTATATTGTCCCTCATCATTGTAAGCCACCTTGGGTCCTTTTCCAAGGAGAAAGGTGGGATAAAAATATTCAAAATAAATAAAGAAATTTATTTGACCTTCAGGAAAGTATCTGAAACAGTAAATTGTTAACCCTAAAACAGGAAATAATTTGGCACATTTTTCTTGTAGTCTCACACCTTTTCATAATTCTTTAGTTTGGGTGCATATGGATTTTATAAGCAATGGATAGAGAAATATCCTTAATAAGAACATCTGAGTCTACTCCAAATTCTTAAATAACCTTCCATTTTAATCTTTATTATTATAGTGGTAAGGTATGCAAGGCTGTTGGGGCTTTCTGAGGTACTATCTCACAAGTTGTTAATTTAAACCTATCTTTTCAGTAGTAGTTGTGAAAAGCAAATTTTGGCTGTATTTTTCTATCAAGTTCTGACATTTGAGTTGAACAATACTTGAGAGAGGTTTTATTCTGGATTCCAGAAGGGTGGAGGTAATTGCTTGAACTACATATTGACAATATAAATACTATTTAAATTTTGTAAAGAGGGAAACATCCCCAAAGGCAATGAACATTAAAGCTTAGAAATTCATGACCACTCTAGCCTATTTCCTCTTTTAGCTAATACACACAGACACACACATGGGGATGGATAAGCTTTATAGCAGAGGCACCACTTTGTTGTGCTTATTAATGGAAATATTCATGCTACCACATACATTGGACAATTGAAGATATATGGCAATAGAAAATTTAATTAAAAAATAAAGACTTATCAGAACTTTTGGCACTGATCATTCACAAAATTGCAAACATGCCCTATGTATTAGTTTGCATTTAATGCCAACTGTGGCCAGAATAACAATAAACACACCCTTTTAGTTTTCCTAACCCCCCTTTAAAAAAGTGTGTAGAAGCAGGTAATCATAATTCTTTTATTATACTTTTACTTGATAAATTAGATATCTGGTGTCATGCACATCAATATTGCCACAATTGATAATTACAGCATTAAAACAAATCATTCTTTAGAAATTTGGGTTTCCTGGCTTGAGTACAAAGTATTTTGTGTGTTGACAGCTTTATTTAAAATGTGCATTTGTCGTCTTTGCTCAGCTACAAGTTCTGTAACATGCCACGTAAAACTAATATCCGAAAGTTGGCACAAATGGCAACCTTTGCCTAAGAAGTAGAATATTGTAAAAGGAAAATTCCAGCATTCTTTAAAAACTACTACCAGTAGTAGGAAGAAATAGTAACTTGTATCAAAATACTTGCACGATTAGTGGTGTTTTGCACCAAAAATAATTCTGAAAAGCATGATCCAATTATGAGATATTAAATGATTTTAAAAACGAAGAAACCTTTAACTGCAACATTATTAAACATTTTTAAATTAAGAAGGGGGAAAGTAGTCATTTTTTATGCCAAGACCAATAAATTTGAACTCTCACATTGCACTCTAAATAGCGTTATAAAACTGCAAACTGCAGAAAGGCATAGCCATTGCTCTTTTATTTATTTTGCTGTCCATCTTAATCTTTACATTTGGTTTAAAGTCGGAATGTGAAGCTTAATCATTAAGTCTGCTGCACCATGCTACAACACTTCACATTCTTCTACTCATACCGCCTCAAAGGCCTACTGAAGGTAACAAAAGGAACAACGGCCTTACTGCTTACAGGGAAACTACTGTCACCAAGGGAAACTGTTTCAACTCTGCCCATCCAGTTAACATCTATAAACCTTACATGTTTTTCTGAGGAGGCTTTCAGCATGCCACAACAAGCCAGGATTTTATTTAATTTGGTTTGTCCAGGGCAAGTCAGTCTACGGGCTTCTCTTTGCCTGATGACTCCTTACTTCCTACCTGCTTGCCAGTTCATGATTTGGGTTAGTGTGCCATCCAAATCTTGGAGGAACCAAATGCTGGCTTGCTTCTCCAAACTCATGGAACAACGGTTGTACCACAAACCTTGCATCGTTTCTCTGGCTAGTTGAATGGAGCTTCTCCTGCTGCAAACAGGAATAAATGAGCAGTGGGAGCCTTCATGTTATTCATCGAGGTCTTTACGATTATCACTGAAAATATCCTTTCTTCCTGGAAGACATGCTGCGTTTGTGTTGCAGGTAAGGGCAAATACCGGAACAGGAGCCTCCACTGCTGCATGTGCAGCAAAGCTTTCGTTGGGCTTTTAAAAGGCATTGGTCTTGAGCCAATAACTGGTTAGTTCTTCTACTTCTATTAGAAATATTTTGAACATCTGATTTATTTTGTGCCATTCAATGTTTGTTTATGCATTATTCATGACAAGTGTTTGTTATTTGCTTTTCAGTCCACAAGGGCTGCCATATTTCTAGCATTTTGAGAAGGGGAAAAAAACCAGGCAAGAACAAATAGTGTAAACCAAAAGCTTTGATCATAATTTTTTAAGGAGGGAAAAAAACAGCAAACTTCACAAACATGTTAAGGGCCAATGGGAAAAGAAGTAAGACCAGAGCTCATTACACTTAACATGCAATTGCTTTTGGTTTGCAAAAGAAAAATACGGATCAAAATCAAAACTGATTTTTCTTTTCACTGTCTACAAAATGATATCGGGAGTACCTCAGGTAGGTTTCTTCCTATGAAGACTATCCTCTTCAATATTGTCTTGGTACCAACTATTGAATGGATGAATGCACTAAAGACGAATTAGAAATGTGAGCATACAGGATTCATATTGAAATAGGCATCATGATTTCATTGAGAAGCAAGAATCCTTAATTTTTTTCTTGATCACATTTAGGATACATTGTATTGGTATGACAAACAGATACAGTAGTGTATGCACAAAGAAATTTCAAACCAAATGGATACTACTCTTCTGTTACAGAAAAACAAATACAGTACTGAAAATATATGCAATGTAGCCAGGACACATGAAGCTCATTTTGGCTATTGAGCAGTTCAAATAAGAAAAAGAAATCAGCACATAGGCCACTAAATATTCATATAATTGAATGTTTGTACTTATGCCTTCCAAGATCACTCGAAGCTTCACATTAGTTATTTACTTTATCCGGCACCTGGGCATGTGCATGAGATAATGAACTTTATATAAATATATAATTAAAGGTGGTCATCAATCCATAAGATCTATTTTTCACAAGAAGCATATGAGATGGTATGCCAAAGTGGAGATTGTATCACATTTGTACACAGAAGAGCATTCTATCATGTGAGCCACATATGCTGTGAATAGAATGCTCTTTCATTTAAAAAAAAATCCCCGCATAAAGAAATATAAATACCAGGGAAAAGAGATCCCTGCATATCCCTCTCCAGAACATATTTTAATAGCAGTTACTAATTTAACATTGAGAAGTGCGCTGTCATATGAGTAAGCCTCACTTGTACACTGAAATGATACCTCTAGGCAAATATTTAACTGTTTGTAAGAACACCAAAATCTTTATCCAGTAAATGGAATAACTTTGCAGACAGAACAATAATCCCTTCTGACTTAGAAATTCAGAGTTCACTGTTTGTTTTAAAACAAAATGGCTATAAAACCACATCTTTTCTGAGACTTAAGATATATGTCAATCAGTACAGTACGTCCCTTTTCCTTTGTGCTGTGTGTGTTGTGTCGTTACAGTCGTTACTGACTCTTCGTGACTCCATATCCATGGAGTTTTCTTGGCAAGAATACTGGAGTGGTTTGCCAGTTCCTACTCCAGGCGCCTACAGCACCAGGTATTCCTTGGAGGTCTCCCATCCAAGTACTAACCAGGGCCGACCCTGCTTAGCTTCCGAAATCAGGCGAGATCGGATGTGCTTAGGGCATCAAATAAACTAGTCCGGAGCAGCTCAACATCACATCAATCACAAAGTTTGAAGGGAAAATGGCAACACACACACACACACACATTTCAATAAATCCATCTGTATGACCGTTTCCGTAAAGGACTCAAAATCCAGTACCAGGCTTAAGATTTAGATTCTGTCCTCCAACACAGCATTGATTTCTAAAAATTGGGTTGATCATAAAGATTAACATAAAAGCCATGCAACAGTATTTAGCAGGCAATCAAGTGAGAAAGCTATTTCAGTACTAAAGAAGAGATAACATAAATAACATAAATAAAACAAGTATCAATCTGTTGGAAAGCCAGAGGTGTTTATTGTTTTTCGAACTGGACTGACTGCTTTCAATCTGCTTAAGCAAATCCCAGGATTAAATAACCCACCAAATTCATCTTGAGCAAGCCACAGTGCTGAATTTCTTCTTCACAGTCCCCAGATGTCTCAAAGCAAATGCGTCCTTGTAATTTCAGAGTCAGAAAGTCCGTCTTCTTGCAGAGAGGGCTCATAGTCACCGGCAGTGTTTGCCAAGTCAATGTCTGGCTCATCGTTGCTCTCTGCACTATAATCCACTTCTTCAAGGAAACGAGGTTCATCTTCTTCCATAACGTATGTAGTGGGGCTATAGGAAGAACACCACACCGTAGGCTGGATTAAGTGCAGTAGCCCATGTGAAGCCATTCAATCATCATTAAAAATATTTAACACAAGGCAAAACTAATTAGTTCATCTAACTATAGTCAAAAGATGCAATGGTACCTTTAGCACGACAACTATGGCCAGACTATGAAATGTTACAAACAAGATAATACTGAATCTGGCACTAAATTCACAGCACTGGTCTGCTCCTGTCTTAATCTACCACCCCACGCCCAGTTTCACAAGAGGGGTGAAGTGTTACTACTGTTCCTTCCAACTATGCTTCTAGGGGCCTTTTTACACGACCCCTAAGATCCGCTGGCCACTTAAATTCGGACCAGAGATCTTAGGGGTTCGTCGCTCTTCCTCTGTCCCCACCCCCTCCACACTTCCTGGTTGCTGGCTGCCTGAGGGAGGGAGAAAAAAGAAAGAAAAGAATGCCGGTTTACCTCCGTTTTGTTCCCGGCAGCATTCAGATCTCTTAAAGGGGCAGGGTGCAAAAAAAAAGAACAAACAGAAGCCAGGAGAGCCCCGCACTCACTATCCTTACACCGGATCAAATATTTGTCACATCCAAAAAGCAGGTACCTGAAAGCTGCGCTGGGACGCGCTAAAGTGGGCGGGGTCGCACTTAATTTCCTGTTAACTCCGGAGCTGGTGGGTAAACATTTTTAATCTCCGGAGCTGGGAGCCATTTGCCCCGGAGTTTAGGGGTCGTGTATGAACGCCCTAAGTCAGTTGTGGACTTCTAGTATGTGCAGTGCAATAAAACTCAAAGGAAAAATGAATACAGTGGATCCTTGAATAACAAACAGTTTGTATAACATAAAATCTGTACAACATAAAAAATTCCGGAGATAGGGGAAATTTGCTTAACATAATTGCCTATGTGCCAAATCTATACAACATAAAAATGGTTGCGATTAGGGATTACTCTGTTTTCAATGCATTCCTATGGGAAATTTGTATAAAGGAAAATTTGCTTAACATAATTTCATTTGGAAAAATTAATTCCTTTATACAAGGTACCACTGTAATTATATATGTTCCTGGATATTAACTGAGAGTACTGAGTGCTGAATTTCTTGTGCTTACTTTTAGTGTACACACCAGCTAGCAATTTAAAACTTCTTTTACAAAGGCCAATTGTTAAATCCACAATAGTATCTAACATGCCTCATTGCTCAAGCTAGTTTTTCAAACCTGAAAACATTAAAAGGCAATGAGTAATAGAAAAGTACTCCCCTCAGCAACATAACAAAGACTCAGAAGTTCTTCTGAGACAATAAGATTTCAAAGTATGTGATGCTTTGCAGTCACTTAAAAAGGAATAGGCAATTGATTTTTTAAGACTTATTGAAGCTTAACTTAATTCATTTAGGACAATGTTCTTTATTACAAAATTATTCAATGAAGCCTTAGTCCTTGCATGACATGAGGAGTACAACATGATTTTTCTACACAATTCATACAACTCACTAAAATTTAAGTTACTGTCACCATAACTTGAAGGGACTCCAGCTGACCGATTAATGTGCCACAAGCAGTCAACAGCAACATAAACAGTGTACTATTAAGCCAGCAAAGCAACTGTGTTCAGAATAACCCAAGTTTCAGATTACAGGGAAAGGCAGATTTCTTTATATGTATTGAGACAAGCTTTAATCCAGATGTGCTCAATGGACATTTTTATTCATTTCCAAGCAATAAGAAACATTGGCCAAATAATTATGGGAATTTTAGGCCAAAGTATCTGCAGGACCAAAGATTTCCCATCCCTGCATTCTCATTCAGATATTTAGGCCAGTACCACAACTACGTGGACAGCAAAACAAGTTACTAGATGCAATTTTATTTTTCATGGTATACTTCATGGATCCAGATAAGAATGTTTCATATTTTTGTCCTTTGTATCAATTTCCAGACATTCACTTTTCAGTACTGTACATCTATCTGCTACTATAGTTACTTCATGCTGAGAAATCCCTGAAACAATATACAAAAACAAAACCATTTTGCATTACCTTGTCACTTTACAGCTAGATTCTATCAATTCATTTTCAATGTCAAAGAGGGTAGATGGCAGATTGTATTCCAGCGGGGAAGTCAATCTTTTCAAACGCAACAATCCATAACAGAATTTAGCTCCCATCTCTTCCAGTTCATGTGTTCCAATCTGTAAGCCCTAATTAGAAACAACAGAAGCAACGTGAGCAGTTTAGGGAAAAAATGATGCTGAGTTTTTGATGCAACTGTTGAAATATTGGCTAAAACCCTACTCCATTTTTATGTGGGCAGAACTCATTTGTCATAATTCTTGGTGATGAGCAGCTGCAAGTTACGAAGTCAGTTCAGGCATATACTATGGTATCCAATAGCAAATGCCTAAAATGACTTCTCATCTTGCAAAAATTCACTGCTAAGGTTTGTCCAAATATGTCCCACCAGGGAGAGTAATTAGAATCCCTAATACAGTTTGCCTTTTGAAAATATGCAAATCAAGAAATAAAAATTCAAAAGGAGCAGATGAAAACCAGAAATAGGCAGAGCAGACCATGGCATACTTAAGTCCTCCTCTCCGTTCCACAAATTCACTGGGAAACTGAATGCTTTTCTATGACAAATGTGTTTCCCATTAAAACAGGATTTAAAAAAAAGGTAAACTGATCCTGTTTATTCTGAAGAGGCAGTTGCATCAACCCAATGTGATACGTGCATTATTTCAGGCCAGGGGTTAATGCCCATTTTCTGTTGAGGGAAAAAAACCTTTCTCAAGATTCAGATTCAGAACCATTACTGGCATAAGAACAATGCAAGAAAGTAAACATATATTATTTATTTATTTATTTATTTATTTATTTATTTATTTATTTATTTATTTATTTTATACCACCTGATCTTCCCAGAGGAACTCTGGGTGGTTCACAGCATAAAAGATAAATAAATATAACACATCCTTGACATAAACAAAAACCAAACCACATTATTATAGCCAAGACAATAAAATATTAAAAAAATAAAGGATGGCAAAAGATGTAAGCAAAATAGTTTGAGGGGTGAGCAAAAGACCAATGAACATTCCACTTCCTAGTCGATGAAAACAGCCTTATACAGCCATGTTTTTAACAATTTTCTAAACGCCAAGAGAGGCTCCACTGTTCCAATTTGGAGCTGGTTCCACCAGGTAGGGCCAGCAATTGAAAATGTGCAGTTCCTGGTGGAGGTCTTGCGAGCTTCCCCAGGAGTGTCAATTTTAAGCATTAGGGCCTGGGATGTTCTGGTGGGTTGGGCCAAGGTAGATCTTGAGATGATACACTCAGACAGATATTCTGGACCCAAGCCATGAAGGGTTTTGTAAATCAAAATGAATACCTTAAACCTTATTCGGGAAGCAATGGGTAACCAGTGCAGATCAACCTGGATGGGGGTGATGCGGTCATATATTCCCGCAACCACCACCAACCTACCTGCTGCATTCTGAACAAGGGTCAAGGGGAGCCCCATGTAGAGCATGTTACAGTAATCTATCCTCGAGATAACCAGATTGTTTTATTTTGTATTAAAATAGATGTAAGTAAAGATAGATAGAATAGAGGTGGGATAGTAAGGAATGAAAGTATGAAAGTATGCTCATTTAAGCTGGGATTGGAGATATGAATTATATTAGGCTCAAATGTTGGGGAAACTGTGATTGAAGCAGTATCATGACAGGAGACAAGCAATATATTTGTTTTATGTAATTTAGGGTAGAAAATTAATAAAAATGTAAAAACATGCAGCAGAGAGCAAACCTTGGATGCAGCACTAAACAGGACTTACCCCTCAGTGTCCAAAACTCTAGTTTTAATTGTATGGAATACCTGAGATGGAAGTAATGAGCCCAACAAATCTAGTGACAGCCCCAGAGTCTTGATTTTCTTAATAAGTAGGGCCAGACCCTTTTGGAGAATGTTGTCAGAAAGCAACACTTGGAATAGGATATCTTGGACTGAAAAGAAACAAATTCTGACCCAGATTTGGAAAAATCTAAGCCAGGCCAGGGCCTCAAGCCTGTGTTGGGCGGCTTCAGGACTAAGGGTTGCATATGGAACACAGTGAGGCAGACCAAAGATTTTATACAAAAACATTGATTGAATCCTTTCCCCAGAGCTGTGGAATGCAGGCATCCAAATGGGGACACCACAAAGAAGCTGTACTACTTACTGATTTAGCATCAAAAATCTGCAATGTGGCAGGAATGTATGAGTTGCCCCAAGTAAGGTGGAAACCTAGGATAACCTGTGCTGAGAGTTTAGCTGACTTACTGTAACGACTGACTACGTGTTGCCCAGGTGTGTCTATAATGAAATAAGATACCCAGATACTTGAACTCTTTAACCTGCTGGACGGTATTGCCATTAAAGGTCCAGAGAAAAGGCTTCCATGACTTGTCAAACACCATATTTTGGATTTGGAAAAATGTAATTTAAGCTTTTTAGATAACAAGTACTCATGGCAGCTACTGATTAATTGTTTTAGGCTGACTCTAGTGTGGGACAGAAGAACCACGTCATCTGCATATAACAGGAATGGAATTTGTATAGAGCCCAATTTGGGACTGTGTCCATTAATGCTATGTAAGAGTGGGGCAAGATCATTAATGAATAGGTTAAGCACATTTGGTGCCAGGCACAATATTGCTTTACTCCTGTGTTAGAGGGAATCTGACTGGAAAGGTCTCCTTGTGTTGAGATTTTTATGTGACAAGAAGAGCCTGCATGAAGTTTCTGAATAAAAAAAGCAGCCTCCTGTCAATACCCAGCCTGGACAGCTTCAGCCTTAAGATGTTTCTATCAATAGAGTCAAAGGCTCCTTTTGGTTCCAGAAAGGTTGCAGAGAGGAGAGTGAAATATATCTGGAAATAAGGTGTGAGAAGATCAGGCAATGATCTAATGTGGACTTCCCAGCCATAAACCCTGCTTGTTCGGGGCACAGAATGTTTTGATCTAGGAGCCAGTCTTGTAATTTTTGTAAAAGATGGCTGGCATACAGCTTCCCTGTGATGGCAAGAAGGGTTATTGGTTTGTGGTGGGAGATTTCTTACCACTTTTCTTATGAATGGGGATCACTAAGACCTGTGTTCATACTTTTAGGCATGATACCAGATTGATTGACAGATGTAAATAAAGCAGCAAGAACAGTTACCCACCAATCCGGATTGGATTTTAGCAGTTCTGGAGGAAAGGCATCAGGGCCTGGTGCCTTTCCCAATTTGAGGTGGCCTATGAGCTTTTTCATTGCACTGGTTGTGACTGGGGGCCAATCCGGAAGATGGTCAGGTAAAAGACTATTAGGGGGCAATATGAGCTTACAGCTGTCATAAAAGGTGGCCAAGAAATGCTGTTCACATATTCCAACTGGAACAGTAGGAGAGTTGTATACTTTCTTGCTAAAAGCGGGGAAGTCCAGGACCAGCTCCCGGAATGTTTTGTTGTTGCCTGAGCTAATGGCCTGGGATAAGTGAGACCAACAGTCCAGAGTGAAGCAATGGTGGAGCTTCTTGATGGCTATTCTAATGCGATTTTCCAGCACAAAGTACTGTGTGGGGAGCCTGGGGGGCTTTGAAGTTCTGTAATGAAACTTTCTCCCAACTGCTCTTTGTCCTGAGGGTCCTGTTTGGTTCAGAAAGCACCGTGGGATGCAGGAACCATGATCCAGATCAGGAATGTGAGTGTCTGTGTCTGATTTTTATTTCTGTTTAAGTATGTTAATTTAATCCTGCTCGTTAGCCCTTCCAGAGACCAATATATATTTCTTTGTCTTTTTGAAGATCATTCTAATCAAGACTTTTTTGGAAAAGCATGAAGAATACTCTTTTGTATTCCACCAATCTTTTACCTTGTATTTCCCTTGATCACAGCCGCATAACGTGCTTTCCATGGTGTAACTCCTCTGGACACCTATCTCCCTCCAGACTACAACACGTGCAGTTGACTCCTTGGACTTTTCCACGACAAAACTGCAGCTGCTCATGCAGAATGCCGGAGCTGTCTGACTCAGAATCTTAGGAAGAGTCTGTAGAAAGTAAGCATTTGGAAACAATTTTAAAGAGTTGTAACTAATTAATAGAAACAAAGCCATGTATAAGAACATAAGAACAGCCTTGATGGAACAGGCCACAGCCCATCCAGTCCAGCATTCTGTCTCACACAGCAGCTCACCGCTTGCTTCAGGGTATTCCCAAGCAGATGTCTTCACCTGCTTATGACTCCCCGCAAATGGCATTGAGAGATATCCTGCTTCTCTCTCCAACCCAGAGGTTGTCCTTAGGCATCCATAATGATAGCCATTGATACTCTTGTTCTCCATGAACTGGTCTAACCCTTTCTTAGAGCTGTCAAGGCTGACAGCTGTCACCACTTCTTCTGGCAACCATTGGGTTCTTCTGTAACCATTGGGTATGAAAGTGTATATAACTGGAGTTCTAAAAATGCATAACAGAGTGCTAGGCTCCATGAATTTTATCCTAGTTATGCTTTACTTGCTGAAGGACAAAATATTATTAGAATTTAAGAAACACTTACCTAAGTAATACACATCTGGGTAAAAAAGATGATGTGGCATGACAATGAAAACAAAAACGAGAGTATGGACAGAAGGATCAGTCCATACTCAGAGAGGCAAGCTCAGAGAGACTTTTAAAGATTGGACTTGCCATTTTATCTGCAAGGCTATGTGAAATGGCAAAATTGTGCTGTTATCTCTTTCGTTTAATCAAAAAAATGCAAAATACTACATGTTGATAATTCTACTATCACAAGCTGCACTGCTGCCACATTTTAAAGAAAATGGCTGCGTATAGCACTGAACGACTATTTTACAAACCACCAAAATTACCAATCCAAAATATATAATTATTAAATGAATTTTGACTGAAGATTTTACTACAGAAGCTGCGCCACAGGACAAACTGATAGAGAGTGGGGAAAACATTTGGATGGCACCCATCTCTGTTGAATAAAAATATTACAAGCACTAGGAAAAAATCTTATTTTAATTATAGTTCTGATTTATGCACATGCTTGTGTATTCCATGAAATGACTATGCCATTCACTACATGCAAAATTAATGGAGAGCCATTTATTCATAAAATTCAGCCTGAAGTATCCTTCAAAAATTTAAGTGCTAAATGTTGTCACAAGATGGCAGTATAGAAGAAGAGATATCTTCCATGATTTTCGGAGCTTGCATATTAAGCACCCTAATATCTGATTCATTATGTCCATTTAATTATTTCTACTTTGTTCCTAGAATTTGTTTGTTAAATGTATTCATTTTAAAATTATGTTTTCACATTACCAGGGTGTTTCCTTTTTCTTCAGACAAACATTAAAACCACTTTCATAGGGATTAGTTGCAATTCACACCTTTAATCATCTGAAACACTGGCATTATTTTGGTGGAAAAATGAAATACAAGTGTTGAACAACTTTATGTGTACAGTAAATGAAGAGAAATCTAAGACTGTACGACCATTAGACTGGACATCAGTTAAGTTTGTTTACATGGAAACAACTGATAGGGGAACCTCCTTTTGCGTTGGGAGTGGTGGCCTTTCAACAAACTCTTTTCTGAGGATCTACAGCACATGATTATTTGCCCATATTTAGAAAGAACTCATGAGTAGTTATATTTTGGTGGGGAAAATGGAATAGCAATCTATCCTTTCAGTTTTTATGAAAAAAGATAACACAGACTAACATACATCACATACTCTTTTCTGGATTTCTGTTTGCTTATTTCAGTAAAATAAACAACTCCCTAAAAACCTTTATGTATTTTTTTATCTAAAAGAGAAAGCTCCTCTGAAGGTGATCCTAATGGTGTATGTCCATAGGCTGTTTCTATCAAGATGAGTTTGCTAAGAACTCCCTCACTTAACTTCCTATCCGTTCCACGCTGCACAGCTAAAACGAGATGGTAAAGAACTTTTGGACTTGGTTACAGAATTAAGGGATTTCATGTTTTTATAAAAAATATTTCCCTCCTCTCTAAATATTTTCCCATTTTCAAAAGAATGGCTGGATTTAATGTCTAAATTTCCCAGCACAAGCAATGTCTTATTTAGTGAGTATCACCTAAGGGCTAAAACATAAACAGAATATATATTGTACATTGTTCCTGGGATCATATGAATGTAAAATAAAAAACACCTCACCCGATAACCAAGGTCTTCAACCAGATCACAGGAGGCTGCATTCGTATGCCACATTGTTTCCTTGATGCTGCAGCCGTACATGAACACATTCTTTTTACGAGAATGACCATGATAATCACAAAAAACCTACAAAAATAGTATTTTCAATTTTTTTCACAAATTTAAGATGATAACTCCTTCTCATGAGGCATTTTCACCTGCATCCCAGTTCAGCTAGGAAATTTATCCATTGGTTTCAGAAAGGACTCAAGATCTAGTTCCGATGTACTAATCCCAGTCTGCCATATATCATGGCTTCTTAGCTCAAAAAGAAAAAAAGGTGGCTTTTTAAGGAAAACCCGCTACAACAGCAGGTTTTTGGGGTCAAGCCCAGACCCAGTAATTAATGAAACTAGATTAAAGCTGTTAATTGTTAAGGTGCCACTTCAAGTAAAAACACAATTTTCAAGCAAGGAATTCTGGGTACTAAAAAGCCTGTTCTATATTTCAAGCATTATCTGTGCTTTCTTAGGTGACTCAATGATGTGAATGGATCCTCTTCATCTGAAAGAAAGGATATAAGAGCAAAATGACCCATATCAGGCAGTCTTCCTTGTTCATGCTCCCTCCAATGCTTTTTTGGGGATTCTTGAGTTTATGAAAGGTAATGGGAAGAAAATCCTTTCCACCATCCATCGGCAAAGCTGCCTTTCCTTCAGGATGCAAGACAAGCTCCTGAAGCAAATGAAGAATCCCGGCATTTCAAGTTCTTATTACAGAACATTAATTAAAGCAACTATTACTCAACTTCATTCTTCTAAGACAGGGGTTCCCAACCTTGGGTAACCCTGGCAATCTTGGACTGCAACTCCCAGAAGCCTTCACCCCTAGCTGTGCTGCCTCGGGATTTCTGGGAATTGGATTAGCCATGGTTGGGAACCACTGTTCTAAGAAACAGTCGCATGTGTCTGTAGCTGCTAATAGCACAGATCTTATTTAAACTTACACAATGGAGGACAGTTTTCTAGGAAAAAAACCCTAGAAAAGGCATGTCCAAACTTTGGCCATCCTGATGTTTTGAACCACAACTCCCAGAATTCTAAGCTTAGATTGCCAATGACAAAGGACTGTGGGAGTTGTGATCCAAACCATCTGGAGAGCCAAAGAGGTTCCGCAAATATGCTACTAGTCAAACTTAAAACACACAAGAAGCTTACCAAATAGGTTTATGCACATTTTTTGCAAAGAAACTGCATTTTCATGCAATGCCAGCGCGACTTTGAAATAATTAATTTGTATAAGTATACATACGCACTTACCAGTGGCAAGCGTTTGATAGCAGCCAAATACTGAAGCAAGCCTTTTGCATGAAAGATTGTGGGGTGCAGAACTGGGTTTGGGCTTTGCCATTGTCTATTCAAGTCCTCCCCACTTAAAGAACAACGATGACTGCAGGACAAACATAATTCCAGTTAAAGTTTTCTCTCTCCAACAAAAATATTTTCTTTTTCACTCTTTCTTGCAATTTTAAGTACATTTTTCAAAAAAATGATTAAAACATTCAACTAAAATGAAGTAAGATGTTGAGAAACACTTAACCTACTCTCTTCAACATTCTGATTTTAATCCAGCCAAGAAAAATGACACAAAACATTCTATATATAGGTTTTTCTCTTCCTATACAGAAAAACAAGTTATCAGCTTCATTGAATGGGCCACAGCAATATTAATGGGTCTCTCAAGATGACACTTATTAGGCCCATTCTAAAGAAGCTGGCAATCTACTCGTGTTCCTGCCAATAAAACTCCATGGACATGGGGTCACGGAGAGTCGGTCACAACTGTAACGACACAACACACACACACACACAAAGAAGCTACAGCTGGCGGTGGACCAAACTGGCATTTATAGGCCCATCACCAGTTTACCATCTATTAGCAAGGTTGCAGAGAGAGTGGTGGCTGACTTAATTTAGGACCTCCTGGATGAAACTCACACTCTTGATCCATTCTAGTCAGGGTTCAGGGCGCATCATGGAACAGAATCAGCATTGGTCACTTGGCACACAGTGAGGCCGACAAGGGCAAACGATCTCTCAGTGGCCTTCAATACTGTCGACAATGGTATCCTCCTGGTGAGGCTGAGTTAGGAATTGGAGACACTGCTTTGCAATGGTTCCATTCCTTCTTGGAGGACCGGCCTCAGAGAGTACAGCTGGAGGACCGGCCTCAGAGAGTACTTCCTTTTAAAAAAGGAAGGAGGGGGGACCCAGGAAACTACAGGCCGGTTAGCCTTACATCTGTCCCAGGGAAGATGGTGGAAGGCCTCATCCAAGAGAAAATCTTAAAACACATAAAAGAACAAACCTTGCTGAGAGAAAATCAGGGTAAATCTTGCCTTACAAACCTTTTAGAATTTTTGAAAAGGTCAACAGGCACATTTGGGTGAACCGGTGGATATAGTCTATCTGGATTTTCAAAAGGCTTTTGACACAGTCCCTCACCAAAGGCTGCTGAGAAAATTGCATAGTCAGGGGATAAGAGGGCAGGTCCTCTTATGGATTGAGAACTGGTTGAGATCCCGGAAACAAAGAGTAGGTGTCAATGGGAAATTTTCACAATGGAGAGAAGTGGCGGTGTGCCCCAGGGCCGGTCCTGGGATGCTTTTCAATCTGTTCATAAATGACCTGGAGACAGGGATAAACAGTGAGGTGGCCAAGTTTGCAGATGACACAAAACTTTTCCATGTGGTAAAAACCAGAAGATTGTGAAGAGCTCCAGAAGGATCTCTCCAAACTGGGGAGTGGGCTGAGAAATGGCAAATGCGTTTTAATGTAACCAAATGTAAAGTAATGCATATTGGGGCAAAAAATCCAAACTTCATCTATCAACTCATGGGCTCTGAGTTATCCTCCTGGATCAAGAAAAGAGATCTTGGTGTGTTGGTGGACAGCTCCATGAAGGTGTCTCCCCAATGTGTGGCAGCAGTGAAGAAGGCCAATTCCATGCTAGGGATTATCAAAAGGGGATTGAAAATAAAACAGCCAACATTATAATGCGGTTATACAAAACAATAGTAAGGCCCCACCTGGAGTATTGTGTACAATTCTGGTCACCGCATCTCAAGAAAGACATAGTGGAACTGGAAAAGGTGCAGAAGAGAGCGACTAAAATGATTACTGGGCTGGGGCACCTCCCTTATGAAGAAAGGCTAAAACAATTGGGCCTCTTTAGTCTGGAAAAAGGCGCTTGAGGGGGATATGATTGAGACATACAAAATAATGCAGGGCTGTGGATAGAGGGAAGCTCTTCTCCCTCTCTCAAAATACCAGAACTAGGGGACATACACTCAAATTGAGTGCTGGGAGAGTAAGAACTGACAAAAGAAAATATTTTTTCACCCAGCGCGTTGTAAGTCTATGGAACTCCCTGCCACATGATGTGGTGATGGCATCTGGCCTGGATGCCTTCAAAAGGGGATTGGACAGATTCCTAGAGGAAAAGTCCATCACGGGTTACAAACCATGATGGAGATGTGTAATCTCTAGGCTTTAAACCAGGGTACTTCAAGGGCCAGATGCAGGGGAGTGGTATCAGGAGACAGATATCATTCTTCTGGTGGGGCCGCTGTGAGATACAGGAAGCTGGACTAGATGGGCCTTTGGCCTGATCCAGCATGGCTCTTCTTATGTTCTTATGTTCTAGCTGGAAGAGACTGCCCCTACCCCTTGGCCCCTCATTTATGGGGTGACACAGGGGTCAGTAATCTCCCCATGGTTTCTAACATCTATATGAGACTGCAGGGGGAGGTCGTCAGGAGGTATGGGGTTTCACGTCATCAATATGCTGATGACACCCAGCTCTGTATCTCCTTTTTCCCCATCTGCAGTGGATGCAGTTTTGCCCCTTGATGCCTGTTTAGATAACATACTGGGATGGATAAGGGCAGGTAGACTGAGGTTGAACTCGGGCAAGATGGAGGTCCTCCAGGTGAGGGCGACGGTGGACGACAGTTTGGGAAGCTCCCTGAGGTTTTTTTTTTTGGGGGACTCCCTCCATGCAGGATGAGGTATGTAGTCTAGGCGTAATATTACACCCTATGCTTTCTATGGAAGCCCAGGTGGCATCACTGGTCCATGCCGCCCATTTTCATTTTAGGCGGATCGCTCAGCTGTGTGCCTTCCAGGACCTTAGCGCTCTCACTGTGTTGGTCCAGGCACTCGTAGCCTTGAGATTAGCCTACTGCAAATGTGCTCTACATGTGGCTACCTTGTAAGTTAATGTGAAGGCTCCAGCTAGTGCAGAATTCTGCGGCTAGATTAGTTACAAGGTTAGGGAAATATCGACATACCACCCTCACGCTGGCTGCACTGCACTGGCTGCCAATTCACTTCCGCGTTGATTTCAAGGTTTTAATGATGACATATAAAGTCCTAAATGATTTAGGACCTTGCTATCTAGCAGAATGGCTCCTGCCGCAAAATACTGCCCATAACACCCAATCATCTCAGGCAAGGCATTTGAGGGTGCTGTCGCTGAAGGAGACCCATAAATCTTTGATGAGAAATCAGGCTTTCTCAGTGGTGGCCCCTTGTCTCTGGAACACCAGCTTCCCCCAAGATTTGTTTTGATGTTCCTGTTTGATGCTTTGAAATATATTGTTTATTAAGTTATTATGTTTTTACTAATTGGATTGTTTATCTATTTTATTGTTGGTTGGTTTGATATCTTGTCAATGTTGTAAACCGCCCTCAGTAGCTGTGTAGCTAGATGGAGTGGTATATAGATTTAACAAACAAACAAACAAACAAAACACAGACCAGATTTTTCCATTATAGTTGGGAGTGACAGAATACACTTACATGTAGTGTTGTAATGAAAAATGTTAAACAGAACTGCAGTTTTATTTCAGCTACTGAATTAGCAGGCTGGAGACAGAAAGAATAGCAGAACCCAGGTGAAGTAAATGGGCGAACTACTGCTTTCAGCTGCACCTTCCTTTTGCCTACCCTACTCCCATCAGCTATCCACAGTCTACCTCCAGAGGGCTGAAAACCCCCCAGAGCTCATTTCTGGGTAGCTAAGACCTTTGCAAGAAAGGAGGGGGAGAGAGAACAGCATGAACATTATGTTGGCCTTATGCCTTATTCATGCTAACAGGTATCAGAGACTCAAGTTACTCAAGATTAACTTCATTCCTCTTACTTTCAGTGTGTCTGCTCTAAGCATGAATAAGTTTGAAACCAGAGCATAATTTCTGCTATGAACTGAACCCCAATAAAGATTTTATGTTAATTCTGTTCATTACTCAAAGATAATAGAGATATAAAGTTGATAATGCTCTCAGCTTTTTAATGCTTAATGCTTTTGATTCTCACTGGAGTCTAAGAACACTGAGCATACTGTGTCAACTGCATCATGTTGTTTTAAGCATGATAAAATGTATATAAGATCTGATAGGTTGAATTCACATTTGAGATTGGAAGGGTGCAGGTATAGGCAAGATGTATTGACATATAGTAAATCACAGAAGTATAAAAGACTTCAGCATTAGTAAGGCTACACTAAGATGAAGCAACCTGATAACTATGTTTGGAAGTGTTCAAGCAACATCAAACTGTGACTCAATGCAGTTTAGAAACTTACTTTCCATTGATGACTCCATCAGGATTAAGCATTGGTACAATTTTAAAAATATACAATTCTCGTAAACTCTGGGCAGCTGGAGTATTACTCATGAGATACTCCAAGGTCCCCTTCATGACCCAACTTGAGTTAGTCTCCCCAGGATGTACACGAGCAGACAGAAAAATATATGGACGATTTCCTTAAACACAGCACAAACAAAATATGATCAAAGGATTGATCTGTCATCACATCAACAGATTTTAAGTATACATTCTACCCACAAATAAATCCTAACTTTTTTAAAAAAATGAACGTTTACGAACAGATAAGCAGGCAATAACAGGCAATAATTGGTATTTTAATAAGTACCGAACATCTTTCTGTGTGTGTGTGAGAGAGAGAAAAAAGTGTGTGTGTGTGTGTGTGTGTGTGTGTGTGTGTGTGTGTGTGTGTGTGTGTGTGTGTGTGTGAGAGAGAGAGAGAGAGAGAGAGAGAGAGAGAGAGAGAGAGAGAGAGAGAGAGAGAATCTATGCCATAGCTACTAATGCTTTCTGTGTTCCCTGTCACCTGAGCAACAGACAGAAGTTTCCATGTTACTTTGGCTTTTTATTTCCCCTTGCAGTTATACCAACTGAGAGAAGAATTACTCCTGCTCCAAATCTGAGGGAATATTTGATGACAAAGAAGGTGTGGGATCCTAACAAATCCTTGGTCAGTCCTATCAAGCCTCCAGAAACATCATGTTCTGTATTTCATTGTTAGAAAGTCATAGCACTATTTGCTTGGGACCTTATTTTTCCACTTGTGAAGGGCCCTACTCATGAAGAAGAGATACCAGAGACACCTTATAATTTTTGGCATGCTCTCTTGCCAAACTACAGAAATAGATATTAATTCATATCATCAGAGATTAAAGCATTCAACTCATAGCCACAGAAAAGAATGGCCTACAATGTAAATCCATGAAATCTAAAATCTTTGTGGTTGAAAACTGTGCTTTTTAAAAAACTTTGTGTTACCATTTCCCTGTACTATTTTTATATTGTTATAAAACTAATAAAATATTTAATGAAGTAAATGACATTTAAAGCACTTAATATAGGGCAGACTGCATCACTTATAGTTTGCTGAATACTATATGCATATGCCCGTTTGTGTACACACAAAGGCACACCCACAAAACAACAGACAAACGGGAAAGCAAAAACATTAGAATTTGTCATTTGAAAATATTTTAATATAGCCCCAGCTACCAGGAGAAAAGGGTTATACTTACTGAACTGACAGATGTGTTCATAGTAATTTGATTCTGGCATGGCAGTTACAGTTACTACAGGGCAGTTGTTTCCCGAGAGGGTCTCACATAAAACATCTTGCCGAAAATATATCTGCTGAGGATTGTGTGTGGCTTCCAATTTCTGGAGATGCATCTTCACCACAAAAAGAATGAAGTGATTAGCAATATGACTTGAGATTCCTTCTCATGGCTCAAGCCCTATCACTTATAGTTGCATTCCCAATAATCAATAATTGAAAAACATTAAAATCATTTAACAGTATTAATTTATTGGAACATCACTTCTATTTATTGTTTTACTACAGCTTTCACTTTGAATTCTGCTTTTTGATACTTATAACTTAACAGATGTAGGTTAACGTTCAGATCTGTTCGTATAGTAACATGATTACTGGCTGTCACAGTAGAAGTACACTGGTACCTCGGATAGCGACTGCAAATTTCTGGGTATAGGACTGCCTCTGATAATGAATTTTCCTTATGGGCTGCCTCAGATAACGGATCGCAATTCTAGGTATAGGTCTGCTTCGGATAACAAATTTTCTCTATGGGCTGCCTCGGACAACAAATTTTCCTATGGGCTGCCTCGGATAACGAAATTTCCCTATGGACTGCCTCGGATAATGAATTTCCAGCATGTATCAGTAAAAAAGAGTTATCCTGGGTGGCATTGCATCTGTACCTTTAAAGTGCACTTTATAAAGAGTTTTAAGCAAACACCCAGGTGTCTGTGCCTTTTTCCTAGGCCCCAGAACGGATTAATAGGTTTCCCATTCATTCCCATGGGAAACCGCGTTTTGGATAAAGACGAGATTCAGAAAACGAGTAACCTCGGAGAACGAATTACCATTGTTATCCGAGGTACCACTGTATTAGAAGGTGGAACTCAAGTGCAGTAAATGAGGAGTAAAACCCCCAAAACTGTTCGAGTTCAATACCAGACAAGAAGAATAAACACTCAGTAAAGGGAAAAGAAGCTCCAATGTGCTGCTAACATATGGTGGACAACAGAAACTGAGGGATGTTTCTGAGCCCCGCTTGCTCATGCGCAGTTCTGTGCGGCTCCTGCCAAAAGTACCAAGCTGAGCCCTAGATGATAAATGATGCTCTGATATATATTGTTTTGTTACTTATTATGTTTTTATTATTGGATTATTTATTGTGTGTCGGGATTGATATTTGTTCAACCTTGTAAACAGCCCAGAGTAGCCGTGCAGCTAGATGGAGCGGTATATAAATTTAATAAATAATAATGAAAAATAGAGATTTCTCAACTGCTCCGTGCATACATGTGTAAGACCCACATGTGTGAGTTAAAGGGACTACAAAAGAAATTGATACTACTTTGCAAGGCTTAGTTTTTTGTTTTCTGTACTGCTGTAATGTAGTGCTGACAAAAGGTGTTTTGTCAATTATATTTGTGTCTCTGCCGTCAAACTAGATTATCAGCTGTATGTAATCATTAAAGTATAATAGTGTGAGTGTAAGAGTCACCTCACACATATAAATAATTACAGTTCTAGTCATATTAAAATCCTCACCATTAAAGCTGAATAAGTGTAGGGATAATGGTAGGCGAAGTAACAAACATCGTCCTTATGATGGAAGGTGACTGTGAAGGTAATTGTATAATACGACTTTCCCTTTTGACCTCCTGCTGCAATAGAACTTCTTGAAAAATGATTTCTAGGGACAAAAAAATAGTTTACGTTTAATTATACAATGAACATTAACTATCATTTTATGTAAATAATTATAAGCAAGCACACAGCACTATTACTACAAAACTAAACATGATTAAAATATCTATTTGTCGATGTTCATTTTAACAAGTGTTAATTGCTATTATAGTTAGCAAAAGACTTCATGGTTTTTGGAGAGCATTCAGCATTTGTTTTCATCAATACCTTGCTACACTTACTTGTAATAACAAATATCTGTTCCCACACGAATCCACCAAGGTCGGCCATTTAGTGCCTCTTGAACAGAATACATGAGGGGTTGCATACCTTTGAAAAAGATACATTATTGAACACAACTGCACAGGTGGAAGAATTATAGGCCCTAGTCCTCTTACCTATTTATGCAAGTATAGCATAAATGGCATAACCTTTGGAGCTGAATCCCTTAAGAAACCATTGTAGATATTATCACTTGTATAATGAAATGTATGACTCAGCAGGTGATGCAACTGATTACTGTATGTCTTTGCCAGTATCTCTGCATGGAGCATTCCACTTCCAAAAGTTGTGCCATGTGCATAGTTCTATAAGAGGGTTTGGGCCATGTACTGGCACAATTATTCATGATCCGTATGAAATTTCAGCATTCATTGTTTCTAATTTTCTAATTGTATTCCATATGTGTTAAACTCATTGGTGTTTCTGATCCTCAAAAACTTTAATATGGAATTAGCACTGAACCTGGCTTCTATCAGTACAGGAAGTTTTAAAATAGGAGTTCCAAAACTGTGCGCGATGAGGTGCCATGGAGCCAAGGGCACCACAGCAAAAGGGACAGAACAGAGCTCTGAAGTCCACAGAGGAGCTGTTCCTAGTTCTTTGTCAAACAAAAACCAGGGGTAGAAGCTATGGGCCTGCCCCTCCTTTCCCCATCTCTATGTTCCCCAGGAGGGCACTTACTGGGTGGGCCTGTAAATTTCCTGTGTGAGGACCTGGAAGGAGGTGGTCCTTGGTGAGATATGGGCAGAAGATGGGATGGCTGGGGTTATGTATCAAAAATCTGATTGTATTTCAAAAGCCTGATGGCCCCTCTGAGCAAAAAGAGCTGTCACCTGTGGCCAGTAAATGGGGGTCATGAGTACAAAATGTTTGGGACCCACTAGTTTAGAGCACCAAGAACTAGCCTGTTCTGACTGTTGTATCTTCTGCACTGAGCTAAACAAACCAGTTTGCTGTTTGCAATCAGAATTGTGAACATGTAAATCCAACCATGAATTTCTAGGTTTTCAATCTTCTTCCTATCACCTGCTTAATTATCTGTGATATCTGTTTAATCTCAGTTTATATGAAAATCAAGAAGATGCTTGCATTTGTTGTAACCTGTGTATACATCTTTCTACAATATAGGCAATTAACTAATTATTAGTAGCAGCACTACACTTGCCACTTGTAGTGGCACTCAAAACTTGTAATAAATTAAACAAATTTGAATTACTTAAACAAGGTCCAAGTGACTGAAATGGAAGATTAGAAATGAAATAGAATCAAACATTGTTGGAGAATAGAATTAGAAATGAAATCTATGAAAGTGGCTCATATAATTCTGTTACACCAGCAAAATGCTTACTGTAAATACATGCTTCAAGCAACTGAACAGATGCCTGTGATTTCCAAAACAAAACTAAGAACATACAAATTATGAATTGTTATTATCGAAAATTAGAGTAAAGTTTAAAAAAGGCAATTAAAATAATCATAGTAAATAAAATTTACAATTAAAATAATCATAGCAAAATAATCATAAAGTCAATATGAGGAAGAGGCTTTCTTTACTAAACTCAGTTGACTAAAAACAAGAAAATTGCCAGCAGAAACCAGAAATATTATCAAAGAACGCAAAAAGATTGCAGCCCAAGGAAAAGAAAAACACAAGTAGATAACTGATCAAGGACTTGTCTCTTAAAACTGCTAATGACTTCAATGCTGTTGCATAGCTTATGATCATAATGGCTGATGATGTCATGAGTTATGGATGTTGAAAGTTTTTTGTACCCTTCCTCCAGGTTATGAGGCCAGAAATCCCTTTCATCCTAGGGTTTAGGAACCCTTGGAATGAGAGAGTTTATTAATATACAAAAATCACCACCAATGGTCCCACTAATGGGACTGGTAGTGGTGCTTTCCTGATATTACAGGTTTCCATTCTCCAAAGTTCCTAAAGGTTTCCTTCCCCAGGCTGAAAGAGTTCCCTGAAGACATCATCAACCCTATGACCTCACAGCTCTCCCAAAGGGATTCCAGCCAATGACGGTCAAGAATCAAATGTAAAGGGTGAGAAAATTAGGGTCAAAACATTTCTCAGTAACTGACAAGAAGGAACAAAACAAAGCTAATATAAAAATCAGTGCAAGGAAAGAGAAAAGGAAAAAGAAACCAAGGGATCTCTTTCTTAAGATTCGAAAGATAAAAAGGGAAATTTTAACAAAGATTAAAGATGCTAAAAGATCAGCAGAGGACTATATTATTTGATTAAAAAAAGAAAAAGAATATATCAAAGAACTATACAGAAGAGATGCAAAAATAACAGATTCTTTTGAAAAGGGAAACTGGTGAAGAACCTGCAAATTTAGAAAGTGAAAGCCATTCCAACTATTTCAAGCTAAATACTGTAGACTGTATCTATCAAAATCTAAGCAAGAATATGCCAGCTCAAAACAACAAACCATAAACTGGAAATGTTCAATATGTGTTCTGATCACAAAGAAAGCGGATATCAAAGAATGACAGGTTAAGTGTAGGACTATCAAAATGATCTATGCAAGGAGAGTATTGACAAAGATAAAGAAAAGGAACAAGAGTGAGGTTGGAAGTTTGATTCCACACGGTCTCCTTGATTGGAGCTGGACTCAATCATTCATTGAGTTCCTTTCAGCTCTACAGTTTTAATTTCAGGGGGGAAACAGGGGATACTTTCTAGATTACAGTAAATCCTTTGAACATATGAATCATTTCAAGTCTGGATCATTGTAAAAGAAAGGGGTGTGTCATAAAATATGTTTTTCTTGATGCACAATTTATACTATGAACAAGAGGCTACTGCTAGGAAAGAACACAGAAAAACAAAATGTATTTCTCTGTTTGTTTGAATTAAAAACAGACATACTGTATGGAAACAGTATGAAATAGATTTAAGATATACAACCCATTATACGGTAACATCTAAATGCTTTCAATGCCCCTTTCCCTTTTGAATAGGAAAGAAGTGTTCTAAAAGATTTGGACTACTTCATATGTAATTATATTTCTCAAGTCTGATTTTTCAACAGAAAAAGAAAAACAGGTCTTACCATAATTAAACTGACTATTTGTCTTCTCACAGTTGATTATATTAAATCTGTAAGCAATGCCTGTCCGCATTCCACTGACTTCAAAGTAAAACCACTGGTGATAATGGTTGCTGTTTATGTCGGAGTTCAGAATAAGATCATACTCATTTCTAAAAATGATAAGAAACAAGAATTTATTTAAAATAAAGAGCAACTGTTGCATAATGACAAAAGTAATAGAAAGGCAGAATCTTACTTTCTAATCTGGATAACTTTGCGTAAATTTCCCGATTCAAATTTGGAATTAAACTTCAAGACATCTCCTTCATCTGGCACTGGATAACTTCAAAACAAAATTTACATTAAAAAGTAATTTAATTATAATTTATATCAGATATTACATATTCCTGAGTACATAGATTAAAAGGATAATGGGAACAGCATGGACAATGGTTACAAATGGTTACAGTTATTGCTCTTATTTTTATCATGAGTTCCCCTCCCAGATGTTTTATACTCCTTAATTTCTCTCTCTCAATACAATTATATGACTGAAATCCTGTTGCACAGTTCTGCATGAGCAACAAGAACAACACCAGTAGGAAAACACTGGTGATTCCAGGTGACTTTGGATCACATGCAACTAGTATGCAATGTAATGAAGATGTGTGCACCCTCAAATCACTGAAAGAAGCCTTTCATCAGCAGTGATTTGCTGGTGGTGGTAACATAATCACAACTAAACAAACTGAGTTGTGCAACAGGATTTCTTTTACCAATAAGGTAAAATAGACAGATGTGGTCTGGGTTGTTATCAATGTTGAGTAAGTATGGTACAGCTGTCCCCCACAATTTCACAGTTTATACAGTTCTGGTATATACTGTGGTCCTGGTATATGGGCCTGTTTGAGGCCTCCTGCACTTACCACAGGTCTGGCGCTGCCCCAAATGGACCTCCAACAGGTTTCCCAGGCCTGTTGGAAGCCCCAAAAGTAGTTTCTGGCGAAATGGAAGTGGCTTCTGAAAAAACGGAAGTGCCTTCTGGATTGCCCGAAACCACTTCTGGAGCCTCTCATGGGCTTCCCAGGCCTGTCAGAGGCCCCAGAAATGGTTTCCATCAATCTGGAAGTGACTTCCGAAAACCAAGAAGTGCCTTCAGGAGCACTCAAAAAACATCTGGGGCCTCCAACATGCCTAGGAAGCCCATCAGAGGCCCATGTGGTAAGGCCTAAGGTAAATGTAGAAGGACCCAGGCAGGCCCCCCACTCCCAACCAGACCCAGCATCCGCATATCGTGCATTTTCCTTTATCTCAGGTCAGGTTGGGTCCCTAAAACCCACAATAAACGGGGATTACTGTAACATCCCCCCCCCCCGAATTTATAGGATAACTGACTTGGAAATGGCCTATAAACAACCAAGCCCAAATTCTGCCTCAATCCAGGAATCCAAATAAAAAAAAATCTGGTTGTCTATGCCCAATTCTGTGCAAATTTTTGTATTAGTTTATGTGTAAGGAAATTTAAATGCCTTAAGAATATTCACAATTAGAAGGGATTATTTTAAGTAAATATGGATTGCTTCATCTTTAACCTAGGGTTCTTCCAATTATTTAGGTAGCTGAAAAGAACAACTGGGTGTTATTCGTTATCTACTCAGCACATTCGAAATGACTAGCTGTATGTACAAAATAATTTGGAACTGAAGAGGAACTAGACAGTAAATGAATGAAAATGGGTTCTGTGGTACCTACCTGATATTGTCAAGGTCATAAACAACTCTGTCTATAATATCATTAGGATGAATCAGTCTTTCAATGTCTTGGTTAATTTTTGTCCTATAAAAATAAAGAGAGTTCTCATACCATGTTTCTCAACTCTTAGCTAGGAAGAGGTAATATTATGCATTAGAATAACGCCATTAAGAAAGAAAGAAGAATCTAATGTCCAAGGAAGGTTTCACCTTTAACATTAAATCCTTCTATGTATTCGTGGTCCCAGTGAATTCGCACAAGAAAAAAAAACAATATGGACACTGAGAACCCATTATTATTTATTAGAATAACTAATATCCTTCAATATGCCTAGTTTGTATCAGCAATTAATTGTTATTTTCTGTTACTATTAGTAGTTAAACCAGGTTAAGATCTAAGGACAATTAGTGATTCATGCAGTTACATTTGTAAAGATAAGTTTAAAAGTCTTGGAGACTTATTGTGCAGTGATTGGGTTAGTGTGCAAGCTTCTCACCTCTAGAAACCCCAATTGAAATATTACAAGGTTATAAATCAAGAAGAGAAAAGCATTTATTCTGCAATGAACTAAATGCCAGCATTTATTCTGCAATGAACTAAATGCCAAGGGATGGTACACAATATTTCCTGCACAAACTTGTTACCTCTGGTAGATAAAAATTTTCCATAAGCAAGCTTCAGTTTTTAAAGAAACTGTTACATCCTCTCCAGCTCAAAGACTTACTCTAGAGTTCAAATATCTTCTCAGAACTATTCAAGAGCTGTGTTAGGAAAAGTATGCACAGTACATATAATAACAAACAGAAAACAGGAGAGGAACAGAAAGAAAGCTTGATACAAATGCGGGGGGATTCCAAGGGTTAAGGAAACTGGCTCGCATTTCAAGAACTGTATTTGTCTAAAGGTGCTTTTTGGATTGCCACTGAAAAGCAGCAAACATATGTTGAAGAATCATATCTGATACAGCATGGGAAGTGTGCTGTAGGAGATGTTAATTTTAAAACATTGTTAAAAGCACAGAAGGCCACTTTTAACGCTTACACAAGGCAATCTTCAATGTCCAAGAAAAGTCTTGTTAAATGGTAGATATACTAATAACTATCTTTGAATAACCATTGCCATAGAGCATCACAAGGAAACTCTTGTTAAAACTCAAATCATTTGTAAATCTGCTGTGGAAACCATACATCAGTAAATATAAAAGAAAAACAGAGAAGAAATGTATACATCGTGCCTGTTGTGTTTTCTAACTATCCCTCTGTTGACATGTAATTCTTCCTCTTTTCCAAAATCAAGGTGGTTTTTGTCTTTTCTTTGTGAGTGGCAGAACTCTCCTTCCTAATGGATATCAGGCAGCAATCAGCCATTCATGGAAGTGATGATTATGGACATCAATAATAAACTTTAAGTTTCTTTCATCCTGTACCACCTTTGAATGCATTTACTGAAAACAATGAACATATCTTTTCTATTTGTATCTAACTGCAAGGTTATGGAGTACTTAGTTATTTTCATTTAATTACCATAACCTCAGTAATAATTGCACCCACCGTGTATGAACCAATCTTACATGATTGGTAGCTGCCACTGTTTTTTAAAAATGTAACTGCTTTCTCTTTTAAAAAATATAACTGTTTTCATTTTCCATTCTGTGTGCCTAAAATATATTCAAATGGGCAGTTAGGCCAAAACATAATCAAACTCAAGTGACTTGATTGGCAGCACAGAGAGCACACCAAGAATAGCCATCAGAGACATACATGCTTTTGGCAAGTGCTTATTTGTGACGTAAGCAAGATCTGTTTGTTCAAATAAGTGCCTTACTATGCAATGTAAGGCACATGGTGCACTATAGCTGTTTCTATGTTTATCAGCAATTCAGCCATTAAGCTAAGATTCTAAATATGAGCCAGTAGCCCTAGCTGTCACCAGAATTACACAAATGATTCAGGTTTCCAAGAAGAGTCACGCACAAAAAATATACGTGATACCTGGAAGACTGGCCTGGCTTTCTTACTAACATATTAACCTGACCTTTGATCCATTTTTATATTGATAAGATCTGATAACAATCCAATTTCCCAAATTCTCATTTCAAACAAGTACAAACACATTTTGCTTATCAGATCAAGACATTTGCCCTTGGCATGCTATTAACAAAACAAAGCTGGCACACATGGTCACAATAGCCTGCTGTGTCAAGATCAACTTACAAACATGCCTACTATAACAGCTACTGCTTGCTATGTATTTGCACAGCTTAACAGTGCTCTGGAATGTACTCTGGCATACTAGCACAACAGAAGCTTTAATGATAATTCACACTGCATGCTAAAATGATTCCATGCATCTTTGACATCATGAAAAAAGAGGTGTTGATAGAGAAGGGGGAAAAGAAAAATCATTTGAGAGTGGTTGGATTCCCTGCCCTATCAGTTTGAAATATAAGGTACAAGGAAACTGCACACACCCATTCACTGACAACTATTCCCGAAAAAAGGAGTTCAAGAAACCCCGATGTTATGAAGGAGAAATATCCAATATTTCTTTCACATACATCAGAGTTCGCAT
The DNA here is from genome assembly GCA_029282475.1 of Phrynocephalus forsythii. Classification (NCBI taxonomy): domain Eukaryota; kingdom Metazoa; phylum Chordata; class Lepidosauria; order Squamata; family Agamidae; genus Phrynocephalus; species Phrynocephalus forsythii. The sequence continues at coordinate 47,233,792 of JAPFRF010000004.1, forward strand.
GTGACTGCCAGCCATTCTCTTCTTCCTTGTGGAAGAAAAGGAATAAAGTTTGAGATTTAAGTTTGAGAATTCTAAATCTCCTAATTTCTGATAATGATAATGAGAATACTGATAACAATGATAACAACAGTTCTCAGCACTTTACAGAGCATTTCATATACTGTAATCCATACATCTCCTAAAGGTTATAACTTCACAGTGCAGATGGTGGAGCTGATTTTAAAAGATTACTTAAGTTCCCGCAGAAAGTTAATAAATCCTTAAGATATCTGAACTGGTGATTGCATATGTCAATTTTGGTCAGTACATCTTGTATGTATCTCTCTCCACATTACACCAATTTTAATTTTTCCCCATATTATGCAACATAATTAGTTTAAAATATTCTACGTCAGGTTCTTGGTGAACTTAATTGTTAAAAGTCTGTATTCCAGTAAATGGACAGGTAAAAAACTGCAGAGGAAATATAACTGTACACTCTGAAATATTCTCTCATATGAACTTAAGAATAATAACTAAAATATTCTTTATTAACAGAAACACATTTAACTCAAATTTCTAGAATGAGATTTCCAGCCATGGAATGGGTTGCTCTCTAGTCTTGGTTGCTTTTTTCTCTGCAACTCCTCTAGGAAGTGCATAACAGGGATGGAGGATTGCTGGATGGGAAGGACAAAAATTGTTTCCTTCCTTCTGCCTTTCTATTCACAGAATTTTCACTGGATCCAACTTTCTGCTGTTCGTGAGTTTTTTAAATGCAAAATAGGTATTTTGCAAAGGAGGAGCCCCGTGGCGCAGTGGGTAAATGCCTGTACTGCAGCTGAAACTGTGCTCACGACCTGGGGTTCAATCCCAGGTAGCAGGCTCATGGTTGACTCAGCCTTCCAGCCTTCCGAGGTCGGTAAAATGAGTACCCAGCTTGCTGGGGGTGGGGGTGGGGAAACAATGTGTAACCTGTAAACTGTAATTAAACTATAAAACCGCCCAGAGACTACTTGAAGTGGTATGGAGCGGTATATAAACAGAACACTTTGCTTTTGCTTTGTTTTTGTTTTTGTCATTTTAACGTGTTCTGCTTAATGTGATTATTTGAGATGCAAGCACATAACAAACTACAGTTGTAGATTACTGAAAATCCTAGTTTTTTTTTTTTTTTTAAAAAAGGCAAACTCACCTCTGCACACCATAAGGTCTTTCAAGAATAGGCTCTTTAAATGGAGGCGGAATGTGTCCAAAATAGTCAGGATAAGCCACTTCGGAATATTCAGGAACAGACTTTGTATTTTTAACTATCTCGATATAAAGTTCTGGGTCATGGAGTTGTGCTGCATGAGGCACCTCAAGCATCCCTTGCTCCTCCGAAGAACATGAACAGGAAACCTCCTCCTCTTCAGGATCAGGTCCAGAACAGCATAGCTTTCCCAAATGTACAGGTCTCCCTTCAAATAAAACACTTCCACAGGATGGCACGTCTTGAAGAGGCTTATTACACGAAACCTCACTAAGGCTCGTTTTACACTCTTTTTTGTTTGCGGCCCTTGCTGTGTAAGATCGTTCATGTTTGGAAGTGTTTTGCAAAGAAATCTTATCAAAATCTTTAACTATGTCATGGTGTAGGCACTGGCATGAAGACACATTCCTTTGATCACCTTGATTCTGCGGGCTATTTAGACTGTCATCGTCCAAGAGGAGACCCAAGAAAATGGGCCTTTTATTGCAGTCTTCCGTTTGTAGAGGATGACTCTCCTTCACAGGTGTTTCCATTGCATGGTTTGCCACAGGCTGCTCTTCGCCAGCAGTAGGAACAACAATAGGCCTTCCTGGTGTTATGTTGGTTGAAAAAGGCTTTGGTTCCTTGGAGACCAGATCACATTCCTTAATATTTTTTTAAAAGGAAGGGAAAAAAGCAGAGGTTGTTGCTAGCAACACTTAGATATTTGACTTCTATATTGCATAAATAACATCAAAACAATCTAGTCCCTGCCTGGAGGATTTAAATGCCGATGTAGCAGGGGTACTTTTAAGAATACAGAAGGGGGAAAAATCTTTTCAGGGCAGAAGGAGAAATATACCTAAAGGCTGATTAAAAAATGGAGGAAGATGAGTCAACTGCAAGTGAGCTTGTCTGCAGACAAGCAGTATCTGGAAAAAAACAAGGACACAAATGTACTCAGAAGTGAAGACCTTGTACACTGGTGCAGAAATGGACATAGATATATTGTACATTATAAGAATAGCTCGGCTATATCGAGGTTTCAAACAAGATCATGTGGACATTAACAGGAGCGGTCTCTATTCCTGTAAGAAATATTCATTTTTATGCAGAACCATGATGAAACTCTTGTCTGCCCCAGGAAAGAGGGAAAGCATCATGACTCAAAAATATACAGAGGCTCCCTTTAGCTATTATAGATTATAATAAACAACTGCCATGAATTTGTCTTATCTTTTTAAAAAGCCATCACACACAGGAAAAATATTTATATGCACAAGTTAACACAATAAAATTTACTGGATAACAGTGAGTTGCATAAATTGCATGAATGAATTGCATTAATATATGAATTGTATTGTGTTAAGAATTGTACAAATAATTATCTGGTCCTTCTTTCCATAATTTATTTTTCTAGCTGAAAAATTTAGTAAATGTGCCTCAACATTCTCAGAGTATTTATTTATTCCGTTCAGTTATATCCCACCCTTTTCCCACCAGAGAAGGGACAGAAAGAAAGGATGTAATTATAATTCTTTGTTTCTTTCACTGTCAAATCCAAGAAAGCACTCACTGGGATCCCAGGTAGTCTCCCATCCAGGCATAGAGAGGACTCATATATGCCCAGATTGAGCAAGGTGGGTGGACCACAAAAACAATCCATCACCTAAAGAAAGATCTGTTAAAATCTTCTATTTCCTGGCATTAGGAACATGTAAGATGACAAAAGCAAAAATTTACCAGTTGTTACGATTTCATCTTAGCAATTTCAAAAAGAAGAAAAGGGTTTTGGAAAAAGCATGCATTCAAGAAAAAGAAAAAGAAAAAGAAACAAGGAAAGACTACAGAATGGAGCAAGAAGTAAGGTGGACCTACTGTGGCTACTAAGGGCTCCAAGATCAACTTTAGAACTTTAGAGGCAGAAATTCATTTAGAAATGTTCCATGAAACTAGGGAAAAGGAAGATATGGGAGGAAAAAGAGAAAGAGACAGAAGTATAATGGTGCTACCTGGAACTGTAAGAACAAAACAAGTGTAATGGGAAGGCGGAAGGAGAAAAGGCCAACTAAAGGGGGGGGAATCACTCGAAAAAGTTAGAAAGGAGAATCAAGAGCGAGTATCACAGCAAGTAACCGAGATAAAATTAACAGAAGCAGCAGAGACTTCAAAGAGGACAGCTGTGAAGAAATCATTCAGTGGAGAAATCTTTGGTTACAGCGATTTCCATTAACTGAAGGCCACTCACGCAAGGAGTCTTGCAGTAAAGATGAAGGGACAGCAGCAAGAGGAAAAGGAGGTGGTCTAATTGAGTGTTTTTCTTTAAGTGTGGGAAGATAGGTACAGGCCTGAAAGCAGAAGGGAAGACATCAGTGGGCATTGTTACGGAGAAAGAGGAGGGGGTAATCCAGGAAAGTCTCCAAGGAGACATTCTGAGAGATTAAGATTGGCACTTGATATTATACACATATATTTCATGTTAAGTACAGTTATTAAGTCGCTATGTCAAATCTTTATATCTTCTAACTATTACTTTCTTATCAAGTTGCAATCTTGCAAGTTTGAATGCCTACTATATTTCATCAGAATCAACAGCCCCAAAAACCGTGCTTTATCTTGTCCACTCTTCTCATAAAGTAGACATTTCTTAATAAGATACCAATATCTTTACCTGAAAATCCTCTGTAAGTTCTGGGAAAAAGCGTTCATATATCTTCAGATCTTCTAGTGATCGTCCCAATTCTTGCTTTGGTTTCAGTTTGTTGATATCAGTCTCTATATCATCATTCTAGGGAGAGAATCAAGCAACCTATATTATCAAAAACCTTGTAGTACAATACAGTATACGTAACAGGTTTGTAAATAAAATCTTGCAAATACAAGAAGAAACATGACAAACGTTTTTATGACTTAATAGTGGATACTTGCTGTATTTGCATAAAATGCTAAATCACAATTTAGAACTGTATCCCTGAATATAAAAAGCCCATGTGAGGGACAAAGCATTCTCTACTTCCTTTTCTGCCTCCTCATGGCGGAGATGGAATAAACAAGGATTCAGATTGGTTCTCTACTAGGTATCAGAATTCTGGTAGTTATGAACTTGTCTTGTTTAAATTAAATTGCTTATATTAAACAATGGTTTTATTATCTTCATATTAAAACAAAATCAATATGCACACATAAAGTGGAAATCTAGCTTTTGTCTGCTCCTAACTGCAGGAGTTTGGGATCACTGAGGTAAATAAGAAATGGTTGGTACTCAGTTAAACGGAACAGAAATTGAGATGTTTAGGTTTGTTTGCTAGAATTCAGCAAGTTTGTAGAAGACTACACTCGAAACACTGATTCATACTTGTCTACAGATCTAGATTAGTTTTGGCAACATTTCCCTTTATTATTTTAACATGTCTCTGCATCTTAGGATTAGCATGTTTATGGTTTTGAAACATGATACACAGACAAGTAAATTTTCAGTTAAAATATTTTCTGAATGGTATTACCAACCTTATAATGTTGATCTATGTAATCTTCATTGTCATTTTCAAGTTCAGATTCTGTCTCGGTGTCGTCATTGTCATCACTTTCATCTACTACGTCATCCACTGTGATATAAAATGCTCTATAAGTAGGGCAGATGTACGTTTTCTACAACATGTACATCCCAGAAAAGAAATGATCATGTGAAATTTTTCACTCACTAGCTGACATCTAATACTACATAAAAATTAAAATTCCACGAGGCTAGTCCCTCCATATTAAACTGCAGATTTTTTTCATGGTACAAAAAGACATCTATGCCAAACTTTTCACAGAAAAATGGCAAAATCTACTAGTAGGACTCTAGCATTTTATAACACACCTGTGCAAAGACAGCCTCTCCGCAAAGACTCTCATTCACAGAATCAGATTTGTTGGTGGTCTGGGGTGAAGGAGAATATTTAACACCATGTGGAGTCCAATTTCATAAATGGAAACCCCGGCTCACAAAAGACATGGCTATCCAAATGTTGGCAAGTGTTCCTTGCCTCTTAATCTTTTCAATAGTGTCCCTCAACTGCTGGTGGGGTGGGGAAAGGCATTCTTCTTGGCCTTACAGAACTACTGGGGTCAAGAGATATTTTCATCTCTTTCCATAGGTGTTTCTCTTGATCCAAGCCAAAATTAACAGAATCATCCACAGATTACGTAACCATATTTTACTGAAGGTCTGACAATTGTAAAAGGTCTTTAATATCAGCACAGCCATTTGCAAAAACTATCAACTGCCAAATATCTCAAGCCAACCTAACAGCTACTGGCAAGAAGGGATGAGCCACGCATGCAGCTTCCACAGTGCTGCCGTGGGCTATTGATTTGTTGTTCTCCTTCTAAATTTAGAGCCAGAAGCATAAATAATCAAAATTGAGAAAGGAAAAGCTGTGCCAAGTTTGCATAATGGTTCTATGTAATGAATATTTTCATGACAACTGTACCAAGAGTTCACTCTTTCTGCTGCTTGTCCTGAGCTGCAAGAGTCAACTATACAGGAACAGTAATTGACAGTAATAATGCAATCCACAAAATGGAAATGGAAAAAGGAGAAGCAGCATGGAAAAACATAAAAAGAGGTAGACAACTACAGCCTGAACAGTAATTTTTAAGACTAGGACAAACAAGAATGTGGCTCCTAATGACAGTCAGTCTCATTTTCTTACACAACAATTGTTTGCCTCTGAAAAAGAATATAACCTGTAACACACAAATGAGACTCCTTTTCACTTCCTTTAAATGCCAAAATGTCACCACACATTGCTAGTCCCCAATGGGTACAGCTATCCATGGTCAACTTGAAGCCTAAGACGATTTTCTCAATCATTACAATAACCGTTGCATGAGCCCTAAGCCTAACCCTCTACTTCTCTCATACACCAACAACACTGTTTTAACTTTTGAAATACTAGGTCCATTAAAATCATTTTCTATAGCAATCAACTTCATTAAGGGTTTCAAAGAACTTCAAAAGGCAACAAATTGATTAGGTTTTATTATTATGCAAAGAAAAGTCAGATTTCTTAGCTTTCTGTCTGACTTTCAGTGATTCCCTCTTTTTATTGCTGCCTTGGTTAAAATATATTACAATGTTTAGAACACTCCCTGCCTCCAGAGACACCTTCAGGAGAGAACATGGAGCTACCATGGAGGAAAGAAAAACAAGCATTGTTTGTGCAAGTTGGCTTCTATTTGCAAAACTAATGCACAGAGACCACTGGGTCAAGCAAAATTAATGTGAAATTTGTTTTCAGTTCACTAAATTATCATTTTACTGTTTCATTTAAAAGATCAAAATGAAAATGGGGGGCTCTAATTTTGATCTCTGTTTTTTACACAAAGGCAAATATTCCCTTACAAAATCGAGTATAGCTTTAAAAGAGCTTTAAGTTCAAGTAGATAAATAGGTACCGCCGTAAAAACTGGGAAGGTAAAACCGAGTTTCCTTGCAGCCATGCCGGCCACATGGCCACGGACTTGCACAACACTGGCTCTTCGGCTTGAATATGGAGATGAGCACTGCCCCTAGAGTTGGGCATGACTAGCACATGTGTGTGAGGAACCTTTGCCTATTTTTTTTTTACCTTAAAAAGATTATATATCAAAACGTGCAGCTTTAGGATTTCAGGAGTGCAAATAAAAACAAGTGGGCAAATTTAGCCTTCTATATCCATAAGCATTACTTTAGTGTTCGTATTTGACAACAAATACAAACAAGATCGTTATGTTTCAAAAATAACTGTACCTTCAGGAGGCAAGCTATACAGCTGGTACACTGGTCCATTAACAGGGATAATGGGCAGTTGAAAATGGAAAGCACTTTTAATGGTTGGTAGTGGAAGACGGTTTTTTGGATAACATTTTCTCATGATCAGACTGGAAGTATTGACTAGTGGATCAAGAGTTCTTACAGCAAGGCACTCCTATTACAACAAAGAAATCATGATCAAATCAAGTACCGCACCTTAAATATTTTACTGTTTATGAACTATGACTTTACTGTGTTATTAGTAGGTCTGTGAACTTTTAAGGACTCACGTCATCTGATAAAGGAACATTTGACACATTTATTAATAGTAGCAAACAAGCTGAAATATTGTCCCAATATAGGCATCTTCTTCTAGAAGGCTGCTTGAATATATCAACAAAAATTGCTGCCATATTTTAGAGTGGAAAATTATGAGCAGGTTCTGCAGTGGAAAACTTAGTGGTAATAATATCTCTGTGTGGAAAGCTACAGTTTGAAGGCTCTCCATGCAATTCAGAACACTGGAAAGTTAGGATTCATGATTGCACTGAAAGCCTCTGAGCATAAGAGTTGCTGTCCATGCAGAAAGTGATGACAGAGAAGGGAAGAGGCTAGCACACACTCCTCCTTCACTCTTTCAGATTAACCCTATTTTGAACATCTAAATCAGGGCTCCTAAACCTAAGGCCCCGGGGCCGGATGCGGCCCCCCAAGGTCCTGAATCCACCCCCTGGGACCAATTGCAACCCCCTCACCTACCCCGTTTTGTGAGCTAGCCAGCCTCCGCAGCTGCTTTTGGACTGTGATCCGGCCCCCAGTGGTGTCTGGGTGGTGGTGGACCAGCCCGCTGTTTGAAAACTTTGAGGACCCCTGATCTAAATAGAATAATATTGAACTTATATGGTACCCATCTTTTGACCTGGGAGCTCAACAGACTGGAGAAACATGAACAATGAAGCAATATATAATTAACAATAAAGAGACTATATTGCCAGCGTCCAATGAAGGATAGGACCCAACTTTACTAAAATCACCTTGCTGAATGACAGATTAGAGGGATGCCATTCAGTTGAAGCAAATCAACATTTATTGTGTGCATGGGCTATCTGCTTCTTAAGAGATAACATTCCAATGTCCTTTTGCATTACAACTTCCTACTAAGTATATGAAATACTGTTCAGCCCCCAAAACACCAGCACTTGTACTACAGAAACAGTCTGGAGTCTACTTTCAGTTTTGACCTCAATTCTAATGCTATCTTTAGCCACACTTTAAGCAAAGATGCACAATATTTTACCAGTTTACCACTGCCCATTAATGGATATGATTAAAAGGAACTTGTACTAGTTCTTTTGATAAGCCCTGCACAATAGATGAGCTGTAGCCCAGGCATGCCCAAACTTCGGCCCTCCAGATGTTTTGGACCACAACCCCCACAGTCCTTTGCCATTTGCAATCTAAGCTTAGAATTCTGGGAGTTGTGGTCCAAAACATCAGGAGGGCCAAAGTTTGGGCATGCCTGCTGTAGCCCCCTCAGCTTTGCCCTTATACACTCTTTTTTAAAATAAAAACACCCTTTATATTATTTGGAACATGCACCTATCCTCACAATTGATAGCTTAACTGGGCAGAAACAGCTGCAGAATGGGCAGTCCAGAAAATTCCACATTGCTGTGATTTTCCTTAGATCATCACATAAGTCAATGGAACTAAGAATTTAACATTTTTCAAGATTTTAGCCATAAAGCATATTTCTATGTCATCCGAGTAGCCCATAATATACTTAACTAGACACTGATATCAAAATACTCTCATAAAAACTTACTTGTGAAGTGTTATACAGAATTTTCATCCCATTGACATCAAGGAATGCTTTCCGTCCCAATTTAATGTTTGTAATACTTTTAATACACTGCAAGATTCCCTTGCGTATCAACATATGTCTATGCCGGCTATCGTGACGGTGCCAATCAATGTAAATTGTTAAGAGCATTTGGATGTAGCCTCTGTCTACAGCTCTCCTTGCATTTGTTTCTTGTGGGAGGGAAAGATATAAAAGTCATCAACAAACTCTCAAACAACTAAGAAGTGCCAAGCAGGAAAAAAATCAAATAAACAAATTTTACTTCTGCTGTCTGACAGGAAAGCAATCCAGCACCAATCCTGGCCCTTTGAGAAACATACCAGAGTGTATGTCTTAATGTCTTGTTTTCTTACTATAGGAAAATCAAGAGAACCAGGCAATGGGGAAAACGTTTAAAAACAAGTATTGTACATGGACTAGCTATTAAAAGATGCCTGAAATCACAAATTATACTGATATAAGAACTGTCTGAGGAGATTCATATATAGAGATGGAACAAACCAGAAAAATAACATGTCGGGGTGGTTTGTGTCTACCCATGAGCCACCCATGAACCCCAGGGGAAAAAACTGGTTTACAATTTGTTTGTTTTTTCAGGTTTGTGCCTGGCCAGAGGGTGACCTAAATGCCCCTGCCCCTTCTCCTCTGCCCTACCCCGTTGCCTCCCTACCTGCTGCTCCCTCCCCCTCCTTCTCTTCCTTCTCCACTGCCACCATCTTCAAAGACTGTGGCTTGGTGCTACTTCTAAGAGCTGGGCCTGCTGTCTCGATGCATGTGCTGGACTATCAAGTGATGGGAGAGGGGAGGGGAGGGAAGGGCCAATTTTCAGCAAAATAGGATCCTCAAATAAAATAATTTATTCAGGGTAACATCTTGGTCCGTGGCCGGCTTTATTCATACACAAATCTGTGCTCAGAGTTCTACTTTCTGGGTGGCTCAGGAACAGGTTGCACACACTATCTTCCTAGCCTACATCATAGCGTTATTGGAGGTTAACAAAGAAACTGCAACAACAATATACATTTCTCTTAGTTACATGGGGAAAGATTTAGAATGATAGAAACTCCTATTTTGAACCACCACCCTCACCTAAAGCAGTTGCATGAACATGGTCTAAAGCTGGTTGCAGAGTTATAACGATAGAAATGCAATAGTTAAATGTGCAATAACAAATTGCAAGTCATGATCAATTTAATCACTTGGATTTATGGTTGAGCACCAAGTTGTCCAGGCTCAGCAATTCATGTAAAAACGTTCTGATTAGCAACCATTTGCCACTTCAAATCACACTAAATTGCCCTGGAAGCAGTCTAACTCTGCAACAAGATTTAGCCCATGGTGAACACTGAGGAGAGCCAGTTATGATTCCAGAGTGTGGATAAAAGATCAGTGCTGCTTCCACCCACTATGTTCACCACCATGAAAGGGAATGTATCAATGCTGTCTAACTGTATTATATAATCTACAATGTTAATTTTCAGTTTTCACTCTCTGCGATGGTCAAGCAGAATAATTTATCAAATTTTGTAGGCTCTAAAATGATTTTAATAAAAAGTGGCACTACATACTTACTTGATTTTAGCAATGCAGCAAGGGTGTCTAAAGCAACCCTGTGAATACAAAAGAAAAAAGAAAAAAGGTGGGAAGATAAAAAGACAAGCCAAAGACATTCTAGCTTGTAGTTAAGCAAACCAGTGATTGACAGCACTGCAGTTCTAACTTACATCTTGAAAATCCTATGAGAAGTTGATGATAATATACATTCAAAGCATGTTTGTTTTTAGATCACAGAATCTCTTTCTCATAAAGGAGCACATATATGCAAAATACAGATACTTGTGTATAGTAAAGGCTAAAATTACAATCATCATCATCACCAGTTTCAGTTTCAGTTTCAGAACCTTTATTGGCATAAAAACTATGCAAAGCACTAATGAACATATAGTAGTAAACATATATTGGAGGGTATCCAGAGGACACTGTTAGATATCAGTAGTGTGTGGCAATCTAATGTAACACCTCTGGATGATGAGATGGAAGTATCTTGCAATTATTGAAGAAAGTGCCCCCCCCCAGTAAGAGCTATATTTTGCCCAGGTTGTCACAACTGGGGTGGGAAAAAAGAAAAGCGGATAAGTAATGCTATCAGATATCCTGGTACAAAAGTGCAATAAAACACCAGATGTTACAATGTTTCGACCTCTCCCTGGCTGCAGGGGCACACTCTCAATTCTGTGGGCAATTCCCCAAATCTACCCAGCAACGTAGACAGTTACTTCACATCCACTCTCGTCCCAGGAGGAAGTTCGTTGCGTGTTGATGTCAGTTGCAGTCACGTGGTCTTCTTGTGGTTCTGTCCCTGTCCCCGTGTACGCACGGGCGTGATTGATGATACTAGCATGACTGTTTCCACGTGTCCTTGTTCCGTGATGAGATGTGAAATTCCATGCCTTTGTTCTCCGGGGTTTTTTCAACCCGGCCTTCCGTTTTTCGATGTTTCAATTCTCTGAAGCCTTGCCTTCAATGTGTTACAGAGAGCTAAGTTTGAGGCATTTGTCTTTTAATCTCTATGCACTGCGTTGCTGACTCCATAGAGAATGTACTGGTGAACAGCACTTCGCACTCCTGCCACTAGATGGAGAATGGCACGTTGTGGGAGGAGACTGACCTCACGGGCTCTCATATTGGAACGAGAAGCGAGAAGAGGAGATTCCCAAGGCCAGGGAGGGGAATCTCTCAACCCACTTAGATTGCAGTTCAGGGGGAGTGGTCGGGACGAACTCCCTTCGTCCCGCAATGGACGTGCGGTTACATTTTTTCGTACCGGTCCCCAGCGGGACCGCGAACAGCAATGAGATGGACATGAAATATCAGCCTAACTGGAAGACATAATATTACACCTGACAAGGCTGAATGCCCAGCGATAAGTAATAAGACAGTGATGGTGAACCTTTTAGACACCGAGTGCCCTAAGTGTGATTCAAAACCCACTTAATTTTTCACAAAGTGTCAATACAGCCATTTAACCTGAATTGCTGTGAAGAGCCAATGTCAGGTGCACACAGAAAGGGCTCTGAGTGCCACCTTTGGCACCCGTGCCATAGGTTCGCGAACATTGTAAGGACTTGCCCCTCAGTATCCCAAACACTAGTTTTATATGGAATACCTGTGATGAGGGAAATGAGCCAAACAAATCTGGTGACAGACCCAGAGTCTTGATTTTCTTAATAAGTAGGGCCAGACCCTTTTGGAGAATGTTGTCAGAAAGCAACACTTGGAATAGGATATCTTGGACTGAAAAGAAACAAATTCTGACCCAGATTTGGAGAAATATATGCCAAGCCAGAGCCTCAAGCCTGTGTTGGCCGGCTTCAAGGCATAAGGTTGCATATGGAACTCAGCAAGGCAGATTTTATACAAAACACTGATTGCACCCTTTCCCCAGAGCTGTGGAATGCAGGCACCCAAACGGGAATACCATAAAGAAGCTCTGCAACTGATCTAGCATTGAAAATCTGCAATGCGACAGGAATGTATGAGTTGCGCCAAGTAAAGTGGAAAGGTAGGAGAGAGTGCTGAGAGTTTAGCTGACTTAACTGCTGACTATGTGTTGCCCAGGTGTGTCTATAATGAAAAACGACACCCAGATACTTGAACTCTTTAACCTGCTGGACGGCATTATCATTAAAGGTCCAGAGAAAAGGCTCCATGACTTGCCAAACACCATGATTTTGGATTTGGCAAAACTTAATTGAATAGATAACAAACAGTCGTGGCAACCGCTGACTAATCACTTTAGGTCGACTCTAGTGTGGGGCAGAAGAACCATATAATAGGATTTATTTTATTTATTTATTTATGGCCAATGGCCAAACTGGACAGATATAGCAACAAAATACATAGCATCAATGTGTATTCCATCATAGTATTTCAATGAGTACATAAAATTGGTACATAAAATTGGTAGATAAATAGGATTAATATAATAGGATTGGAATTTGTATAGAACCCAATTTGGGGCTGTGGCCATTGATGCTACTATATAAGAGTGGGGTGAGATCATTAATGAGTAGGTTAAAAAGAGTTGGTGCCAGGACGCAACCTTGCTTTATTCCTGTGTTGAGATTTTTATGCAACAAGAAGAGCCTGCATGAAGTTTTTGAATTAAAAAAAAAGCAGCCTCCTGTCAATAACCAGCCTGGACAGTTTCAGCCATAAGACATCCCTATGAGAAGTTGATAATAATATGCATTCAAAGTATTTTTGTTTAGTAGGCCACAGAATCTGTTCTCCATAGAGAAGCATATACAGTGGTACCTTGTATAAAGGAATTAATTTGTTCCAAATGAAATTATGTTAAGCAAATTTTCCTTTATACAAATTCCCATAGGAATGCATTGAAAATGGAGTAATCCCATTTTATGTTGTACGGATTATCCCCATAGGTGATTATGTTAAGCAAATTTCCCCTATCTCCGGAATTTTTATGTTGTACAAATTTTATGTTATACAAGCTGTTTGTTATACAAGGGTCCACTGTATATGCATAATCCAGATACTGCTGTATATTAAAAGGTAATAATTACAATCATCATCATCACCATCTTAGAACTACAGAACTGGAAATGACATCATGGATCGAGTCCTGCCCTGACAAGGAGCCACAGTAGGGATGGCCAGGGGTGCCTTTGCACAGATGAAACTAATGAGCTAGCTGTGCCAATTTCTTGAGATATCTGACTTGGCCAGGGTGACACACGCACTAGATACATCCTGGCCGGATTACTGTATATGGAGTACAGCTCAATTGTTAACTGGGGCTGGTTACAGGGAACATATAAGTAGCTCCACTGGCTGCCGATCCATTTCCAGGCACCGGCTTTAAACTATAAAGCTATAAATGGCTTAGATCCAAGCTATCTAAACAACATTACCCCGTATGATCCAGCACTGCATTTAGGTCATCAGGGGAAGCTTTTCTCTCTGTACTGCCACCTTCACAGGTGCATTTGGTGGTTATTTGCAAGAAGGCATTCTCTGGAACTCCCTTCCAGGGAAAGCTAGGCTACCCTCGTCTCTACTGTCCTTCCACAGGCAGGCCAAGATTTTTCTCTTCAGGCAGGGTTTTCCTCAATGACTGTTGGATTGGAAGGTTTTTTTAAATGGATTATTATGCTTCGTTTTAAATATGTTTTAGTACTATTTATGCTCTTACTACTATTTTATTATTATACTTGCTTAATTATTTTTTAATATTTGTACATTTTAATCTTGTTTTTAGCTTTTAAATACTTTTCTGAAGTAAGCTACATTGAGTCCTTTCAGGAAAGGCAGAATACAATGTTTTGCATGCATGTATGTATGTATGTATGTATGTATGTATGTATGTATGTATGTATGTATGTATGTATGTATGTATGTATGTATGTATGTATGTATTATGCCTGAGAAGGGTGCTAGCAGTGCTTATTTTAATTTCCTGTTTGTCTGTCGTATTGTATTGTGTATTGACACCATTTATTGTATCTTGTATTGTATCTTGTATTGTACCCTGACCATTGCTGCACTGGTCAGATTGCTGGAAGCCGCCCAGAGTTCCCTTGGGAAGATGTATGTATGTATGTATGTATGTATGTATGTATGTATGTATGTATGTATAAATAAATAAATAAATAAATAAATAAATAAATAAATAAATAAATAAATAAATAAATAAAAACCCCAAACTCTGTCTCTGCAGTTAAATGCATAAACTATGCTGAAATTAATATGTCAGTATTTAAGGTGCCATAAGTCTTTTCTTTTGTGTTCATGAAATTGAATTCAACTTTCTCAGTATCATGTCATTTCATCAAATAATATTTATTTTCCTTATAAATTACAAACTCCTTACTTTGAATGTAATATATACTAAGTTTAAAATCCATAATGGTCACAATACTAAAAAAACATGCATACCTTAGAATATATTCAATATTCTACTCACTTCATAAGGCCTGTATTCTTCTTGCTAAAGGGACCAATTATCTTAAATATCAATTCCACCACTCCATTCTTACCCAAAGAGACAGCATTTACAGCTGAAAATAAAAGATCGCATTTTTACTCTGAAGTGCAGATACCAATGTGAATGTTTGCATTTAAAATACAACAAATCAAACCAAAACAGCTTTATTTATTTGCATTGTGCTGAAGCATGATAAAAAAAATAACCAAGTCAAAATTTGGTCAATAGTTGGATGGAATCTCGGTTAATTGCTGTATGACCAATCTTGATCAATGGCTGTATGGAAAGGCACAGGGAAGTTCCAGGGAACTAAACGCTTATTCAGCAGCAGTGGAAAACCTCTGGCACATGGGCCAGACCTGGCCTGCATTGGACCAAAAATATCATGTTGATATTTTATTGCAGGCACATTAATGAAACCATCTATTTCATTTCATTTGTTCCCTAGCTACTCTCACAGCCTTAGAACATAACTCTGCAGTTAACGATATTTTCACAAGTCTGATGAAGGTTAAATGGATAAGGTTTAAGTGCAAGCCACTTGTATATGAAAAGAACTGTTACACATGCACTAGTCAAGCATCTTTAACCATTTACTTCTGAGGCTGCTGGTGAGGCAATGCTATTTTTTTCTGAATATCACTCAAAAAGTGGGAGCAAGCTATAGGATCTCCACTCCTCTTCCTGTTATGAATTCCCTTCTTCTTTAATTACTATCAGCAGTGTGTAGATGATGGCTAATACTAACAAGGAGTGTTCACCATGAGAATCAAGATTAGTATTAAGCTGCTAATAACGCAACATAAAACTGTGAATAAATCTCACAAAATCCTTCTCCTTCAACAGATGCTGAAAGGTCACTGAATCCATTGCCTGGTTGTCCAATGGCATAATGCCTAGCTCAGATGCATCACACCATACTGGATGAATATGAAATGGACCTCCAGAAATACAGTATATGAGTCAAGTACTGGTAACAAAGAGATAGAGCCCATGCACCTAAAATTATAGGCAAGTTATGTGTTGTATTTGTTACATTCCTGACCACATAACACAGCCTGTGCATCTATTTTATTGTACTCAAATATACTAGTTTTCAATGCTAATATTATGCAGACCGTTCTTTTATCTTGCACCTACATATGCAGAAATATATTAAGAGAAAAATGTTATGGTACTTACAATTGGTTGAATACACTCGTAACACCTGGAGACAAGGTAGTATTAGTCTTTGATTCTGCAAGTTCTGTTTCACTATATTCAGAGTTATATTTAAAGCACCACTAATCCTGGCTTTTACTCCAAATTTTTTATCTGGAAATTCAAGGGAGACAAAAACATTTAACACAGATGCAAACTGCAATTTAAGATATACAGAATTAATTGAAAATAGGCATGGGATTTGTGCATTTTTTAAAGTTTAGATCTCAGAATTTGCCAGCTAGAATTCTGGAATAGCTGCCAAAGAAAGAAAGAAAGAAAGAAAGAAAGAAAGAAAGAAAGAAAGAAAGAAAGAAAGAAAGAAAGAAAGAAAGAAAGAAAGAAAGAAAGAAAGAAAGAAATCAAAGCCCTAAGAGGACATTTTCAGTTTAATGAAGTCTCTGTCAGGTGCCATTTTCTTCCAATGAAGAAGCAGAAAATGTGAGGAAGTGGCAAAGCTCAATAGGAGCTATAAAGGATTAGGGGACCAGTGGCGTCTCTATCCATTGGACTCTCTCTACGTTGTATCTCCCCCCCAATTATTATTCCATGTGGTAGGGGAAACACACACACACACACACACACACACACACACACACACACACACACACACACACACACACACAAACTAGAGTGTATCCTGCCACAGAACAGATATCACTCGGGACAGAGCCATCATTATTACGAAGGACATAAAGCTCTGAGGTGGTCTTAGTAAGGATGGAGAAGTCCCCCAGAATTGCAGTGACAGGGACTCGAGTGACTTCTTCCAGATTGACTGGGCTGACTCAGGAAAGGAAACTGTTTCATTTCTGAATGGATGGTATACGAAATCCCTACTCTCTTGCAGAAAGTCACCATCAGTTGTACAAACTCAAATGCAAAATGCTACGGTATACAGAACCTGGTTGACAGGGATTGAATCATAACAGACTAATGCCACTCTGCTGTCATATCCCAGATATTTCCTGTTCTATAGCACAGAGAATCCAGAAAGACGGACCTGAAAGAGTTCAACCCATTTTCCCCAATTCTATCCAGGCAGTTCCTTGTACTTTGGGCCATGTTGGCACTTTCATCCAGGATCAAGTCTGGGTGGATGTTGTTTACCCACTCATTGATACAGCATTCAGCAGCACTATTCTGAATCCTAGGGGTGTGACATGAAGACTATACAGGCTATCATTGTACAGTATAGGAAGAGATTCCATCCTAACCTCTACTGAATTGAATGAGTTTAGTCATACTGTATAGTCTGGTACTTGAAATGTCCCATGCGGAGCTCTTGCTCAATGGAATAGCAGTCAATCTCAGAAGCCCTACATTAACTCTTTAGTAACATGCACAACTTAAAGCCAGTAGTTCTGCCTTCAAGTTTGTGCAATGTTGCAGTGATAACAAGCTCATTCAAATACGGTAGCAGTCTGCATCAATTGGGTCTTGGATTCACTTTATTTTGCCCAGCTTGTTCATCATGTGAATCCCATTGGACAAGCGGTTGAATACAAGCCATCGACTGCTTATTTTCCATTAGATCGTTGTTATCCTTTCCCCTACCTCCAACACAAAATCCAAACCTACTATGTATTTCATCCTGAAGGCAGAGAAATTGAAGACCAAGTGAGAAAGGGGAACATCCTTATTTACTGAGGCACAGCTGCAGTAAATTATCACAATTTTTAAGCATCACATGTAAACACTATGCCAAGTGTTCAAAAAATGACATGACAGAAACAAAATAACTGCAGGTGTTCATACTTCTACAAACAGTGTACTGTTGTGTCTCTTGTGCTGTCATCATTCACTCAAAGAAGGGAGATGAGGCTGATAGAACAAAAAAGTGGGCACTGAACAGCCTGCTGCTGTTACAGAAAGTACAGTACTCCCCCGTCATATTGCAATTCATATACTGCAGTCCCGCTATATTGCAGGACTGCAGTATATGAAGGCACAGGTGGGCGGCACTGGGCCTTAGGCAAGCTGTGTGGGCCTCTTTGGGGCCTTCTGTAGTTATCCCAGGCCTGGCATTGTCCTGAACAGGCCTCTAATGGGCTTTCTGAGCCTGTTACAGGTTCCAGAAGTGGCTTCCGGTGGTCTCAAAGTCACTTCCAGTTCACCAGAATCCACATCTGGAGCCTCCAACAGGCTTCCCAGGCCTGTGGCAACTACAGGCCCCAGAATTGGCTCCTGGAGGCCCGGAAGTCACTTCTGGGGCCTCTGACAGGCCTGAGAAGCCTGTCACAGGCCCGTTTGGGGCAGCACCAGGCCTGGGGCAAGTGCAGGAGGACCCAAACAGCCCCCACCACCACCACCATGACCTGACTCGGAGATAAAGGCATCTGCATAATACAGATTTTCCTTTATCGTGGGTTGGGTCGGAAACATAACCCCTGCGATAAGCAGGGGAATACTTTATAGCCTATATACTTCACTGTAATCAAAAGTGTGAAAGATCCTTGCCCCGAGATGACTGAAAATCAGTAATAAATCTTTCCCATTTTCAATGCAAAACAAATCATGTCATAAGTGAAGAAACTGCCAGACGCAATCACCATTTAACCAGTTCTATTCGGCAATCCACCTGCTACCTTTTGTACTAGCTCACTTTTCAAGAAGTCTTCTCATACATAGAACATTTCCTTTAGAAGTTTTAAATACCCATCCCTGAATGCTGGGCTTTTTGCTGAATATGTCTGTTTTTAAAGTATAAATGTTTTTAGTCATTCAATGTATGCTTAATGACGGTCATATTTTGAATTGTTTTTTTAATTTTAATGTATTGTTTTTTTAATGTTACCCCTTTTAACACTGTGAACACCTTGCATCTCCTCATCAGGAGAAAGCTACATATAAATGAGACAAATAAATAAAATTAAATTAAAAAGTTACCAATGCCTGGGTTAGCATCAGCCAGGCTCTTTCTGTGCTTGTTATATTTAACTGTGGAGCAAGACAGAATCCAGGGCTCCTTTGTGGCTGCAGAGGCAATTATGGGGCTCTTCATTTATTTCACTAGGAATGTTTATGCGTAAGATACAAAATTTCTTCTGCTTGCATAACACTATGTCATCATAACTGATGGCAGCTTCTATGAGTTGAACAAAGCCCGACTCCCTTTTACCACATCCCAAACCCTGCTGCCTTTGCACCTTTTAGCACCCACCTATTAATTATGTCAGTATAAAGTCAGCACTCTTCTAGGGCATAATTTAGCACATAATTCAAGAAGTCCACAGTGTGCACTTTTCTGTCCAGCACAACGAACATTGCAGCTATAAGAGGAATGCGTTTAGACTCTGCTAACCTTTTGGGCCGACTTTTGCAAGAAGAGAATGAAGTAGAACCATTAAGTCTTCGTTTGGCGGGGATTCTTTGCTGACATTCACAAGCAACTGCAACAAAATCTGTGACCCTCCTCTAGAAACAAGAACACTTGTTCGGCGGCTACTCCCTGGAAATAAAATATTAGCTATAAGCACAAATCCCAAGACAGACGTTTTTATCACACAGTCACCCTCAATTACATTTAAAAGGCCAGGGAGAATACCCATTCTCTTGATGTCAGAAAATACAGACTGTGTTTTAAATTATGTGGGATCATAAAAAATAAATATTTTGAGCAAAGGAACTATAAACTCAGGTGGGCACTAAAAGTTACAGTTTAATATGAAAACTTACCTACTGCAACCAGTTCAATTAAGATATTTAGTATATTCAGGGTAGTCTGGAGATCTCTAGTATTCTGAAATGATTTAATATTAAACAATGATTTATATGTATCACACATAGCATATAAAATGCATATATCTAAGGATATAAAACTTACAGTGTACCATTAAAAAGTGTTCATAAGGGTTAACATTCGCACTGCAACAATTCCTCTTTCTAAATCAGATATACAAAAGTAAACACAGAGATATTTTATATATTGAAAAATATGTTTCTGTCTGTCTCTAATGTCAATGGGATTTTAAAAGAATAAACTTTGGCTACATTATGTTCTAGATTTTTAAAGAAATCCATACTAGTCAAATAAACACAACTGTTTATTATTTAAAATACATTTAACACATTATCAACAAGTACTGCATGTAAGGATCTAATTCCTTTTTTTAAAAAAGTCAATAAATAAAATCCAACAACTCTGACAATCAAATTTTCAAACTGTGCAAGAAATTTAAATCACCATGGCTCCTCTAATTGGGCATATATTTAAAATATGTTTACTAAACCACACACATTACCTCTAAAGTTGTGAGAATAACCTCTATTCCTGTTGAACCTTTGGCAGCCATTTCCTTCCTGATTTTTTCTGAAAGTTAAAGATGTACTTTTTAAAAAATATGAAAATATTAAGAAAATGATTTCAAACATGGATGGGCTGAAATGTGTGGAAACTACTACAGCAGTACTAAGAATACAAAAACAACACCAAATTAGCTAACGGTAATACTGAGATAACTGGTTGCCAGCAGCACTCTAATATTTTGTTGCATGTCTCGCAATTTCTTTAACACAGGGCTGACCAACTTTGAACAGCCTGCGGGCTACTTTCACCCGCCAGACATTCCTGAGGTCCACTTCCTGAAGCATGCACACGTGTGCTTTGCTGATGCTCTTGAACCCAGAGAGGGGGTGTGGCACGGCAGCGAAGTAGGACTTAGAAGGGAAGTGGCGGTGGTGATCTGCTGCTACTGCTTGCCTTTGAAGTTTTGTGGGCTGCGCAAAGAAGCTGGGAGGAGTAAAGTGCAGGTGGCAAGGGGGGAAGAGTGTCAGGTGTTTCTTTACTTCTTGGTTTCTGTGTCCACCTGCCCACCTGTTCCCTCACTCACCCGCCTGCTGCTTGCCCACCCACCCGCTTGCCCACCCACTCACCCGCGCACCCACCCACCAACCCACCAGGGTTCAAAAGCACCGTGGCCAACACCGCAGAACAGGCGGCTCCGGCAGCCGAGATGGTGGTGGTGGCAGTGGCTTGGTAGTGCTGAGTCCGGTGGAGGACAGGCGGCACACGTTCGTCGGAGCAAACCAACAAAGTGCGGATGCCGAGCGGAGGAGCACTCACTGACACCCCCGCCAGCCCTGCCCGTGGGACTCGGGGAAGGGAACTGCCGTCACCAGTTCCCCTTTTGAGGCGCTCGCTGGTGCCGCCTAGCCCTCCACAAAGAGAAAGGCAGCTGGGCTGGGCCTCACGAGGGTGCCTCCAAACACTGCTGCTGTTCCATAAGTTCCCCAATGTTCCTAAAAAGTGTTCTGGTATGGGGCACTCAAGCGCTCTGGGAGCCCATCCTTCAGCTCCCTGCACACACCCCGCCATGAGCAGCCCCTTCTGCTCCTCCTTCCCGGGTGAACAGCACATGATTCCTTCTTGAGGTAGAGAGCGGGAAAGAGCGCCAGGCATTTCTTGCCCACCCGCTTGCTCGCCTGCCCGTTTGCCTACTACTGGGAGGCTGGCAGGGACCTGGCAGGCAACTTCTGACAGCATCACAGTTGACAAGTTGCCCGCGGTCAACATATTGTGCAGGCGTGCTTTAACAGAAAGAGCTACTTTGTTTGACTTTCCCACACAGTTCTGCCTTTGGTAAAAACTCCTGTAGGAATAATCCACATTCCTCTCACTGCTCAGAACTTGCAAATGGCCTGTGGTCCCTTTTTTCTAATCCACAGCTCAGGAGCTCACCGAGAAGAGAAAAAATACCAAAAACATTTAGATTAAGTGTCTTTAAACTCAGTAGTTAAAGCTCCATAACTGGGTGAAAAGGCAATCAATGCTACCTGTAGAGAAATAGTAACTGAAGTATGCTTCTTTTTATGTTTGTGAAAGCAGGCCTGAATTAACCATTAGGCAAAATAAGCATGTGTTTAGGGCATCAACAAGGGAAGGGGCACCTCAGAGGATTTTTAGTGCTAGTTTTTGCATGGACCAAGGAGCAAATGGTGCACTCTCTTTAACAAACCGCATCCATCCATCCCTCATCCTTGGCTCTCTCCCTCAAGAGCCTCAGGAAAACCACCCATCTATCTAAAGTAACTGAGTACAAACCAGTAAAAATTAAAAAGTATCAAAACTAATGTTTTGAGTAAAATGATTGACCATTATCATCATCAATTGGTATTCATTTCTTTGTTCAGTATTTTAGGATGCTGGGTGGGGATAACTATTTATTTATTTATTTATTTATTTATTTATTTATTTATTTATTTATTTATTTATTTGTTGAACTTATGAAACGCTAAAATCCCGCCTGTTTCATCTTCCCAGAGGGAACTCTGTCACGTTTTATGTAACTGTGTGTTTAACAGTGATAAAACAAGTAAAACAGAAAATAAAACTCGGACAACAGAGGGCAAGATGGCGTGTTATACCCCGATATGCAGTCTGGGACCTAGGGAGGAGGGAGGCAGGGGAAGAATCCCGGTGTGGGGGAAAAAATGCAAACTAGAAAAACTAGCTAACAAGGTCACCAAAGGCCTCTCTGAAAACTATAAAAAGGGCTGCAAGAACTTTAGAACCATGGCCTCATTATACTATATGTGCTATTTTAAATGCCCCCAAAGGGGTTTTAAGTTCCTTTGAGCTTTTCAATTTACAGAATCTGACAAAATCTGTTTACATTAATCAAAGCATGAAAGCACAAGCTTTGGCTGGAAACTGGAGATGGGTATGAAACGCTAAAATGCTGTTTCATTTCGTTTTTCGTTTCATTTGTCCCTGTTTCGTTTGTTTCAATGGAAACGAATTTTCTTTAAAAAAATTTCCTTTTTCGTTTTTATGTGTTTTGTGTGTTATGTCGCGTTTTATGTAACTAACTATGTGTTTAATGTGTTTTTTATGATTTTAACTTTGTGTTTCAGAGGGTGGGGGGGTGCTAGCCTTGTATACTTTTTTTAGCCCCCGAAGCAAGCAGCAATGGCCACTGCCACCACCTGCTTTAGTGGCTAAAAAAAAGTTTTAATAGCCATTGACCCCCCTCCGTGCCTGATTGGGGGAAACGAAAAACAAAACAGAACAAAATGAAATTTTTTGATTTGTTTCATTTCATTTCTTAAAAACCAGTTTGTTTTTTGTTTCATTAGGAAACAAAACAAAACAAAAAATGCATTTCATGCCCATTTCTACTGGAAACCAGTAATATGATGATACATATTATTTTATATGATATGTGTTTGTTTTGCCAAATTCTATATAATTAAATTACCATATTTTCATTCATATAATGTGCATATTATGTTTCTTCCCCAAGCCATGGGACTTGCTGCACATTCTATTCATAAAGTGCACTTTTCAATGCTTAGGGGCCTCTAGAGGTCTTAATCTGGCCCTAGTTAAAGGTAATACATCAACTAAGAAAAGGGCAAAATGATCAGTTCCCTCTAGACCAGTGTTGGCGAACCTATGGCATGGGTGCCAAAGGTGGCACTCGGAGCCCTTTCTGTGGGCACCCGGCATTGCCCCTTCACAGCCATCGGTATTCAGGTTAAATTGCTGTATTGGCACTTTGACAAAAATTAGTGAGTTTTGAATCACAGTTTGGGCACTCGGTCTCTCAAAGGTTCACCATCACTGCTCTAGACAGGCACACTGGCTTAGTTTATAGTCTGAACACAACTTTTTTGCTCGTGCACTTCTGAAATTGACAGAAGGTAATGACTACATCAAAGAACTGAAAAAGAAATCTAAAAGCATCCTGAATTAAAGATTGATATCAATTTATATTTATTTACCTTGACTTTGAACCAGCTGAAGAATCTTTGATGTAACATATCTGGCAGTATCTGCATCCACCAAACATTCTGCATTGATCTTCTCCAGCTGTGCCAAGAGGCTCACAATCCGAGAATTGTTGGTTAAACTATACAAAATCATGAAATCATCGTATTTATCTGTGATCCATTTCAGATATTATAGGCATCTGTCAAGGTACCAACACTTAGAACAGTGATTAACCACAATCCCAAAAATGAACGTATGGAAGAAGTACACCCAGACTAGACATTCGTTTGGTGTTCCCATGCTTTCTTCTCTGGAAGGCAGTGTGGATGTGGGGGGTCCATGATGAATACATGAAGAAATACATACAGTATTTATCATTTAGCTCAATATTTAAGGCACATCTAGACAGTAAATTGGTTCGCTAAACCTGTTGAGACAGCAGGAATGAAAAAAATTATATGGAGGTTCCACAAGTCTAAGAAAGGTGGTTTTTAATTACTTTTGTACTTGCAAATCTCTGCCCAGCGAGGAGGTGGTGGTTGTTCTTGTCAGTAAGGATTCACAACAGTATGCATCCCAGTAGTTTCCTAGTTTGTTGGGAATGATTTGATTTGAAACTGCCTCCCATAATAGGAGACCAGGCTGGCCCCATCTTTGCTGTTCTTTTGGAAGCAGGCAAAAGCCCTTTCGTTTCAGGCAAGCTTTCCCTTACGGACTGGCCGTGTGAGTGGGATTTTTAATAGATTGAATATACTTTTGGTATTGCTTTTTTACCATTTCTCAAAGTGATATTTGTCTGATCCTTTAGAATATCATTATGCAGTAGTTTTTCAGTGTGGTTTAACATTTAAACCCAAAGGATATCACCCTTTTGAGGACGCTGTACGCTAGACTCTCCTATTTATGCCAACACAACAAGCAGTTAGTATTTTCTGCATATGAAATATGCTTAGTTCTGCTTTAGCTGTTTCTGGGTTTCTTCCCTATACTTTTAGGATTTTTCTTTCTTAAACATTTCTGAGGTGGTACTTCTGTACACATTGGGAGTTGAGTGTTGCCCTGTCTACCTAGGTATTAGCACTAATAGCTGAGCGACAGAAATAGAGGAAATACTAGTTTTAAATGGTTTGCTTTGCATAACCATTCTAGAAATACACGAAACTACTGTTGCCTTTTAAGAACACACATTATAATCCACTCTGCTTGTCAACATATCACACAGCCACCTAGCAAGTGATAATTTTTGGTATACAGATGAAGAAATATTGGTTATAAAACAAAAGTATATGTGACACTAGTTTAATAAACACTGTCAGTGTATGTTTAAAAAGACTATAATGGATTACCATTTCTTATTCCACAGCTATAAAACAGTTCTGCTGCTATTAGTATTGTTCAGTATTTAAAGTCAAGTGGGTACATACACCATTTGTATTCTCCAACGTACCTTAGGATGGGAGAAAATCAACAATTTTTAATTCAAATCTGGTTTTCTTTAAATCAATCATTTTAAATCTACCCTTCACTTGATGGGAAAAAACATATACTGTAATAAGTTTTCACCATGCACATCCATAATAAGAAGACAATTGGGAAAAAGAGAGATAAGTGGTGAAGATGGAAAAACGGGGACTGCATGGCATGTTTTGTAAGTGATATATCCTGTTGGTCACTGATTCTTCATGGGGGAAACCTCAAGCCCTGCTGGCAGAATAAGAGGCAAATGCAAAACGTAGAGAACTAGCTGTAACACGTGACTTGACAGTAAATCTGGCCATGGATCATATCTGTATCCTCTCATAAACCTGGTCTCCTGGAGGCCTATTGCCTCTGCCACATGCTTATAAGAATAAAGCATGGAATAACTACCCTCATCTGGGATATGGAGGCTCTGTTTTGGCAGTATGCTTGCAATGAATGCTGAGCAAACTTCATGATAACTTTATCTCATATGGAGAAGTCAGAGGTATCCTCTCACGTATTTTTTCTCCTTCTGGGAAGGACTTTGGAAGTCAGCCAAGAATGTGAGTCCGTGAGCCAGGTACAAAATAAAAGGTGCCCGCACTCCAGGTCAGCTTTGGCTCTCTTAACTAAAGAGTATCTGAGTGTGCCTTTCTTTCTCCTAATAAAAAGTTATACCCAACCAGTTATTCTAATCAGTCGTCTCCCACACCAGCTTTGCTCCACCTATCTCCTCAAGACACACCATCATTGCATGGCAGGAGCAAGATAGCTAGGCTTTAGCACCTCCGGTGTATACTCTGTGAAGACAAGCCTGTTGCATCATTTCCCCCCTTGCTCTCAAGCAAAACTAGACCTTCTCCAGTCCCCGGCTTGGCCCCTTCCACTGAATAACAGCTGCTTATCTGGCCACCATTCAGTGCTCCTTTCTAGACAGCAGCAGACGGACTGACCAAAAGGGACAGTGCCACCAAAACATAGAAAGTTACAAGTTAGATAAATCATTCAAAAACAAAATAAAAATAAAAAAGAAGACAAACATGTTCTAGAACCTTAAAGACTAATATCAATAGTTCAATGTGAGCTTTCGTGGAAAAGTCCACCTCCTCAGATCAGTCAAAGGGAGTGTCCTACTGGGCTTATCCTGAATTAGAGGTGTGAAGGCCCAGAAAAAACCCAGAAAAAGTTTAAAGCTCTATACATGTCCATACAAGGAAACATAAGTAACAGCTGCTAGTACACTATTTATTCAACAGAGGACATTCCTTATTTGTTCACATCACCTGTGAAGTGACAGGGGGCTACAATGAAACCTGTCTACTTGGTACTGATACTCCGGCCACAGCATGTTTACCTAGGAGACCCATCTTGTGTCTACCTTGATGTATGACTTTCTTATCCTTTGGATATCCTTTGGATATTGCTTTCATACTTGTTTTTATTTATAAGCTGGAATTTCCATGCTTTACTGTAAGACAAGCTGCTTTAACTCATCCTGGAACTAAGAGACATGTATGGTATATAGACGCTATAAGTAAACAGAGACGACAAATCATAACACTAATGTAACAGACTCAGTACTGCTGCAGAAGAACTGCCAAACAACTAGCAGCCCAGGCCGCCTGAATGTTAACACACACTCAAGTAGCCAAGACTCAAGTAGGTCTCAAGATTATTATCTCCTTTCCAAGAAAAAAGCAAGATACCACGGCTTACGTAATTTTGATGGCTAAACAGTATGTGCAATTTGCACAATTTTGTTGTTTACAGTCCAGTAAGAAGCCAAACAAATACATCTGAGCAGACTGATCATACCTATATAAATACTTATCTGAGAATGACATTCATATTCTTCAGCGTGCTAACTATTATGACACAGAGACAGAACCGATCCTTGAAGGAAGCCTATGAATATATATGACACAATACAGTAGGAACAGATAGTCCCTGTAAATTGTCATCTAGAAATATAAACATACGTAATATGGTACTTATAAAAAAAATCAGAGGTAAAAAAATACTAATGGATTCATGATATTAACATTCTGAAGCTGCCTAATGTAACTAGGTATGTAAGAAGAATATTCTGCAGGACTGGTTTTAGAAAATATTACTCGAAGCATTAAGACCTTCAAGATGACTTAAAAGGGCCTGGAAACTGATACCCGTCTCAAGCTCTATACCTAAAATAAATTGTTATAGAGATCCTGGCAATTGCTCTGAAGGGTGATGTGAAATTAAACTGAGCACTTGAAAGTATAAATAAATGTTACAACAGTATATGGGAAAATCAAACTGGGAAGAGTTTTTTTCCTCAGTGTTATTCTTCTTCCACAGGTTTCTCAACTCACCGGGGAATGCTTCCTCCTTGCCAGTGATGAGTGGAACTGTCAAAACCCGGCCATTTCCCAAGAGGTCTAAACATCCTAACTGTTATACAGAACCGACGACACTGCCTCATAACTGAATTACTTTTTCTAACTACCTTTCACGAAGCTTGGAGCTAAACATAATCTATAGCGTAATCATTTTTATACAGTGATCTAATTCTAGAGCTTTTCCCATACATAATCGGATCCTGGCAAGTTACCAGGGCAACCATTTCATGTCATAAGGCTACGGTTCCTTTAAGTCTGCAACCAGAAATTCACTATCTCAGACAGTTCTATTGAGTTCAATAAGATAATTCTGGCGCAACTGGATGTAATTACACTGGTACCTTGTATAAAGGAATTAATTCGTTCCAAATGAAATTATGTTAAGCAAATTTTCCTTTATACAAATTCCCATAGGAATGCATTGAAAGCAGAGTAATCCCATTTTTATGTTGTACGGATTTTCCCCATAGGCAATTATGTTAAGCAAATTACCCCTATCTCCGGAATTTTTATGTTGTACAAATTTTATGTTATACAAGCTGTTTGTTATACAAGGGCCCACTGTACATATACAGGAAATAAATTACTTTAATATACTAGATCAGAACAGTTTTATATGTTGCAAAATTCCAACATGCAGAGCATTTTAATAATTCTTACACATGCCTTTTTACAGGAAAAAAGAGATAAAACTATATGCAACTCCCATCCCATGTTTAACGGTAATACGAACAGAGAAAACCCCATGACAATCAAGTATCACTGATACAGAGAAGTACATTCATGCTCATCATTCAATTGTACATAAGCCAATTAGGAGAAAAGGTGTGATACAGTGGACAGAATAACGGACTAGGATTTCAGGAGTTCAAATCCTCATTTGGTCATAGATATGTACTCGGAGAAGGTACCACTAAAACCACTCTTTAAATATCTTGCATACCTTGAAAGCTCAATTAAGAGTTGCTATAAAATGGATACAACTTCACAGCACATAACAAACATATCAAGTGAGTTACGAGGGTGATGTGCTGAAAGAGCAAATACTGTACAGCTTTTAAATCCCACCAAGCGCGTTCAGTAAAAATAAGTCCTTTTTCAAACTTTGTGAAATACTTGCTCTAGTTGTACATACAACTCAAAGCAGATTCCATAACTGAAATATCTGTTGGCCAATTTAAACAATGGTCTCTTAGATATCCATTTTTCAAGCACTTAAACTAGAGTTTGCTTTAATGCAGTGCTCTAGCTGTTCAAACAAAGACATATGTTATCTTTAGACATTCTAACAGTAAAATATACACAAACACTTTATTTATTTATTTATTTATTTATTTGCTGGTTTCATTTTTGTTGCAAACAGCTTCCCAGCTATATTCAAAGAAAATATACACAGTGCCAAACTCATTGAAAATGGGATTTATTAAGATCATTAAACGGGATGGGCATTTAATTCATGCTACCTAAATTCGTAAGAACTGTCCTTTCCTCCTTGAAACAAAGTTCATATAATATGTATTTTCTCCTTCATTATGAAGGGATCCTACTATTGCAATAGAAAGCTAATGTAAGTTACTTGTGGGAACTGACAGTACATTGACACTTCAGCTGACCAGTCAACTTTCCTTGCCAACTTTAGCTGTTAGAACCAAAGACAAGGAGGTTTCTTATTGAAAGAGAAAAATCACATGATGGAATTTAAAGAACAGCTGCTTCATCAAGTCCTACATCTATGGTAGTGCATCTGTAAAACCTGTGTGGAAGTAAATCTATCAAGAAGCACAACTGCATCTTCAGATTTTTTTTTAAAATCCATGAATTAATCAGATACAAATGTCAATCTGCAATCAACACTCTCACTTTATGTCTTATGCTAAAGACAAGCATATGTTTCACTTCTGAAACATTCACTACAGAGAACATTTCATGTTCTCTTTAGAAATGAGCTTCAAAGGAAAACTTCCAATTTCTACATCTACTTTCTTTCCCATTCTCACCATTTACCTTTTTTCTGATGCCATTTTTACTTTATTCATCCTGGTTAAAATGTTTCTTCATTTCAACCAAGAAGGATTATTTCCTCATATCAACATTTTGGATGATCTGAAAAAAAATCAGAAGAATCAGTGAGAGAGAGTATATTCAGTTGTAATATTTGGCATGTGGAGCTGATCTAGCAATCATGGCTCCTTAAGAACTAATAAGAGACCCGTTAATGTAAAATCACTTCATTTGTTTTAATGTTTTCCTTTTTTTTTAAGATATGTTATATAACAAATTTTACAAGATTTAAAATATATATTTATTAAGAGAATTAGGTCAGCATTTAAGAATAAGTATAGTATGCCATTTCCAAGGAGCAAGCCTGGTAATTCCTTGACGCCTGGTAATTCCAACTGATTTAGGTGACGAAGAAAAGATTATGGAATCTTTGCAGCCACTAGACCTAAGAAAACATTGTGATGGATCTACTGATTAAGTAGAACTTCGTGATGAGGCTTGCCATTTAATGACAAAAGATGGTCGAAGGAATAATACTGCCAGGATATGCAAAACAGTGCCTAATGGGATACTAGTGTCTTTTTTTTTTGGCAAAACAACAGGTTTGGCATATGATAGATTATTTGAAATGTGTGGCCAATAATGGCAGAGGCTTGGGAAGAGCTTTCCCAGCGCTGTCCTTAAACTGTGTTCTTAAATCCACCACAGAAAGCACAAAACAAAGGGGGTTTCCTCAAGAGTTTGTTTTTTCTATCAGCCCAAAAAAGCAATAGGCAGAAATGCAATCCCGGAAATTCCACCTTTCTGATCCACTTGTAGCCTAGACCTGCCTCCCAGATGCTTCTAGCATGGGAAAACAGCCCAAGCTTATGCAGGGGAGGTTGAAAGGAGAACAGGTGGGCCAAGATGGCAGCTGCCATGCCACCACCACCTGAGCCTTCTGGTACTTCTACTAACAAGCACAGTCGTCAGATTAATCTGGATCAACACTTTTTAAATACAGAAAGGAAAGTCTAAAAAAATTTGTTAACTGTGTGCAAAAATCCATACATTTATTTTCTACCCAAAATTCTCCCAAGTTTTGTTTCTCACCAAGAACGTCATAGGTAACAAATCTTTTTGAGGAAATTCCTTTGGGAAAGACCACTTGAAAAAACTTCTGGCCAGACCCCATAGGACTTGCCTCACATCACTGTAACAAAATCAAAACAAAATACCAATAGTTTTATGTATGAAAAAGTCTGGAACTTCTCGTGTTATCTTAAAGTAGTACCGTATATACTCGAGTATAAGTCGACCCGAGTATAAGTCGGAGCCCCTAATTTAAACCAAAAAAACTGGGAAAATTTATTGACTCAAGTATAAGCCTAAGGTGGGAAATGCAGCAGGGCCTGGCAACTCCTCCTTTGTGTGCTGTGTGTGTGTGTGATGTTTAAAATGACTTTTAGCCACCGAGGCAAGTGCTTGAGTTGGTGGCTAAAAGTCATTTTAAACATTGTTTTAAAAATGACTTTTTAAAAAGTCATTTTAAACATGGGGGGGGGGTCAGGAGAAGTGGCACACAATGTTTAAAATGACTTTTAGCCACCGACCCAAACTTGCCTCAGTGGCTAAAAGTATTGACCCGAATATAAGCCGAGGACCCCTTTTTTCAGCCCAAAATTAGGGCTGAAAAACTAGGCTTATATTCAAGTATATACAGTATATGGAATCATCAAAACCCTTGCCAAATTCTAGTCTTCAAGATGTCTTCAGCTAAACAAATCCGATTTTTAGTACTGTAGTATAACTGTTCTGGAGGGAAAACATTTTACAGAAGACTAGACTTTCGATTTTTGTGATAGTTTGTAATTTTGTGTTTTAGCTAATGGATATCATCGCAGGCTCAAAATCTGTCCTAAGTAAACTAATGAGGATTTGTTTTTGCAGGAAAAGCACATTTGCTTTTATAATCTTAACTGTAATTTGTATCTACCAAAATATTTACTTATAGTATATAAACAAATATTTACTAGAATATCATTATTCTGAAAATGATTTTCTAACATTTTCAGCCAGCATGTTATTGGGATCTGAAGTAAGTGAAACTATGTAAGTCACATTTGCAAATTGCAGCTAGTAGAGAAAGCACCAGTCATGTGCCTGGTTGTATAACTGATCATGTGAATAATAACTGACCTGGCATATGACCCACATCTCATTAGCAAGTTGCAATGTGCTGTGCAACACATGTGAGTTCACATACTGGGAATAGAATCCCAATGAGGTTCTGGGTACCAGGTTGCATTTTAGTCACATACACTATACCAGGCATGTCCAAACGTTGGCCCTCCAGATGTTTTGGACCACAACTCCCACAGTCCTTTGTCACTGGTAATCTAAGCTTAGAAGTCTGGGAGTTGTGGTCCAAAACATCTGGAGGGCCAAAGTTTGGACATGCCTGCACTATACCTTTCTACCTTTACAGAGTCATACAATAGTGTGAGGTTAGAAGGGGCATAAAAGCCCATCAAGTTCCAACTCCGTGCTCCATGAAAACATACAAATAAAAAGATATCTGCCAGGAGCTTGTCCATATTTTTCTTGAATGCCTCCAGTGTTGGAGCACTCACCACCTCATGAGGTAACTGGACCCATTACTGTACTGCTCTAACAGTTAGGAAGTTTTTCCTGATATTTATCTGACAGGTGGGTTCTCATAACATGAGCCCATTGTTGCGTGTCCTGAACTCTGGAGTGACAGAGAACAAATCCTCTCCCTCCTCTCTATGACAGCCTTTTAAATACAGTGGTACCTTGTATAAAGGAATTAATTCGTTCCAAATGAAAATCTGTTAAGCAAAATTTCCTTTAGGAGTGCATTGAAAACAGAGTAATCCCTAATCACAACCATTTTCATGTTGTATGGATTTGCCCCATAGGCGATTCTATCTCTAGAATTGTTTATGTTGTACAGCTTTTATGCTATACAAACCGTTTGTTTTACGAGGGTCCACTGTATTTGAAAAGTACTCTCATATCACCCCTTAGTCGTCTTTTTTCCAGGCTACGTATGGGAATTATTTTTCAGTTTTCCCTCATAGGTCTTGTTTTCCAGACCTTTGATCATCCTTGTCACCCTCCTCTGTATTTTCCTGTTTGTCAGCATCTTTCTTGAAGTGAAAGAATATGCATAATGTGACATTAAACATATAATCAGGTTAGTATTACAATGTTTTCCTTCACACTAAGAGATCTAAAAGAAGTGTGCTGTTGACCTTATTTCTTTCTAACACATTTTAAAGAAAAACATCTCTTTACTGGAAACATTTGCAAAATATCACTATTGACAGAATCACCAGACCATATCATGTTACACCAGTAGCACTGCGGTTAATTCTCCGTGAATTTGTTGACATGTGGTAGTGCTTAAAGGTTCAGCATTAAGGTCAGGTGTAGGCATTAAGGTCAGTTCCCATCTGATACTGTCCCGATCCCAAATCTTCATGAGACAGCTTCCATAAACAAATTCAGAGGAGGCTGTCACTCCAGTGGTTGTACAAAGGAAGACACATACATAAGGTCAACAGCAATGTAGTTGCATCCTAAATACAACACTTATAATAGCTGCACACCTTGTGTTTTTTCTGTAAACTTTCAGTCACATAGTCTGTAAATTATTAGCAAAAATAAAACTTGTTATTTCATTATTTTGTATAACATGCAACATAGGAAGGGCAACAGCTCAGGACCAGAATAAGCAGCACACCACTTGAAGGACAAAGGGTTTCAGCACCTGAGGCCATTGTCCACCTAATGGCCTATTGAGCCACCTAACGTGCTTATTCAGGCCACTGTTCATCTTATGAGCCTTTCAGACCAGGGCGACATGAGGTCAGTGTGAACTATAAAATGGAGAACTCATGCCTAGCTTTCCTCAGATTGACAAAGCTGTTTGGTTGAGCAGCAAAATGTTTCACTCTCTCAACAAAAGAAGTCCAGCTACCATGACTCAACTTCCAGATAAACTCAAGAACATAAGAACATAAGAAGAACCATGCTGGATCAGGCCAAAGGCCCATCTAGTCCAGCTACCTGTATCTCACAGTGCCCCCACCAGATGTGTCTGGGAGCGCACTAGACTAGATATCTTTCGAGACTAGATATCACCTGGATGACTGAGAATCTTCACAGAAACATACAGAAAAATACTAGAAAATGGTATTCAGAGTACTTTTAAAAATGGATCATAACAATCTTGATACATTTTAAAAATAACTATTCTTAAAGATTAAATAAATACACTTTGTTTAAGCACATTATAATACTTACAATTTCATACTCACTTTATTTTAATATTTCATAATAAATGAATGAAACTGTGTGTTGCAAACTTGAAACCATCCCTTCCCTTCTGTAGGACAAAAGAGTTTATGGGCTGGGCTTAGATAAGAGCTTAAGTGCTTTGAAAGAAAGGCAGACTACCTTGGGAAGATGCCAAAAAGGGATCCTTTACAAGCATTTAAAATTCACAAGCACCCGAGTAAAAAAATCAAAAGTAGAAGGTAAAAAAAAGCTACATACATACATGAATACTCACAGAGAGAGAAATTCCAGATTTGACACAGCCTCTTCCTTGAGTTCACAGAAGCTTCTGACAAATCAAAGAGCCTTCTATTAATGGAACAGCAGTACCAGACCACATTTCTAAAACTATTTGTTATCTCAACTAATTTTAGCTGCACCTAGTACAACATAGTTTCAAGAATACAAGTAAGCAAGGATTTTTAACAAATACTGAACCCAAGGCAATATTAAGCATTTTTTATTTTAAAAATAACATTAAAATGTTTGCAATGTATGTTCATGTTGACATTGCATGCGCACAACTCTATATACTACTCACTAGTAGAGATGTGAAGGCCCAGAAAACCCCCAGAAAAAATCAGTTTTTTTTTTAATTTTGGGAGGTCCCCCCCCCAAAAAAATTAGAAAAATAGAAAAATGATAAATGATTATGGAGTGTTTTATTTTAACACGATGAATAAAATATTTTAAGACAGGGTGTTCTAATATTTTCCAAATCATTTCTAAAAAATATGCATAGTATCAGATTATTCTAATTTCTGTGCACTGAGGACAAGCATGTCATTCAGATGTTGCCTGGTGTGCCGTTGGAAAAGCTGAAGAATATCAGCTTTGTGTTCAGCCAAACAGGCCCAGGTTGCGCACTGAATAAAGTATTTTATAATTTTTCATATTTCTGTTTACTTACTATTTCATAATAAAGTAATTATAAAATACTTTCTTTGTGTTTATTTGATTCCTATTCAAGAGAATTACTTTATATATAGTCAATATAGGCACAGAGTTAATTTTTTAACATTTTCTAATGGTGGTGTGCCTCGTGATTTTTTTCATAAAACAAGTGTGCCTTTGCCCAAAAAAGGTTGAAAAACACTGTCCTAGGTTACAAACTGAAATCTCCAATGCGAGAACAAGATGCATTTCTTCCTTTAGGAGGTGCTGCTATTGTCACAAGAAATAGAAAAAGGTTTCACTTTTGTTTTTACATATGGGTGTGTGTGTTTGGTTCTGTATTATCCTCTTCAATAGGTCTCAAAGTACTGGAAGAAAATACAGAGCAACAAAATGATGCTGATTAAATTTCATGCCCATTCAGTGAAACTTATGTTCCACTTCCTTCTATACATCTTCCCCCTCTTCAATTCTTTTTACGAGAATAAGGTTTTTATTTTATTTTTAATTAATACTGTGGAGAGGAAATATGAATTGTTAATTCTGGATTTTAAAACATTGTTTTGTAGAGGATTTTTGTTCCACATAAACTATTAAACAGATCAGGAGATTGTTACTCCATTTGTTACTTACAATTACAAATAAATATTATTTTAAAAGTAAATTCTGTTTGTAATAATTGTTTGGATACACTATATTTTAATATGCTTTTTGTGATAATTTTATGCCAAGTCAAATTGTCCATAGTCATATTTTATGTCCCTGAAGAAACAGAATGACTTTCAAGCTGTGGGGAGTGCTAATGTGGCATTTTTCTCATTTACCCCTGGAAAAAGGGTTTTTTTCCAAGCTTCAACATTTCCAGAAATTTTACATCTCTACTCACTAGCAACCTAGAGTCATAAGAACTGCTTGTTTTAAAGTCAAAACTGTAAAACCTCTTGGAAAATAAAGGCAGATTATGCCATCACAATCAGCTTTAAATTGTCACATAGGTTTGCAGAGTTTGGCCTTGATTTGGTAAAGAAGAGAGGCCCTTCAGAGGCACTACATCTCTTTGCAAACCAGGAGATTCCTGGGTCACTACTGGCTGTTTAACTTGGTCCACCCCTCCCCATTATGATTAATCAGCCCTTACCAAGGAGTTAAAATACTGAAATCAGCCACAGATGTTAAGGCAGCTAAACTTACTTCTCTCTCCATCTGGAGTGATTCAGAGTCTCTCATAACACTAAAATTTTTGGATGACACCCTTCCTAAAGTGCCTTCCCAATGGGTGTGATATGTAACAAAATCAAACAAAATGTTGAACATTCTTTAAGGCAAAATAAAATTATTTCTCTGCGAGTATGATGTTTCTGAACAAGTATATCGTAACCTATGAAAACGTACATTGAAATACTTTAAGTTAAAAAGTGTCACAGTACTTTTGGTTTTGTTAATGTTAGGCTGAGGAATTACGGTATTTTTCTACCTATAAGACATCTCCAAGAATAAGATGACCTCCACTTTTCCAACCTAAAATTACAGTTTCGCAACTGTGTGGTTTTCTCCTCAGCTTACTTCCATGCATAAAATGATCCTCCATTTTTAATCTACAGTAACCCCCACCTATTGCGGGGGTTAGGGATCTGACCCGTGATACTTGAAAATCTACTATATGTGGATGTTGGGTCGGACTTACCTGAGTCCTGGCACTACCCTAAACAGGCCTCTGATGGGCTTCTGGGGCCTGTCGGAGGCCTCGGAAGTGCTTTCCAGTGATCCAGAAGCCACTTTCGGTTCGCCGGAAAGCACTTCCGAGGGCTCCAACAGACCCCAGAAGCCTGTCGAAGATCTCAGAACTGGTTTTCAGTTATCTAGAAGTCGCTTCCGATTTTCCTATTCACCGGAAAGCACTTTTGGGGCCTCCGACAGGCCCCAGAAGCCCACTGGAGGCCCGTTCTGCGCAGCGCCAGGCCTGGGGTAAGCACAGGAGGCCTGAAACAGGCCCATCCACCTTACCCCAGGGGGTCTTGGTTTCATATACTGCACTCCCGCAATATATGAACCGCGAAAGGGCAGGGGGTTACTGTGTACCAATTTTAGACACAAATACTGTCTTATTATACATGAAAAAATACTGTACTCTGTGAAATTCTTAGTTGCATGACTTTTGGATTCAGGTCAAGACCATTTTATTTTAGTGTGGTAATCTTTTTTCATTTGAATCTGGTTAATTGCCATCTGGCCCACTAGAGGCATTTTTGTCTCTCTGCCTACATGCGCGCGCACACAGTGCAACTAGTCCGTGGGAGAAATCAGAGGTCTGGCAAAATCCCCACTTCCAATCCCTGCTTTGCCCCAAGACAAGTGACTCAAGTGCCAGAATATCTGCATCTTGGATGAGGCAAAGTCAGACAGGTGGATAAGGATGTGAACAACTTGTACAGCCTTCCCTAAAAGCACCATGCAAGTCGTTGTGTGGAAAAACAGTCTGTACTGCTCTTTATGGGAACTGTCTAGATGCAGTTGCCAGAGCTGGAAGAAGCTTATCATGTGTATTTTATTGATAAGGTCTCCTTTTAAAATGTTGTTGGCATCATCCTGCGTAATTTAAATGCCATTCTATTCACATGCTATAAAATAAATCATCATTGCAGTCCCTTGGGAAAAGAGGAGAGAATTACAGATCAGATTAAAAAAATTACACAAACTGTCCACCTACTCCAGTTTACTGGAGAGCTAGTGGTGATGAAATAAATGGGATGTGGGCTAGAAAGATAATGGTGGAAAACTCTGAATGGATCCAAAAAGATACAGGCTAGTATCCAATAGAAGGCCTATTCCATGGCAGTGGCAGTGGTGAAGAAGTCATTCTTCTCTGCACCAGTGCATCTGCACAGAGCCATCCAGCAGAGCTATTTTGAGTGGAAAACTTGCTGTTAAAAACTTGCACAACTGTCTGCAGGCAAAATCCATTCTGACTTGGATGCTGTAGTTGATATAGGTCCAGTGGATGTTAACTATGGTCCCTGCTTGTCCTGCATTAGTTTCAGTTTTTGTAGCTTGATGATGTGGATAGAACCCTTGCAGAGGTGAAGACTACATGTCTGAGGGACCCTTGCATGTCCTGGTCTATAAACACTGCCAGAGAGAGATTGACCATGTGGGTACAGACATGGTGAATGCCTCCTTGGAGTAGGTAGGGTAGGAACCCAGCACACTTAAAGGAGGCAGTAGTAAAACCACTGTTGAAAAAAAACCTTTTTGGATCCCACAGTTCTGGATAATTACTGGCCAGTCCCTAATGTGCCCTTCTTGGGCACGGTGCTCGAGTGGGTTGTGACTTCTTGCCTCCATGGGTTCCTAGATGAGATGAATTATCTAGACCAGGCATATCCAAACTTTGGCCCTCCAGATGTTTTGGACCACAACTCCCAGAATTCCAAGCTTGTATTTCCAATGGCAAAGGACTGTGGGAGTTGTGGCCCAAAACATCTGGAGGGCCAAAGCTTGGACATGCCTGATCAAGATTCTTTTCAATCTGGCTTCAGGCCTGGTTATTGGACAGAGACTACTTTGGTTGATTGGTGGACAACCAATGCCAGGAACTGAACTGGAGGAGTCTGTCCCCATTGGTTCTGCTGGTTTTCAATACCATTGGACATGGTATTCTTCTGGTCTCTCTGGATGGGACTTGGAGGCACTGTTTTACAGTGGTTCTCATCCTTCCTGGAGGGGAGAACTCAAGAAAATGGTGCTGGGTTCTAGTTTGACACCCTAGCCATTGGCCTGTGGTGTCCCTCATGGTTCTATTTTGTCCTCTGCGCTACTTGGCATCTACATGAAAATGCTGGGAGTGGTTGTTTGTTTGGAGTATTGAGGTTGTGTCAACAGTATGCGGATAACACCCAATTCTCCTTTCCATCTAAATCTGAGGAAGCTGTTTTAGTTCTATACCATTGACTGATAGCAGTAATGGATAGGATAGGGGCAAATAAACTGAATCTTAATCCAAACAAGGCACAGGCACTCCTGGTCAGTCAAAAGGCAAATCAAGAAACAGGTATGCAGCCTGTGCTGGAGGTGACATTCTGAAAACAGGGCTATGGATCTTTGTGGTACCCCTGGATTTGTCTCTGAGTCTGGATGCCTACATTTCTGCAGTGGCCAGGACTGCCTTTGAACAATTAAAACCAGTACACCAGATGTTTCCATTCCTGGAGAACTCTGATGTGGCCACGGTGACACATGCCTTAGTTGCAGCTCAGCTGGATTAGTGTAAGGTGCTCTATGTTTGAACAGACCTCAGAAATTTCTCAAGGCCCACAAAGCTGCAGCACAATAGTTAACTGAGACTGGTTATAGGAAATATATAACTCTCCTGTTACAATAGCTCCTTTGATTGCCGATCCAATTCCTGTCACAATTCAAAGTGCTGGTTTTAAACCTAGATGGCTTGGGCCCAAGCTACCTTAAAGACCATACCTCCCTTTATGAGCCTACCTGAGTATTAAAGATCATCAGAAGAGGCCTTCTCTCACTCCCACCACCCTCACAGCACATTTGGCAGGGATACTGGCAAGGGTCTTCTCTTGCATTGCTTCTGGAACTTCTTCCCATAGAAGGCCAGGCTGGCCCCATCTTAGCTGTCCCAGCACAAGCAGATGAAGACCTTTGTGTTCAGGCAGGATTCCATTTAAATAACTGGCTGACCAAGGTTTTTTAAAAAATATGTTACCGTGTTTAATTCTGTTGTTTTACTTGTATTTTTAACATAGTTTTAATTTTTGGATTTTAAGATTTTCATCTAATGCATTTTAAATATTGCCATAATTTATTATTTAGCTGTTAACTTTGTTTCTTTTAATACTGTAAGTTGCCTTGGATATTTTTAGGAGAAAGATAGCATATACATATTTTAAATAAAAGCATTAAACATTTTTTTTTAAGATCTACCATTTTAACACATATTTATTCCATGAAGATGATGCATAAAATGAGAAAACCACTCCCTATGAGTATCTATGTAACTCCTGGAAAAAACATTATGTGTCAGAAATCTACTCTAGTGGCAACATCTATAAAAATAATAAATTAGAAATTCATCTGATATTTAAAATAGTTGAGTCGAATTGGATCTGATCAAAGGCATTTTCAGACAGCAGCCATTCAGTTACCTATGGGAACCCCATATGGAAGATACAACAACAGAAGCACTCTTGTGTTCACACTCTCCACCAATTCATACAGAAGCAGATATACTGCCTCTGGTCAAGCAGGAGAAATGTATCTATCATGACTAGCATTCCATTCTCCATGAATTTAATTCATCTTTCTTTAAAACCACTGCAAATGTGGCAGCAAATTCCACTTTACTTAGGCAGCTTGTGAATAAATAATTCCTTTTATCTGTCCTATAATCTCTTACTGTTCGACTTCAGTGACTGCCTCTTCTTGTGTTACCAGAGAGGGAGCAAAGCTTCTTCTGCTTATCCACTGCTGAGGTGCCACATATAAGTTTACACATTTCTGTCAAGCCTCCTATTCCTCACACTTTTTCCTAAGTTAAACAGCTGCTTTCATTGTAAGCCTTTCCTGATGCCACAGCTGCTGCTGCCTCTTGATCATTTTGGTTGCCTTTTCAGCACCTCCTCCCATCTCTACATCGCCTTTTCTTCATTTTTGGTGGTTAGAACTGTACCCACAACAAGGATTTGTGGGAAGCTAGTATGACACTGGAAGTTTCGATTTCAATTCCGTTTTTAA
This sequence comes from Phrynocephalus forsythii, assembly GCA_029282475.1. Classification (NCBI taxonomy): domain Eukaryota; kingdom Metazoa; phylum Chordata; class Lepidosauria; order Squamata; family Agamidae; genus Phrynocephalus; species Phrynocephalus forsythii. Next base: position 47,274,395 of record JAPFRF010000004.1, read on the forward strand.
TTAAGATCACCAAACGACTCCTTTTCTTTCTTTCTTAATACTACCCACACCATGAGTTCACATTTTCATTTAAGACAACCTTCACAAGCCCCAAATTGGGTTAACCCACAAGCATCTGCACACCTGAAACTAATGCTGCTCCAACATGCAACACTTTGCACTTGCTTATGATGCAGCTCATTTGTCATTTCAACAACCACCTCTTTATTATAGTACACAGCGATGCTTCTGGACGTGTCCCCCCTTTTTGTTTTGGAAACCTCCTTGGCTCGAAACGCTGCAATTTAAGACCATCGGCCAACTGGCCCCCATTCACCCCCTAGATCCAAGTCATCTGCGAACAAATTAGAAAATCTAGCAGGGAAGGACTAGGGGACCATTCAAGAAAAGGTAGTAGGGCCCAATGGGAAGGGAAGCGGCTGGAAAGACCAACCAAACCGGAGTGCGATCCCTGCGCGGGCGAGATCACCATCACCGCTGCCCTCCGATATCCCACCCCACCCCCACTCCCGGTGCCTCCGCAGAGCCCAAACCCCAAAGTCTGCCCCGCTCTCCCCCACCCACCCCCCCCACCCTTTATCTCGGCCGCCTCCGAGGAATCGTTCCGAACTCGGCCGACAGGCAAGGACCTATTAAAGGGGAGGTCGGTCTGCCTGCCTGCCTTTCCACCCTAGTCACCTTCTCGAGCCAAAGGCGGCGGCGGCGGCGGCGGCGGCGGTCCCCGTTGCCTTCAAGGTTTGGCTTCCGCTCAGCCGCGCCCAGCCGCGCCGGTGGGGAAGAAGATGGAGCAGGGAGGAGGGGGGGGGAGAGAGAAAAGAGAACCTTCCGGGCGGGCCCAGGAACCAAGCAGGTGCCAGGCGGAGGGCCCCGAGCCCGGCAAGGGCAGTCGCCCAACGCTACTCCTGCGGCGGCGGCGGCGGCGGCGGCGGCAAGAGTAGCAGCAACCCGGGACTCTCTCAAGCCGAGGAGGAGGAGGAGGAGGAGGCAGGAACCTGTCCGCATCCTGAAGACGTCACTGCGCTCCTCTCGCCGCCGCCGCCTCCTCCTCCTCCTCCTCCTCCTCCTCCCTCCGCGCGCGCGCGCACTCCCCCCCCCAGCCTGTAAGGACGCGCGAGCGGGCGGGCCCGTTCTCTGGCCAGGGCTGGCGGTTAAACGCTCTTTTCCCCTTGGAATTGCGGGTGGGGCCCCTTTATTTATTTATTTAGCCGGCATGTTTCCCCCTACACACACACACACACACACCCTCCTCAGGAGAAAAGGGGGCTGTCGCTTTCCCTCCGTGCACGCACAGCCGTCGTTGTGTGTCGACCCCCCCCCCCCATTTTAGACACCTGTAGTTGTTGCAGCTGCTGCTCCCTGGAACTTATATAAGCCCAAAAGTGGAGGCAAAAATAAGGTCCAGGGCGACGAGGGGTTTCTTCAGTTTTGGCGTGTCCCCCTGCGAGGGTGGCCATAATATTCCTCTACTACTTCAAAAACAACGAGCTGGTGGCACCCTTTCGTAGCCTGTAGTCTCCCCTACCGCAATCTCCACCCTATTTCCATTTCGCCTTCAGAGGCAGGCAGGCAGTAATCTTTCGCATTTCCGTTACGTGTCATGTGCCGCTCCTGGCTCCTGTGGGTATATAAATGTCAGCCTGTAACCGAAGAAGGGGCTCAGGCGAAAGCTATGCCGAAGAAACCTTGTTCGTCTTCCCAGCGCCACAAGGCGGGTTGTTCTTGCTGCAGTTCAAAGGCAGGACTGTCATGTCGTAGGATTAGAATAAGATACCCAAAAAAATCGTCCTAGCTAGATGTTAAAGCTTCAGGATTGCTATACCAGTTTCACAAATGCTGCTGGTAGTCCTACTCCCATTCACCTATGTACAGAAATTAAAAATATTGCACTGTAATTGTGTCTTTTATGGGTGCAAGCACTATGGAAGAGAATATTTGGGAAGGAACAATCATGATACAAAAGCTGCAGTGTTTTGTCGCCTCCAATACACAAACTAGCGACTTCATTAATAGATATTGCCCTATAGTTTTTTTATTTTGTATGGAATAGGTGATACGGCATTCCAAACTAGTCAGATATATTATCTTATATTTGCCCTATCTGAAAATGAGATGTGGGTACCTGTTTGTTTTTCTGTTTGTCACCTATATATTGAGTTTCTAGAGCAGGGGTCCTCAAAGTTTTTGAACAGTGGGCGTGGCTGGTGGCCCACCCTCCCTTGCCCCAGACACCACTGGGGGTCGGCCACCACACCAGGGTGGGTGGGCCAGGGTGGAGGAGGAGCAGTGGTGGGGCCTCAGGGCCATGGAGGGGGAGTAGGAGACCTTGCTTCCTTTGGTCCCCAGCCTTCCTGTTTTAAATTGCCCCACTTGGCTGCTCCCTCCCCCTGGTCCCCGACCATCTGGGCGGCAGTGGGGGGGTTGCATTGGCAGGGCGGGACCTTGCCCTGAGGCCTCCCACTCTGAATGCCCCACAAAAAGCCAGCATGCTGATCATCTGGGTGATAGTTGGGGGAGTGGGAGGCTCCCAATAAATCTTCAGCCCACCGCTTTGAACTAGGTTTTTCAGCATTTTAGAAGCAGCTGTGGAGCCTATTCTTTACAGTAACAGCAAAGCATGTTCAAAGGTGGTGGTGGGGTTTGCAGTTAATCTAAAAGGTTCAGGACCTTGAGGGGCTGCAAAATGTCCTGAGGGCCTTAGGTTGAGGACCCATGTTCTAGAGGTTTGAATTAAATTTAAGGTAAGGTTTCCCACAGTTAGGTTTTGAGGCTCCCAATAAATCTTCAGCCTAAAAAATGCTACCAAGTACATTTTTTGTATTTTATTAATTGCATTTTGAAAGATCTCCATATTCTTAAAGATACAGTAACAGCAAATCGTATGTTCAAACATCCATAAACATGAATTAAAAATCTGTTAGTTGAAAGGTTCTAAATGTTAATCTAAAAGGTCATTTCTGGTGCAACTTCTACTGCCTTCTACTGCAAAATGTCCTGCGATTCTGGTAATTACAGGCAATATGAGGGGGGAAATCACAATCCTATTTTGATTTATAGTTGAGTAGGAAATACATGCAAATATACCTAATTTTAGCACTAAGAGGGGTATGTTACTAAAGGAGATAGATACAGTCAAAGGCATAATGATTCAGCCACACCCTATACATCCTTTTAATATAAAAATCAACCCATGACCTACTTTATATGTGAAGAAAACATATACTGTATACATATAAATTTTTTAGTGTGCCCTCTTACCTCGTAAATTTAAAACAATTGCTAACACCTGTTAATTTGCTTCCAGAAATTGAAAGATCAGTGATATTCAAGCATGCCACCTCAACAGCAAATTCTTATTATGACCTTACTCCTACTTTTTAGGTTTGACTTCTGGGCTGCCTCCATCCCCCAGCAATGAGGCAAAATAATATTGGGCAAAGTTATGTTGTTTAAAAAAGTAAAATTGTTTCACCACCCTTGCAGACACAAGCAACTTTAAACACCCCAAATTCAAAACAGGTCAAATAAATTAAGAAGACCTATCTTGCTTGTCTTAAAAGATAATGGTTGACCACACATACTTTTTTATTTGAAAGGAATTCAGGCTGCAGGTGCAGAAATATTGATCCTCAATATCATAAAAAGGAAGATGTTATGTATGTGTTTTTTTGTTACACAGGCTTTGCAGCAGCAGCTTTTCAAAGTAGATACAATGTTGCAGCTTTCTGATGGGAAGACTAGTAGGGTAATGAATGGTTTTCTTTAAAGACCCCCCACAAACAACCCAGGCTAGCTTTAAAAAAGAAATAGAGAGACAGTCCTCCAGGAAGCAACAATTTGCCATATATCGCCATGAGATTAGCATACACTTTTATAAGACAAATTCAAAGTATTTATGCAGTACAAAGGCATAGAACAACTGTGTTTGTCCAAGCCCTGAATTGTTTTCAGTAAAGATTTCTCAAATTATGGCCCTGACATAAGTTTTTAAAGGGGAAATCAGCTTGAGGTCTTGGTCCTGAAGGTTTGATCCTGTCAATGAGGACCCAATTTAGCTAACTCTCAGATTTTTTTAACTCCCTCTTGACCAAAAAGGCATTTATTCTGGCTCAGGGATTCTGTGCCCATATCTAATTTTTTTAAAAAAAATAAATACATTAAACTATAGAACAATTATTCAGAAACCCACTCATTTAAGATGTGAACCCACTGGTTTTCACTTTGTGGTTGGATATGGTCTTACCCAATGTTAACAAAGTTTTGGTGCCTACCTCCTGTCATAGTTTTGGTGCCTATAGCTCTGGTTTTTGTATGATTGGTCTATTTCATCTGTTTTAAAGGGTTATTTCTAAGTTGTTTTTAATGTATTCGCAAAGGCTAAAACAACCTGAAAAATTAGCAGTAGCTGAACACACCCTGAAACAAACTGGGCATGAAATTCTCTTCCAGGACACAGAGGTACTGGACAACCCTCCCAATCACTATGTCAGACTACACAGGGAAGCCATTGAAATCCACAAACACAAACACAGTTTCAACAGAAAAGAAGAAAGTCTACAAAACAACAAAGCCTGGCTACCAGTACTAAAAGCTGCAGAGTGCAAAAGGTCAAAACTCAAAGATTCCCATCTAGCCACAAGCAACAGTGATCAGTTCACACAATAGAACAGCTAACAATACCCATCAATTATACAGAAGGATCGTTTCTACCCCTGAACACAATACAATGACTAACACCTATTCTCCTGCATAGGACAAGTTTCCTCTTTCCCACAACTTTAAAAACCCCAGTCTCACTCACTCTATAACCCAGAGCACAGAGAGAACTCCTAGTTCCCCGAGCTCCTTGCCCTCTGAAGATGCCAGCCACAGAGTCTGGTGAAACATCAGGAAGAAAAACTTCCAGAACACATCTAAACAGTCCAAAAAACTCACAACTATTGTTTTTAATGCTTTTATCTTTATTTTTGTTTTGTCTTATAGGAGTGGGATCTAAATTGAATATGTTCATCTTCTGGAATCCTCTACCCTTGGGTAATTCTATATGAGGGAAATTTCTGATTGAATTTGTGTGTTGTCACATCTGCTGTTGTTTTATATGCCTGTTTTGATCATTTCTTATTTTCAAACTTTATTTTGGTGACAGATTTTGATACAGTGATCCCCCGCCTATCACTGGGGTTAGGGACCTGACCTGACCTGCGACAATTGAAAATCGGTGATATGCTGATGCAGGTTGAGTCAGGCCTGGGGGGGGGGCTAGCTGGGGGCTCTTGTACTTACCCCCAGCCTGGCCCTACCCCAAATGGGCCTGTGAAAGCCTTCTCGGGCCTTCTGGAGGCCCCAAAAGGGCCTCCCTGCAAACCGGAAATCATTTCTGAGGCCTCCAACAGGCCTAGAAAGGCTCTCAGAGGCCTCAGAAATGATTTTCAGCGATCCGTAAGTCACTTCCGGTTTGCAGGAAGGCCCTTTTGGGGGCCTCCAGAAGGCCCAGGAAGGCCCTCACAGGCCTGTTCAGGGCAGCTCCAGTCCTGGGGTATGGGAGGCTTGAAACAGGACTTTCCCCCTTACCCTAGGGGGCCTTTTTTCATAAACAGTGGTACCTTGTATAAAGGAATTAATTCGTTCCAAATGAAATTATGTTAAGCAAATTTTCCTTTATACAAATTCCCTTAGGAATGCATTGAAAGCAGAGTAATCCCATTTTATCTTGTACGGATTCTCCCCATAGGCGATTATGTTAAGCAGATTTCCCCTATCTCCGAAATTTTTTATGTTGTACAAATTTTATGTTATACAAGCTGATTGTTATACAAGGGTCCACTGTACTGCAGTCCTGCGATATAGCAGGACTGCAGTATATGAACTGCGAAAGGGCGGGGAACCACTGTAGTGTATCTGTAAGCCACCTTGCATATTTTCACAGCAGAAAGACAGAATATATGTTTCTGAAATTTGAAAAGAGTTGCATAGAACATTTTAAGCACATTGAGTTTTAAATTTAGCTTCTAAATGTTCCCTGCATAGAAAAAGAGGATTATTTGAAATAACTAACAGAAATAATCCAGCCTCTGGGAATAAAGAGAACATACTAATAATAGGCTATAGCAGTTGACTTTCTTTCCCACGATAGTACATTTTTCTTGGATCTTTTACACATTCCTTGTTATTTTCTAAGTAAGAAACTGTGCTGTTTTCTTCATATTTTAACATGTTTTGCATTAATTGACTGCATTACTATTTGCTAGCAATTTTTAGAAACTTGCTTCTTGTTATCATGGCCCTTAATGGATAAAATTCATCTGTGCAATTCATTCCTGTTGACTGCAATAATAAGATTCACAAGAATGATAGCTGAGCTAAACTACCATGGCACATGATATAAACAATGCAGGCTGCAATGTTCTACAAAATCTACAAGGGAGTAAATCTTTGTGACCAGAATGGAGTGTACATCTTCATAAACATGCACTGGGTAACAACTTAAGTCTCTCCAACGTGTTATTTTTATTGGAATTAGGCAACAGTTCTGAACAGTTTAACATCTGTGTTAAACCACTGCTCTGTCTTCATTCCCCCCAGCTTTGTACCTGATTGCACATGGAAATTTGCAATTCATTTTTAAAATCTGTAATTAAAGCTGCACATTCCAGGATACATGTAAATACCTTTTAAAAAATACAAAGAGGTAAGGGCATTCCCATCATCTGACATCACACTTAGCCCAGCAACATGTCAACCATGATGGCAGGCACACCCACCTACAATGGATTAAAGCAAAGTTAAAAGTGATGTAACTTGGGTATGTGTTATAAGTTGGTCATACTTGTTTTCATCTAACTCACAGGAAATACTTTCCCCAGTTTAATATAGGTGTAGTTCCAACCATAATGCAACTGTTATTTAAGTTGGTGACAATTTGCCACAATTTATTTTTATTTAATTTATATACTGTAAAACACCTACAGGACTGGCCTGGAAGAAAAATGCCAATAAACCAAAACAACATGGGGTACATTTAGATAACCAGAACTTAACACTTGGAAAGACCAGACAAAGCTGTTTGGATAAGCAGTGAAACATTTCAATCTCTAAAGAAAAGAAGTCCAGTTGCCATGACCCAACTTCCAGATAAACTCACCTAGATGACTGAGACTCTTCACAGACTTGGAAAGATAAACCACCACACAGGATGGATTCGTACAGGTTAAAAAATAGACATGAATAAATAGCAAGCTAATCCACAGTTGCATTATGTTAGGCAAAACAGTGTCCCAAATTTCTCTATAACGTACGAACATATACACACACTGCAGGAACATAGTAGTTTGGTGCAATTTGTAGGAGTTGTTTCTCTTTCATATCAATTTTTATTTATTTTGTCCGTGAAGAGGCGATCTAGAGCTAAACTCCGTAGTTGGTTTTTAAAATAAGGAAAAATATTTTGGGCAAAAGGGAGAGTAGGGGAAAAGATTGTATAAGTGGGTGTTGCTAATGTCTAAAATATCACCCTCATCTTAGTATGTCACCAGAATGCCACCCAAAATCATTCCTGTTCCTTTTGGAAGAGGAAACCAATCACGCAGGAAAAGTCTGTTCCAATCCTTCGGGGAGTATTTAACAAAAAAGTAGAAGCCTTAAGCAGCGGGGTGGGGTGGGGTGTGGTGGGGACTCCAGGTCAGGAGCAAAAAAGGGCTGAGCTGAATTGGTCTGTGCCTTGTGTGATCAGTAAAAAATAAAATAAATACAAATTTATTTACTGGACAATCTAGCGGCCAGAATAAAACACGAAGCCAAAGCACTGCGACCACACAGCCCTGGTGTTCCTTCTTCGGAGAAACCGCCCTTCTTGCTTCTCCTGATGGAAGAGCAAAAGCATCCCCGCCCCGGGAAAACCAGCCCTTTTTTTTTAAACAGAAGTACTATAGCTGGTATTCATCCACTTCGTATGGATGACAGAAAGAAATACAAGAACATACGGATTCCAGGCGAAATCCAAAGAAACGAACAAGCAGCAATAACAAAGACGAAAACATGCGGCAACCGGAACCAAGAAGCATTGATGAATCTGCACGTGTATATAAAAAAATCAGTGGTCCAAGTATTACATACTATATGTGCGTCTAGGGAAGCGAGTTCTAATTCGTGAGCCCCTCCCACTGAAACGAAGTCTTAGCCTTGGAAGAGCCCTTTTTTTTCGGCCCACGCGTCCTCTACCTTTTAGTACCTCTGTAAGTGAAAGGGAAGTACGTTTCCTGGGCTTCCCATTTCTTCCGGAGTCCGTTGAGCGGTCGTGGAGCCGTGCGCACGCGCAGCAGGTCCAGCTCATGCCCGCTTTCTTTGACTCTATGGTAGGTGCTTCGGCGAGGAGAGGGAAGTAGGTGCTCTCGGCCGCCTTCGCGGGAGGGAGGGAGGGAAGGAGGGAGGGAAGGAACGGGTCCTGGCGGGGCAATAGCGGGAGCGCGGCGGCGGCGGCGGCGGCGTCTGCCTGCGGGACGCTCCGCCCCCTCCCTCCCTCCCTCCCTCCCTTCCTGCAATCCGGAGGTGCCCGGTTGATCTGTCGCGGCCACGGGCTCCCGGAGACACCGCGTCCCGCCACCCGGGAGAGCAGGTGGGCAGCCCTTTTATTGCACTCTCCGCCGCGCTTGACCCCACCTCTTTCCACCACCACCCCTCCAAATCGGACCGGCTAAGCCTGCGGTCGACCCCGAGTCTGAAGAGGTTGACCGTCCAGTCGCCCGGGCAAAAGCGTCCCGCATCCTTTACATTTGGTTCAACACCCAAACGAGCGGAGGGCTGATAAGTTGGATTTTTTATATATATATCCAATATATATACGGTAGGTAGATAGAGAGAGAGATATAGAGATAGATATAGACAGACAGACAGACAGACAGACAGACAGACAGACAGACAGACAGACACACACACACACACACACACACACACACACACACACACACACACACACACACACACACACACACACACACACACACACACACACACACACACACACACACACACACAGAGCCACTGTCCTCCCCCGGTTCGTCAGTCACCATGTCTGAAGGTCTTTGTTTTCCCTGTCCAACATCTGTCTAGGTTTAAGATCATGGTTATGAAGGCTTCAGTCGAAGATGATGATTCGGGCTGGGAGCTCGGTATGCCTGAGAAGATGGAAAAGAGCAACACCAACTGGATAGATATCACTCAAGACTTTGAAGACTGCTGCAGAGGTAAATTATGCCGCATAAGCATTTAGGAAGTGTCAATAACGAGGTTGACAGTGGAGGATCCAGTAAGGATGAGCAGCAGTTTGGTAGCCTCAGGGGGCTACTAAAAGTGCTAATGCAAGAGTCCATGAAGTCAACTTAAAGCTTTTCAGAAGAGAATTGTTATTGCCACTTGCTATATTGCTTCTGCTCTGTTGCCAGAATTATCTGTTTTGTCATTTATAGGTTCATAGACAATTTCTTCTATTTATGATATGAATGCCAGGCAGGAGCCCTAGTTGTTTCACAGTACAGAGGAAGTCTGTATTGTATCATTCCAGGTATCGAGGCGCTAGAAATAGATACATCTCTGATTCAATATAAGAAAAATGCAAATGATGCAGTCACCTTCATCTTCATTAGCAAATACTTGTGAGATGGCCAGTTCAACTAACATCAGATGCCGAGCATCAGATGCCGAGCCTGAGACCAGCTTCAAAGCTCTTAGTTAGTTCTGCTGCACAGTGACTGCTGTGTTTACATCACCCAGTGGGCTGCTGTCTGTGCAGCATGCAATGTGAGCGATATGCAGAAGCTTAAAATAAACTTTAAAAATAGCAGGGTGCGAAACCTCAAGCAGAATCTTGCCTTTTCTTCCTGTCTTGTCTGCAGCTGGGGAAAACACCAGCCAGGTCAATTTGTTGGCAGATGCTGTTTCCAGGAGATTAGGTTGTTGATTGTTATAGGCATGCGTGATACACTCCCTTCCCTTTTTCTAAATCATATGTTGTCTCTGCTGACAGCCATCTTCTTTGGCATGTTGAGTTTGATCCCCAGCTTTTTTGTCATGGAAAACCTCAATATATCTTCTGACTTACTTGGATTCTGGGTCTTAAGTATATAGTTCAGAAGTACTAATTCTTTATATATGTAAAGTAGTTTTTTGAACAGTTGTCTTTATTAATGGCCAGAGTCCTGTTGGTTCTTCACACCACTCTTAAGTGCAGTGGCATAAAGTGTAGTGGCAGAGTGCTACAGATTAAGAGGTCGCTGTTTGTACCCCTTGTCAAATGTTATTTGTGTAAAATGGTATACCAGGAATACCTGTGGCGAGTTGTTAATTAGCAGCCATTTGCTGTTATGATTTATGCCGCTCCACTTATGCCAGGTAACCAACAGGATTGTGGCCTGTGTTGATTTTCATACACGATTGTTGTGCTACCTTTCAAAATGGTAAACTTGAGTACAGTTATGCTTTTAGTTTAACTGATCTTTGAAATGTAACACTTTGAAGTGTATGCAGTTCGATCCAGAGACCATTGTTTTTATTCTGCTGGCTGAAGCACCCTGAAGCAGAAATATACTGGGAGTTCTCCTTCTGGCAGAAAGATGGGTCTCTTCTGCCTAGCGCCTAACTCGCTGAACTTTCCACCATCCCAAACAAATATAAATTAGCAATTGGATTCTGGCCTGCATGCCCTTTTTTCTTTATGTAGGATTATAGAATGGACTTATTATTGGTAGCCGTTCTAAAATGTGTGAACAAATGCTTTTAAAATTTTTCTTGTAGAATTGAAGTTGGGAGAGTTGCTTCATGACAAACTGTGAGTTGAGAATAAAAATACAACTTTTTCACATGTTTCTTATCTCTTAGTGTCTAAATGAAATGCTTATACTGGCTACTGGTCTAGAGTGTTGGTTGTGACCTATAAAGTGCTAATTGACTTGAGTCCAAGGTATCTGAAGGACCACATACCTCTGTATGAATTTCCCAGGTTTTGAGCTCTTTATGAAGGCCCTTCTTTTAGATCCGCCACCTTGCCAAGTGTCTCTGATGAGGACACAAAGGAGGGCCTTTTCAAGAGGAACAAAACTGAACTTCTGTCAGCACTCTCTGAATGTACATCTGGATCTAATCAATATTTTAAAGAGTTTGTTCAGGGGAATGGGATTTATTAATTGGCTTTGAATCATTTGTAGTCTGCCTTCTCTTGATGAGGGAACTCAAGGCAGCTTGCAATGTTAAAAATTAAACGTGTGGTGCTCCAGATACAGCCATGATACTATGTTATACTCTAGGGTAAATAACTGATGTATTTACATTTTATTCAAGCTGAAAATTCCTTATGAGTAATATGTTACAGAAGATCAGTTGAGCCCTTGAAGAGCATGGCTGGCAATTGATTTTCCATTCGTTTTTTGTCTGCATGGGGGGTGGGGTGGGGGAATACTAATATGCACTTTGCTCACCTTGGTTTAAAGTCTGGTTTGAGAACATCAAAGCATCCAATCTTATCGGTGTTATGTAAAGCTGTATGGTCAGCCCAGGGAACTGTATTTCAAATCAGAACAGTTCATTTATGTAGTTATTTTATATTCCTCCTCTGCTGTAGAAGAGTGGCCTTGTTTTTCGTAAACATTGGTGGAACTATGAATTTTAGCATGCCTTTTACGTATTACAATTGTTGTGGGAAATGTATTCATACATCTTAGCCAAGAGCATGCACCATTGACTTAGCATGCTTAGCTGCTAGACTGCAGTACTGTACTGTTGAACCAAACCTTTAGTATTCCAATAGTCAGTACATGAACTACAATCATAAACACAGTTACTTGGAAGCACCACTGAATATAGCAAGATTTTCTTCCCAGTTAATAGGATTTTGTTGTTTAAGTGTATCCATAAGAAACAATAATCCTCTTGTTTTTATCTGTGTATTTAGTTGTCTTTTTCTTCTCTAGCAAACCCTATCAATTTAAAATTGCTCCAGCAATTAAAAACTTTGAAGTGTTTATAGAGGCTATTTGTTCCTAAAATCACTGCCAAGAGTCACTCGAGAGATGTAAAATTACCAGAAATTTTGAAGCCCGGGAAGCCCCCCTTTTTCTGTCCCCCCCCCCAGGGGAAACAGACATTTTTGGAAAAATTGAAAAAAATGCTACATTAGTAACCTCCCTTTTACAGCTTGAATGTTATTCTGTTACTTTAGAAATATAATTTATGACTATGGAAAATTTGACTTGGCATAAAATTATCACAACTAGCATATTCAAAAATAGTGTATCCAAGCAATTATTATGAATTTATTTGTAATAATGTGTAATTTATTTGTATTTATTTGTAATTGTAAGTAACAAATGAACTAACAATCTCCTGAACTGTTCACTAGTTTACGTGGAACAAAAAAAAACCCTCTACAAAACAATGTTTTAGCATCCAGAATTAACAATTATTCATATTTCCTCTCCACAGTATGAAATAGAAATAAAATAAAAAAACTCATTCTCATAAAAAGGCTTGAAGAGGCAGGAAATGTATAGAAGGGCATGGGACTAAGTTTCAGTGATATTTTTAAGAAATGATTTGGAAAGTATTTGAACACTCTGTCTTAAAATATTTTATTCATTATGTTAAAATAAAACATTTCATAAGAATTTATTTTCTATTTCTTTTTTCTATTTTTCCAGTTTTTCAGGGAGGAAAAGCCAAAAAGGCTTCAGGAAAAAAATGAGGGGAAAATGGTTTTCCCCTAAATTTTTCTGTTTCCCCCCCGGGTCTTCACCACTCTGGTCACTTCAGTACACTCTTTAACTGTTTCTGCTTTGTAATGGTCTCTGTGTCAGTGCCAACCTGAGTTTTCTTGTGTATGTATTGCTTTCCTTAGTTTTGGTCTTTTTGAAGCAATGTCAGCTATTGAAATGATGGATCCCAAAATGGATGCAGGTATGATTGGAAACCAAGTTAATCGAAAAGTTCTCAACTTTGAACAAGCTATCAAGGTTAGCATTTTCCTGTTACTTTTAACTGCTCATGTTTAATAAAAAATAAAACATGTTGTTAAGTAAGCAAAGAACTGCATCATTTGAAATGTTTGTTCTAGAAGAATATGGACTTTCTCTTAATGGGCAGACTTCATATTTATTTAGTTTACATTACTAGAGCCCCCAAGATCCACCAGTAGAGTCAAGTGTAAAATGCACGTGGAATTAAATAGGAGGTTGCATCTGAGAGTGATCTGATCCTCTGTATATTTTCCAAAAGAAAAGAACTGAAATCAATTTTTAAGCCTTTATTTCAGCAGCCTGACAGACTGGAGAAAGATATTCTGTTGATTCTTGTTAAATAATGGATGAAATCAATAATAAGTCATAGCTGGAGTGGACCCAGTGAATTAATTGAAGCTATGAAAGAGTTGGCTCACTAAATCTCAACTGATTAAATGGGCCTACTTTAGTGCAACTTACTACTGGATTTCAGCCAGTAGATAGATCTACTAATCGATTGTGAATCACTGAGAGCTCTGCCAGATCCTGATTTAATTTCTGCTAAATACTGCTACTGGTATCTAGTCTCAAATTCAAAAGTGGAAACTATGGTTCATATCCACTCCATTCACATGGAGCTTTTTTGTAGGCTGTTCAGAATGCATTTGCTGTTCATATTAAATCATACACACACACTCTCTCTTTTTTTTCTTATTCCTTTGAAGGATGGTACTATTAAAATCAAAGACTTGTCCTTGCCAGAGCTGATAGGCATAATGGATACTTGTTTTTGCTGCTTGGTAAGAATATTTTTGTTTTAATAATGGATTATTAGAACTGCATTTTCTAGAAAACCTTTAGAGAAGGTGCTGAGAAGTGAAAGTCTCCAATGAAGTGAATGGCAAAGGGGGAAAAGATGGTCACTATTAACTGAATAAAAATGCATTCCTGTCATCCTGAGGAACCCAACTGGGATATAATATCTATTCAAGACAGGTTGATTACTTCTGAGTAAGCATGCACTGGAATGCATTTTAAATAGGATATTGAGTAAGGTACAATATGTCTTTGTGAAAGTTGTCACTTTTAAACATTGTTCTATGTTATCAAACCAGATAACATAGAATTTAACAATGCTCAGTATAAAATATTTACCTTCTCCGTGAGTTGATAAAGAGTGTGGATAATATATTCCTTAGCGCAGTGTTGTCAAATCTATGGCACGGGTGCCAAAGATGGCACGCAGAGCCCTTTCTGTGGGCACACAACATCGCCCCCCTCACAGCCACAGCACTCAGAGCACACCACTGTGGTTTGTGCAGAGAGCCAGGCAAAGGGGAGAGAACGGCTTGTGGGCTCCTTTGTAGCCCCAGTTTATTCTCCAGCCGCACCACTTTTAGGATGCCCAGAGTGGTGCGGGTGGAGAGTAAACCGGGGCTACGAATGAGCCCACAAGCCGCTACCACTCCCCCTGGCTTTCCCAACATTGTAGCACCCCACCCGCCTCTCTGTCCAGGGCAGAGAGGCGAATGGGGTGCTACTCTTCGGAAAAGCGGGGATTGAAAAGCAGTTTTCTAAATTTCCCACAGCCACAGCTGGGGTGCTGTGGACGTGGGAAATTCGAAAGTCTGCTCTTCAACCCTCGCTTTCCCGAAGGGTAGCACCCAAAGCATTTGTAACCCGGGGTGCCACTGTATTCATGTTAAATTGCCGTATTGGCACTTTGCGAAAAATAAGTGGGTTTTGAACCTCAGTTTGGGCACTGGCTCTCTGAAGGGTTCGCCACCACTACCTTCGGGTGTATGAACATGCAAGTAGGTAAATAACTTGAGGGCAGTGTCATTGGTTATAGATAAGAGCCAGGAAGTGTAGCTGGGCATCAGCCACCTTGCCAGGCAGCACATGACGGGGAGGAGAATTTCGAGAAAAATTGTTTGCAGCCCTTCCTGGTACACTTGTAATGAATATAATTATGTTTTGAGGCCTGTGAGGAGGCAGAGCCAAGGTACAGTGCTAGTGGTCTCTCTGGCCCTCTTTGACTCTCAAACGTCTTACAAACAAGTGCCCTGGTAGGCAGAGTGGTGCGTTCTCATGGCTGCATCACAACAGAAATCCATGAAGACCTCAGATTTTTATCTGCTGAACTTCAGTACTGCATTCAAGACCCGACTCATAACCAAGTCACACATACCCATCACCACTGGGGGGCAGGCAGTGTGTGGCTTGCATAATTAAACTGTAAACTGCCCAAGGAGTGCTTTAAGCTCTATGAGTTGGCATGTGGTATATAAGACGTTCCCTTCATTTTTGGTCTAGAATTTGGAAACACTAATGTTAAAAGCAAATTCTGTATCATTAATTGAGAAATGAATTGTTAACTTGAGTGATGGCAGTGAAAAACATGAGATTAATTTGCTGCATTAACTGTTGACAACCACTTAGTGATATCATTGTGTTAGATATAAAAAAATTGGAAACTTTGCCCCCCAAAGATAATAAAGTGAAGCAACATGAAACAGTAATTGGCACTCAACTTACTAATGTTGCTGACATCTAAATATTAGCTATTCAAATTGTCCTTTTATTTCTTATCTCTGCTTACAGGGATGCAAAATGATTCTTCATATTTTATTCATGCTGTTTGCTTATCAAAACATGTACTATAAAAGATGTAAGAACCATTCATGATGGAAATTGGAATGCTTTTCCCCCTTGTAGTCTGTTGGAAAGATTGAAGTATAACATTAACCCCATCTGTTTTCAGCGATTCTATTAAAAAAAATTAAATGCTCCATTATAGTTTAGTGAAGTATTTATGAAACACGTTACAAAACTGACCTGCTGTCCATTTATGTTATGTATGCAATTTCTACAGATAACATGGTTGGAAGGCCACTCTTTGGCACAGACAGTATTCACTTGCCTTTACATTCACAATCCAGACTTTATAGAGGATCCAGCCATGAAGGCATTTGCTCTTGGGATCCTAAAAATTTGTGATATTGCCCGAGAAAAAGTCAACAAAGCTGCAGTCTTTGAAGAGGTAAAGTTTTATCCACTTGATTTCCCCCCCCTTCCCTTTGTTAACAAATACAGTTTAGTAAACTTCTCCCTTCAGTAGTTGGATGCTTGTAAATTGGTTCATTGTTTTGATCTACACACAAAAAAATCTTCTATTGGTTGTATTGTGGGAGTACATTTTATTTTCAAATTTTCTTCCATTTTTAAGACCTTGCAGGCTTAACTGTGGACATGGGTAGCAAATGCCCTTTCCCCAGCCTCGTGCATAGGAAGCCTCCTGGCGTATCTAGTGGGTTTGCTTCCACTGAAGTGCTTGCAACTATTTCAGCTGTCACTGGTCATGACATATTCTTTATGTAGAAGCTTGTAGCCTGCCTTTCTGTCCCCAGATTCCATGTGTCTAAGCATTAAGGTATAGTAGTGGATCACAAAAGCAAAGTACCACTAACGTTAATTATAAAATCTAAATAAAATACATAAGGCAGCACTAACAAACAGTGGCCCCATTCAGATGTTGTACGAACACATTGCTATGAGTTGTGTCCTTCAAACCTCAAGAGGTGATCCAAAGCCTCTGTTGGTTTAAAACTCGAGCCAGGTTTCCCTGCGATATCAGATTTGAAATTACAGATTTTTTTTAAAAAAATTAGAGGTTGTCAGCCATCAAAAGTTTAAGGAGGGTATACCTGTCCCCTCTCTTTTTTGCCTTTTGGATCATGTTGGGCCTTTCTACCCATTTTAAAACCAATTTAAATTGAATAGTATTTTGAACCTAAAAGAGCAGACGGTAGAAATAATGCCTTTCAAATGATCAGTTTAGCCCTTGAAGACCATGGCTGGCAGTTGGTTTTCCATTCATTTTTTGCCTGCATGGGGAAAATACTGATATGCACTTTGCTCACCTTTGTTTAAAGTCTGTTTTGAGAACATCAGAGCATCCAGTCTTGTCGGTGTTATGTAAAGCTGTATGGTCAGCCCAGGGAATTGTATTTCAAATCAGAACAGTTCATTTATGTAATTATTTTATATTCTTCCTCTGCTATAGAAAAGTGGCCTTGTTTTTCCTAAACATTGTTGGAATGATGAATTTTAGCATGCCTTTTACGTATCTTGCAACTGTCTTAGTGGTGGTGAGCATGGCCCCAGTGTAAAACCATAATTCTGTGCTTCAAGCAAAAATGTGAGAAAACAGTGTCTGCTGACATTATGCATGTGGGTGATATTGCTTACTCCTCCTCCCTTTTATTTTTAGGAAGATTTTCAGTCCATGACATATGGATTTAAAATGGCAAACAGTGTGACAGATCTTCGAGTTACAGGTAGAACGGCAAGAGCTCCTCCTTCTTTTCTTGGACAGTGTCATATGTTTAGAGAATAAAGCTCCAATTACAGGGGAAGGAAGGTTCCATGGAACCAAGTGGAACTTGGAAGTCTATAGACCTGCATAAGAACACATTCTAAGATACTGGCTGTTTTCATGTCACCCTCAGTTGTGTAGAGTCTAATGATCCCTAATCATTAGTCTTATCAAGGCATAAGGTTGATTACTATTATTATATCCAAAGGGCAAGCTATGTGCCATCTGTCCAAACTCATTCAGCATATGTGTTTTGAGATTCTGGTTTTGGTTGGTAAGGTTCAGAAAATCATTGTTTCAGATTTTAGTGTAGCTGTGGACTTTGTTTCAATCAGTGCTTCACAAACTTGCATCCCCAGATGTTCTTGGACTACAGTTTCCAGAAATCCTGGCCAGCACAGCAAGTGGTGAAGGCGTTTGAGAGGTTTAGTTCAAGAACATCCAGGGGCCCCAGGTTGGGATTAGACCAAGGAAAAGCTTATTATTAAATAAGCAAGGGAAAGAATGATTGCTCAGCCCATGGATCACTGTTGTCCTCTAAACCAGCTTTTTTCCAGTATGAGTTCCTCCAGATGTTCTGGTATACAAATCTCATCAGTCTTGGCCAGCAGAACTATTGGTCAGTGATGAAAGGGTATGTCTTCTAAGTCACCTAGAGCAGAGGTAGAAATTGTTTGTGTCTTACAGAGCCATCCTAAGGGTGTGGAATACCTTTTCCATATAGGATGTCCACTGAGATTAACAAAATGTACCTTACATACTTTTCTAG
Organism: Phrynocephalus forsythii; assembly: GCA_029282475.1. Classification (NCBI taxonomy): domain Eukaryota; kingdom Metazoa; phylum Chordata; class Lepidosauria; order Squamata; family Agamidae; genus Phrynocephalus; species Phrynocephalus forsythii. The sequence goes on from JAPFRF010000004.1 coordinate 47,292,519, forward strand.
GTATGCTGAAGGATGTTGAAGATGACATGCAGCGACGAGTGAAGGTATATGCTTTTGGCCATTTTTATACCTTTATTTATGGAAATTCTCAAAAGAGCACAAATAGTTTAATAATAAATAGTTTAATCTTGAGTCAAGACTTGCTGGATTGATTATCTGAATTTTTCCTGTGGTTAAGTTTATTTCATTTCCAGTTACTGAACTGTGTAGAAGTCTATTGGCATACGGCATATTGGCATACTTATCCTTTAAGATGACTTAAGGATAACTATTGGCATACTTATCCTTTAAGATGACACCCAATACTGCAAGTATTGGCATCTCATTAATGTATAATGTAATGTAAGTTCACATTATACATTAATGAGATTCCAACAAGTTCAACAAGTATTTTGTCCCATTTATTAAAAAATAAAAATAGTCATAAATGTAGGACGTCTCTAACAAAATACTAAACGTGATCCAGACCTCCTCTTCACAATGTATTATTTATTTATATATTTAACTTTTCCTTTGTGCTCCTCGTTCATTTTAAACACAAGGAAGCTGTAAGAGGGAAATTAGGGCAGGGAAGAATGAGAAATTGAACAGTCTTCTTCTGAGTTAATTTTAACTGAGTACAACTTATATCTAAGTTAACATAAAGTATATACCCTGGCCTTGTTATGAGGATTAGAGTAGAAGAGATGGTTGGAGTTGTGTTTGTTTGGTCACGTTTGTTCCTTTCAGATACACTTCCATTTAATCTAGTTTTAGGCCTGGTCATGGAACAGAGACACCTTTGGTCACCTTAGTGGACAACCTACACCAGGAACTATACAGGGGGAATGTGGTTCTGTTGGGCCTCTCAACAGCTTTCAGAACCAAGAGTCATGATGTCCTTCTGAATTAACTCAGGCTGATGGGACCTGGAGGCACTGTCCTTCCGAGGGGATGAGTTCAGAAAGTGATCCCGAGGGACTCCAGTCCAGTGATTTGGCCTGCAGTGTCCTTTGGGGGTGCTGTGTAATATCTACAATGTCATGACACCATGGGTTTTGTGTTTCAATTTATCAGCACACTGATGATACTCAAATCTATCTCTTGTTTGGACTTAACTCTAAGGAAGCTGTCTCTGTCCTAAACCAGTGCCTGCTGTCTGCAATGGGCCTGAATGAGGGCAAACAAATTGAAGCTTAAACGTTATAAGACAGTGGTGGTCCTGTTCACTCATAAGGCAGATCAGGGGAGAAGGGCCCATCTCATTTTCAGTGAGATACCATTCTCCATGGGAACTCAGTTTTGCCGCTTAGGTGTACTCCTGGATGTATCCCTGAGCCTGGATGCCCAGGTTTTGGCAGTGGCAGCTGCACCCATTCCTGGAAGTGTCTGACTTGGCTGCAGTGACACACGCCCTTCTTACATCCCATTTGGATTATTATAACGTGGCTTCTGCGGGCCTGGCTTTGAAGATGGTTCATAAACTTCAGCTTGGTCCAATATGAATAGGAATATTTTCCTTGGGTGTGTTAGATTTTGCTTTTTGATGTGTTATTTTTAATGTGAAGAAGCATATAGGAGTGGCACACCCTTTACTTGCCCTCTAAAATCTACCGTGCCCTCTCATTCTTTGCCTGGGTAGACCAGCTCAGAGTCTCAGGGATAGGAAAAGAGCACCAGGAGCAATGAGGCATGTGGAGATAATGTGCACATGGTGCCTGTGTCATCAGGCGAGTATTCTTTGTGCGCCTCCTTTGATGTAAAAATTAGATCGCCCTGCTTAGGTAGGAATGGAACAGGCAGAAGAGAAAAGCAGCACAGCCTGTGTCATTACACTCCGCTTGATTTGGGTTTCGCAGTTTAGGCTTTCCCTGGCCGTGTCTGCCTCCTTTGCTGCCATACTTTCCTGGCTGTGCTTTGTGTCCCTGCACACCTGCTGAACAAAATGTACACAAGTTGTTGAAAATTATAAAGTACAGTGGTGCCTCACAAGACGAGTGCCCCCCATAAGATGAATTTTCTGTAAGATGAATGAAATTTCCAGGGATAGGCATTTTTCACAAGACGACAGTGTGCCTACCAATGTCTTGCGAAAATTCTGTCTTACGGGGCAAACGTTTGAATTTTGCGGGCCCACAACCCGAGGGGGTTCTGGGTGCGCAAAATTCAAATGCCTACCTGGCTTTCCTGACCATGTACCACTGATCTACAGGTGCTATACATTTGGGAAAGCCAGGATTGAAGCGCCACCACCTCCTCTTCGCCTGGGTCTTTGCGTCAAAACCCGGGGAAAGAGGAGATGGCGGTGCTTCAATCATGGCTTTCCCCGATTGTATAGCACCCACGGATCGGTGCTACATGGTTGGGAAGGCCAGGGAGGCTTTTGAATTTCATGTGCCCAGAAGGGTCTCAACGCTTGAAATTCAAATGCCTGCCTGGCTTTCCTGACCATGTAGCACCGATCCGTGGGTGCTATACAATCAGGAAAGACTGGTTTGAAGCACTGCCACCTCCTCTTTGCCTGGGTTTCAGTGCAGAGACCCAGGCAAAGAGAATCTGGCGGCACTTCGATCCTGGCTTTCCCAACTGTATAGCACCCATGGATCAGTGCTACATGGTCAGGAAAGCCAGGCAGGCATTTGAATTTCATGTGTCGACCTGGTGGGCAAAGCAGGGATGCTATGATCCTTGCCCAACCCTCCTGCCACTGCTTCCCTTGCAAACATCCTGGGAGATGGTGGCAAGCCGAAGGAAGTGGTGGTGGGAGGGCTGGGCGAGGATCACCCCATCCCCGGTTCTCCCACCAGGTTGTTGGGTGAAGCAGGGACACAGTGATCCTCGCCCAGCCTGGGCTGCTTGCAAGGAAAGTGGCAGCGGCAGGGCTGGACAAGGATCACTGCAGAAGCCACTGGAGGAAAGACTCATTGAGCTGCTTTGGGACGCTCAGAGTGTCTTTCCCCCCAGCCTGTCCCCTTTTGAGTGTTTAAAAAGGAAGAAGGGACAGGGAGCCGCAGCCAACAAAAGGAGGGAAGTGTTTCCCCTGCCCCAACCCAGCAAAGAAGGGGAAGAGCTTCCCCCCTTTGCTGGGTTGGGGATAAACCCCTTCAATCACCAGCAGCATAAGGCTGCTCTGTGCAGCCGTGACAGACAGCTTGGAGCTGTCAAAATCAGCTGTCTGTTGGCTGCAGATGGAACAGCCTTAGGCTGTCTGTTGATTAAGGGGGTTTGGGACAGCCTTCCTATAGGAATGCATTGAAATCAATCTGTTCCCTCCAGAACGGATTAATTGGTTTTCAATGCATTCTTATGGGAAACGGCACAAGATGAATTTTTCATAGAACAAATTGCTCCGTGAAATGAATTAAATTTGTCTTTTGAGGTACCACTGTACTGTTATGTTAACTTCTTCTTCAACTCCTTCTCCTCACCCTCCTCCTTCACGTACCATGCTCTTCATTGTTCTATTGCTTTTGATTTCAGAGCACTCGAAGCAGGCAAGGAGAAGAGAGAGATCCAGAAGTAGAACGTGAAGTAAGGATCCTTGTAAGCTATGCAAGAGGATGTAAAACATGCTGTATAAGAAAGTGTGTTTGTGTAGCGAGAAGTGGAAGGACATGGTGGAATAAGACTGAGCTGTATATAAAAGTTACAATATTTTTGGAGAGGGGGTTGTCTTTGTTTTGACTGAACAGCATTTCTGCACTTTGCCAAGTAGAAACTGTACATAACGGTAGTAATGTATAATATAATATCATCAGAGATGATTATGGTGATCATAGAACTACATAGCTGCCAGAAGAAGCTGTTAACGATTTAATGTCATCAATGGTGAGATCTTGGAGTCACAAACATTATTGATACTCTGTATTTAATTGTTTTCTGGAAAAGATTTGTTCATTTATTTCCTGAGAATTTATTTTAAAATTTTGCTTGCCTCCAGAATTATAAAGCAACTCGGTATGCACAAAGAGTAAGGCCTACTTCTAGGGTGCTGTCCAAGTCCTAATTTTAAGGTCTTCAAATATCTTAATTTTGTAATTTGATTTCTTGTAGCATCAACAGTGCTTTGCAGTATTCAGCAGAGTGAAGTTTACACGGGTTTTACTGACTGTATTGATAGCCTTCACCAAAAAAGAGGTAAGATGGTTAAATAATTCCTTAGTTGCTCTAATGCTGCTTTGGGTATGAAAACCGGATTGTTATGTGGAACCTCAGTAGTCAGAGGCTGTGTACCTCTCAGGGTGGCTAAGTACAAACACTCTGGGTGGAAACCAAGAAGACGTTTGCCTTCATGCTTTGCCTATGTATTTCCCAGTTTCATCCACTGGACATCCTTGGAAATAATGGCAGTGCTTTGGTTTGATCCAAAGGAGGTGGCTCTTGTTTTATTTTTATTTATTAGAATCATTCTGACATACCCTGGTTGAGAGTTTTCCAAGTGGAATACAGTCCGTAAAACAACGCGAAACAGTTGTAGAACAATTTAAAACAATTCAGCAGGATAAAATATCGTCTCAACTTCTCTCTTGCAAGACCGGTTGCAGCGAGAAAGTCTGAAGCATAATGATAGGCGGCAGGTATTGCAAGTAGTACCTAAAGGTTTCCCCCCGCACGTGTGCCAGTTGTGTCCGACTCTAGGGACGGTGCTGATCTCTGTATTCAAGCCGGAAGAGCCAGTGTTGTGCAAGTCCATGGCCACGTGGCTGTCATGGCTGCAAGGAAACACTGTTTTGCCTTCCCGCTTTTTATGACGGTACCTATTTATCGACTTGCATTTACATGCTTTCGAACGGCTAGGCTGGCAGGAGCTGGGGTTATCAGCGGGACTTCACTCTGCTACATGGCACCCGGGATTCGAACCAGCCGAGCTGCCAACCTTGCAGCCGACAGTTTTCGGAAGCCTTAGTCCACTAAGCCACCATGCCCCATCTAAATAGTACCTGGCAGTGATAAAATAACTGCTCGTTGAACCCCTGGCGTGCCACTGGGGGGTTGGTGTCAAGAGTCCTGGGATTGAAAGCCCAGGGATTCAACTGCCCCTTCCTGTTCCTTTGGACTGACCTGGACAAGTTGGTTGTTAAAAGTTGTTATTCACATGAGACTAAAACGCCTAGTATTTTCTCATTTTCACATATCAGAGGCTGTATGTCTGAAATGTTAGGTAGTAGAAATGCAAATATGTCTTTTCGAATTATTGTAATATGAGCAACATTGTTTTCTTCTTGGGCTGCTGCTTAAAACGAAAGGTGTTAATTTGGTTAACCTGCTAACATGCACAGGGGGGTTTTAAAATTGATTTTTAACAGACAAGTGCAGTTGCAGAAGCTCAGAAGCTGACGTCTCAGGCAGCTGACCTGCTTTCTGCTATCCACAACTCATTACACCATGGCATTCAGGCTCAAAATGACACAACCAAAGGAGGTAAATCATTTTGTTTCAATGGTGAGATGTTATCATAGTGGCATTGACTTCCAGGGGGAATTGACTGACTTGGTACAGAACACAATCCTCTAGTGTTCATCCTGGGATAATTTGTTAGATGGGATTTGGCAGGTGTATTCCATGTTATTTGATAGAAAATTGGTGACATTTGGGACTCATCTTGGGCCAACATCTTGTCCGCTTGAAGCATATGCTGTAAAATTGCAGTTGCTGCTCTTTCAGGCGTACAATAAGTAATAGGTTTATGCACTTAAATGTTTTCCCTTCTGAGAAGCGCATTGTTCAAGATGATGGCTGTCAGCAGATTTAAGGGGGCAGCAGACATAATAATAATAATATATACTTGTGCCTGACACAAAGCAGTGCAGCAGTAACGTAGATAAAATGTCAGTATTGATATAAAGGGTTTGCAGAGTTAGTCTATCAGAAAGACAATGACAATGAATAGAGTAAAACTCATATATTCATATATACATCAAAATATACACAGCATAACAACCAAGCATTATATACAATATAGCAAACAGACAAACAGAGTATGGGGTGAACTGTTCTCACCATAACAGTCCCCAGTTACAAATGGTAAGCTAGTGCCTTTTATACTTATTCAGCACTCATAAGATCTGATGCAATCACTAATTAACAATCTGATGCAATCTGATCTATCCATTACAAACCATGATGTTACAATCAGTTCCACCTGCACTTCACCACTTAACATGCCTGTGATTACTAGTCTCTAACACTTGTGGATTAACATCATGACACTGCAGAATCTAACTGCCTCCATTTTACAATTCTCTTTACACATTCTGTTAAATATACATAACATATGTTTTGTCAACTTTTACATATGTTGACACCCCTCCTATATTTAACAGATTTCAACTCCTAGCCTTTTCTTAAAACATACATGTTTATCTTTACACAAAGGCTTTGTAAATATGTCAGCATAATTATCAACACTTGTACAATATTCCAATACAATCAAATGTTGTTCTATGCAGTCCTTCACATTCTGGTAACGGATCCCAATGTGCTTGCTTCTGGATCCGACTTTCTGATTCTGTGTTAATTGGATACACGAAAAAGAATCATTATATACTTTGACTGGTAGTTTTACATTTACATTTACATCCTTTAACAACTGTACTACCCAGGTTAACTCACAACACAAATCACTCACAGCCCCATACTCAGCTTCTGTAGAAGAACACGAAATGTACCTTTGTCTTCGGGCTTTCCAGACAATTAGTGAGTTACCTAAAAATATGGCATATCCAGACATTGACCTCCTTTCTGGACTTGAACCCCAGTCAGCATCTGCATAGCTAATTAAATCAAGATTATCACATATGGATATCTTCAACTTTTCATGCATTGTTCCTTTAAGATATTTCAAAACATGCTTTATACCTTTCCAATGCTTCATCAACAAATACTATCAATATAAAAAAAAACCTTTTTGTATACAAGTAACCTATTTCTCTTGCAAAATGTCCATTGCTCTTTGGCGCCATCCACTGGTGCATCCTCTTGCCGTTCCTTCAGAGACATATGCTCTTTGTTTATGGCCCATCATCCACTGCTTCCTTTCTTCTCCAGACATCAGCAGCACATCTTCAAAATTCTGTGGTTCATGGAATACATTATTCACAACAAACCTTTCAGGTGGCACTCCTTTGTTAGATCTAGTAGATTTTCTGATCAACACTGGCTCCTCATCTTCCACTTTTTCATCATGCAATGATGTAGACTCCCCTCCATCACTGGCAATCTCTTCAACCTCAGTGTGGGGATAAATACTTGGCAAAAATACTTCATTATTAGCATGTAGAGCTTCCCAATTTTTTTGTTCACAAAATTTTGCTGACCTGCTTATATAAACTTTTCCATGACTGTCACAAAAACGCCAGGATTTTGCTGCAGGCTGAACACCAATAAACATAAGCTTTCTTGACTTTGGACCATTCTTGTGTCTATACCTCTCTGGAATCAATACTTCTGCTTCAGAGCCAAATAAATGGAGATATTTGATTGAAGCTTTTTTCCCATGCATTAGAGTATAAGGAACTTCATTCACAGCTGAACTCCACACTCTATTAGACACATAATTTGCATATTTCATTGCCTCAGCCCAGTAACCTTTGGGAAGTTTTGCATCTGCCAACATTGCATTCATGATATTTTGAAGAATCCCATTCTTCCTCTCAGATAATCCATGCTCAGCAGAAGCAGAAGGGTTTGTCAATCTATGTTTCACCCCCTTCTTTTCTAAATAATCAACAAACTGCTTTGCTAAAAATTCACCTCCTCTGTCACTTTGTACAGCTAAAATTTTCTGCTTGTACTGTCTTTCTGCCATCTGAAACCATTTTCTAAATACAGCACTCACTTCACTTTTGTGCTTTATTATGTAAACCCAAGAATAACGTGAATAATCATCTGTTATCACAAGACAAAACCTGGCACCACCAAATGAATTAGCCATGGGTCCAATCACATCAATATGTACCAGCTGTAGTGGTTGATGTGACTTTCTTAAACTCTTTTTTGATATGGGTGCAGACTTCACCTTTGTACTTTTACAAACATGGCAATCTAAAAACTTTTTACAGCTTTGCACAGACCCATGTTCCACATGTTGCAAAGTTTTCCTAATGTTTTCAAAACTTAGGTGCCCTAATCTTCTATGCATCAAATGTATGCATTTGTCATGTAGAGGCTTATTTTCAACCATATTCAAAACTTTCTCAGAAGTGCTTATCATAAACAAACTGTTTTGGAGTTTTCCAGTTGCTATTGTTTTCCCATTCTTTACAATCTTGCAACTACTCTCACTAAATTGTACATGAAAACCTTGTTTTACAAGCATAGGCACACTCAATAAATTATTCTTTAAAGACGGTATATACAGGACCTTATCAAATACACATTTTAGAGGTTTGAAAAATATATTACCTTCACCACAGACTTTTGCCTGAGTCCCGTCTGCCAAGGTTACATTTCTACAATTAAACAAAGTTAGTTTCTCAAACAAACATTTCTTGTTTACACAATGAATACTGGCTCCTGAATCAACAATAAATAATTCCTGTCTTGAGCACTTTTGTTCCTTATCATTAATTACAGACAGCTGTTGACCTTCACTCTTCCAGCATGTGTTGGCAACTCTTTTTTGCTTTTGCCGCTTGTTTACTTTATCACAGTAACGAAAAACATGTTGGTTACTCCCACAATTATAGCATCTTCTAATTACTTGTATTGTTTCTTCAGACACTTGAGCAGGCTTATTATTTACTTTAGAATCATTCCTCCTTGATTCTTCCTGCTGGAGTCTTGACTGTATATATGATATAGACAATTCATCACTCTTCATAGCTTCTAATCCCATTACTAAATTATCATATGACTCATCCAAGCTTGACAATATAACTAGACATTTATACTCTTCTTCATGATTTATGCCCACTTCAGACAATTGCTGAAATATACTATTTACTTTCCTTATATAATCAGAAATAGTTTCACCTGGGCTCTGCTTTAACTGGAATAGTTTTTTCATTAGAGATACTTTACTCCCAGCTGTGTCTCTGATGTGAGCTGCTCTGAGAAACGACCAAGCCTCATGAGCTGTTTTTGCTTCCTTCACATAAACGAATTGGGATTCCTCCAAGGATAACATTATAATTGCCAAGGCCTTTTCATCCTTCTTCAAATCTTCCTCATCAGCTTCCTCATCAAGCTTCTTATCTACATACTGATAGAGCTCATGGAAAATCAAGAAATGCTTCATTTGCAGACACCAATTCAGGTAATTACTGTCAGAGAGCTTTACAAGAGGCATTGAATTTAGATTTATACTTGCCATTCTTGCTGATATGTGCCGGCTCCTTATCTGCCGTTATCTGCAACACTTTTTTCAGCTTCTTCTCGGCAAATATTTCCTCTAGCCTCCACAGCTTCCAGTTTAAATCACACTCTGTTTTGCTTGGCTTGTCCTTATCAGCTGCTTTTCTCCTCTGCTCTCATTCCAACCCTCTGAGAGAAATCCTTTGCAGCTCTGCTTTGTCTCCGTTCCAACTCCAACCTGTTTCCTCTGCAAAAACACAACCTTACACAACACACACTTTATCTATACAGGTACAACAAAACCCATCAGGCTGCTGACCCAGCTGGGCCCATAACCCTGTCAGCAGATTTAAGGGGGCAGCAGACATAATAATAATAATATATACTTGTGCCTGACACAAAGCAGTGCAGCAGTAACGTAGATAAAATGTCAGTATTGATATAAAGGGTTTGCAGAGTTAGTCTATCAGAAAGACAATGACAATGAATAGAGTAAAACTCATATATTCATATATACATCAAAATATACACAGCATAACAACCAAGCATTATATACAATATAGCAAACAGACAAACAGAGTATGGGGTGAACTGTTCTCACCATAACAGTCCCCAGTTACAAATGGTAAGCTAGTGCCTTTTATACTTATTCAGCACTCATAAGATCTGATGCAATCACTAATTAACAATCTGATGCAATCTGATCTATCCATTACAAACCATGATGTTACAATCAGTTCCACCTGCACTTCACCACTTAACATGCCTGTGATTACTAGTCTCTAACACTTGTGGATTAACATCATGACACTGCAGAATCTAACTGCCTCCATTTTACAATTCTCTTTACACATTCTGTTAAATATACATAACATATGTTTTGTCAACTTTTACATATGTTGACAATGGCAAGTGTAAGTTCTCTGAATCGTGACCTATTTCATGATTGATGCATGTCTTTTGAAAAAAAGACACTTGCATTTCTGGTAATTTCCACTTAATTGAGTTCTTTCCTAATAGCAATTTCAAATTGGTGGACTGACTTAGAATGGGTGTTGCTGTTTAGTGTAGTGGGTTGTCAAGGTTTTCTTTTTCCTTTTCTTTCAATTTCTTTTATTTTACTTTTAGGAATATGCTTTTTAATTGAAAAAATAAGTACCATATTATGTTGCATCACTTAAATGGGAACTTAAGAGCAATGATGGAATGATTTACTTTTTTTTTTTTAGATCACCCTATTATGATGGGCTTTGAGCCTCTTGTTAACCAGAGACTGCTTCCTCCAACTTTTCCTCGCTACGCAAAAATCATTAAGAGGGAAGAAATGGTCAACTACTTTTCAAAACTGATTGATCGAATAAAAACTGTTTGTGAAGTTGTGACTCTAACTAATTTGCATTGCATACTGGTGAGTATCAGTGCTGTGGAACATCTCTGGCCAGATGGATCACGAAAGTGTCTTCCCTGTATGATTCTAAAGGTGTAGAGAATATTTTGGGGGAAACAAAAGTATGTTGAGGAGCTTTGGCTGATCCCAAGCGTGTAGCAATAGGCGAACCATACTCATCCTCTTGTTCTGATGTGGAAGTAGCAAGGAAGACACAATAATACATGGGGTTCTGGACAGGATGAATTATCTGTTGAACTAGAGGGGTGCATGCCACTCTCAAGCTGTCCTCCTGCCTTCAGCTGCCTGCTTTGTTTGATTGCATGCATGGCCAAGAAGCAGAGAAAGACAGAAAGTCAATCAAATCCCCTTCTGCTCTCAGTCTGGGGCTGAGTGAGTGCAGGTGGCTGAATATCTTTGGTCAGGAGCATGTTCTCTACCAAGAAGGCATCCTGGCAAGTGGAGGGATGTTGTGAGGTTATCTTTTCAAAGGAACTTGGCAGTGTTATTTCCTGTGTCTTTTTTTAATTTTTTTAATTTATTTTTGCTTCCTGCTTGCCCAGGAATGTGGAAGGGGCTGGGTTCGGAGTAGTACAAGATGTGGTGATGGCATCTAGCCTGGATGCCTTCAAAAGGGGAATGGACAGATTCCTGGAGGAGAAGTCCATCACAGGTTACAGACCATGATGGAGATGTGTAATCTCCAGGCTTAAAACCAGGGTACTTCAAAGGGCCAGATGCAGGGGAGTGGTATCAGGAGACAGATATCTAGTCCCATGCGCTCCCAGACGCATCTGGTGGGGCCACTTTGAGATACAGGAAGCTGGACTAGATGGGCCTTTGGCCTGATCCAGCATGGCTCTTCTTATGTTCTTAGGTGTTTCTTGAAGCACAGAGACACCTGTAATATTTGTTTACCTGCTCTTAGGTAAATAAAGGATTGTTAACAATGACTTTTCCCTCTCCAATTCTGTTTACATCTTAGGATTTTTTCTGTGAATTTAGTGAACAGTCGCCTTGTGTTCTTTCACGATCACTGTTACAGGTAAGCACAAAATGCCATCTGCGTGAATGCTTTTGATGGTGTGTTTTATAGCTGGACTCATTAACAAAACTTCCTTTTGTTGCAGACAACTTTTCTTGTGGATAACAAGAAAGTATTTGGCACTCACCTCATGCAAGATATGGTGAAAGATGCCTTGAGGTCTTTTGTCAGTCCTCCAGTTCTTTCTCCTAAGTAAGTATCAGACTTTGGGCTTCCTGTTAATTTGCATCGCTATGTCTCCATGTTTAATACAACAAAAATGCTTTTTCTCTTTGAACTGCTTTTGTCTGTATTGCACAGAACATCTTGGTGGATAATGAGATGACTGGACAATGGTAAAGAGTTTGCAGTCCTGAAAGAAGATTTTTGGCTGCTAAGATGAAAGGCTGGGGGCTCAGATCCAGCTTAGTTTCATTACAGCCTTTGTATATTACCGCCCACAAATTACTTGATTCCCCATAATTATGTGTTAAAACATGAAAGGCAATATTTATCTTCTTCATCAGAAGTATGAATTCCATGGACCGACAAAATTCTGCCCATGATCGCTGCAGATGAGTTTTTGTAGTGCTCCTGCTTTTTAAAACAGACTTTTGAAAATGTGTGTGATTATTGCCATATTTGGGTTCGATCCAATTTTAAAAAATCATTAGAAAGTGAAGCACTAATGAACCCAGTTGTGTTTTGAGTGTTTTAGTTCCCAGGTTGTGTTAAATGAAGCAGGCATACTGTGGCTGCTTGAGGCCTCCCCGTGTAATTTTAGCAACCTTTTGTAAATGATTAAGACTTCCGGAAATAGTTCTGGCTGAAGCCCTGCTCCTTAACATTGTAAATCACACTAGAGCAGCCCTGCTGAATCAGTGGGGATTTGGAGAGTCACCTCCTTCATAAGTGCTATATATTCAAACGGGCATACTCGTTACAGCTCATTGTGCTAAAGCAAGTCACTACTAGAGTACAGCGGTACCCCGACTTAAAAGCAGCTCGACTTAAGAGCAATTCGACTTAAGAGCGGAAAACTATTGGTGTTTTAAATGGTGCCTTACAATTTTTTTTAATTTATTTTTTCAATTTTTTAGATAGGTACTCCTACTTAAGTACCTACTTAAGAGTAGTTTGACTTAAGAGCATGCATTCAGAATGGATTAAATTCATAAGTTGAGCTACCACTGTACGGTCATTTGGAATCAGTAGAACTTAGGGAGGAGTGGATTCACCAAATCACTTCAGATTCAGTGGGCCTAATCCAATGCAACTGACTATGCTAAGCAACAGGGTTGCTGCTAAGAGGCCTTCTGCATGGGTGGGGGAGCCAAAAAATATGCTGGTTATATACTGCTTTGTAGCACTTAAAGCAGTGGGTGGTTTACAAATCAATTGTGCAGGGTACACATTATGCATGGAAGTGGATAGAGTGATGGTGGGGGCATAATAAAAAGGAAGAAAAGGGGGTTCTACACTCCACTGTACCTCTGGGCCCAGCCACACCTGTGGGAAGCCTCCAGTGGGGAAAAGGGTTCCTCGCGTCTGCCCTTGGAATAGCTTTAGCATACAGGCCACCTGGGCTTTCACAAAGGCGCAGCCCTAGGAAGGAGTCCAGGCGGGAGGTTCATTTTTAGAAAAGCCCTTTTCGCTCAGAATAATCCTTTCCCTTCTCTCTTAGATGTTGTCTTTATAACAACCACCAGGCTAAGGATTACATTGACTCTTTTGTCACACACTGTGTCCGAGTGAGTATTGATGGCATGATGAAATCTTGGTTAAAATAGCTAAGTACAATAGATGTGAATTATATCTTCAAAATTCCTCTGCCCAGTTAATCAAATAATCATCTTCCTATTTAAAGTTAACAGGTATTTTATCAATATGGGGGAGATTTTTATGACATGCCATTTTTTCATCTTATGCTTGAACTCATAAACATGTTTAAATTTCCTTGTAGAGGGTGCAGAGCAAGTGTGAAATGTCACTGAAATGCTCATGGGTGGGAGCATTTTTATGGCATTTTAGAATGTAATTAATAAAATAATAATAATAATAATAATAATAATAATAATAATAATAATAATAATAATAATAATAAAATAATAATAGTGCTAAAAATAATAATAATAATAATAAAAATAATCTGCTTGATTAAGAGTCAAAGACCCAAAACACCAAACAATCCACAATAATCACATACAGTTCAGATTATGAAATGGGTACAAGATTATACAGTCTTCCAATAAAATATTAATAAATAAACCCTTGCTTACAGATTCATAAATTACATACTCTACTAAGCTTAAAATAAGATAAAACCATGGCCAGGTTTGTGGTATAGAGGTGTTATTATCTATCTTGGACACAACCCAGATATCAGTTTCACCCACTTACAAACTCCATCAATAATCAGGGGCTGAGTGTCTGATTTCCTTTTTTAGTCCACTATAAGTTCTTTTCTTGTAATATCATTGTTGGTTATCATCAGAAAGTAGCAGTTGTGGGTTCAGAGAAGTATTGGGTGTCAGAGAAAGTGTTAAATGTCCAGGATGAAAGTGTGAAATGTCATAGAAATGCATTTTTATGGCATTTTAGAATGGAATATCTCACCAGAGTTGACTTTTCTGGAATGTAACTCCCTAAATCTGCCAACCAGAATGGACCCCGATGCCCAAAAATGACTTTTCCAAGCTCCTTATGTTCTAAAAAGAGAGGCAACACAAAGATCCTGTAACCCCCTTCCTTCTGTGTCTTTTCCCAAGAAGGCTTGTCCTTCTCTGAAGTGAGTAGGAATTATATGTTTCTATCTATCTTTTTTTACAATCTTTGACCAAAATATTACAGCAACAGTCTAAATTGGGAATAACAGTAATACAATAATACAAATAATACACACAAGCAAAGAAGTCCAGATTAAAATTAATAATCATATGAGCTATAAAAGATAAATTTAAAGAAATAAACATCAATACCAAGGCTTAAAATTCCTATATATACATTGAAAAATAAATAAATAAATTTTAAATACCAAGACAAATTTATTTTTAAAAAAATTTTTTAAATTTTAAAATTTCTAATTTTAAAAAAATATTAAATCACAAACTATAAAAGGCTCAAAATGAGCACACTCTAGGGATCAATGGTGGACAACATCTTACAGCAAGCCATGGCTGCTGCACAAAATTTAGCCACTGCCATTGTAATATTCGGGTCCCTCTCGGAAGTAAAAGAAGAATATAAAATTCCAATGATCTCCCGGGATACTTTTGATGGACTGGATGCAGAGAATCTTTGCATGAATCCCTATAAAACCCACAATAAAGGAGGACATGCTCTTAGTCTGAATAGGAATGATACTATGTTATTTTTAGAGGGTTGGTGACTCCTAGTAGGAAACATCTTTTCTATCCCTCCTTAGCAGATGTTTTCTGCATCAGCAGAGGTTACAAGTTGTTGTGTCTATTGAGATAGAGAAACAGAGTGATGCACAGCCTGAACATTCAGATTCTTTGGGGCAGTGCCATCTGCATAAATCAATGGGAAAAAATCCCAAATTCTGCCTTTGCTGTTTCAGAACATATATCCTGAAGCATGAAAAAACGAAAAGAACAAGAAAAGAACTATGTAAACGAAAAGAATTATGCAAAGGAAACAAACATTTCCTTTGCATAATTCATTTGAGAAATAATAATTTTAGTTCAATGTTGAAAAGAATAATGAGTCAGCAAATAGGTGAATACAGTGTGAACAATTTGAATAGATTGACCTTTGCTGTATCGCAGAAAGGTTTGATATGAGAAACCTTCAGCTGCAAATCTGAACCAGCCAAAGGTTTTTCCTTTTTTATATATACAGTATATGCTGGGTAGATTGTTTCAAAGAGTTATTGTACATGTACAGTATTAGCCAAATACTCCCTATTGGGGAAAATGGGAACTACTGTATATTTGTGTGTGGGTTTGAATGGAGATGACTAGATGTTACAGGTTGACAGCATTTCTTTAAAAATGCACAAAAAATAATTGATTTTTGAGTGAACATTTTTATCGCTACGTCTTGCATGGCCATACTTGATGGGGGGATAGTGGGTGTTTTAAAACGTAACATTTTAAACTGTGCTCTTTGGTTAACTTCTCAAAAGTTTCTGATAGACCAGAGACAAAATATCAGGCTGAGATTCATCCCTGACCTTGTATTACCTGCTGTTACCTTTGAATGCCAGATGCCTGCAAAGGTTTTAGTGCATGTGTCCAGGTTCATTAGGTCTTTAACCCTCGACATGCCACCTTTGAAATTAAGAACTCAGTGGCTGAGGTCTCTCTGGCCAGAGGTTGGGCGTTCAATTCCCTGCAATGCCTCCCTGACAAAAGCTGGCCTCAGTAATCCATAGGATCCCTTCCAGCTCTGCAGTTCAGTGATGGTGGTGGTGGTGGTGGTGGTGGTGGTGGTGGTGGTGGTGGTGGTGGTGGTGGTGGTGATGATGATGATGATGATGATGATGATGATGATGATGATGATATATCAGAAATTCTCATCCATAGGCTGGTTTCACCGTCATTCAGCTTGTTTCTGTCACCCTCAGTATGTTTGCAGGTATGGTTTACACTCCTGTGAATAGGCTCAGGTCATCAGCATCAGGCCTGGTCAGAAGTAGGGCTGGAGTTGAGCCAAGCAGATAAAAGGATTTTCCCGTGGAGGTATATTACATGTCCTGAGCTTAGTGCTGCTAAACAGATCAGAGTCATCCTGCCTCTAGTTAAAACAGCGGTCTAAAGATCTGTTGTACAAATGAAAGTGGGGATATCAAAATGTTGTAGAAGTCTAAGAACTAATCAGTCTTTCCTTTTTATTTCCCCCACCCCCAGCCATTTTGCAGTTTGATTCAGATTCATGGGCATAATAGGGCTCGTCAAAGAGATAAACTGGGTCATATTCTTGAGGAATTTGCTACTTTGCAAGATGAGGTAACTACACACAAGACACAGAATACTGTACAAAAGTGTGACATTCTGAAAGCTGTTTTGTGTTGTGTATCCTTTTGTCCTCCCGCCGTTCGCCATTTTCCATGGCTGATAAGCTTCCAGACAAATGTTTAAAGCTGCCCAGTGAGCAGCTGCTGAAGATCTTGGACAATTTGGGCAGGTTTTTAAGCTGTGCTGTATCCCCATGCCCCCTTACATCTACCTGCAGATTTTCCTTCTTCTGCCTTTCATGACCATACAAAATGTATTTCTATCTAAGCGCATTTCCAGTATTTGGAATTCATGTCAGCATTTGGGATTACATTCACTTTTATCTCTGCTGTACGTATTGCCAGTATAATGCTGTGGATAACAAAGAACAAAGGTGTGTTAATTGCACAGTAATATTGGCAGTCAGTGGAGTTTGTAACACATGCTCCCGAATCCTAGCAGGCTCGAGCTGATCAAGAACATATTAATCTACAAAACAAAATTCTTGTACAACGCACTGTTTTGGAAACAGCATGCTCCGTTTAATAACCACATGATTTTAGAGTCAATCAAATGTTTGTGTTTAATCTTGTTTTTATTAGAAAATATGGGTCATTTTTCATAGAACTTCCAGTGTGATTCTAACATTGAACTTGTGTGAAACAACAACATTGATTTTATTATTTATATTGCTCTTGACTATTCACAGGCAGATGGTTCTAGAGGTTAGGGCAGAAAGCCTGTTTTGTTTTCCTCCCAAATGCACTCTTGTAATGGTAGGCGGGTGAGAAGCCTGACATTCTTTAAGACTGTGTGGGTTCATGTGGGAGCACATGGTTCTTTAGATAGCCCAGTCCGTTAAATGTCATAACCACTGCTTTGAATTGTTCCCTCTAAGTAGTCTGGCAGCAGCATGCAATAGAATTTGCAAGTGCAGTGACGTAAGCTTGCTAAGTGTTGTTTCTTTTCACGTTTTAAGGCTGAGAAAGTAGATGCAGCACTCCACAGTATGCTACTAAAACAAGAACCCCAGAGACAGCATTTGGCGTGCTTGGGCACCTGGGTCCTTTACCATAACCTTCGCATCATGATTCAGTATCTTCTTAGTGGCTTTGAACTGGAACTGTACAGTATGCATGAATATTACTACATATATTGGTAAGTGTGTGAATTTATTTGGAACCTGAAATGAAGTGCTTTGCAAACCTCTCTGCACCACTAGAAATGTAATACAGTCATGTGCAGTGGAAGGGGCAGCAATGCATCATACATGCAGAATACAGACTCCATACATTTGGTTGGACTTGACATAGTTATACTCTAGGTAGAATCATGCTAAAATCACCTTGGAACCTGAGAGGAGACTACATAGAAATAGAACTTTCTCTCCATGTTCAGCTCTCTTTGAGTCCTATCCCGTATTGCAGTGTTGGCGAACCTATGGCACGGGTGCCAAAGATGGCACTCGGAGCCCTTTCTGCGGGCACCCGACATCGCCCCTTCACAGCCACCTGTATTCAGGTTAAATTGCTGTATTGGCAGTTTGTGAAAAATTAGTGGGTTTTGAATCGCAGTTTGGGCACTCGGTCTCTAAAAGGTTCACCATCACTGCCATATTGGGTCCGTGATCCTTCGAGATATTTTCTCTAAATGGTGCAGAGAGGAGAAAGGTGGGAACTTCCCTTTAGTTTAATTCCTTGGATCAAGTTATTTTGTAATTCAAGACATTGTTTTAAGCTGATCAATTTCTCCTCTTAATTTCAATATTGATAAAAAGACTTTGAAAGGCCCATCTTCATGAACGTGCATGCTTTTTATTGATGATTTTGAGACAAAGTCATGTTTAGCTGAAGGCACAGCATGGTACAGTCCTGGAGTTGCCTTCAAATATTTGATTGTTTAAAATTACAAAAACGATGATGTGAAAACCTTCCTTTCAGTTAACTTTGTCCTTTACTTGAAGTGTATACAAGAAGAGCTTGCTGCTCAAGTGAGGTCTTGTCTAAACAGAAGAGCAACAAGCAATGGTCTATATTAAATATTGTTTCTACTGTAGGTATCTTTCCGAGTTTTTGTATGCCTGGCTTATGTCAACACTCAGTCGTGCTGATAGCTCTCAGATGGCGGAAGAAAGAATAATGGAAGAGCAGCAAAAAGGCCGGAGTAATAAAAAATCAAAGAAAAAGAAAAAAGGTGTCTATGCTTTTCAAATTGCTTGTGAGCTGCTTTTTTATCTATTTCTTTAAAGAAATGCCAAATTAATACTGGTTTTAACCTGTGTACAGCTTCATGTGGTCATTTAAATTAGTGGTTTTTATTCTGTAGGTATATAATTCTGTCCTCTTTCATTTCTCAGTAGGAATCTATTGCTATTTTGTGTTGGATAGTAAGAAAGATAATTTCATATGACTGAATTTGTTTGGCAGGGAGTTACTTTGTGCATATTTTCCTCACCTCCAAAATTGGATATAATCTTAATTTTTAATCTTTTCTTAATCTTAAATTCAGGAGTCATTGTTCACAATCCTCTGGGTGGTTTACAAATGTACACATTAAATTTGCATAACTCACTGCAATGAATTGCAGCAATTGATGGGGTGCAGATTGAATTACTAGATCCCTGCCTGTCCAATTCAGCTGTGTGTCTAGTGATGTTATCAGCACCTTGTTAGTATCAGTTCACTTGTTGTGAGTTACATAGGTTACATAGATGTAAAAATCTCCCAGCAGAATTCTGCCCTATGTTTTCATGTCAGTTGAAGGCAACAGTGTTTTATTTTCTCCTGGAAGGTCATGGGGAGGAAAGAGTTGTAGCTGGAGAATAAATTGTTTGCTTCTCCCCCTCACCAGCTATAATCCTTCCTGAATTGTCCCCATTCAACTTCTACTGGCCTTAGCAGAATTCCTTTCAAAGCCTAAAAGGGCTTTAGTTTCAGAACTGCTGTCACATAGTTCTTAGAGCTTATTATTGAAGCCATCCATATGTTACCCTCATAATGATTCTTCTCTAATTATTGGCATTTAAAGTTATTGTACTGCCCAATATCAGTAAAGTTTCCATAACCTAAATGCAAAATGTTTTTGTGCATGAAATTTTGCAGCTCGTCCTCTGAGCAGAGAGATTACCATGAGCCAAGCCTATCAAAACATGTGTGCTGGGATGTATAAGGTGAAGTATTGTGGATTAAAATTATAAAATTGCTATTTAAAAACATTGCAGTTTGATTGATTTTGGGAAGTGCTTAGGTAGAATTGAGAATTGTATGTACAAATTCTAAAAACAACTGGATTTACACCTATGGCCAATATAGCCATAATCCAGGCAATTGCTTAGCTAACAACTGAAATAATTTAACAACACGACCCCTAAGATCCGCTGGCCACTTAAATTCGGACCAGAGATCTTAGGGGTTCGGCGGCGCTTCTTCCTCTGTCTTGTTTTACCTCCGTTCTGTTCCCGGCAGCATTCAGATCTCTTAAAGGGGCGGGAGGCAGAAAAACAACAAGCAGAAGCCAGGAGAGCCCCGCACTCACTATCCAGGATCAAATATTTTTCACATCCAAAAAGCAGGTACCTGAAAACTGCGCTGGGACGTGCTAAAGTGGGCGGGGTCGCACTTAATTTCCTGTTAACTCCGGAGCTGGTGGGTAAACATTTTTAATCTCCGGAGCTGGGAGCCATTTGCCCCGGAGTTTAGGGGTCGTGTATAAACGCCCAATGAACAGCATCCTATTGTTTTGTGTAATACCTATGTCAGTGGAGCAGCTAACTATATGAGTTAGGCCTGCTGAGTTGGGGAGAGGAAGAGAGTGTGGATTCTAGTAGCTAAGGAATCTGAAGAGGATCTCACTCTGAGCCAGCCCAGATTATACTTTTCCTTCTAAACATTTTAGTTAGAGTGTGAATAGAAGTATATTGACATAGATTGAGATGGCACTGAAATGAAAGGCAACGAGACTAAATAGCATTCAGAGTTAAGGGGGGAAAGATAATTTGAATTCTGCATGTTGACAAAAATGTGACAATCTGGGATCATTCCCTTAAAGCATGACAGAGAAGGAACTTTAAGTCTACATATCTGGAAGTTAAGTCATGGCAATTGGACTTTTTTTCTTGAGAGATTGGAACGTTTTGCTGCTCATCCAAACAGCTTCATCAGTCTGAGGAAATCTAGTTGCAAGTCCTCCATTTTATAGTTCACTTTGACCTCATGTTACCCTGGTCTGAAATAGGGTCATAAGATGAACAACAGCCTGAATAAGGTTGCTAGGTAGATAATAGTCTCAATAGGTATTAAGATGAACAATGGCTTAAGGCAGTGCTCCCCAACCTTTTTATCGCTGCGGACCGGTAAATGTTTGATAATTTTTCCCTGGCCCGCTTGTTTTGATTTAATAATTTTAATTTAATTGTATTTAAACATGCCTTCAAAGTGAAATACAGCTACACCAAAAAATGAATATAAAGTGATGTATTTTATTTATCCATCTCCACTTGATTTCTCCTCCCACCCCCGTTGCCCCACCCACCCACCCACCCACCGGAGATCCGACACCCGGCGGGTCTCTTTTGGAGTCTCCCCCACCCACCCACCCTGTGCCCCGGGCGCCATTCCTTTTCGCAAAAGGGGACGGATCTCCGGCGCCCCCCCGCGGCAGTTCCCCTGCCGCCGCCCGGGTCCAAAGACATCCCCAGAGGAGCTTTAGGGAAGAAGCGCCCGCCCCCGGGGCCCCAAGCGGCAAGCATCGGACGGGAGGGAAGGCAGGCAGGCAGGGGGAAGGGAAGGGAAGGGAAGAGAGGAGGGAAAAGGAAGGCCGGCTCCAGCGTGCCCTCGCCCCTTCCATGTGCAGTCCAGCGCCCTCGGGGAAGGGAGAGCGGGGGGCCACCAGGGCGTGTGTGAAGGTGGCCTTCCTGTTTCGGGGGGGCGACGGCGCTTCGGAGAAGAACGCAACGATCCCCCCCGGGCCTCTCTCTCTCTCCCTTCTTTCTTCCCAACCCAAAGGCTGGCGACTGGGAAAGCCTCCCCCCCGCCGCCACCGCTGCACGCTCTGTGCCCGGGCCCATCCGGAGTCTTCCGCCAGCCGCCATCCCCTCTCGTTGCTCACCTTCCCCGGCGCGGCGTTGGTGATCGCCAGGTGCTTTCCGGCCAGCTGCTCCCCCCCTCGTCCACCGACTCGGGAAGGAAGTTAATTCATCTTCCCAGCCCGGTGCGCAGAGACCGCCCGGGCGCCTTCGCGCCTGATCCGCCGCCGCCACCGTGGCTGCTCCTGCTGGAGGGCGAGGAGGAGGGCGGATGAAGAGGAGGAGGAGGAGGAGGACCCGCCTCAGCCGCCGGGCGGAGGAGGGAGGCAAAGGCAAAGGCGATGGCGGTGGCTCCTCCTGCGATCCTCCAGCCTTCTTCTTCCATTGGCTGCCCGCGGGAGAGAAGAGGAGGAGGAGGAGGAGGAGGAGGAGGCACCGCAGAGGGGGCCAGCCGGGGGGACTGGACAGGCCAAGCGCAGGCGGGCAGCTGGCCGGGACAGGGCGGGAAAAACAAGGGGGCGAGGCGGCTCCCGGGCGGCCCGGTGCCGATTGATTCACGGACCGGCACCGGTCCACGGACCGGGGGTTGGGGAACACTGGCTTAAGGTGCTGAAACCCATAAAGTATAGGTCCTTATCTCTGGCCTTGGTGGTGGAAGTGTGAAGTATTTTTTATTTCTCTGGTTATTGTTGAAATCACTGCCTGATAAATTAGGAGTTATCAGGATCCTAAACCACAGAGCAGAGAGCATCCCCGCCTCCACAGAAGCCAAAAAGAAGGAAGAGAGGCACTTGAAGACGGCACTTAAGGCCTATGGATATCCAAAGTGGGCCTTCATCAAGGCAGTGTCCCAAAGAACAATGGATCAGCCTGAGACCCAGAGCAAACGGAAGAACCTGATTATTCCCTACATGACTCGAGTGTCTGAAAAGCTTAAAATGATTTTTGGTAAATGCCACAACCCTGTTTATTCCAAGTGCACCAACACACTAAGGCAGAGGAGCAATATAATGTATATGGTCCAACACAGTGGGGAGTGTGCAGACCTCTACATTGGAGAAACTAAGCAACCATTAAACAGAAGGATGGCCCAACATAGGAGGGCTAACAGCTCAGGACCAGAATCAGCAGGACACCCCCAATTGAAGGACAAAGGGCACTCATTGAGAGAGGGGTCAGGGAAGCCATTCATGTGAGTATTGAAAACACCTCTCTCAACAGGGTGGGGGGCTCAGACACAGTCTATCTGCTACTTATCAGGCAGTGATTTCAACAATCCCCAGACAAATCAAAAATACTTCACACCTCCACCACCAAGGCCATAGCTAACAACCCATACTTTATGGGTTTCAGCACCTTAAACCATTGTTTACCTAATGGCCTGTGGAGACTATTGTCCACCTAACGAGCTTATTCAGGCCATTGTTCATCTTATGCCTATTTCAGACCAGGGTGACAAGAGGTCGAACGAAGTGATCTATAAAATAGAAGCCTCACAAGTAGCTTTCCTCAGACTGATGAAGCTGTTTGGATGAGCAGCGAAACCTTTCAACCTCTGAAGAAAAAGAAGTCCATTTGCCAAGACTCAACTTCCAGATAAACTCACCTGGATGACTGAGAATCTTCACAGACAAAACTTGTCTAGAGTAAGGTTTGCCTGTAAAGTGCACCAGCCCTTCTGTTGGAGGCTTGCTGCGACTGCTAGTTCCCTCATTCTGCTATTTTTCTTTTCTTGCCACTTTTCCTGAAGACCATGATTGCGTTTGACATGGATGGCAAAGTGAGAAAGCCCAAGTTTGAACTTGATAGTGAGCAAGTCCGGTACGAGCACAGGTTTGCTCCATTCAACAGTGTCATCACACCACCACCAGTACACTATCTGCAATTCAAGGTGATCCAGTTTATTACTAATCTGAGACATTTGTATATTCTGAAGACAGTTTTTTTGTCTTTTGTTTTTAATTTTAAGAGTTGGTTTTAACTCTGATGAATATTGCTTTCCTTCTCAGTCAGTTATCTTTAGTAGTAGGGTGTGTACCCCTTGGATTGAGGAAGTTGACCAATTTTTTTTTTTTTTTTTGCGTTCTCCATGCTCAACAAAAGAGCTGCATCCAATGTGCCCACTACTTTTATTTTCTCACTGCATGGGGTTCTGTCCTGTGCAGAGGGGGGCTGAGGGGTGTGCTTATGCATGCCTTTGAAGAAACCTTAGTTGCGTCCTAGACGTTCCCATTCTGACTGCTTTGCAGAATGTTCCATATATGTAAAAGTGAAATCCAAGAAATTTAGGTACTGCCTTGGTTTCCTTATACAGCGAGAAAGACAGCATATTGTATGCCAAAATGAAAAACAGTATTTTTAAATGTATATATTTATGTCCAGTTAGATAATTATTTTGGAATTTAAGAACAAATCTGTATGAATTGTTGTTCTTCAAAGTGCTGTCACCTTGATGCTGCTAAACTGCAGTCTGAATGACTTAAATAAGAATTTGTGCCTTTTTAAATAGTTTTGTTCAATGGATATTTATTTTTCCAATAATTAATTAGGAAATGTCAGACCTAAACAAATACAGCCCACCTCCTCAGTCCTCTGACCTCTACATGGCTGCTAGCAAACACTTCCAGCAAGCTAAAATGATACTGGAAAATATTCCTAACCCAGACCATGAGGTGAGTCACACTCAAAAACGGGGCAGGCGATTGGAGCCTTCTTGATGTTATTATATGAAAGTTCCCATAATCCCCACCATCTGTGCTGACCAGGTTTCATGAGAGTTGTAGGAGGAAAAAAACTAGAGGGATCACACTTGGTAATTTTTTTAACATCTAAACATGTAGTTTAAATGGGTCGATCTTTTAGCTGCTTTGTTGCGAAATTTGAAAGCTCTTGGCACACTAAAGGAAAGGAGGCATGTGCATTGTCTGTTTCCGTCTTCTAACACAAATCCTTATTACTAACATCCTGATGTACCTGCAATCCGTAGAGATGTTTTGCTGGAAGGGACATTCTACTGGGACATTGGATTGGTGTTGGCAAGATGGTCAGTGTCACTAAACTGAGAGAAGTACCCGTTTTTTAAAAAAAAAAAATTCCACGGTCAGAAAGTAGCATTCTTTTTTTCTGCTTTTGCAGACAAACAGGTATAGCAAGGCTCCTTATTCTAATGGAAAATTGGACTGGATTTATTAAATGCCTTATTACTCTTTAAACTTCCAAGGTTTTGGTGTTCTGTTGCCATTTCTGAAGAAAATAGCCTGCATCACCTGGTTTCCTTCTTTCTTGAAAGAAACAGAGTCCACTAGGCTATACACTTCATCATTGGGTATTAACTCTCTTGGGACTTTATTTCTATATGGCAGTTTCTACCTCTTCTTCTAGATCTGTTGGGCAGCCTTGTCAGGCTAGTTAGGTGTCTTGTTTCATTATTTTTTTCCTTACTACTTTACATTCTTTAAACTTGTGAGGTGTATGGTAATGGCTTATCTGCTGCGCTGCTTGGTATGAAATTTGAGTGATGGAACCATGATGTTCATTATGAAAAGCAGTATATTAAAATGTGTATAACTTTTAGATTTGTTTACCAGCTAAACCAGTAAAAATGTGCTGCTTTTTGATTCCATTGTAACATTTTAAAAATGGGAAGGGAAGAATGTACTTCTTTTAGCTTATGAAAGTGATGCCTAGATTTTATCACCAACAATCTAGGTTGGTATTTGCTTTAAGCCTCGGTGGGATTTCAGAGTTCATGAGTATGCACCGAAAAGCACTGTATCACTTTATATTAATCCTTAATAATTCTTCTGAACCATATTGCCAGTGCTCATGAAGAGACAATTTTGCTAATTTGTAAACAGTCTAATAAAGAATATATTATAGCTTTTAAAACGGTTTAGTACAGTAATGACTGCAAGTATATTTTAGAAAGTACTCACCAATTCTTATCTATTAATGGTTTTTCTCCCTGTCTGCAATATACGAAATTTTGCATATTTTTATCTAGGTCAACCGAATCCTTAAAGTTGCTAAACCCAATATTGTGGTTATGAAGTTGCTGGCAGGAGGTCACAAAAAGGACTCAAAGGTAAGAAAAATACTCCTAAATTAAAACTACCTTTGAAAGCATAGGCAGAAGGCAAATATGTCACAAGCTATGGTGCTGTGACTGACTGACACACTTCAATGGTATGCTGTGAACATAATTTATAAAGTTTTACTACCAAGAGAGGATAGCTAAGTACATTGGCAAGATGTCCTCTGGAGGAATTTTCAACTCTCTGGAACAATTTTAGGACATATGGGGACTGGCTGTGTTGAGGAAGAGTTTCCATAAACAGAGAGTCCTGAGTACTAGTGTGTGTTCCCCTGCCCCAGTGTACATAGATTATCTCTGATTAAGTTGGGGGAGCATTCAATAAGAGGCAGTCTTAGGGCCTTTTCACACGACCCCTAAGATCTGCTGGCCCCTTAAATTCGGACCAAAGATCTTAGGGGTTCCTTGCTCTTCCTTCCTCCCCACCAGAGAAAGAGAGGAAAAAATGCAGCTCACCTGGAGGAGCTTCCCTGAGCTCCTTCTTCTGCTTGCATTTTTTCCTCCCAAAGGGGCGGGAGGCAAAAATAAACACAAACAGAAGCCAGGAGAGCCCCGCACTGACCAGATTAAATCCGGACCTGGGGATTTTCACCCACCTCAAGCAGGTACAAGAAAGTGCAGCTGGGTCGCGCTTAGGTGGGCGGGGTCGCACTTAATTTCCTGCAAACTCCGGAGCTGGTGGGAAAACACTTGTAAGGTCCGGAGTTTGCAGCCATTTGCTGCGGAGTTTAGGGGTCGTGTATAAAGGCCCTTACTCATCTTCACAGGTCAGGCCTGAGATTTTCTGACAGACTCTTCAATTAAAAAATATTGCTTGGCATCAGACAAGAGTTTGGAGTCAACATTTATTCCCACCCTTTTATTGTTTTAAATAATTAATCAGAATGTGTAGTAAGTAGTCATTTAGATCTCCATTAAAGTATCTTAAAATCTTTCTTCTAGGTTCCTCCAGAATTTGACTTCTCTCCTCATAGATACTTCCCTGTGGTGAAGCTTGTGTGAAAAGACAAAAGGACTAGAAAAGCAAATGGACTGTACCTTGTGTAACGCAGTTGTCTTGATGGACTGTCTTTGACTTTGCTCTAATGGATCTGGGTCCTCTTGGACAAAAGTACTTTTTTTAATTGGAAGTAACTTTATTTTGACTTCCTTAGGCACCCTGAATGACAGCTGCTGTTTAAAATACAACTATGTTCTACCACTGGGATTGTATCAACCACCTTGTTAAAGTATTGTATGTTTGATTTCTTGCACATTTAAGTAATAAATTGTTTTTCTCAAATGTGTAGAACATTTGTAAACTTTTCATAATGTGTTTTGCCATTTGAAAGTCAAGTCTGAGAACACTTATATGTCCTGGTGACTAAAAGCAGAATATAGCTGAGATAGTGGTGCAGCAGCATGGATTTATGGGACCAGTCATATGTATAAACATACACACCCTTTTAGCTCTTTTGCAAACTGAGGGATTAATTTTGGAACGCACCCCCCCCCCCAAAAAAATAGAGCAGTTGTTTCCTGTTATGGTCACTCCATAACTATTCAGGATGCACCAGGAAAACAGTATTGGTCTACTACGGTATACAGTAGTTGGCTACTGCAACTTCTTGATCTGGTTGCTAATGTATTAATCAGTTTAGCTGTTACTGTATTACAAAGTGTGCATTATGGTTTAACATGCAAATGAAAACTTGGCCAGTGGAATGTACACTATTTGTGACTAACTGGTTTCACTGAGCCTATTCAAGTTGGAATTCATACTGGATTTCAATCTATGCTATTAAAGTTTTTAACTGAGGCAGGTTCAGCACTTCATTTGGTGTTAATTTAAAACTGCCACAGCTAAATCCCCTCCCCATGATAACATTTTAAAATCAATTCCTGTGCAGTATAAAAAATATCCTGTGAATTGTTTTAATATTTGATTTGAAGCACAGGGCAGTTGAGGGATTTAGTTTACATGCTCTTAGCATATGGTAAACATAATATATAATCATTTGAACTTATCTCTAAACAGTACCATTAAAAGTAAGGCTATATCTATGGAAGTCATGTGAATCTTAGATTGGAAATGTTTTAACGAGTTGACGGTTTAAATGTGACTAAAATAGGACCTAAAATCTAAATACACGGAGCATTTTCCAACCGCAACATTTTATTAGAACTCTAGACGCCAATCAAATTGCTAAAGTCTTGCAAATTCATTAATTCATCATTGATCTTACAATAGCTCTTTCCTTAACTCTGATTAACCTTAACATGGTCAACTGAATTCAAAAGTATTTTGTTTCACAAAATACTAATGTAAATTACTTGAAACTTTTCTCTTTGGTGCAACAAATGTGTGCCTCATTTATTATATGCCTCTTAGCTTCAGGAAACAGGACAGATGTTTGGTACCAGTTCCGCATCATGTTCTATCTGAAACAATAGGATTAGAATTTTACAGTTCAACACAGCCAGAATCCTATAGGGCATTTTCAGTGGTGGGTATGTTTAACTGTGTAAATAACAAAAGTAAACTGCCACTAAATTATGTTACTTGGCATGCTAGCTGGAATGTGAATGGCAACTAGTTAATTCACAGCACGTTGCCATAACAGTTTATGCAATTACACTTATTCCCACATAAGTTTCTTACAGGATTCTAGCCTTTGTGTTACAGCAGAGTAAGATACTTAGTAGCAGACACTTTGGGGGGTTGCACATCTGTATTCCCCATTTTTTTTAGCAAGCTCATGTACACACCGTCCACTATTCTTCAGCCCAATCAAGGAAGATGCACACTGCTTATAATCAACATTTACCAAGTTCTGCTGTTCAGAGCAAAGAACATATTTGAACAGATAAATATAAATACTCAAGTCTTAATGATTCCTTACTTAGAAACAAAACGCAGTGCTGTACACAGCATTCACCTCAGAGCAATCAGTTTCAAGGAAGATTACCCCAGAATACTCCAGGATATATTTCTTATGAAGAACACTGCTACAGAAAATAAATATAAAATTCATTCTCTAGGTTCATTTGGTCTCTAAAGCAAGAACCAGCAATACATAGGAAGAGGTATGAGTAGGTAAAAGCAGAACAGTAACATCTCTGAACCTGAAGTACACCTTAGTTACAATTCCAGTTTTTGTGCCCCCCCCCCTGGCAAAAAAAAAATCCACCTTACTTCAGGAAGAAAATCAGATAAAGCAACTGAGCAGCAGGTACAGATCCAATATCCCATCAAGACAGGTCAGGATTTCTCCCCCTGTCACAATCTGGTTCATGAGAGTACAGTAAACACAACCTATTTAAATCAGGAGACAAGTCCTAAAAGAGGTCAGAACTGATTTAAATAAAGCCTTTGTGATGATCAAACTTCAGCTGAACTTTTTCAAGCCTTGAGATTTTCAACAGAAGCATTATTTTTCAAGAGTCTCAAACTAATCATTCACAATTTCTGTTGATGCTCTTCACCAAACTTAAATAAGTGGTTTTGTAGGTTTGGATCATCAAGATTCTGGACTGTAAAAGAGGAAAATTTGTAATGAAATATTAATATTTTCAAAGTGTTGCAATAACAAAAGCTAGTAACAGTATGACTATAGAAACACTGGGCCTATCTGGAAATCAATGCACGCATGGTCTAAAAGTATCTGCTTGTTTTCAAGTGTGGCAGACTTTTGTACTTGAACAACTCCATAGAGAAGCTTCTTTCTCTATGGAAAAGCATAGTGGAAAAGCAGCAGAAAACTGATTAACTTCTGCATTTTAGCCTTAAGATAAATATTAATAAAATCACTGAGCTAACCAAATGCCAAACAGCTAATGGTGCAAAAACAGTTTTTAAAAGGTTCTATAATTTATCTGCCAGAACAATGCGGAAAATACTGAAAGAACTTACCATTGAAATTATTTGGTTGGTCCACAAGAGCAGCTTGTTTATCTGTTTCAGATTCTGCCTCATTTACATCTAAATTGTAATCTACTCCTTTGCTATCCTGGTTGACTCTTCTGATACCTGGATCATCTGCAAGGACATAATCAGAACTTATCCATCCATTAACAAATAGTATTTTTAAACATCTAATTTTTTTTTTCAAATAGCTTTTGCTATGATTCACTTGTAACATTTTCCCAACTGATTTAATAATTTGTGTAAGTTGGAGGTCATCTCTTAGAGGCTGAGACTGCTCTTTTGTCTCCCCTACTGTTAAACTATTTTAGAAAAGAATGGAAGTTTATTAAGCACTAAATGCTGGATTTGATATTTTTGGATATTTGCACATTTTATTAAATATGCAAGATGCTAAACTAGAGTTGACAGATAAAGTGAGTAATAGTTTAAACATCTAAATACAGTGGTACCTCGACTTACAAATTTAATCCGTTCCGAATGCATGCTCTTAAGTCGATCTACTCTTAAATCAGGGTACCTATCTAAAAAATTGAAAAAGGCAGCAGTTAAAATGCCAACAGTTTTCCGCTCTTAAGTCTAATTGCTTTTAAGTCAAGCTGCTCTTAAGTCAGGGTACCACTGTATACTGAAGAATTATGTCAGTTCCCCAATACAAAAATGTTCATTTTATACTAACCACCCTTACTGGTTTCCTGGTCATCCTGCTGCAGGTCATCATTTAAGAGTTGCTCGCGTTCAATTTCTTCATCCTCCACTTTGGCGTCCTTGTTATTTTGATGGTCTGCTGCTTCTAGAACTTTGCCAGTCATCTTTCCTATTGAAACATCTTGCAGGCCATTTCTAACCTCTTCATATGGGTTCCGTTCTATTCCTGCTTCAGGGGGCAACTCTTTATTGTCCATGCTAGACTTTGAAGGTAGGAGTAAATGGTCCTGGCTGACACGAAGGTCATCTTTCTTGGATTCTTCTTTATTTAGAGCAACATCACTGGCTCCTGTAAATTACCATAAAACTGCAGTTTAGAATTCGATGCAGAACCATTTTATATTAATAGTGTTAAATCTAACACATATATTTTGCATTTCCTTTTATGGTTTATCTCCCATGACAGCAACTTCAAAAGATCGATAAAACTTGAAATGTTCTAAGTTCCTGGAACCTGAATTTGGTTTGTTAAAGGAAAAGCTTATCAGATCAGTTAATTACTGAACACTCAGTAATGATTTGTGTAAGCAATTGTTCATGAGCTGAGAAAAGTGTACAGCCCAAGTGTAATTTATATATGTGCACGATCTGGGTGACATGTTCCTGCTTTAAACAGATTTAGCTAACCTTGTTAAAGGGAGGTAGGAACCCTGACCAAGAATGTGACTGGGCAGGGGTGTGTATGGAAAAAATGTGGAAAATGTCATATTCTCATTTAACCTCTTTCCCACTGGACCAAACTGTCGATATAGCTGTGCTCCTGACACCATGAAGACAACGGCATCTCCTGATGTGAGCATTCAGCAGCAGCAACACAAGCTGGAATTTCTAAGTAACGCTGCCACCGCATACCCAGCTTTGTTCCAACTTTGTCTTACCAATGCAAAGAAAAGAAAGTAGGCTCAAATACAATCAGGTTGGATCCAGACTTTGAAAGGCTGTTTCCATCCAGATGTCTGAATAAGGGGAGGAACTCCCCTAGAAAAGTCATACAGTCTTCCATTTAGCCAGGCAGAATTATAGAGAGGAGTAGTACCGGGTAGCAGCAGGAGGAGCAAATAAGCAAAATTTGCACTTTGTCTGCCTGCAACCCTTGAAATTTCAGGGTAATAATCAGGTAGAATGTGTTGAACCAATTCAGTGTCAGCCCAACACAAACTGTATATGGAAACAAGATCCATTTCATCCAAAAACAGAGAGCTTAATACATTCCAAGAATGATTACGTCTAACCATTTAAAATTGATATAGAAACATGCTTTTGAAGAAGGAATTGTTTTGAGAAATAAACTGCTCTTAATGCATTAAAGCTTGGCACAACCTTGGCTCAAGAAACAGCTCTGCCTTCCACATTAACTCCTAATGAGATCAGAAATGGCTGGTTGCCTTTGGTGACACGGTCTTACTTTTTAGATCATCCACTTCTGCCATGTTTTCTACCACAGGTATTGGCTTCGATGCTTCTAATTTTAAGTCCTGTTTTTCTGATAGCTCATTTCCCTGTTTTGTTAGATCACGATGCTGCTGTTCTGGCTGTCCAAATGTTGGCACCAGATTGTGAACCTTTAAAAAAAGAGAGCAAGACAGCACTTGAACAAAATACTAGAAATAAAGGAACAGAAAAATGGGCACTTTCCTCTCATATCTGTTTTAACCAGAATGGAATAAGTCAACATGTATTTCTCTCTCTCTCTCTCTCTCTCTCTCTCTCTCTCTCTCTCTCATTCACACAAACACACACGCACGCGCGATTCACAGTCATGCCTTGTATAGCCACTTGTGATAGTGGAGGCCTCTCTCCCTGCTCCTTTCCACTTTTCCCATCATTATTGTCTTTTCCAGAGAATCCTATCTTTTCATTCAGTGCCCAAAGTAGGCCGACATCCATTTCGTCATTTTTGCCAAGAAAGCGAGAAGTAGAGGAAAATGGGTTTCAGAAACCAATTTAGAATTAGGCCAAAGCTGTGGCAGAAAATAACTCATTTTTACAGAAATCAACCAGGGTCACCTTAGTACCCCATCTTCTTTCAGCCTTTTTTTTTCTTTCTAGCGGTAGAAAATGATTTCGTTTATTTTCAAAATTTTAGAAAATCACTCAAGCACATGAATCTTTACTTGTTTGTTTAGAACTGAGCTATTACTGTTTACTATGGCAGCATGCAGGTCAAAGATTTTATTAGAAACAGTCACACAGATGTGAAGTGGAAAGTTCTTCTGAATACTTGAAAAATGTGAACTATGAAACAAAGCTTATTACTTTTTTAAGACTAATGACTGCATGAATCTGTTCATATAAAATGTGAAGGTTCAAAGTAAACCACCTGAAAGAATGCTCCCTCTAATTTTCAGTCCCACTGTGTGGAAGCCTCACTCCATGCATTGGGGGGGGGGAGGTTTCCAGGTGAAACCAGAGTAAAATGATTGCCAGCTTCCGCTGCCAGTGCATAGCCCTGATGGAACTCTGCATGCATGCACAGTTTAGAGCAGGCATGTCCAAATTTTGGCCCTCCAGATGTTTTGGATCACAACTCCCACAGTCCTTTGCCATTGGAAATACAGGCTTGGAATTCTGGGAGTTGTGGCCCAAAACATCTGGAGAGCCAAAGTTCGGACATGCCTGGTTTAGAGGGAAGGCTGATCTGAAAAATCAACAGGACTGTTCCCTTAAGGCCATTTCTATATAATCTGTCTTCAGAATCTACCCCAAGAAGTCTAGCAATGATGGCATTATTTTGAAACGAACTCACTGACAAAATAAGTCCAATAAAAATAAGTTAAGCAGCCATATGAGTTTTGTCCACATAGACTGCAGATGTTTCCAATACAATAAGGTGTGTGGATTTTATTTGTTTTTGCTTTTTTAATCTCTCTGTTTTAAAAAAGTAGTACTTCAGGAAAAAATGTGCTAGCTTTCTACATAAAGCAATACATTTTTAATATAGCTGAATATTCAATCATAATATGTTCTTTCAAACAACACTCTTTTTAAAATAACATTACAAGTTCTAGAAAAATGTTATGGAAGGAAGTGCTTGGTTTTAAATGGCAGCATATATCCAGTGGACATAATGGATACCTGATAGAATAGAAAGAACCAGATGGGATATAGCAGGCCTGCCCAACAGGTAGACCGGGGGCTACCGGTAGCCCGTGAAGGGTTCAAAAGTAGCCTGCCAGCCATCAATAAAAAAGTAAGAGGGATAAGTTCTCCACCCCTCCCTCCCCCTTCCCAAGGACCACCACTGCCCCAGCAAAGTTCTGGGTCTGACAGCCCACTGTCTCAGCTGAGCAGGGCAGTTTAAGGGCCATGGTGCATTGAAATCTTTTCCTGCCATAACAGATTAATTGGTTTTCATTGCATTCCTATGGGAAACTGCTGCTCTACTTACAAAAGTAGAGCTCGGAAGGGATAAAATTTGTAAGTAGAGGTTTTAGTGTAGTAGCCCACAGGCACTTTGGGCTGGAAAAAGTAGACCTTGGCCTGTTCAAAGTTGAACAGCCCTGGGATATAGCTATTCCTGGATATCAACTCTATAGGAAGAATAGGGAGAGGTAAACTGGGACTACTGTAAGTCTTTCTTTGTCAAAAAAAAACCCACAAAAATCAAACAAACCAGGAAGTTCAAAGGAGGCAGACGACTACACACTTTCTTTCTGGGCAACAATAAGGGTATGGTGGTCTAAATGGCAGTCGGAGCCTACTTGCTCCAATTCACCACTCTTTGTATTAAAAATTTTCTACTAAATGAAATCTTAACTCTTACTTGATCATTTTGCTCCAATGTATTTGAGATGTCTTTCTTCTCCTTTATTTGCGGGATCTCACTGCCTTTTCTTGAGATGGCTTCTATTCTTTCTTCACACTGTTCTTTTAGTTCCGTCATCTGACTAATGCACTGAGACCTTGAACGGAAGTAAAGGATGTTCAAATGTTTTCTTCTGGACACACAAAATATACACAATTTGTAATCTACTAAGCCAGTCTAGTGTAGTTTATTGAGCTAGATGCTGAGCTGTGGGAAGACCCAGGTTCAGACGCTTATCTGAAGTCATGAAGCTCAGCTGGTGATCTTGAGCCAGTCATTTTGTCTCAAACAAATGTAACTCATAGAGTAATATTATTGGGGGTGGGAGAGCTATTAATCAATATCCAAACCTAGACTGTAAAATAGCATTTGTATTTGGCTACAAGTTACTCAAGCCTCCCTGTTCTTACCAATCTGGAGAGAGAGCAGCAAGGGGTTTACTGAACTACTGATGGTCTGCTTTACATAGCCAGATATTTGCATATAGTGTACAAAGAAGTACATAGAAGCACAAGAATGTATTCTCAATACCACTGATTTCAATGAAAAAAAAAAGAGATCAAAATAGTATATGGCCATTTTGTGTCTAATATTAGCAGCAGACTACTGCAAACTTACATGTCGTATGTAAATTTCCTCTGAAGGTTGGTCTGGTTTTTCTGAAAATTATATACATCCAGTTGGAGCTTTCCATATTCCTGCTGCAGGTCTTTCAGGTGTTCTGGATTAACAATATTTTTAAAAAATGTCAAACCAAATTATAAAACAGAAAAAACCAAAATATATAAAGAGGAGGAGAGAAAAATATGGATGATCAATCAGAAGTGATGCTAAAATTTCCATCATGTAAAAGATTAATGATATACAGCAAGCAGGTAAATGGTTATATATGAATTAAACCGCTATTATGCCTACAAATTAAATCCTATTAAAAGTCATCTTCACTATGACTTTAATGATAGCTGTCATTTCACTCCATGACGTGGTTTCTCTGAATGAATCAAATGACTACTTTTTCTATTTGCTTCCCTCACCGAAAGTTCCTTCTGATGTTCTCCCTAAGAATTTGCACCTTCCAGCTTTCTCATACCTTTGACATAAGAAAAATATTAATACTGTAGGTACTTCTAATGTACATTAGTGTGCACTATGTACATTAGAAGAAGGACATAGGCCACATTCTCCCTTGGTCAAAAATCCTGAGGTTTAATCCTTCCCCATGAGAAATGCAGATGTAAATTCTTAATACAGCACCAACAACAGCAAGAGACATATATTTTCCAAGTCCTTCAGCAATGGATGTGATTTCCAAAATTGTGGGGGAGTTTCTTGCGTGATATACTAATCTATCTTTAGACTTCTGTTTAAATAAAAATTCCTATTTATTTATCTCCAAACGACTTAAGGGAGGAAATGCTCTGGCCAAGGGTGGTATCCAAGATTGCTCCAATGTAAGGTAGTCGCTAAATTAGAAGGAGGTGAGATTTTTATATATATTTATTTGTAAGCCCAAGGTGTCCAGGGTGTAGAGGACAAAGTGAATGTCCTTTTGTGTTTTTTTGTTTTAAATTGGCCACCACGACCCAGTTGTCAAGATAAGGGTAAACGGAAATACCTCGAGTCCTCAGGTAAGTGGCCACTGGTGCCATGCATTTGGTAAAGCCTCGAGGTGCAGTCACCAGCCCGAATGGTAAGACCAAAAGTTGCTAAGCCTGGTCTCCGATGGCAAAACAAAGAAACTTTCTGAAGAACAGGTGGGCTGAAATATGGAAATACGTGTCCTTGAGGTCTATGACCACAAACTGATCTCCTTTCTGGAGAAGAGATGGTATTTTCTCCAGTGTTACCATTCTGAACTTTTTGCGAAGCACATATTTGTTCAGGTGGCAGAGGTCCAAGATGGGTTGGACACCTTCACCTTTCTTTGGTACTGTAAAGTACCTTGAGTAAAGTCCCTGAAGCACAACAGCTTGGGAAATAGGTTGAATGGCACCCTTTTCTATCAGAGAAGATACCTCCTGAAGGAGGCAAGGCGACGGATCCTTGGAGATGAAGTTTCCAATCGAAGGAGTGGAACGGAACTCTAGCTGGTAACTGTGAGCAATGATGGAAAGAACCCACCGGTCTGAAGTAATTGCTTGTCAATTTGCTAGGAATGGTGCCAATCGAATATTGTTTTGGAAGTCAGAAGTCACGCTGATGCTTGTCTCTACTCCAAGAGGACTTTGAAGAGGGTGATTTATTTATTTATTTATTTTTACTTCAAAGAAGCATAGTTGTTGAAAGATGACAATTTAGTGGCTCTTTCTCTGAATTGTTGTCTAGAGCAGGCTGGATGATATGACTGCTGGAAGGACTGTTTTCTCCATGGATAACGAAAGGGATGTTGTTGTGGTTGTGGTACGAAATTTAAACGTTTGGCTGTAGTTTGCTTCTGATGATGGTCCTCCATGAGGTCATCCGTAGAAGAATGGAAGAGGCTGTCAGAGCCCAAAACGTAGAAGGGTAACAGCTCAGAGCTGATCCATTTGTTATGCTCAAGACAACCTCAAAAATAGCAGATGCATCTGTCTTTTTATCCTCTGGGAGAAAATCCAGTTTGTGTTGGTAAGCTCCCATTGCCCCTTGATAATTCAAAATGTTATATATGAGAGATGAAAAGGAATATATATTCCTGGCAGAGGCATCTAACTTCCATCCCTCCTTGGATGGAGGCACCGGGATCTATCGATTTCAAGACTGAACCTGAAATGCAGCTACAACCACTAAATTTGGAGTAGGATGCTTGAGGAGGAAGGGAGCTTTCACATCAAAGACCTTGTAAATTGATTCAATTCTACGAGAAAGCTTTTGGGGAGCAAGCTTCTTAAAAGCATCCTCCGTCATCTGGAGGAAAGAAGGGATAATGCCCAGGTGAACTGAGGCAGATTTATCTGAAGATATCTCCCCATAAAGGTGATCAGTATATCTGGGTTTGGGATGGTGAACTGTTAAGTCAAGAGTCTTTGCCATACGACGTACGAAACTAGTATAGTTTCTCATAGTTTCCAAAGAGGATGGAGGAGAAATCTCCTCAGTCTCCGATTCTGGTGTGGTAACAAGATGAGGATTTTCGGGTTCATTTTGAATTCCGGATGTGGAAAACATTTCTGAATCAGAAGCCACCAATGTTGCTGGAAGAGGCTCGTGGGGCTTCACACCCCTATGGTGTTTGAAGCCTCTACTGCTTCCCATCGAAATGCAGGGAAAAATTCGGAAGCGGAGGCATCGGTATTGAACCATCCTGAGGTTGGTCCAGTCTGTCTTGAGCAGTTGTCGAAGGAATCACAGAAGAAGGGATAACAGCTGACTTGGAAGAGGGAATAGGTTGTGTCAGGATCAACAGAGTGATTACAGTAAATGAACCCAACATTAGCTTTGAACCAGGCTGTAGCTGAGACTTATGTCCATGACGCTTGGACTTGTGTTTTGATGGCTTTGAGCTCTCAAGAGGCTCGGATTCGAGGGGGCGCCTGTGATTATGTTCACACACACACACACACACACACACAGGCCTCTTTTTTGCCTTCCAGGCAATTGGGAGCTGGTAAGGATGCTGACTGCAACAACAGTTGCTGAACCTCATCTGAGGTTGGAGGCACAATCGAGGGCTGACACTTGAAGAATCGTCAGTATCCGAGAGAACCACTGTAGGAGCCTGAGTAAAGAGGCCCTTAAGTCAGTCTAAAATAGGAGGTGAGCCTGAGACTGATGATGCAGAAGAGGGAGACTCTGATCCTGAAGACTCTGAAGGCAGTAGAGGATCATAAGTAGTGTGATCCATCTGGATCGGGGTTGGCATTGAGGGTTCGCCAGGTTCAATAGATGTTGATAACTGAGTCAAAAGGACGGGTCTTCTTTTTAGTGGGCGGTTCAGACTGAGACGGTGGAGTTTTCGAACCTGACAGTTTCACCTTCTGCTGAATTAAAGTCAGTTTGTTCTGTAGGTTCCCTCCTGAACCATTTTAAGCACTGCACAATTAGATAGACTTTTATTTAATTACTAAATTCCTCACATACTCGGCTTTTTTTTCAAGAACTGAAAGATAAATGATTCAGTCATAGATCTCCAGCATCTTGTCTAGATTAGTCCTATGACTTTACATAAAATTTTCCTAGATGATCCAATTATAGACATTCTGTATGCGGCCAATGATTGTAAACAACTCGGGTTGCTAATATAGTTTCTTATTACCCTGAATGGAAAAGTTCTATCAGTAACTATTTAATGAATACATGTTTAGAGACAAGCAAACTTGTATATTCAAAAGATGCTGCTTTGTAAAGAGTTACCTTGAAGACTCCGGATCAATCTCTCATTTAATGTGATGTTATTTAGCAGCACTGCCTGAAACAAAGAGATGAAGTGACTGAGAAAGTGGGTTAGATCCAGACTAAAGACTCATTCAGTAAGTCTACTCCAATAGTTATTACAGTATGTTTGGGTCCAAACATTTATATTTATTTTCCAGCAATATAGAAATGCTAGCTAATCCCCTTAAAAAGGTGGAATATTTATTGACTGAATTTTGAAGTGGGAAAATAAACCAAAAGGACAGGGGAATGTAGCTTGGCTAACTATCCAATAGCACTAGTACAGAAGTTCTATCCAAACAATGCTGAAACCTTGAGTAGATTAAAGCGCACGCACACACACACATACGAATTAAGTAATTTATTCATTTGTTCTCAAGTGGCATATATTGGATTACTCCAGGTTAAAACTGAAGCATGATGTGGGTAACTACAATATTTCTGGAATTATTTTTTCTAATAAATGTACACTTAAGGAAACAATCTTCTTCAATTTCAATATGCATAACTATATGCTCTTTTTTAAAAGCAGTTGATTTAGCTCTGTCCTTAAGAATACCACTCTTTTCCACATTATTTCAGCTTAATTTCGTGTAAAAATGGATGCAATGCTTCAACACACCTCTCAAATATATGAAACATATCTCCTGGGGAGTTTGGGCCATTTGTTATAACTTCTCCTGATCTCTACATAGTAAAATATGGACAAAATGAATACAAGCAAAAGGAAAAAATAGCAAATACAGAAGACATATTTTAAGGTGCTCTTTGTAAAATAACAAAAACTCACAACCCCCTATATTTGAAAACAACCCCTTGTTCATATAGAAAAGAGGAATAATAATGCTGAGATACTGGAGAACAAAATGAAGTATCTCTAGCTGGACAAAACATATCTTGCCTCAACTGGGAGGCAGATGGTATAATATTATTTGCCTGAAATTTCCTGAGGAAGAATGCTAGTACTGAATGGTCTATACAACTTATAAACTACAGTGGACCCTCATATAACAAACGGTTTGTATAACAAAATCTGTACGACATAATAAATTCTGGAGATAGGAAAAATTTGCTTAACAAATTTGTTAATGGAGCGGATCCGTACAACAGAAAAATGGTCGCGATTAAGGATTACTGTTTCCAATGCATTCCTATGGGAAATTTGTATAAAGGAAAACTTGCTTAACGTAATTTCATTTGGAACAAATTAATTCCTTTATACAAGGTACCACTGTACTTTGATTCAAAAGGCCCCCACATGTCAGAACCATTGTGTTAAAAATTCTTATGATCCGACACTGTACAAATACAAAGTTAGATATCACGTGCAGGAACAGAATCTGGAGAATCACATATGTCATTTTTAGAAGAAGTTGCTGAAGAAGCAGCAACTGAAAAATTCATTCCCTAAAATCTCATAATACAGTATTTATGTTGCGTAGGTAAAGCTGCCAGCAGCCATGAATTCAGGAATGCAGTTCCCTCTAGCTTTGAAGAAACTGCTATTGATAAAAGGAGATGATTAAACACCTTGTCCTTAAGGTTAATTCATGAAAAACCAAAACTAGTTAAACGAGCAAAAGACAGAAAAACTGAGAACAAAAATCATTTTCCTATATATGGGCAGGTGTAAAAAATACATCATATCTAAAGGGGGTAAGAAACTCAACATTTATGTTAAATAAATCCCCAGTTCACTGCAGCTGTTAAGTTTGAGTTCCTTATTCACAGTATCTTGGTGATGTGGAAAGCTATCAGGATGGGACTGTGAGTTAATTAAAATCTAGTAATCTACACTTTTCAGTCTGATACATCAATGTTATTGTTTTTCTTATCTTTTTGGCATAAATACTTCAAGTTTCTCTAAAACAGGCATACACATTCTTTTGTTTATCAAAAATTTAAAAAGAAGGCAACACAATGCTTAGCAGAAGCTTACATAGCGATATTAGAATATTAACAGCAAGTCCTTTTCTAGTTTGTCTCTGATGCAGCACTAGGCACAATCTCTCTGAAATTTCCATTGCTCATGCTATGTTCTTCTGAATTATAGGACTTTTTATTCAAAACTTCTGTAAACTACTTGAAAAAGCCATATCAGTTTACAATGAATAAAATACCATGCTAAACATCAAAATGAAATCAAAACAATAATGCACCATCACACACAAGACATTTACACCGAGCATATGTTAACAGCATCTGTGGGTTCCAATTCCAATCACAAGGCTTAAATCAAGCAGTGAATTCTCAGAACAACCTTTCCTCATCCCTGGTACTAGAAATGCAATAGCAATGTTTTTTTTTCCATTAAGAAGTCCTAATTGCCTTTTCTTTTCCCAGACAAAGAGTCCGTTCTGAGATGTAGGAAAGAAAGAACTCATTTTATTCTGCCAAGTGATGAAAACTCATTTCTTCACTAATCAACAAAAACACTTTGCAAAATAAATTGTCATTATTTCCACCCTACAGAGGCTAGGAAAAAATGACCAACCTCAAATGCTCCAGTAAATCTATACCTGATATAAAATCCGATCCTCACAGAATGAAATTCCACCTGGACTAAATACTTGCTTGGCAGGATTAGTTCTGCTATTATAAAAAAAATACAATTCTGCTATCTCTCACACAGGCTTTTGCCAAGGATCCATCTGT
Source organism: Phrynocephalus forsythii (assembly GCA_029282475.1). Classification (NCBI taxonomy): domain Eukaryota; kingdom Metazoa; phylum Chordata; class Lepidosauria; order Squamata; family Agamidae; genus Phrynocephalus; species Phrynocephalus forsythii. The sequence continues at coordinate 47,333,702 of JAPFRF010000004.1, forward strand.
ATAAGGAATGTTGCTATATACCCTAAGCCTGGAGGACAGAACAGCCAATATGTTTTTAATTAGAAAGCAAATCCTAGATTTCTACTAGGAACACATTATTTTTCATTTGGGTTTGGTAACAGATCAGACTTGCATTAAACACTAACAGGACAATAAATCCGCCTATAAAACCTAAGTGTGCAGTCTTTTAAAGCACAGCATACTAATTTGTTTCGTATTAGGCAAAAAAAAAGAAGTAAAAAAGAAGCAGACAAAAATACTTTGGGTCCATAAAGACTAACTACTATATATTGATGTGAGTTTTCCCAAGACAAGTTCACTTCCTCAGGCTTGTATATGAAAGCTCACATCAAAATATGTCTCTAAGGACTGAGGAAGAGTTAGTAAAGGAGTAACCAACTGCTTTTAAAAAACCAGCTCAAAAAGCTAAATAAATTACACTGGTCACTGACCTCTCCCTACACCTAACACCTATGACTCCAAGTTGAACAGACAGATTTTCAAACCATATCCAAATTGTTCAACTCTGGTTCTATATGAGAGAATTCCAAAGCTTTGGGCAGTTTGTCTTTAAGGCCCGAAAAAGTGGACTTGGCCATGAAAGCTCACATAAAAATACTGTATAGCAGTTAAGTCTTTAAGGTGCCACAGCCTTTTTGGCCAGGATTCAGGCATTTTCACATTCAGCCACAACAAAATAAATATCTACAGCCAATTCACAGCACGTATTAGTCTCATAGGCCCCTATTTCATTTCCATGATATACCAGAGGTGGGCACTCTCTCAATGTCTAGGGCAGTGGTGGCGAACCTTCGGCACTCCAGATAATTTGGACTGCAACTCCCACAGTCCTTTGTCACTGGCAATTTGGGCTTGGAATTCTGGGAGTTGCGGTCCAAAACATCTGGAGTGCCGAAGGTCCACCGTCACTGGTCTACGGACTTACACATGCCCATTCCTGGCCATTAAATACTGCACCAGTGAAATATCTTCCTCCTGTAACATCCCCCTGGAAGTCGAGCTGCTCTTAAGTCGGGGTACCACTGTATAAATCTTTTCCTTTACACTAGAATAGATGCAGTACATGGACTACCATGTGTATTTTATATGAATCTATAGGTTCACATACACTTTGTGTTTATAACTACTTATAATCTTTTAGCTTTAATGTAATGTTGTCTATTAATGCTGTAAGATGTCCCACAATTCCTTGTTCTCAAATACTTGAACATGTCTTAATTGTACTGGACTGTATATAATCCCTCATTACTGTAAATCACCTTGGGTCCTTTTCCAAGGAGAAAGGTGGGGTAAAAATACTCTAAAATAAATAAATAAAATAAAATAAATGCAGGCACAAATCAATAAACCTAATTTTATTTATTTATTTATTTATTTCTATACCGCCCTTCTTAATTGCATGTAAATTGCACCAAGAGGCCCCAAACAAAACCTTACCTTCTCATCCCTGTGCATTCTGTTTGCATTTTCCATCAGAAAAGTATGCTGGGTCTGTATTTTCTCAATCTCTCCTCTCCTTTCTCTTTGGAATTCATTATTTTCCAATTCTGCTCTGCGGACTCTGCCTTCTAATTCCATTATACGATTCTATGAAATACCAGATTTTAAAAAATGAAGAGAAAGTCCAAAACAAAACTTTTAATAAACATGCACAATCAATTTAATTTCCAAAAAACAAAACTTTCATTTCTTTATATGCATACACTCTCTATACACACACAGATGTTCACACCTCAAACAGCAATCAATAGTGAGCACTTCGTAAGCCACCTACTGAAGTGCTACTGCACTACACAATTTAAGAACACAGATACAGATGGTGAGAAAAATATTACAAGGAAGTAATATAGCAGCAGCCCTAACCCTACAAAAAGGGACTATCAAGGAACTTAGAAATAGATGGTGTTCACATAATGATCTAAAATAGGCAGCCCCAACTTTTGCACTAGGTCTACTTCTGTGTGTATGCAGCTAAAGTTGTGTTCACATTTATATAAATATCAGGAAACTGTGTTAATATAAAGCTATAGAATTTCCTGGTTGAATGGGCTGCAATGTTTAGCCAATGGAGCTACAAAGTACTTCCTTAAGCATTTTTCTTCTCCTCTTGTGTTTGCTCTTATGGCTAAGATTCAAATATCTGTCAGGTGGGAAGATACAGAAATCCTTTTCATGTTTGAGCCTTTAATTTGTTAATCCCAAACAAAGGGGGGAAATACTTCTTTACTTGTTCAGTCAATCTGGAAACCAACAAAAGAGCAAATACCTGCAAATCAACAATGCGAGAACTTGCAATCCAGTAATTGAATCCCAGAACAATTATACAGGCCACAAGTGCTGCTACTAGAAGAGGTGGAGACTTCATCCCTCGGCGGCTATTTCCAAGTCCCACCATATCAGACAGACAACCTGTTGGTTTAAAGAACAGGTGAATATTTACTTTCCTCCCCTTGGAACTCCCAAGTTCCCAACTGGGATCGTAGCCAAAAACACATTCCCAGTTGTAGTATTTGTAAATTTACAAATTTGTAAATTTCTTGATTCACAAAGAAGTAAAATTTCAAACCCCCTTATCCTACCCCTAACCCCATGTATCCAAGAACAAAAGACTGTTACAGCTGATCATTCAAGATAAAAGGAATTGGAGAACAAATAACGTTTTGGCTGAAGAACCTGGACAATGCCCCCTTTGGATGTCACATAACATTGTTGTATAGCTGAAATAGCCATGATAATGTCCAAAATCCATTAGGAGAGGAAACAGCAGAAGAATTAAAGTATTTTTAAACCTGCCCTGTATCAACAATCAAAACCAACTTAAAAGGATCTAAAACAAAACAAATACTTGGACATGATTTAAAATGTATCCTGTTTCTTTCACCTGCACACATAAGTCCTACACTGTAAATCTTAGCAGGGAGCTGCTACTGGTTAAGAGGTCAGTGGGTGGATTTCCTGTTGCACACTACTTGCATGATTTTGAGGCGTGACTGGAAATGAAAATAGTTCCTAGTCATATATAACCCTATGTCTATTTGTAGTCATTGCCTAAGTCTATGTCTACTCAAAGTATGTTTCACTGAACTGCTACCTGGTGTGTATACTTATACTATCATTTGCTTTGAAATTATTTTAATTGTTCTAAACTGGCTCTTGCTGTAACTGAGTACAGTACTTTCAATATTTGGCTTAGTAGATGAGGTCTCTGCCTGGTTCAGTTCCCCACAGTGCTTCCTTGACAGCGACATAAATGGGTTCTACCAGCACAAAGGCTTGTCTGCCAACACAAAAAGCTTCTACCCATTTCAAACCCAGTGCTTTAATTCCATTGTCTATCTCTAGTTGAAAATTCCCAGAGAAATAGTTTTAGCCTCTAGAATCTGTGTAAGGGAGGTGCTAGAAGGAAGATACCCATACTTTAAGTTCCAAAGTCTAGCAGACTTTCTTGGGAAACAGAAATTATTTAAAAATCTACTGTATTTTAAAATTCCATAAAATAAGTTATCACCTAGCCATTCCCAAACTGAACAATGCATCTGAAAATGCTGTGTGTATGTGTTGTGTCGTTGCAGTCATGACTGACTCTTCGTGACTCTAAGTCCACGGAGTTTTCTTGGCAGGAATACTGGAGTGGTTGGCCAGTTCCTAACTCCAGGTACACTGGATCAACTCCCACCTCACCTTTATTATGCTTTACTGAATGTGAAGTTGTCTTCTTGAGACAACTGTATTCACTATCCCCTTGCATATATGTAAATCTTCTTTTTAAATTAGACAATCTGTGGCTGCAGTAATTATAAGCCAGAAAATATGGCAGCAATTACTGAGCTATATAAAAGGATTCTAGGCAGTGTGTAGTGCAGTATTTATGCATTTTCATCGACATTCTGTCAAGAATAAATATTTATTTAAAATATTTATCCCTGGTCTTTCTTCTCAATAAGACCCAAAGCAGCTTACAGAACTAAGATAAATATTAAAAAACCTTTTTTAAAAGTCCTGGTTTTAGTTCATAAAGAACTAATCAATTTTAAAGGTACCACAACCAGAAACATATGATCTGCAAAATCTCTGTCACGTTTTTGCAGGCGTTATGTACTTTATTTAGCTGGCTGGATAGCTCAGTAGTAGGCATGGGCCTTTCATTTCCGAATGGGCCCGGTTCCGAAATGAAGCACGGCAGCACACGTGCTGTTTGGAACTTGGACCTACCCTGCGAAACAAAATCACCCACTGACTTAGCAGTACTTTGCCTTACCTCACACAGGACGATGCTCCAACCAGGAAGAAGCCTCCAATGCGTCACTGTTCCTTCGTCCTGGCCAATCAGACAGGGAGGCGGGGCACAGCTCCTGATTGGCCAGCACCAGAGAGGAAGAACAATGGCACGTCGGAGGCTTCTTCCTGGTTGGAGCTGCACCCTGCACAAGGCAAGGTAAGTCAATGGGTGATTTCGTTTTGCAGGGTGGGTTCAAGTTCCGAAAAGCACCTGTGCTGGCCTGCTTCATTTCGGAACCGGACCCATTCCAAAATGAAAGGCCCATGCCTACTCAGTTTAGATATCTCACTGTAAATTTACCACTGTGCCTCCTGCAGGTAGAACCACCCATGTGTGTCCAAGCTGCATAGTCCCAAGGGATCCACAGAAGGGACTAACAAAGGACTTGTGTCTATTTTCTACTTCAAAAACCCTGAAAAGGATTTCCATTAGTCAGAACTGATACGATAGCACATGAAAAAAATACTTTACTTATGCCAGGTCTTATGGCATATTAAAGGACACTGCGGATCTTGCATGATAAAGACTAATGTGTTTAATTTGTCACAAGTTTTGCCAACTGATGCCCACTTTATCAGATGCAGCTCGACTTAAACAGGATACTTCTATGAGCATGCAGCAGGGAAGAAGGTAGTAAAATGTATTTGGGGCAACAGTGTGCATTTTATAAAAAGGGAAATAGCAGAACTATTTTGTTTTAACACTCAAGTTCAGTAAATAACTGCCTTCTATAACAGTTCTATAACATACCAACTCAACAGACCCTAGATATCAAAGTAAAGTGTTCTGCTTATATACTGTCCCATACCACTTCAAGTAGTCTCTGGGTGGTTTACAGTTTAATTACAGTATGCAGACTGCACATTGCCCCCCCCCCCGCAAGCTGGGTTTTACCGACCTTGGAAGGATGGAAGGCTGAGTCAACCATAAACCTGCTACCTGGGATTGAACCCCAGCTCATTGGCATTTGTTTGGAAAACATACGGATTTGACTCTGGCTTTCTAGTAATCCCCCAAACGGACATCCTATGCATAAGTGGCAGATGGTCCATAAGACGACAACAATACTTATTTATGCAAGGATAATACTTACATGAGATACTTATTACATGCAAAGTGAGATATGCCAAGCCTTACTTTGGTATAATTGTGATGATTCTGGTGTACAGCTTATGAAAACCCCAAATTCACAATCTCAGAAAATTAGAATAGTGTGAAAAGGGTCAATATTCTTTGCTCAAAGTGTCCCACTCTAATCAGCTAATGAATCTATAACACCTGCAAAAGGGTTCCTGAACCTTAAGATTTTATCTCAGGCTGCATCAGTAGGAAGAACAATCATAGGAAAGACTGCTGACCTGACAATTTTGCAGAAAACCATCATTGACAACCTCCATAAGGAGGGAAAGCCCCCAAAGGTAGACTGCAAAATAAGTTGAATGTTCCCAAAGTGCTGTATCAAAGCACATCAATAGAAAGTTATGTGGAAGAGAAAAGTGTGGAAGAAAAAGGTGCACAAGCAGCAAGGATGACCGCAGCCTAGAGAGGAATGTCAGGAAAAGGCCATTCAAAGGTGTTGGGGACTTTCACAAGGAGTGGACTGAGGCTGGAGTTAGTGCATCAAGGGCCACCACACACAGACAGGCGCTCCTGAACACTGTTGCTTAGTGGACCAAAGTCCTCTTTTCTGATGAGAGCAACTTTTGCATCTCATTTGGGAACCAAGGACCCAGAGTCTGGAGGAAGAATGGAGAGGCACACAATGCACAAAGCTTGAAGTCCAGTGTGAAGTTTCCACAGTCTGTGTGGATTTGGGGAGCCATGTCATCTGCTGGTGTTGGTCCACTGCGCTTCATTAAGTTCAGGGTCAACGCAGACATCTACCAGATTTTGGAGCACTTCATGCTTTCTTTTGCGGACAAGCTTTATGGGGATGCTGACTTCATTTTCCAGCAGGACTTGGCACCTGTCCACACTGCCAAAACTACAAAAACCTGGTTCAATGACCATGGGATTACTGTGCTTGACTGGCCAGCAAACTCACCTGACCTGAACCCCATAAAGAATCTATGGGGCATTGCCAAGAGAAAAATGAGGGACATGACACCAAAAAATGCAGCAGAGCTGAAGGCCACTATTAAAGCATCCTGGTCTTCCACAACACCTCAGCAGTGCCACATCTGCACTATACCACACTGAGGCAATAATTGGTGCAAAAGGGGCCCAAACCAAGTACTGAGTACATATGCATGCTTATACTTTTCAGAGGTCCAATATTGTTCTATTTCCAATCCTTGTGTTATTGGTGCCATGTAATATTCTAATTTTCTGAGATTGTGAATTTGGGGTTTTCATAAGCTGTACGGCATAATCATCACAAGTAAAGCTTGACATATCTTGCTTTGCAGGTAATTAGTCTATCTCATATATTAGTTTCACCTTTTGAGTTGACTTACTGAAATATACAAACATTTGCACAATATTCTAATTTTTCGAATTTCACCAGTATTTCTGTGGGTTGGTCACATTAGCCTGTAGCAACAGAAATAAAGAGGGTTCAGGTTTCCTTCCTCTAAAGAAACACGCTGCAGTACATGGCATTTTTGGTCCAATAGTTTGGTAGTTTTGAGGTTCTACAATACTTGAAATAACACACGTGTTCTTGGAATACTGTATGTGTAGATTTTTTTCTGTTTACTTTTTTCTTTTTTAAACAATAACATAATAGAGAGTATGTTCCATTCCTCACGTTCTCATTTTAGGATTTAAAAAAATACTGCTATTGTTCCTAAATTTTATCTGGATTTTTCAAATAATTCCTTTGCATCCTCTGATATACTGTATGTCAAATTTAGTTGCCACAGCAATATTCCAGCTACAGTTACAGGAGGCTGGGTTATTTTTTCAAAATGCATTGCTTTACTGGTAGCAAGAGGTACTCCCGAAACTAGTTTAATATCTGACACAACATGTCCTTTTATATAACCCAGCAAAATTACTTAATGATCCAAGAGTAATACCTAACATATCATTAATAAACTCAATTAGTTTGCAAAAAATCACATGACAAAACTGTATTTTAAAGAAGCTAAAGTCTCTCCATACAAAAAACAAACAAACACCGGTTTCTTAAGGATTCATCTGCCTTTTCAATGAGTTACATGTATTTTTAAAACTAATGCAAATGCTTGTTTGCAAGTATTTTTCAAATGCTGTGTTTCAATTGCTTCAATCCTAACAGTAAACAATAGTGGGATTATTTCAAAAAAGTATGAACAATTCATACAATAGAACCACACTCATTCAGTGGTTGCAACATAAACACTGCAAACTTTCAAGGAAAACAGAGCAAAGCAAGTTAAACAAGTTCGCCTGAACTTTCAGCAGTTGGGAAAAAAAAGATAAATATGTTGGGCTGAGTCCCCTATAGGGAAGAAGAGCACCAAAAACGAAAAAGGTAAATCCTCATATATATGTGATTTTGTTTTTTAAAGACCACAGATCTCCCAATCGGACCACACTATGCATTCTGAATATCAAGGAGAAAACAAAGGAAAAAAACCCCAACAACCCAGATATGTGATGTGATTATATTTTAACATATAATACCCCATGAAAAATCTCAGTCCCTTTAGAATAACACAAAAGCATTTTAATCTGAGTATCACAAGTTCTGAGCGATTTCTCTTATTACAGAAACCCCTGTCATTCTAACGTCCAGTCCCTTTAAACTCGCACTTCCCTTCACCATAACTTGGGTCTGGCTTAATGGCAACACAAGTGTTTCAAACATAAGCATGCACTCATCAAAAACGGAGGTTATTCTAAATTAACAGGAGGGTGTGTGCCCCTCCCCCCCACACACACACGGTATAAGTAATGACATAGATATCAGAAGCTATAGTTGCCTTCTTCCTCTCCCCTTGCCAGAGAGGCAATATCCACCTGACTGAGCAAGTGTTCAGTTTTCCAACCATCATGACTTAACTTGTTCCCTCTACAGATGTCAAATTTCGAACCACCTGCAAGTCGTTCCTTACCTCCTTCAGGTCAAGTCAGGATCTTTTTTTTAAAAAAAAAACTTTAGGCAAAAGAAAGGGCGGTGCAGCTCAGAGCCACCACGTTGCTTAGGTGCACATTAACTTTTGCTGCTCTGCAGAAGGTGACGCCGGGCGGGAAGAAGCCTGGCTGCCCTCGAACCCCCACCACACGAGCGGACCGAACCTCTCGCCACAAACCGTGTTGCGTGTCGTCAGGAAGGAGGACAGAAACGGCGGAGTGGGGAGTCCAGAACAAAGCCGCCGAGGAGAAGAGGGGGAAATGGGTCGGTTAAATGGGCTGCGGTTCCCCTTTCGAGATAAAGATAGCAAAAGGGGGGGGCTCCCTCGTATGCCCCCACCTCGCCCCGTTCACACGCTCTCTCACCCCCACCCCACCCCCTTTCCGAGGAAAAGGAACCTCGCGGGCGCTGGCTCCGTTTCCAAGAGAAAAGGGAGCCCTGGGCGGCAGTCCCTCAAGAACTGGGCGGCCAGGGAAGGAAGGAAGGCGAGGGAAGGAGGGAAGGAAGGAGGGAGGGAGGAAGGAAGGAAGGAAGGAAGGAAGGAAGGAAGGAAGGAAGGGAGGGAGAGGGAGGGCGCCTAGGAAAGCAGCGGCCGCCTGGGCGCTCCGAGGGGTCACGAAAGGAAGGGCCGAGATGGTGGGAAAAGGAGACGCGGGAGAAAGGAGAAGTGGGGGGGGGCAATTGTAATCGCAGCAGACGGGAGTCCGGGACTGATGGAGGGGCGGAGGGAGGTGTGTGTGTGTGTGTGTGTGTGTGTGTGTGTGTGTGTGTGTGTGTGTGTGTGTGTGTGTGTGAGAGAGAGAGAGAGAGAGAGAGAGAGAGAGACGGCCGCAGTGCAATGCAATGCACTCACCTTCCTCGCTCCCGGAGCTTCCCTCCTCGGCTGCACGGCCGGCGCTCTTTTTTTTCCCTCCCTCCCTCCGGGGCTACCTCCCTCAGGAAAGGGGGAAAGGCCCGAAGAGGGAGGGAGGAGGAGGACGCCTTTCGTGGTCTTCTCCCGGCGCCTTTCAAACCCTCCACGCCCTCCTCCTCCTCCTCCTCCTCCTCCTCCTCTTGCAGCAGCTGCTGCTGCTGCTGCTGCTGCAGGAGGAAAGATCTGGCTGAGGAGAAAGGGGAGGGGGAAAAAAAGGGGGAGCGGATCGGCAAGCCCCAGCCAGCCGGAGGAGGACACCCGGAGGCTCTGGAGCCCGACCTGTGTCGGTGGCGCGGGTGGTGGTGGCGGCGGCGGTGCTGCAGGAGCAGCAGGAGGGTCTCGGGCCAGAGGAGGAAGTGCAAGAGAGAGACGGCGAGGAAGCCGCCGGGGGGAAGGAAAGAGCCCCTGCCGGGAGGATCGGGGCGGGAAGAGCTCCCTCTCTCGCCGCCGCTGAGGCGGGAAAGGAGGCCGGCGTACCGGAGGGCGGGGCGGCGGCGGCGGCACGATCAATATATATATGTACAGTGGTACCTTGTATAAAGGAATTAATTCGTTCATTCCCATAGGAATGCATTGAAAATGGAGTAATCCCATTTTTATGTTGTATGGATTTTACAAAGACACACACACACACAGTGGACCCTTGTATAACAAACAGTTTGTATAACATAAAATCTGTACAACTAGGATCTCGGGTTTAGATTTCGGAAACTGACAACAAAAGGCGACTTTTGTTTTCCCCAGTTGTGAGACAGTGGGGAACAGCTGTGGGGTTGGGGTACTGGGGGGTGGGGGCAGGCTGCGATGTAGTGGGAAAGAAAGCCCTGATATTTTCGAAAAAAAGATTTCTCTTCCAAAGCACCGCTCCTTCTTCTGTCGGAAATCTATATTGAAACACTGCTTGGATCATATCAACCAAAAAAGGCACAAAACAACGAGCAGCCTTTGATCTTTGAAAACGAATAATCAAAAAGTAAAACAAAATTAAAGAGGAAAAAAAATCAAGTGTGCTTCTTCAGACGTTTCATCTTGAGTACTGTATATTCACAGAAAACGAACACCTAAAGCTCACAGTGTTTTGTTTCCTTTATTAAAGCACATAAGATATAAAAAACAGATAAGATAAAAATGTTGTTATGTACCCATAGATTTCAATTTATCATACAATTGTTGTCCTTTCTCCAAAATGATCTGGGAAAGGGTTAGAATGTGAGAAAATATGTGATGTGTTTAGGGCTTTTTAGCAAGGTGGCAGGAAAGGACTATCAGGTGGTAAATGAGAATGGACATAATGGAAACTTAAAATTATTCAAGATGGATACAAATTGTTTAAATTGGATGACCTCCTCAGGGAGGCCGACAGGGGGTGTTCCTCCCTGCTCGTCCTCCTTGATCTCTCAGCAGCCTTTGATACCGTCGACCACGGTAACCTTCTGGCCCGGCTCGCTGAGGCGGGAATTGGTGGTCAGGCCTTGGCCTGGCTCAGTTCCTTCCTTGGCGGCCGGACCCAGAGGGTACAGCTGGGGGATGTCTTGTCGGCTCCTTGGACTCTCCCTTGTGGGGTGCCCCAGGGGTCGGCAATCTCCCCCGTGCTGTTCAATGTTTATATGAGGCCGCTGGGGGAGGTCATCAGGAGATATGGAGTTCGCTGTCATCAGTACGCTGATGACACGCAGCTCTATATCTCCTTTTCTACGTCTGCAGAGGAGGCGGTTTGCTCCCTCGATCTGTGCCTAGAGGCCGTTCTGGAATGGACCAGAGATAACCGGCTCAAGCTTAATCCGGAGAAGACGGAGGTTCTGTTCTTAGGGCGCCTTCGCCTCGGTACTATGCCCCCTCCCTAGACTGGGGGTACTTCCTCCAGCCTACAGACAGGGCCAGGAATCTGGGCGTGGTCCTGGATTCGGCCCTCTCCCTGGAAGCCCAGGTGATGGCCGTCTCCAGGGCCGCTTTTTTCCATCTCCGCAGGATCGCCCAGATCCGCCAGTACCTTGACGAGTCCTCCTGAGGACAGTCGTGCAGGCCCTGGTGATCTCGAGGATCGACTATTGCAATGACGTGGGATTGCCCTTGACCCTGGTCCGGAGGTTACAGCGGGTGCAGAATGCGGCGGCCAGGCTGGTGGTGGGTGCTCGTGAGATTCGAGCACATCACCCCAGTCCTGGTCCGCCTGCATTGGCTTCCCGTTGTCTTCCGGATCAGGTTCAAGGTTCTGGTCTTGGTTTTCAAGGCCCTCCACGGCTTGGGACCAGGATACCTGGCAGAGCGCATCTCCCTGAGGGCATCCGGATCCAGACCCACGAGATCATCGCAGGCGTGAGAGTGGCCACACCCAGAGAGGCGCGCAAGCGCCAGACGCGGAACCGCGCCTTCTCTGTGGTGGGGCCCTCGCTCTGGAACCATCTCCCTCCTGAGCTGCGCCTGCTGGAGTCCCTGCCCGCCTTTAAGAGGGCTTTGAAGACCTTCCTCTTCAAGGAAGCATATGGTGACCTTATTAGTTAGTGTTTTTTTTGTTTTGTTTTGTTTTGTTTTTGCCTCATCGTTTGCCACCATCTTGTCCTCCGCCGCCCTTGCTTGGTGGCCTGGTTATTTTCAGCTTTTTAGCCTTTTTAGCTTTTAGCTTTTTGTGTTGTTAGCCGCCCAGAGTTCCCGTTGGGAAGATGGAGCGGGATATAAGTATTTAAATAAATAAATAAATAAATAAATTCATATTTCACTAAAATGTACATTTTATTCAAATTTATTAAAAGTAAAGTTATTAAAATGTATTAAAATTCTGTTTTTAAAAATGTTTGATATGCTTTCACAAACTAACACATCTACTTCTTTGAAAACCACACCACTGACAAAACACTGTATTGAGCATGATTACATGTCCATTCAGATAAAAAGACATGAAACTTTGTGGTGATAGAATGCTGAGATCAGGAAGGTTATTGGATACTGTAATTAAATGTCTGTTCAGTGTGTAATGGTGTCTATGAAAAAAGTAAGATACAAAAATATTGATATGTACCATAGATTTGGATTTAGCATACAATTGTTGCCATCCTTTCTCCAAAATGATTTGACAATATATGTGATAAAGAGCCTGAGGTGTTTGGGTCTTTTTAGCAAGGCAGTGAGAATATTGACTAACAGGTAGAAAATGAGAAAGGACATAATGGAAGTTTTAAAATTATTCAAGATGGATAGAAATTGTTTTGTTATTATATACGTGCTGATATCCTGCATTATTATTATTATTATTATTATTATTATTATTATTATTATTATTATTATTATTATTATTATTATTATTATTATTATTATTATCTCATACTGTATAACTAAGTCAAAATCTAACTAAGGAGAAGGTAACACATGGCCCTTCAGTGGTCTCTAAACTGCTGATTTCAGCAGTAGCCTGCATAGCTAATGGAAAGCCATCACAGGAATTTCATTTTAACAATAATTGGATGGTCACTATTGCCCATCCCTGAAGTCTGTGGCTGATCCAGCACTCATTCAGTCTGATCCACAATGGCTCATCTGGTATTCATGTGTGGTATTCTCACCTGTATTGTGCTTGTGAAACTAGAATCACCAGGTGGCTACAATCGTAACAGACAATGGTCATGTGGAATCTTTTATTATGATGCAAAGAAAACACAAGGATTAAATCAACCTACCCAAATAGAATAGTGACATGTAGAAGACGCTTCGCCATATAATGAAAATAATTTATAGGCAGTCCAAAGATTTGCTAAATTCAGTAGGACTTTCCTTCTAAGCAAAAATGGATTGTTCTTCATTCAGCACCACAGTGGACAAAATAAATGAGCCAACAGACAAAGAGATGACTCCTATTAGCCTATGAATCTGGTGTCCATGGACAGGCATGAACGTCAGATTAAAAGGAGGAATCCTCCCAGAATGTGATTGGACAGATAATATGACAGCAGTGAAGGTAGAATGAGACAGAGGATTCAGCAAGGCATTATGTGTCATCAATTTAATATTTCAGCATTCAGTATTGGCTCTCAGCTAGTGGACCAGAGTCCACCACAGGGCTAAAGTCCAATGTAACATGTATTACATAGCAGCAATATCAATATACTGTACATGTATATGGGAAGGAGAAGAAAGTCTGCAAGTGCATTTTGGGCTACAGTTCTGGTTCTGATGTGAAGTATACTGATCCAGAACAGTTGGCCATTTATCTATGTTGGAGGACACACCATAGTCTAATTAAGACACTGCTACAAGTTTACCACCATAATATTGTTTGCAAGGAAAAATTAAAGTGGTTTCAAGTTGTATGAAATAAATGTTTACAACTTTAATATTACATTTCTCATTTGAACATATATGTAATGTGATTTTTAATGTGTATATGATCCAGGATAGTTTACTGAAATCAGCAGGATTTTTTGTACAAACTTTGTATCTGTGGTAGCCATACTGCCACATGATGCAAGATTTATATTGAAAATTGGGTGTTCTTAGGTTAGCAAGACATGATTCTTGCAGGCCTGTTGACTAAGATATACTAAATAGTGGCCATCGCTCTTTTACAACACTGAAGCAATGGAAAAATTGTAATGGTTCAAAAGGTATAATACTCAGAGATGTTCCTCTGTATCAATCCACATCTGGGAATAAAGCACACATTAAAAAGCATATGTAGATGATATAATTCTCAAAAAGAAGTGATGGATTATTATCAAAGTTCTACCTGTATTATCTTATGAATGTGAATACTGCTAAATATACTGTGCCTCAAATGTAATAATCACAGCTGTTCAGGATTTTAATAGATTCATATGGTTTCAGCAAATTATAAACTAAGATTGCTATGCTGTAGACACTTTCCTGGAATAAACCCATTGGATACACCATGTAATATCTGATGGTCAATGGACACCCTCCAGCTAGTGTTGGACTACAATTCTCTGCTTTTCTCATTACAGTATTGTTGTGCATATGGGACGTTGAAGCAGTGTAGATAAATAAAGCCTGTAGAAATAGGCAAGTGATGTTGCCAGGAATCATTTCAACAATAAAAATACTTATACCATGAGGTGTGTGTGTGTGTGTTGCGTTGTTACAGTCGTGTCTGACTCTTTGTGACCCCATGTCCATGGAGTTTTCTTGGCAGGAATACTGGAGTGGTTTGCCAGTTCCTACTCCAGGCACCTACAGCACCTGGTATTCCATGGTGGTCTCCCATCCAAGTACTAACCAGGGCCAACCCTGCTTAGCTTCCAAAAATCAGGCGAGACCGGATGTGTTTAGGACATCTAGGCAGCTATACCATGATACCCAAATGAAATTTAATATTATTGGAAATGATTATATGATACTGTTTTGTAATTAACTCTTTTTCTGGTATAAATACCAGCTGTGATTAATGCAGGCTTCCCCCAGAGGTCTATAAAGTTCTGGAAAGGTCTTAAGGAGATGTTCAGGCATCAGACTCTCTAACCTGACCATCTAGAAGCTTCTGTCTTCCAGACTGAAAAGGAACTGGGTTTTATTCTTGATTTTTGTGCCATACATTTCCTGATGACAGGTTTTATTACAGAGCAATTACATTGTGATATTTGTTCAGTTGTATGTTGGGCAAAACGCATTAGTACACTCCATTCTAAAAAGGTTTTGACAACAGTACAAAAACAGTTGATATGTTGTTGACTTCTATATTTGTATCACAGCATTGTTGTTGTTGTTCAGTCGTTCAGTCGTGTCCGACTCTTCGTGACCCCATGGACCAGAGCTCGCCAGGCCTTCCTATCCTCCACTGCTTCCCGGAGTTTTGTCAAATTCATTTTGGTTGCATCGATGACACTGTCCAACCATCTCATTCTCTGTCGTCCTCTTTTCCTTTTGCCTTCGATTTTTCCCAGCATCAGGGACTTTTCCAGGGAGTCCTCTCTTCTCATGAGGTGGCCAAAGTACTGGAGCCTCAGCTTCAAAATCTGTCCTTCCAGTGAACATTCGGGGTTGATTTCTTTCAGAATGGATAGGTTTGATCTCTTTGCAGTCCAGGGGACTCTCAAGACTCTCCTCCAGCACCACAGCTCAAAAGCATCAATTCTGCGGCGATCAGCCTTCTTTATAGTCCAGCTCTCACTTCCATACATCACTACTGGAAAAACCATAGCTTTAAACATCCTGACCTTAGTTGGCAAACTGATGTCTCTGCTCTTTAGTATGCTATCTAGGTTTGCCATTGCTTTCCTCCCAAGAAGCAGGCGTCTTTTTATTTCATTGCTGCAGTCGCCATCTGAAGTGATCAAGGAGCCCAAGAAAATAAACTCTGTCATTGCCTCCATTTCTTCCCCTTCTATTTGCCAGGAGGTGATGGGATCAGTGGCCATGATCTTAGTTTTTTTTATGTTGAGCTTCAGCCCATTTTTTCCACTCTCCTCTTTCACCCTCATTAAGAGGTTCTTTAATTCTTCCTCACTCTCTGCTATTAGAGTAGTATCATCTGCGTATCTGAGGTTGTTGATATTTCGTCCGGCAATCTTAATTCCGGCTTGTGATTCGTCCAGACCGGCCTTTCTCATGATGTACTCTGCATATAAGTTAAATAGGCAAGGTGACAGTATACAACCTTGTCGTACTCCTTTCCCAATTCTAAACCAGTCAGTTGTTCCATATCCAGTTCTGACGGTTGCTGCTTGTCCCACATATAGATTTCTTAGGAGACAGATAAGGTGGTCAGGCACTCCCATTCCTTTAAGGACTTGCCATAGTTTGTTGTGGTCTACACAGTCGAAGGCTTTGGCATAGTCAATGAAGCAGAAGTAGATGTTTTTCTGGAACTCTCTGGCTTTCTCCATAATCCAGCGCATGTTGGCGATTTGATCTCTAGTTCCTCTGCCCCTTCGAAATCCAGCTTGTAGTTCTGGAAGTTCTCTTTCCACATACTGCTGAAGCCTGCCTTGTAGAATTTTGAGCATAACCTTGCTAGCATGTGAAATGAGTGCAATTGTGCGATAGTTGGAGCATTCTTTGGCATTTCCTTTCTTTGGGATTGGGATGTAGACCGATCTTTTCCAGTCCTCTGGCCACTGCTGGGTTTTCCAAATTTGCTGGCATATCTTATGCAGCACCTTTACAGCATCCTCTTTTAAGATTTTAAAGAGTTCAATTGGAATGCCGTCACCTCCACTGGCCTTGTTGTTTGCAATGCTTTCTAAGGCCCACTTGACTTCACTTTCCAGGATGTCTGGCTCCAAGTCAGCAATTACGCTATCTTGGTGATCAGGGACATCCAGATCTTTCCGATATAATTCTTCTGTATATTCTTGCCATCTCTTCTTGATCTCTTCTGCTTCAGTTAGGTCCCTACCATTTTTGTCCTTTATCATATCCATCTTTGCACGAAATACCCCTTTAATATCTCCAATTTTCTTGAACAGATCTCTGGTTTTTCCTTTTCTGTTGTTTTCCTCTATTTCTTTGCACTGTTCATTCAAGAGGGCCGCCCTGTCTCTCCTTGCTATTCTTTGGAAGTCTGCATTCAATTTTCTGTATCTTTCCCTTTCTCCCTTGCATTTTGCATCCCTTCTCTCCTCCGCTATTTGTAGGGCCTCGTTGGACAACCACTTTGCTTTCTTGCATTTTCTTTTCTTTGGAATATTTTTCATTGCAGCCTCCTGTACAATGTTACAAGCCTCCATCCATAATTCTTCAGGTGTTCTGTCCACCAAATCTAGTTCCTGGAATCTATTCTTCACTTCCACTGTGTATTCATATGGGATTTGACTTAGGTTATACCTAACTGGCCCAGTGATCTTCCCTACTTTCTTCAGTTTAAGTTTGAATTTTGAAATAAGAAGCTGATGATCTGAGCAACAGTCAGCACCAGGTCTTGTTTTTGCTGACTGTATAGAGCTCCTCCATCTTTGGCTGCAGAGAACATAGTCAATCTGATTCGGTATTGTCCATCTGGTGATGTCCATGTGTAGAGTCGCCTTTTGTGTTGTTGGAAAAGAGTGTTTGCAATGACCAGCTTGTTCTCTTGACAAAACTCAATTAGCCTTTGCCCTGCTTCATTTGGAACTCCAAGGCCAAACTTGCCAGTTATTCCTTTTATCACTTGACTCCCTACTTTAGCATTCCAATCCCCTATGATGAGAAGAACATCTTTCTTTGGTGTTAGTTCTAGAAGTTCTTGTAAGTCTTCGTAAAATTGGTCAATCTCAGACTCTTCAGCACCAGTAGTTGGTGCATAAACTTGGATTACTGTGATGTTCAAAGGGCTGCCTTGGAATCGTACCGAGATCATTCTATCATTTTTTAGGTTGTATCCCAGCACTGCTTTTCTCACTCTATTGTTGACTATGAAGGGTCACAGCATTACACATTTTAAAACGATGTATATGAAATATAGGTACAATTAAAAACCAATTGAAATGTTGAGTTAATTACAAGTGCTTTTGACCAGAAGCAATCCTCTTCAATAGCATTATCTCAGCTAGATCTTCTTTTGTATACAGTATGCATTGAATTTTTCCACAGTCAGAAAAAAATTGTCCTATATCTGTGTAGTCCCAATTTGCTTGGTTATTCTTTTCCTACTTTGCCTCAAAGTCTATTGACTTCCAGATGGTCTAGTGGGAAACACTCATCAGCATTCATCCATTTGGCAAAGTTAATTGTTTTCGTTCTCCATAGGTTTAGTCTAGTCTCAACCTCTTTAGAGCTTGAGATCTGTGCAGAAAACTTTTCTGCCATTTTAGCTGTTGTCTAGCTGGTATCCATAAAGTGAATGGGTTTGGTGCTGCATTGCTTTAATTCATTTATTATTTATTAGGCCCTCTCCATGTACTTCTGGATGGGCAGTGCAAGCTAAATAATAGACTCTTTCCGTGGGGAAAGGTTTCAGGCAACCAGTAATAATCCTGCATGATTAATTAACACCTACATCCATTTGTTTGGCATGTGCTAATTTACACCACATGACACTAGCGTTTTCAATTTTGGAATAGCACAGGGACAACGCTGTTGTTCTTATTGTTTGTGCATTTGCACCCCGGTCTGATCCAGCCAGTTTCTTAAGTATGTTATTTCTGGCAGCAACTTTCTGTTTGGTGTTTAGACAACTTTTAAAATAGGTCAGGGTTTGATCTGCACTGATGCCCAAATACTTTGGGATAGGGCAATGTTCCAAAATTTTGCTTTCCCAGCTAACTTGTAGCTTCCACTCCATTCTATAAGTGGAAAGTTCTTTGAGTGTTGTTGACTGCAATGAAGAGCTCAGAGAGGCTACCCAAGATAAGAAATGCCATCATGTTTGACTGATGTTTATATCTGTTGTTTTAAAACTGCAGAGCTGAGTCACTAACAAAATAAAGAAAACTTGTTCCACCCTCAATGTAAGAGAACAGAGAAGAAAGCAGACCCATATATCTCCATGAAAGCTGTAAAGTACTCAACAGATTGTGTGGAATGGTGCTTCCAGATGGCCACTTGGATAGCTTGTACAGTACTGTATATTCAAAAGCACAGTTCTCTGCCTCTACTCAGATGCCAGTCTTACTGCATTCATTGAGGCTTACCCCAAGGCAGATGAATAAAATAAAAAACTATAAGTCTAAACTAGTTTCGTTTTACAAAATCCAAGAGCTTTTCTGCATTCATTAGCAGACTTCCTTGCACTGATTTAGCTGATGTTTATAGATTGATTGCTTATGATCTAAAAACACTGCAGCTTTGGATATTTTAGCATTGGGGTCTCTTCAAGACAAATTTTGTTTTTAATTCTTTTCCATGTTTAATTTATTGTTCACCTTCTTTGTCAAGAAAAGGAACCAGTGGCAGCCACCTGAAGGAAGGAAACGGAACAAAATTGCAGGATGCAGTTCATTTTTGTGATGTGTTTACTGACTGGGGTGGGGGATGGGGTTGGAGGGAAAGATCCATAAGGACTGGGAAACAGTAAGCTGCCCGTTTAAGAGTCTGTTGTAATCTTTGTTCTAAAGAAGTATAGAATATGTACAGTATTTGGTATGCTTGGAATGTTTATAAAGAAGGTCATGTGAGACATCGAGCTGCAACAAAACGTTACAGCTATGCAGGGTTGTAGCTACAGTATGTCCTCTTCCCTGATACAGTATTTTATTCCTTTTTTGATCTTCTCCCCTTGAAAACATTCCTCCCACCCCAAACCAGGGGTGCGACTACATTTAAATCATAGTTCTCTCCATAAAGACTCATTCTTGCTGGTATAACCTAAATCTACAAGTAGACGAAGATTTCATTTTTAAAATAACAACTGTTCATATTAGTTTTACACTTATATAAAAATATTGGTTTTTAATACTATTGGAAGCACACTAGATATGATTATGAAATTATTGTGAGATGAATCATCTCCAGTTTAATAGGTTAATCATTCATATTTGGACAACTTTTCTGTTATACTTTATTGAAAGGAGAAAAATAATCATTCCCTTAATAATGGCCGGCTGCCCTGCAGTGGAATAATGGCTTCCAATACAGAGCACATGTTAATTGCCGTCAAGCCTGATGGAGTCCCGTGGGGATTAATAGGTGAAACCATCAAGCAATTTGAGCAGAAGGGCTTTTGACTGGTGACTATGAAATTTTTAAATGCTTCTGAAGAACTTTTCAAGCAACATTACATTGATTTGAAATACAGGTCGTTCTACCTTGGTTAGAGGGGTGGGGTGGCTCAGTGGGCTGGAGCATCCCTGGTGGCATGCAGTGGAGTGAACTCCCTCAGTTAACTCCAGGTCCTGCCAACCTAGCAGTTTGCAAGCATGTAAATGCAAGTAGATAAATCAGTATCACTGTAAAAAGCGGGAAGGTAAAACAGTGTTTCCTTGCAGCCATGCTAGCCTCATGGCCACGGACTTGCACAACACTGTCTCTTTCAACTTGAATACAGAGATGAGCACCACCCCTAGAGTCGGACACAACTAGCACGCATGTGCAGAGGGAACCTTTACCTTTATCTTTACCTACCCTGGTTTGGTTAAATACATGAATTCTGGGCCAGTTGTAGCCATGGTTAGGGAAGGACTGAATGTTGGGAAGGAACATCATTAATCATAGTGACTCTGTGGAGAGTGCTCAGAAAGAGATCAGCCTGTGGTTCAAGCCTTCAGAACTTATGGACTTCAAAACTTGTGCCCATGATTGAATTTATGAATGAAATAAACTTCAAAAGGAGTTGTGCCTTCTTCCAACAAAGTGTCTCATTGCACCTTCTTATTAATAGCCAAGCAGGTATAATGGCTACATTGTGATTATTGTCACTCATAAATGATCATAAATGAATATGCTGCTGTTTCTATAAAATAAACAAAATAATGCGAGTGAACGCGACTTTTGTTATATAATTACTAGAACTGGCAGTGAAGTTGTCTGGCAAATGTATTTTGCAAAACCTTACTTGCCTCACCCAGGATTCTCCCATACAGTTAGGATTTTACCAGCAGTGATACAGATATAAATGGTCATCTGTTTGAACATCTTGCTCCCGATTTCAGTCACGTGGAGAGTTGTATGAGCTTGGATTATGTGAGTTTAGTAGCAGGTTTTAAAAATCAACAATAGTAAATCAACTTTCAAAGCCCAAAGAGAAGTTATTCCATGCAGTCAATTGTAATGAGACAGAAGAGAGCTGAAAACGAAGAAATCCCATAATTCTCTATTGTGTGAATTCAACCTGACAAGCACCAACATTTGGCTTGCTGAGAGAAAGGCCTTCAGTATACTGGGCCCTTACAGCAAGTGTAGTTAGTTTTAACATTGCCTTCTAATGCTGTAAGATACCCCTCCATTCCCTGTTTCTCAAACTGAATGTGTCTTAATTGTAATGGACTGTATATTGTCTCTCCTTACTGTCTCTCCTTAAGCCACCTTGGGTCCTTTTCCAAGGAGTGGGGTAAAAATACTCAAAAATAAAATAAATAAATAAGTAATAACAATTTAAATAGTTTTATTTATCCCATTGAAATAATAACATTATAGCATATATTATTTGCTTAAACAAACATCCACATTTGTTAGCTGATGAGATTAATCTATCTAGCTATCTAGCTAGCTATCAAACTTAGACTGTCAGCCCATCCTAAAAATGGGATTAAGGTCTTTTTGTCACCTCTGTTCTTTTTATAACATTTTATAACATTTTTTTGCTGTGAGGAAGAGGCATGTGATCTTGACAGACACAAATTAAGTTTTGAGAACTACAAAATCAAAATTCATGATACTCTCTTGCAGCCAGAGAAACTGCCCAGCAATCTTATAGAAACCTCTGGAAGAGCATGGCATTGTGAATGGATTAATAGGATTTATTTACCAAAAATGTAAACATATACAACCTTATGGTATATAATTAAAAATTAAACATTATTTTATGATAGAATAACCTTTGGATGATAATATTCCTCAAAAATCATTTTATTTAAAAAATGATTTACCGGTAAATATTTTTTTAAAAGTTTGGATTAAAAAATGCTGATGAGACCCAACTCTACCGCTTCTTTCCATCTCACTTCAAGGAAACTGTCTCTGTTATAAACCAGGGCCTAATATCATTAATGGACTAGATGAAGGTGAACAAAATGAAACGGAATGTATTTATGATTGGGGATGGTGCTGTCCATTTGAAAGGTAAAACAAGAAACAGAGTCAGCCTGTGTTGGATAGGATTCCTCTTCCCTTGAAAACTGAGGTTCGCAATTGGGATATATTACTGGACTCACCCTCGAGCCCAGATGTTAAGGCTTAGTTGGTGGCTAGGAGGCCATTTGCACAATTAAAATTGATGCACTGGCTGTACCTTTTTAGGAAAATATCTGATTTGACCATGTTGGCATGCCCTTGCTAGTGGGGTTCCTGTAACATACTCAGCATGAGAAGGCAAGGGCCTTCTCTCAGTCCTGCAGTGTTCACATAAACCAGCGGTTCTCAACCATTGGGTCCCCAGATGTTCCTGGACTGAAACTCCCAGAAGTCTTCGTCACTAGCTGAGCTGCCCAGGATTTCTGGGAGTTGCAGTCCAGGAACATCTGGGGACCCACAGGCTGAGAACCACTGTCATACAAGTTTTGTGAGGACATAAGATAAAATGTTTCCAGTGGCAGCTTCCAGGCAGCGGAACTCCCTTCCAAGTGAAGCTATGTTCATCAACTCCCTTTTGGCCTGCACAAGCACACATGTTCTATTACAGGAAGATTTTGGGGAATTCAATAGTCTGATGAGAAATGAGTTTCACTGGGGAGTACAGTAAACTTTACTATTGTCTTATATGCTTTAGGTTGTTTTAAAGTCTTCAAATACAAACATATGTATAGTTCTATTTAATATCATAATTTACTGAATTTATTTATTATTTGTTAGCTATCTCTAAGCCACCTTGGATCTCTTTGCCCCATCGCAAGCTATCTTATCAACTGGCTGACATATTACTAAAATGTAGGTACTCCTTAATGTAAATTTTTGCAAACAGGTTTTTAGTTATTCAGTGATCAGGGAAAGTCATCTTACCACTTTTGTTTTGTTTTTAAAGTGTTCTTTGCACAGGCCCAAGTGGAATGAACAAGTTTAGGTATAGAATATAAACTGCTGCTGAATGAAAAGCCTTTATCGCATTTGAGTTTGTTATATCACCATCTTGATTATGTTATTATGGGAACAATGTGGGTGGTGGTTGTGAGGTTTTGTTTGTTGTACACCACCCACATTGTTTATTGGGTCTTTCAATAAATAAATGAATGAATTGTAGCATTAGATTTTCATTATATGTCTAACTTTTTGGTACATATACTAACAACAGTTATCAGTGAAACAGACAATTATTTCTTGTCAGTTTCATGGGAGAGCAGCAGATTCTGAAGAATTTTCAGTAAACTCCGGAGCTGGTGGGTAAACTCCGGAGCTGGTGGGTAAACAATGGCTGGGAGCCATTTGTGGCGGAGTTTAGGGGTCATGTAAAAAGGCCCTAACAGATGGGTAATGATAAAATGCAGAATGGTACCTCTTTACACTGAAAAAAAGATTTCCCAACATTTATTTTGGAAGCTTTAAAAGTTATAATAAGCTGGAAGCTGAAAAACAGAAATGCTTGGCAACAAAACACAGTGCAGCAGTCTGAGATGAACACGTTGTCTTGAATTTTAGGAATAACCAAATCTACTAGTATGATACCAAAAAGTGTGGAAGATTGTATATGCTGGTTTTCCTTGGATGTGTCCCCAGAACAGATGGGATCTGCAATGCTGGACTCACTTCCCCATGTCAGTCTATGCCAATCTCTCTTAAATTGCTCTCACCCAGGTGTTTTAGACTGCACATCCCATCAGCTTTAGCCAATACATACAACCATCAGTGGCTCGTGATTATCTGTCTAGGTAGTTGCAAGCTGGGGAAAGATCAATGTTTGCCATATGGTAATTCTTACAGGAAGATTACCCCTAATTACCGCCATTTTCAGTAGCAGAATGACGGCTTAATAAGGGCTCTAGCTTTATACTTGAAATACAGAGCGGCACATTCCCAGGTAGCAGATGTGCTGTTCAAGAAGGGCTGTAGTAGTTCCTTGGGCTATGAAGGGTTCCAGCTTAACATTTCAAGTTCAGCTTATGGACATTTCATGCTATTTGGGCAGTCATTTTTGTGCCAAAAAAAAGGAGAAACATCTATTATTCCCCTGCAGTATTCCTTGGTAGAAACATCATCCTATTCTGACATCAAAGGAAACAGAAAATGCAATTTTAAAAGACCAGTTTCTCTGGAGAAACAGAGCAGCTGTCTGGGCATCAGCCTCTCTCTATCAAGGATGAAATTATCCCTGAGGGCTTATTTTTTTAAGATCTGATGGTTAGCACTAGGGATCTCTCATTTATATTAATATGTAGACTTGAAGCTTCTAAAATAAACCTGAAATTATATATTAAAATTACTTGTTTAATACCATCGTCATTAATATTTCAATGCTAAGACTACAGGGACATTTCAGGGTCTCCATAAAATCAGTACTTGACCGGCTTTAGGCTCTTTTCAGTGCAATATTTCAGCTAATTCATTGAGGATGAAGGCTTAGCCTTTCATGGGAAAGTATCAAACCAGAGTTTGGCGGTAATAAAACATAGTCTTCTATATACTGTATCATTTGATTCCAGTTCCAGTCAATGAGAGTCAACTTGCTCATTGCTAAGATATGGAGACATCCCGTGTCTACAAGGCAATGGATTTCTTCCCATTTCTTCTCTGGCTAATGCATCCTCTTTGTGCACACAGTGCAACAAAATGCCTTTATTAGTGAATCCAGGTCTGCACTTCGGATGATTTATATTTATTTATTTATTTATTGAATATTTTTACCCCGCCTTTCTCCTTGGAAAAGGACCCAAGGCAGCTTACAATAATGGGGGATAATATACAGCCCAGAACATTTAAAACATATGACAAATATGCATGGCTATAGACAGGAGCATAGGTAGAAGGCCTGGAGAATACACTTTTTGTGTATTCCCCCTCCCCCCATCTCTGGTCAACAGGGATTTGTATGTCTCATAAAGCCATATGGAGATGTGTGAGGTAGTGGGGCAATGTATGGCCCATGTTCCTTTGTTTGAAGAACTGTGTGTGTGTGTGTGTGTGTGTGTGTGTGTGTGTGTGTGTGTGTGTGTGTGTGTGTGTGTGTGTGTGTGTGTGTGTGTGTGTGTGTGTGTGTGTGAAACTCAATGCTTAAGCAGCTTTTGCAACTGCCCTCCAACTTCCTGCCTCTAACAAGTCTCCTGCCCTGGCTGCAACATCATCTAGCCATGGACTTTAAGAACATCATCTCATCAAGGACTTTAAAAGTAACCTCCTGGTAAAGCACATCTTTTACCATGTCTGAACATCTGGGACCTGCTTTGAAGAAAAGTGATTTACACTTGAAGGCTTGCATTGTTCTTTTTTTTTATTAGTGGCCATTACTAAAGGGGTAGAAGTAACATTCCCTCTAATTTTACACTAGCGCTGAGCCCCAATGCACAGGGTTCTGGCCAAGCACACCACACTAGTGGCTTGGCTGTGCAGTGCCGATGCAGTGTTGCTCAACTTCACAGCTGCGCAACTTAGAGGGAATGTTGAATAGAAGCAAATTAACATTTAAATAAATGAATACCCTTTTTGCTAAATATTTGTGAATCCATTTATTATGGTGTGTGCGTTATTATCTTTTTTTTATATTGCTTGGCTGATAAAATAGGACTGGGTTGTTTTTCTTGGCAGTAATACTGGAGTGGTTTGCCAGTTCCTACTCCAGGCGCCTACAGCACCTGGTCAGAAAGAAAAACTTCCAGAACATGGCCAAACAGCCCGAAAAACTCACAACAACTATTAGATCCCGGCCATGAAAGCCATGAAGAATACAAAAAAAAAATAGCTGAATAATTCAGAGCAAAGATAAATTCTAGGCACAAAAACCCAATGTAAGCAGAATAAATTAATACCAAGAGGAGAAAGTGAAAAAAATTGACAACAGCAGCAGCAAGATGGTGAAGTTAGAGCTAGGAGTCAAGCAGGAACAGGAAGCATGAATGAAAGGGTCAAAGTCCTCAGAGTTCACCCAGTAGCTGTTTGTTGTACAGACAAAAGCCTACTAGTAAGAAGAGACTGTTTGCATAGGAGCAGGAAACAGCTGTAATCATTCAAAATGTGTAGCAAATAGAACAAAGCAAAGAGACATAAAGGTGACATGAGATCTCAGAATCTTGTGGTTTCCAACAAGGATGCCAGTGTTACTGAAGCCCCGTTACAGTCCAACCAGCTCCAGAAAGTCCATGACTAATGCCTGCCTATTCTGGCATCTCCTTTGCCAACACACATGGTGTGTGTGTGTGTGTGTGTGTGTGTGTGTGTGTGTGTGTGTGTGTGTGTTTCAAGAATAGTGCTATGTATTGACATATGATTTATGGTTGATACAACCAATATACTCTTAATAGATTGCAGGTGTTCCTGTTTGTGTGATTACAAAGGAGAAATTGCTGTTGTTCAGATAAAGGCATAAATCCTGGCCCGTGAGTTATTTCCTGTTCTGTAACATCTTTGCAGGTCACGCACTTGTCAATATTTAAACACAATTATGCTAGGTTGGATGTTGTCAATAAAAGCAGAAAGCTTTTTCATAGTAATCGGTAGCTTACGCTCGAACACCTGGGCTGAAAGCCTGTTTGCACATAGTATTATTCAGAAACTAAAGCATCTCATCCCACCCTCAAATTTCCTGTGGCTCCTGTAGAATCCCTTTTGTTATGGGGATAAATTTTAAGGCTTCCTCACAATGAAATGGATTATTTCCAAAGAAACCCCACAATGATCAGGAGAGTGGGAAATCTTTTATTTCTGAAAATATCTCTGCACTGATGAAGTCATCAGCCTTACATTATATCCCAGTGCAAATAGGATTTCAGCCAAGGGTGCTCAATATCAAGACACAAACTACTAAAAAGTGCTTTGTGCATCAATTGTGTGCAGTCAGTGACGGGATCCAACCAGTCATAATGCTGATTAAACACAGATGGTGGAAGACTGGCAAAGATCCCCCTCCCCTCAAAGTAGAGGTAGTCAAGCATCGATAGGCTAGCTTTTGTGAATTAACAAAATGGCCTTGGCAGAACCAAGTCCATGTTGAGAGTAAAAAGGCATTACATCAGCACCTCAGAGACAACCCTGCCTAGCCTTATCAAATGTTTAAGATAATCAGGAAAGCCCTTTCTCTCAGTCCTGCCACATCACATGTGTATATTTGGTGGGGAAATGGAAGAGGGTCCTCAGAGTTGCTGCCCCAAGACATCACAACAACCTCCCACAGGAGGCTAAGCTGTCCCCCATCTTTGCTATCCTTCTGCAAACTGGCAAAGACCTTTCTCTTCAGGCAAGCATTCGCTTTCACACAAGCACTAAAATCCACTGCCAACTTAAATGTGGCTCCCCCCAACCAGAGATCATGTAGTTGTCCTGGTTCCTGTGTTCCCACCCTTCTGCACTCTGATTCTATTGCTTCCGTCTGCTGTGGATTGAGGAGAGGGAGAAAAAAATGCAGGCTCACCTCCGCCTGCCCAACACGCTTCCCCCAGTGGGCAGCAGCTAATTGTAGCAGGACAGGAAGACCGTTAGGGATTCCTGTCTGTTAAAAGGGGGGGGGCAAAAAAACAAACAAACAGAAGGCGGAGGAGCCAGCCAGGCATGCACTGCTTTAAAATCTGCATTGGAACAGTTTTACCTCCTTGAGACCAGGTACTTGTAAAATGTGCTGGGTCGCGCTTAAGTGGGTGTGGTCATACTTTATTTTTTTTAAAGTCCCCTGCTGGTGAGAAAACAATTTTATGCTCCGCATCTGTGAGCATTTTGCCGCAGAGTCATGTGAAAGACTGCCCGAGTAAGGCTTTTTAAAGAGATTATTGTACCTTACTGCTTTGAATTCATTTTCGTGTTGTTTATGTTATTTCCATGTATCAGCACCTGCTGCCTCACTCTGCCTAATATCAGGCCTGGGTCTATGCTGAACTCAGGTAGGCAAGATTCAGCCCATGACACACTGCTTCCCCTGAGTGATACGGTGCCTTGGGAGAGGGGCAGAGAATTATGTGAGGGTCTGTAGGACTTTGTTTAATAAAGGGCAATTACATGTTAAAGGACAAATGTAATCTAGAATATCAAGTCACACATTCTGAACCGTTCAGCATCTACGCCAATAAACAAAAAGCATTTAAATAGAAAAGTATGGAATGAACACGTATAGGTCAGCTGTTCCCTGTGGAGCTGTACTTTCCAGACTCTGATATGATATTATACACATGACTGATTTTTTTCATAATGGATTTTGAAGCCTAAGTGCATTTTATTTAAAATGATGTTTTCTGCTTGTCTGTTTTTAACATTTGTTTTGTAACTAATGCAAAAACATCTTGCTTTAGAGGCATTTTGGCAGCTGGTGTCATTATATTGGGTCAGACCTGAGCTTAATCATGTGTAGAGTACAATCCCATTGGTTTTTATGGGATTACTCTAAGAATGACATTGTTTTGATGTAGCCTAATGAGATTAAGCTGTCTGCCAAAATGCCTTTAAGGGCTGGCTCCAACTCACTGATTGAGTTCAAGGCCAAAAGTTTAGTAATGTATGTAGCTTTCACTAAAAGAAATGAATGTGTGATGTCTTTTAGTCTAATAAAAATAAGTTAGAATCATAGAATCATAGAATCATAGACTTAGAAGAGACCTCAAGGACCATCTAGTCTAACTCCCCTGCCATGCAGGAACCCCCGTCACAGTATTCCCGACACGTGGCCATCCAGCTTCTGCTTAAAAGCCTCCAAAGAAGGAGACTCCACCACCCTTCCTGGCAGCATATTCCACTGCTGAACAGCTCTAACTGTCATGAAGTTCTTCCTAATGTTTAAATTGAATCTCTTTTCCTGTAGTTTGAGACTGTTGTCCCGAGTCCTAGTCTCTGAAGCCATGGAAAACAAACCAGTCCCCTCTTCAATATGGCATCCTTTCAAATATTTAAACATAGCTATCATATCCCCTATCAGCCTTTTTTTTTTGAAAGTCTAAACATTTCCAGTTCCCTAAGCCGTTCCTCATAAGACATCTCTTCAAGACAGTTGCTCTGTTAGAATAGCCCTTAGATAGAAACCAGTTCAGGCTACTGATCACCAATGTTCTATGAGGACTTGGCATATGAAGAAGAAGGGAGCATAGGAATTAAAGAATGATAAGGGTTTCAAATAAGGTAAGTTAAAAAAAAAAAAAAAACCAGAATGCAACCTCTTCAGATGCACCTTAAAATAGTAAGTGAAATCTTCTGAGCATTTTGATGATTGTTTAATGCTATCCAGGTAGATATGCTTAAACCATTTACTCCAGTGGGTTACAGTCATCTAAATGGAAGGGCTTAGAAAATGTTTTTAACTGTAGCATCCAGAACGCCCTTGGAAAAGTATTGCCACTGGCTTTTCCAGACTTTGCGTAACTGTACGTGATCAGCTTGAACATTCATGCAGCCATAGTCTGCAGCACTGCTCAAGTCTGAGTCATTCCTGAAACCATTATGAAATTTTATCTGCATATGTTATGATAAACAGATGGTGACATCTGCTGGGCAGTTTAATTCTCTGCTGATGACTGTGAAGAATCTCAGTCATCTCTAGATGAGTTTATCTGGAAGTTGAGTCATGACAATTGGACTTCTTTTCTTGAGATTGAAATGTTTTGCGGCTCATCCCAACAGCTTTGTCAGTCTGAGGAAAGCTAGTTGTGAGTCCTTCAGCCCGGGCTCCTGGGCGGGCGGGCCCCGCCTCCTTCCAGTCGCGGCGGCCGGAGGAGGCAAGTGGCGCGCACAGGGGGCGGCCCCAACCTAGTTCACTTTGACCTCATGTCACCCTGGTCTGAAATAGGCTCATTAGATGAACAATGGACTGAACAGGCTTGTTAGGTGGCTCAATAGGCCATTAGGTGGACAATGGCCTAAGGTGCTGAAACCCATCAAGTATGGGTCATTTCTTATGGCTTTGGTGATGGAGGTGTTAAGTATTTTTTATTTGTCTGGATATTGTTGAAATCACTGCCCGATTTCCACAAGATGGCGGCATGTTCACACACTGCGGCTCTGAGCTCCCTGAATGGGTATGTGGATGTGGTTGTATAATGTGAAAGGACCATATTTTGCCTACTCACACATAGAGCTGTTAAACATTGGGCTTGCAAGAAAATCAGAGATTACTAGAGAGTTTCAGCAGTCTCACAGTATACCAAAATGCATAGCTAGACTTCCAGGATCTCCCTGGATTGTTGTCCAGAGGGGGAGGTGCCGATAGAAGCGAAAGAGAAAGGAGAGGAAGCAGAAGTGAGGCTGCAGGGCTGGTATGCTAACCCGGCTTCGAAAACAACCTCAGAGACCAGCAATGCCAAGCGTCTTTTTGTTCATAAAATTGATGAATTAGAGTTGCAGATGGAAGCAAGCAAGTTTCTCTGTGAGAGTTGTGTGATAATTATTACAGAAACCTGGCTAAATTCAGCAGTATTGGATGAGGCAGTGCAGCTGATAAACAGAGTCATTCATCACTTTGATACAAACAGTAATTCCAGTAAGACAAAAGGAGGGGGAGTCTCTGTTTATATACACAGTGTCTGGTTAACAGCAAAGTAGTTCACACGTACTGCTCCCCAAATGTGGAACTGATGGCAATTAAATGTAGGCCATTCTATCTGCCTAGAGAAGTAACTGTGATAATTATAGCTGTTTATATTCCACCTGATGCAAATGTCAGTATGGCTCTTTCTAAGTCATATGATGTCATCTCCAGGCATCTCCAGGCACCCAGAGGGTGCTATTGTCGTGGCAGGAGACTTCTATCAAGCCTGCCTAAAGACAGTTCTTCCTAAGTTTGAACAGCATGTAAAACTTTGCACCAGAGGGAAGAACATTTTAGATCGTGAGTATTCCAATTTGAAGCAGGCATACAGAGCAATCCCCCTCCCCCATCTAGAGTCATCTGACCATTCTTCACTTCTTCTATGTCCAAAGTACATCCCTCACAGGAAAGAATCCAGCCAGCTATAAAAACAGTCAAAATCTTGCCAGAAGGTGCTCTTTTACTCAGCTCCAGGACTGCTGGATTAGGGTTACCGATTGGAGTGTGTTTGATCAAGAGCTGCATATACACAGATGTTGTACTCTCTTATATCAAAGTGTGACAACAACCCACAAAAAGTCCCAGTGAAATAAGTATACCATTATTAGTATGAGGATGCCACAACATGCTGTATAAACAAACAAACAAACAAACAAACAAACGGGGATTTGTTTTGTTTTGTAATGAATATTGAAACATAGTCAAAATCCTGGAGATGTTCTCTTTTGTTGCTGGAGCCAACTAACCCGTCTACCTATCTGAAATTGATTAAAAGGCACTGAGGTGCTTTATATGTGTTTTAGGAGACCCCAAAATAACCTGACTGGACCTCTGTGGTCTGAAAATCACATTCAACTTCACTCCATACATTACATAAGTACATTGCCCATCAACATTGAAATACGTACACAACCAACTCTGGGACCTTGTTTCTTTTATGCTCATGCAATTTATTCCTTTCGCAGAAGCAGGTGTCTCATTTCTTCTGAAAACCGGAGAGAGGAGTCAATTATCCAGTCTTTAGGCATCAGAGGGAGAATATAGACTACATCCTTGGGAGCAGAGACACCTTCAATTCCAGAACTGTATGTTGGTTCCCTCCACACTCCAATTGTTTTGGGCTTCCTTTTTAGGAAACCTTTGAACAACTTCCACTGTAAATCCTTCAGGCTGTCAAAAGTGGCGTACTTCACTTCTGAAAACAAGACAAAGCAAGAGATTCAGAATGCAGCTCTGATTTAAGACGAGAAAGAGAAGGAATCTGATTCCACAGTAACTCAGAAAATATACTGATTTTGATTGGGAGTTGTGGGTACAAGGCCGGAGCCAAAAGAGGATGACCAAATATCAAGCCGGGAAAGTATTATGTTCAAGGGAGTCCCAAGCTGGGAAGGGAGGGAAGGAACTTAAAACTACCTCAAAGATCAAATCTTGCAGTATGAACTGGCTCGGGTGCAAAGGTCATCAAGAGAGGCCTTTCCCTCCATCCCACCACGTCACGGGTGCATCTCAGAAGAACACATGAAAGGGCCTTCTCTGTTGCTGCTCCCAGACTTTGGAACTCCCTCCTGCTGGAGGCCAGGACTGCCCCAGGAAAAGACCTTCCTTTTCAGGCAAGCTTTCCCAGAATGATGGACTCCTTACTATGTGACTTCTATATGGATTACCATGCATGATTGCATTGATGGATTTCATAAGAACACCAGTGTTTTTCATGGTAGTTTCCACCCCTCATAATGGATTTTTCCCCTTTTTGCATGCTCTTTGTAGCTTTAATGTTACCTTTTAATGTTCTAGGGTGCCTCTTCTAATTCCCTGTTCTTAACTTGAATTATGTCTTAACTGTTCTGGTCTCTATATTGTCCCTCATTATTGTAATCCACCTTGGGTCCTTTTCCAAGGAGAAAGGTAGGGTATAAATATTCAAAATAAATAAAATATATGCGGTTCAAGAGTCTGTTTATGTCCAGCTTATATTATCTTAGAGGACAGCATGCTGGATACCTCCACTGTGCATAAAACAAAATTTTGTTGTATAACACACATATCTTGCCCAGTTATTCATGGTCATATTTACAGCTGATTAAACAATATTAAGATGCATTAGATTGGTCTGACTCCTGGACCTGGCCATACACAGTACCCATAAGGATCCATGCACTTAGTACCCCAGAAGAACGCCTTGGGTGTTTTAAAAGAGAAAGGAGGGATGGAAATGTTTAAAACAAATTAAGTAAATAAATACAGAGTCAATGAAATCAAGAGTGTAGTAGTAATCAGGATTAACTTTAAATCCCCTTGATTTTAATGGTTCTACTTTTTATGTAGCCAAATTTTGATTCTATTTGTAGTCTAGTGGTCTATTAAAAACTGCAATGGACATAAGGGGGCATATAATTTTTACTTAAGGATGAAGATACCAGCATTGCTTTCATTACTGGAATTTTATTAGCCTGATCATCTTTTGCCGATAAGTACCAAGGGAAGGATATTAGGCAAAAACAAAACAAAACAAAAACAAATAAACAAATAAGTAAGACAAACATGTTCTGGCACCTTAAAGATTAACTGCTACATTTTAGTGTACAGCCTCAGGGAAGTATGCAGTCCTTAAACAACATTAACAAGATATCAAGACCTATGCCCATGGATGATTTTTTAAAGAAAAAAACCCTTTGGTATGATCTAATGTTTTCCATGTTTCTACGCAGAAACCAATACAGTGGTCCCCCACCCTTTCATGGTTCATATACTATGGTCCTACTATATCGCGAGACCGCACTATATGAAAAAAGGTCCCCTAGGGTAATGGGGGAACTCCTGTTTCAAGCCTCCCATACTTACACCAGGACTGGAGCTGCTCCGAACAGGCCTGTGAGGGCCTTGCTGGGCCTTCTGGAGGCCCCAAAAGGGCCTCCCTGCAAACTGGAAGTGACTTCTGGATTGCTGAAAATCATTTCTGAGGCCTTCAAGAGCTTTTCTAGGCCTGTCAGAGGCCTCAGAAATGATTTATGGTTTACTGGAAGTCACTTCTAGTTCGCGGGGAGGCCCTTTTGGGGCATCCAGAAGGCCCGAGAAGGCTCTCACAGACCCATTCGGGGTAGGGCCAGGCTGGGGGTAAGCACAAGAGCCACCAGCTAGGCACCCCCAGGCCTGACTCGACTTGCATCCGCATATCCAAGTACCATTTGCTCACCTCTAACTCTCGGTAGTTTAGGAACACTTAATTCTGCAGATTCAGGTGGACTTGATTTCTTTTTCCTGCAACTCACTGTAAAGAACTCCATCCTGCACAGGATCTCCCCAGAGAGACATCGGTTTTGGATGGTAGAAACTGGCAAGGAAATGCAGTTCTTAATTAACACCACATAAGGAATCAAGACGGCTGGAGGCAGTTCTTCAAGAACCCGGTTCTGCTGCATTCGAAAAATAACACTTTTGCTTTTCGACATAAGCAGGTGTTTAGAATGCACATACATGGAGGTGCCTTTGTCTTTTCCCGTGTCTTTCAAAGGAGCAAGGTCTTCCTCCTTCTCAGGGCTGCCAAGGGAAGTGGGATGAAGCTCCTTGATGCCCAAGACTCGGCCTTTACCACATCCTGCAGTCCTTTTGTAAGATTTTGCAATCGAATGAACAGCGTGGAAAAGGGATGCATGAGATTCTATAAGAGCCAAGTGCTTCTCCTGATGTTTTTTAAGGTTTCCATCGACCAGCACCAGTTCCCATATCTGAACCAAAAGAATAACAACACAAGTCTTTCTGCATGAAGCCGTGAAGAGAAGAATGCCGTTGCTTGCGGGAATATTTAACCCGCCTTTCGAAGGGGATTGAAAATAAAACAGCCAACATTATAATGCCATTGTACAAAACGATAGTAAGGCCCCACCTGGAGTATTGTGTACAATTCTGGTCACCGCATCTCAAAAAAGACATTGTGGAACTGGAAAAGGTGCAGAAGAGAGCGACCAAAATGATTACTGGGCTGGGGGACCTCCCTTATGAGGAAAGGCTAAAACATTTTGGGGCTCTTTAACCTGGAAAAAGGGTGCCTGGGGGGGATATGATTGAGACATACAAAATAATGCAGAGCATGAGTAAAGTGGATAGAGGGATGCTTTCCCCCCCCATCACAAAATACCAGAACTAGGGAACATCCACTCAAACTGAGTGAAAACAGACAAAAGATTTTTTTTTTACCCCAGCATGTTGTGGAACTCCCTGCCACAGGATGTGGAGATGGCATCTAGCCTGGATGCCTTCAAAAGGGGATTGGACAGATTCCTGGAGGAGAAGTCCATCACGGGTTACAGACCATGATGGAGATGTGTAATCTCCAGGCTTAAAATCAGGGTACTCCAAGGGCCAGATGCAGGGCAGTGGTATCGGGAGACAGATATCTAGTCTCGTGCGCTCCCAGACGCACCTGGTGGGGCCACTGTGAGATACAGGAAGCTGGACTAGATGGTCCTTTTGCCTGATCCAGCATGGCTCTACTTATGTACTTATGTTCTTATTATCTATTAATCCCTCAGATGGGTACTCACAAAGATGAGAAGTACAATGCAAAAAATACATGCACACAAACAACACTAATGATATTTCTGTGAAAATGGCAACCGATTCTTGTTTTTCCTCATTGTTGTTGCTGATATTGTTGTCGTCGGTATTGTCTGCCAGTTCCTTTATACCAGGGGTCCTCAAAGTTTTCAAACAGCGGGCCGGTCCACCACCACCCAGATACCACTGGGGGCCAGATCACAGTCCAAAAGCAGATGCAGAGGTTGGCTTGCTCACAAAACAGGGATAGGTTGGGGTTGCAATTGGTCCCAGGGGCCGGATTCAGGACCTTGGGGGGCCGCATCCGGCCCTGGGGCCTTAGGTTGAGGACCCCTGCTTTATACAATAAACTGCCAAATCCTGTGGAGCTCAATGATATTTCTAGATAATTTTGTGTAGGAAAGACACCTTTTTCCACAGGATGATAGCAATTTAGTATAGACTGGTTTTTCTTCCAGAAAAGAGACAACAAAAGAATCTCACAAGACTTCTTGGGAAAGAGAAAAAAACCTTGCTGAGAATGATATCAGTATGCCAGGGGAAAGAGGAGTTCCCCACTCCAGTTTCTCATCAAGAATGAGAGGCTGTAAGATTATACAGTATTTGTATTCTACAGCTTGTGTCCTCTGTTCTCCTGACTGAATGCATACAGCAAGGTCTGTCCAGAAGATTCTGGTAAGCAGGTTGGCTCGTATGGGAGATTTAGTCCTAGAATTAATGCTTTGATTAACTGATTAATCATTTTCTCATATTTTGCTCTGTCCGCTACTGTTAACACCTAGAGTCCCTAGACTTGGAACCAGGGATCCCAGTCTGTTGCGCCTTCTACAAGGCAAGATCTACACTAGGTTTGTTCTTGACATATGAATCCTTGCTTTTTATTGGGGCATGTGTGAGCAACAAAAGAGAATTTTCAGTTTGGACAAGTACTTGAGTTAGACTAAGACATGCCTAGGAGGCCAAACTGTCACCCTCCCAACCAGATCCTGGATGTGAAAGCATTAATTTAGGATGTGAACAGAACAATCATGACTTTTGTGTTAAACGGGAGGACAATCCAGTTGTCCTCCAGTTTTTAATTTTTAATGCTAGCACATGTCGAATCTGACACATTATTTGCAACCGTTAGCAATCTGACGCATTCATTTTTAATGTTAGCATGTCAAATCTGACGCATTCATTTTTAATGTTAGCATGTCAAATCTGACACATTATTTGCAACTGACTCCAAATCCACGGTGGGTGGACCACTCCCCCCTCAGCACAAAGCCAAGATTTTGTGGCATGATGATGCTTCTGTATTAAAGTGAAGCACTCACAGAACACATGCCTTGTTTGTGAGGCACCCAGTGCTTTCAGGGGCTGGCTCACAGATTAGAAACAGGCTCCCTGCGTACTTTGCCTTAATGTGTAAGCAGCTGTTTTAGAAGAAACAAATCATCTTTTTGCACAGCAGGAGCAATGGTACTAGGGATGCTGAGGGTCACGAAAGCACCTGCATTTGATTTGAACAGTGTTTAGCTCCTTACACTCACAGGAGGAGTCGAGTGTGTAGCTTGTCCATGATAAACCTTGATTTGCCAGCATCCTGGTTCTCTGTTGTATGGGAATGCAACCAATGGATCAAAACTTTAATGGTATGGATCTGGGGAACTTTAGGACTACCTGTACCACACCAGTTGTTGTTGTGGTTGTTGTTTTAGTGGTCCTAATACAAGAAGAAAGTGTACACATGTGCTGTTAAACAGACTAAACAGGCTTACAAGGTCATAATATGACTCTGACCAAAATCCTGTTGCTTAGGATAGCAAATCACACTTTAGGGGGGGCAATTGAATCAATGGGGATTTGTTGAGACAACTCCAATAATTTCATTTGATTCAAGTGGGACTCTTCTAATTGCTACTTATTTTAGCATAGTAAGTCACCATTAGAGCAGGCCCATTTTAATCAATGAAACTTACGAAAGAGTTGACTTATCCAACACCCACTGATTCAATGTGCCTAGTCTAGTGTGATTTCCTATGCTGAGCAACAGGATTTTCACCACTATTGTTTTTTTGGCCACTTACTTGCCTTTCAGTCCATTTCCACAAATGAGCATCAAACCAAAGAGACCATCTCATGTGGTTCTCAAATAATCCATAACGTTGGAACTGCCACAGTAGGACCACTGCAACTGTGCCAAACACAAAGTGTACAGTTCTAGTTATAGCAAGTATGCTGTTTCAGAGCTGAACTATCTATCACAGTGGTTCCCACCCTGGAGGTCGGGACCCCTTTGGGGGGTCAAACAACCATTTCACAGGGTTTGCCATGAGCCAGTGAAGAAAAAGGCACAAACAGCTTGGGTCTGGAGGAGGAGGAGGAGGAAGGGTGGGAAGAGTGAGTTACAGCTCAATAGGTTGGAGGGGATGTCAGCCAATGGCACCGGAGCATGCGATTGGCTGAAGGTGCCTGTAGAGGGAAGTTTCTATGGCACCTGAGGCAGTGGCCTGCCAAAGGGGGCTTGTGGACTCTCCCAAGCAGGGCAAGGGGTCACCGCAACATGAGGAACTTTATTAAAGGGTTGTGGCATTAGGAAGGTTGAGAACCACTGATCTATCAGAAGCCAGTTCTGGCAAATTGGTGCATACTAAAGAGCTTGTAACAACATTTTTCCAGATTTGAAAAGCCCACCCTTCTGCAAAAATAAAAAAATAAAAAATAAATAAAATAAAAACAGAAAGAAGCGAAGCCTGTGAAAAGGATCAAATGTTGCCTAGTTCCCTTTTCATTGCAAAACACTTACATTGCAGCTAGAGGGAAATGGCTTCTCCTTCTTACTGCTTGCTACTAGCTCTCCATCTTCAGTTTGACTACCAGGGGCAGAACTTTGCTGAAAATCAGACAACAACAACATACTCAGTACAGGAGCATTTTTTTCTTTCTTTCTTTCTTTCTTTCTTTCTTTCTTTCTTTCTTTCTTTCTTTCTTTCTTTCTTTCTTTCTTTCTTTCTAGGGTATTTGCCCATGGTTTCTTTTGCTAAGGTATCTAGCATTTAGTCCGTTTAATTCAACAAACCCTTCCACTTTTTCAAGTTTATCACTTCAAGAGGCATTACAGCCTTTGAATCTTATCAGTTAGATTGCAACTTTGCACATATTGTAACCTATATAAAGCTTATTCTGCTGTTCCTAATGAAACTCAGGGCCTTTTCACACGACCCCTAAGATCCACTGGCCACTTAAATTTGGACCAGATATCTTAGGGGTTTGTCGCTGTTCCTGCGTTCCCACCCCCTCCGCACTCCTGGCTGCTGGCTGCGTGAGGGGAGGGAGAAAAAAAGGAAGAAAGGAATGCTGCTTACCTCCGTTCTGCCGGTCTCGCTCTGTTCCCGGCAGCATTCAGATCTCTTTAAGGGGCGGGGGGCAAAAAAAGAACAAACAGAAGCAAGGAGAGCCAGGCAGTCACTACTGTTATATCCGCATCAGGAATTTTCACCTCCAGAGAGCAGGTACCTGAAAAGTGCGCTGGGACGCGCTTAGGTGGGCGTGGTTGCACTTAATTATCTGTAAACTCCGGAGCCGGTGGGAAAACAATTTTAAGCTCCGGAGCTGGGAGCCATTTGCGGCGGAGTTTAGGGGTCGTGTACAAAGGGCCTCATTTAACATATTCAACCTTCTTCTTTTGAACATAATGCAAATTCTAGTATTTTAAGATACAGTTGAATTGAACTAATTGAAGTCATTAAACCCTTACAGAAAAGAAACAGAAACAGGATAAATTATCAAATTTATTCCAGGCCTTAAAATAGTTTCTCCAATTTTGTTCTGCTTTGGTATTTACCATATTTCATCCAGTGAAACCTATTATTTCAGAGGAATTAGGGTCCTTCTTAATTCAGTGAATTTCTATATAATAGTGACTGAATTTGATTTTGTTTAATCAGAATTTGTCAATTTGAAAAAACTTAAAAGAATCCTGAAAAGATTAGTCTCTACTACAGCAGCCTGAATTCTGTTGGTGCAGATATTTAATTAAACTGGACTATATTTGATGCCCTTTCATGGTATCTGAAATATGTTGCTTGAGATACATCAGATTACTTTGCTTAATGTGGAGCTCAAATCTAACTAACTGTGTCATTTAGTTCCTATAGTAATATGATGCACATAAGTACTCAGAATTACTTCCAAAGTTACTTCTTGGTGAAAAAAGTAATGTCCCCCAGTTGCTTTAAGAAGTTACTTTTAAGGCATCTAAGGCAATTTTATAAACCTTTTGAAAGGAATTTTGCAAATTTTATAGCAATTTTGCATCAATCATAAATGGCAAAGGAAGCATTCTTTTGCTTCCTTTAGTTTCTTCAAAACTGTCAAAGAGTAGCCAAATTAGTCTTCAGCAGTAAAATAAAAGAGTAATGTAACATCTTTAATACTAACAGGTTAATTATAGCATGAGGTTTCATGGAAACTGTGTGTCTGCAAAAGCTTACACTATAAGAAAACCAATTTGTTCTAAAAGTGTGATACAATTCAGTTTTTAAAGTATTTTCATGGCATTGGTACAGTACAAAATGGCCACCAGCAGAAATTAATAGAATATTTATCTGGCTTTTCGCTAACCAATGCAGCTCAGCACACTGAAGTAATGATTCTGCTGGCAGTTACAGGTTAATGTGAATACCCTGCAATGCCATTTATATGACAGTTTACCATTTACCAGTTATATCATTTATCTTATGACTTTTATATGGTTGCTTTCTTAATGAAGAAACAAGATTTTTATACACTGTAGTGGGAATTATTCTGCTGTGAGCGGCACACTGGAAACATTCAAAAATACACTTGCTTGATGAATGTAATAGGAAGAATCGACAACTTATAGACAGATCCTTTTTCTGCTTAAATAATTTTTAAAAAGTAAGAAATCTTCTGAAGAAAAAACCTCTAGAATTGCCCCCCTCTCACACACACAGAGAGGGCATTGTGAATCACTCACACCATAGCTGAATGCATCCTTCCCTTCATTATCCATCAGATCCTCTTCTTTCACCTGAGTTGTGGCAGTTGCAGTTACTGACAAAGTGGATGGAGAAAAAATGTGCAGCATTTTAAATATGAAACAGTTCTGGAAATTAAAAATGCAGCTATAACCATTATCATAAATATCAGCCAGTTAAATTCAACAAGGAACATCCAGAACAAGAGTCTACTTTGTCTACTGGATTACTGAAGCAGACTGAGAAAGCTGTGGACACACTAGGGACACACTGGAAGTAGAGAGAAAAATACACAAGTCAATTAAGTAACATTTTTAGAGATTCAAAATAATGTGCCATTAAGGAAATTCCAATTAATGGTGCCTTTCAGGGTTTTCTGACATGGTTTGTTAAGAAGGATGCTCCATTTGCACCATGGCCCATGTTAAACCTAACACTGAAAAAAACTAAGTGGTGCTCCCTTCCCTTGTTCATGCCCTCAAGGGTGCTTGCTAAAATGTACACAACTGGCTTTATCTAGATTCTAGCTTGTCCATGTTTCATGTGTGTATGGGGTGGTGGTGGAATCTTTCTTTAGCATCCACTGAAGGAGTCCCTGTTCTCAGACCAATCTCCTACATAGAGGTGGATGGGTGGAGAGAAGATGCATGCATCCTGATAGGGAAGGAAAACAGGACAGCAAGAAGTCCTTTGCACCACTAACTCTTCTGTGTCCAGCCTAGGAAGGGGCAGGAGGAGATTTTTACAGATGAGAGGTAGAGGCCAAAACAAGTTGTGTTCCAAGACAACAGGGAAGAATTAGACAGGCAAATCTGGCTTTATCAGGGTAAGTTATGTACCTTTCTGGAATCCAGATTTCACCATAGAAGGCAAGCAGGTTCCACCCCATTGGCAGCCCAACAGTAAAAGCACACATGTGCCTAGCAGAGTAGGTTAGATCCTGCAGCAGCCTACCTTGGAGGTGGAGAGGAGGCTGTGTGCAATGACGTTCTTTTGGACCAGGCAGCGTTTCCCGAATTATTTCATTAGCACATCACCACTTAAGCTCTCCAGTGAGGGACACAAATAGGAGGGGTGGGGTATTTGAGAGAGAAATGGACTAAACGTTAGCCCGTTTGTTTCAAGCACTTCATGAGGGCATAAGCAAGACAAGCAAATACTGCTCTGGAAATGGTTGTGGTCTGAGGAGTAGTCAGAACTATCAGTTCTAAGACTGATCCTGAGAATTGATGTGGAAATAACTAATAACTGAACCAAGCAGGATTTACATCAGGCTCTGGCTGCACAGGATCAGGCTACATATCCTATGAGTTTCAATGGGCAGGGCAGGTGTGTGTGATGGTGGCAGCCAATTGCACACCACAGAGGAGCCTGGGAAACAGTTGTCTGTGTGCACCGACAGCCAAGTCAGGGCCTGGCCAATGGCAGCACCCGGGGGGGTGGAGTCACTGAGCAGGGCCCATCCCCATAAATTGATCCCTGGCCTCCTTTTCCAAGGAGAAAGTGCTTTCAACAATACCCAGACAAATCAAAAAGCCTTAATCACCAACACCATAGCTAATGACCCATACTTTATAGGTTTCAACACCTTAGGCCATTGTTCACCTTAATGCTATGGATACTATTGTCTACCTAACAGGCCTATTCAGGCCATTGTTCACCTTATGAGCCTATTTCTGACCAGGGTGACAAGAGGTCAAAGCTGACTGTAAGATGGAGAACTCATACTAGTTGTATTCAGACTGATGAAGCTGTTTGGATGAGCAGTGAAACGTTTATATTTCTCAAGAAAAAGAAGTCCAGTAGCCACAACTCAACTACCAGAAAAGAACTGCTGCTTTAGGAGATAATTTAAAACCTGGCTCTACAGGCAGACTTTTTCTGAGCCTGTCCCAACTTAACAGTAGATGTGTGACTTAAGCTATCTAACCCACTATTTCATTTTTATTTTCTGGTATTTAAATATTTTTAAATGCTCTGATATATAATTTTTGCTAAACGTAACTGTGGCATTTACCTGTTATGATGAGTAATGTACAAGGTGTCTGTGCTGATTGATGGGTCTGCAGACCAATGAGATAGTCTGGGGAGTTGCCTGAGAGGATTTAAGGCACTGCTCAGCATTTAGTCCGGGGGTCCTCAAATGTCAAGCCCCGCACACAGATCACACACACAAACAGGATTCAGTTATTTGCCAAGATATTTAGTGGAAAGCAGGCAAGTTCAAGTCCTTTGCTAACAATCAAGTGTCAGATAAATAACAGAATCCAACTCCCAGCAATTACCAGTCCAAGTCAAAACCAGAATATCTCACGGAAACCAGATGCCAAACCCAAGGGAACAGATCAAGCCGTTGTCCAGGGAGCCAATCCAAAGTCAGGAAACAAGAGCCAAGGTCACAGACAGGAATGTGGTTGCAAGTTCAAATGATGTGTTGCTCTCACAGAGAGCTCAAGGTGAGCTTGCCAGCTTTATCCCAAAACAGGGAACACACCCTTACTTCTGGAAAGGCTTCTGCTAGTACTCAGGGCTTCCAGACCTGATTCCCCGTCTAGCATCAAAAACCCTTTCCCTAGCTCTTCTGATAGCACATCTTTGCAGAATCCTGCTCATGGCCCTTCTAGGAGGTGAAGATATGTTTTCAGCTGAGTCATCAGACCCAGCTGCTTGCTGCTTTGAGCTGCAAGGCTCCTCCAGAAGCTCTTCACCATTTAACCCCTCAGAGTCAGGTTCTGTGGCAGGCAAAGTCCTGGCATCAAAGTTTTCAAACCGGGCTGGTCCAGACACCACTGGGGGCCAGACCACAGTCCAAAAAAATAATAATGGCCAACATAGAAAAAAGGGGGAGGGAGGGGTAAGTGGGCAGAGCTCCCCACGATTGGCCTATGATCAGTGCATCTCCGGGGGCCCAGCAATGCCTCTTGCTCTGGATTGCCACCCTGAGGTGCTGTCGCTGGGATCCCTCTGCTGTGCCTCTTCCTCCTCCTTCCTCCTCCAGTGGCAACGGCTGGAGCGGCTCTCCTTCCTTCCTTCATTGAATTGGGAAGGAGGCAGCAGCCCAGGCAAACTCAGGCCCTTCATCACCTTCTAGGCGGCCACTGAGGATGAGGAGCAGCAGCCGTGACAAGGGTGGCAAGGCTGGCGTCACTGCATGTTAATCCAGCCGTGCACCCCAGCCATCACGCCCTCACTGCGCCCCAGAGGGAAAGCTGTCTCCTCTCTTGGTCTGGCCTGGCCTAGCCCGACTTGGTGCACTGCAAGTAAGGGAGGGAGGGAGGAAGGGCTGGGAAGGAG
The DNA here is from genome assembly GCA_029282475.1 of Phrynocephalus forsythii. Taxonomy (NCBI): domain Eukaryota; kingdom Metazoa; phylum Chordata; class Lepidosauria; order Squamata; family Agamidae; genus Phrynocephalus; species Phrynocephalus forsythii. Next base: position 47,376,968 of record JAPFRF010000004.1, read on the forward strand.
GGAGGAGAGGCAGGAAGGCCTGCCCAAAGCCACCCACAGCCCGCTCACTGGCCGAGCTCAGCCAGTACTCTGTTGGCTTGCCAGCCTGCCCATCACCAACTGGGGACAAATGCAGCCCCGCCAGCCTCCCAGGAACCATGTCTAGGCCACTGTTGGCCTTCTCTTCCCTTCTTTCTCCGCCACCTCCTCCTTGCCAGTCTCTAACCTGGTGGTGGTACAGGTGACCTCAGCCTCTGGCCATGGCTGTGCTCCCTCCTCCCCTCCATGGAGCAAGGCAGCAGCTCAGAGGGGGCAGGGTGGGTGGGAAGTAGCTCACTTTCCCCCTTAGTCACCCGCTGGCCATTCCTGTCAGTCCACTGCAGTGGCTGCTCCAGCTCGGAAGGCTGGTTGGCACTGCCTCCGCCTGCCCCCTTCCTTCCTCACAACCACAATAACACAGGCAGCAGCAACACAGGGAAGGCAGGTGGGCGGGGTGGAGGAGCAGGAGTGGGGCCTTGGGGCCATGGAGGGAGTGGGAGATAGTGCCACAGCCCTCCCATTTTAAATTGCCCCACTTGGCTGCAGCTGGTGCCCCGGGCATCTGGTGGGGGAGGGACCTTGCCATAGCCCTCCCACTTTGAGCTGCCCCAGTAGCCAGCATGCTGATCATCTGGGCGGTGGAGGGGGAGTGGGGGAAGCGACATAGCCCATCACTTTGAACTGCCTCAGCAATAGAAGCTGCGGAGGCTTGCTTGCTCGCGAAGCAGGGGGTAGGTCAGGGGGTCCTGCAATTGGTCTCGGGGGCGGACCCCCAGACCATAGTTTGAGGACCGATTTTAGTCAGACAGGGTTGACAAAAACACCTACACTTGGAAATAGGGCTAAAAGACAGATTCAGATGGGGTCTGGTACTGTCTAAGAGAAATACAGGGCTAAAGAAGAGATAGGATTGAGTGTCTGAAGTAAACAAAGTGTTTTAGAGTTAGTAAACTTAGGAACTGGGTGTGCATTTATTCAGCTTTATTATCAAACTTGAGTGGGTTTGAGCTAGATTCATCTTTTTGTTTATGCTTCAACATGGCACCATTAATGATTTTGATTCTACTTTGTAATCAATGAACTTATTTTATTTTTATTCAACTTAAAAACAGTCTGAAGGCTTTAATTTACTAGCAAAGCTAGTTGGTGGCAGTAATAAAGGAAAACCAGAAGCAGTGTTTGCAAATATGTTGTGAAATGGCTGGAGGCAAGCACATTAACACTACAGTAACATCCTTCATGATTTTGTGTACAGAGCTGTTTTGACTTCAATGTTGATTTGATGTTGCTATGTATTTTACATTGTTTTTTATTTTTATGGATTTTTATTGTGAGGTGCCAAGAGTGGCCGTTTGGCCAGATGTGTGAGATAAAAATACAATCAATCAATCAACATTTCAGCCTATATTTAGAAAAACTTGGAAAGTGTTGTCATAAATCGGAATCAGCTTGATGGCAAACAAATTAATTGCTGCAGGAAGCTCATCTGCCTAGTGAGTTTAACCAAGATGTATTTGAATTTCTAGGTGATACGTTTCACTACTACTCCCATTCATCTTTAAGTACATGACAAGATGGCCTGTACTACTGTTAATCATTAAAAAACCCATCAACAGTACCATAATCCATTATAATTACATACATTATAATAATCCAACTGGCAATTAAGAGAGCAAAATAAAATTTTATAATAGTCATGTATGATTTGCTGTAGAACTCTCTAAAGATCTGTACACTTTGTTTACCAAAAGTTAAATTTATTACAACATGACTAAATTACAGTATTGCACACATTATAGATGAATAATAAGGACATACTGTACTCTTAAACTATTACTAACAAATATTTACTTCAGGTTTGTGCGTAGTACTTCAAATTGACAACCCTTTTATGTACTTAATACTTTTTTTGGAAGTGCACACTTTCATTTCACAGGGCTGGTTATGAGAAAACACAGTCCAACAATTAAAAATAATTACTGTACATCAACATTCTGGATATGAACTGGACAGCATTCTTATCTAGTGCTGCTTAATCCTTGCCCATTAAGCAGTCAGAATACCAGGGCTCTTCTCGGTCTTGAATTTTAAATTACAAGATCTCAACCTTTTGCAAGATGAAAAGATTATACGAGTATTAGGCTTAGTGACAAGAGTAGTCTCAGACACATTCTCAGTGAAATGAAACTCTCTGTGATATGTAGAAATTTAACACACCAGGACTGTAAATTTCCCTATCCTTACTGGAACAATTTTCTAAAAGCTGCTACTATATCAGAAGAACATCCCAAGGTTTTATTTGAAGGTTTCCACAGACAGTTTCAGGCAGTTTGCTTGATCACTGAACTGTTTTCATAGTTAGCCATTTCCAGTGTTTAGGTGCAGAGGTCTGCATGAGAAGAACTGATGAACATTCTGTAATCTGTTATCTTGTACTGTTAGAAATGTAACACCCTCGCAATGACTCATCTCTTTTTTCCTTCACAGTAAGGGTAGTACAAAAATCTGGCTATACAAGATAACTAAACATTTGTTGCAGAACAACTTTGGAAAAAATTGTTTGTGCAGCAAAAATGGCTCTGAACAGATAAAAATACTAATATAATATAATAATGTATAATAATGTCTCAACTGTAAGATCAGGCAAACTTAAAATTTGGATTTTCATTCATGATACGTGCTAGTAATCACATACAAAAAAACTGAATACAATAACAAAGCTTTAAAACAACAAATAACTCCCTAAGACATTATTATAAAAAAACCAGATATTTTACCACCAAGATGTGTTCACATTTGGGATAAGCTTTAGTAAATACACTCATAAGGTGTTACCAAACAAACAAATTAACCAATTTAAAAAGAATAAGCTTCCCTTGCTACATACCAAGAACACTCAGAATTGTTTAGATCTATAAAATGTAGATTTGCTTTAAATATTCATTTCAGGATATTTGAAAAATGGATCAAAACAAGCTATGTTTGATTTAAAAAAACAAACAAACAGGATTATGCTATCTTTCTTACTGTCTAATATCAAGCATATTTTTAAAATACTGGCTTTCGCAGCAGCAATAAAATATTTACTCACTTTTTTGAGGAAGGGAGGGAGAGGTAAATTAAGGGAGCAGGATCTAGTACAGTGATGGTGAACCTTTTAGACAGCAAGTGCCCAAACTGCGATTCAAAGCCCACTAATTTTTCACAAAGTGCCAATACAGCAATTTAACCTGAATACAGGTGGCTGTGAAGGGGCGATGTCGGGTGCCCACAGAAAGGGCTCCAAGTGCCACCTTTGGCACCTGTTCACCAACATTGATCTAGTATATGGTATCAAAATGTGTACTGATTTGCCTCATGCTATGTAAGCCTCTGAAAACTTATCTAAATAGACACATAACATATTTTAAATAATCAGTGCTTGAAATTTCTTGTAAATGTTGAGTGTACTTCACAACACACATAGCAGTGTAATTCCGTCGAAGACAAACACACAGAAATACAAGTTTGCATAATGCTTTTCAGTATGCAGTTTATATTATGAAGACGTGATGGGACCACTAAGAGGAAGAAAAATAATTTTCTGCAAATAAAATTAAAGCTGTATTTATCTTTGTACTTGGTTTTCTTAGCTTTCTCAGAAACAGCCTTCAAAATTGAAAATATGCAAGGGCTAGAATTTAACACACATATTAGTTTGTTTTAAAAGACAGTACTTTTATTTTCCCCCAAAAGACAGCCATATGTTACAAAGCTGAAAGTCCTGAACACATGTCAAGTGATTATTTTAGAAAGTAGGTTTGTGGTGCTGAAGGCCATGGAATCAGTCCTGGTATGTTATATATTAAAGCTTTCTCCACAACCACATGTTCCTTTGATGTTTGGGTTATTGAAAACAAATTCGCTGGATAGTTTGTCTTCTATATAATCCATTTCAGTTCCTAGAAGTGTGAGCTGTGCTTTTTTCTCAATAAACACTCTAACACCTTGAGAAAAAGGAGAAAAAAATGAAATACTTGGCATATTCTACAATTATCTGCTTTATGAAAAACACTGTGTTACCATTAAGGGCTAAGTCTTGCAAGCAAGATACAGCAGTCCCCCGTCACAACGTGGTTCATATATTACAGTCTCTGTATATCCCTTTTTTTTCCTTGAGAGAAGCAGGCTGCACTTGCAATGAGAGATTTTTAATCCTCTCCTGACAGCTGAGGTGTCAGGAGGGGGTTAAAAGCCTCTCTTTGCAAGTGGAGCCTGCAGGAGCAGCCCTTGCTAAGGCATCTGAATTTCACTTACAAAGAGAGGATTTTAACCCCCTCCTGACATCTCAACAAATAGAGCTGGGGCTGCTCCTGCCCGCTGCGTTTGTACAGAGAGGTTTTTAACCAACCCCAACATCTCATCAAACTGACCTTGGGCTGCTCAGCTGCTGTTTCCAAAGAGAAGTTTTTAACCCCCTCCTGACATCTCAGCAAAAAGACCTTGAGCTAGTGGCAGCAAGGTTTCCTAAGAGGTCAGGAGGGGGTTAAAAACCTTTCTTTGGAAACGCAGCAGGCAGAAGCAGTCCAAGGTCAGTTTACTAAGGCATCTGCATTTCGCGGATATCAAGACGTATTGGATATTTCACTCAGAAGTAAGGAGCAAACTCAAACCTGCCTCTGTTGTAGCAAAGGTGGAGGGTTTCCACATGTTGTCAGGATTACAACTCCCAATTCTAGTGAGCACAAACAATGAAGAGGGAGGATGGGAAGCATAGCTCAACAATGTCTTGGGAGTCACATGCTCCCCATCTCTGTTGTACAATGGATGGAAATTATTTTGGTTGCTTTCATCTCTAACATTGTCTTCTACTGTATGGAAACAGCCACAGCTACCGTTAAAGAGAGCTGCCTCTCTTTAACAGGGTAGAAAAGGGATTAGCAATTACTGTATTTATCACTCTATAAGACTCAAAAGTAAGGGGAAATGTCTGTATATTATAGAGCCAACACAGTAGTCCTCGCTACCTATATATCACAGCTTTTCATTTAGAGAGAAGTTATCTGCATGGAGCCTCTCCAGTCCCCTGCTGCAACCAGGATTCCAGTTACAATCACCTCATTTGCAAAGAGGCTTCCTCCAGGGAGCTTCTCCCCACCCCTCCCCTTCTGCAGCTAAGATTCCTGAGTCAAAATCACCTCATTTGCAAAGAGGTCTCCTCCAGAGCCTCTGCCCTCCCCTTTTGCAGTCTAGATTCCCCAGTCCCAATCACCTCATTTGCAACCCTCCCCCTTTGTTTATTTATTTATTTTTATACCTCCCGTCTTCCCAAAAGAACTCTGGGTGGTTAAGAAAGAGGGCAAGACAAACCCAATGAAGAAACAATACAACAATCAAACTGAGCCCGGATTCCCCACTCCCAATCACCCCGTTTGCATTCCCCAGTCAAAAATCATCTTGTTTGCAAGGAGGTCTCTTCCATGAAACCTTAGGATAAACATTTTTTCTTGTTTTTCTCCTCTAAAAACTAGGTGCGTCTTATGGTTAGGTGCATCTTTTAGAGCGAAAAATGCAGTATTTTTGCAATCACACTTACCATCTTGTACTACTTCTTCATCAGAATCTCCTTTTGATTTTGTATATTCTAGTGTGTAAGAAAGTCCATTACAGCCTCTTGTACGAACACCAACCTTAACTCCTATCTGAAATATAATGTTTAACATTTCAGAATTATTTTTTTACATAGCGATTATAAAAATTGAAATATTGGAAAAAGTTGAAATGTATGCAAAACTGATTGATCAACCTTAAATTTATCTTCTACTTTAGCAATATTCAATTTTATATTCATAACTTTGAATATTAATTATTTAGAAAGAAACTGTCTTGCTTTAACTCTACTTAATTAGAACGAAGGCCAGCAAAAGCTGCAATTTGTAAGCAATGGAGGGCCTTATATCCTCTTCTCATGAAAATGACAGCATTCACTATGTACAAAAATTCCTTCTGGGTATGACTGCTATATATGTCAATAACCTGCTACTGTGCACTAGTATATATTTATAAGCAACTCTTCATATTATAGTTTTTGCATTCTGAATAAGCATAACATTTTATCAAAGTTTCTCCTATATTTCCCCAAACATCTATTTTTCCACTTTGAAAAAAAAAAAGAAAAATGGGGGGGGGGGAGAGAATGCTGTTTCTTTTTAGGTGGGGTGGGGTCTTCACATCTCTACTGATAATATGTAGGGCAAGCGCTGGGAGAACCCATCTGTGTGGCTTCACGAAGTCCATGAAGGAGAATCAGACATTTAACAAATGACTGAGGAATTTCTGGGTCTCCACGGCTGAGATGGTATCTCTCACAATCCCTAACCATTGGTTATGCTGGCAAGGACTTAGTGGTGTTTGTAAATGAGAACAATCTACATGCCTGAAGCACACTGCTCCTGTTTACATGCAACCAAGAGTAGGCTGCACTAATCTCAATGAGATTTATTTCTGACTAGATAAGTACAGATTGTTGCACATGTTTAGAATAACTGAAGTCTTAAATTACTATACCATCTATGCTGTCACTTACTTACAATAGCCATGACAGAAAGTGAACTGAACTATAACATTACATTTGCTAATAATGGATCAGACACTTATTAATCTAGATATCTTTATAGGATATAAAGAAATTCAACAAATTTCATTACACTTTACAAAACACGGTTTGGAATTATACAGGAGAAAAACACCAGTCTCACCCATAATATTTTTGGATCTCTATATGGTAGTATATGCAGTAAAGGTCAAAGAGGCATTTTTGTAAATTTAAACCACATTATTCAGATTTGTAGATCATTTACGCTATTTTATGAAGTGTCAACATTGACAGATACCACACATACTACAAAGACAGCTGCCAGTATTATGCACATTAACTGGATATTGCAACTGTTAAATTTATGACATAACATTAGGAATACCCTCAACCTCTACTTACATGGTCAGGCTTGTCTTTAAGCAGTTGTTTTATCTTATTCACAGCAGAAGGGGTCTGAAATACATGTTTATTATTAACAGTTTTACATTTGATGAATAATCATTTGCATTCAGTTATCCTAATTTATATTTTATATTTCCAGGACTGAAAGGCTAGTTTCAGAGCATATTTCCATTCCCCACAATCAATATCAACAGTATAAAAATGAACAAGGCCAACTACCCAATTTCTCGAGATGGAGATTAGGCTATAAGCACTGACAGGCCAATTTATGTTAGTTTAGTTTAGACAGCTCAGCATACAAAACTATTTAAAATTTAAAACTTAAAACAGATAAGTGTCTCATTCCCTTGTCCTCAGACTATTTCCACAATTCAATTGCAAAAGAGCCAATGGTTTCAAATGCTGTTCCCAACTCAGCATGGTCTTGATCTGGCCTGCTCACTGCCTTTTCACTTATTTATTACCTACTGTGGTAACAACTAACAAGAGCAATATTGAAACATCAATCTTTCTGAGAAAACTTTCCCAGATATTGAAGATAAGCACTTGGGAGCTCCACAAATATGTATTCAAAAATCAACTAATTCAGAACTTTGGTGACATACATTTATTGGTGGCCCTGTTCCAGATGGGCAGTATATAAATCCAATAAATAAATAAAAGACATAAATATATTTAATGCAATGTGTGGTTCAATTTAGTGATGTCAACAAAGTTCGTGATTCTTTAAAGTGACTTTCAAACATTTATTGGTAGGAGAAACAAAACTGCAGACTCTGTAACAAAGATTACTGAGAAAAACATAAAACAGACATACCTCACAATAAACTAATAAAGAGAAAAACATAAAACAGACCATACCTCACAATAAACTAATAAAGAAAACTAGCTGCATAATTTATTAATATACAGTATATTAACATTAAAACACTATTGAAAATCCACAAAGGAGATGCTTTTGCTGGCCCGTTTTTGCTAATCTTTAAATTCAACGCTACAATGGCATCATCTTTTAAAGCTGCCATGGGATGGGAAGCCATTGTTATTTCTTAGTAGCAAATTCCCGTTTTTCTATATATTCAAGAGTAATTAAAACACCTTTATCTCCCATCATTCAGCTCAGTGGAGATAACCCAGTTATTAAATTATAACACATACAAAAAATTCTCTTCGCTTCATTTCGACTATGCATGTTATATATCTTCATTGTGTCCCTGCCACATTGTTTTTAAGCCAGAGTCCCCCATTTTTGTCAAGGGAGAACAACTGATCATATTCCATATTTGCCATTTCCTATGCCACCTTCTTCTTTGCTATGGTGCTGTAGGCAGAATTATAATGCCTCACTGAATACGTCTTAAAATCCAACCAAAGTTTTCACTTCTTCAAGCAAATCTGCTTGTTTTAGTGCTCATTTGCAGATAACATAAGAGGGAAAACCTTACATATGCCATTTCCAGCAGAAATCAATCTGATGGGGATTCTCTTATTGCTACTATTCTCATGTCTAGCTGACTCATATTTGATCAAAGACCAGCATGGGATGGTGCTGGTGTACTCAGGACGAATACACAAGGGTCCATCAGTGAGCATGCAAGAAGTGTGTAAGACTTAGCAATCCTGCATGACTCGGTGATAACATCTTCACTTAATGCAGTGATATCATTAAGATTAAAATGGTGCCATTTTTACAATTAAAAATCCTGTAAAATGTTTTATTGCTCACTTGGAATAAAGTCAAAATAATATCAATCAACTTAAGGTATCATTTGTCATAGTGTCCTCACTACCAGATGTTCACAGGACTATGATCAAACAATGTTAAAAATAGCAACAATTCTTCAACTACTGCTTTTTGAAACTCTGTGATGCCCCTTGCAAATTGTTCTGTGGTTGTACTTCATATTGATAGCAAGCAAAGCCAATGCCTGCAGTCTAGCAATCCATTTTATATGGTGTTTTATTTGGATAACATTTATATGAAAACATTTCAATAAGTCTTCACATTTTGTATCTATTTGTATAACCACATTTTTATTCTCTTTAATAAGTCTTCATATTATGTATTTGCTTCTGTGTAGCCACGTAGTCCCTGATTTTCTTGTCAAATAACCTGGCCTATCCTATGACTGTATAATAAAATTTGATTTGATTTATATGAAGGCTTGTGTGCATGCAGGTTTTCAAATTATTTTTTTACGAAAGGAACTACACCTTGAAGAGTATCACAAGCTGTCCCACTGCACTTCTCATGGATGGGACACTGATTTTATAATCAGATAATATTAAATTTAATAAAAAAATGATTATAGAACTAATATCTATTACTTGTACTGTATCTAGCCTGCACATTCAACTAATGACAGTGAGGAAAGACTATTTATTTAAGCATATACTGCATTTATCTTGTGGAAAGTGGATGCTCACACAATTTTAACCAATGAGTAACTGTATCCATTGGCCCGATGTTTCCACCTTTTATGTTAGACACAGTATGGAAACTGCTTTAGTGTGGGACTGACAGTTTTCTGTTGCTCTGTCCATTGGAAGAAATGCTGAAAGCGGCATCGCTGCAACAAACGAATTAGTAATATACACTGGATATTACACTATTCAAAGTGGGCACCAGCAAGTCAGTAAATTTTTCCCTCCAGATGACTACCTGAAAATCTTACATTCTGTCCATGTGTTCCATCAACACAGGCATTGTGGAATATCTTTCTGCTGGCCTTGTTTTCCAACCTATGTCTTCAGGAGCACAAATGAGCTAAATCAATGCTTACTTGTTTTATTTTTGAAATAGTTTTTGGGCACCCTTCAGGTCAACAAGTCCTCTCAGCTGGGCTTACAGAAATGCACAATACAATTACATACAGTTTCAACAACAGAATACAGTACACAGCTTTTCTATATTCTCTTATATAGTGTCAGATATCAAAATGCATAGCATGAACAAGATCCTTTGACTGGTCTTGGCCTTTTTCAGAGCCATAACTCAATAATACATTATACATCACTGTCAGTCAACAGAGAACATACACACTTATACAGGTTCTCTTGTATGCATTTTTTCATGTTTGGCAAGGTTTCCCTTTTGACTAAAAGTCTTCCCACATTCCATGCACATAAATGGTCTCTCTCCAGTGTGGGTTCTCTCATGGATCATAAGGTTCCCCTTTTGAATGTAGCTTTTCCCACACTCTGAGCACTTGTATGGCTTCTCTCCAGTATGCACTCTCTCATGATTCTTGAAATTTCCTTTATGATCAAAAACTTTCCCACACTCTAAGCACTCGTATACTTTCTTCCCTTGTTTGAATCTTTCATGTACTCCAAGGCCTGAGCTCCAAGGGAAGTGTCTTCCAGAGAAGTGGATGTTGTGGTGTGCTCTGGATCTCTTCTGGTCAAACTGACCTTTCATGCTGGGGAAAGCATTAGCCATCTCTAGGTCAGCTACCTGCTCGCTCTCTGGGCTCAGAAGACTCACACATCTTATCCCTGCTTCATCATTTTGCAGTGCACTGGTTCCTCTCAGTAATGCATCTCTGGATTCAAAATGCTCTGGGCAATCCTGCTGAAAAGTGCTTTCCTTATCATGAAGGATTAGCTTCTTTCCCAATGAGTTTCCCTCTTCAATTTGCTCCTCTCTGCACAGAAACCTCCTCCGGGCATCTGGGGTTTGACCTTGACTCGTTTGGGATGACTCCACATCTTCTACAACTGGGAATTGCTCCTCTTGCCTTGTGGTTTCCTTCTGCTGAACAAGGAAACTTTCTGCAAAGAGAACAGCCTGGGCACAAGTCTCTGGACCATGCTCCCTGACCCACGTCTGCATTTCCTGAGGCAAGACAGTCAGAAACTGTTCCAGGATCAGAACCTCCAGGATCTGCTCCTTACTGTGTCTCTCTACCTTCAGCCACTGATGACAAAGTTCTCGGAGTTGACTATAGACACCTCTTGGCCCTTCTGTTTCCTGATAGCAGAACTGTCTGAAGTGCTGGCGCTGCCTCTCCCTAGCGTTGGCCTCCCCTTGCAAGATGACTGCCTTCACTCTTCCATAGTCTGCCCTGTCTTGGGTACTGAGGCTGTTGAAAGCCTGTTCAGCCTCTCCGCTCAGGGCTGGCAGGAGGAGGGCAACCCACTTGTCCTTAGGCCACCGGCATGCTGTTGCCACTTGCTCGAAGGAGGCCAGAAAAGCCTTAGTGTCATCCCATGGCTTCAGCTCCTCAGATACAGGTATATTCTCCCATCCTGAGTGAGGGGCCTGATGTGTCCTCAAGAACTCTTGCCACTGGGCTTCCCAACGTTCCTGTAGCCCCTCTTCTGGTTCTCGTTTAACCTGCCATGGAGATGCCACAGTTTGTAATTCTTCCCGTGTACATGTGCAACCTGTGCAGGTTTTGTTCCCCTCCAGACCTACGCTCAAATGCGTACATGCATAGCATATGTATGCCCAACTGGAATATTGCCACAACTAGAATTTCCAATTGAACATACACCTGTATCAGTGTAGGAACTGTTGTACTCTTCACTGAATCACATAGAGATTGGGGAGGGAGGCTGCAGTACCATCCCCACTTCCCATCTGCATGATGATTTAACACAAAGACAGAATGTATGATTAGGTTTTTATGTGGATAACTCTTGTTACATTAAGTTTGGGGTATAATAGCATCTACATTTTAAATTTTCATTCCAAACATATATTCTTTCTCAAAATTCATGTTACAAAACTTTATGTCACTACTATGCTATGTCTCAGATGTTTTTAAAATATTTTGGTTAAAATCATTTCTAAGTACACCTTTTTGTGTGAACAAAATATTTAATCACCAGATCATTTTGTCTATTTTTCTTAACCAAACATTTCATTGTAAACATATTTGGCAATGTGGAAAGCTTTCAAGGTATTTGTACAACATGTACAGTAATAGTAGCCCTTTACTTCTATTTACTACACAGGCAAAACATGCTAAATGGAATCCCAATATATTTAGGGGACTGGGAATTGATTTCAATTACATTATCTACCTGTGGCTACACCAGGTTCCCAATTGTAAGCACAGCCCTCTACCCATACATAACTATATGGGTTTTGAATCTATTTCTACATTCTGCATAAAGCACTGAAACCAGAAAGGACCAGGGTCCCAGCAACTGCATGAAACCAATTGGATGGTGTCACCAGGTGGTGTCCTGCTTCCAGTATGTGCAATCATTAAACACACAAGCTAAAACATAGGAAAAGGAGTTAATGTCAAACTTCAAGCGTGCAACACTTGTTTTGGTTCAAGACAAATTCCTTGAGTATCCACTGGTAAACTGAAAGGGATTCAGATGTTCAGATTCAAAGGATAACAGGGCTGTACACCTTTTCAGCAAATATGACTTCTTAAAGAAACTGTAGGTGAGCTACAATGACATGTTTGAAAAAAATCCCCTAGGCACATTAAACAAAGGTCTGGAATGGGACAAGGCATAGCCTACCTACAGGTACTTGTAAAAGGACAGGGGGACCCTCCCCCTTTCTTTTTGCCATAGCTAGCCAAGCTGACATTAGCACCTGTTGCACAGGGATTTTCTTTTTCTTTTTGTGTGCTCTTTGGAGCTTTAGTGTTACCTTTTAATGTTCTAAGATGCCTCTTCTCAACTTAAATTACGTTTTAAATGTTCTGGGCTATATATTGTCCCTCATTATTGTGAGCCACCTTGGGTCCTTTTCCAAGGAGAAAGGTGGGGTTTTAAAAAAAGGTATTCTAAATAAACAAATAGATCTGAACGATTTATTAAAAACAAGCTGCGGAACCAGAGGTTAGGAGTTCGATTCCTCGCTGTGCCTCCCTCCCTAGGCCAGGGGCTGGGCACCATGACCCGTGTGTGTGTGTAGGGGGGGGGTCCCTTCCATTCTTAGGTGGTGGTGGTGGTGAAGACGACGACGCTCTACCTGACGCATTTCTGCCTGCTGTTGGACACCCTGGAATACTATACTCGGGGGGGGGGAGGGAGGGGCAAAAGGGGCGGGCGGGCGCAGAGCTGCTCCCTCCCGCACGTCGCCTCAGACACGGCTCGCGGGCTGCGCCTGCGCAACGCGCTTGTTTACCAACCGGTAGCGCCCCGACAAGAGGCGCTCCGCGCTCCCCTCCCCCTCCCCCCTTCCGCGCGCACGAACGAGTCACGCCTCGCGCAACTACTGACCAGCGTTAGAGCCGCTCTGGTGGCTTGGATCTTCCTCTTGCTCACGGCCCGGACGGTGGCTCTGACCATCGAAGAAGCCATCTCTTCCTCTTCGAGCGACGACTCCTCCCCACACCGCCGCCGCCGCCGCCCCCCCTCCTCCTTCTCCTGCCCTCTCAGACCCGTCCTCGGAGGTTGCCCATGGACACGGCGGACGGAGGGACGTTACAGCGCGACGTCCCGGCCGCCGCGCGACCTGCGTCACTTGAGGAGGCGGAGCCTTTAGGGGGCGCTCATTCCTATTGGGTGGGTTGTGTGCCTGTAGAAAGGCAGGCTCGGGCACGGCAGGCGCGGCGGACCAATCAGCGGAGAAAACGGCACAGCGAGGGGGCGGGAAGAATTGTGGTCTTGAGGGGGCAATTGCAAGGGCGGGTGGGCTGAGGCTTTATCAAGGGGTCCTGATGGCATCGTATCCGTAAAGCAACTGCTATCTAAGTATTTAGAAGCCTTTTCTAATATGGCATTAACTAGAGTTACCTGGCACCAAAACCTTTATTAGTGTTTAATTAATTAATTAATTAGTTAATTAATTCAGGGTAATTATTTTTCAGGGTACTTTCTCCTTGAAAAACGACCCAAGGCGGCTTACATAATGAGGGATAATGTACAGCCCGGTACAATTAAGACATATTCAAGTATTGAGAACTACAGCAAAAAAAGACATTACATTAAATCTACCACAGAGCGTGAGCAATTAAAAAGAGTAAAATTCCATGTAAAGTTATGATTGAGGGAAACTGAGAACATAGTGTCAATGCAATCCCAACGTCTATAAACACAAAGTCTATGTGTTCATGTATGATAGATTCAGGTAAAAGACATGATAGGTAGTCTATCATTCAGGGAAAGCTTGCCTGAAAAGAAAGGTCTTTGCCTGTTTCTGCAAAGACAAAAGAGATGAGGCAGTCCTGCTCTCTAGTGAGGTGGAGTTCCAGAGTCTGGGTACAGCAGCTGAGAAGGCCCTTTCATGGTTTCCCATAAAACGTATCTGTGAGGGTGGTGGAATGGAGAGAAGTGCCTCTCCTGATTACCTTACCCAAGCCGTTGTGAAATTCAATCTTTAAGGTAGCTAGGACCCAGGCCCTACAGTGCTTTATAGGTCAAGGTCAGCGCCTTGAATTGTGCCCGACAGCTGATTGGCAGCCAGTGGAGCTGCTTTATTAGGGGTGTAATGTGATCGCTGTACTCTGCCCCAGTCAGCAACCTGGCTGCTGCATTTTGGACCCATTGGAGTTTCCTGAGACTTTTCATCGCTAGCCCGAAATAGAGCGTATTATAGTACTCTAGCTGGGACATCACTAGGGCATGTGTCACCATGGCCAGAGCTGGTTTCTCAAGAAACGGGCGTAACTTGCGTACTAGCCTTAATTGTGCAAATGCATTCCTGGCCACAGCCATGACCTGGGCATCCAAGCTCAAGGATGAGTCCAAGAGCACCCCCAAGCTGCGTACCTGATTTTTCAATTGGAGGGTGACCCAATCCACTACAGGTTGCATCCGTATCCCTTGTTCTCCTTTTCGACTGACCAGGAGCACCTCTGTCTTGTCCGGGTTTAGTTTCATTTATTTTTGTTCATCCTCATCCAGTTCATTACTGCAGCTAAACACTCATGTAAAGTTAAGATAGTAGCTCCCTTAGAATCTGGAGGTGAAGAGTGGTAGAGCTGGGTATCATTGGCATACCGGTGGCATTTAACCCCCAAATACCTGATAATCTCAAAATGATCAAGACCCTGCCCTTTTAGGGGGGAAAACAGTTTCTCACCACGGCTTGCAAAGATAATTCGTTTAAAATTGTTTCATTGGCGTGCAGCTTTTGTTTAATCCTAAACTGGGACTCTGTTGCTCTTGTGGAAGTGCCTCGTAAATAAATATTTGATCACTAATCCTAAAACCATTTTGCAGCTGTAGCTTCTTTCACAATGAAATGTGTATGTGTACAAATTAATAACTGCACTGCAGATGTTGACAAAGTGAGTGTATAAATGAATCTGAAGATTCTCAGCCATCCAGGTGAGGTTATCTGGAAGCTGTCATAGCAGCTCGACTTCTTGTGAGATCAAACTGTTTTGCTGTTCATTCAACCAGCTTCCTCACTCTGAAGAAATATAGTGGTGAGGTCTCCAATTTGTAGTTCACCTTGGTTTCACATTAACCTGGTCTGAATAGGCTCATTAGATGGGCAGTGACCTGGGGTGTGTGAAAGTCCCACCTATGCAACCCTTCCCAACACCCACTAAGTATGGGTTCTTAGCTTTGGCCTTCTGGTGGAGGTTATCCTGCTGCCCTTTCATCGATCCCCAGACAAATCAAAAGCACATCACACTTCTGAGCCTATTCAGACCAGGGTGATGTGAAACTAAGGTGAACTATACATTAGAGGCTTCACCACTAACTTTCCTCAGACTGACGAAGCTTCTTGGATGAGAAGCAAAACATTTCAATCTCACAAGAAAAGTCCAGTTGTCATGATTCAGCTTCCAGGTATATAAATGAAGTAAGAATCCCCAAGAAACAGCTGTAGCTCTTCTGGGCAAAAAACACACAAACTACAGGCACACCTAGGTTGATGAATGCCTCTGTTAACATTTTCAGTTCATGAAAGGATATCCCTTGGAAACAATGTCTCCGTTTACGATCCCCCCTGCAATACCTCGCTTTTCATAAGGCTTTGCGGAAAAAGTACCCAGGATGCATTGCACCCCCATGTGTTTTCAGTTCATCAATTTTCCAGAATATAAGACGTCCTGGAGAATGGATTCACTTTGTAAGCTGAGGTATGAGTGTATTGCAGAAAACAGCCTGGAAAACCAATGAGTGAGTAGATTAATCCAACCTGTTGGATGATCAGATTGATTCCTCAGTGTGCAAAACATCCACAGCAATCATATTTCATTACCCATACTGGAATCTATTTGACATCTCATTCTGAGCCACAGATGCATATTGCAGGAAACACCATAGAATGACCATGTCTGAGTTGGCCAAGCTAACTCTATTCACTAATGAGAAGCTATAAAATATCCTTAGAATCACATTCCAGTGTTCTTTCCAGGCCAAATGTCTATATTTTGCAAAAAGATTCTGAACAGCATTTCTGAGTTGGTGAAACAATTCACTAGTCATTCATGACTATAAGAAAACAATGTAGCAAGCCACAAAACGTTCTCAGAATCATATTCCACACACAGATTTTGACTGCTTATTTCACCTCTTCCTGTTTTGTTCTGGCCTTTGCTACAGTATGAATTGTGAAAAACACAATATTATAGGAAGCAAGTGGACAATTACGTGAAAAGAAACATAATTTACATCACGTCTCACCGAGAAGTGATTTAAAATGACATGATTTGAATTCAATTTAAATCAAAATCACTTTGATTATAAAACATTTAAGTACATCCATATTTCTATAAATCAGCTATAGTCATTTCTGTGACTCAAGTGGACAAAATATGGAAACCAAATGAAAATTCTGAACATATATTACCTTGGGCTGTAATACCGTTACATAGCAAAAAAGATACAGTAAATTTTCACATATGTATAATTCTTTCACAATGTACTTCATTTAACATACAAAAAGAATGTAGAAGTTGAAAGTTTTCACTTGGCTATTTTATTTCCAGGTCATAAATAACAGTGGCTTAATTTTTTGCTGTATACATTTCACAAAAAGGGTATATTGTACCATTTGCAGAAATCCTGCCATTAAGCCTTGATGAAAGTACAAAAGTAGATTCTTAATCAGCACACAGATCATTTTCTTTTACTTTTCAAAAAAGCAGATGTGCATTCGTCTTTTAACTGCCAAATACACCCTTTGTTTCCTTAGAGAAAATTTGTTCCTGTGTTGTACACAATGGGATAGAATCATAGCAGCAGCAAACAGAACTGGCTTCTCAGTCTCTGTACACAAGCACAGCAGCCTTTCAATTATAAAATAAAAGGAAGAAAACTCAATGGCACTGTTTTATCCCACAGAGTTTACATAAAATGTTACTTAATGTTCAGGTCTTAGTTCCCCACAGATTAAAATATTTGCAAATACAGCAGTAGCAGTCCAAAAACATTTTCAAGCACTTTTAACACAAGAAATCAGGAAGTGTTCACCACAAATAAATACCCCTTTTATCCTTGAAAAATAGTATTTTGAAGGTGTCACTTTATTTGGCCTGCACACCTTTGAAGTGCACTCAAATATTCAGTTTGAATGTAGGAAGAAGTGGCTTGTGTTAGATACTTCCCCCATCTATGTGTTTTACCTAGTAAATACAAACAGCCTGGTTATTTATTAAAATGCTCTATCTATTAAGAGCAGGAATTCATGGTATAAAGAAACATTAAAACCCCATTGCATTCTCATCTTTAGCAATCTAATTAAAATGAAACATGTTTTTATCTTTATGTTGAAGATTATGCTGCTGTTTTGTGAACCCAGAGGCTATAAAGAAAATAAAAAATTCTTAAGGAAATGGACGGTCTGTATTGCATCTTAAAATATTGTTTCAGTCTCTCATGAATCTTGATGGGGCTTCTTCTGTGAAGCTTTTCCCTGAGTCATATATTTACTGGAAAGGCTACCTGTGGGGGCCAAGGAGAAAAAAAGCCATTAATTGAGATATAACCACAAAGGAATACATGTTTTATTTATTTATTTATTTATTTATTTATTTATTTATTTATTTATTTATTTATTTACCGCCCATCTTCTAACCAGAAGTCTGGGTGTTTTACAATAATGCAATAAAAATAAAAACGAAGAGCAGAATAATAATAATAATAATAATAATAATAATAATAATAATAATAATAATAATAATAATAATAACAACAATAACAACAACAACAACAACAACAACAACAACAACAACAAAACATTAATAAACCGGCAGGCAATCTAAGTTACAGGTCCAAAAATATTAATTAATGGTCGCCAAATGCCTCTCTACAAAGCAGTGTTTTAACTGCTTTCTTAAAGGCAGGCAGGAACTCTACAAGGAAAATCTAACATTCATGTTTTACATGAAATCCATTCTGCTAAGCTGAGGAGAAATGGGGTGTTGCTGAAGTCTGACTTTAAAATCCCTCCAAGCTCAGACAAAATATTCTACCCTACGTCACAAGTTCTGCCTCAAATCTTTTAAAAAATACATCACTTCCCAAAAGTGAGAAATCCTCCCATTGGAAGACAGAATTATTTGTTCTACTGAGAGATTCTTCTCCCTTGTGAATTCAATGCACTGAATAAATCTGAAGATAACTGAAATTATTTCTTATTATATATTGCTTTCTGGCTTTTCATCAGAAAAAACAAAAACACCTCCAATATTATATTCATTTTCTAATGGTTAATCAGACTGAAGATGAAAAGAAAACAAGATTGTACATCATGGTGTTCTTTGCCTTAGCAAAAAGGACCTGCACAAGATAGGGCACCTGAGTTCCATCTCCAACACTCCTGCAGCTCTTTGTACCATTTCACATTCTGTAATGCAGTGTCCCCTAGGCTTTGGGAACAGCTTTAAGAGAATGTGATGTGCTTAAGCAGACTGAAGGAAGGTATCAGTGAAAATTTGTTACCACATGTTACAGAAATAGAAGCGCTTCTTACCAAGAAACAAAACAACCTGTTATTTATTAATGCAGGCACTGCAAATGGCAATACCACCCATAGAAGAGAATGTCTCTAAAAGGATGCTTGGACAGACACATGCTTTTATGCATTCTTTAAAAACAAAGTAGGCGTCTTAGAACAGATCTTTTTATCTGGATCTCTAAAAACCACTCATGGCAGGAAGCAGCTTGAACAGAATAATGCATTCCTGTTGAGCCCTCTCCCCATGGCTTGTTCTAGTGGTCTGAGATCCTTCATAAAACAGCTTGGTTGAGCTGCAGATAGAAACAAAGCCTGCTGCAGAATGGAACTGAACAGGGGAAATGGTTCACCTGTGTTGTACACACAACAGTTTAAGTTTCTTTGTAGCATGTATGGATTACTTTGCGTGTCCTAGAACTATGCATGTGCACTTTATTAAGATTGTAGGATCTGCATTAAAAGAAGCCTGGTACACAAACCTGGCTGTGGACTCAAGAATATTTTTCCTTTCTGCTTCTTTTTTTCTTCCTGTGGAAGGAGACCCTTAAAAAGACAAAAGCAAACACCTGAGGTTACCTAAAGCACCATGCAATAGCCACAACATTACATTTGTGAATTTTTAATCACCGGAGACGAATAGAAAGTTAATCCACTTTATTGTATTTCCAGTCATCATGCATGACTATGGGAGATGGACAGTAAAGAAAGCTGACAGGAAAGAAAATTTGAAATATTTGTCTGAAATATGGTTCTGGAGGAGGACAAAACAAAACAAAAACAACAAAAAAGGCTGACATGGAAAAAAGGGGGGAGGGAGGGGCAAGTGGGTAGAGCCCCCCACGATTGGCCCATGTTCATTGTGTCTCCAGGGCCCCAGCAATGCCTCCTGCTCCAGATCACCACCCTGAGGTGCCACTGCTGGGATCTCCTCTGCCTCCTCCTCCTCCTCCTCCTCCTCCTCCTCCTCCAGTGGCAGCGGCTGCAGCGGCTCTCCTTCCTTCCTTCCTTCCTTCCTTGCGTCGGGAAGGAGGTGGCAGTCCAGGCAAACTCAGGCCCCTCATCACCTTCTGGGCAGCCACTCAGGGTGAGGAGCAGCAGCCACAGCAAGGGCAGCAAGGCTGGTGTCACTGCGCGCAGATCCAGCTGTGTGCCCTGGCCATCATGTCCTCACTGTGCCCTGGAGGGAAACCTGCCTCCTCTTTTGGCCTGGCCCGGCCCGGCCCGACTTGGTGCGCTGCAAGTGAGGGAGGCAGGGAGGGAGCAAGGGCTGGGAAGGAGGGAGGGGAGGCAGGAAGGCATGCCCAAAGACACCTGCAGCCCACTCACTGCCCGAGTCCAGCTAGGCTGCGGTGCTCTCTTGGCTCGCCAGCCCGCCCATCACCAAGCAGGGACAAATGCAGCCCCGCCAGCCTCCCAGGAACCAGGCCCAGGCCACCGTTGGCCTTCTCTTCTTTCTCCCCCACCTCCTCCTCGCTGGTCTCTAATCCAGTGATGGTGGTGGCAGCTTCAGCCTCTGGCCATGGCTGTGCTCCCTCCTACCCTCCCTCGCTCCATGGAGCAAGGCAGCAGCTCAAAGGGGGCTGGGTGGGTGGGAAGTAGCTCCGTTTCCCCCTCGGTTACCTGCTGTCCATCCCTCCAGCAGTCCACTGCCATGGCTGCTCTGGCTCGGAAGGCTGGTTAGCGCTGCCTCCACCTGCCCCCTTCATTCCTCACCACTACAATAACACAGGCGGCAGCCACACAAGGAAGGCAAATGGGCAGGGTGGAGGAGGAGCAGGGGTGGGGCCTCAGGGCCATGGAGGAAGTGGGAGAACTTGCCGCAGCCCTCCTGTTTTAAATTGCCCCGCTCGGCTGCACCCAGCGCCCCAACCATCTGGGCAGTGGATGGGGGGGAGTGGGGGACCTTGCTGTAGCCCTCCCACTGAATGCCCCACTAGTCAGCATGCTTATCATCTGGGCAGTAGTTGGAGGGAGTGGGAGAAGCGATATAGCCCACTGCTTTGAACTGCCTCAGCAATAGAAGCAGCTGCAGAGGCTGGCTTGCTTGCAAAGCAGGGGGTAGGTGGGGGTTGCAATTGGTCCCAGGGGCTGGATTCAGGACCTTGGGGGCCGCATCCGGCCCCGGGGCCTTAGGTTGAGGACCCTTGCCCTAAAGGGTCACCATGTCAGAGACTTGATGGCATGTAACAACAGCAGTGAAGGTTTGATTTGATATACTTAACTTGCATGAGTTGTGTCACATATATTTAGAAGAGAAAGCCTATTTTAATAAATACATCAATGTCTAAAATACTAGTTACCTGATGTAATCGACCAGAGTGTTTAATTGCACTGGATAAAGGGGACCCACATGGGCTTTCTGACTTTAGAGTACCTGGGAAAGATGAAAATGTAATTACTGAACTGTAAAAAAATATGCCTTTCTACTTCAACTTTCTAAACAACTGAGTCTAGCAGAACCTCATCTACATCACTCTTGAGGAAAGCCCAGACATTCAGAGTAGGAACTTGGGGACAAGTAAACAGCAAGGTGAAAAATATTAAACCACTCTTCTACCAGCAAGAACATTAAAGGAAAGTGTTCTGCTTATATACTGCCCCATACCACTTCAAGTAGTCTCTGGGTGGTTAACAATTTTAATTAAAGTAATGCAGGCTACACATTGCCCTCCCAGCAAGCTGGGTAGTCATTTTACCGACCTCAGAAGGATGAAAGGCTGAGTCAACCATGAGCCTGCTACCTGGGATTGAACCCCAGGTCGTGAGCACAGTTTTACCTGCAGTAAAGGCATTTAACCACTGCGCCACGAGGCTCCTTACATTCATTTTATGTCCACAACTCAGGATTCAGTTACACAATTTAGAAAAACAACCAACATCACACATTTTCAGCAATTTACACTTGTAGTGTTAAACCTATACTCACCTTTCATACCTGCAGTGCCTTTATGCTGTGGACATTCCTTTTTAATGTGTCCTTCTCTTCCACAAATAAAACAACGCTTTTCTCTTAAATCTCTGTCTTCCTGTCGCTTCCATTTATCTGAGGGCTGTTTGGGAGATTTCTCTTTTCCAGTTTCCATTGCTCCCCATTCCAATTTGTTTTTGTTGGGTGTGCAGATCTGTAGTTTCCCATCCTTTAGTAAAACTTCTCTTTCCATATTTTTTGCTGGTATCTCTTTTTCCTCTTTAATTCTTTTTTCTTTGATTTCGGCAAATCTTTGGTTTTTAGGGTCTTCACTATCATGCCGTCTTCTCAGTCTAAGAACAAAAGCCATAAGAAAGGAAAACTGAGTGTAATTTTCATTACCATAAACTGTAAAGCACCAGCAGTACCTTGAGAAAATGTCACATAACCAGCATAAGAGAGTATATTTTAAATTTAGAATATTCACGAAGTATACTTCAGACATGATCTTTTGTAGCTGGAGCTAGGAATGGGCAATTCATTTCGGAACTCGTGTGAGCCCAGGTGGTATTCTCCAACACGCAAGCAGCCAATCTCTTACCTTGGTTGAGCTCGTGTGGGGTTAAACTCCAACAAGGAAGCAGGATGTGACTCATCTTTGCTTCTCCGTGGTGCTGGCCAATCAGACAGGGAGGCAGGATTATGCCTGTCCCTGCACAGCTCCTGATTGGCCAGCACCACAGAGAAGCAAATATGATGTTGCAACCTGTTTCCTCATTGGGGCTCAGCTCCAGGAGGGCGCAGATCAAGGTAAGAGATTGGCTGCTTGTGTGTTGGCTTCCAAACACCACCTGGGCTCGCACAGGTCGTTTCGGAACCAGTAGTTTCCGAAACTAAATGCCCATCCCTAGTAGGAGCCACTATTTGTAACTTTTATTTATTGATTCTATCAAGACTGCAAATGATTCATAGATCATTTTGAACTAAAGAGCTGTAAGGAACCCTATGGATCATCAAGTCCAACAACTCTCAAGAAGGCAGTGATGATTTTTTTTACTTATCTCTACTGTATTTATTGATGATGCTGTGACTAATTTAATTATTAATTTAATAATTTTGCAATATCCTTAAGTAAGTTTCTATCAGTCTATTTCTTATAAATCATACTTGAGTGTGAAATTATAAATTTTGTAAGGAAATACATTTTCTAGTACAGTGTATGAAATGTAACAGAAAACCAGATATTTCGGGAAACCAAGTTTGTCAATCTTGCACAGAGAAATGAACATGAAAGTTATCCTGAAGTTATATAGGGTGTAAAATTTTGTTTTGGACCACACTGGAATTAATCCTTTTGGGATAAATGCCACTTGCAATGAACAGAGGCTTCTGATTTTCGTCTTGGATGTCCATTAAGTTCTGTATGATACT
Organism: Phrynocephalus forsythii; assembly: GCA_029282475.1. NCBI lineage: Eukaryota > Metazoa > Chordata > Lepidosauria > Squamata > Agamidae > Phrynocephalus > Phrynocephalus forsythii. The sequence continues at coordinate 47,400,137 of JAPFRF010000004.1, forward strand.
TACGGTAGGTGTCCATTTATTTAAACTGACAATCTACCTCATTTTGCCATCACTGCTCAGGTTTCATGATTTGCAAATCATTTTAAAGGCATACAGTGTTGCTTGAAGCATGATTCAATTATGCACAAAAAGTCTTTGCTGTAAGCTCTTGAATTGTACCAGCTGACATTTAGGAAAGGAAATCCATATAAAGTTCTATTGTTCCATATAAAACTGTTTTAATTCAACTGATATAAAATACAATGCCATGTTCAGAAGGTGATTTAAATACATATCCAGCGTAGTATCAACACTTTAGAATTACTGTAGCAATGCATTCTCACACACAGTATTCCAGTACAGATGTAACTTCTCCATTCTAGCTGGTTAGAAACTAGGAATATCATATTTGCACTGTGCTAGTTAAAACATTTTTATTAACTAAATCAGTTTGTTCTTTGATAAGAAGAAAATAGTTCTTACTTCCTCCGCATAGGACAATCTTTCATGAAATGTCCAATTTTACCACAAATTCTGCAGCATCGATCATTAGGGGCCAGTTCCCCTTCTGTCAGTACTTCTGGGTCAAAAAAATATTCCTTAGAAAAAAAGTTACAAAAAGTTAGCATTTGACTCTTAAGAAAGCACTTATTTCTGTGTACTTCAGAATAAGGAAACACTAATAATTACAGCATAAGAAAAATCATGCCAGATGAGAATGAAGACCCCTCTAGGTCAACATTCTGTTTACACAGGATTCAACTAGATGCTTAAAGGCAGAACAAAACTCCAACAGGATCTTCCTACTCATATTCCTCAGCAACTGGGGGATACAGAGGCATACTGCATCTATACTGGAGGGGAAATGCAGCCATTATGGTCATAAGTTAACAACATCCTCAATTTCTAGGATTTTTCAAAATTTCAGTCATTCAAGTAGCAGCAATTTCCACAGTTGAGTTTTATGAAGTAGTTTCCCCCTTATTCCTAAATCTCCCACTATTCAGCTTCACTAGATGACCCCCAAATTCTAGTATTAAGACAATCCTTCTGCCTCTCAATTTTTCCCATAGCATCCAATAACTGCTGATTTTGCCACTCCATTGCTTGCCTTTTAGCTAAGATAAAGAGCCACAAACATTGTAACCTATTTATTTCCTGATTTCCCTGCCTCATAATCACCTTGGCTGCATGTTAAGTTAGATTAGCAAATTAAGTCTTGTGCAAAGGGTTAGGAGAAGGAGGGCAGTGGTAGGGAACCACTGGAGAAAGCAACTGAACTTATTTTTTCAAATAAACAACACCATTACTAACAACCTAGAGTGAATGAAGAGACGCAAAAACCACCAGGGTTGCCAAGAGCAGCAGCAGTGGTTGTCAAACAGACTCACCATTTTTGAAGGATATTCTTTAGGAAATCCTCTTATTGGAGTGCCAAAAACTCTCCTGCCATTGATAAAAGCCTTCATTATAAAGTTTGTCACTAGAATAATCAAACAAAAATAATTAACTCTCTAAATGGGAAGACCACACATCAATTACATGAGCATTTTTGTTCAAGAGAAACAGGACAAGGAATCTTACTTTTTCTTGATAATCCAGCACCAAGATTATGATTCAGATCAAAAGGATCTGCAAGTAGAACAGTATAGACTTTAGTGAAAACCCACTTCAAGAAGCCTTTCAGGTTTAAAAAGAAATTTCTTTCCAACAAACTTAACATGGTAATGCTATGAATATTTTAAAAGTAGAATCAGTATTCAACCTGTCTTCCCTTTTTGCTCCTTCCTCGAAAGAGAAAGGAAACACCGAAGACAGCAAACATTTGAAGCTGAAAAATCTCTCAATGACAGAACTGTCATTTGAAAACATTCAATGAAACACTCTAATGCACCAAAGTTTATTTCACAAAAATGTTTCATATAAGAAGGGAAATAAAATTCCATTATTAAGGGACCATGTTTTGATTACAGTGACAGGGATAGAAAGAAAGGGATTGAAAGAATGATGGCAGAGCGAGATGAAAGTAGGATGGCATCATCACCAGCTCCTGGCAGGTAGTTTAGCAAGGGACAATGACAGCAAAGGCAAGCCAAGAGAACAAGTGAATTAAAAAGGTGCAAACATGTTCTATGTCAAGCACTAAGAGCTGAATATCTCATGAAGCACAGTGGAGAAGTTGCTCTGAGACAGGTTCCCACTGCAGCTGAGTAGGCTATAAAATATCTCCATCAGTATGATTATGCATCATTCTTATTTTTAATTTCTTTTTATTTTTTATTTTTCTTATATCTACATTTTGTTCCTGCCACTAATTCTTGGTTGCTGTGGTTGATGTTGTGTTTTGTGTATTCTTATGCACACCACCTTGAGCTCCCTTTGGGAAGCAGTGGTATAAAAATATTAACATCTTAAAACAAACAAACACACAAACAAACAAATATTTCATGCAATACTTCTTTATTTATTCAATGTTCCACATCCCTTTCTTTAAAGCAGGGACAGAGAATGTGTGTCCACTCAAATACAAATGACTGCAACTTCCAACAAACACTGAACTCTTAGCTATTGTCCTACAATAAGCAATGAAGGACTTAAAAACTTGGCTCTTGCAGTAAAATGTTTTTTGATAAATTGTTATGAACGCTGTCATAATTTCTAGCAATACCTTCAATCACTATGTATTTTGAAGTCCACTGCTTCTTGAATGTTGTAAGCAAATTTTTCCTTCGGATACAGATGACATGTTCTTTAAAATCAAATTCTTCTGTATAAAAACGCAGAAGTCCAAGCCACAACTCTCCAATGGATTCATTATTCTTACCATACTCTGGCCAAACTGCTGGCTGAAAGTAAGAAAAACATTTTCTTGCTTTGACGTTCAGGACCTTAGTCTTACCATGCATAATGGAATATCAGATAAGGATCTATTTAAGTATTTAAATGCAGTTGGACCTATTAAGGCACTGCATGAATATCCACAGTTCAAAGACTCTGTTGTTGAGGTCTTGCATAAAATTTAAGAAGGAACAAAATTCTGGTTAAGTATGCTTTTTTTGCACACTCCTAAGTTTATTAATTAGACAAATTTATATTACATTTCAGTTTCCCCCCAAATAAAAAGTATAGTTTTATTAGTCCAGTTATTAGGGTCGAACACACTCCAAACAAATTTGACAATTTTTAACAATTACAATTACTATAAATTATGAACAAACAATTGGTGGGGAAAAACCCTGTACACTTAGCATGCACTACATGAGCAGTCCAAGTGCCCAAGGCTATGATTTCATACCTCATTTCAATTTTTCTAAGCCAACTTTAGGCTTTAGAAGACCTTTTATAGAGTCAGGAAGTGACTGGTAGGCTACTTCTGATTTTCAAAAAAGAAACATTATGGTCTAAAATATTTTTGGGGAGGGATTTGGTATACTGTTCAAATTACACCCCTCATAGGCCTTGGAGGGTGTTTTCCCATATGTTTTCCCATATTTTGGGCCTTTTTGGGGGGGGTGGAGACTGGAGAGACTTGGGAAGTACACTGGGACCCTGAGTGGGGGAGGCAAGAGCAGGATGTAATTTTGTCCATCTTACTGAAAGAACTTCTCAACTTTATCTTCAGGCTCCCAATTAACTTCGCATAAACTTTTCTTCCAAGTTGACTACTTTAACCTAAGAAAAGTGGATTATGAATCAAGTTGATGGAATCTTCTTGGTACAGCTTTGTGTGCACATGGCTAATGAAGTAATTAGCCACATGTTTTTATCATTACAGTTTTCTATTCTGCCCCCTCAACCCAGGTTTTGAGGCTCCACTTTTGACCTGAGGAAGCCTGGGGGTTTCAAGATGGGATGGATACTTGAATGATCGAAAATCAGCACTAGAAGTGGGACTGCTACTGGTGATTTTCAGACATTAAAGACTTCCTCCCCCTGTCCCCACACCCCATAGTCTTCCTCAGGTTTAAAGGGATCTCTAGGTAACCTTATGTGTGGAAGAGAAACTGAAACTTTTAATTAAAGATAAAAACCTTTGGCTGATGACATCATCTGCCTTATGTGACAGCCTATTATAGTATGATTTACAATGATAAGCAATGGGAAGTTGGCATGTAAAGAGGAGAAAGGTGTGAAACGCTCTGATGTTATTGTCTCATGGAAAATGAAGAATATCTTTAGAGTTCTAGAACACTGGAAACAATTTTCCCCAATCACTTCCCATCCCAACACTTCTAAGAGTCAATTTTACTCCATTATTCTGCCAAATGTTAGAAATGTGAACTTGAAGATCTGGTATTTTATCTTACCAGTTCATCTATTCTGTCAAAGAAATAGACATTCCAACCATCAACTAGAATTTCTGGTTTCTTTGCGTCTTTGTAGATCTAAGGAAGGAGGTAGATCAGGGTACAGTTTAAGGCTTGCAGCTTTTATATTGTTTTAACAAGTATACCAACATTCAAATATGTGTCATTACCTCTTGAAGAACAGGAATGACCGGTGGGTTTCTCTGCTGAAGGAAATAAAGCACCATGAGAGTATAGGCATAGGAGGACAGGCTGCCTCTAGATGCATCCCCAATGTCACACATCTGAAAAGAGGGATAAGTTAATTGCAAAAACTTGACTGGTGTTGCATTCTTTCCAATGCTATTGCAAACTCTACCTTACCTTTGTAAACACTTTCATTGTGTAACAGAGATACTTCACTCTGGGATCAATAGCTGCATAACACGACAAAAGTCTTGTATTATGTAGAGCCTATAAAAGAAGATCAAATGTGAGGAAGACTAAAGCAGAGGTGACAGGTGATGCTCCTGGCTTGGAAAAATACTTGAAAATATCTTCATATGCACAAGAACGAGGATGTTTCAGAGCTACTCAAGTTAGATTTGTTAGGGGAGAACCCACATGTGTACCTTTGCCTTTTAATCTTTTAGTATTAGAAACAGAAATACAGCCTTATTTTTAGGATAGCAGATTATTAAATATATAACTTAAAATGAAATACTTTTGAATTTTTTGGCTAAACATATTTTAATGTTTAGCTATTTCTACAGTCCACAGTAGAACAAGACACTGAAGTGACAATGACATCTTTACTCTTTGATTTCTCACGCTTGCTCACACAATACGCCATTTCCCTATTTACCAAGGTCGGGGGGGGTGGCGGCCTGCATACTGTAAGTTAAAATGTAAACCGCCCAGAGACTACTTGAAGTGGTATGGATTGGTATAGAAGCAGAACACTTTGCTTTGCTTTGTCTGCATACAAGTCAGCAAATGTAATTTGAAATAATATCCCACTTAATAAAATACAAATAAGTCCGTTTTGTAAGACGTATCAAATGAATGCTTAAATATGTTTTTGCATATTAGCTTGGAAGATGCTCTTACCAATGTGTTGTACAAACTGATGTCTACTTCAAGACCACTTCGGACATGAAAGAACTTGACAATTGGCACTTTAGCTGTCGTAATTGGTAAGATATTTCTTAAACCTTAGAAAAGATGAAACACGGATTTATACCCATTGAACTGAATGGCAGCATTACAACAGCAACCCAGCACTATGCAGAATATAGTAATACCCAGGCTACAATTTTATGGACTCACAGTTGCCAATCTGAACTCAAGACAACTTATTTTAGTACCCCCCCTTTTCAAATGGTGTCCCAGGAAATGTTTTATCATGGGGTTCTCTATACAAAAAACAGCAATAGCCACCCCAATATGTAACTTCACCCCTGCAGGATTCTATTGTGAATGAAACCAAAGTGGCTGAAAATGATCACTGTGTGCGTGTCTGGGGGGGTCCTGGGTGGAGGAAGGCAGAGTTGTGCACATGAGCACAGACACACACCTTAGAGGGAACCTTGGAAATAGTCAAGAAACACTGATCCACCACTACTGATCTTTCCCCAGAATTCACAGCTACGAGGGAGTTTTCTATACATTCTAGGGCAGTGATGGTGAACCTTGTAAAGACCGAGTGCCCAAACTGTGATTCAAAACCCACCAATTTTTTGCAAAGTGCCAATACAGCAAATTAACCTGAATACAGGTGCCTGTGAAGGGGCGATGTTGGGTGCCCACAAAAAGGGCTCCGAGTGCTAACACTGTTCTAGGGCTCAAATCATGAGAAGTGACAGCGTCATTGTATTGTTTGAATGGATTATTCATCTCAGTTTCTGGGACATATTCTTTCAAACTGAGCAGGAGCTGATGGCATTCAAGGTCAGTGTGAAAATGATTTCCTGATAGCAAAGAGTTTAACAAATCACTGTTTTAATGAATTCTATTTGACAGCAATATGAAAAAGTGACAACTATATCTAATTTAATTTTTTACCAGGTTTCTCTGCTGAAAAATTTCCTCTATCAATAAAATCAAGGCGGCCTCTTCCCTTAGGTTTACATCAAAATATATGTGATGTATTTGTTTACCATAAGGGCAGGGAACCTTCAGCCAGCCAGATGTTTTGGACTGCAATTCCTAGAATTTTGAGCCTATACCATCAATTATAAAGGATTGTGGTAGATATGGCCCAAAACATATTGAGGGCCGAAAGTTCCCCACCTCTGTTTTACAACCTAAGATACAGCTACTAAAGACTCACTATTAAGCTGCATTTAAACTTGGTATTATCTTCAACAATTCCTCAACATTTTATACAGCATACTCTCATCTCCATTCTGTGCCTACAGTAAATTTGTTCATTAATGGCCAGAAGACTCCTGGAATTTTATACCAGACTAAGTGAAACCCTGTTAAGACATGGTGGCAAATTGCAGCTAATTAATGAGGAAGAAATTGCAAGCCTCATCATATGCCACTCAGTTGTAAGACTAAGCACAATACTGGAAACTTGTTAATTAGCTGTCATTGGCTACTGAGTGATTTCATTTGCTTTACTTATATTTTATTTTATTTTATTTTATTTCACTGGGACCAAGTGATGAAGCAGGAGAAACAGGAGCTTATAATAGACATTTAGAACATGTTACTATGGGAAAATGACCAAAGGCTGAGAGCAGAAGAAGTTATGTTGGGCCCCCCATGAGAAAGCAAGACTCAGTCAAGAAAACCACAATCTTTAGCTTGCAACAACTCAGCAGGATTCTTAATGGCAGGAACTTCTGTGGATCATTAACTTGCAGGGTATTTATAAATTAGAAGTGATTTGACAGTACAGAACAAAATAATAAACTCACTAAAATCATCAGGTGACACGGTGTTCACAGGTACAATTCATTCAACAGACTGAATTGGGACAAAAGCTGGACTTAGCAGTTTCATTTTTTAATTTAAAAAATGAAATTAGGATTCTGTATCAGAAATAAAATCAATGCATACTGAATTATGTGTGGGCGGCGGGGGGGGGGGGAACCGTCATGGCTTTAACTGTTCACTAAACACCAGACTTCAGCATTCTCGTACTTATACATAATATACAAAGAAAACTTAATGCAATTCAGCTTAAATCAGCAAACAAACTTTACTTGTTTTCACTCTTGTCAGGTAAATGTGTGCACCTTACCTATACCTGAGGCCCCATCCTGTAGCATAAAACTTAAATCATGAGCCCATTCCGAATCCCTCCTTTTTTGCAGAATCAGAATTTGTGAACAATCTCAAGATTACACACAATCTCTTGTGTGTTAAAAAAAATAGAACACATTTCCAGCAAAGGTTACCTGAATGTTTCTTGAGAACTCGTGCAAGTTCTTCAATAATTCTTATACAATCAAGACCCTGTAACAGAAAAAGGATTCTGCTGTATTGACAAAGTTAAAAAGTAAGTTGACTTTTTGCTGCGTCCTAATCTTACTGATAATTACTGCTTATGGAAGCCTTGTGGTCCTGCTCAGTCATTAGTAAAACTCATGGAACCCATATACATTGAAGAAAGTGTGCTAGTTCAGCACCTGACTATCATTGCTTTCAACAAATGAAACTGATACTTTGAAAGGAAACTCCCTCATCTTGGGCAGCCTCTCTATGTCTACTGAAACTCTGGATTCTGGTTGTGTGGCAAAGCTACCTGGATACAGAACCTCCCCCCTCGTCATACGTTCACTTTATTATTTTTGTGTATTTTTACCCCACCCTTCTCCTTGGAAAAGGACCCAAGGCAGCTTACAGCAATAAGAGACAAGGTACAGTCCAGTACTTTTCACATGCCAAAAGTCATGGAGTCAGAGGGGCTAATGTGATTTCCTCAACACAGGTGGGCACCTCATGCTTCTGTAATGCCTGAATAGGCACTGGTGATCAGTTTCATTTTATAACATACCAGTTCATATGGTTTACATCACAAACAGGCTGCGGTACTGCAAGCATTATGTGTCACACCTGCTCTAACATATGGCATATTATCAGGCTGCATACTGAATGAATGAAAGAATGAATGAAATTTTATTTACGGTCAACGACCAAAACCAAAAATAAAATCATAAAAATAAGTTCAGTTCAGTTCAGGCTGCATACTGTCTTTTTTACAGTTTCCAATTCAGAAAATTGCAGGCATACGCAACTCCTGTTCTAACAAAGTAATCCATGGTGAAGAATGAAAGAAAAGGGGGGGAAAAACATGGACATCCACTCTGCATGGGGTTGCACCAGTTTTATGTATAAATACAGTGCCCCTGGTACTCTGATTAACACAATTCATAAAAGCCAAACAAAATGCATTAACTATTATTTTAAATATAGACTTTAAAATTGTCAACTATATATTTAGCAATTTTTATGTTTTTTTTTCTTTTGTAGCCCAGTCAGTCTCCACTGCCATTGAGTATGTATGTATGTATGTATGTATGTATGTATGTATGTATGTATGTATGTATGTATGTATGTATGTATGTATGTATGTATGTATGTATGTATGTATGTATGTATGTATGTATGTATGTACTGCTATTCACAGACACAAATGGCTGTAATTCTTTTTATTCTCTAATATATGCTTCACATATCTAAAGTGACTGTCAGGGACAATTTATATAATAATTCTGGCTAAAGTCACTGTAGACATTGTTGTTTATTGAGTCATGCAACTCTGCACACAATAGACAATATCTAGCAATGATAGCTTAATCTAAGTGGATAGTGGCCAATAATAATGGAAAAAACATAGCCCTATAATTTATGTTTTGTAAATGTTTTAGGGCAACTTTTTCCAACTTGGGACTTTAGGTGTTGGGAGTTATGATCAAACACATCTGCAAAGTGGTGGGCTGGGAATTTTTTTTCAAGGGATATATTATAAGGCAGTATTTGTCTTATCAATACATCCCTTGACTTAATACTTGGCAGGCCAGTCTCTCCACCCGACCCCCAGATACACACTTTGAAATAAGAGGAAAGATTTACTAAATAAGCTTGAATGCTGAAAGAGTGAACCTGCTTATTTATCAGCTTCTTGGTTCTTTGCAATAGATAATTATTACTAATGAGACATGTAAATGCAAGTACAGCATGAGTAACTCATAAAATAAAAAAGATGAAAGACAGGTAATGCTCTATTTTTACAAAAACAGTAGATAAACCACAGTAAAAAAATAAATAGGTAATGCTCTATTTTTACAAAGTTTCCAATGTTTAAAGCTACCTCAGCAGTTTCCAGACCCTCAATTGTCATACAAATGTCAAGATCACTTTGCTTGAAGCCAAATCCATTCTTTGAAGAGCCAAACAAGTTTAATTGTGTGCCTATAAGGAAGGATGTGTTTCAGTGAAAGTATCTTAAAATTAGGCCAATTAACACCATAAGGAAATCTAGAAATAAATATAGGCATATACATTTAAATTTTCTGCTTTATAACACATTTGGCTGAGCAAGCTAAAAACATAAAATATTCTCAAATGCTGAGATTGTAAGAAATAATAATTTTAACTAAAAAGAACACCTGGAAATTCTTGCTGGATGAATCTTTCAAGATTTTGCCGTATGTATTCACGAGCCTGGTCCTCTATAATGTTTGGAGAGAAGTCCTCTGTTAAAAAGACATTATGAATTCAATTTAGGAGGAGGGTTATGACAAGTGAAAGATGCATAAAACAGATACTTCTAGCAATGTTTTTAAACAATACTGTATCACACCTTAATTATCTGATAGTAAAGCAGGAAAAAAGCTGGATATAAGGTGTTAGGAGAGAACATAAAAATATCACACAATACCCAGCAGTTGATAAGTTGAAGTAGAAGAATCAGTATTAGTTCATAAAACTAAATTTTTGTAAGATGAAATTCTAGTTACATGAGAAGATGCTGTTTATTATCTTATGGTAAACAAATATTGTAAAAGAGAGGATAATGAACTCTGTGTACATTCAGTATCAGCCACTAGTTACACAGTCTATAAACGTACTTAGAATAGGAATTTAGCAATGTTTGTAATCTCTCTCTCTTTCTCACACACACTTGCACGCACGCACGCACACAAGGACTCACTGTGGTTAATAACAGGTTCTAGCTTGGAAAGTCAAATGCAAAAGAGCACAATCACAACCTGCATCAGGAACTGATTGGAAAAACTGGGTATTTAATGTGTCCTTACAGACACTTTCTACTGTGACCCACAACCAGCCGAGGGCAAAAGCCTTCTCAGTAAGAGAAATATTAAAGCAAAGCAAATTGTGCTGCTTATATTCTGCCCCACAGTGCTGAAAGTATTCTATGAGGGGGTTACAATTGTGTAGGCTACACACTGCACTCCCAGCCAGCTGGGCACTCTTTTTACCCACCTTGGAATGGCAGAAGGCTAAGTTAGTCTTGAGCCAGCAACCTGGGATTTAACCCTGGGTCATGAGCACTGTTTTGGCTACAGTGCAGCAATTTAATCACTCTACCATGAAGCCTGATGTTCAAAAAATTCATAATTTCCAAAAGGTGGCATTAAAAACTAAGTTTTGAGAACTTACTGTAACACTGGATGCACACTTGATCCAACATATTGGAAAACTTGGGTGTTAGTGATGGCAGGGGATCCAGCTCAATTTTCTTGAAATCTTCTGGACAGTCCCTTTTTAGGTGACCTTCCCGCTTACATAAGCTGCACACAACAGTAGGAGACTGTATCAAAAGAAAACAAGGCACATTTAAATATTTCTCTGATCTGAATAACTCCCTAGGTTTTGAAACGACATAGCAAAAGAGAAACCAAGCAGTCGTCAACCATCAATGCTCAGCCCCGGGTATACATGGGGAAACTGATTTTGTCATTTGAGATGATGAATTTAATAAGCATTTCAGTGTGAAGCAGTGTATCATACGAGGGCAATTATTTCATGACTAGAACACAGGAGACATTTGGTAAACCTGACAGGAGCAGATTTGCCTGCCAACTGGTTATCACTGGGTCACTGTAAGGAGGTTGTGGGTGGGTGGCGGGTGGGGAGCAATGCCAGACTTCGGGGATGGAATACACGTAAGCACAGGGCGATTTCCAAAAGAAGCAATGCTTCACAAATTCTGGGACAGTCAATGACTGAGACTTTATCACTGCACAGAAGAGATGGAAACCTTCAGCTCGTGGGCCTACTCTGCAAATCACCATGCTGTTTCTACAGAGAAACATGAGCTGGAATTTAAGGATTAAAGTGCCCCCCCCACCTATTGCAGGGGTTTGGGACCTGACCTGAGCCATAATTGAAAATCCTCGATATGTGGATACTGGGTCGGGTCAGGACTGGGAGGCCTGTCTGGGGCCCCCTACACTTACCTGAGGCCTGGCACTACCCCAAACAGGCCTCCAATGGCCATCCTGGGCCTGTCGGTGGCCCCAGAAGTGCATTCCAGTGATCCGGAAGTCACTTCCGGTTCACCGAAAAACACTTCTGGGGCCTCCGACAGGCCCAGGAAGGCCATTGGAGGCCTTAGAAGTGGTTTTCAGCGATCCAGAAGTCACTTCCGGTTTTCCAGAAGTCACTTCTGGTTCACTGGAAAGCACTTTTGGGGCCTTCCGACAGGCCTAAGAAGGCCATCAGAGGCCCATTCTGGGCAGCGCCAGGCCTGGGGTAAGTACAGGAGGCTTGAAACAAGGCCATCCAGCTTACTCCAGGCGGCCTTGCCTTTCATATACTGTGGTCCCGCGACATATCAGGACCACAGTAGATGAACCACGAAAGGGCTAGGAAACACTGTAAAATACAGTACATATAAGACTTTGACATGTTATTACCTTTCCTTTTGTGAAAACAGACCTATCAAACTCATAGTAGAATTCAGATTTGCTATACTGGTCTGTGGCTATGTTGCTTTCCAAAAGCATCTCCTTTACAACACTGTCTCCTTTATTCAAATCTACCCTTGGAAATTCATCCACATCCTTTCCAAGTTCATTATCTTCATATTTGAGAGATATAAACAGTTCTTCCTCTTCAGACAGAACTTCTTCATTGCCAGATCCAGTGTATGTGTTGTCCAGTTCATCTTCAGTATTGATTACACTCCTACGTTGTCTCTGGTTTACAATACTGTGTTCTTCTTCATCCTCTTCGTCCTCTTCTACCTCCTCTTCTTCCTCTGAGTTATCCATTTCAAATACTTGTTCCTGGGTGGGTGGTTCCAATTTGACCAGGGAATCATCCAGTTCATCAGTACCTTCTGTGCTCTCCTCATCAGCCTCAGCTTTATCATCCAACACACCACGGCATTCTAATCCAAACTCATCAAGAGCCGTAACTATGTTCTGGAAACCTTCCATATCAGAAATGCTGTCAGTTTCAACATCATGTTCACTAGTTGGAATAGCAAGGTCTCCACTTTCACTGTCTTCATTCAAACCTTGATTAATATCCAAATTATCTTTCCATTTTCTAACACGTTCATGCTGTTCTTCCTCTTCATTTCCACTCTCTGTTTCTTCACAGCTTGGCTTAAATTCCTCATTGTCACCAGAAATAAATTCTTCAATTATGCAGTCAGAGTCCTCATGAGAAATTCCTAAACACTCTATATCATCTGCCAGCTGTTCTTCCACAAAGTTTCCAGATCCAAAAAAGAGACTTTTCTTAGTAGAAGCTACACAGTTGCCTACAATGTCTCCTTCTGCTTCATTATGTGAAGTTTGCATGTCATGTTTCACATCATTCTCCTCAGCTTCTAGAAGTGCAGCAGATTCTAGAAGCCTCTTCTGGTTGTTTTTTGTACTCTGCTTATGGGGCATGGCAAAATACTTGTATGTTGCCCGTAAACAGTGAAGAATATACTCATATACCAATTGACTATTAAGTGTTCTTGCCACATTTCTCTTCACAGCATAAGGATCTGAGGGAAAGAAACATCAAAGTCAAATGTTGACACACTACTGAAGGTATTTCTCCAGTTTCAAATATGACCATTAATCACATTTTTATTTGTCTTGCCAGTTCAAATGATGACCCACGTGAAATAAAATGTATAAATAAAAACACAAGACATATACGGTAAATAGAAAATGATTAAAAAACACAAAGAACATTATACTTGCAGAATACAGGAACCCCTTAATGTAACAAAAACGACTTCATCTTCCAACAAACTGCAAAGGGAGAAGGCTATTCTAAACTGCCTCAAAAGGAAGTTGTGAAAAGTGAATTTTTAACATGCTGTGAAAATGCTGCATTATATGCCTTTGTTGAGCCAGACTATATGTGAAGAATGGGATGCCAAGCATGGACTAAGCTGTTTAACTTACCAAATGTTTTTAAAAATTCAGAATAATGCTGTAATGGAGGTAACTTTCAGGGACCAAAGTGGACACTGTACACAGATGGAAGAAATTTTATTGTGATTCCTTCGCATTAAATGGGATACAAGAAACATTGGGGAACAGGTCCTAGCCATGTCCCTCAGTGGCCTTTTTACGTATGGAGTTCTTCCCATAAAGGGAAAAAATTGTAGTGGAGTGATTTGCTTTAGGGGAACTGCAGGCAATGAAACAGTTATGGCCTCCTCCATGCTTCTACTGTTCTGACGGCCTCATAGGAAGTATAGCTCTCCCAGGTTTCCTGACTACTGACGAAATGTTACACACACCTGTGGGTAATATCCTAGTTGCCCGATTATCCTGGATCTATAGACGTCTGTTGTTGGTGGCACTGTTTTAAACCTCCTCTCCCTTGGTTTTTACAAAACTGATCACTTATCAAATCCCCATGACTTGCTTTTGAATGGCAACTTGCATTATGTGAAAGAATGCACCTGGAGCTAAAAGCACATTGTAACCATCACTGGATGGTTTACATCAGTGGTTCCTAACCTTGGGTAATCTAGGTGTTCTTGGAGAGAAACTCCCAGAAGCCTTCTCCACTAGCTGTACTGGCTGGGGTATCTGGGAATTGCCTAGACTGATTCTTTCTACTTTATCAATTGTACCGAACAAGAATGAATTATAACTCCTTATGTCCCAGCGGTGCATTTTTGTGCTTCTGGGAAGTTTGTTGTCTCATTGGCAGGCTTTGTAAGCTTCCAGATCATCATCTGTCTTTTGTTTACATAAGCAAATACAATTTAAACTCAGAAGACCTCACGGTCAAATGCCCGCTGAGTTATGGAAACCCAGTGGAGGGTGGCAGAGATTCCTTGAATATCTTGCACACCTTGAGACCCCATTAAAGATGCCATGTGTTAAAAGAGGGACTTGATGGCACAGAGCTACAACAATTAAGAAATGTTATAGAACATATATTAGAGACATGAATTGTGTTGTTGTTGTTGTTTAAATCTATCAAAGAAAACTCCACCTCATTCAAATGGCCAGCAGGTGCTCACTTATGGCTTGCTACATGGAGCCAACAGCCCAAGGGACCAGTTGTAAGCGATTGCAATCTACTAATTGTTTTGTGTGCTGCCAGGTTGTATCAGGAATCCTCACATTTTATTACAAAAAAAATGAAATGATCTTGCATTGTCGCAGCAGAAGATAGGGGAACCATGTCCTTACTGCGCCAAAGAAAGAGGGAACAGACTCATGTATCTGTTCAGAAAAGCAAAACAAAGGGAGGGAGGAGAAACAATAAAGATGAAAGAATAGCTAGAAGGTCTACAATGATTAGGAGGGTACCATTGTTTCCTGATGCAAAAGCTACACCCCCTTCCTTTCATTCAGAGGCCTATCAGTTAAGAACTAAAACAGTAAACCCAAAATGGCTAAGACTTCTATAGTTACTATGAAGTGGACCTTCTGCAAGTGAGGTAACTTAAAATACCTTCCACAGCAATCCTCTTTTTAGGCCAGTCCTTTGATTCACGGGAAAGTTTTTCTTTGAGACGTATGCTGATGACAAAGTCAGCCAAATTAAATTCCAGGGCATAGAAACGAAGAAGTTCAACCCACAGCTGTCCAACAGGGATTGAACACTGATGATCTGAATCAAACACTAAAGGAACCTGCCAATTAAAACAAAAACTTTAATCACGATGTTTGTCTAGAACCCACATACCAAAGCAGGAAAATATGACAATATAACAGTATCAACAAGATCCCAGATGTTCTGGCTGAATGCAAATAATAGGATGAAAAAGACAGCTCTAACACTATTATCAGCCCACTATCAATAATAATTTGTACCTAAAGGCTCAATCCTATGCACCACTGAAATGAGTCTTCACTGAAAATTATTCTTCTCTCAATTCTCAAGCATACAGCACTGCAGTCTAAAGTATGAAAAAATCTCATTTGATCAGATTATACCTAGTTATTTCAAGCACACAATGACTAGCAGCAGAATTCCCAACAAGCATATTCTCAAAGCTGAAAGCAAACTATTTCAAACAGAAAGTTATGTTAATATACAGGATATGTCAACACTTTTGAGGTACCTCTCCAGAAGGCAAGTGATAAACCAACACTGTAAATGTTCTACAAATCACTGCTGAAGGCAGTATTTTTAAAAAAGTAGCACAATGGCTATTTTTTCCTGAGGCACAATATGTTATAACTTTTGGCAAGAACATGCACTCATTGAATCTTTGGTTCTCTAGCCCTGCTTGCATGTTTGAAAAATCTGTTACATAATATAGGCACAATCAAATACCACTGAAGTAAAAGAGAATACATTAATGTCAAACTTCTTTTTCTGGTCTCACATGTTTTCCAGTAATAAGAACGAAATTTAATTTTGTCAATTACAGTTATATTTTACGCCACAGAAACCCAAGACAAGTTTAAGTCTAGATATAAAAGATGTTCTCTGTTTAAAATTAATATATCACCATACCTTGCCCCTCTTAGGAGAGGTCTCCTTTGAACAACTGGGATCATCTATAACAGGACTGTGTTCCCAGACTACAATGTCATTTTCAACTTCTTTTAGATTAAAGTCCACCAGTTTGCTCAGTGAAAATCCTCCAATCTGGAAAAAAAAGGAAGTATCATTAGAGCAAGGAAATTAAGGCAAGAAAATATTGGCTTCCATCCAGACCCTGGAAGATAGACGAAATCTGACATTTGCCAGTTACCCCTTCCTGCACAGCTTCTCACGCCTTCTAAACTTCTGCTGCAGAGCTGGGGGAACCCTCCAGAAAGGGTGGAAGGTGGCGATCTGGGTTATTCTCCAAAGTCACATGACATTCTACCGCTGGAACCTCTTTTTGCAGATGGAAAGAGCCCTTCCATTCACAGGAGGCAAAGCATGGCTCCAACCCACTGTTCAAGCATCTCAGATATTATTAATGACAGCATCACACAAAATAAGGACTGCATTGTTCAATCAGATCATGTTTCTGAAACAGATAATGATATCTGTAAGGCAGCCAAGATATGAATGAGAAACAAGGCTCAGTAACCATTATGTACCACCTCCGAACATACACCAATAAAAGACATACGACAATAAAAGTAATTTTCAAATCCTTCGACATCTATTCTGTCTCTGGATTGTCTTCAATTGTCCAATCTAGGTGACAGTGATCTGGTGACATTTCTTTTACTATCAAACATCCCCTCATGTCCCGAGGTGAATGAAAACCCTAAGGAGCCCTGGAACTCAAAAAGACTGGGATGGGAAGATTTTGATTACTTAAACTAATTCCTTCCAGATCTTGATCCGAGTTGCGGCCATGCAAAGTTATGCAACAGGATTTTGCCCAAAATTTCATACAAACACACCAAATTTTAACTCATGCCTAGAATACAGAACAAGAGTGCCGGATGAATGAAACAACACCAGCACCAGATTGCCTTCACAGAACAGCCTTGCTACCCAAATCTGAAGGTGAGGTGATAGAGGAAGGCAATTTGACTTGAAAATATAAACTGCTGTTTGGGGGGGAAAACAAGTCTTTCAAGCACGTGGGACTCAAGCATTTAGGGTGTTAAAAGTAGGGATGGAATTTTCATTTTTTTTTAAAACTACAAGACCCAGAAATCTGCTGGACTTTCCCCTCTAGAGCCCCCCCCACTCCCAGCTTTCTCAAGTACTTGATACAACTTGCTGGTGGTACATAAATGAGAAAAGGTCTCTCCATTTCTGAGTTTAGAAATGTAGGAAGTGGTTGTGTGGAACTGAGCTCTGTGGTTCTGCAAATTAGGAGTACAGTAGGACCCCCGTATCCACTGATTCATTATCCACTGATCCAGTTATCCACGGTTGGCAGAGGAAAAATAAATAAATAATTCAGCAGCCACAAAGAAAGCTACTGTCACAAAGAGCAGCTGTAAAGCAAGCTACTGTCATAAAACAGCAGCCGTAAAGCAAGCTACCATTGCAAAACAGCAGCTGTAAAGCAAGTTACTATCACAAAACAGCAGTTTTGGGGAACATTTTGGCATTCTCTGTTATCCACGTTTTTCATTATCCACGGGAAGGCTTGGAACCAATCCCCAGTGGATACTGGGGTCCTACTGTACTGTCTCCTCCCTGCACATTATGCTCCATACATGGTGTCTCTTAGAAAACTACAATACCCATAATGCTTTGCAGTGTCATGGTGCTTAGATTTGCCCAGCTAGTTCCTCTGCACCAGAACTTAAATATAGAGGGATATTTTGTCATAGGTGCACCAGCTATAAGTTATTCAAACACCTGAAAGGGTTTGGAAATGAGAGCTAAAGCCCCCCCCCATGATGTAATTTCAGCAGATTTTTGAGGTTAAAAAAACATGAAGACCTCATTCTAAGTTAAAGGTCAAAACACACACTTTCAATTGCTCTGGGAAGCAAACTGAGAACTACCCTGTTTCCCTAAAAATAAGACATCCCCTTAAAATAAGGTCTCCCCATAATAAGATAACAGTAAATGTGTACCGTATTTTTCTTCATGGAAAAATAAGACATCCCCTGAAAATAAGACCTAGCACATCTTTGGGAGCAAAAATTAATATAAGACACTGTCTCATTTTCGGGGGAAACACAGTAGCAGAGATTTGTAAAAAATAGTGAGATGTGATCTACACAGCCAGGTCACTGTGTTCTGAACCAGGTGGACTTGGAACATTATCCTAGACACTCTGGTGCTATCTGCCAATTTCATAGTCCACTCTCAACTTCAGATCATTTATTAACCCTAAAGGTACTGGTTCGTGTTGGCACTCTTTGCTTCCTCAATTTTATTGTGAAAACAATCCAGTTTATTCCCATTCTCTAACTAACCATTAAGCTACAAATTCACAGAAAATTTGCTAATTCTCTTCAGAACTTTTGATGAAAACTTTCCCCAAACCTTTTGGAAAGTCAAGAGATGTAATCCTATTAAATAAATATGCAGGTATGTATCTTTCAGTGACTAATTTCTGGACACACAGGTCTAAGCGAGAAAATAATCAATATTTTCAGCAGCAAGGCATCAAAGACCATCTCAATAACGAACACATTTTGTATGATGTGTTATAAACTGCACCCCATTTCTTTAGATGTATTCTTCTGCTCGTCTTTTGGATGCCACAAGACTATTTGTTTTGGGGGCAACATATTCACAGGCTAACACAAAATATCCCCAATGCCATTTAATTCAGCTGGGATATAAATTAACCTGCCAAACTCAATATGATGCATAGATCCGTTCATTTAAAATCAACAATTAGATTTGGGCTGGACCTGATTATTTATCCCAGCCTCAAGCCACTATCTTTCCCATTTGACAAAGAGGTTCATCCCATTCCCGTACAGCAATGCTTTCATAGTTTTTCATCAGGTTGATTTGTACCAGGGAAACAAAATATAGCGTAGCTTACAAAGAGAGATCTGCTTGGTGCTGACACTTTTGGCCTTACAGCGCCAGGCAAAGGCTTTCCTGTTTAGCCAGCATTTTAATTAGTTAATGTTCTTTTAGCTGGGTGCATAAGTAGCAGGATTTTATTATTTCTATATTAGTTGTTTTTAACTGTTTTTTACTTTGATGTTTTTAACATGTTTTATTGTTTTAATATGTTGTTGTATGTCACCCAGAGAAAGCTTGGTAATATGGCGGCTAAAAAATTCTGTAAATAAATACAGGAAAGTCTAAAAGATGTTATATTTCCTCCTTCAAACTCCAGGAACAAACATAGTGGATTTGTTTACTAAATGTTACACAGAAAAATACGGCTCCTATTCAGATGGATTCTTTCTATCACTCTCCTCCCATTTTGTGCTCAACAGCGGCATCCAGTTTAACTATGTTGGCAGGAATCCTGTTTTGCAAGCTACTACTGGTATTTTGTGTGGCATCATCATTTGCAGTGGTGTATTAAAAGCTTCTCCCCCTCCATCTGTGCTTGGGACCCCCAGGACTCCCCTTCAACCTGGGGAAACCTTTGGGAGCCACAGAAAAGGGGAAGGAAGCACTGGGACTAGCAGGGTTTAGACATTAAATTAAAGTGTTCCCTCTCCATTTTGTGGCTCCCAAAGGCTTCTTCAGGTTGAAGGGAAGCCTTCGGGTTCCCTGCCAGTTGGAGAGAGAAGAAGAGGAAGCTTGTAATGCCCTCAAAACAGTTGTCAATGATAATGCAAATACTACAAGCCCTAACTTGTGAAACAAGAATTCAGTGACTGTGTCTTGGTTTAATGACCTACTTTCAAATTCAAAGACAATTCCAAAACATGACTGGAAACCATTTTTATCTTAGTTTCCAAAGACTGATTTAAGGTACAGTTTGCTGGTCAGACATAACATCAAACTATGTTTGATCAGAACAGACAGTAGTGTATTATAAGTATGTACTAGAGTGAGTAGAGGAGATGGAATCAGCAGCAGCCACATATACATTTCCTTCTTAATCCTTTAACATATAATTTGAAGAAATATCTCAGTTCATCTCCTTTTGACATGGCCTGTTTCTTTCAGTGAAAACAGCAACAAAAATTCAGAACATTATAGAAATGGTTAATAAATTCTTATGCAATGCACACATACCCACGTTCCTAAATAAACAGGCAGAAAAGGTTCCTTCCTCTGTTGTAGGAAAAAAATAACCATCAGAGCAAATACATAGGGCGGTAAGCCACCTTCTTCAGGACGATCTGCATAACATAACTGGGAGGAAAAAGGAAAACATCAATTAAAACATCCCATTACAATTATTTGTGGAAACCAACAAGCTTTTCCACAGAAAATGCCAATTGAAGTTCTATTGGGGAGGTTTGGTAGCAAGATCTTATACAGCCACTTAAGCAGTGTTTTGATTATTATTATCCCGTATAACTAAAGCTGTATTCGATACTAAGCTGCAGAGCACGGCCCCATTTTGTCTTAACACCAACACAATACTCAATTGTGCTGAGGCATCACCATGTCAATACTCTGTCAAAAGCACTGTCAATCACTTTTGCCTGACTGAACATTTTGCTGTGAAGCAGAGCAAAAGTTTCGTGCCCAATGATGACTTTATTATCATTGGTCAGCTGCCCAATGTTGGCTTTATTAAAAATAGTAACTCAACAAAACTTCAAGACTTCTTTTTGAAAAAATAGGCACCCCTCTTACAGTGAAAAACACGTGGAATGGCTATTTTAAAGATCATGAGAAGAACAGAAACATTCATTTACAGATAAAGACCTACACAAGGCATGTCCAAACTTCGGCTCTCCTGATGTTTTGGACCACAATTCCCAGAATTCTAAGCTTAGATTGCCAATGGCAAAGGACTGTGGGAGTTGTGGTCCAAAACATCTGGAGGGACAAAGTTTGGACATGCCTGCCCTACACCATTGCACTACAAGGTGTGTTTTTTAAATAAGTTGTTCAATAAGTTGCTTCAAAGTCAAGCACCTACAAGAATGTCTTTACAATACAATCAAGATGGAACTAGCCTGTCCTCCACAGGCAGGAAGCTTCAGATGTTGGGGAGGAGCCATTTTTCATCTTGCAAATACAGCACTGATGGTACTAAGGCAGTCTCTTAAAACTTGAGAAGGCCACTTCTCATTTTGAAAATAAAGATGGGGAGGGGGTCGCTTCAGTTGGCTAGTTATGACAGCTGAGAGCACTACTGGTTTTAAAAAAGCCCTTTTTAAGAAGTTGGAATTGTAGCCTGTGGACTACTCCTTGTCCACCACTGAGTTAGATCAGGGCTGTCCAGCTTTGAACAGGCTGAGGTCCACTTTTTCCGTCCCAAAGTGCCTGAAGGCTACTACACTAAAACCTCTACTTACGAATTTTATCCGTTCTGGGCACATGCTCATAAGTAAAAAAATTGTAAGTAGAGCAGCGGTTTCCCATGGGAATGCATCAAAAACCAATTAATTAGTTCTGGAGGGAACAGATTTCAATGCGCCATAGCCCTTGAACTGCCCTGCTCGGCTGAGACTGTGGGCTGGCAGACCCAGAACCTTGCTGGGGCAGTGGTGGTCCTTGGGATGGGGGAGGGAGGGGTGGAGAACTTATCCCCTCACTTTTTAAATTGATGGCCGGTGGGCTACTTTTGAACCCTTCATGGGCTGGCTACCTGTTGGGCAGGCCTGAGTTAGATAATCTGTTTTATCTAGAAAGCTTGGAGCTGCAGTACCTTACACAGAATGAAATAGCTGGAAATTATATCCAGCAGGTTGGAAATTATCTTCTATGCTGAGATTTGGGGCAATTAAAAATAGCAAAAACTGCAGACTCCCCACCCTGAGGCCAGTTCCATCAGCTCCTTTTATGAGCCAGGAAGAGCAGGGGTTAAGAACACATTTGATGGGCCTTATCTATTTCAAACTGAAAAGTATCCCTTTTAATGCAGAAGCCAATGTCATATTTATCAGACATTTATTAACCGTTGCATCCAAATCAGATTACTGTAGATCTCAGCAATTTCATCCACAAACTGCCATGAAAGCTGATTACAATCCATGAATACACATCAGTTACATGTCTTGTTGCAAGTACAAATATCAATATACGTACATGCTTTGCCCCTCAAGTCAGACTTACATTGGCCCAGTGTCTGAAAGCAATTACTAGGGACACAAGACGAGGTTCCAGCTTTCCTAGCATAGCCAAGTGATTTGATGTCAGACAGGCATTTTCATTCCCTGCACTTACTTTGCAAACAAGGCCACTAAAACAATAAACAGAGAAATAAAAATTATTTTTGCCTCTACTAAGAAAAAGCACAGCAAGGGTAGAACTACACATAATTTCCAGCAATCAGCTACTGCTGAAAAGCTCTGTATTTCCTCCCTTTCCCTGACCCAGGAAAGTTGCTAAACCATTAAAGACTTCTAACAGAATATTAAGATTCTTTGTAACATTTAAATAATTATAACAGTATATTAAATTATATTACATTAGATCACATTTTAGTAGTTGATTTTCTGCAGTAAATGTAAGCCACTTTTTGTTATGCCCTTTTAAAAATCCTTATAAAATATGCCTAAGAAAAAGAATGTCAGCTGGTTACAACCAGAAGTCTGAAGTATGCAATGCTCAGTAAAGAGCTAGAATAAAAAGTACAAAAGAATACATTTTCTCTAGCTGACTATTAAAATCACACAAACTATTTTTGCCAGTATTTTTACCAATATACTAAATGTATTTATTCAGAATAAGGTCCTACTGAATTCAAAGAGATTTATTTTCAGGTAAGAGAATGTGGCTTTAATAGAGAGAGAGCAGTTTATAGCCCCTATATGATGCTGATCCATGCTGTAATCCCCATGCTCCCTTACCACTGACTATCCTAGCAATGGCTGATGGGGGGACGTAGCCCCAAAATACACCAAACAGAAATTGCTCACTCTTATTTTAAAGAGGTTGGTATAGGATCCCATTAACACATACACACATACTAAATCTCAGGAATGCAGAGCAAACTATAGTAGGACCCCCATATCCTCTGATTCATTATCCACTGATTCAGTTATCCACGGTTGGCAGAGGAAAAAATTAAATAAATAATTCAGCAGCCGCAAAGCAAGCTACTGTCACAAACAGCAGTTGCAAGGCAAGCTACTGTCCCAAAACAGCAACCATAAAACAAGCTACTGTCAGTAAACTGCAGTGTGTGTGTGTGTGTGTGTGTGTGTGTGTGTGTGTGTGTGTGTGTGTGTGTGTGTGTGTGTGTGTGTGTGTGTGTGTGTGTGTGTGTGTGTGTGTGTGTGTGTGTGTGTGTGTGTGTGTGTGTGTGTGTGTGTGTGTGTTTTGGGCGTTCTCTCTTATCCACGGTTTTCATTATCCATGGGAAGGACTGGAACCAATCCCCAGTGGATACTGGGGTCCTACTGTAGTTCTCAATAAGCAAAGACAATGCTTTATTTTTATACTAAATAGAGGGAAAGCACATTTTGTTTGTTTGATTTTGATTTCTGAACAATTTTTCATAAAATTGAGAAGAGGTTAAATAACTGAAAACTAAAATGATCAAGAAACTGAAGCAACACTCCTATCAAAAGCTTGTAATATTTGGCTTAGAGAAAAGGGGCAGTTAAGAAGGGATATAAAGTATATAAAACAAGGCATGTGATTTTAAAAAAATGGAGTGGGAGATCCTATTTACTTGTTTCACAATATTAGAAGCTGAGATCATGTTGTCTTCTTGGTTGTTACGTGTTACAGCTATATCCTATATTATGATTGCATTACTTTTTAAACCTGTAATATTTATAATTGCATTAATCTATTTTTATGGTTTTATACAGCAATACAGTTATTCAAGCTGAGATCATTTAATGAAGCTGTCTGAAGGAGTGGACTTGATCCACGAAAGGTCTTTGTGGTGCCACATCTTTTTGTCTTTTGCTTTGCTTTGTTTCTTTGGATTTTGCCTGGAAATCCTGCACAGTCTAACAGGGCAGGATTGATTGCAGATTGATGCAGGATAAATCTTTGGATATGCCACATTCACAAAACATGATAAACACATATACAGAAATCAGCTCGAATCAAGAGATTAAACCAGAACAAAGGCCAGATCTCAACATGAAAACGAACATGACAAGAATGGTACAGGATAAATCCTTAGATGTGCCAAGTCCACAGAATATGATAAGTGCATCTGTCTTACTTAATATGGGTGCCAAAAAGAGGAAAATTTGGGACTTTTTCAGTAGCAGAGTGGCTATCAAGATCACTATCAAAATACTACAACAACCCATGAAGATAAAGGATTTGACAAGGGGAGGACAACCTGTGAAGATTAGGGGCTTGGCAGGAAAAGGGAAATTTGAAAAAAAAAAAAAGAATTTCTGGCTTAGTGGATCTATTACATCTATTACAATGTTTTCTGTATTCTGATTGTCTAAGACCTCTAGTTAATTGGTATGATATGGGAAACAGAAAATAGAAATGTGAAGATAAACCTGATATATAAGTAAAGGTTAATCTGTTAGCTTTTTAAAAGAATAGAGGCAGTTAGGCATAGACAAGAACCTCTATGCATAAAGTGAAACATATAGACCAGGAGGTAGCTCTCTTGCCCATAAAGTATTAACTTGAATTAGAGATTATTGCTGAAATTAGGAATTCTTTGGAAGAAAGGGTAAACATACTCTGGGTGATATATAGATTATATATAATTAGCCAAATCTATCCTAAATTGCTTAGTATTCAAGAGCTAAACAGCGAGTTTGAACAGATTGCTGAGATTAGATAGGCTATATTCTTTATATTAAAATAGATGCAAGTAAAGATAGATAGAATAGGGATGAGATAATAAGGAAACTAAGTATGAAAGTATGCTCATTTAAGATGGCAGGGAAATATGAATTATATTGGGCTCAAATGTTGGGAAAAACTGTGACTGAAGCGGTAACACGACAGGAGACAAGCAATATATATGTTTTATGTAATTTAGTGTAATAAATAAATAAATGAATGAATGAATGAATGAATAAATAAATAAATAAATAAATAATGCTGAACAAGGTAATTTGCCATTAAGATTATACTCTGAAATCCAGTATTTGTTGAGTTATTTACTATAGAACAAAGGCAGGTGTGAGCCTGTATGAATTACATTGTTATACACTAGAAAAACACAAATTTACAGACTAAGACCTTTCTTTTTCTTTGCATACCACCACAGGGACTCGCGCATGGAAATCTGCATCAACATCAATAAAAGATTCTAAGAAAAAAAGAAAAGAAAACCATGTTAATTATGATAGTGAAGAAATTTAATCTATAAGATCTCTTATAGAGAGAAAATTAAAAGAAAATCCTCTATTCCTTTGCTTGAATTTTAAAGGATATCTCACAAGAATGTAGCCTTCATTTGAGAGTTGCAATGAATACACCCACAGTAGAGATGGGCACAAATTGTGGTTCAGCCATTCAGTTGCACAGCTGTTCTTCAGGCATCCCGCATTCCCTTGCCCCTTTTCCACTACCAGGCATCCACTCAGATGCAGTGCCCGGAGGAAGCAGGGCTAGGAAGCCAAGCTACCTCCTCTGAATGGGTACCTGCTGGAGGAAGCGGAGCAAGAGAAGTCGCGTTGCCTGTGGAGCAGCTGCGGAGCCAAACTGCCAAGCCACCAAATGTATTCCACAACACAGAATAAGACTTTGAATCTGCCATCCATTGGTTTTACTCATGAAAACATTATAATATACAGTACAGATTAGAGCTATCAATAAGCAAACTTTTGCTGATATGGATGAGTTTAAGAACTCATTCTCATATAATCCCCAGCGCAGGCCGCTCTGCACTGGCTTCCAGTTTGGTTTCGCATCGACTTCAAGGTTTTAACTATGACCTACAAAGTCCTAAACAGTTTAGGACCTCGCTACTTGTCAGAGTGCCTTCTCCCATTGAAAACCACCCATAATACCCGATCCTCCCAGGCTAGCCGTTTGAGGCAACTCACACCACAAGAAGCCCAAAAGGAAAAAACAAGAAATAGGACCTTTTCCGCCGTTGCCCCTCGCCTGTGGAATAACCTTCCAGGCCCCCTCTTTGGCTCCCTTTAAAAAACTATTAAAAACCTGGCTATTGAGGCAGGCATTCCCTCAAATATAGTGCAATTTCAGTGTTCACCCATTAAATCCTGATTTTTAACTGATTAGCCTGCCAATAATAATGCATACAAGTTTCCTATGTTCATAACAGTTTGCCAATTCTCCCCTAATCCTGGTAATATGATTCAAGAAGATCAAAATCACAATGAACCATAGGTTGACTACTATAAATTATCCATTGCTGGTCCAGCTCCACTATTCAAATCCAGCATTTCCATCTAGTAGTATACTTTGATGCAATGTTAATTCTCTGTTCCTATATTTGCTGTATTCAGAAATGGACAATTGCACTAATTATTATATAAGGCTAGATCAGGATGTGCAAGAACCGAACTCCATCAAATGATAGTAACATGAGTGGAAGGAAAGAGAGGAGATAATTTCCCCCAGTTTCTCCTTTCCATGATTCCCTGAAAATCTGAACTTGACAGCTGGAGAATCCCACCTTTTCCTCCATAGCATGTGAGATTTTGCTAGCAAAAGAGGAACTGGTGAAAATAAGTTCCTTCAGGCAGACAGGTGCACTGGATCTAAATGCCCCCCCCCCCCCGTTTCTAAAAGGGAAACTTTGGATGAAACCCTGTCCGCCATCAGCTGTCAACAGATTGTTGTACACTGGTCTTGAAAAAAAAATGGCATTCTAAAGTTTTATGAGTTAAAAAGTTTCAATCGAAACAAATGTGCCTTACCACTATTCTTCAGACTTTCTTGTACAAGTAAAAGAACATCTGGTTGAGACATCTGAAAAGAACAGCAAAACAATAACTATAAAATCTTAATAGGCTATAAACTTTATAATTTAAAGAAATATACTTTAATAACAAAACATCATGGAATTTAATTTGTAGACTTATTTTAATTAACATTTCAGAGAAGATACTTGTTCAAAGGTACTTTTAAAATATAGGCTTTGGTTTAAAATATTTTTCTTCCAATTATTACCCAACACTTCTATTACAACAATACTGTTTAATTTCCCCCCCTAAAAATCACATTAAAATGAGAAATCCTGTTCAATTTAATTGAAACCTACCATTACTTAATAATTTACTTTTGCTACATAAACAACTAACATTTTAAATCTTATTTAGTTTTATAAATTTTCTCAATGTGCAACTTTTTCAAAGCTGTTGTGCATCTTCGAATCAGCTAAATTCAGAATTGTGGAGGTCAAACTCCTAGGACTTCACTTTATTCAATAATTTCTAAGAAAAAAACCCAATCAGTCATACTTACATTAGTTGGAAACTGAATATCTAGGTTTACATCAGAGTTTTTGAAACCAAATCTGCTACAGGAAGAGCCATATAGCCTTAGAGAACAATCTAGGATAAAGGAAAATTGAGAAAATGGTGGAACAGAAACAAGAAAATGCATTTGTCCTCCATACTAACCAAAAAAGGTCCAAGAGACACAAGAGACTTTGATGTTCAAATGCCTCAACAGTTAGCCTCTGTTCCATCACCATAATATCCATTATTCATTTATTTTTGGATTTATTTTATATACCACCAAGTATAAGTCCAGGAGGAGTTCATACGGGCTATGAACACGGCTAAGTGGTCCTTGAAGCCTGCTTATACTCAGGTATTATGTTGGCTTCACCTTTAATGGCTCATCTACTTTTAAAATTTCATGACCACAATTTGCACTCAGTAACTGGAGGTACTGTGAAAATGTAGTGAACTATAACTTGTAGTCTATTAGTATAAAATTGTATAACCTACAGTGGATATAAAAAGATTACACACCCCTGTTAGAAAGTCAAGTGTCTGTTGATATAAATAAATGAGACAAAAATAAATCATCTCAAAACTTTTTCCACATTTAATGAGACCTATAAGTTGAACCACAAACTGAAATCTTTTAGGTGGAGGAAGGAAAAATAAAAAACTGAAATAATATGGTGGCATTTATTTATTTATTTATTTATTTATTTATTTATTTATTTATTTATTTATTTAACTTATATGCCGCCCACTACCCAAAGGTCTCTGGGCGGCTTACAATCCAAAGAATAAAACAATTTAGAATAGTTAAGAGTAAAATATCAATAAATCATAAATAAAAACCTTACACTAAAATCATTATTCTAAAATTGTCATCAGTGGACCCACAATCTATATTATATCAATTAAAAACCTTCTGAAACAGGAAGGTTTTTACCTGGCGCCGGAATGTAATCAGTGTTGGCGCCAGGCGGATCTCGATCGGGAGGGCATTCCATAGCTTGGGAGCAGCTGCCGAGAAGGCCCTGTGTCTACAGGCCATCCCTCTCACCTCCTTGAGGGATGGCTCTTTCAAGAGGGCCCCCTGGCTAGATCTTAATTGCCGGGTAGGTTCGTATGGAAGGAGGCGATCCTTCAGGTATCTAGGTCCTAAGTCGTTTAGGGCTTTGTATGTCAGAACAAGCACTTTGAATTCAGCTCGGGCAGCAACTGGTAACCAATGAAGGTTACACAGAATCGGTGTGATGTGATCCCTGGCGGCCCCACCACTTACCAGCCGTGCTGCACGATTCTGAACCAGTTGCAATCGCCGGACCGTCTTCAAAGGCAGCCCCACGTAAAGCGCATTGCAGTAATCAATACGGGATGTTACCAGTGCATGCGTAACTGTCATGAGGCTGTGCTCGTCTAGGTAGGGGCGAAGCTGGTATATTTTCCGCAGCTGAAGGAAGGCACCCCTGGCCACCGAATCCACCTGGGCTTCCAGAGTTAGACCGGGGTCCAGAAGCACCCCCAAGCTGCGTACCCTTAAACTAGTATTTTGTTGAAGCACCTTTTGATTTTATTACAGCACTCAGCCTCTTGGGGTAAGAGTCTATCAGTATGGCACATCTTGACGTGGCAATATCTGCCCATTCTTCTTAGCAATAACGCCCCAAATCGGATTCAGGTCTGGGATCCAGCTGGGCCATTCCAAAATTTATTTATGTATTTTATTTTGAATATTTTTACTCCACCTTTATTAGTGGAAAAGGACCCAAGGTGGCTTACAGTAATGAGGGACAATATACAGCCCAGAACATTTAAGATATATTCAAATTAAGAATAGGGAATTAGAAGAGACATCTTAAAAGGTAACATTAAAGCTACAAAGAGCACACAAAAAGAAAAAAATCCATTATGAGTGGTGGAAAGTAACATGGAAAACACCAGTATTCTTATGAAATCCGTCAATGCAATCATGCAGGGTAATCCATATAAAAGTCACATTGTAGGTAAGTCCTTCATTCAGGGAAAGCTTGCCTGAAAAGGAAGGTCTTTGGCTGCTTCTGGAAAGACAGCAGAGACGCTGAAGAAAAACAGCCCTGACGCATGATGCTGCCACCACCATGCTGGGTATGGTGTTCTGTTGGTGATGTGCAGTGCTGCTCTTGCACCAAACATAACTTTTGGAATTATGGCCGAAATGTTCAACCTTGGTTTCATCTGACCATAACACTTTTTCCCACATGCTTTTGAGAGACTTCAGGTGTGTTTTTGCAAAATTTATCGAAGCTTGGATGTTTTTCTTTCTAAAAAAAAAGGCTTCTGTCTTGCCACTCTACCCCATAGCCTATATGAAGAATATGAAAATATGGAAGATTGTTGTCACATGTACCACACAGCCAGTACTTGCCAGATATTCCTGCAGCTCCTTTAATGTTGCTGTAGGACTCTTGGCAGCCTCCCTGACCAATTTTCTTGTAGTCTTTTCATCAATTTTGCAGGGACTCCAGTTCTTGGTAATGTCACTGTTGTGCCATATTTTCTCCAACTGATGACGACTTCTTCACTGTGTTTCATGGTATATCTAATGCCTTGGAAATTCTTCTGTACCCTTTTAACAATGAGATCCCTCTGATGCTTTGGAAGGTCTCTGCTCTAGGATGTATTATTTTAGTTTATTTTTCCTTCCTCCACCTAAAAGATGTCAATTTGTGGTTCAACTCAGTTGTAACAGTTTATAGGTCTCATTAAAGGTGGAAAAAGTTCTGAAATGATTTATCTTTGTCTCATTTATTTACATCGCACACACTTGACATTTTAACAGGGGTGTGTAAACTTTTTATATCCACTGTACTTCACAACAAAATGATTACCTGGCAATTTCTGATGCAGTACATTTTCCATGGCAGTTTGAACTCCAACCCTTTGTTCCAAATCTTCCTGACTTAAACCATGCTCCTGGACTACTTTCTCAATAGCAACCCCAATAGCTTCAATCTGCAAAGGTGTTGGTGGAGGTAGAGCATTCAGCAGTTGCTGTTCTTGTTTCTCCTTTAGAAATAAATATGCAAGAAAATGTAAATATATTTTCTTAGAGCCATTTTATAACCTACTGAAATATATGCCATCACACAAATTATGAAAAACTTCAAAACATTCATGCAAAAAGAATCCAGGAACGTTTTATCATATGTGGTGGACATGTAAAGAAGCAATTACTTATTGGTCTGTGGTAAAGAACTTTATAGAGAGAGCTCTCAAAACCAAACTAGATTTTAAACTAGAGCTCTTTTACTTAATATAGCAGACAGATGCATTTCACAGGATCAAAACTATGTAATACAACATATAACTGTAACTGCTAGGATTCTGTATGCACAGTTTTGTAAACAAGCTGAAACTCCAGCTGAGGAAGAGCTGTATTGTAAGATAAGAGACTGCATGGAAATTGATAAGCTTGCTGGCAATTTGAAAGGAGACCGCGAAGAACTGTTTACAAGAAGATGGCAGGGTGTCGCAGCTGAGCTTGATAACCATTAAGTTTGTATACACCCAAGGATATATAGCACTAGTTTTGTACTCAATAGTGTTTGGTCTTTGTTTTTCAAACTGTATCCAATGTACCTATTGTCCCTTATCTTCCCCTTCCCCTCCCTTCTTTTTTTTCTCTTCTCTTTCCTTTCCCCTTTACCCTATATTTTAAAGAAACCAATAAAACCTTTTAAAAAAAAAAGAAAAACATCAAAACATTCATACAACCCCTTTCTGGTATAGAGTAGGGAAAAGTATGAAAAACATCAAAACATTCATATAACCCCTTTCTGATATAGAGTAGGGAAAAATAACCTCATGCCTCTTCAAAGATACGACAAGACGTATGCCCTCTTCCTAGCAAAAATATCACAGATAATAAAGTATATTAAGCAACAAAAAACCTTTTTTTTTTGCACAAGAGAAAGTTTATTTAGAAAAA
Source organism: Phrynocephalus forsythii (assembly GCA_029282475.1). Taxonomy (NCBI): domain Eukaryota; kingdom Metazoa; phylum Chordata; class Lepidosauria; order Squamata; family Agamidae; genus Phrynocephalus; species Phrynocephalus forsythii. The sequence continues at coordinate 47,431,642 of JAPFRF010000004.1, forward strand.
CATTTTATTTTCTACTACCACCAAAATTATGCCACTGATATACGTAACAATTTATGGTGTTCATAACAAAAAGACAGGCCTCTACTGAAAGGTACCAATGTATAATTCAAGACAGAGTAAACAAATAGTGACCAAGAACAATGGCCATCAACTATGGAGGCCAAATGTTTATGAGTAGTAGTTCTTACAAGGTGATAAAAATCATTGAGGGATAGGTCAAGCCTTTAAAACAACAAATATGAAGGTCCTGCTTTGACTTCTTGTCCCCTTCTAGATCCAGCATGAACTACTGTCCTTATTTCAAAACTCCCCACAATTTGGCTGCTGCTTTTCTGTGCTGTTTTCACCTTATAAATCCTTGCTTGCAGTCTGCAAAAAGGTTATTTTCCATCTAAGGAATCAATTCAGTTTTGGAAGGAGACAGGTTGTTTAAGATAAAACATGTGATTGTAATGAATGCAATGTTATATAATGTTATAAAGTATATTGTTATATAATCCCGAGGGGGGTGTATAATTAAGCACAATGTGTTGTGGGGGATTTATGTGTTGTTTAAAGTTTTAAACTATAAAAAATAAATAAATCCTTGCTTGCAGTCTTCACAGCTTGTTGTGCTACTCTTTGCCATTTGAAGGTCTCATTAAAGATGGGGACAAATTGAAAAACAAATATTTTCAGACAAATTCAGCCAATTTGTCAAAACCTGCCATAGCATATTCATCCTAAATTGAGTCCCCCCCCATGAATCTGAATTAACAATTTTTTATTAATGTTTGTTTAATTAATTCGGGCTATAAAAGGGCCCACAAGGCACCTAGAGATAACTAGCTTGGAGGGAAGCCCTCCTTCTCTACAACTCCTTTAAGTTTGGGGAATAGTAGGTTTCCGCAACCCAGTTGCTTAAGGGCATTTTCCTAGGGGACCCCACTTTGTGGGTCTGTAACTCAGATGCCTGAATCCCAAGTGTTTCCAAACATGGAGGGATTGTAGGGGAGAATCTGACAGAGTCTCTCTGCAAGGTTGGTGTCTCTAAATGCGTAGGGGGCACTCTCTTGGGGGGGCACTTTGGGGGTGCATAGCTCAAACATCTGAAGCCCAATCCTCACCAACCTTTCAGGGCTTGTATAGAAGTGTCAGAGGAAGCATCCCTGAAAATCTGGGGCTTCTAGATGCCAGGATTTTTTAAAATAGTATTTTAGATGGGAGATGAATTGATTCATCACTAGAAATCCATTGATTCATCAGCCCGAACAAATCACAAATCATGACAAATCATTTTTGATTTGTCCCCATTTCTACTGACCTTGAATCCAACCCTCTCCTTCCCTCTAACATCTTTCCTTACAGGCATTTGGTATGTTGAGTTGATGACTCCTTGACTCCTGAGACTAGACTGAATTTTACAATATATATATATGCTCACTGTCACCTTCCATTTCTTTTGTGGGGCATGGCATGATTTAAATAAAAAGAACAATGAGTGCTTTGGGCAACAGGTTTCAAGGCAGTGTTAAAAATGTATAGTGGAAGGTAAATGCAAAAGAGGCTGTCTACTAAATTTCAGTTCTGAAGCAGCAGCAAAGAATAACCTTTCTTGGAACAAGAGAAAGGTGGGTGAGAAACATAAGCCTCCAATGTTAAGCTGTGAAGGCTGTTAATCATCTATGATGCTGCAGCATATGATACTGAGTTATCACTAGACAGAACACATAAATTTCCAAGAATGTTATTTAGTAACTCACCTTTATGTTTTTCTTGTGTCTTTTTTCCTTTATATGCTTATGAGCAAATGCCACTGACTCAATCAAAGCATCACACAATTTGCAAGTATACTTTGCTGCTGGATAGCTTCGTGGTCGCTAAGGAAATGATAATGCATTAAGAGTTATTGTTTCAGAGTTGTTTTGGGGGGCTGGGGGGGAAAGTCACTTGAACTCAAAGCCAAATCATGCAGTTAGCAACTTATCTTGTATCATTAAAAGGCACCGAGGACAAGGGCAGGTCAACACTACCAAAACCAACAAATAAACACAAATCCCATAAAGGGGTCATTTAGTAGCATAATTCAAGCTGAACAGAATCCAATTTCCAATTGATTTCATTGGCCTGCTCTTTGCTGGGTGGATATCATAAGCATATTGAAATATGTCTCTGCCATGTATTAAATTATGCAGCTATTTTGATATCAGAAGATGTTCACAATCAAAGGATGCACATTTAAAATAATGTCATTTGGTCCTGAACTGCAATGATGCTGACATATTTTTGGATTTGACCTATATCTGAGCATTTCAGTAATCCCCTTTCCATTGCAATCTGTGTTGATAAAGAGGAGTGAAGTAAACACAGTGACCAAGGCCCTTCACATTCCTGTTTCCCCTGAAAACGTATGCTGTGTTCCTGACCTAGATCTACAGTATTAGACTAGAAAAGTTTCAAGGGGTACAACTGCTGGACAGCTCAGTGGTTTGGGCATCTGGCGGTGGAGCCAGAGGTTGGGAGTTTAATTCCCTACTGTGCCTCCTTGACAACAGCTGGATTCCATGATCCACAGAGTCTCTTCCAGCTATGCAGTTCTAAGATGATGATGATGATAACTCATTAAAATTAATCACTACATGGAAGAATGTGAGTAATCAGACTTTTTGCATTGAGACTCACTCGGTGGACTCACACTGTTTCAAGTGCCTACTAACCACCAAAGGCATGTATGTAAGCATTCCTGTATATTTTAGGTCTACTAAGCAGAGTATTGTGATCTACGAGTGTTTTTTCAGACACGTCGGACTACAGCCCCCAGTGCACCCAGACGACATGGCCACAGGGTGATGTGTCATAGTGCAGCACATCTGGAAGTCATTAGGCTGGCAGTGACTGATCCACAGCATTTATGTACATGCTTTACATCAGAATACCTCATACTACTCTAATAAATCAGTGCTTCCTTCCCAAAAGAAAAAGGAATCAAGGCACATTAACTAAGAAATGAGAGTGAGGCATTATCCTGCTCAGTGAAAGGTCTGCAAACTTGTCAAAGGCAATATTTTAAGCCTCCTCATCCATTCAGGGAGTAATTCCTCCCCAACATGATATACAGCCTGATGACTCGCCATGCCTCGGGCACAACAGGAGCCAAAGAATGTTGACTATTAGCATCAAAAGCAAGTCCAAAACCAAACGGCAAAAGTGAACTGACATCCTGTTGTATCCCTAACACAAGAGCTGACTGACTCAACCCTGAACAAGAACATTGTTGGGAAGGTGGCGATACTGCAGTGTTTTGCTACATCTAACTTGCATACGGTATACTAACAGTGAACCAAGTGGTCAATTGTCAATCATTTTAATATCAAATGAAAATCATTTCAAAATACAGCGCAGATTTTTGCATACATGGGTGATTCTCTTCAGATTTGTAAATGTAGTAATTTTTAAAAAGAGGGAGATCAACAGCACAAAGCAACAGGACTGATCATGCTTACTGGAAACTGCAGAAAAAAAATCCAGGCATTACAATAAACATAAAATAAAATAATGATCAACATAAAATATAACATAACAAGAAAAAAAAAGATAAGATGGCACCACAAAAGCGGAGAAACTAAAGGAATTAAATTTGGGTAGAGAAGGGAAACTATCAGCAGTGGCCAGTCTCAGAAGCCTCCTGAAATCATAAGGTCTTTAACTGTCTATGAAAGGTTATTTTGCCGGGGGGGGGGGAGCTAGATGAAGCTCTGCAGCGAGTTGGTTCCGTAATATTGAGGGCACCACTGAGAAAACTGTATTTATTTATTTATTTATTTTTATATTTATATACCGCGCCAGTTTCCCAAGAGGGAACTCTGGGCAGTTCACATAAAACCACAAGAGATCCACAAGATAATAAAAGTAAATGAGAAGACAATAATAATAAAATAAAGGGGAAAATACCCAACAACAATAAAAAAATTGGCAAGAGGCATAGGACAGCTAATGATAAGTCCAAATCACAAAACAAAACAAAAAAGTGATACAGAGCCTAGCGACTGCTATCTATCTATCTATCTATCTATCTATCTATCTATCTATCTATCTATCTATCTATCTATCTATCTATCTATCTATCTGGCTTGTATACTGCACCATCTGGCAACAAAGGCCACTCTGGGTGGTTTATAGAATTAAACAAACAAATACATCCATTAAACAATAACATATTTAAAATTTACACTACAATGTAATAAACAAAATAACACTGTCAATCAAGATCAATAAAAGCAGAGATAGACCAGAATATACAAGAAGGTAAATGCTATGGCCTAGTTGGACAGGCAGATGATAATGGGGGGATGCACTCTAACAGTTACTGTGGCCCCAAACATGGACTGCTTTGTATGTCATACAGAACCTTGAAGCTGATCCGGAAGGCAACAGGTAGCAAGTGGAGATGTTTGAGGGCAGGGGCAATGCAATCGGATTTGCCAAGGCCCATCAACAATCTGGCAGGAGCATTTTCAACCAGTTGTAATATCCGGATCAGCTTGAAGGGCAGTCCCACCTAGGCGGCATTGCAGTAGTCAATATGGGAGAGAACCAATGCATGAACAGCAGCCTTGAGAGAGCCCATGTCTAGATATGGGCAGAGCTGGGTTATTCTTGATTACTGCAATGACGCCACTACAATGGGGCTGCCTTTGAAACGGCCAAGTCCATTGCAACTGGTTCAGTTCTGTAGCAGACCTCTGGTGAGTGGTGGGGCCAACCAGAGATCACATCTGTGGATGAACCTCGTAAGGAACATTGGTTACCAGTTGGGTTCAGTTTGAGCCCAATTCAAAGTGCTTGTCTTGACATATAAAGCCCAGACAGGGACCCAGATACCTGAAGGATCCACTCCTTCCATATTAACCTACCTGGCAATTAAGATCTCAGCCAGGGGCCCTCTTGAAAGAGCCATCCCTCAAGGAGGTGAGTGGGATGGCTTGTAGACATAGGGCCCTTTTGGCAGCTGAGAATGTTATGGAATGCCCTCCCAAAGTGAAACCCCACTGCAAGCCCCATCCATTGATGACATTAAGCGCCAGGTAAAAACCTTCCTGTTCCAAGTTTTTAATTGATACAACATAGACTGGGGTCCTTTGATGGCAATTTTAGTGATGATTTTAGTATAAGGTTTTGCTGTTGTTTTAATTATTTATTGATATTTTATGTCTTAACTGTTTTAATTCCTTGTTGCCATGGCCACAGAGACCTTTGGGTAGTGGCAATCTGTGCATATACCCCCTCAAAAATAAAATAAATAAATAAATAAATAAATAAATAAATTATTCTAAGATGGCAAAAAAGCTGCTTTGGACACCACTACAATCTGGGTTTCCCAAGAAAGGGACAAGTCCAGAAGCACACCCAGGTTCTGTAGCAGACCTCTGATTGAAACAATAGTGCCTTCCAACCTCGTGGTGCAACCGCCCAATCTGTGGATGGACCTCCCCAGGAACAAAATCTCTAACATGTCTGGGTTCAGTTTGAGCCTATTAGCTCTGGTCCATTGCAATACCAAGTCCAGACAGCCTTCCAGGGACTGGAGAGGATCCACTGCTAAGATGGAAAAGGAGAGGTAGAGTTGTGTTTCATCAGCATACAATAAACTCCAGCACTCCGAATGACCTCCCCCAGAGGCTTCATGTAGATGCTAAATAGCAGTGTAGACAATGGCGACCCCCCAACAACTGAGGGCTCACACAATGTCGCTGTCTCACTATCCTGAATAAATTAATTACAACACTATTACCACAAGGAAAGATTATTTGCCACCACATTTCTACTTCTTTTTTTCTATCAGAAAGGATCTTCAACTTCAGCCTGCTACTGTTTAACACTTCAAGTTGGGAAAAGTGACACAGAATAGGAGATGAGAAATGCAGGCATACAATAGTTATATATATTGAAACATTCAATTAAAAATGAAGGTGAGAAACTAAACATAAGATTTCAAATATAATTTTCCTCATTATACTCTCTTTGTTGATCACTTCACCTAGTTAAACTATAAAAGAGCCTCCCATTTTAACCGAGTATATCTGATACAAGCTGGCTGGAGATCTCAGTGAATTAGGTCCATGGCTATGGAGCTAGAGATTGGGAATTCAATTTCCTACTATACATCCCAGAAAAGCAGGCCTGTGTGGCTTCAACTGCCAAGAAAAGAAAGGAATGGTAAATCTTTAAGCCAAATGACAGAGGACAAATATTTGAAACATTCTCCTCTCTGCAACATTGTACAAGTTATGCTCTCCTCTTTGTAACAATTTTAAAATATGTAAAAGTGATACGCTGCAGTTCTATTATGCTTTCCCAAACCTTTCATTTTTGTTGCTCTTTTCCTTCAGGAAAATATTTGTAACAAGTCTTATCCGGATTCAATTCACATATTCACAAATGAAAACAATCAACGTGGCACAAATAGCTACCTTCCTCAGCCTGTAAATGTAGTCTCGCTTAAGCCGTTCCTCAGCTTGTTGCAGTCCTAGTAATTCCTTTTCTGTCAGTAAAGATTCATCTATAACTGGTCCATCCAGTTCATCATCTTCATCATTTTCTTCTTTTCTCATCCTTCTTGATCTCCTTGGTTTCCTGTGTTTCTTCATTTCTTTTTAACAATTACCAGAAAAGATTTGCGTTAAACACTTTTACAAATGCTATGAGCTCGATGTATTACTGAGAAGCCCCAAGTGATGGGAGTACTGAATCCTCAAAAGCAGTTTCAAGATAAGATGCAAAAACTCCAGAGTCATAAACACATATAGGAAAGGTAGGGCACAGAAAAGCACTTACTCAATGCCTCCAATGGGACTTATTCTCTAGCAAATTAACATGATATGTATGTATATGCTTCTCACTTCTTGAAAACACTTGTCAAGAATATTTGAAAAAATGTTAGTAAGGTTATGAAGTTGTAAGAATGCAGCTACATTAAGATAAATACTAATACTATTATTTTTAGTTGCCCCAAAGGCGAATCAGTCTTTAACCCTTATATTTGTATCTCCGAACTGAAGATAGTATTGTGCTAGATATGTCCATATCATGCACCTGACGGGTTTTTGGATGCAGTGAGACAGGCATTTGCCTCGGGGTTTGGCCCAGGTTCGGAACAGCCTGGGTTCTTTCTTTTTCTGATGACCGCATGACATATGTGCCATTGTGAACCAGTCCACCCTGACTGATACCTACCTGTACCATTCTGGGTTGCTAACTATGGACTAATGTATTGTTGTTGTTTGTTATAAGCAGAATTGCTCCATTTGTGCCTGGTTCAGTGTGTGTTATTTAAAATATTTATATGCCATCTTTTCCCTAAAGGCTCCAAGATAGCTTATACTATTAAAAGAAACAATTATTATTTGTTTGAAAGTTATTACTGTACTTTGGGGTTCCTGCATGGCAGGCAGTTGGACTGGATGGCCCTTGAGGTTTCTTCCAACTCTAAAATTTCTGCTTTGTTCCCTGGGACTGAATCAAAATGGCTGGCTGTCCTTAAGAAACCCCTTAATGAAGTTGATAAATGGAAAGCTTCCTTTCCACTCACTTTTTGAGGGAAGGAGAAAGGTTTGCTTTTCTGTCTAATTATTATTTTCATATCAGCAATGTTTTAAAGTTTTTTAAGTCCCTCTCAAAGCATTGCTGATGTGCTATCAGTTAGAAACAATTAAAAAGAAATGGAAATCTTTATTTCCTCTAGAGTCATATTTTGTTAGTGGCACCCTTTCAAAGCACCACTGATATGTTAGGAATATATACAAAGAAATATAAAATTCCTCTCCCTTATTGTTCAAGGTGAACAGAAAAGGAAGCTTTCAATTTCTCAAGGCTACTAAGCAGCTCCATAAAAAGGCCAGCTTCTTAATGATCTTGAGAAACCTTTCTCTTTAAAGAGAAAGAAGATATTCATTGCACTTAACAAGGTCACAGGTATGGTCCATCCTTGCATGTGGATTCAAGGAGGGCCCCAAATGACACAACATGCACTATAAATTGACACTGTTGAGCATTATCAAAAACAGTCCAGGGTGAGATTTCCCCTAAAGTCATATTCTGTTGCAGAATTTACATAAAATTAGAACAGCAAGGTAGAAATTTGAGAGCACTGTCATCTGACGAGCTGTAAACAGCAACCTTGACTTTCAGACATTGGGTGTTTAAAAATTCTTTGGGTTTTCTTCTAAAGAAAACAAAAAACACTGGTACAAAAGTTATTGTAAACCGCCCAGAGTTCTGGTTAGAAGACGGGTGGTATATAAATAAATAAATAAATCTCAATACATTCATTCCTTTTTGCTTCCGGAGTACTTTTTTTGTCCCAGGCAATGTAATGTATTGGGACAATAATGGTTCAAGGGAGTGTAGCAGGAGGAATGGCATTAGGTAATGCAAAATGTGCATATTTAACCTTAGCCCTACTGTTAACCATAAATATTCTGGAACATCCATTTAAGTCATTCAATACCCTAGAACAGAGGTGGTGAACCTTCGGCACTCCAGATGTTATGGACCACAACTTCCACAGTCCTTTGTTATTGACAATACAGGCTTGGAATTCTGGGAGATGTGGTCCAAAACATCTGGAGTGCCAAAGGTTCACCCTCAATGCCCTAGAACTCACTCAATGTAGGTTTTTCTCTCCTGGTGTGTAAGGGCTAATTATCTCATATCACTTGCTGACAAACTCATGAGCCTAAGAAGCAGAAATGACATACAGTAACACACACACACACACACACACACACACACACACACACACACAGTATCCACAGTTTCACTTATTTTAGTCGAGGTGTCATGTGGTTTTAACAGTGTTTAGGGAGTTTATAGGTTTGTCTGTGATTATTTATTGTATTTTATTGGCTTTGTAGCCACACACACACACACACACACCCTGTAGATAAGCGGGATATAAATATAATAAATAAATAAATAAATAATAAATAAATAAATTATTTACAGTCTGAAAATACTAAAAATATTAAAGGAAAAAAAAACTAGAAATATGTATTTTCACAGTATATTTACCAAAGCAAGAGTTGCACTTGTTGAAGAATACATAACACAGTCTTTGACATCCTCTACTTGCTAGTTCAGGTAATGCACATGAAAAAAAATTCTTCTGGGTTCCCCCTCCCCATTTACCATGCTAGCATATATAGAAGTGATGGCGAACCTTTTAAAGACCGAGTGCCCAAACAGTGATTCAAAACGCACTAATTTTTTTCACAAAGTGCCAATACAGCAATTTAACCTGAATCCAGGTGGCTGTGAAGGGACGATGTCAAGTGCCCACAGAAAGAGTTCCGAGTGGCACCAGTGCCATAGGTTCGCCAACACTGATATATAGTGTTTGCTCTTTATTCACACTTTTCAGAAACCATGGGACCCATCCCCCATGGATATGAGGGACCTACATTGGTTGTTAGTAGTCTGTCCCCGTGAGGTATGACTGGAAGATTCTGTGAGTCAAAGCCATATCAGACAGACAGATTTAACACAAAGTAAAACTTTCAACCTAAATCCTACTGTGAATTCTCAATACATTGAAATTTTAATTAAATTAAAATTTTCCAAGAATTCACTGAATGCAAGCTGTTCTGTTTTGATGTAAATGTAAATAAAGGACGGGTTAACCTAGGAGATGTGTAACAGAACTTTGCACCTAGAATTCTAATACAGGCAATTGGTTTTTCCCATAATAGTATGCATAGATAGTGGCCTACAAGGCTGCTATCACTCCAGAATAGTGCATCTTAATTTGATGTATTCTTTCAGCACTGGGTGAGAAATGTCATAGAGATGTGGAGGAAGAGAGAAACAGCAGCACTGTTTTCATTCAAGGATATTGTTCTAACTGCTGCAAGAGAAGCTCTATTTTAACTGGATCACCTAAAAACAGAAGACAGAATTGAGGTAGAATCAATCAACTCAACCATTGTTTGTTAGTTTTAAGTTCTCTGCCATAGAGTAACAGCAATACTGCTTGAAGTAGGCTAACATAATAGTATACTTTTCCATTTACACATTATACTTTTTCTGGATTAAAAGATCCTTCAAAATAAGCCTTACATTTGTGGATATCCCAAAAGTCATGAAAGCATTTCAATTTGACAGAAAATTATTTAACAGTGCATATATTACCAGAGTTTCCTTTTCTATCTGACACATCTTCACTGATAAAGTCTTTCTGGAGCTGTCTTCTTGTGTTTCTGTTTCCTGGGCTCTCACACTCATGAGAAGTATCCTTCCGTGGTCTGACAAGTACAGGAATGCGGACTGTAGATTTGTATTCTCTCCAGTTGTCAGAATTAGCATGATGGTTATCAGATACCCACTTCTTTATTTGGTCTTTCGAGGTATTGTTCACCCTCATCCCTTGATTGTAAACCATGTTTTTAGGTGAAACTGGACTACTCAAAGCCTTTCTGGGACTTGTGCCATAGTGACCCACAGCACCCTTTCTTTTCTCAGGTCCATTTCCATAGTCATCCATTACTTGGTGGTCCTGGCGTAATGTGTACCTCTGGTAACCTTCCTCACTTAAAGTTCCTTGCTCTTTATTTTGTCTGGCAAAGCAATGTTTCGCAGCATCTCCCATCATAACAGCTGTTCAATCCTTCCTGTGGGATGAGGGAAAGAGAGAAGTTTTCTCAATAGGGTTGGAAAGCCACCATGGAGAAATCAGTGCTAGTTTTGAACATATGACACTTGAGTTTAATCTGCCATTCAGGACACTTGCTGTGATGCTTCAGACAAGTCAACACCTCTATCTATTCCCAGTTCTTATTAGGGAAGAAAAACATTTTTCTCCAGCAAAACAATATACATATAAGAAATCTATTATTATACCATCAGGTTTGTGACTTAAAAGAACACTTGGCCAATATTCTGACCATATAAGATAGTAACATTGGAGCACATGCTCCAGAAAGGTTACTATGGTACCTTCAAGGCCCAGTGTGAAAGGCATGTATGTCTGTATATAATCAGCATCCCACACGCATTATCATTGCAACAACATATGCAACACCCAACAACACTCTTCACTCCAAAGATTAATAAATAAAGAACTGGAGAGGCAAGCTTGTACTTAAAATTACAGGCCCTACCTCTTGAACTGACTCCTCTAATGACAGAGACTTGGTTGGAGAAGTGGAAAGGGCAGCATCACTATTATATTTCAGTAAGTCAGGCTATCTACTTGATTGCATAAGAGTACTTTGCCATCACCCAGTCTTTAAAAATTGCATAAATGACACTACATACCACCAAACATGACATTTGGACCCACATTTTGAAGTGCATGCTGTGGAAAACTGAGAGAGAAGAGAAAGTAGGCGGCAACCAGACAAAAATATGAATCTGCTGTCCAGTCAAGTCTTTAATGGATTGGACATACTTCATCTGAACAGAAATAGTGGTTTACCAAATAATTCAATGTGTGTATATGGTATACAATTACATATCTACGGATAAAAAAATAATCTTAATCAGTATGGTGTTCTGTTGATGTTTTGAACTACAATTATCACCAGGCCCAAGCAATGTAGCCAATGTTAAGCTAAGATGGTAATTAAAGTCCAAAATATTTGAGGGTATCAGGTTGGTAAAACTGATCTAACAAGAGAGATAGAGAAGACTAAGCTGAAGTAATACTAGTGTATTATATAATAACTTGATAACTTGATAAAAAGCAAGATTTTATTTCATTTTAATTTGATGGAGAAGTAACTGTTTTGAACACTACTTAATCTCTCTGGAAAAGAACTAATTAACACTGGTCAAGCACACATTAAGTTTTCATGCAAGCCCCTTCATGTTAGGCACTTTTTGCTAGCTTTTGCAGCACAAGTATTAATACAAAGATGCTTGGCACCCAAAGGTTGCAGTCCTAAACAAGGGAATAATGTTCCACTGATCTTATAAATATGGATAACACTGCACTGTTAAATCATTAACTATCTTGAGTTAATACCATCTGCCAGTCCAGCAAAGAGGTGATCCACAGGGATTAAGAAGCAGGGGCAAAAGCAGAGGGAATTCTGCAACTACCTCAAACAGTGGTGGCAAACCTTTGGCACTCCAGACGTTTTGGACCACAACTCCAACAGTCCTTTGTCACTGGCAAATCTAGGTTCAGAATTCTGGGAGTTGTGGTCCAAAACATATGGAGTACAAAAGGTTCGCCACCACTGACCCCAAACATTCCTCAGAATAAATATTAGTATGGTGAACTGCCTCTTTTCCCAATGACTGTGAAAAGATGAAATTTCCCCACCCTCCAACCCTGCAATTTAGGATAACAAGCCTATTATGATATACAGTATGTTTCTATGGATTAGTGTTCACTTCATGAGAGGTGAGAAATAGATTTCAACCCACAGAAGCTTGTGCCACAACACATGTTTATCTTTTAACTACTACAAGACTCTCCATTGTTCAGGCTATTGTGGCAACAGTCACAATGAATAAAATATTTTTTTTTTAAAAAAAACCATACTCCTGGCCCATCGTCACTACAGTTTCAAGCAAGATGAATTAACAGAAATTAGGATAGCTTGGTCGACTAAGACTGGCAATGCCATCCTTCACTTTGACCCCATTCCAAACCAGCAATGTACTTCATTATATACGCCTCCATTTCATTATACAGTACTGTATATTCATAAAGCATACAGCCGCTGAATTTACGAGAATTCAAGTGGGCACCCCAAGAGGGCTTTAGTGCTGCCCAGGGGTACCTGAGCAATGACATCCTTTCCTGTTTCTCCGGCAGAGAAAGAGGGCGAGAAAGACCTCGGTTGAAGCCGAGCTACACCCCCCCCCGCCTGTGCGGTCCGGCTAAAAAAAGGGATGCGTCCCCACGGCTGTCGGCCCTCCTCCGGGAAAGGCAGAAACGAAGAAGCACCTCGAGCATCGAAGCCCGGCCATATAACGCCTGGATGCTGTAAACATTGAGCAGGATGGGGACGGGACGGGACAGAAGATCGGATGAAGTCCCCCCCAAACACAAACACACCCGTGGCCGCGGAAAGGCCGAAGACTCTGCCCCCTCCGGGTGGAGGGGAGGGGTGTGTGTGTGTGTGTGTGTGTGTGTGTGTGTGTGTGTGTGTGTGTGTGTGTGTGTGTGTGTGTGTGTGTGTGTGTGTGCGTGCGTGTGTGTGTGTGTGTCGGTGTGTGTGGGGGCTTCCTTTCTCCCTTCAGAGGCGACTCCTCGTCCCTCCGCCCCGCATTCAGAAGGGCCAGGCCCTGCCCCCGCCGGGGTTCTCTGGAGGCCTCCGGGGCGAGGCGGCAGCCGGGGGTCCGTCTCTAACCCCCGTCCTCCCTCCCCATCCCCCACCCCCACCCCCGCGAGGCGGAGGCGGAAGAGGAAGCGGGCGACGAGGGCTGAAACTTACTCGGCCACCGAAGGAACCTCCCGTCGCCCTCGCTGTTGTCGCCTCCGTCCGCCCTCGACCGGTTACTGCCCTCGCTCCATTGTCCCAAGGCGGAGGCCAGCCGGCAGCCCCCGCCGCGCAAAACCACCCGAGCCCGTCGCCGTCGTCGTCGCCTCCTCCTCCGCCTCCTCCTCCTCTTCCCCCCCCCCCGCGTTCTCTCTTCTCCCCGCCTCTTCCACAGCCCCAGCGCCCGTCGCACCGCCTTTGCTCCTTCCGGCCCATTGTGTTTACCTCACGGGCTCCGGGCGCCATGACACCAGAGGCACAGGAGTTGCGCGCGCACCCTTTCCGCTCACAACCCACCCACTTGTTTCCGTGAGCCGCCATGACCCCAGAGGCAAAGGAGCTGCGCGCGCACCCTTTCCGCTGGCACCCCACCCCACACACTTGTTCCCGTGAAACGTCATGACACCAGAGGCAAAGGGGCTGCGCGCGCATCCTTTTCGCTCACAACCCCCCCCCACCACACTTGTTTCCCTCAGCCGCCATGACACCAGAGGGCTTTCGTTCCCGTGTGGACCCCAGTTATAAAGCGGAAGCGTCTTATCCGTGGCACAAAGTCGCCATAATACTCTCGTTTTTTCTTTGGAAGGTCCCCCCCCCATTGTACACTATTTTTTGTCCTTTGCTTTATCTGAAGTTTCAGAGAGGGTAGCCCTGTTAGTCTTTTCAAGAATTTCAGGCAAAAATCAAAGAAAAACAAAACAAAAGACACAAACATGTGGCTCCTTAAAGACTAACTTTCATTCCCCTTCCTCCCTCCCCTCCCCTATCACCCCCCCCCCAACTTTATGTACTACAGCCAATGAATATCTGGACTACAGCTAATGAATATCTGGTATGAAATGCATATCCCATCCCATATTATATTTCACACCTCATTCTGCTGCTATATGTCTGAAGAAGTGGACCTGTAGTCCACGGAAACATTACATTAAAATATGAGCTAGTCTTTAAGGTGCCGCATGTTTGTGTCTTTTCTTTTCTTTTGTTTTTCTTTGATATTTGCCTAAAATGCTTTATCTGAGGGTGGCCTCTGTCCCTATCCTGTGAAATAAATCGAGCAGAGAGAGATTGAAAAGAGAGACAGAGCGAGTTTCCTGGCTAAACTGAGATTTGCACTCCAGAGTTTCTTGGCTAAGCTGAGATTTGAATTCCCATCCTCTAGGCCCTGCTCAGTATTTTCCCATGACAGAATATATCTTTAGCATAAAAACTACCCAAGGTAGAAGGCTGTTGGCTCTATCAGATCAACAACATGAAGCTGATGTGACACGTTACAGGTGCTGCTGAACTTGTGTCTATTGGCCACCACTGCCTTCCATAGATATGATAGAGTAATTAAGAATCTGTGGTTCTCATTTGGATAATTTTTCAATACTACACCCATGCCACGTACCTCTGAGCTAATATAATAATGTGGCCAAGATGAATTAATGTAGTTTTTCAGGAACTGAAAAGGCTATGAGTTTGAATTGTGTAAACACATTACTTATGCAAAACAGAGAGAGGACCAACAAAAACCTTTGTCTAGGAAAATGCTACAGTAAATGTGATTTCACCCATTTCCCCCCTTTTCTTTGTCTCTGTGTTTGCCTGATGGCCATCTTGTCCTTTGATAGATCTATTACTTCCTCCATATACAGTATTAAGGTGGCCATAACACAGCCATTGGTCAAGTTCAGGTTATTGTAGCATAAGACATAAATGCACGTTTTAAGGACCCCAACCCCCCTGGTAGGTATTATCAGGCAGAATAAATAATTATTGCTGGGTTTTTACAGATAGTCAGGAAGCTTTTTAACATTTAGAAACAGCTCATTTCATTGCGTGTTGCCATTAACGAAAATGAAATGTAACGAACCTAATTTTTGTGGTTCTGTTTGGTTCATTCCAATTTCATCACAATTTTCGTTATTCATTTCGTTACATAACAAAACGAATAACGTGATGAATCCCCCCCCCTTTTGTCGTGCCCATCTCTAATCCTGAGGCAGTAAAATAGGGAGGGAGCCAATCTGTCTTCTCTGGGAGAACCTACTAAAAAGCCGCTCTATTGTGACCTTACCAAATGAGCTTGGAAAGGTGGCAGAACCAAAAGAAGAAAGAGCCTCCCCAGAAGATCTTGAAGGCCTAATAATAAGTTCATAGAGGGCAATATGAGCCTTCAAATAGCCTGGCAAGCTGTATAGGACTTTATAACGAATAACCAGCATTGTGAATTGATCTAGAAACAGACTGACAACAAGTGAAGCTATTGTAATAAGGAAGACACATGCTATATAACCAGTGCCAGTCAGCAGTCTGGGTGTAGCATTCTGCAACAGCTGATGTTTCCAAATGCTTCAAAGCCCCATGTAGAACATGTTGCAGTAATCCAGATGATAATGTAACAGCATGTGTCATCATAGCTAGAACAGATGTCTCCAGGACCAGGCAGAGATGGTACACCAGCTTTAAATGTACAAAGGCATTCTGGGCCCCCAATGAGACTTGTGCATCCAAGGTGAAAATTGAGTCCAGGAGCACACCCAAGCTGAAAACCTGATTTTGTCAGGAGGAGTATAACCCTATCCAGTATAGACGGAATCCCTATCCACTGATTTGCTTTGTGGCTTATTTGTAGTACATTCCTGATTTCTATGTATGAATATGAAAATATGTCAGTGCAAAAAGCTGACCAGAGAAAGGCCTCGTTTGAAATGTGGTGTTAGAGGAGAAGTTCACAGACTACCAAGCAGCACCAGAAAGACAAATACTGTATTTGGGACAAATCAATAAGCTTAACTAGCTAAACTACAGCTGTCATACTTTGGAATACAGTGGACCCTTGTATAACAAACAGCTTGTATAACATAAAATTTGTACAACACAAAAAATCCGGAGATAGGGGAAATTTGCTTAACATAATTGCCTATGGGGAGAATCCATACAACATAAAATGGGATTACTCTGTTTTCAATGCATCCCTATGGGAAATTTGTATAAAGGAAAATTTGCCTAACATAATTTCATTTGGAACGAATTAATTCCTTTATACAAGGTACCACTGTATATACAGTATTTATTTATTTGTATGAGAAGATAAGTCTTACTATAAAAGAAAATAATGCTAGGAGACATTGAAGACACGAAGGGAAGATGAAGAGCTGACATGAGATTGATCAACTTTTAAGAGCTGGGTCAGGCTGTTATTGATTGAACCTTTGGGGGTCATTAATTCATAGGGTGGCCCCAAGTTGCAAATGATGTAATAGCACATAACAACAAGGATAATCAGCTGACTGAGGTATTTGCTACCCACCACACTTGTTTCATAGTAAGCCGTGTTTTGAATTTTTTTTCACAATTTGTAAATATGAACCTATCTCTTTGTTTTAAGCCAATGCTCACTCTCCCAATAAACTACAAGACCAGTCCATAAATTGCTTAAAATATTCTATAGGTACTGGCATATAGCACATATAGGAATTTCTGAACTCATGTCTATATAAAACCTGGTACAGAACCCTAAGCACATCCAATCTTGCCTGATTTCAGAAGCTAAGCAGGGTCGGCCCTCGTTAGTACTTGGATGGGAGACCACCAGGGAATACCAGGTGCTATAGGCGCCTGGAGTAGGAACTGGCAAACCACTCCAGTATTCCTGCTAAGTAAACTCCATGGACATGGGATCATGAAGAGTTGGTCATGACTATAATGACACAACACACACACACACGCACGCACGCACGCACGCACGCACGCACGCACGCACGCACGCACACACACACACACACACACACACACACACACACACACACACACACACACAGAGAATATTTATGTTTGAAAACTAGCCATTAATTTTCACTAGATGGCAGCAGATTCAAAATAATAAATTACAAGACTATAATTCTACAGATAATTTATGTGGAAATATTCATACTGTTTTGTGAAATTGCCCTTATAAGCATACAGTACTTGTAAACTGCTGCTGCCCACATGTTCTCACTAGGTGTATGACACACACACACACACACACGCACACACGCACACACACACATTTCAGGCCACTATGTATTAAACCTGTATGTGGAATTCATACTTTCCTATCCAAATTTATTATTATTCCATATAGTGTATTAGGTTAGGTCCTTGCTTACTCATTAGTATGCGGTGATATGCTGATTCCATTTGGTTGTCTGGAAGATAACCTTCAGTATGAACTAATGGCAGCTGATTTTGTGGTGCTATTATTCTGACAACACACACAGAGGCTAAGAAAGAGATACTCCGGTTTCTATGTGGCTCATACAAATAAGAATGCATTTTAAAATGTAGGGTCAGAGTTCTGACCTCTTAGACTAGTTCAGACATTAATCAAAAAGGTGGAAAGTCTTATGAACTGGACCACAATCAATGGAGAAGGCAGTTTAATGCTTTCAAGTTCTTCACACTGTTTTCCTACCACTCTTTGCAGCAAATAGCACTTATGAGGACAAACAGTAGTACTAGGCGTGCTGGAGGTTTTGTTTTGTTTTGTTTTGCTGGAGAAAATAGGTCCTCTTGCAGTTCCATAGTGAATTCATTTGCTTCTATAAAATAATTAACAGTCATAAATTTTAACTACAAACTTCACTTTGAAATGTGTGCTTACAGGTAAACTGTCCTTTGATTGCAGTGAGTACACAATAGTAAAAAATTACAACTGCATCATTACAGCAGTGATCTTGTGCTAACACAGTAAAGCAGCAGTCTGTAAGGCAATTCTAAAAATGGGGGCAATTCAAATAAAAATGTGTAAATTTTAAACTGGTCTTCAGATCAGCACCAAATTTGAGACAGTTGTAGCAGACAGTCTGCTCCTGCTCGGCCCCATGTTTGGGAATGTTTGGACAATGAATTTTGGGATTATGATTTTTAAAGTGAAAGTTGTTTTAACCCCCCCCTTCAGAAATAGGTGTCACTAAACCTTGAAGTTACAATTTCACACGGGGTCCAAGAATGGATGGGAAATAGCAAGTTAAAAAACAAACCCAAACCCAAACTTACATGCAGCCTACAGGCCACATGTTCCCAGATATGGCAGAGAAAGAAAAATTGTAAAATTCCTTTATAAGGTTAATCTTAAAGGATGTATTTAGAGGAATCTTTAGACAAGCTTTCTAAATTTTATACCTTTCATTTATCAAGCCCTTTTCACACACCCCTCAAAAGAGAGGGAAAGGAAAGGGGGAAAGGGGGAGCAATGTGTAACGTAATGAGGTTTTTATTTTGCTTTTGTTTTTATAACGTTAACACAACCATATTTACATTTGGGTTAGGGAACAGGCAGTGGATAGCAGTTTTTAGAAATAACCTCTCACGCTGAGCACATAGGGAGGTGTCTCACAAGATGCATGCTACACAAAGAGGCTGTGATTCTTGACCATGGCAAATTTTGACACAGTGGCAACGATATGTAACAGAGTTTTCAAGGTACATGTTCATTTTCCAAAAGCAACCTTTCCCTTTTCATATAACAGCCAGCAAACCTATGAGAAGTTGCAGCTGTTATGGAAAACCTTAGGCAATAATTCCATCCACCCATCTGACTTAAGCGCATATGTGTAAACTTCATGAAATAGTTTATTAATGCTTTATTTTGCCAGGCAATTTATAGCCTCCAGGTTTTGTTGCTGTTTTTCCTTTGTTTTTTAAGCATTTGCTAGGCTATCTAATTTCTTTTTAAAATGGCATGCTAAGTATGAGGTATTAAAATACTACATAGGGAGTCTGAGTTAATTTTTCGTCAAGAATATACAGTTTGGGAGGGGGCAAATTACTTAAATGCTCGTTATATCTAACATTTATAGAAGTCTGGGATTTACAGGTGCTGGTGTAATGGTTCTGAATGACAGTGTAGGGAGGCTAAGACTCTGGTCTATTGTTAACCTCTACAGTAGAAGTAGAATAATTATTAAGGCTAAATATATGGTTAATTACCATCATGCCAGTAGTAGACATCTTGGGCCTTGATCCTACTAAAGTTAGCCTTGAAACCTCTTCAAGCCTCACTGAATGGAATGGAATAATGAATTTTGGGTGGCATAGCTGCAGGGAAATTAGCCCAGCACAGATGCTTTCAGTATGATAAGCACTGCAGAACAATCCTATTTATGCCTAGATTGGAAAATGCCC
The DNA here is from genome assembly GCA_029282475.1 of Phrynocephalus forsythii. Lineage (NCBI taxonomy): Eukaryota > Metazoa > Chordata > Lepidosauria > Squamata > Agamidae > Phrynocephalus > Phrynocephalus forsythii. Next base: position 47,451,264 of record JAPFRF010000004.1, read on the forward strand.
CTATTTAAATTGATAGAACTTACTTCCAAAAAAAGATTGCAGTGGATCCCCATGGTGTTGTAGTGGGTAGAGTGATGGACTAGAGTTTAGGCGTTCTGGGCTTGAATCCCTTCCCAGTTGTGGAATCTCACTAGGGGCATGGAATTTTTAAAACCACACCTTAAATAGCTCACTTACTTTGAAAGCCTTTTTTCTCAGACTGACGAAGCTGTTTGGATGATCAGCGATACATTTCATACACCATCAAGCCGGCTTGGGGACCGGCTTTGGACTCCGGAACCCTTGGACCACTTCCTCGGTTGGGCCTGGTCGTTAGCTATGAGCCGCTTGGCTGTACCATCTGATTGTTGAACTATTTATGATCCAAGGGTGCAGGTTGGACTGGAGTGGCCCTCCCCTGGGATCACTTGAGCCATGAGGCTGTCGACCCTGGCGGTGGACTTCCTCCGAGCCCTCTTGCTGCGCCCTTGAGTTTGCCACCTATGACCTTTGCTGCCTTGTGTTATTGTTGCCCCCCTTTCCTTCTCCCCCCCTTTTCCTCCCCACTTATTCCATCTCTCTGTGGGCTACCCTTGATCTTTTATATTTAATTTTATTATTTATAGTGTCTATTGTACTGTTTTTGCTTTGCTACCAGGTTATTTGGTTATTGTTTTCGATTTTCAGTTGTTTTATTTTGCATTGTATTGAACTTTTGGTGGCCTCCTTGGTACTTTCTTTTTTTTTTCCCCTTTACTTTTGGTATTGTTAGGTTTGGGCCCTTGGCCGTTTGAGATCTTATGGAGCCCACCGGGTGCCCCATTAGGGTTGTGTCGGGCCGTGGGAGATACGCTGTGGGCCAGTGGGTCAATCGGATTAGGAGAACTCGGGACAGACATCTATTGCCTGTCCCCCGTTCTGATCCGTCGGCTCACCGCCAAATGGCTGGGACCCAAACCGCCTGTTCCCCTGACCTGTCCTGCCTGCTTATTAATGCCAGGTCGGTACATAATAAGATCCCCCTTATCCACGATCTCATCGTGGACGAGCGTGCCGACCTGGCTTTCATCACGGAGACCTGGGTGGGCGAGGGGGGTGGGGCTTCCCTCACCCTCCTTTGCCCCCAGGGCTACCGTTTGCAGCAGCTGGGCAGGTCAAAGGGGAGGGGTGGCGGTGTGGCTATGGTCTTCAGAGACTCCTTTCATGTCAGTAGATCCGCGATTTTGGTGAGTCCGGGTTTGGAATGTCTCCACCTTATGGTGGGTCATAGGGACAGGTTTGGGGCAGTGCTTGTGTACCGTGCTCCCCGCGACCCTGCACTATCCCTTCCGGAGCTCTCCGAGTTCATCTCGGCGGCGCTTTTGAGGTCCCCCCGCCTATTGGTGTTGGGGGATTTCAATGTGCATGCCGAGATTGGGCTGTCTGGAGCAGCTCTGGAATTCATGGAGTCCATGGCCTCCATGAACCTTCCCCAATTAGTCATCGGACCCACTCATATTGGTGGACACACCCTGGACCTGGTTTTTGCCTCCACATCGCGGGGTTTTGATCTGGGGGTCGGGAGGTTGTTGGCCCGGCCCGTGTCATGGTCAGATCATTATCTATTGACTTTCTCTCTTGCGGTAGCCACCCCGCCCCGCGGGGAGCCGGGCCCGTCCATGGACCCTGTGCGATTTTCGGAGGCCCTAGGGGATGTACCAGACGGTTTGGATGACGATCCGGCCGACTCCCTAGCCCAACGGTGGTTTGAGGAGGTGGCTGGGGCTGTCGACCGGATCGCCCCCAAGCGCCTGATCCGATGCCGAGCCCGTTCGTCCCCTTGGTTTACTGAGGAGCTACGGGCGATGAAGCAAGAGCGGAGAAGGCTAGAGAGCAGATGGCGGAACGCTCGGACGGCTCAAAATTGGGCTGCGGTAAAGGCGTTGAACGGTCGCTACTCTCGTGCGATAAGGGCGGCTAGGAGATCTTTTGCCGCCCTGAGAATTGGTGAGGCCTCGAATCGCCAAGCGGAACTTTTCCGTGTGGTCCGAGACCTCACCAATCCCGCTCCGCCGGGGCCTCCTCCTAGTGATTTCACTAGTGAGTCATTCGCAGCCTATTTTAAATCTAAGATAGAGGCCATCCGTTCCGAGCTGGATGCCGGTTGCCCTGATACGGCCCCTGTCACGGCCAGTGTCGGGCCGCCTCGGTCGCCTCGGTTTGTTGAGTTTGGGCCTGTAACACCGGTGGATGCCTCCAGGGCACTGGGACATTGCAGGCCTGCGGCCTCTCCGTTCGACCCTTGCCTTTCCTGGTTGATTAAGAGCGCAGGGGGGAGCATGCCGAAATGGGCTTCACTGATTGCCTCAACCTCCTTCAGGGACGGGATCTTGCCCAGTCTTCTGAAGGAGACGGTGGTGAAGCCCATTATTAAAAGACCTGGCTTGGCAGTGGACGATTTGTCCAACTATCGTCCCATAGCCAATGTTCCCTTTTTGGGCAAGGTGATCGAGCGAGTCGCCGCCCTGCGTCTCCAGTCGTTCCTGGAGGAGAACCATGTCCTGGATCCTTTCCAGTCCGGGTTCAGGCCGCGTCATGGAACCGAAACGGCCCTGGTCGCGCTGCATGATGATCTGTTGAGGAGGGCTGACAGGGGTTGCTCTACCCTGCTGGTCCTTCTCGACCTGTCGGCGGCTTTCGATACCGTCGACCACGGTATCCTGCTGGAGCGGCTCTCTGAGGTGGGGATTGGAGGCCAGGCCTTGGCCTGGCTCCGGTCCTTCCTTGGGGGCCGCACCCAGCGAGTGAGCTTGGGGGGTGAGTTGTCGGCTCCCTGGACACTCTCTTGTGGGGTGCCTCAGGGGTCGTCACTCTCCCCAATGCTCTTTAACATCTACATGAAGCCGCTGGCCGAGATCATCCGGAGTTATGGAGTCTGCTGCCATCAGTATGCTGATGACACGCAGCTCTATCTCTCCTTTTCCACCGATGCAGTGGAGGCCGTCGGGACCCTTGATCGTTGCCTGGCTGCGGTACTGGACTGGACCAGGTCCCACAGGCTCAGGCTCAACCCAGGTAAGACCGAGGTTATGTTCTTTGGGGGCTCGTCGGAGGGGTACTGTGGCCCTCTTCCCAGTCTGGATGGGTCCGCCCTCCAGCTGGCGCAAAGAGTGAGGAATCTGGGCATCGTCCTGGACCCGGATCTGACCCTGGAACCTCAGGTGTCGGCCGTGGTCAGGTCGGCCTTTTACCATCTTAGGCTTATCGCCCAGATTCGCCCGTACCTCGATGAGGGCTCCTTGAGGACTGTGGTACAGGCATTGGTCATGTCGAGGCTGGATTACTGCAACGCCCTCTACATGGGGCTCCCCTTGAACCTTGTTCGGCGATTGCAGCGGGTCCAGAATACGGCGGCCAGGCTGGTGGTTGGTGCGCATCGCTATGACCGTGCCACCCCCATCCTGGCTCGCCTACACTGGTTACCCGTTGCCTCCCGAATAAGGTTCAAGGTGTTGGTTTTGGTTTACAAAACCCCCCATGGCTTGGCCCCGGCATATTTGGCGGAGCGTCTCTCCCGACAATTAGATCTGGCCCGACCCACCCGAGCTTCGGCGGCCTTATCACTGCGGACGGTCACACCGAGGGACGCCCATAAGGCGGGTACTCGGGGGCAGGCTTTCTCGGTAGTGGCCCCGTCCATCTGGAATAAACTCCCTAGTGATTTACGGCTGGCTCCATCGCTGGAAGCTTTTAAGAGGAATCTTAAAACTATCCTCTTCCGAGAAGCTTACGGCAATGTCTAAGGTCCCATTTGTTTTTTTTTTTTTATATTATTATCCCGCCAAATTACTTTTGGTCATTGCTGTTTTGCTATTGTTGTTCGCAATTGTTTTTGCTGTTTTAATTTTGATACTGTAAACCGCCCAGAGTCCCCATTGTGGGAATGGGGCGGTATACAAGTGTAAATAATAAATAAATAAATAAATAAATAAATAAATAAATAAATAAATAAATAAATAAATAAATAATCTCTCAAGAAAAAGAAGTCCGGTTGCCAAGACTCAACTTCCAGGTAAACACACCTGGATGACTGAACATCTTCACATTCTTCCATGAATAATTTTAGTTGCTGGTCCACTCTTTGTTTTTTAATCCGTTGAATATTTTTGCTGCTCTGTTGTATCAATGCATAGCTGAAGATGATTTTTTTTTCATTTGTCAAATATTTACTTTATGTTAGGCACCCAGAGCTCTGCTGAGAAAGGATGGCATAAACATGTTTTCTAAAATAAATGAAATACATCAGTGAAGGACCTCTGGATAGAATCTGATGCAGCAAGACAACACCTGCACAGTGTAAAGCAGTCTGGCCTCCCTTGGTTACTGTTTGGTAGTGGGTGGGGATTACAGCATGCATTACCACATATGTCACTGCTGGCTAGCTATTCTTCACAGAGGTCTCCAGAAAAGATTCATGTGGATGCCAAATTACTGTAGAAGGTTTTCCACAGGAGCATTTCCAAAAATAATCTCATGGAAGAAAATGTTTCATTGGGACTGTCTGCAGTGTTCCATTCCTCTGCAAAGGGAGGAGGCCATCACTACTGCTGGTCACTACAGTCTTGCTAATCCTAGGTTTGGAAGATATAATCTCTAAGAGGAAACCAACCAAAGCAAATTATCAGGGGCTCATTAATCCCCATCACACCACCCTGCACACACAAGACCTGTCTGGTTGTAGAAGTGAATCAATGTTGGGCGTTGCTAGTTGGAAATACTAGGTGTGAGTTACCGCTGGTCAGTGTTCACAATATTGTCTTTGGTGGGTCAATAATTTGACTTGCTAGAAATCAGTTCCTTATGTTCCTGAGTTTACTGCCTGCCTAAGTAAGCAGCAGAAAGAGACAGTTGGTAGGCAGGAGCTGTAATCAGCACTTGAAAAAGTTACTTTGTGGATTCTAGTTTCAAGAGTTTTCCAACAAGCAATGTTGTTTCCATGTTGGCTAGGAGATTCTGGGAATTGTTGGTTCAAAAAGTAACATTTCCCAGGTTTGGCTGTCAAAATACCTGGCTGACGGTTGTTAAACACCATCAGTTGCAGTTCCCCCAGTGGGGATCTAAACGCTGCTCTTTATAGTCCTAGTCCGTCACTCCAATCTCCTGTATCAGCTACTCTCAATGGGGGACCCTGGCACATTTGAAGGGGGCTACAGACTGCAAACAATTCTTCACACATAACTTTATATGGTTTGTTACACAAGTTGCTCAATCCAGATCCAACCTATGTTTACTTCATATGTTTATGGCCATGGCCAAACAAAGGTTGAGAATGGCTGCATGCTGGGTATTTGGGACTTAAATAAATGTAGACTTAACAAATCTTACTGAAATGTAGACTTAACAAAAATCATTGAACCGGTTGACTCATTGAACAAGTCCAAGTCTGGACTTAGCAATATGGAGTCCTATTGGTGGATAAGGATTCTTAGAGAGAGGTAAACTAAACATTCAAGGAGAAAATAAAGGGTACAAAAAGAGCAAGAGCTGAGTAATTCTTTTCCCCTCCCCCACCTCTTTTTGGGCTGGATTTGTACTTCTAGACCATGTGCCCTCTGCTGTATCGTTTAGCACAAGGAAATTTCCATTTAGTTCCAAGAACTATTAAGTACATGAAATTGGATTGCAGTGAATCTATAACACCTCAGTTTGATGTTTTTCCAAAAGTTAAAGGTGCACAAATGTTCTCTCCCAAATGTAGCAATATCTTCATTAAAGTGCCATAGCTCAGAATTTTAAGACGAAGAGGCGAAGCGAAGCAGTTCTATACCAGATATTGGTGTCATGGGTCTCCAGCATGAAAATTCAGTTTCTAACAAGCTGAAGCTAATACAGGATAATGAGGGTACTATTTTCAAAGCCATTCACATAGGTCTGCAGCAGCCACTGATCTGAACCATAAAATGATGAAATAAGTGCTAACAGAATATGTTTATGCATCACTTCCTCAGGACATAGCCAGGCACTGATTTAAGTGGTGATGGCTGGCCAGGGACTGCTATTACTTGTAATTATGAATGGTAAAAACAACAACATCCCTATGTATTTTGCATTTGAGATGGCGTGTGACATTCCAGCACCTTGGAGACATTATTGTAAACTTGTATTTGCCTTACAGTATATATTCACAATTTCTCCCTATCATATTGTGGTTGAAGTGGTTTTGCAGTTTTCCACAGCATTCTAGCTGGTACCTGGGAAAAGCTGAAAACAGTTATCAGGCCCCATGCCAACTTGATAGCCTTACCACTGGCTGTGGGTGTGCAGTTTATAAATAAGGCCATCTTTAAGAGATTGAGAGAGATGTCATGTCTATGGAGCATTCTGTGACCCCAGAAGGTGTTCCTGGTGATGTGGCTAGGGTTGTTAGTTCTTCAGCATCTGGTTCCTTGAAAAATTGAGGGCCAAAACATGAGGTAATGTCCCTGAAGCAGGGCAAGCCAGAGTTAGGAAGGGTTTCAAATGTCCTCTTGGACAACAGATTATGGAAGAGAGTAGAAGAAAAACTAGGAAAGGGCCCAACAATCTTGATAAAAGGTAAAACGTAAAGGCTCCCCCACACATGGGTGCTAGTCATGTCCGAGTTTAGGGGCGGTGCTCATCTCCGTTTTCAAGCCAAAGAGTCAGTGTTGTGCAAGTCCGTGGCCATGAGGCCAGCATGGCTGAACGCATTTCTGCGCATGGAACACTCTTTACTTTCCCAGATTTTATGGCTGTACCTATTTATCTCCTTGCATTTACATGCTTTCAAACTGCTAGGCTGGCAGGAGCTGGGGTTACAGCAGGAGCTCACTCCACTTCACGGCACCTGGGATTCGAACCACCGAGCTGCTGACTTTGCAACTGGCAGTTTAACCAGGTAATATGGCAAAAGCAGCTGCCAAGGCATCAAAATATAACTGGCATTTGCAGTGGTTCCCAGCATATCTATTTAGACTGAAATCCTATGCTACATCATTTGCAACACATATGATTTATATGCCACTTTGGGGTCTGTTAAAAACCTACTGCCAGATGACAGGGAGCTAACATTTCGGCTTTGTGTTATGCCACATTGATTTACACATCATCACCTTTTCCTCTTCTTCCCAGGGCTGCTTGTCCTGAGATTTGGCCCCTGCGTGGAGACTTCAGGAAGCATTGCCTTATCCTGACACTGTAATCTGTGCCCTGAAACCTGGTAGTTCAGACTTGATTTGATTGAAGACCCACTTGTTTGTCTTCCTGGCAATTCAGGGTATTTGCAAAGCTCTTTGTCCTGCACCACATTTCAAATGAAACTATTCCCCTCCACGCCCGTAAATTTTCTTTACTGTCCAGCTTTCAAACCTCTACATGGTTATCAGAAAGACAAGAGTGTGGATGGTGGTGGTCTCCAGTGACACATCTTTACATTTGATCTACTTTTAGTTCCTTTGTTGCAGGCCTTTTGAGTCTTTACGTTTCCTTCTGATTTCTTGTCTGCAATCTCCATTTTGGATTGATGACTGAAACCAATTGTACAACATTTCTATTTCAGTTTCTCCATTTCTATAGTAATGATTTTTGTCTTGCTCTTGTGCAGTCCTGCTTTGGCACATTCTTCTTTCGTTTCCCTAACTGCCATTGCTGTTTTCTGCCATTAAGATAGTGTCACCTGCACATCTTGAACCACTGATGTTTCTTCCACCAATTTTGACCCCTCCTTCATCTGAATCCAGTCCAGCTTTCCATATGATATGTTCAGCATACAGACTGAACTGTTAAAGGGATAAAATACACCCTTGTCTGACACCTTTTCCGATAGGAAACCGTTCTGTCTCTCTGTGTTTTGTCCTAACAGTAGTTAGGACAAATATAATAGTCCATAATACAAGTTATGCATCAGAACAATCAATGGTAACTCTTTCATTTTGCCAATTGGCAAAAGACTAATGATGAGGAGGATGAGAAAAAATATCTTGAGAGTGACGAAGAGATCTTCTTAGTGTCTTCGGTCAATTGCCCAAGTTCAGATCTGTATGAGCAATCACTCCAGAACATATACAGGCGGTCAGAGCAAGAAATATTGGTTCTGCAAATAAAGACTGACACCATGCATTAAAACCTAAAATGCAGTAAAGTAGAAAATTACTGGTGGGGAGGGGAAAGAGAAAGATAGCCCATTGTAATACTTTGCCATATCCAAGCAAAGCCCACCCAACAGAGTTCTTCATCCATCCCACATTCAGTTACTTGCACACTCAATTGTAAGCATAATGAAGACTTGGTTAGCCATCTGGAAGATAGCAATCTATGGGATTCTGGGCATTTATACACGACCCCTAAGCTCTGCTGCAAATGGCTGCAAGCTCCGGAGCTTAAAAATGTTTCCCCACCAGCTCCGGAGTTTGCAGACAATTAAGTGCGACCCCGCCCACTTTAGCGCGACCCAGCACACTTTTCTTGTACCTTCTCTTTGGAGGTGAAAAATCTTTGATGCGGTGCAACGATAGTGATTGCGGGGCTCTCCTCACTTCTGTTTGCTGCTTTTTGGCTCCCGCCCCTTTAAGAGCTACTTTTACAGAGACGAGAGGCAGAACGAGGTGAGCGGCATGCTTTTCTTTCTCTTTTTCTCCCTCCCTCACGCAGCCAGCAACCAGGAAGTGCAGAGGGAGGTGGGGACAGAGGAAGAGCGACGAACCCCTAAGATATCTGGTCCGAATTTAAGTGGCCAGCGGATCTTAGGGGTCGTGTAAAAAGGCCCTCTGTTAGGAACTCGTTAATTGGAGTTCCCTGGGGAGGTTTTGGCTTTCACTGGGGCTTTGACAGCAGTCACTTTCTCCTTTGATGCTTCCTTGTTTTTCCATGCCACCTGACACCAAGTATATGTATGTGTTTTTAAAATAAATTCTAGCATTTCTAAGGCCAAAAACGTTTAAGCAAGCTTTTGTGATTTGTTGGGGTATGGCCCAGGGCTGTTCAGTGGCTTCTTGAACCACCTCACAACCAATCTGGGAAAACACAAACATTATTGCCCCGTCCTGTTTCAACACTTCTCTCTGAAGTTTGTGCACACGCTGGGGAAATACGTGTTTCCGCTTCTTGCAACATTTCCCTACTAGGCATGCCAATTTTAAAGCTATACAGTATGTCTGGAAAATCAGATAAACAAATGAAGCCATCTGTGTATCTCAGTGAATAGTTGCAGAAAGGGAAGAAGCTAATTTGCTAAATGTAGACTGAAGTTAGCCCATGATAGAATAAATAAACAGCCTTTTACCGCTTAAGGGATGTCAGCTTCTAGTGTTGTATTAAGTGTACCATCTAGATTGGCCCTAGGCCTCAGATTAATGGTTGGTTGTTCCTCTGTGGATCTTTGCAGATGCCTAACCTGTTCACTCTGTGACACCCACTTTGCACTGCTCAGACATACAGATGTGTTAAATGCATTACAATGTAATGTTCAACACTTCTTATATCTGGTGCCTTATTCGAATTTTGGTCATAAATGTGGGAAGGGCAAATTATTACAACTGTGTGTCTTGTAATATATAGTCAGTTTTAGGCCTTTTCTTTTGTTACTCTTTCTAACATAGTAGCCAAAGAGGCAACTACACCTGTGCTGAGACATTTTAACAAGGTAAAGGAAAATCTATAAAAACTTAATTTGTCCCCAATGTCTTATTAAGTGTAATTGCCACTTAATGACTGGCAATATTGCTCAATCTTGTACAGTTAATGCAGCCCCTCCTGTTGGCTGCTTCCCATGTAAAATGCTTACCTTGGGGAACTGTGGTGAAAGTGTGGTTTGGGCATTTGTTTTGCTGCATAATTTGAGAAGCAGCATCAATAACACAGGGCATGTTGATTCAGAAAGTGCATTAAAGGGGCTTGGACATGTGGCTTCCTATGAGCTAATGGCAGAAATTAGAAGGATGTACTGCTGAATGTTGGCCCCTAGGGAAATCTCATGAAATGGAAAATAAAGAAAATTAAGTTGGTTTTGGCTTGTGCGAACAAAAGAAAATCCATTCTCCTGTTCTATGTCTCTCACAAATGTGTCAGATCTGGCTAATGGGAAGGAGCATCCAAGAATTTATACAGTTTATTTTCAAAGCAGAAGGGATAAAAATGAGAACAAGTGGTGGAGGTTTATTGAATAAACCTCAACAGAGTCTCTGTGTCTGACACAGAAAAAAATATATGTAACCATTTAATTGTGTTTATTTATTTTTTCATGATATTTGTTATCATGACATCTGCTGCTTTGTACTAGAAGGTAATGCAAAGCGATTTAAAGCCAATCTAATATAAAACAGTAAATAACTGAATACTAACAAACATTCAAGGCAGGAAAACAATTACCCGCGAGGGAGTGACTGCAGAAAGCGATACAGACTCATCAAAAGATGAAAGTTTTTCTTCTGTTTCTCTAACCTGTTAGAGAAGAGAATTCCAAAGAGAAGGTGCTACTTAAGGACATAAGAACATATCCAAGCGTCCATCTAGTCCGGATTCCTGTATCTCACAGTGGCCCCACCAGATGCCTCTGGGAGCACATGCCTAGATACCTAATACCTAATACCATTCCACTGCATGTGACACTTCATCTCCATGATGGAGATAACACATATCCCCATCATGGCTTGTAACCTGTGATGCACCTTTCCTCCAGAAATCTACCCAATCCCCCTTTTGAAGGAATCTAGGCCAGATGCCATCACCACCTTCAAAGAAACATAAACAAGAAAGGAACAGCCTGGTTGGTGTTCCTCAGGCAATCAGCAGTTTTAATACTTTTGACCATGGTATCCTCCTGGATAGAGGATTGGGGGACTGGCATTCAGCTGGCTCAGGTCCTTCTTGGATGCTCATGTATGGAAAGTGCAACTTGGGGAGGAATTGTCAGCTCTTGAGACCCTTAATTGTGGGGTGCCATACAGTCATCAGTCTCCCCAATGCTTTTTAACTTCTGTGTTAAGCCCCTGGTCATCCACAGATTTGGAGCGTGCTGCCATCGATATGGTGGGTGACATGCTGCTCCATCTCTCCTTTACATCCTCTGCAGTAGATGTTGTCTGAGTACTTGAGAGCAGTTTGGGCTCATTTCTGGACCAGGGCTAACAGACTGAGGCTGAACTCAGATTGGGGTGTAAAAAAGTATTGCACAGCTGGTGCTGTCTCATTGCCATTCTGCAGCTTGAACTTGGGTTGGGGTGGATCAAGACAATTTCCCTCCTCCAGGAACATCTGGAGGTGCTCTGCCACCACCTGCTCAATTAGCTTTTCCATGAATGGAATATTGGCAACAAGCTTGCAGTTTTTAGGTAATCCATTCCCAAGCTTGCCTGTTTCAAGATGGGCTGTATAATAGTTACATGTGTGTGTGTGTGTGTGTGTGTGTGTGTGTGTGTGTGTGTGTGTGTGTGTGTGTGTGTGTGTGTGTGTGTGTGTGTGTAAAAGAGATAACCCTATCTCACTGAAGCATAAGTAATGTTGATGGGCCATTCCACAGTAAGCTCACTGGCTACATTTAATAGCCATGATGGGCAAAGGCTGAGCATGGAGGCAGTAGGTTTGCAGTGAACTAGCACCCTACCCATCTCCTCTGATGTTACAGGTGGACACTGAACGAAATGGGGAGAGGGAGATGATGCATCAGGAGAATCAACCCAATTAATCAAACTGTCCATGAAGTACTACAGTTAATGTTTTCTCATCCACCCTAAGACACAAGCAATCTATTACAGTGGTGCCTTGACTTACAAATTTAATCTGTTCCGAATGCATGATCTTAAGTCGAACTACTCTTAAGTTGGGGTACCTATATAAAAAATTGAAAAAATAAGTTAAAAAATCAAAAAAAGGGAAAAAATATTTGTACGTCGAGCAGACCATATCTAAAATTTGTAAGGCAGCAGTTAAAATGCCAACAGTTTTCCACTCTTAAGTCGAGTTGCTCTTAAGTCGAGTTGCTCTTAAGTCAGGGTACCACTGTATTTGGTTTTGCCTTTTGTATTTTTAAAACATTTCAATGGTGCACTACCAAAACTGGCCATTAGAGGGAACCAAAGAGAACTAATTTCCCTGTTGGCAAATAAAAGGAGGGGAGATAGAGAGGAGATAGAAAATATTGTACAGTGGATAACAAACAGCTTGTATAACATAAAATTTGTACAACATAAAAAATTCCAGAGATAGGGGAAATTTACTTAACATAATCGCCTATGGGGAGAATCCGTACAACATAAAAATGGTATTACTCTGTTTTCAATGCATTCCTATGGGAATTTGTATAAAGGAAATTTTGCTTAACATAATTTCATTTGGAACGAATTAATTCCTTTATACAAGGTACTACTGTACATTTTAAAAACTAGTAACTAGAGATGGGCACGCAATGATTTTTTGTTTTATTTTTCATTTTTTGTTTCATTACAGAATGAAACAAAATATGAAGTGCCCTTTTAAAAAAAGAAATGAAACTAAACAAAAATTTTCATTTTGTTGTTTTGATTTCGTATATTATTTATTTTGACAAGCACTGATCTCGGCGCTTGGCAAAATAAAGAATATAAATAAGTGCTGTCCAGTTGGGCCCATTGGCCAGATGGTTGGTGAGATTTTTTTTTAAAAGCACCATCTGGCCAGCAGACCAGCTGGTCAGCATGAGTTTTTTTTTTTAAAAAGCGACCCGCAGGCCAGCTGGTATGCGAGATTTTTTTACAAAGCGCAGATCAGCCCGTGGGCCAGCTGGTCAGCTGTAAAAAAAATAAAAAAATAAAAAACAAAGAACAAAACAAAACAAAAAAACAAAACATTTTTTTAAAAAAAATTCATTTCATTCCAAGTGAACTGAACCAAAAGAACCAAAATGAAAAGTGAAATGAAATGCCATTTTGGCATTTTATGCCCATCTGTACTAGCAACTATATTTTGGCATGAGCTGTCAGGGATCAAAGTTTTAGAAAGTAGACTGAAAATACTGTACATTACTGGTACATTTATATATCCCCCATGATCAGACAGGATAGACCGGACAGGTTCATTTACACAGAAAGGAAGCAGCTGCACATTTTGATTTTCTGGCCTACTGGCAACGACAAAGCAATGACTATCCTCCCAGCCTTTATAGCTCTAAAGGGTATGATGGACTTGCACTAGGAAGAAATATATAGCTATTGGCTGATAGCCTTTTCTTTTGCTTTTTTCAGTTAGTTACTAACTGAGGGAGCAGGACAGAGTCATGGATGCAATTACTCTTGTCATTTTATCTCTAGATAAATGGAAGGGCAAAGCTGCCAGCCATCACCTCCCTATCAGTAATACTTGCCAAAGGTAAGTCTGTTCAGGAGTTGGTGGTGGTGGTGGTTGTAGGGAAGAAATATTCTGCATTCTGCGAAATACAACCCTATTGATGGGCTAACACCAAGCTAAACTTGACATGTTTTAAGAAAAGATGTTTTCCTAAAAAGTTGCATAAGATGTGTTTGTTGTATCATATGATCCCACATATTTGTACCTTACACCCCAAAGTACTTTGTTTTGTGATTGTTAACAAGTAGCTTAACTTCAGTTTAGCTACTTGTTGTATTAGGGGACAGCATCATAACTCCACTCTGCAGCTTACAAGACCAGACAGACTTTGCTCTCAGATTTGCCATCTAAAAGGGCACAACTGAAAAGGGAAAGAGAATGGGGTGGGGTGGGGGAAGCTAAAATCAGGAACTAGACATGGGCACGACCAGAAAAAATGACGTTTCGAGTTTTCGTTTGTCGGAACGGGTCCGTTTCAGGTCGTTTCCGTTTGTCACGAAAATTTTCAAAAATTTGTCATTTCCGTTTGTCGTTTGTCGTTCCCACCATGATTTAGCATGATTTGACTTCCCAGAGCATAGGGGTGTCCTGCAATCAGGGCCAGCGCTAGGTGTTTTTGCGCCTTAGGCGGCGGGCGGGGCAGGGGGTGGGCGAGCGGGTGGGCAGTGGCCGCGGGCGGGTGAGTGGGCGGGCAGCGGCGTGGGCCACAGGTGGGTGGCGGCGCGGGTGGACGGGTGAGTGGGCAGCTAGGATATCACTTAGGATAGAAGTTCTGTTCTTGGCTTGCACCCCAAATGTGTGTGTGTGCAAGCAAATTGAAGTTGGGAAAATAGAAAACAAATGGTAGTATATAATATATTTTTAAAATAAATCCACACCTCCCACTCCCAGTTGAACCTCCCCCTTTATCCAATATCAGAAAAAATCCTCACAAACTTCCAGAGAAGAAATAAAGAATAAACTGCTATTCCCTTCAGCAGACAAAGCTGCAGGGAATCAAATAAATTATTTTCTAAATTCAATTCCCTGCCTGCCTGCCTAACTTAAATCCTAAAGCCTCCAGCCTCCCTCCTCAATCTCGATCGGATCACACCAGCACCAGCAGCCAGCCCTCCTCCCTCAACCACATCCATACACCCAACTGCGATTTCTGGAAGGTGCCTCGGCTTTTTATGCCCTCCGAGACATCCAGAAGTGTCAGTCAAAAACCTGGCGATGCCATTGGTGGAGTGGGTCAAACAATTTGCATGGTCCCATCCCATGCCCAGCCCAAATGGGCAGGTCTAAAAAAATAAAAATAAAATAAAATAAAATAAAATCTATACGACGTTTTATTGCTATAAAAAAACCCACTGCTGCTACTATTAAAATTCAGGCATTTAAAATAAATAAATTTCACATGTTTCTGTGGTGATTTGGTGTGTTTTTTGACCACGATTTCAAAAGAAAAATTGCGGTCACCATTTTGGATCCCCACCCCCACCGCATGGCGTGGCAAGACGACGAGGATGACCCTCCCCAGCCTGGTGCAAGCAGCCCAGGACAGGAGAAGAGGGGGGGAAAGGCTGGGGACCCCCCAGAAACCACCCCTCTGGTAGGTGGCAAAGCCTCAGGGAGGCATATTTTCGCCTGCTTTTTTGGCCGGGAGTCGGGGTTTTTTAAAAAAACTTTTAAAAACTTTTTCTGTGCTTCGCATTGCGCGATCGCCGCGATGCCACAAACGGAAATGAAAAACCCGCCCAAATTTTTCTTTTTTCCGTTCAAGTTTGAGTTCTGACGGCTTAATTTTCATTCCCATTTCCGTTACGTAACGGAAACGATAACCGAAAACGGAAACGACAATTTCGCCGAGTCGTGCCCATGTCTATCAGGAACATATTTTTTGAAATGTGGTTTCTCAGTCTGGTGAAGTGGCTGCTGGAGAATATTTAATCAAGGAGCAGTTCCTGTAATCAGCATAGGAGAACCAAATCTTTGGGGGGCACTGAAGTCTCAGGAGGGTTTGTACTGGGCCTGTTTTCCTTCTCCCCATCTCCTGCAGCCTGGTGGAAGGGCTGCTGGATCATAAATGAGGGCCATAAATGACATCAGTTCCTGTTGGACCCTTTCTGTTTATAAATTTTATGTTTCAGCTCTCCAGCAAGGAGGGATTTTATTTTGTGCGTCAGAAACGCACCCAGGGCGTCTGGCTTTGCGAGTGACGGGATGCCGGCTGGCAAAGGGCCCCCTCTCCTTTTCTGCTTTTTCTGGCAACAGCTGAACATGCACTGACAGCACACCTTCCATTACCAATATTTTGAAACCCCAAGCAGGAGAGTGCCTCACACGGCAGGCCTCTCGTAATGAAGACTTTGCACAGCTGCAGTAACAACCGTGTAATTATTTAATTAGTTTTTGACAGCCTCCAATTGCAGATGGAAAGGAACGCCTCGACCACATTTGGAAAGCAGCCCACAAAGGTTTTAGGCTATAGTCCTTATTGTAACGCTGCTGAGATGATGAAACAAACTTCCCCACTCAGCCACCTCCTGGATGAATCAGAAGACCTCTTAAATTTCACTTCTGCCGCCTCAAAGTTAGCACAGTACAGAGCCACACTGTGGTGCAGTCTCTTGCCCTTCCCCGCTCCTACATTAATGAAAACTTCCAGTAATGAAGCCCAGTCCAAGTTGATTGATAAATGTGGTGATTCCTTCTAAATCAATGTGGGTCTGCCTGCTGCAACCTTTCGATCGCGAGCACACTTTTGATTAGTGTTGAGGGATCAGTCCCCAGCTTTGCTTATGATAGGGCTGTGTGGTTAACAGAGCTGTAACTAGCCGATTTGACACCAGGGACAAGCAGAACCTTTCCCCATCCAATTTGCCAGGAAATGAAAGGGGCAAGCCCCCCATGAAAAAAGAGGTTAAAAAAAGTGGTTTGTGCAGCATCATTCTCTCCCCCCCCTTGCCCCAGGACAGCTGGGCTACTTATTTTGGGGGCTTTGGGGCCACGTCTGGAAGGGAGGTGTTTGCCATTTACAGTATTTTCCTAACACCCAGCATTACACCCTCATTAACATTTTGGTGTTCTTCTCAGTCACTGCTCCTATTGATGGTTCTGGTTATTTCTTTGTACTCTATTTTATGCTTCCTCTGAAATCTTTGTGTTTCTCTTAATGCAAAAGGAAGATTTCGACCAACCTCTTTCAGGAAATCAAGGCACAATCTTTTCCTCACAAGGAATAAGTGTGTCTAGGTTGAGAATTTTGATTGGCCGAACTCATCCAAATTGGGAAATTTCTTCATTTAATTTATAGGAAAAGCTTGAAATTTTAAAAAATCTGAATGCAGTAGAAAATGAAACTGTCAGACTGATCCTCTCTAGCTCTGCGGCTTGAACATGATGCCAGCAGAAGCCCGAACCATGTTGGAACATGAATGCCTTTTTTTTTTTTGCAAGAAATGCAAAACTCAGAACAGGTTTGTTGAAAGGTTAAATGAAGTTTGAAAAATGTTTTGAGTTATATTAAGGCAAATTTCAAGCAAGCCTGGACTGGTTCATGGCTTCAGATGGAACCTGCATACAATTTGTGGGTTTGGCAGACTTTGAGATGCAGTCTGGTGGCTCACTATGAGCTTCATAGTTAGGATTTATCACAAAAAAATCTTGTTAACCTTCCACTAAATCCATATATTTTAACCCTGCTTAATATTTGTGGTAAGAATGAAATTGCTTGGCGAGGCTTTCGTATTATTTCCACCAAGTTGAAACCTCACATCTGATTGTGTTACTGTTCTAGATGTTATTGAAGCCAAAGTGATAAACCCTCCCTAGTTCGAATTCTCTAGCTGTGTCATGGCAAATGCTAGGACTAGATCTGGTACCCCACAGCTAATTTTATGCCCTCTTCTACTTTGTGTTCCATGTCTGTATTTGATAAAACTACAGATCACGAATCGTAACTGACTTACTACGACTCAAATCTTGCAATGGCTGACCTGCTGCCATCACTCAATCAGTTACTGAGAGTTGTTAGTGTGCTTAATGGTTTGGCTGTTGGATGTCAGCCCAGGCATGTGTGGGTTCAAATCTTTCCTCACCCATAAACCTTCCTGGTGGGCCTTAGATAAGTCGCCATTTCTTCACCTGTGTTGCCTCATAGATATGGTTGTGAAAATCAGCCAGGAAGGAGGAAGATCGAAGGAGTGCGCTATCTGAGCAGGAGAAAACAAGAAGTAAAGAGGAGGAAGCTGAAGATACAGGAATGAAAGGAGACTGAGAGCCTTTTCACACGACCCCTAAGATCCACTGGCCACTTAAATTCAGACCAGAGATCTTGGGGATTTGTTGCTGTTCCTGTGTTCCCACCCCCTCCGCACTCCTGGCTGCTGTCTGTGTGAGGGGAGGGAGAAAAAAAGGAAGAAAAGAATGCCGGCTCACCTCTGTTCTGCTGTCTCGCTCTGCTCCCAGCAGCATTCCAGTCTCTTAAAGGGGCGGCGGGGGGGACAACAAACAGAAGCTAGGAGAGCCCGGCACTCACTACGTTACATCTGCATCAGGAACTTTTCACCCCCAGAGAACAGCTACTTGAAAAGTGTGCTGGGACGTGCTTACGTGGGCATGGTCGCACTTAATGTTTTGTAAACTTCGGAGCTGGTGGGGAAACAATTTTAAGCTCCGGATCTGGGAGCCAGCCATTTTAGAGGTCGTGTGAAAAGGCCCTATGAGGGAGCTGTAGGTGGGATAGAGAGAATAGAATTAATAGAAGCAGCATTCTGGGTAGAGGAGAGTGAGAATGTAAGAAGGAGCATGTGGAAGGAAGAGATGGCTCATGAAGGAAGGGAGTCGCGAGAGGGGGAGGGTTCGCGCGAGGACAGTCCGTTAGGAGGGGGAAAAGAGCCATTGGAGGAAGATGTTGGGGGAGACGGAGTAAGGAAGGGAGAGAAGGAGGAGGCGTTTGAGGTGAAGGTGGGCGAAGGATGGACCTGGTCAGTGGAAGTTAGACCAGTGAAATGGCCAGCAAATGTGTTGAGGGTGAGAGGTCGCGGACAACCACCATACCGAGTGAATCGGGTGGCTCAGTGGGGTTGCCATCCTTGCTGTGGTAGCCAATGCTTCGGCAGAGGGACGGCACACTAAGGGCGTTTATACATGACCCCTAAGCTCCGCTACAAATGGCTCCCAGCTCCGGAGCTTAAAAATGTTTCCCCACCAGCTCCGGAGCTAACAGAAAATTAAGTGCGACCCCGCCCACCTAAGCACGACCCAGCACACTTTTCAGGTACCTGCTCTGGGAGAGTGAAAAATTTTGATGCGGAGAGTGCCGGGCTCTCCTCGCTTCTTTTTGTTGTTATTTTTTGCCTCCCGCCCCTTTAAGAGGAACCAGGAAGTGACGGGGGTCGGAGCAACTTCCACCGGCACTCCGGAGGTAAGAGTGCATTCTTTTTTCCCTTTTTTTCTCCCTCCCCTCACACAGACAGAACAAGGAAGTGCGGAGGGGGGGAACGCAGGGAGAGCGACAAACCCTCAAGATCTCTGGTCTGAATTTAAGGGACCAGCGGATCTTAGGGGTCGTGTAAAAAGGCCTTTAGAGAGACTGTTTCACCCAATGGTAATCCTCCCTGTTTAAGCCCTGTTGTTAACCCGTTCCTAGTTGAAGACCCGTATTCTTTTGAAATAACCATAGAAGGCTCGGAGAACGAAGGACATAGAAATCAAGAGCCAGTTGTTTATGATGTTATGAATAAACCTTTATTTATAAATACACTTGACAGAGTGGTGATTTTAGCTCGGAACCCCGTGGTGATTCAGATGAACCCTCACAATGGTCCATGGCCCATGGTAAATTTGGCTATGGAAAATTTTCTGTGGTGCCCCCTCTTCCCTTGATGCCCCTAAACACGTGCTTATTGTGCTTAATGGTTAATCCACCCCTGCTCATGGGATTGAAAATGTGCAAGATCCACAGAAGGGAAACCTGTGCTATTTAGCAACTAGGGGGAGGGGTTCAGGATGTTTGGTCCCCCTGAAGTTTTAGACTCCAAAATATATTGCCAGAACTCAGAATGTTACAACTTGAAAGGAACCTCTTGTGTTACACACTCCTTCCTGGCAGGGGTAGACTGGCATTATGGTAAATATGTAAGGGTTTTATGATACTGCCTAGTTTCCATTGCCAGCAGGCTAAAATAATACAGTCCCTTGTTTCTGTTAGCGGCTGAGGGTGTAACTACACACCAAGGGAAATCTAGGTTCACTTGCTACTAAGTCTCATCAGGTAATTTGGGTCTGTTAGATTTAAGTGGCCACACTTAAACCGAACCGCTTGCACTGGTTTATTTATTTATTTATTTCCATTTCTATACTGCCCCATTAGTGTTGCTGCTTTCTGTTTACAGCCCTGCTGGTTAAAGAACTGTATTAAAAGGCAATGAGATAGGCTTTTATTGCTGCAATGCCAGCTTCTGATATGGGGCTTTACCTTGTTAAGTTATAAAGTAAAATAAAATAAACTAACAGGAGTGTTGCTAGGACGAGGAGATTAAAAAAAAACTTTGAAGGAAGGCTTTGCTGGGTGTGTTCTGTGCTCTATGTTTGTGCTTATAATGAGGTAAGGGGGAAGGTGCATTAAGTGTTTAAGCCATAGGTCTTTTTTTGTTCTTGTTGTTAGAATTTGGCTATTTTGTCCAAAAATACCTGCCCATATTGCTGAGGAGCCTTGTGGCAAAGTGGTTAAACTGTTGTATTGCAGCCAAAATGGAGTTTACGACCCGGGGTTTAATCCCAGGTCACCAGCTTGTGGTTGACTCACCTTTCTATCCTTCTGAGTTTGGTAAAATAACTACCAGTTCAGGGGAGGGGGCAATGTGTAGCCTGCATAATTAAAATTTAAACTGTCCAGCGAATGCTTTAATCACTGTGGGGTGGTATATAAGCAGAATACTTGGCTTTGCTTTTTTAAAAAAATAAGGTTCTTCCATTAGAGCAGTGGTTCCCAACCTGGGAGTTGGGACCCCTTTGGGGGGTCGAACGACCATTTCACAGGGGTTGCCATGAGCCAGTGAAGTTTTCTTCATAAACGGGTTGAGTCTGGAGGAGGGGGGAGGAAGGGGGGAAAGAGTGAGTTACAGCTTGATAGGCTGGAGGGGATGTCAGTCAATGGCACCGGAAGCTGCGATTGGCTGAGGGTGCCTGTAGAGGGAAGTTCTCTATGGCACCTGTGGCAGTGGCCTGCCAAAGGGGGCTTTTGGCCTCTTCCAAGTAGAACAAGGGGTCACCACAACATGAGGAACTGTATTAAAGGGTTGCGGCATTAGGAAGGTTGGGGACCACTGCATTAGAGCCTTTTTTGAAGGATAGAGCTATTAGTGCCATACAGTTCTGTCTTCAGTCTAACATGGGATGCAGGGCCGGCATGTCCATTAAGGCGAACTAGGCAGTTGCCTAGGGTGCCAAAATGGATAGGGGGCGCTGGCCAGCCTGCTGCCCCCCTGCCCCCCGCTGCTGTCCACTGCCATTCGTCCCCCCGCCACCCGTTGCCGTCCGCCCGCCGCCCCGTGCCCATTGCCACCCACCCCGTGCCCGTCGCTGTCTGCCCCCATGCCTGTCGCCGTCCCCCATCACACCCCGCCGCCCTGCCCCCACCCACCACTGCCGCTGACCGCCCCCGCCCGCCCCCCGCCCCTCGCCTAGGGTGCAAAAAAACCTAGCACCGGCCCTGATGAGATGGAATGTAGTTGCCAGGACTGAAGCTTGAACGGTCAGTCAAGATGGCTTCTGTTTCCCTGTTGACACCATTGTGGTACACTCCTCCAGTCTGGATGAGTACAAGCCCCTAAGTCTGAGGATTGCAAGGAATCCTACCTCCTCAAGAGTACATGAAGTGACACCTCCTTAGGTAGAGGTGAAATGAGGCTGGTATTGAATGAGGAGGCTGGACTCTCTTTGAGTCCATAGGCGTGACAGTATGGGGTTAAGGCTACCAGGAGGAGTACTTGGCTACAGGGGAGGCCTCCTCAAGACCAAGTGGTCTCTTCAAATGCAGGGCCTCTCAAATGCAGACAGACTCCATGATGGACTGTTAGCAACTAGGGCAATGGACAAGTTCTGGGCTCACGAGACAGACTGGGGATTCTGTTGGTGTACCGCCCACCCTGCTGCATTCCAAAAGTCTCCCTGCCTGAGCTGACGGAGGTGGTCTCGGACCTGGTGTTGAGGACCTCCAGACTGTTGGTACTGGGGGACCTCAACATCCATGCTGAGGCTGCCTTGCTCAGGACTTCATGGCCGCCATGACAACCATGGGGCTGTCTCAACATGTCATCAGCCCGACACATGAGAAAGGCCACACTCTAGACCTGGTTTTCTCAACGGGATTGGAGGATGGTGGTTTGGATGTGGAGGGGTTGGTCCTGACTCCATTGTCATGGTCAGACCACTTCCTGGTCAAGTTTAGGCTATTAGCTACTCCAACCCTCTGCAAGGGTGGGGGATCTATTAAGATGATCCGCCCTCGGAGACTGATGGATCCAGATGGTTTCTTGAAAGCTCTGGGGATTATCCGTCTGATATGGTCGGTGCTCCTGTCGAAGCTCAGGTCACCCTATGGAATAGGGAAATGTCCCGGGCAGTTGACACGATCGCACCTAAGCACCCTCTCCCCTTGCGCAGAGCCCAGACGGCTCCTTGGTATACATCTGAGCTGCGGGCAATGAAGCAGGAGGGGAGACAGCTGGAGCGCAAGTGGAGAAAATACCGCTGTGAGTCCAATCGAACACAGCTTAGAGCCCATTATCGGGCCTATTCTGTGGCAATACGGTTGGCGAAAAGGCAATATTTCGCAAACCGTATTGCTTCCTCAGAGTGCCGTCCAGCAGAGCTGTTTCGGGTGGTCCAGGACCTTCTTCAACTGAGAAATACG
Source organism: Phrynocephalus forsythii (assembly GCA_029282475.1). NCBI lineage: Eukaryota > Metazoa > Chordata > Lepidosauria > Squamata > Agamidae > Phrynocephalus > Phrynocephalus forsythii. Next base: position 47,473,459 of record JAPFRF010000004.1, read on the forward strand.
GAGGAGGTTCTGGACCACCCGGCAGCCCCGTTGTGACAAGTTTGCTGTTCACTTTGAGGGAAAAATCGCTCAGATTCGCAGGGAATTGGACTCCACTATTGGTGCAGAATCAAGGGATGTGTCCAGTGCGCCGTGCTTAGGTCCAGTATTATTGGATGAGTTTCAATTATTGAGACCCGAGGATGTGGACAGGGTGCTTGGATCTGTCCGTTCTACCACCACTCTGCTCGACCCTTGCCCTTCCTGGCTAATTGAAAGATCTGCCAGGGGGTTCGCACCTGGGTCCAGGAAGCTGTAAATGCCTCATTAAGAGAGGGAGTGGTCCCTGCTGCCTTAAAGGAGGCAGTAATTAGGCCACTCCTAAAAAAAAAAAAACCAACCTGGACCCAGGGCTGGTGGGTAACTACCGGCCAGTAGCGAACCTCCCTTATTTGGGCAAGGTGTTGGAGCGGGTGGTGGCGGACAGCTCCAGGCGCTGCTGGATGAAACGGATTTTCTGGATCCATTTCAATCTGGTTTCAGGCTGGGTTTTGGAACAGAGACTGCCTTGGTCGCCCTGTACGATGACCTTTGCCGGGAGAGGACAGGGGAGTGCAACCCTGTTGATACTCCTGGACCTCTCAGCGGGACACCATCGACCATGGTGTCCTTCAGGCTGGCCAGGTTGGGAGTTGGAGGCACTGTTTTGCAGTGGTTCCGCTCCTTCCTGGCTGACCGTGTCCAGAAGGTGGTGCTGGGGGACAGTTGCTCCGCCCCGTGGCGTTTACGTCATGGGGTTCCTCAGGGCTCAATACTGTCTCCCATGCTGTTTAACATCTACATGGAACCACTGGGAGAGGTCATCAGGAGGTTTGGGCTGAGGAGTCAGCAATATGCTGACGATACTCAGCTCTACCTCTCATTCTCCACCAATCCAGGTGAGGCGGTTTCTGTCCTGAACTCGTGTCTGAGCCAGATAATGGACTGGATGAGGGTTAATAAATTGAAACTCAATCCAGACAAGACGGAAGTGCTGTTAGTGGGTGCTTCGCCGGACAGGTTAGAGGGCCACTTCCCTGTCTTGGACGGGGTTGCACTCCCCCTAAGGGACAGGGTCCGCAGCTTGGGGGTGCTTCTGGACCCTGGTCTAACTCTGGAAGCCCAGGTGGATTCGGTGGCCAGGGCGCCTTCCTTCAGCTGCGGAAAATATACCAGCTCCGCCCCTACCTGAGGCGAGCAGAGCCTCATGACAGTTACGATGCGCTGGTAACATCCCGTATTGATTACTGCAATGCGCTCTCTTTGGGCTGCCTTTGAAGACGGTCCAGTATTGCAACTGGTTCAGAATCGTGCGGCGCGGCTGGTGAGTGGTGGGCCGCCAGAGGTCACATCACGCTGATTCTACATAACCTGCATTGGTTACCAGTTGCTGCCCGAGCCCAATTCAAAGTGCTTGTCTTGACATATAAAGCCCTAAACGGCTTGGGACCTAGATACCTGAAGGAGGGGAACCTACCCGGCAATTAAGATCTAGCCAGGGGGCCCTCTTGAAAGAGCCATCCCTCAAGGAGGTGAGAGGGATGGCTTGTAGACAAGTGCAGCTGCCCTCAAGTTATGGAATGCCCTCCCAAGTGAGATCCGCCTGGCGCCAACATTGAGGGCGCCAGGTAAAAGCCTTCCTGTTCCAGAAGTTTTTAATTGATACAACATAGACTGGGGTCCTTTGATGGCAATTTTAGTGATGATTTTAGTATAAGGACTGTTGTTTAATTATTTATTGATATTTTATGTCTTAACTGTTTTAATTCCTTGTTGTAAGCCGCCCAGAGACCTTTGGGTAGTGGGCGGCATATAAGCTGTAAAAATAAATAAAATAAAATAAATAAATAAAAGTTATGGTATTGAAATGGTAAAGCAACTTAAAAACATTATTTTTCTGCCCCAGCTCTAGCACAACAGCTAGCTAACTGCTAAAGCCTATGTGGATAAAAAGATCTTTCTTTGCCAGCAGAAGGAGTAGAGAAGCCTGCTTTCTCTTGGCAGGGAGTTCCATAGCCTGGGAACAGCTGCCAACGAAGCCCCCTGTCACACCTCCACCAAACATGCCCCTGAAAATGGAGGGAGTTGAAGAAAGGCTTCCCCTGAAAAACCCAGAGCCAAGGTGATATCATGTGATGGATATTAGCTCAACAGAGGTTGGGAGGCTCAGGCACAGTCTATCTGCTACTTATCAGGCAGTGATTTCAACAATCCCCAGACAACTCAAGAATACTTCACACCTCCACCACCAAGGCCATAGCTAACAACCCATACTTTATGGGTTTCAGCACCTCAGGCAATTGTCCACCTAATGGCCTATTGAGCCACCTAATGAGCCTATTCAGGCCATTGTTCTTCTTATGAGCCTATTTCAGGCCAGGGTGACATGAGGTCAAGGTGAACTATAACATGGAGGCCTTGCAACTAGCTTTCCTCAGGCTGATGAAGCTGTTTGGATGAGCAGCGAAACATTTCAATCTCTCAAGAAAAGAAGTCCGGCTGCTATGACTCAGCTTCCAGATCCTGAGATGGAATATAGCCCATCAGATAGCCTGGGCCCTAAAGCTTTATAGGCCATGTGTGTCAATCCAGCTGTGGATTTTGCACGTATAGCACAGGTCCATAGTTAATGTTTGCTAGGAAAGCACAAGGAAGCCTTATGTGATGACTAGATTGGTCTATCTCTATTCCGTTTTATTCACTCCTAAACAAAAATGCTGTTTTCCTCTTTGATAGGTTATGTCCCTTATAGCCAGAGAAATTTGTGAGTGATTGCTGTTGACCAACCTAGCGAAATAGAACCTCCAGGCTCCCAAAAAGTATGCCCATGAACAGTAAATATTGGAAACAAACACATGGAGAGAGCTGTTACCTTCATGCACTGCTTGTAGAAGTATAGCACATTGTGTGTGTGTGCGTGGGGGGTGGGGGAGACACAATGTCAACTTGATTGCTCTCGTCAAGGAGAACGGCTCTTGTGTTCTGTCTTCACAGCCACATCTGGAATGTCATGCAATATGTTGATCCTGTGTTACAATTATATGACAAGTACTGACTGAATAGTTGACTGTGGCCCAATCAGTTAACTATGATAGTGGAAACTGTGGGGGCTGACAGTTTAATTTAATGCCAGCCAATTTTTTTGGCTGCTCAAAAGCTAGTGATGACTGGGAAAATTCATAAACCCGAGGGAAAAGTTTTCAAGAACTCGCTTATTAAAGAGCAACAGCAATCACAAAAGTCATTTTGCATAATTCACACTTGGAGCAAATCCAGACTTTCTTAATGAGACCCAAGCATATTTTGCCACTGCTGTGGCAAATATTCACAGAGTGGTGCCACCCGTTGAAGCCTCCTCTGGGCTAAAGCTGCCAATGCTGAATTCTGCTTACGATTCTTTTACCTTGGTTCAACATTAGCCATTCTCATATGAAAATGGCAAAAGGAACATAAGGGTGTATTTTTTTAAATCTGTGCATCATGTACACTGCAGTGGTTTAGCAATGGGACTGTCACACTTTAATCACACATGGAACTTTAACGTTAATCTTTCTGACCCACCAGGAGACGTGCCACCTCCAGAAACGTGCAAAAATGAAAGAGGGAAAAAACACATTTTTGATTTTGTTCTCCTTGGATTTGGGGTACTGAGTCATCAGAAAGAAGCTGCTCCAGAAATGGGAAAAGGCATTTGAAACCTAAGTCAGCAGAAGGACTAGTCATGGATTCCTGAACCAAGAATCTGGAGATTTGGGTTCAAATATCAAGTTGTGAACCATTCAGGCCGCTATCTCACCTGGGGGAAGATCCGGATATTGTGAAAGTCTAGCTTTTCTTCTTTCTTGGTCACATGACTGAAGATGTGGGATCTCCGTTCCCACGTACAATGATTTTTTAAAAAACAAAAGCGCCGATCAGCCCCAGGGCCAGCAGGTGGCGCTAGAGAAAAATAGAAAAAACAAAATAGAAAAAAGCATAGACAGCCCGAAGGCCAGCTGATCAGGGCTGTGGGGGGGATTATTTTATTTTATTTTTAAAAAAGCACCAACGAGCCCCAGGATGAGCTGGTCAGGGGTGTTGGGGGAAAGCAGAAAATCAGATCATATGCGAGCTCCCACGGACTTCTAGCTCACATTTTTTACTGGAGCAAAAAAATTCCCAACTTCTCTGGTGGGTCTTGGAAAAGTCGCTAAAGGGGACATAACTGGGGTTTTTTTAAGCCTGGTGGCTGTGGGGACAAGATTTTTGGAAATGCTTTATCTTGAAATTTAATCAACATTTTTAAGGACGTGTGATAGAGCCCTCAGAGAGTGTTTGCAATAATGAGGGGGCATACAAGTGGAAATAATGAACAGACAAACCAGCAAACAAACAAATATTTCTTTATTCATAGCAAAGCATTCAAAATTTAAAATTATGTACGTACATGAAATATAGATAACCTTAACAATAGATTAAAATATAAAGATAATAAGACCGCTTTTTTTTTTACTAGAAGTGGACTATTTCAATAGTATTAGACATTTGAAAATCTTTTGTATATGTTATATATGTGTCATTAGATAGATAGATAGATAGATAGATAGAGATAGATAGATAGATAGATAGATAGATAGATAGATAGATAGATAGATTTAACATACAACAGTGTGGCAATTAAGGTAACATTGGGCAGGCATATTTCCCCCCACCTAATCTACCTCACAGGGTTATTGCGAGAAAACAGTAGGGAGGAAGAGAAATGCATATACTTCTATGAATGTATTGGAACAATGTCTTATCTACTCCCCCTATCAGTATAATTGACATATAGGATTTTTCTGTGCATGAGTCTGGAAGAGACAAAAACAAATATAATGCTTTTTATGAAGAACTGTGCATCTGAGCACATGTGCTTCACAGATATTATTTTCAAAGGAAAATTGAAAGTCCTAAGATGACCTGATTGAGTCCAGTCAAATCTTAGATTCCTGTGGAGGCATGTAGTCACTTAAAGAAAATAAGGTAATAAACCAAAATGGTTAGGGCCAAGTCTTCAACTCCAAGCTTCTCACGGAAACATTTTACCTTTTGAAGACAAAAATTGAAACCTTATGGCCTATTAAGGCTCCACGAGAGAACCAAATGTCAGCATGAATGATCAGGCGAAACTTTCTTTTAAAAGCTCTTTAAGCAAGTTGCATTCCACTCTTTGAGCTCATGGGAGAAAGGTTTGCTAAATTGCTTCCCGTTGTTCACCACAGCAAGCAGCAAGCTAATAGGGCCATGGAATGACTAAAATGAAACATCAGAGAAGTAGAACTCACACTCCAAAAATGCTTAGATGCTACCTTGCTTCAATTCCCACCCCCTCAAAAAAAATGAAGTGGGTGGAGGGAGAAAAGAAGTGGGTTAAGAGAGAAAGCTCCTTCAAGAATACAGTACAGTTCTTTTGGCAGAATCATATATCACATTTTACACCACATCCACTGTGACAGTGTAAACACTACTGTCCCTTGGAGAAGCTGGTGTCCTAATTCAGTAGAAGGTTTAATTGTGTGTGTAAATCCATCAGTACCAGTAAATCGTCTCAAGCATCTCCTTAAACATAAGGAGATGCTTAAGTTTGAAGGGGGCCAAAGGGATTAAATTAAATTTGAACCCATTTCAGGTCTGGCAGGAGAACTGCTTCCTATGCTGCACGCAGTATATCACTCCCCTGGCTCTGAAAGGCAGTGATGAACCAGCTCCACGCCACTGAAGCCTCCTTATTAGACTCCTCGAGTCCAAAAGAGCAAGGGATAACCTTAATTCTGGGGGGTGGCACTCTCTTTAGGCATAACCTGACCTCTGTTTCACCCTATATCCATGATATATGTTTTGGAACTGAACTCCTGCAGGACCCAAGAGGGAAGCCTGTTCCTGGAGGTGTCACCAAAATGCCCCCTTTGGTCACAGGTCCAAGATATCATGCTTTGATTTGTAAACATTTAATCTTCATTATTTCCTGTGAACTAGGATGACTCCGAGTTCCGACATTTAAAACAAGATACACAAACAGCATAAAACTCAACACAGTAAAATTCTTGAACATCACGGTTTTTTGCTCAGTAGATGAAATAGGTTTGGCTGTTCTCAGAAGACAAGCAAGGATGAATCACAGCAAATGTGTCTGAGAAGGGAGTTCCACAGAACTGTTGATAGCAGTGGTGTAATATGTTGTTATTGTTACTACTACCTCTATCCCCATAACGGTTTTTAATTTACTTTTGATATTTTTCTCCTTGTGTAAGGCTTCTCCTTCCTTCCTTCCTTCTTTCCTCCCTTTCACCATGTTTAAGAAACTGCAGCAAGACCAGACACAAAAGAGAGGCAAGACATAACGTTTTGCCTGCAGAAATAAAAAGTATTGATTATTCCCAATGTATATCAGCTTCTTCCTTCCTTCCTTCCTTCCTTCCTACCTTTCCTTTCCTTCCTTTCCTTTCCTTTCCTTTCCTTTCCTTTCTTTTCCTCATATCAGAGCATTGCACAAATTAAACTTATGGACATATATGAAATACAGGCATAATTATAATTGACGTGTAAAAATTATTCTTTGATCTTCCTACATCACTTTGAAGTCTATTGAGTGACTTCCAGATGGTCTAGCTAAAGTCTTGTCTTGGTGGAAGACACTCTTCCACATTTCCATTCCTTTGTTTATGTTCTCAATAGGTTTCAGAGCATTGCACAAATTAAACTTATGGACTTTCCCTCAGTTTCATCTGTTGTCTAGAGCAGGCATAATTATAATTGACATGTAAAAGGCTCCTATTCTTCCGCCGCCCTCCTCTTCCTACATCACACGGCGCACGGGCGGGGTGGGGGGGAGCCTTCCTGGGCGGGCGGCCCCGAAGTCTATTGAGTGACTTCCAGATGGTCTAGCTAAAGTCTTGTCTTGGTGGAAGACACTCTTCCACATTAATCCATTCAGCAAGGTGTGTTGTTTATGTTCTCAATAGGTTTGCCCCGGGCTCCCCGCCCGTGCGTCGTTTAATATTTAGAGCTTGAGCCACCGCTCCCGTGGCCCCCAAGGTACACACAAAACGCACCTCCCCCTCCCCGCCCCCCTCCCTCGTTTCATCTGAAAATAATAAAACAAATACCGGTCCATGGAGACAAAAAGGTTGGGGAGCACTGGTCTAGAGGGTTGGTGTCCATGAAGTGGATGGGTTTGGTGTTGTATTGCCTTATTTAGTTCATTATTTCATAGCACCTCTCATCATACTTATGGAGGGGCAATGGCAGCTAAATAATAGACTTTTTCAATGGGGACAGGTTTTAGGCAGTCAGTAATTATCCGGCATGATTGGGTAGAGGATAGACCTTTGATACACTGAATTGTGGTCATACTGAAAACAAGACTTTTTGTATCTTTCATTCCTTCCCCATTAGTTGTTTTGGTGCTTTTACTGTCCTTGAGCGAGTCATTACTGCAAATAAACAAGCTCTGCCTCAAGGACATTTTGTCAAAGCCTGCCAACTTTGTTTGGCTTGATTTGTTCTCAAGACCCAAGCATGAGTGATGCTTGCATATTGTTTTCTATGACTACTTCATACTGGACTGCAGCCTGCATTGGCTACTGCAGTCCAAAATGCAGCGGCCAGATTGCTTACTTGGGCAGGTTACAGAGATCACATTACACCCCTACTAAAACAGCTTCCACTGGCTCCCAATCAGCTATTGGGCACAATTCAAAGTGCCGACCTTAACCTACAAAGTGCTATTCGACCTGGGTCCTAGCTACCTCAAAGATTGAGTCTCACAGTATAAACCGGCTCGGGTGCTAGGGTCCATCCCATCTCCCTCACAGGTACGTCTTGTGGGAATACATGAAAGGGCCTTTTCTGTTAATGCTCCCAGACTTTGGAACTCCCACTTGCTGGAGGCCAGGACTGCCCCATTTCTGCTGTCTTTCCAGAAGCAGGCAAAGACCTTCCTCTTCAGACAAGCTTTCCCTGTATGATGGACTACCTATTATGTGACTTTTAGATGGATTACCATGCAGGATTGCATTGACTGATCTCATAAGAACACCAATGTTTCCATGCTAGTTTCCATCCCTCATAAAGGATTTCTTTTTCTTTTTCTGTGTTCTTCGTAACTTTAGTGTTACCCTTTAATGTTGTAAGATGCCTCTTCTACAGTAATTCCCTATTGTTAACTTGAATATGTTTTGAGTGTTCTGGCCTGTCTGTTATCCCTCAGTACTGTAAGCTGCCTTGGGTCCTTTTCCAAGGAGAAAGGTGGGGTAAAAATATTCAACATAAATAAATAAATAAATAAATAAATAAATAAATAAATAAATAAATAAATAAATAAATAAATATTGAGCCATGGAGGCAGCTGTGTAGCAATGTCGAATTAGCTGCTTTCAGCACTGCTTCCTAACAGCATTAGACAATAAGAAAAAGAAGTTCCATGACTAAGCCACTGTTACTGACAATCATTCCCAAAGTACCTCTCCACCTTAAAGAAAAACAAAACAACAAAACAGGGCAGCTTAATTAAGGTCTTAGACTTTGCTTCTGTACAAAGGGAGCTGTTTTATACTCAAGTACAGGCATTCCTAACCCCTGGTGCAGTGACCGAGACTGGTCCACAGCTTCTCTGGAATCAGGCAGCAAGGTTTCCTGTGAGGCACTCACCTGAGGGGATATGCACGCTTCTCCCCACCTCCAGGTGGGGCTTTTTTTTGTCTTGTGCACCCCTTTTTGTTTAGGTCATGACGGAACTATGTAAACCAACCAGAGTTCCCATAGGGAAAATCAGTTGCGGTAGAGAAATAAATAAATAAATAAATAAATAAATAAATAAATAAATAAATAAATAGCTCAGAAGTTATGCTCATGTGTGTGTGCACACCTGAGAAAAAGCCGCATGCAGGCACAAAAACGTCCCTGGTCCTAAAAAGATTGGGGACGGCTGCTCAAATGGACCATTATGAGACCATGTAGCTCAATATTGCTTGCACACTGACTGGGAGCATTTCACCAGAAGACCTACTGCCCCCTGGATTTTAGCACAAGAAGGCAAAATGGATGTCTGCCTTACGGGATCTCCTTCCAGAGAGAGAGGGAGGGAGGGAGAGAGAGACAGAGACAGAGACAGAGACAGAGACAGAGACAGACAGACAGACAGACAGACAGACAGACAGATATTTCCAACAGTCTCATGACACTGAATTACATCAAATTTTGACCACTGCTCTGGAAAAATCCTGCTTGTGCATGACTGCCAGCACAGCTTTACAGATCAAAGCAAAAAACAGCAGAACATTTGGGTGCTCAGCTGAACTAAACTGCCAGAGTATTCAACAAATCTCCATGCCTTTTATGCTGAAATGAGCTTAACAAGAGAAAAACACAGCACCGAAGGCCAGGCAAACCATCAGACTGCTTGCTCTGCTTATGAGTGCCAGAAATATTCTTTATAAACAAAATTCTGAAAATACTGCCAAGGAGGTGAACGTATCTCAAGTTCTGGTTCATTTTCTGCCACAAATCTTCCCACAGTCATCAGTGGGATGAATGGCCATAGTCAAGATGATGATTCTTCCAAAATTTATTTTCCTGTTCCTAAGCCTACCAACAATAACAAGGCATTACAGATGTGGCAAAGACAACTGTCAGAATATACTTGGGAAGGGGAGAACCCAGAATTTGAAAGAAGAGAAAGTAAGAAGGGGCTGGGGTTTACCAAATTTGCAAATTTATTATTAGGAGGCCACTGCGTTACTCACTCCCTGCCCACCTTCTCTGGGTGCTGACTCTCAGGGGTTAGTTTTGATGCTTTCCTGGAAAGACAGAGGTGTGTCTATACCTGTAGGTGAATTAAGCTGTTGGGGTATGATGTTCAGGACTGGGGGAACATGTTCCCACTTTCTGATTTTTTAAATTAAAAAAAACATTAAAAAACAACAACAAAGTTGTTTATATACTTTTCTACAGTACTTAAAGCACTCATTGGGTTATTTGCAATTTAATTAGGCAGGCTACACATTGTCCCTGTCCCAGCAAGCTGAGTACTCAATTTACCCACCTTGGCAGGATGGAAGGGTGAGTGAACTTTGAGCCAGCTACCTGGGATTGAACCCAGGGTTTGTGCAGAGTTTCGACTGCAGTACAGGCACTTAACCTCTGCATGACAAGACACCATACATATATGACTAGAGATGGGCATGAAATGGGCATGAAACGGGAAAATGCCGTTTCATTTCGGTTTTTCATCCCCCCCGTTTCTTTCCATATTGTTTTAAAAAAATTAAAATTCATTTTGTTTCTTCTTTTTTGTTGTTTTTTTTTTTTTTCTCTTCGTGGCAAGATTGGTGCCCACTGGGGAGTAGCGCGGATCATTTAAAATGTCTTTGAGCCACTGAGGCAAGCTTTTAAAGGACCCACACTTCTCCCCAACACACCTGATTGGGGTGGAAAGGTGTGGGGTTTTAAAACAGTTTCCCATAGGAATGCATTGCTTTTCAATACATTCCTATGGGAAGCCTTGCCATTAATGAAAAATGAAATGGAATAAACAGAAAATTTCCAGTTCCTTTCATTTCATTTTTCTTTTTCTGAAACGAAATGAAAAATGAAAAACAAAACAAAAATTGCATTTCATGCCCATCTGTAGACATTAGTGTTAGGTCACTATCACCTTGTCATTCGGTTGTCATTATTATTATTTCCCATACTTATGCCTCTGTCAGTTCCCCATCAGATCAGTGGAGGCAGATTTCTCTGAGCAACAACAAAAACAAAATAAAATCACCAATAGAAAACTCTGTATAATGAGGAAATGGAGACCCCCCCCCATGCCCAGTTTCCCACTGACAGCAAAATACTATGAAATTCACATCCCTGCCCAGAACCCTGGATAGTCACTGCCAATAAAGTGGACAAAACTCAGCTAGAGGAATCAGTGGTTGGTGTGGTATAAAGCAGCTTCCTGTTTTAGAGAAAAATATGTGCCAAGATTCATGAAAAAAGAGAAATGTGCCTAATTCAGCATAAACACCTTCATGCACACTTTGGCAATTATTGAAAACCAGTGCAGAAATAGGGTGGAATGAATTTAGGGTTGGAAAAATGAGGGGTATGGTTAAACAGAACTTGACAGATTTGTCAGTTCCTATCCTTGTAATGATTCCTGTGCTTTGGGTTTAGTGCTTCATTGCCCAGGTGGAATGTAGGGAGGAAATCAGAAAATTCACATGTTGCAAGAAGTCTTACACATTTCATTTACAGGGTGTGCTCTACTATCTGCCATGCTGAGTCGTTCATGTATGGTGGCTGAGCTTGATAGTGGATAGCTGCCCTCAGTCCTTCAGTTCCTAAGTGTTTTGGCAAAAACAGAAGTTTCAAGGGGAAAACTCAGCCTCTCCATTTTATACCTGCTGGAGGGCACAGAGAAATGACAAGACCCTTCCTGCTTTTCAGTCCATCCCAACCATGCTACAGTACATATTGGGTCAGATATTCAGAGGCTGTAGGATATGCAGGGACAGATATGTAAAGCAAAAAATATTCAGAGGGCAAAGGGGCCTCCCCTTGCAGATGAGTTAGCTCATTACATTTTGAAGTGACTGAGGTAATGCTACAGTATACTATACTATGGGTTGTGACAGAGCTAGGGCAAATACAGTATGGCCTGCATAGTGTACACCACTCATAGGCCGTTTTTACACTACCATTCACAAAAAAACACCAAGCAAGGAGAAATTCCAAAAAGCGAATTCCTTTTTTCATCAGTTAACCAGTTTTCACCCCAAAACAAAGCAGTTGCTAGGGCTATTTTTTGACAAGTGTGAATGGTGGTGAGCATAACAGGGTATCTTGTAGACCATTTTGACTGCTGCTATTAATGTTCTTAACATTCGGGCTCTCCTCAGTATGTAAAGCTTGACAGTTTTGCCCCTACAAATAATATAGACCTCCTATTGTGCAGCAATTTTAGGCCATTTCCTGCCAGTTTGAAACGTGAATATAGAGGTGCTGTATCCCACATTAATAAACCAGAGGGTTTGTTGTTTATTTGTATGTCTATGACGATTCAGAGTCATCCAGGTGAGATTATCTAGAAACTGAAACATGACGACTGCACTTCTTTTCTTGTGAGATCGAAACATTTTGCTACTCATCCAAGCAGACTGACAAAGCTGCTTGGATGAGTAGTGAAATGTTTCAATCTCACACACACAAAAAAGTCCAGTCTAGGTCTTTTCTTTCTTTCTTTCTTTCTTTCTTTCTTTCTTTCTTTCTTTCTTTCTTTCTTTCTTTCTTTCTTTGAAGATGAATAATTGAATGTCCTGGCTTTTAAAAATGGAACTTTAAGTATACATATACTACACACAGAATTCTACAGAAACTTTCCTCATGTAGAATGGCCTAGTGATAGAGGTTCTCAGAAGATGAGCACATGACCATCATCTAAGCAAGAGCAGTTTGGATGTGGTTTTAGATCCTCTCTGCCCAAATATTTTGTACGGCTGTTTTTGGACTTAATATATTGATGAAGCAGAAGTGCAAGTGAATGCAGCATCTACAATGGAGAAACAGACACATTCCTTCACTTCTGAGGTAAACAGAGGTTTGGTCCATATGGAGATTAGAAACCTATGTTCCAGTTTCTGAAACCTTTCATTGGGGTGGGCAACCTGAGCTCTATGGACAAGCGTGCATTTTCCCCAAAAGTCGTCTCCTCGTGTTTTGGAAATGCATGTTTCTAGGTTTTGCTTTTAATATTTTTAATATTTTCAGACACAATATTTTCAGAAAATATTTAATATTTTCAGATAAGTGAAATCACAGATATTGGTCCCACATATCTGGAAGTCCCACTGTATTGCTGGGAAAAGTGGGATGGATTAGTAGGAAGAGAAGAAGACCTAATACATATATGAGTTAGATTGTCTCAATGAGTCAGCAGGGAATGGATAGAAATGGGTTCCCAGGTTTTAAAGATTTCATATATGCCACATTATATCTTTTGGTGTTTATGGTGAAATCAATAAATGTAACATACTTCCTAGGTACCTGAACCGGTCTCCTTCCACTCATCTTTAGGAATCATATACTGTATGTGTGTTCTAGGCATTGTATCTACTTTATTAAGGCATTATAGAGCAAAAGAGAAGTGTCATCTTTCCAATAATTGTACAATCTTATTCATCTTTCCTTGGGGTTTAATCCCATGGATTTTATTCCCTAGTAAACATGGTCAGGATTGCAGCCTTAATTCCCCCCCCCCCCATTCTATCCGATGAAGATTTTTTTGCATAGTTCCAAGGACCGCAACTTCCTCAGTGCACAAGATTAGGCATTGCCTCTCCCAACCTATTTTCTCATCCGAACACATAGCATTTTGTATCAAGCATGTGCTCCGAATGCATTCCATCTTTAAAAGCCCACAGCCATTTCACTGGCCCTCTTTTCTTCTATGAAACAGTTTCTTCCTTTTGGTTTTTCACGTCCTTATATAACCCTTCCAACCAAATAAAGGTGCAGAGGTGCCTCTGAGGCTTGTCATCTCAGGGCGTTTATACACGACCCCTAAGCTCCGCCGCAAATGGCTGCAAGGTCCGGACCTTAAAAATGTTTACCCACCAGCTCCGGACTTTGCAGACAATTTCTTTCGACCCTTTCTGCGACCAAACAGCAGTTTTCTTGTACCTGCTTTTTGGATATGACAAAATTTTGATCCGGTGTAAGGATAGTGAGTGCGGGGCTCTCTGGCTTCTGTTTGTTCTTTTTCTTTCTTTAAGAGATCTGAATGCTGCCCGGAACAAAACGGAGGTAACCGGCATGCTTTTCTTTCTTTTTTCTCCCTCCCTTGGGCAGCCAGAAACCAGGAAGGGAGGGTGGGGACAGAGGAAGAGCGAGGAACCCCTAAGATCTCTGGTCCGAATTTAAGTGGCCAGCGGATCTTAGGGGTCGTGTAAAAAGGCCCTCAGATGCCCAGCTGTTGGGTATCCATTGACAACTTCAGCAGTTCTTCAATCTTCTCTGGGAGAGTGACACAACAGAGATCATGCCACAGTAGCTGCATAGTTTTCACAACAGACAGTTGTAGTGAGGAGCCCCTATGAAACCTAGTTCCCTGACACCCATACCCAATCATCCTTTTGGTTGAGTATGTGTTGATGATGCCTTAGGTTCCATTATAAAGAACTGAAAATGGCAACCTAACGTTTATTGAGTTATATATTTTACATTTGTTTTGCAAATTTGCAATTATGTGGAAGCTCTGAATGCTCCCACCCAAAGTTAATCTCACCATTTCAGCTCCAAAATTTTAACATACTTTTTGCTGAATGCAATTGCTGCTTCTAGATCTCCTAAGCAGCCTTATAAAGGAAAAGGTAAAGCAGGGGTGCCCAAACGTTTTGTAAGGAGGGCCAGATTTGGAGGCTGAGAATGTGTCAGGGGCCAGTTGCTCCCCGACCCTGCCACCCCACTGCAAGCCACTGACCCATAAGCCCCACCCACTGACCCCTTGCAACCCCACCCGGAGGAAGGAAGGTGGGGACCAAGGGAGGGAGGGAGGAAGGAAGGAAGGTGGAAAACAAGAGAGGAAGGAAGGAATGTGGGGAACAAGGAAGGGAGGAAAGAAGGAAGGTGGGGACCAAAGGAAGCACAGGGAGCCGTGGCCACAGGTCGCACCTTGGAAGAGGTGATCTGTGCGACCTTGCACCCCCCCAAGCTCCCCAGCAGTGGCAACGGCTTGCCCGCCAGCCCACCCCAAAGCTCCTTGGCGGTGTCAGAGGCCCGCTGGCCTGCCCACCCCCACACATTCCCCTGTGGTGCCGGTGGCGGCAGACTGCCCATCCGCCCAACCGCCCAAGCTTCCCAGTGGTGCCGGTAGCGCAGCCCACTCAATCACTGCCCTGCACATGCACCCAACCTCACAATGTTCCCAGCTATGCCGATGGCGGCAGCCTGCACGTGCGCCGCACTTCACAAGGTTCCCAGTGGGCCCACCCGCACTCCAGCCCTGTGCGTGTGCCCAGCCTCACATGGTTGCCGGTGGTGCCAGTGGCAGCCGCCCGCCCAGCCCCACAAGCTTCCTGGTGGTGCTGGTGGTGATGGCCTGCCCACCCAGCCCCACATGTTTCTGCTCCCCGGCCAGCCCACCCTCCCAGCCCCTCAATCTTCCTGGTGGTGTCAGTGTTGGTGGAAGATTTTTTTTAAAAAAAATAAAATGGGGTGAAGGAGGGGGAGGGAGGAGCAGACCAGCCAGCCGCGGGCCACTCAGAATTGCCTGACGGGCCGGATTTGGCCCCCGGGCTGGACTTTGAGCAGGCCTGAGGTAAAGGTTCCCCTTGCACATGCGTGCTAATTGTGTCCAACCCTAGGGGCGGTGCTCATCTCCGTTTTCTAGCCAAAGAGCCAGTGTTGTGCAAGTCCTTGGCCATGTGGCTGGCATGGCTGCATGGAACACTGTTTACCTTCCCGCTTTTTACAGTGGTACCTATTTATCTACTTGCATTCACATGCGTTCGAGCTGCTAGGTTGGCAGGAGCTGGTGTTAACAGTGGGAGCTCATTCTACTTTGTGGCACCCGGGATTCGAACCACTGAGCTGCTGACTTTGCAGCCAACCATTTCAGCACTCTAGTCCGCTGAGCCACCACACCCTCATGTGGCCTTAGTTTGCATGATAATCTCAACATAAATTAGCAAAATGAGCACATCAACTCATGATGTGGAGAATTCATTTAGTGTTGGTTTTGATTTGAATAACAACATACCCATCGCCAAGCATTTCTGGATTCATGTGTTAGAAGAACCAGTGCTCTTGAAGGGAGAAATTGGACGGAGGAGGCTTGTTTCTGTAAGAAAATGTATCATGCCTACCTCCACCAGGTGGCAGAACATCCATGCCTTTAAGTGACTGAAAGATTGGAGAGGGATACTAAGGACTTTTTTTTTCTTAGTTCTTTGTTATAGATAAGTTGTCCCTTGTGGGGTGGGGTGGGGGAATAAAATTATTCTTATGATTTCAGAATGAATGTTTTAAAACTTGATCATCAGAATCTGGAATGAGAGTTTAAGAACAGGCAACTCAGCTACGCCACACAGGTTTAGAATTCTATGGAGGAGAAGTTTCCATGACATTTTCCAGCCGTGGCATGATAAGTCAAGAAGAGTTGCAAGTAGATTTCAGCTGGCATGGTGGACTTGGTGTCCTTTCAGATGTTGTTGGACTACTCATCCCATCAGCCCCAGGCAGCATTACAAAGGGTGGAGGAATGCAAGAAACTGCAGTCTCATACATTCTGGACTGAGGGTCAGAGATTGCACAACTTGGCATAAAGTGATATTTGAGGTAGCGTTGGGGATTTCTTTAGAAACAATGTAGAGGCAAGCAAACAATAAAATAAGTACTCTTCATCAAAATCTGGAAAAACTATTTTTTTGGACTATAGGTCCTAGGATATCCCAGTCTGGATGCATGATTTGGAGAGCTGTTGTCTAAAAAGTAACTTTTGGAAAGTCTTCTTAATAGGACAGTGGCTCAATGGAGACCTGGGATAAACCTCCATAGGGAGAGAGTCACGTACAATCAAGTTAGTGGAAGTGTACCATATCATTTGGGGTGGGGTAAGGCAGGTCAACATGTTTTCTGCCTGAAAAACTGGCTTCCCATGGAAAACTAGCATGGGAGACAATTTTTTCTAGTCTTCGTTATTTCCTGATACACTGCCTTTCTAAAGGAAAAAGTCTTGAAACATGCAAACTTCTTTCTGTTTAACATTGTATATCCCATAATCTCTCTTTGTATGGTCTCTCTGAAAGTATAGATTAGGCCTTGAAAGTAGGCATTTTGGATTTTGCATTGAAGACTTGGGGAATTTAAATAAGACTGAATCAGAGTTTGAATGCAAAATTATATGATGTATCATCACCAGGAATTTTGTATAACCTTCAATGACAGTGATTGCCAGATCTTAGGGTACTGGCTGAGGTCTTGGGTATTTATTCTGCTTCTTTATGTTGTCAAAGAACCTTAGGACAAACAAGACAGCACCTCTTTTGGATTCTTGCATGAATTAGATTGCTTCCAAGTTCCAACTAAAGGATCCCTGCTTTGGACTCTTCTGCATTGTGCATGAAACTACACAACTTATGCACAATGAGTCATGTTCCAGTGATGGAGAATGAAAGTGGGAGATTCTTGGCTTAACATGAAAGAACAAGGAAAAGGCCATGTGGTTCCCAGGGACTACATCTCTGTGTGTGTGTGTGTGCGCGTGTGTGTGTGTGCACCCACACCCACACCCACACCCACACCCACACCCACACCCACACACAAGACTGGGTGATAATCTTTTATTGGACCACTAAGAAATGAAACAATTTGCAATCCTTCATGGAGAAAATTCCACTTCTGGATTAGCACAAGGTCTTCATGGACAGTGGAGAAAAATTGTACACAAGAGTACAAACTTTGGTGGTGCCATTTTGTGAGAGCAGGCTGTGTGTGTGTGTGTGTGTGTGTGTGTGTGTGTGTGTGTGTGTGTGTGTGTGTGTGTGTGTGTGTGTGTGTGTGTGTGTAAAAGAGAGTGCAGTAATCACAGAGAATTGGTAGCCTTTTGGTCCCAGGAGAGGAATGTAAAAATTCCAAATTCCAAACCAGAATGCAGAGAAGCTTGAGTCCGTAGCCTCTGAGGACTTACATCAACTCTCACATACAAGGATCTACACTACTGCTGACCCATCAAGGCCTGAACAGGGCTCTGGAGTCATGAATGCTATCTTAGTAGAGTATGAACTCTGGATATCACCCCAGTGCTGGACTGCCTACCATCTGAAGACCAGCTACATTTAGAAAGGCTTGATACCGGAACACTGGCACAAAGGTTATGAATTGGCCACAGCAGGTGAAAGTCCGCTGGCACTATTCCGGATGGAACTAAAGAGTCCCTGCTTTTGTTCCTGTGTCCTGCATGAAACCACTCAACTTGGAAAGAAGAAAAGAATTGTTCAATTTAGTTCCATGTGCAAAGTGCATATGACATAGCCCTCCGGTAAATTATTCTGTCATCAGTCAAAACAAATTTGATCATTTTCATTTCCCCTTCACATTTCCTTGCAGTATTTTGCTGATAGTGGATTAATGTCCTAACATTTCCCCTAATGAATGTAACATATAGTCGGCCATGCAAAATTAGATTCGACAAGAGCAGGTGAAATCAAAAAGGTCAGAGCAATTTTCTGTTTCCGTTGGGAACATCTGGTGAGGCTTGTTTGATGCATGTTTATCAGAGGTTGTCGCCCTGGTGAAGATTACTGGGGAAGGTGGACAAAGGTGAAACAGGTACTTCTCATCTTTCTTCGCGGCATAGATCACAGATGTAGGACAAAAGATCATAAATTTATATACAAAGATGCCAAATTCAGACCATACTAAACAGGAATATGTTTGCATGATTGTAAGCTGCATTGTTCAAAATTTTATCTAACCCACAACCCAAACAATTATGTGCATACTTAGAGAAAGTGCACAGAAAAAAGTGTATGCTAAGAGAAAGCCCATGCAACAACACCCTACTTCCAAAAGAAAAGTCCATGCACTAGCAAAAATGTGTGCAGAAAAGTGTTTATTATAATGCAGACAAAATGCATCTGAAGATTGGCTTTGGAAAGATGGTTTTGGCCATGACTGCAAATGTGAAGGTGAAATATGACAAAACTGATGCTTGTAGATTAACTCTTTCTGATTGTTAGGGCCATTGTTATGGCTCTTACCATTTTTTCTTCATCCTTCCCTTTGCTCAAGCTTGATGAGCATCTTTCTTCAAATGGTTTCAAGAACAAAAGACTTCTGTGTATGTTTACTCATTCATGTTTGCCCATGGTTTCAAAATTCAAATCCCAAGTGTATTTGTGTTCTCAGTCTATGCCGGATAGAGGGGGGGAAATCTGGCATAACATTTGTAAAATGATCCATTTTCTTTGTGCCACAGAGAAAAGGGATGTGTCATGGAGCCAAAGTGCCAGAGAGCTGACTCACATGTTTGGGGTTTTTGTTGAAGATTTTGGAGTGACTCATGCATTGAACTACTCTTAAAAAAATTTACAAGGTCTGAAATGCTAATATGCAGATTCTGCCTATAGACAGGATCCCTACACTCCAAAATAGTTTTGAAAGCCTGTATTTGAGATTCATATATTACTGCATGGCATGTAACTTTCTTTGCAGGTTTCCCATCATCTTTAAAATATAATGTGTGGAATGATGCCACATACTGATGCCATGCTGAAATGGCAATTAAGCTTGAAATAATAATAATGCATTTTATCAGATTCGGAAGCCTTTTAAGCAAGCAGTTTAGGAATCCATGTACACGTTTGTGATTATTTATACATAACATGTATATAAAACCTCACCCTTCTGTGCTTGGTGTGTTAGGAGATGTTTTCCTCTATATTTTGCTATCTTTACTGATTTTTAAGAAGGATATCCAAGAAAATGTCACAGCTAGAGATGGGCACGACCAGGGAAAATGACATTTTCGAGTTGTCGTGTGTCGGAGCCGGCCCGTTTCGGCTTGTTTCCGTTTTTCGTGAAATTTTCCAAAAATTTGTCATTTCATTTGTCAGTTTTTCGTCTGTCGTTAGTACTGGTTTGGGGGGGAGCAGGCTCCTGGAGGGTGGGTGGGTGCCTCCTCTGGGGTGGGTGCCTCCTCTGGCCCGCTATGAAGGGAAAGCGGGCTCCTGGAGGCACCTCTCTGGGGTGGGTGCCTCCTCTGGCCCGCTACAAACTGGCATGCATAGCCAATTGGATATGCATACCAAGTTGAGACTCGAGGCACCTCTTTTTTGGGTGCCTCTCTGTTGACCACAGGCCCACTGCTAACTGCAGTGTCACAGTGCACACACTGGGGGAAGGCTCCTCCTCAGTCTCGGCGCTCTGTGGTTCACCAAGAAGGGAACTGTACTTGTGTGTGTGCAATGCGAGTACAGATTTGGCTTAGGGTTGGGGGGTTAGCGCAAGGGCTAGGCTTAGGGTTGTTACGGGTAAGGTTAGGGTGAGTTCGTGGGGTGCACCTCTGGGTGCCTCTCTGACCCACTAAGAAGGACAGTGTACTGGCGTATGGGTTAGGGTTCGGGTTCGGGTTCGGGTTAGGGCTACGGTTAGTGGGCTTTTTATGCCTGACAGGCACATCCCAGAAGTCTCGGTCAAAACCTGGTCAAGTGGCCATGCAATTGGTGGAATGGCTCCAAAAATTTGCATGGTCCACTCCCATGGCCAGCCCATCATTGCGCAGGTGTAAAAAAATAAAATAAAATAAAATAAAATAAAATCAATGGAGATGTTTTGTTGCAAGAAAAACCCACTGCTGCTACTGTAAAAATTCAGGCAGTTTTAAAATAGCTATTTTCGCATGTTTCTGTGGTGCTTTGGTGTGTTTTTGGACCACCACGATTTCAAAATAAATAAATATTTGGCGGTCACCCCATTTTGGATCCCCCGCCCGCACCGCATGGCATGGCGAGTTGGCGAGACGAGGAATGGATGCAGCCAGCCCAGGAGAGGAGGGGGGGAGGCTGGGGACCCCCCCAGAAACCACCCCTCTGGTAGGTGCCCTCACTCAGGCAGGCATATTTTTGCCTGCTTTTTTGGCCAGGAATCGGTTTTTTTTTTAACTTTTTTTCTGTGCCGCGCTGCTTGGCGAGTTAGCGAGACGACGAGGATGCACAGCCCAGGAGAGGAGGGGGAGGCCAGGGACCCCCCCAGAAACCACCTCTCTGGTAGGTGCCCTCACTCAGGCAGGCATATTTTTGCCTGCGTTTTTGGCCGGGAATCGGGTTTTTTTATTTTTAAAACTTTTTTTCTGTGCCGCGCCGCCTGGCGAGTTGGCGAGACGACGAGGAATGGATGCGCATGCGCAGGCACTCGCAGCCCAGGAGAGGAGGGGGGAGGCCGGGGGACCCCCCCCAGAAACCACCCTTCTGGTAGGTGCCCTCAGGCAGGCATATTTTCACCTGCTTTTTTGGCCGGGAATCGGTTTTTTTTTAATTTTTAAAACTTTTTTCCTGTGCCGCTTGGCATCACGCGATCGCTGCGATGCCGCCAGGAATGACCACGACAAATGAGACCCAATTTTTCTTTAGTCGGTTCGAGTTCGAGTTCTGGTGGAGTAATTGTCGTTCTTTGTTTCATTACGTAACGGAAATGAGGAACGGAAACGGAAACGAGGATTTCTCCGAGTCGTGCCCATGTCTAGTCACAGCACAACCCCCGTGCCTTCCAGCAGTTAGATTTTTATGAAGAAATGGGAGGAACAGGACACCAGAATGTGTTGCAGTTTTTCAGACAGGATGTCACTTTCTGGTCCAAAATTCACTGACAGTAAACCTGCTGGCAGATGAAATTGCAAATGGTTTCTTTGAAGCTGCAGAACAAGTTTGCCTTTTGTTGCCTTTGCTGTTGTTGAGACATCCACTGGTGCCTGTACTTGCCAACTTGCAATATTCATGCAAAGAGACACATTTGGTGGAGGGGAAAGAAAATGCCTCCTCTAGAAACCAATGTGTGAGATCAAAAGAGGAGGTATGTTCCAAAAACATACATATGTCTGTCATGGCCAAGTACGGACTGTAGTTTCACAATGGGCATGGCCTTGCCACAGATAGAAGACCCCCTCCCCATATTTGGCTCTCTGAAAGCTTTGGACACAGTCGTGAAGATGATTGGCTTGGGTCTCAACCTCACAGATTTGGTTGTGGCCCATTTTGTCATACACGAGAAGCATCTGTGTGCTTAGTTTTCATGCACTGAATCAATGATGTCCCTTATGGTTAAGGCAGTGACCCATAACTAGAGCAGAGGATTGCTAAACTGCCAGTTCAGGGGTTTCCTGGTTGCAGTGGGAACAGAATGTGGGGACCCCCTTTGCTACTGTGAAAAATGCTGGCTCAGCATGAGAAGTGGTGGGCAACAACCTTAAAGTGCTTCTACAGGATGAGAGAAGAAATTCATTGTTTCTGGAAGAGAAAAGACCAGGCCGTCTTTCAGCTAATTGACCACAGATAGTCGTCTGTGACTTGGCATTTGTGTCATAATTAATAAATTATTAATGTATTGTCTGAATTCATGGTGAAGTGGCAAGGAAGAGATCAGCTCTTTAGTACACTACCTTCCCATGCTGTTGGGTTTGGACGGTGTGTGGGGCACGGAACTGTAGGTGGGCGAATGGCATCATTTCTTAAATCTAAGAAGCTGAAACCTGAAACAACTGGAGAATACAGTCAAAAATGCTTCCGGTTCCTCAGTTGTTTCCAAGACAAATTTAAGACCTGTGCTCAAACAAACAAAAATATAATTTCTTCCTAGCATTTCTTGACATGTCCCTAATAAAGGTTCCAGCAGAGTATGGAGCAGAGACTTGAAGTACTTCAGTTGCAGGAAGAATTGAGGCTATTCCTTAAATTTACTGTATTTAAAAAGAATTTTTTTTGAATATAGTAATAAAAATTCAAAACTTTTAGCCAGATTAGTCCAGAAAAGAAGGGATAAAAATATGATAGGGAATATAAAATATTTTGCAGGTAAGGTCTGTACACAAATGAAAGACAAATTAAACGCTATTCAAGAGTTTTATCAATCTCTATATACAGCAAAAAACAAGAGCAAGGAAGATATAGAAAAATATACCACCAAAAATTTGAAGAGGGTTTTGGAAAAGGAAGATATGCTGGAAATGGAGAAACCCATTACAGATCAAGAGATAGGTGAGGTAATAGATAACTTAAAGAATAATAAAACTCCTGGAGTGGATGGTCTGGGACCTGAGTTTTATAAACTTTTCAAAACAATATTAGTACCCAAACTAAAAAAGCTATATAATAAAATAATGGAAGGAGAACAAGTTCTGAGATCCTGGACCCACTCCTTAACCATTTTAATACCTAAACCTAATAAAAACTTAATGGACATTGGATCATATAGACCAATTTCCCCATTAAATCAGGACGCTAAGGTCTTTACTGCAATTCTGGCTAAAAGAATGAATAATTTTGTAGCTAAATATATTAAAGATGATCAATGTGGTTTTATCAAGGGAAGACAAATGGCGAACATTATAAGAAGAAATCTGAATGTTCTTTATGAAATAGAAAAAAGTAATACCAAAGCAGGCATGTTATCTTTAGATCTTTTTAAAGCTTTTGATTGTGTTCAATGGTCAACATTAAAAATTTTGTTAGAAAAATGGGGATTTGGGAAACATTTTTAGGAGTAATAAATCAATTGTACTCAGAAGGTACTTCCTCAAAAATAGTTAATGATGGAATGACCGAACAAATTACCCTAGGCCGGGGAACTAGACAAGGATGTCCTCTTTCTTCAGTTCTCTTTTGCATTGTTATAGAACTTTTGGCAAACACAATAAGGGATGACGAATCCATTAAAGGTTTTGGGAAAGATGGGGTAACCAAAATTAGTCTATTTGCGGATGATGCCCTACTGACAATTTTAGATCCAATAGAGAAAATTCAAAGAGTAAAAATTCATCTAGAAGAATTTGGGGAAATAACTGGATTATGTGTTAATTGGCAAAAATCAGAAAGTCTATTGTTTAATTATGGAAGAGAAGATCTTAAGATAATTGAAAACTTTGGGCTGAAATGCGGTAAAAGTATTAAATATTTAGGATTAGAACTCTATAAGGAGTTTACCAAGACTAAGGAAAAATATTATAAAATTAAAAGAAGAGATGAAAAATAGAATACAAAGCTATACTAAATTGAATTTATCTTGGTTTGGTAGAATAGCAATGGTAAAAATGAAGATACTGCCTAAAATCAATTTTATCTTTAGAATGTTACCTGTTCAGTTTTTAGAAAAGGATCTTAAAACTCTCCAAGACATGATAAATAGGTACTGTAACGGTGGGAAAAAATCAAGAATAAACAAAAGTTTGTGGTATAGATCCCAAAAAGAAGGAGTATTAGGTATTCCCAATCTAAGAAATTATTATATAGCTAATCAAATCAGTTGTTTGGGAGAAATTTTATTCAAACCAGAGAAGGTAATATGGTGGGAGCTGGAGTCATTGGACATAAAGGGGGAAATAAATAAATTCTTGTTCAGTGATTTTAAAAATAAGGTAGAGATTGAGAATCCCCTCCTGAATGGTTTAATGACTACATGGAGAAAATATAGAAAAATCTTATCACCAAAGGGTTCCCCATTATGTTTAGCAACAGACTTGGAAAATTTTCCTACGAATTTGAAGCATTATTTAGGGTTATTTAAAGCTAAGAAAATAGCAAGATTAAAAGACTGGTTGGCCAAAATTAGAACAAATCAGGACATTAAAAACACTTTGCAATCTAGTGATTTAATATGGATGAACTATATCCAGTTAGAAAAATGGACAAAGGATTGGGTCAGAAGAAACAGTCAACTTAGAGAATGTACAAAGTTTGAACAGTTTTTATTATCGCTTGAATCTGACCAGGATAATATAGAGAAAGGACTAGTACGTAAAATATACAAAATAATAGGGGACTCACTGGAAGTGAAGGAGTCAGATTCTCTGAGAGAGGTCTGGAAACAAGACCTTAATGTAGAGATAAAAAAGAAAACTGGGGGAAAATCTGGAACATGAGAATCTTGAGATCATTATCGGTCAGGATAAAAGAAAATTGTTTTAAATTGATTTCTAGATGGTACTTGATGCCAATTAGGTTGAATAGAATGAACGCTGAATATTCTAAGATCTGCTGGAAATGTGAAAAAAAGATAGGTACATACATGCATCTCTGGTAGGAATGTGAAATAGTTCAAAAGTTTTGGAAAATGTTTTTTTTAGAGCTAAGTGAGATGATTCAAGTAGATATTGATTGTAATCCAGAGACAGCACTGTTATCATTGTCAACTAGTAAAGATTATGATGTTACAACCAAGGAACTAATAGCAAATCTTATGACAGCCGCTAGATTAATTATAGCAAGAAACTGGAAATCCAAATTAGATCTCAAGATGGAAGATTGGCATAATGAACTTTGGGATATAGCCATAAACGATAAATTGTCTTGTAGTTTAAAAGTTAAATGAGGAGAAATGAAAAAAGACATTTTTATGACATTTGGGGAAAATTTATAGACTTTGTATTAGTAGAAGGGAAGGGGAAAGGACCGACGAATATTTCAAGACAGTTCTGGAGAGCAGGACTTTGAGAAGAATATTAGAACAACAGACGTTGGAGTAATAAAGAAGAACTCACGGAAGAACTGCATGGTCCCGGGGGGGGGGATGCACTAGTATTGTTATTTGTCTGTTTGTCTTTAATTAAAAAATATAAAAAATATTTTAAAAAAAGGAATAGCTTCAGGGCCACCTTCCAGAGAATAGGGATGTTAAAATTCACTGATAACAACTATCTCACTGTGAGGGAAGATATTATATTGCCACTTGACACCAACTATTATAGTGAGTCATACATCTCAAAGATCAGCATGGCAAAGAGTCCCCATTGCTCAAAGACATCTGATGAACAGCTGGAAAACTGGTTAAACTTTGTAACTTTTTCTGTTCTACCAGACATAGGCTGAAATCCAGTAGTAAATGACAACTAGAGTAGATCTATTGAATCGGATGTGTGTGTTGATGAGTCAACTCCTCTCTAAGTTCTGTAGATTCAATAGGCCTATTCTAGCTGTGACTTACTATTGGACTGTAGCCATAGAAAAGGGGTTCTAATGAAAAAATATAATTGGCAGCCTATTAGTGTTATCAAGGTTAATTTTATTCATGTTCCCAATTTAGAAACAAAGAAACAGGACAGCACTGAAAATTTATACCTGAAATAATGTATATTCTTGCTCTTTCTTCTTGCTCAGCCCTCTTATGTTGTTTTTCTTCCTGAATCACTCTTACTGTAGTCAGAGAATGAATCTACTTCTTCATGCAGGGTTTTGGAACTTTTTAGGCTTGAAAAATTATGGTTTCCTGGCACCGGGGAGTAATCATTTTGGTTAACTGTGTGGGTAAAACATCCCCATCATCAGGTCTTCTTTAGCAGGTGGATAACTAAGAACAGATGGCTATGTAGAGGTAGTTCTTTGTTCACAGCAGGAAAGGCTGATAACATACAGTACTCATCTAATACTTAACATTAGAATCTCTGCCTTTCTTATGACAGGCAGAAATGTCACAGGTAAGATTCCACACACATCCCAGTACAATTCAAGTTCTTTAATTTGTGTTTAGCAAAGCAGCTGGTGAGGCTGAGGTGGCTCCTTAAGAATGAGTGTATTTGTTTGTTTGTTTGTTTGTTTGTTTGTTTGTTTGTTTGTTTGTTTATACACTCATATCCCACCCATCTTCCAGATCGGAACTCTGGGCGGCTAACAATACAAAGCAATAAAAGACAACCACAAATACAATAAAAAGGAGGGGAGGCTGTACCCTCCAGTGGGGATAACGCAGGTGGCATAAAAAATAAATAAAAAAAATATAAGTAGAAACTTAAGTAGGAAGGTCGCCAAAAGCCTTAATAAAAAGGTGAGTTTTCAAAGCCTTTTTAAAGGCAGGCAGGGACTCTGCAAGGCACAGCTCACTGGGGAGATGGTTCCACAGTGTGGGGCCCACCACGGAGAAGGCGCGGGCACATGTATGTGATTTCCGTGCCTCTCTGGGTGTGCCCACCATCTATGAGTGCGCCTGTGCCATTCTCATGGGCCTGGTTCCAGTTGATCTTTCGAGGAAGTAGAGGAAGTTTGGGAGGAATTTATTTTGTCAGAAACCTTTTTTAGGGGAACATCAATTTGATCCAACCTTTCTATGACCACTGCACACTTTGACTAAAAGCTAATATAACCAATGGGATACTAGAAGATTTAAGGTTTGAGCTAAGGGTGTGTTAATGCCATCCACTTCAATTCAGTCAATATTATTAGTCTTATAAGTGATCTGCTTCAAGCTGATTTGTGGGGTGTCTGACTCAGGTTGTGTTTTAAAATGCTTTTGTCTTAAAATGTATTTGCAGTTGTGTCTTAAATATATATTTGCATTTGTCAAAACAGTAAAAAGGGCGGGGGAATAAAGTGCTCTGAGGAAGGTGAAGTGTAGTGCCTTCAATGACTGGTTGACCTCCAGCATGCAGGAAAAGCTTTCAGCAGTCTCCTCTTCCCCACCCATCCCCATCCTCCTCAACAGGAGCCTTGCAATGTATTCCTTGCCCACCTCCTGCCCTTCCTTGAATACATTCTCCTTTTGGCAGCACTCTGTTGCCCAGCTATCAATCACCTGAGATCCTCCTTAAACTGAAATCTGTAGCTCTGCATTTTTAACTGATAAATCAAAATTAGGTGCTTCAGAGAGATCCAATCTGATCTGAGCATTGTTGGGCTTCTTTGCTTCACTTTGGAGTTGATGGAAATGAATACCCCTGTTTTGATTTGCTTTCCAAATAAATTCTGAATCCAAAGCACATCTCTAGATTGCATTGCCTCTTGGTGAAATACCTATAAAATCTACTAACATGAAAAGCTGGGTAACAAAATGGAGTTAACTCACCATCAGTGTAATGAATATAATCTCACAATCTAAAGCTAAAACGAAGAACATTGCATGATCATATGTAGTCAGCCTTTAAGGAATAAATGAAGAAAAAATATGTTTGTATACACCAGATATTTGCCACTGCCACCCAATGTTTCAGTCTTGCCTCTTTCCTGTTCCTGTTTTGATAACCAAAATTTGACTCTTCCAATGGGTTTACTTTATGAATTAACATGGAAAACATGGGGTTTTAAAACTCATATACAATTGTTTTAGAAGAGCTCAGTGCAGTAGTCAGAGAGTGAAAACACGGGAAGTTTCCCATTTAACTGGCTATTGTGAGGCCGTACCCAAGTAGCATGTTGTCGTAGATGTTGGAGTCCTCCAGCACAACAAGCCTGGCCATTCCCAAGATCAGACCAGTTTGCTCAGGTCAGAGAGACTGTTGAGCAGCAGTGTGGGCACCAACAGAAACCCCTGTTCTGTCCTGGTCTCCCACTTTCAAATCCACATTCAAACCTGGAAAAATGTAGGCTGTGGCACCTGGTGAAGGGACATTATCACAATAGACCACTGCAACTCCTCCTGCCCGTCCTCCCACCACCACCACCCAGGTCTCACCTGCTGCTGACAAAGCTGAGAGAGATTGGCACCCCCAGCCTCACCCAACCAGGTCTTTGTGATACAAGCCAGATTTACCTGCTTGATCCTGGATGGCTGTTGTTTTGCCATTGATAGAATTGGCAATTAGCAACAGCAGTTTCTACCTAAGGGGCCTGTCAGCAAGGCTATCCAAGCTATATAAGTTTTGGCTCTGCTTAGGAGCAACCAGTACTGCTGGGTGTGCTGTCCCTCACCATATCTCCCCCTGCTCTGAATAACTCTAATAGCTACTACTGCCACCACTCAATTCCCCCCACTATTCTGTTCCCCAGGAAAAATACATGCCTCCACAAGCAAAGACCAAGCTGGTAACTTCTCCACAGAGTTGTCGGGGACTGGGAAAAAAATCACAAAAAGAACTAAAGTGAGAGGGCATAATTGAGGAAGGCTGTGGTATTTTAAAACTGCAGGAAGTAGGGAGGACAACAAAGTAGTTGCTGAAGGAGTCCTTATAAACATCTCTTGGAGGCTGGGTCTTAGGTTCCACAGCTTGACATCTGCTGGGGCTCCTGCTGTGTCCCCAAGTGTGCATATAGCACTGCACTTGGTGAACCAGCAAAGTGCTCACAGGGATGCTGCCTATTTTATACCTGCAGGCAGGGAAAGGCATGAGCCAGGAGCCCCAGGTTTTGTCAAACTCCAACTTCTCATAGCCATTATCATCAAAATTATATCCATTACATCCTTACAGACTTGAAACACCCTGCTTTGCTCAATGGGGTGATCTCCAGCTTATGTCATCGCAAGCTGGATATTGCATGGCATGCTATAACTGTGGGAAGATTAGTTTATGTGTTATGATATGAAATATAATGAAGCCTGTATGCCAAAAGGTCTACCTTAAATGTGGCCATGAGTCTGCATCCACCCTATGTGCAAATTCCTAGGCAATGAAATGACGACAGTACTGTACTTTCTCTGGGAAGGCAATATCTTGGCATTATTCATTCACAGTTAAGCCCTCCAGAGAACCTTTTCGCCAATTGCTGCTCCTATATGTGCAAATAGAATGGGACGCTGTAACTGTTCCCATTTTATGTGGATGGAGGGGGGCGGAATAGCATTTGCAAAAGCCATGCCAAACCTAACGTAGAATTGGCTTGGAACAGTTGTGGTTTCAAATTAAACTAGGACAATTGCAGTATTTCTTCCAGCTGTTATTGTCAGTGAATTAGGAACAGTGCAACTTAAAATAATTCTAGGATATACATTTTTGTGGTCCAGCTAGCCATTCCTCAATGGAATGGCTCCATCATTCCTCACCAACCAACTGCAATGTATTAAAACCAGTTGCAGCAGTAGTTTTGAAGAGTTTTTAAAGGCATTTTTTTTTGGTGAAAACAACAACCATCCAGTTTTGGCACCCTCATTCATCCCTTGTTTGCTTAAATTCTTCTGCCAAAGAAAAACAGCCCGACACAGTTCATAATAACAAGAACAAATTTTCCTTTGTTTCAATCTTCCTGCATTCTTTCTGGACATTCTTTGACCAAGGATGTAAAAACCACATTCTCTTCCCTATTGCTTTCTCTCTCTAGAATAGACACAACACTGGTGGAGCGACGATGAACGTTCTGTTGTGTTCTTGGCATTGTTCTGCTATCAGCTTGCTGGAGGGGATATTCCTCCGATGATATATGCACAGTGACATCGAGAAACGAGACACTTTCACTCTACTTATAAAACGTACAATCTAATGGAAACCTTTAGGCTAATGCTATTCAGCCCGTGTTGAGGAGATGAAGCTAAATCAGAACCATATGAAGCTGGGGAACTTCACAGAAGAGCAGGCGCAATCTTTTTTTTCCTTCGGCATCGAAAAAAATTCCACATCTTTTTCCAGTAGAGAAGGTAGCACACATAGTCCCATCTATTAGCACAGATAAGAAATTCAATAGGAATTGAGGTCCCAGGCTAGTTTGTGGGATTAATAGCCATGGGATTAGCAAAAGCCAACCGGAGGCATTTTGCTGCTTGATGCAGAAGACAGTGTGGTATCCTGTGTGTTCTACATGTGCAAGACAACAGGACTATGTTAAATATTGGCGATGGGATTACAGGCTCCCCCACACCAGGACAGTTTAAGGCAATAGGAAATGCATATGGCACCACTCTGACCTCTAGTTTACATAAATGGTCAGTTCACTCAAAAGTAGCTCACTTCCCCCACCCTATAATTTGCTGCCTGAGACATGTCCTATCAAATGGTCAAGAAAGTTTTGGCCATGGTACAGCCGTGCATACTAGATGCACCCTTTGACTGTGGCTATCACCATTTGGGTGTGGGCATGTGTCAATGGATTGTATTGACTAATTTCTGGTGGCATAAAGATTTTTGAGTGGAATCCAAAGAAGTTGCCACACGGGCAGAACTGTTTTCATCTACCGAAGTGGGAAGAGAGAAAACCTCTTCCCTTGCAGCGAACAAGTCTCCAAGGCAAATTTGCAAGAAGGCAGCAAAAAGGATGGACTCCAGGGAAAAAGGAGAAGGAGGTCTAGATAGGGCCGGCGCGTCCATTAAGGCGAACTAGGCAGTTGCCTAGGGTGTCAAAATGGACAGGGGGCGCCGGCCACCGCCGTCCGTTCCCCCCGCCCGTCGCCAGCCCCCGCCCACCTGCTGCTGCCGCCCGGCACCCGGCACCCCCCTGCTGCTGCCACCCCCCGGCTGTTGCTGCCCGCCGCCTGGCACCCCCCCCCCACTGCCGCTCACCACCTGGCCCTGCCGCCACCCGGCCTTACCCCCCACCCCTCGCCTAGGGTGCAAAAAACCCTAGCACCGGCCCTGGGTCTAGAACCCTGTATTTGTTTTAATGACAGCAATAGCAATAGTACAATAAACACACATGATTCATTTGAGGTAACTCCATGAGGATTTGGGGCATTGGATTGGGAAAGGCCCTGGATGTTGTTTCACAGTGAGGTGGCCTCTGTTCGTGGTTCATTTTCTTCCTGGAATCACTTCCATTCTGCCAGGAATACCTTTTTTGTCTGTCTACGATTGGTAGCTTGGCTGTGTGAGTGGTTGGATTATTCTGGCATTTTTGTTTTGGCTCCTTTCAAACATGTTGTGGTTGGCTGTGGTTACTCAGTGGTGAGGGAATGACAACCAGGACCTCCCTAAAGGACCTCCTTTCTTATGACTTTACAAGGTCTGGGATTCGCCCAGGAGTTAAAAATAGGGGCCGAGACTTAGTCCTCATGTACAAATGATGTCTCAGGCTGTTGATAGTCATCTGTGTGTCTTCACCAATCCCACACTCTACTCTGAATACCAGCAGTGGCCATAATGCCACTGGGGAGTGGGCATGCACCCTGGGCAGCACTGGCAGGCAGGCTGGAGCATCAGAGAGCCTGTGGTGGGTGGGAACTGTGCCTCCAGTATGGGGCTCAGCACAGTGGAGTGATTGAGCACAGCATCTTTTCATTGTGCCTGCGCTCAGCCTTGTGAGCAACCATTGCACACTGTAGAAAAACCTTCCAGATTACTGATTTCTTGGGAGCGCCAGTTTTTGACTGCATTATTCTTAAGAGAGACTGCTAGCTTGTCATCATTACTAGTTCCAGCAATTGGTGGGATAAGTGCAGCTAAAGGGGCAGGAGTGATTTTATTATTTTTATTTATTTTTATTTATGAATATTTATGAATATTATTTTTTATTTTCATTATTATTATTTTATTATTATTATTTTTGAATATTATGAATATTATTTATGAATATTATTATTTATGAATATTATTTTTATTTATGAATATTTCTCCTTGGAAAAGGACCCAAGGCGGCTTTTAGTATGGAGGGAACAATATACAGTCCAGTACAATTAAGACATATTCAAGTTTAAGAACAGGGCATTGAGAAGACAACATTAATGCTAAAAGAGAATGTGAGCAGTTAAGAAAAGAGTATAGCATGGTAGACCATCTAAAAGTTATGAGGGACGGGAACTAACAGTTGAAAACATCGTGTCAACCCCACAAGGAGAGATACAGGCACAAAGTTATAAATGGTTATAAACACAAGTCTGTATAGCCATGTATGGTAGTCCATCGTTCAGGGAAAGCTTGCCTGAAGAGAGAGGTCTTTGCCTGTTTCCGGAAAAACAACAGAGATGAGGCAGTCCTGGCCTCTAGTGGGAGGGAGTTCCAGAATTTTGGTGCAGCAGCTGAGAAGGCCCTTTCATCTATTTCCATGAGACATATCTGTGATGGTGGTGGGATGGAGAGAAAGGCATCTTCTGATGATCTTGGCACCCAAGCAGTTCATACTTTGAGATTCAATCTTTGAGGTTGCTAGGACCCAGGTCAAATAGTGCTTTGTTTGCAGGTTAAGGTCAGCACTTTGAATTATGCTCAATAGCTGATTGGCAGCCAGTGGAGGTGCTTTAATTGGGGTGTAATGGGATCTGTGTAACCTGCCCCAGTCAGCAATCTAGCTGCTGCATTATGGACCCGTTGAAGTTTCCTGACACTTTTCATCAGTAGTCCCACATTACACTAGTCTAGCTGGGACGTCACTAGAGCATGTGTCACTGTGGCTGGAGCAGGTTTCTCAAGGAAACCTTTAGTTTCTTTAGTGCCACATGTGTCTGAAATTGTGCTCAGCTGAGTTCCCTGAGTCTCATCCTCTCCTGTGTAAGATATGCATGCACACAAAGAGGAGTTCCCAACAACCACAGTGCTGCTTTGAACAGGAGAGATTTGCTGGGAATGGGAGCTGGAGGCAAAATCTTCCATGAATATGATGGAGCTACATGGTATGTAAATGGTAGGCCGTGTTTGGTGCTCTTCCTAAATCACTTCCCCAACCCCAAAAGTAGCAACAGTGCTGCTGCCCAAACTGACAGTGTCAGTCTGAGCGCTGATGACAATGTTGTCGTTCTCTGGCACATCAGCTCCTCTGGAGAAAAAGTATCTTCTTCCACCATCTTTTTTTGGCCCATTGTGGATCTGGCTGATATCTGAAAATGGTGTTATTTGAGGAATTCTTAATATTTCAGAATGTGAATGCATATTTCTTATTTAATGCAGAATTCTTCTTGCTGTTGGATTTATAAACTAATTTGCTTCTCAGACCAAAGAGACATATAAATAAAGGAACAATTGGAGATGCGGTTGTGTTTTTACTCCAGTAAAACTATTTTCAGGTTTTTGCATATATTTGCAAACATGAATAAGACAGCTGCTCCATGTTTCCAGACCAGGAGCAGCTGGAACTCATGAGAAACAAGAGGAAACCTTCAAATCAGTTATGATAACTACCCTAACCTTATGTGATCATGTTTGCTGCTACTCAGCATGTGTGTGACAAGCCCTTTGTCCTGCCACTTCCCTCGGTCTGAACTGGGGATTCAGCAGCTTCATGCATGAACCATGAACTTTAACACCCAGAGTCACAGGAGTTTTCTAAATGCTCTTCACATCCCTTGAATTCGTGACAGCTTGACACAACCCATTAGCAATTGCAACAAGCTAACAGCATGTAGAAAGTATTCAGAGCTATCACAGAGTAGCAATTGGGGCTGGTTGGTTGGTGATAATCTAAGATTGAGTTTTTTGGTGCAATTTTTACACCAACATTTCATCTTAGCATTGGTTGGTTGGATTCCCTACAAAGGAGTATAGAAATTAACATTACAGTGTTAAGTGCCCCCATGGAGCGAGAACCACAAGGCTGTGGTCAATACTCAGGGCACTCAGAGATCCTTGTAAGGCTCCACACATTTTTCATTACCTTATAAATTGTTAGTGCTTCATAGTGAGTATGAAAACAACAACCCAAGCACAGTTCCTAATTGCAATATTTGTGCAGCTATATGTTTTTGTCACTACGGGCTGTTTCACCAGCTCGCTTTTACATACATGTTAAACATTTGCATACCCGAGCCTTTCTGTTTGTGGACTGGTGAGCAAGGCAGTGTTGGCAGTGCTAATATTACTCAGGTGCTCCAGAAACATTTGCACTGTTCCATAGGCTGTGTAAAAGCCCCTGTGTTGTAGTTAGTGGTTAGAGTGCAGGACTGAGGGACCTAAGGGGACTTTACACTAAGTGAAGAGGGAGAACCAGGCTGGGCTGAAGAGCAGCTCCAAAGGCCTGTATTTCTCAAAAGTATTGTCTTCAGCAAGCTGCTAAAAATAGGAACTGCTGCAAAACAAAGAAACATAAGCAGTAAAAGCTGCAATTTGCCCTGCTGTCTTGTATATCACATTGTCACTAATTAGAAGGAGGCTTTTTGATCTTTTGCTTATGTAAGCAGTAGCACAGTGACCGAGAAATAAAGGTTTTGAGCAATGTCATCTGTGATTGATTGTCATCCTTTAAGAGCCACCCACACCCTACGCAGGGGCTTCCCTGGGTTCCTTGATCTGGGGCAGGAGTGCACTGAAAGTGGAAGAAAGAAGAAAGAACTCAGTCTGGGTCTTTTTTTTTCATTGCTATTGCTTGGGGGGGGGGGAGACAGAGAATTGCACTGATCACACAGTCTGGGTCTTTTTTTCCCATTGCTATTGCTTGGGGGGGGGGAGACAGAGAATTGCACTGATCACACAAAAAGGTAAATTCTTCCTTTCTGCCTGGGTAGCAACAGAGATAAGATTGGTCAGGCAGGCCTAGAACTGGCCAAAGGCAAGTAGCCCTGGCAACAGCTATTTGTTGTAAGGAGAGAGGGGGAAAAAGAGGGAAAGGCTTAAGGAGGGATTCTCTGGCAGCGCAGATCACCAAAGGAACTACAGATGTGCTGGCAAAAGCATTCAAGCATTGCAGGAGTGAAGGAATACCACTTAAGATTTCCAGGCAATGTGCCAATAGAGCGTACAGGGAAAGGTGTGGTATAAGATGAGGCCTTGAGGGAGGAAGCCTTCTGGAGTGGAAAGAAATCAGCAGCAGGCCACAAAAGCAGATGGCTATGAGAAAGAGCCCCAGGAAGCTGAAGTAACTTCTGCCAGAAGCAGGTCTGGAACTTGGAGGGAAAACCCAATGTAGTTCTGGTTCCCTTATCCCTGGGGATAAGATAGGAATAGGTGTGGCATGTAACCCTCACATGGGGAAGCCATCCATCCATCCATCCATCCATCCATCAATTAGATTTATATTCATTGACGAAGAGGTGTTGCAAGTAATGATGAGCTGTTTCTGATGCGGTAAGGGATTTAGGACAAGGAACAAAGTGGGCCATTTTGGTGAACAAATCCACGAAGACCAGGATGCAGGTAAACCCTTTTGAGCGAGGAAGATCCGTGATGAAATCTAAGAAGACAGCATTCCAGGGACCAGAGGGTCTTGGTAAAGGATGCAACAGACCCGAGGGTTTGGTCACAACATCCTTTGCCCGCCGACAAACTTCACAGGAACCCACGTATTGGGCAACATCAGCACGGACATGTGGCCACCAGAACTCCCTTGTGAGAAGATGCAGGGTTTTGTAAAGTCCAAAGTGTCCAGCAGGTAAAGAATCATGTGAGAGATGCAACACCTGGTTACGAAGAGGACCAGCAGGAACATATAACCGCTCTCGATGTAATAATAAGCCTTGTTGTGCAGAAAACTCTCCATGATTCCTGTTCTGGAGTTCCTGAAGACATTGCTGAGTCCATGAATTGCGAGCTTGAGATTCACGGATTTCTTCTGCCAAGCTGAGACATGGATTCGTGGCCACAAACACAGAGAGAGGCAAGATGGGCGCCACTAAGGTCTCTTTCACAGGCGCTGCATACTCAGGTTTTCTGGATAATGCATCAGCTTTTTTATTCTGAGCCTCAGGAATGTACTTGATCTGGAAATCGAACCAGGAAAAGAATAATGACCACACAACGATCTAATAGATCATGGAAAATGTCATTCATCATCCGCTGGAATACACTGGGTGCGTTTGTCAGTCCAAAAGGCATTACTAAATGTTCATATTGGCCATACTGGGTTCGAAACGTGGTTTTCCACTCATCTCCTTTACGGATACGCACCAAATTATTCGCCCCACGAATGTCCAGCTTGGTATAACACTTTGCCCTTCTTAACGGTCCAAAAGTTCAGAGATTAGGGGTAAAGGGTACCAATCCTGAATAGTGATCTTGTTTAATGCCCGGTAATCATTACAAGGACGAAGCTCCCCTCCCTTCTTCTTTACAAAGATCACTGGTGCAGACAATGGTGATTTGGAAGGGCGTATAAACCCACATCGAAGGTTCTTGTCTAGGAAAGCCCTCAAAGCTTCTAGCTCAGGTTCGCACATAGGATAGACTCATCCCACAGGGAGGGGTGCCCCAGGTATCAGATCAATGGCACAGTCATAGGGCCGATGCGGAGGTAACTTGTCAGCCCCCTTTTCCTCAAATACATTCGCAAAGTCTTGGTATAACTGGGGCAAGACAGGGTCAGATGTAGCATAGGCAGCTGCCAGGATGGTAGAAGAATTTTTCTTTGAGCAAGGAACCTTGAAGTACAATTCCCCTTGCACCCAATCCACCAATGGGTTATGAGCTTGTAACTAGGAAAGTCCCAAGACAAGAGGAAACCGGGGCATCCGAGTTACATTAAAGCAAATCTGCTCATTGTGGTCCATTACCTGAAGAAT
This sequence comes from Phrynocephalus forsythii, assembly GCA_029282475.1. NCBI lineage: Eukaryota > Metazoa > Chordata > Lepidosauria > Squamata > Agamidae > Phrynocephalus > Phrynocephalus forsythii. The sequence goes on from JAPFRF010000004.1 coordinate 47,510,239, forward strand.
AAGTGGACAGGTTTCCTGAGCTATCGGCCCAGAAAGAAGTAACCGACCCTCAATGGATTCTACCAGCAAAGGAGTTTCCTTGTTCTGTACTGGAATCCGATGGCACCGCACAAACCCATCATCCACAAAGCAGTGAGCTGCCCCAGAGTCTACCATAGCATACACAGGTACTTTCCAGCCATCAGGAAGCCCTAGAGTTACAGATACCAGGAAAGGTTCTTGGGGTGTGATGGTATTGTCTGGGAACCCTTCGGTATGCTCAATTCCTATGGTTTCCTTCAAGGATGGAGCTGCCCTTTTACTGCTGAAGAGGTAGCAGCACTTACTGAGGAGCGCTTCAAAGGGCAACTGGAAGCGAAATGTCCTCCTCCTCCACAGTACAGGCAAAGATTATGAGAGCGTCGTCTTGTCTTTTCCTCTGGGGTGAGGCGTGGTCGAGCAACTCCCAGTTGCATAGGTTCTGGATCCATTCTGCGGGCTTCTCCGGATTGCAGATTAGGCACAGCTGGCAGAGGTTGCTGGTTGTAGTTCTTGCCTCGGGAGAGACGACGGCTTTCCAGGCGTCCATCTATCCTGAGACACAGGGTAATGAGTTTCTGTAACGTGCTTGGTTGTTCCACCCTAGAGAGTTCATCAAGCACTTCATCTGCCAATCCTTCCATATACTGAGAAATCAGTGCTGGTTCATTCCAATTCAGATCCTGTGCTATCAAATGGAATGCAGTGGTGTAGTCAAACACTGAATCTTTGCCCTGTTTCAGAGCTCTGAGTCTCCTGTTGGCAGTAGCAGCCTGTACGGGGTTCTGAAAAGCTGAAGAAATGTGATTCAGGAAAGCTTGATAATTATCCAGTAGAGGTGAGGCACTGAGGAGTAAAGGAGTAGCCCATTTGGCTGCCTGTCCTTTCAACAAACTGAGGATAAAGCAGACCTTAGACCTCTCAGTAGGAAATTCTTGAGCACGCACCTCAATAAAAAGCTTGCATTGAGCCAAGAATGCAGGGAATTCCTCTAACTTGCCTTCAAACTGGTCAGGAGGCAGCAAAGGGCAACGGGGCTGCAGTTCAGCTGGTGCTGGAGCGTGCTGCAATTGAGTAATTGCCTGAGATAAAAGCAGCACTTGGTTTTGCAAAGCTGTCAGCGGTGTCATCCCAACAGCCCCCTCCTCTTCCATTCTGCTTGAAGAAGTTTGGGTGAGAGCAAACTGTCAAGCCCCGCACACAGAGCACACACACAAACAGGGTTCAGTTCTTTGCCAAGATCTTTAGTGGAAAGCCAGGCCAGTTCAAGTCCGTTGCTAACAATCATGTGCCAGATAAATAACAGAATCCAACTCCCAACAATTAACAGTCCAAGTCAAAACCAGAATATCTCACGGAAACCAGATGCCAAACCCAAGGGAACAGATCAAGCCGTGGTCCAGGAACCCAGTCCGAAATCAGGAAACAGAGCCAAGGTAACAGACAGGAACGTGGTTGCAAGTTCAAATGACGCGTTGCTCCCACAGAGAGCTCAAGGTGAGCTTACCAGCTTTAACCCAAAACAGGGAACACATCCTTACTTCTGAAAAGGCTCCTGCTAGTACTCAGGGCTTCCTGACCTGATTCCCTGTCTAGCATCAAAGACCCTTTCCCTAGCTCTCCTGGTAGCACGTCTTTGCAGAATCCTGCTCATAGCCCTTCTAGGGGGAGAAGATATGTTTTCAGCTGAGTCATCAGACCCAGCTGCCTGCTGACTTGAGCTGCAAGGCTCCTCCAGCAGCTCTTCACCATTTAACCCCTCAGAGACAGGTTCTGTGACAGGCAGGGTCCTGGCACAAAGTCATTTCTGAGGTCTCTGACAGGTCTAGAAAACAGGCCTTTCTCCCCTTACTCCAGGGGGCCTTTTTTCAAATACTCCGGTCCCATGATATATGAACTGCAAAAGGGCGGGGGACCACTGTATCAGCCATCTAGCTACTAGGTTACTCTGGGTGGTGCTCAACAAAAATATGACAAACATCGCATAAGTAATAGTGAACAAATAAAATAACATGAAATAACATATTAACAACATTATTAAACTTATTAAACTAAGCAGTTGGAATAGTCATTCTGGTATCCTGGATTGCATATGAAGAAGTAAATAAAAAGGTTAATGTTTATTTAATATACATTGGGGTCTTTGGACTTGACAAATACCATGCGATGAAAACCATGCAAATCAGTGATTTCTGATAAGTATCATGATTCATTTTTTTATCCCCATCTCTAATCCCAACCAATGCTTTCCTCCCCAGCATGGATGAGGTTACAATATCCAACAGGTAACAGAAGCTGTTACTGCAAATACATTTCTGCATAGGAACAAAGCCAAGGGAAAAAACCCAGCAACAACCAGATGATAAACCTCAGACTCAAGGTGGCAGTATTTTCAGGGCAGGATTTGCAAGTCACCTGCAACTGAAGCTGTAAACACATCTCTGTTTTAATGCATGTGTTCCAAATGGCTGGACATTGGAGGTGGCCAAGGAGACTATTGTGGGGATGGGGTGGGCCCCCTTGGCCATTGAAGATGTATGCCACTGCATTCCCATCCATCACCATCTAGAGGTCTTATGGACTAGCCCAGCTGGCTACAGAGGAAGCCCACAGTGAAGCTTGTATCCTGTGAAATGATGAAAGCTGCTTTGTATTCCATTAACGTTTTCTGGATATGTAGTTGTGTGACCAAGGTCTATTATCTTTACAGAGGTCTGCAAAGTGTTCTGCTTATATGCCACCCCATACCGCTTCGAGTAGTCTCTGGGCAGTTTACAGTTTTAATTACAGTATGCAGGCTACACATTGCCCCTCCCAGCAAGCTGGGTACTCATTTTACCAACCTTGGAAGGATGGAAGGTCGAGTCAACCATGAGCCTGTTACCTGGGATTGAACCCCAGGTCGTGAGCACAGTTTTACCTGCAGTACAGGAATTTAACCACTGCGCCACAGGGCTCTAACAGTTCCGGTAGAGATGGGCACAGAACGAACATTTTTTTCGTTTCCGTTACCATTTGTCGTTTCTGTTACGTAACAAAACGACAAACAAAAATTGTGATGAAAATGCAACAAAATGAAGAGAACCATGAAAATTGTGGTCGTTACGTTTCGTTTCCGTTAATGGCGACGCGCAATGAAATGATCTGTTTTAAATGTTAAAAAACGCCCTGGACATCCATAAAAACACAGCGATAATTATTTATATTGTCTGATAATACCTACCAGGGGGGTTGGGGTCCTTAAAACATTTGTTTTTGTCTTCTCCCATTGCGATGTATTTTTCTTTTCCCTTTAAAATGGATGTCACCACCAGCCACAAAATGGAGGCAAGCCATGTGATGGGATCATGTTCAACCAATAGCATGCCCAGGTTGCAGACTGGGCGGGCAGGTCTGACAGCCACAGAGGGCATAAAAAGCTCTGGCAGCCCCCGTCCTCCTTGCAGCCCCCGTCCTCCAGTGGGAGTTAGGGTGGGATTGCTGTCTCTGCGACTCTAGCTTCAGTCCTGCAGCCTCCCTGTGTGCGTGTGTGCTGCGTACCTCTCGGTGAGTACCCTCCCCTGTGCCGCAGTGCAGTCACTCTGCAGCTGCCTTGCACCCTGGGCAACGCCCGCTGCTGCCTTTGCAGCCTCCCTGCATACCTAGTCTATACTGTGTCTCTGCCAGCATCCATTTTTTTAGTGTTTTCCCTCTGGTCTTGGGCGTTGGAGGATGCCTGCGCATGGAAATGCTTTAAAAATCACGCAAAAAACGGGTAGAAATGACAAATGAAAAAAACAAAAAAGGTAACAAAATTTTTCAAAAAATTTCCGACAAACAGAAATGAACCGAAACAGACCTCTCAACGACAAATGAAAAACCGAAATGCCATTTTTCTGTTTCGTGCCCATCTCTAGTTCCGGGTCCTAGAGATAATAGGACCCGGAGCTGTACATTGGACATAAGGACTGTACTGTACTGTACACTGCTAGTCATGCTTGGCAGTCTTGATTGAGTCAGAGCTTATCTGACTTAACCAAGAAAATTGATGAGTTGAACCTACTATAAGCCTGACATCTAGTGCTTGAGAATATATGGCCATGTTCTTTTGTTTATCTCTGTGCGTGCATGTCAATAATTACAATATTTAAAAGAACGAGCTCATATGGCCGCTATAATGACTGTGTGGCATCAAATCAATTCTGATTTATAGTGACCCTTTTCAGGGTTTTCCAGGTAATGGTGTACCATTCCTTTCTTCTTGGAGCATCCTGGGACTATGATGTTGGCCCAAGGCCATGCAGGTTGATTTTGCCCATAGGAGGCGCAGTGGGGTATCAAGCTCCCATCCTCTGGCTCTGCAGTTAGATCCCTAAGCCGCTGTGAAAAACCTATTCCTATAAAAACAATGTTTTCAATGAATCGTGAGTTTATTATTACACATAAAGGCCCTGTGACTTAAATGGTCCGCTTACTGGTGGCTAAAAGCACTTCTGAAACACCCTTGGAGCCTCGGATATTTCTTCCATTCTATGAATGCGTTTATGTTTCCATCAACTCATAAAAACACTTTTATGGAGAGGTCATCTTTTTGAGTTTTTCTGAGCTACAGCTTTTCCTCAGAAGAATTTTTCTATGCAGGCCAAAAAGCTCTGTCTTGTTTTTTAGATCTCTATAATTTAGTGATGCCTTTCTCCAACATCCCAATACAGATGTTTCAAAATTAATTACCAACCCAAACATATATATTTATGGAACTTAATTTTGGATTGTTGCCTGGAAGTGCTTTCTGCCATCTGAGTTTAGCACTGTGGGAAAACCAACAAACCAAAAGAATGAAAGAAAGCAGAGCACATCAGTTTGAGGGAAGTCAATGTATTTTTTAAAATACTGCTTAGAATTTCTTCTTCTTCTTCTTCTTCTTCTTCTTCTTCTTCTTCTTCTTCTTCTTCTTCTTCTTCTTCTTCTTCTTCTTCTTCTTCTTCTTCTTCTTCTTCTTCTTCTTCTGTCTTTATCATCATATTTTTCTTCAGGAACAGATCTCCATTACTGTGAAATTAGTTTCTTAAATAAAAAGCTTTATTTTACATATACAGTATCTTAAGCCAAAAATGAAATAAACCAGGACGCATGTTTTATTTTCTTTCCCAAACCAAGATGGGAAGTGTGACAAGAAACCCATTCTGTCTTTATATCCAGGCTCAGATATCCTTCTCTCCACACTCTTAATTATCTCCCCGCCCGGGGGTGTGTCCTGCATCTGTGCAGCTTCCTACGTGTACTAATATTGTTCCAAACAATCCTTTTTTGCACACATATACAGACTAATACATAGTTTCTCCATCCATAACCATGCACTTGTTAACTGGCTTCATGCATGTGTATAAAAAAATATTTTACAAGGTGCTTTTTGTCAAGGTTGCATGACCAACTGGGTCTGGAAAAATGAACCCAGCACCTTCTTTGTAAGGATGGGGGAACATTGTTCAGCCCACTGGAACAAAAAGAAGGTTAGAAGGAGTGAGAGATTCTGCCAAGCATTTACTATATTACCCAGTCTGCTTCTTCTAAAACAGCTTTGACGATTCATTGGCAGAAGGCTATCTCAGAAACATATGTTTTTTATTTGGCATCAAATTAGACATTAAGAGAAATGTGTATACCATAAGGTTATCCTGTGTTAGCTCCCATGGTGTACAGTAGTTTCCTGAAACTGATTAAGCCCATCTTCTAAAGAACAATTAAAAAACAAAGCTCCCTTCAATGCAAGATAAGATGAGGGAAAGCACAGTAAAAATAAATAAATCTCCTTCTCTGCTTAAAGAATCAATGATTTGAGGAGAGACTACATATCATCTGCTTTCATCCTTATTGTCTGTGAGGTTGGCCACTTGTATGCCTGAAAGGGCCCACGTGGTTAGACAACAGCAGGTGGAGAAACTGTGGCCTTCTATTAATATTTCAGTCCCCACTTATATATTCCATTTGTGGATGATGCATTTGTATGACGGAATGAATGGGTTGTGTGACACATGACTGGGGACGAATGGCAGGTAAGACCATTATGACAGTTGGAAAGGGAACAAAAATACCTCCATGCAACCTTATATTCACTGTCTGGCTTCCCCAGCCTAAGGCGGAAGGGAGAGAATTTACATACAGTAACTGTAGATAGGTATCAGGGAGCTGGATATTGTAGACAGGCAGATATGGAGAGAAGGAGAATTGCCATGTAGAATCACCGAGAGGCGTGTGGAAAGATAAATTGGATTTGATAGGTTTGGACATAGGTTGAGAAGCTGGAACCGAGTTGTGTGCATAAAAGAACACATGAAATATTTTCATCCTGATTTTTATTGTTTGCCATTCTAACCCTTTGGATTTTAATATTTTTAAAAAACAAAAACACTTGTTTCTTCCTTCAGCATCCCTTTATATTTCTGGTAGCAGTTACTACACAAATGCCCACATCATTCATTCATTCTTCCTTCCTTCCATCCATCCATCCATTTTTATCTGACCTTTCTCCTTAAAAAGTATCCAAGGAGGCTTAGATCATTAAAAAAAAAAACAGTATTCAAAAGCTAGAAATAGGTATACAGTACAAATATTTTAAAAAGGATTATCTTATCTTATCTTATATTATATTATATTATATTATATTATATTATTATATTTAAAATGGCAAATAAAACCAATACTAAAGGACATTTAAAACAACAGAGCTCCACAATTGATTTAAAAACCTCTCTCAGACTGACAGTTTTTAAGGGACAGCCTGTCTGAAGAGAAAGATCTTGGTCTCTTTGTGGAAGGACAACAAAGATGGGACCAGCCTGCTTCCCATAGGAGGAATTCCAGAGTCTGGGAGCAGCAAGAGGAGGCTTCTATGACATCCTACTCCATCATAGATTTAAATTTAAAAATGCCAGTTTGTCAGTTAACTGTGTTACTTCTTGACAAACTAGTTGGGTTTTGAATCATTTAAAATTTAGTCATCCATTCTCCATTTGTTTTTTGTGCACCTGTGGGGTCCCCAGATGTTCCTGGACTGCAGCTCCCAGAAGTCTTCATCACTAGCTGAGCTGGCCAAGATTTCTGGGAGCTGCAGTCCAGGAACATCTGGGGACTCAAAGGTTGAGAACCACTACTCTAGACTTTGCAAAGCAAAAAGCAAAGTGTGCTGCTCATATACCATCCCATAGTGGTAAAGCACTCTCTGTGCAGTTTACAACTTAATTATGCAGGCTACACACTGCCTCCCCAGGAAACTGGATATAACAGTGGTACCTTGTATAAAGGAATTAATTCATTCCAGATGAAATTATGTTAAGCAAATTTTCCTTTACACAAACTTCCCATAGAAATGCATTGAAAACGGAGTAATCCCATTTTTATGTTGTATGGATTTGCCCCATAGGCGATTATGTTAAGCAAATTTCCCCTATCTGGAATTTTTTATGTTGTACAGATTTTATGTTATACAAACTGTTTGTTATACAAGGGTACACTGTATTCATTTCAGTGATGCTGGAAGGATGGAAGGCTGAGTCAACCATGAGCTGACTGCCTGGGATTGAACCCCAGATCATGTGGACAGTTTGGACAGCAGTTTAACCACTGCTCCTGTGTAACCCCTGAAAAGTGAACTTTTCATGGGCTGTCTGTGATTAGAGAGTGGGGTCTCTGTAAGTGTAGCCTTATATGAGCAGCTGTAGGAGGTTTTCCCTTTTTCTGCAGAAAGAACTTACCATTAATGAACTGAGTAGATGAGTAGGAGATATTGATAGCTTGCCTTTCTTTTGCCTTAGGAGAATGTGGTGGCATTTACCCTAGTTGATGGTGCCCACAATTCACGTGTGCCATTGAGGGCTGCTGGACAGCTGCACACATCATGTTGCTAGATTCTGCCTATGATTTTGTACTAGACCACCCAAGCACAGTTGAGAGGCAGGACACAGTAGTCTTGGGACTGTACGCATCTACAGTAATGCAATTAACACTTCTCTTCCTTGCTCAAATTTTTGCAACAAAAATCATTTTCTTATCGAGGATCTATCATTCTTTCTGCACTCCACAATATACTTTACTGATTGGTAGACAAATAACTCTATCAGACCAATTTTCTGTCTTATGCCATTTTTGTTCATAATACTGTATATTATACATCCTTCTTATGACAGGGACATTAGCTCCAACATCCAAACCTATCAACATGATTTTTCTAGCAAGAAAACCTGCTTTTTCAACAGCATCAGAGTACAGTAATGCCTTGGTTTATGAGCGTTTGTCTTGGAACCATGCTTGTTAACCAAAATGCTCTTATATCAAAGCAAATTTTCCACAAGAAATAATGGAAACTCAGATGATTCATTCTGGGCCCCTGTAGACCACATACTATACACACAAAATGTCAAAATTCATGAAAGAAGTTGGCTATAAGTCTACATCCACACCATGGTTTAGGTACCTGGATGTGGAATCTGCTCTGCTTGGGACTAACAACTGGATTTTACTCTGTGTTTTTAATATGACAATAATAAAATCCAATGTGTAACCCTATAAACACTTGACTAGCTGCTCCATGACTAGAAATGGTTTGAAAACTAAGAAAGGATGTTGACAACAGTTTAAATAAAAATAAATATATAAAGAGAAATAACACAAATCCCTTCATTCAGCTTTGAAAACTTTTGTGAGTTGTACAAGGGATACCACCTTTCCTGTCTGCTCCCTCTGCTTTGAGGCTTGCCTGAGCGGGAACATTCCAGACACCCACAGTCCAGTAGGGGGACAGAGAAAGAGCTACCACTTGTGATCATGTGACCTGCTCCAGCACTTGTGTTGAAAGACATTGCTTGTTGATCAAGGCAAACTTTAGAGGAAATGTTTGCTTGTCTTGCAAAACACTTTCAAACCAAGGTATTACTGGTATGTGATCTAGATGAAGTTTGGGATTTTAATCTTTCTGAAGGAAGAACAAGCCTTCGTTCTTAACTGAATTTTGCAGTACAAGTCTCTAATTAAAAACACTGACACAAAAATCTTAGGAAAAGGTGCACATATACTTCTTTATAGCAGTGAAATTAATGCCCAAATAGCCTTTCTACAGTGGGGTATTGATTGTCTAAAGATTGCCACAGATGAGGCATCATGGACCCTGGTGGCAATGTAGTGACATGGGGTCCACTGCAAAAAAAAAAAATGTTATGTCCCTGGTAATCATGAGCCAGACCATCCTCACCAGTGGGCACATCGGGATTTAAATCTTCATGGTTTGTTCTCACATAAAAGCAAAAGAAATGGTGACATTTAGGGATGGGAATTTTGGATTTTTTTAGACTACAAACACCACAGTTCTCCATTTGGCTTGACATACTGTGCATGCTCCTTATAGACACCTAAATGTGGCTTACCTGGGAGCAGTGGCCTAAACTGGAAAGCTTTGAAGTTTAGCTAAGCCAGTGGTTCCCAACCTTAATGCCGTGATCCTTTAATACAGTTTCTCATGTTGTGGTGACCCCTTGCCCTGCTTGGAAGAGGCCACAAACCCCCTTTGGCAGGCCACTGCCCCAGGTGCCATAGAGAACTTCCCTCTGCAGGCACCCTCAGCCAATCGTAGCCTCTGGTGCCATTGACTGACATCCCCTCCAACCTATCAAGCTGTAACTCACTCTTCCCCCTTCCTCCCTACCCTCCCCAGACCCAAGCCGTTTATGCCTTTTTCTTCACTGGCTCATGGCAACCCCTGTGAAATGGTCATTTGATTCCCCCAAAGGGGTCCCGACCCCCAGGTTTGGAACCACTGAGCTAAGCCTTGCTAAGAAAACTCTCCTTCAGCAAAGGAACAGGAGCAAAAGCCTTGGGTCGAGATAGGCCTAGCTAAGCTTCAAATCCTTCCAATATAGGCTGCTTCTCCCAGGTGTTCTATGACACATAATTAAGCATGAGGTTTGCCATTCTAATATTAGTACAGCTGTTGGCTAGGATACAGTAAATGGAAACTCCACACTTAGAGCAAATGTATTTAAAAGAACTCAGACAAAAATATTGTTTTATGACAATGCTCAGAATCTCTCATACAGTCTGGCCACTGAGTACACTTGCTGGGGAATTTATGCAGTCCAAGCCCCTCACCTCATCCCAAACCCCTTCCAGGCTCTATGGAGTGATGTCTTTATTGCCATTTTGTAGCTTCCTGGAAGTATTTCATCAGCAACTAAAACACACAAGAAGCTAGACCAGTCAGACCCTTGGTAAAAACAGCCTAGGAAAGTTGTTTTCTTTTTGACTGCAGCTCCCAGAATCCCCCAGCCATCATGGCCATTTGTACTCCAAGCCCTGGGTAATAATAATAATAATAATAATAATAATAATAATAATAATAATAATAATAATAATAATAATAATAATAAATAGACATGGGCACGACTCGGCGAAATTGTCGTTTCTGTTTTTGGTTATCGTTTCCGTTATGTAACGGAAACGGTAACGATAATTAAGCCATCAGAACTCAAACTCGAACTGAAAAAAGAAAAATTTGTTCAGGTTTTTCGTTTCCGTTTGTGGCATTGATCGCGCAATGCGAAGCACAGAAAAAGTTTTTAAAAGTTTTTTTAAAAAAACCCGACTCCCAGCCAAAAAGGCAGGTGAAAATATGCCTGCCTGAGGCTTTGCCACCTACCAGAGGGGTGATTTCTGGGGGTCGCCGGCCTTTCCCGCCCTCTTCTCCTGTCCTGGGCTGCTTGCACCAGGCTGGGGGGGTCATCCTCGTCGTCTCGCCATGCCATGCAGTGGGGGGGATCCAAAATGGTGACCACAATTTTTCTTTTGAAATCGTGGTCAAAAAACACACCAAATCACCACAGAAACATGTGAAATTTATTTATTTTAAATGCCTGAATTTTTATAATAGCAGCAGTGGGTTTTTATAGCAATAAAACGTCGTATTTATTTTATTTTATTTTATTTTATTTTTTATTTTTTTAGACCTGCCCATTTGGGCTGGGCATGGGATGGGACCATGCAATTTTTTTGAACCATTCCACCAAAGGCATCACCAGGTTTTTGACTGACACTTTTGGATGTCTCGGATGGCATAGAAAGCCGAGGCACCTTCCAGAAATCACAGTCGGGTGTATGGATGTGGTTGAGGGAGGAGGGCTGGCTGCTGGTGCTGGTGTGATCCGATGGAGATTGAGGAGGGAGGCTGGAGGCTTTAGGATTTAAGTTAGGCAGGCAGGGAGGGAATTGAATTTAGAAAATAATTTCTTTGATTCCCTGCAGCTTTGCCTGCTGAAGGGAATAGCAGTTTATTCTTTATTTCTTCTCTGGCAGTTTGTGAGGATTTTTTTTTCTGATATTGGATAAAGGGGGAGGTTCGACTGGGAGTGGGAGGTGTGGATTTATTTTAAAAATATATTATATACTACCATTTATTTTCTATTTTCCCAACTTCAATTTGCTTGCACACACACACATTTGGGGTGCAAGCCAAGAACAGAACCTCTATCCTAAGTGATATCCTAACTGCCCACTCGCCCGTCCGCCCGCGCCGCCACCCTCTTGCGGCCTGCGCCGCCGCCCGCCCACTTGCCTGCCCGTGGCCACCGCCCACCTGCTCGCCCACCCCACCCCGCCCGCCGCCTAGGGCGCAAAAACACCTAGCACCGGCCCTGATTACGGGACACCCCTATGCTCTGGGAAGTCAAATAGCGTTAAATCACGGTGGAAACGACAAATGACAAACGGAAGCGACAAATTTTTGAAAAATTTCGCGACAAACGGAAACGACCCAAAACGGATCCGTTCCGACAAGCGAAAACTCAAAACGTCATTTTTTCTGGTTGTGCCCATGTCTAAAAATAATAATAATAATAAACTATGCTTGAGCCTTCCTTCTGGCCCATGTCTGTGCAAAGCTATCACTACTTTTGTTTACTGTGAAAGCACACTTGCAATTGTCTTTTCATTTGTTGCAATATAACAGCCTTGTACAGTGGTACCTCTTCTTACAAGGTTAATCTGTTCCAAGTGCATGCTCTTCAGTTGAACAATTCTTAAGTAGAGCAGCCCTGTCTAAAAAAAATAAAAAAAAATTAAAAAATTAAAAAATGTAAGTAGAGCAGACTGCATCTAAAATTTGTAAAGCAGCAGTTAAAATGCCAACAGTTTTTTGCTCTTAAGTCAAATTGCTCTTAAATTGAGGCACTTGTAAGTAGAGTTACTACAGTATGTTGTATTACTGAATACATGAAGAATGGTAAGAGAAAGGAGGAACAGGGAGGGAACGATGGTACGGTACGATTAGCTGGATAAAATCCTTATTGCTCTAAAACCAGGTGTTTCTTAATCACTTTAAGAAGCTAATTGTAAAGTAGCAAATGCTGTTGAATAGATTGCGTACATTTGACAGTCTCTTTAATTCATACATTTGAAATGTGTTTGTTTATAGTGAGATATAAAGAGCCCAGATGATTAACAAGGAGATGATGCGGATAAGCGGGGTTGTTTTCTTTCCATTCCCTCCGGTTTATGTTTCTTTGTCATTGAAGCTTCCCTAATCTCTTGCATCGTAGTGCCAATTCCTGCGGAGAAAGTGTAAGAGATCAAAACTTCCACTGTCTTAGGGATAAGTTATACAAAGAATGATCATGACTTACACAAACTTTCTCTGTTGATCTTCCTGGATGTTTTGAACTCCCAAGAGCTTTTAAATGAGTCAGAGGGGAAACTCTCTCTTTAACCCTTTCCTTCCCGTCTTCAGAAATTCCTTAGAATTAATTTGGAGGAGATACATTTTAATGCTTCAGCAAATACATTTTTTTGCTTTAGCAAGTATATTTAAAGAGCTTCAAAATGAGAATTACTTTAGCGGAATATGTACAATTTACTAGTCTGTTTATTTGCTCCATCCTACTTTCTCTACACTTGGCTTGAGGTGGCGTACATGGTTCTCCTCTGCTCCACTGTGAGGTTAGTCAGGGTGAGAATTTGCAACAAGCTGAAGGATACTAAATACATTTCATGCATGAGGAGTGATTTGAATCCAGGTCTACTAAACCCTAGTCCAGTGGTTCTCAAACTTTATTCGCTGTGGCACCTTTGTCAGGCTAAAAAAAAAATTCGCGGGACAGCTACCCTTAAAAGCGGTTTGAATACTTAGGAAAAGAAGAGAAAGCAGTGCAAATGTAATGCTGGGTTGTCTTTAATGCGATGAATGAAACTGTTTGGATGATTTTTTTCATTATTTCCTTTATGTATATGGGAAGTTTAGTTAATTTTATCCTCAAATTGCTTGACCCAGAACATTTGCTCCTGTATCTGTTTTTTAGGTAAGCATATGCTAAGAATGCAGACTTGCTCCCCTGTATGCTGCTGCACCCCTGGCATACGCTCGCGGCATCCCAGGGTGCCATGACACCCAGTTTGAGAACCGCTGCCCTAGTCCACCATTCTTATTATTAGCAGTGTGCCATTCATTATTTTTTTTTGACATCAGCTCTCAGAATTCTCCAAGGATTCCCCGAGCAGAATTCTGGGAGTTCCAGTCAACAAACATATACCCACATATATTGGGTATATGTGGGTATACAGTGGTACCTTATATAAAGGAATTAATTCGTTCCAAATGAAATTATGTTAAGCAAATTTTCCTTTATACAAATTTCCCATAGGAATGTACTGAAAACGGAGTTGTCCCATTTTTACGTTGTGTGGATTTGTCCCATAGGTGATTCCGTTAAGCAAATTTCCCCTATCTCTGGAATTTTTAATGTTGTACAGATTTTACAACAAACTGTTATGCAAACCGTTTGTTATACAAGGGTCCACTGTATATTCTTTTCAGCCTTCTTCTCAGCTTTTGTTTCCTGCTGTAGTGCTCCATCATGTGCAGTGTACCTGAGGGAGGGGTGGGGAAATAAGTGAAAGGGGATGCAGAATATAGCAACTGCTGTATTTATACTGTCAATGTAATTGCCCATTGTATATTACATTCTTGTTGTTATGTGCCAACAAGTGCCCCCCCCCAATTGTATGGCAACTCCATCCCCAAAAGGTCCTCTTTGCAACATCCCTGCTCTGTTCTTGCCTGGAGGTTTCTACAGAGAGTTAGCCCATCTCGTATTTGTTCTTTTCCTGCTTCCTTCAACCTTCCCCAGCATTACTGGGTTTTCTTGATGATCTTGCCTTCTCATGATGTGCCCCAAACAGGAGGCATTTTGTTTCATCATTTTTGCCTCTAGAGCTAGTTTAGACTTGATATGATCTAGAACCCACTTGTTTGTCTCCCAGGGAGCCTAGATTATCAGCAATGTTTTTCTCCTGTATCTTATTTCAGTTGCATCGCATCTTGGTAATAGGCCTTCATTTTCAATCACGTGAAGGGACTGCCAACATGCAGGTGGGAAGCAGGCACGCAAGTGATGTCCTAGGCAATGGCAGTGCTCCAATCTAACATGTTATTAATTGAAGATAGGCACTTTTCTCAGAATATCCAACTAGGACTTGAGAGATGCAGGCTTTGGTCTCAACAAACCACACAGCTCAGTGGGTCATCTTAGGCCAGTCTCAGATTAACCTACCACACAGAGTTGCTGTTAGGGTAAAATGAGGATGAAGAGAGTCACATGCTCAGCTTCAACCCAATGGGAGTATAGGAGAAATGTAAACACAACCAACCAGCCAACAAATCTGTAGGCACTGAAGGTGACCCTTCAAATGATGTTGCATTGGCTCTCCAGTGCCGCTGGCTTATATAGCACAGCTAATAAATGAAAGGGCCAAGCTAACCCTTGCATTCTTTTAAGCTCCTTCACACATTCAGAAGTGATTGTGCTGTTTCAGTTTATACCACCATGCTGTGTGTGTGTGTGTGTGTGTGTGTGTGTGTGTGTGTGTGTGTGTGTGTGTGTGTCTGTGTGTGTCTCTCTGTGTGTGTGTGTGTGTAAAATGGGATTGAGCAGTAATAACTATGTCAGAAGCTGCCTAGATGCCCTAAGCACCTCCAATCTCACCTCATTTCAGAAGCTAAGCAGGGTCGGCCCTGGTTAGTACAGTGGTACATTGTATAAAGGAATTAATTGGTTCCAAATGAAATTATGTTAAGCAAATTTTCCTTTATACAAATTCCCATAGGAATGCATTGAAAACATAGTAATCCTATTTTTATGTTGAACAGATTCTCCCCATAGGCGATTATGTTAAGCAAATTTCCCCTATCTCCGGAATGTTTTATGTTGTACAAATTTTATGTTATACAAACTGTTTGTTATACAAGGGGTACTTGGATGGGAGACCACCAGGGAACACCAGGTGCTGTAGGCGCCTGGAGCAGGAACTGGCAAGCCACTCCAGTATTCCTTGCCAAGAAAACTCCATGGACATGTGGTCACGAAGAGTCGGTCACCATCTCATTGGATCCTGGATTCTGTTCCTTACATACCCAGATCCTTTTTACTTAATTTGGTAGAATGTTAGCATTTATTCATGGCACAATTCAGAACATGAAATCCTTTGATCCAAAATGCAGTATCTGAAGGGGGAGGGCTGTGTACTGGAAACAGCGGAGTTAATCTTTAAAGTCTCTGTTTTTCTCTCTTAACACTCTGCATGTATCCCTCTCTCATTTTCTTG
The DNA here is from genome assembly GCA_029282475.1 of Phrynocephalus forsythii. Taxonomy (NCBI): domain Eukaryota; kingdom Metazoa; phylum Chordata; class Lepidosauria; order Squamata; family Agamidae; genus Phrynocephalus; species Phrynocephalus forsythii. The sequence continues at coordinate 47,525,872 of JAPFRF010000004.1, forward strand.
GATGACTTTTCCAACTTTCTTTGGCCATTCTGGTTGTTGTTCTTCCCTCTAGTGTTGCATTAAAAGGTAACATCCAAATACAACAAGAATAGATTACTTGGAGTTCAGTCCAAAGGCTACAACACAAAAGGATGTTGGATGGTCTTCAGACATGGAAACAGACACACAAGATCTGGCCAAATCAAAGCAACACTCCAGTTCTTTTTTTGGGGGGGGGCAACAAAACCGTATCTGAAAAGCAAGAAAATATTTTTAAGAAATCTCATGGACTTGCAATTGTTTCCATGTATTTCAGTATTTGATTCCCCTTTTTATTTGAAACACAGATGGAGTTTCATCTAAATTTGTCACGATGGATCCAGCTGCCACACAGTGTAGATGAATAAATGTGGACTTCTCCTTACCACAAGAAAGAGTATTGTTGTTGCTGTTAGCTTTTTCATTAGAAAGGGAATGTCTGAGTCACATTCTTGAGCTAATGCTTTTGTTTTTGCGAATTTTCTTCATCCTGACTAAGCTATGAATGTCAGGAAGTAGCATTCCCCCTTCTCTCCACCCTTCCCTTTTTTGTTTTTGTTTGTTTGTTTGCTTGTTTTGAGGGGGGCGGTGGTGGTGAGAGGGTGGTTTAGAGGGGGGTAGAACAACTTATAGAATTTTCAGTAACACGCTACTTAAGAGTTAAGGAGATCTAGGCTGGCTAATGTCTGTGGACAACTTCCTCCCTCCCATCCCCTTGATGCACATGCTAAACAGTATGTTAGCTGGTGGGGTGGGAGAAAAGAATAGTTTTTTAGGGTGGAGGATTAGATTTATTTTAGTTTATTTTTTATTAATTGATGGTGTTTTTACTTTTGTATGCACAACGGGACCATTCCAGAATATTGAAACCAAAAGAAATAGGTTATGGGAAAGTTTATAAAATTAGCAACGTTGAATGTGAAAGGTCTGGGGTCATTTTCGAAGAGAAATAGAATTGAAGCGATGATCAAAAGGCACAAAATAGATATTGCCTTTTTGCAAGAGACTCATCAAATAAGAGATGGTATTAATGAATTAAAAATTCCAAATGTTGATATTTATGAAAAAAGCTTTGGCACATCTAAAGCAAGAGGGGTTGCCATTATAATCTCAAGGAATTGTGAATGTGTTGTTGAAAATGTGGTAAAAGATTCAGAAGGTAGATATATAATATTGCAAGTTCTAATGGGGAAAGATCATTATAGTTAATCTGTATGCACCAAACGTTAGGCCGCTTTTACAATCTCCTTTGGGATCAGATTGAATTGTTAAAAAGGGGTATTTAATAATGGCAGGGGATTTCAATATGGTCTTAGATAAAATTAAAGATAAATCGGTATGTAAAAAGGAAGAGTGGAGGACAAGACATACAACTCTAGCAAAGTTTATAAATACAACAGGATTGAAGGATGTCTGGAGAGAACTGAAAGGAGATGAAATAAAATACACCTTCTACTCACCAGTGCACAAAACCTATTCTAGGATTTAGATTTTTGTTTGTTTCACAAAGCCTAATACCCAAGATAAATAATACGAAATTGAGATCATAAAAACATCTGATCATGCTTTAATGTCGATTGATTTAGCAACAAATAAAAATTATAGAAAGCTAAAAGGTGGAGAATGAATTTAAAAATATTTCAATATCCAGAAGTGCTGGCAAAGGTCAAAAAGATTGGTTGGAAACTTGGGATATAAACGAAAAGGCAGGTAGCCAAACGCCAATCATATGGGACACCCTGAAAGCGGTAGCTAGAGGCCTTATCATAAAAGAAAATATTAAAACTAAAAAACAGGAAGAACTCAATAAAAGAAAATTAGAAAAACTAATATCAGATTTAGAATCCCAATTTTTTTCTTACTAAGGATAATAAGATATTGAGGTTGATTGAAGCAAGGAAAAAGAGTTAGAAGATCTAGATTTACAACAAACACAAAGGAATCTTCTGTACCTAAAAAGAAATTTTTTTGAATACAGCAACAAGAACTCAAAACTTTTAGCCAGATTAGCACAGAAAAGACAAGACAAGAATACAATAGGGATTATAAAAGACTCCTCAGGTAAGACTTGCACACAAATGAAGGAAAAGTTGTCAGCTATACAAGAGTTTTATCAGTTGTTATATACTACAAAAAATAAACCTAAGGAGGATATAGAAAGGTATATCACTAAGAATTTAAAGAGGGTCTTGGAACGGGAAGATATGCTGGAAATGGAAAAGCCATCAGATCAAGAGATAAGTGAGGTAATAGACAAATTAAAGAATAATCCGGAGTGGACGCTCTGGGACCTGAATTTTACAAACTTTTAAAGCAGTATTAATACCTAAATTAAAGAAGCTATATAATGAAATTTTGAATGGAGAACAAATTCCGAGATCTTGGACCCATTCTTTTATTTTAATTCCAAAACCTAATAAAAATTTAATGGATATTGGGTCATACAGACCAATATCCTTATTAAATCAAGATGCTAAGATTTTCACAGCAATTTTGGCTAAAAGAATGAATAAATTTATAGCTAAATATATTAAAGAGGATCAATGTGGTTTTATCAAAGGTAGACAAATGGCAAATATTATTAGAAGGAATTTGAATGTTCTTTATGAAATGAGTAAGAGTACTACTAAAGCTGGGATGTTATCTCTAGATCTTTATAAAGCTTTTGATTGTGTTCAATGGCCCACATTAAAAATATTGTTAAAAAAATGGGATTTGGGAAATCCTTTTTGGGAGTAATAAATCAACTATATTCAACGGGCACTTCCTCAATAATAGTTAATGATGGATTGACTGAACAAATCACCCTAGGCCGAGGAACTAGACAAGGATGTCCTCTTTCTCCAGTCCTTTTTGTATTGTTATAGAGCTCTGGCAAATGCCATAAGGGACGACAAATTTATTAAAGGTATAGGGAAAGATGGGGCAACTAAAATTAGTTTTTGGACGATGCTCTTTTGACTATTGTAAACCCAATAGAGAATATTCAAAGAGTAAAAACTCATTTAGAAGAATTTGGAGAAATAACAGGATTATGTGTAAACTGGCAAAAATCAGAGAGTTTATTCTTCAATTATGGAAAACATGACTTAAAGATGATTGAAAAATCTGGACTTAAACCGGGAAAAAGCATTAAATATCTAGGATTAGAACTCCATAAAGAATTTACTAAAACTAAAGAAAGAAATAGAAATTAGAAGAGGAGATGAAAAACAAATTATTATCCTACTCTAAACTAAAATTATCGTGGTTTGGCAGAATTGCATTGATAAAAATGAAAATACTTCCAAAAATTAACTTTATTTTTAAAATGTTCGGTTCAGTTTTTAGAAAAGGAAATTAAAACTCTCCAAGACATGATAAATAGGTATTGTAATGCAGGAAAAAATCAAGAATAAATAAAAGTCTATGGTATAGATCTCAGAAAGAAGGAGGAATAGGTATACCCAATATAAAAATTATTATATAGCCAATCAACTTAGTTCTTTGGGGAAATTCTTTTTAAACCACAGAAGTTAATATGGTGGGAGCAAGAGTCTTTGGATATAAAGGGGGAAATAAACACATTTTTATTCACGGAAGTTAAAAACAAAGTTAAGATTGACAACCCCCTACTGAATAGTTTAATTGCTACATGGAGAACATATAGGAAAATCTTGTCTCCGAAGGGATCCCCACTGGCTTTAGTTACTGACTTGGAAAGCTTTCCAGACAACTTGAAGCATTATTTGGAGTTATTTAAAATTAAGAAAATAGCTAGACTAAAGGATTGGATGCTCAAGATTAAAACAATTCAGGATATAAAAAATATTTTGCAACCCAGTGATTTAACATGGTTAAATTATATTCAACTAGGAAAATGGATAAAGGACTGGGGAAAGAGAAATAATCAAATCAGAGAATGCACAAAATTTGAACATTTCCTACTATCGCTTGAGTCTGAACAGGAAAATTCAGAGAAAGGAATAACACGTAAAATATATAAAATACTTAGGGAATTATCAGAAATGAAGGAGTTAAACACCTTGAGAGAAGTTTGGAACCAAGACCTTAATGTACAGATAGAGAAAGAAGACTGGAAAAAAATTTGGAATATGAGAATTTTGAGATCATTGTCAGTCAGGATAAAAGAAAACTACTTCAAATTGGTTTCCAGATGGTATTTAACCCCAGTAAGACTAAATAGAATGCTTACTCTAAGATATGTTGGAAATGTGAAAAAGAGCTTGGTACTTACTTGCATCTTTGGTGGGAATGAAATAGTCCAAAGGTTCTGGAAAAAGTGTTTTTAGAGCTAAGTAATATGATTAAGATGGATATAGATTGTAATCCAGAGATAGCATTATTATCATTGTTAACAAGTAAAGATTATGTTGTTACAACAAAGGAACTAATAGCAAATTTTATGACAGCTGCTAGATTAATTATAGCAAAAATTGGAAGTCAAAACTAGAATTCAAGATGGAAGACTGGTATAATGAACTTTGGGATATAGCTATAAACGATAAACTCTCCTGCAGTTTAAAGGTTAAACGAGGAGAAATGAAAAAGACATTTTTACGATATCTGGGGTAATTTTTTAGATTTTCGAAGGAAAAGGGAAAGAGTCGAATATCTCACAACAATTCTGGAGAAGAGAACTTTAAGAAGACTACTAGAAGAATAGAAGATGGAGCAACGAATAAGAATGTATGGATGGCCCCGTGGGATGGGGGTGCACTTATATTGTTTGTTGTAGTTTTTTTTTACTTTCATTTTTTATGTCATTGTATGTAGTTTAAAATTTAATAAAAAAACATTTTAAAAAAAAAGAAGTGAGCAAGTCTTTTGTTACACAGTGGAGACTCCTTTGTGTCCTTATTTGAAGCCATTTGTAAAGCAAGAAGTAGGAATACAGGGACATAGACATGGAGCACAACAGCTGAAGAAAACATATGCATAAGAGCTACGAGTACATGGCTGTGTGCAACAGATCTTCGTTTACTGCTGTGATGGCAGTGATACAATTAGCATGGCAGTAAAAGCATGTTTCACTGCTGCCTAATATAAGCGGTAAGTCCATTAAGGTGTGGATTGCATTAAATAGCCTACTTCTAGCTTTTTGGAATTGCTCAACATGCAAAGATAAGAGCAACGGCTGGTATATAACATTCAGCACTCAGCTGTCAAATGGACAGGATTAAAATAAACCAGTTAAAATAAACCAGCACCTTCTCCCACATGGATCTGCCTAATGTTTTTAACATAGTAAGACTTTGTTCTTTGTGCCCTCTCCGATGACCCACTGGATCCTTTCTAGCTCTGCTGTGCGCGGAATGGAGGTTCTTAACTGGCTTGGTCTCTCCCCCAGCCCCTGCCTCTCAAAAGTTGCAGTTCAAGTTTGAAGCCCTTTAAAGGAAACCAAGGCATGAGGAGCAGCAGAACTGATTGTATCAGAAACTGCTCCACCATTAGCCAAAGGAAGGGATGGCCTCTGGTGACAGATGTGAGAGAGGAGTGGTGGCCATTTCCTGTCTGTGTCTAGTGAGTTTCTCGGGTGTTTTCCTTTAGTGCAGCAGCCTCCAACCTTTTTGGCTCCAAGGCCTGTTTTTGTCACTGCACAGGGCTTTTTCTTTGGCATGCACGCATGCGCGCACGCACGCACACACACACACACACACACACACACACACACACACACACACACACACACACACACACACACACACACACACACACAATTTTATTGCAACCAAAACAAAAACGCAGCAGGTATGCAGGAGAGAAGTCCCCCATGGGCAAGGAGAGGGAGAAGCATGCACACCTACTCAGGCATGCACCTTATAGAGAATCTTGCTAGCTGTGTACCCTAGTTCCTATCCGGCCGTGGACCAGTACCACAATGTATAGAGCCTCATGGCACAAGTGATTAAACTGCAGTACTGCAGCTGTAACTGCTCAGTACCTGGGGTTCAATTCCAGGTAGGAGGATCAAGGTTCACTCAGACTTCCATCCTTCAGAGATTGGTAAAATGAGTACCCAGGTTGCTGGCTGGGGAGGCAATGCATAGCCTGCATCAATACCTGTAAACCACCCAGAGAGTGCTAGAAGAGAATATAGAAGCAGCACACTTAACAAGAACAACAACGATGACAACAACAACAACAACAAGAATAACACTGTGTTATGGTATGCATTATCAGGCCTCATCAGAATAACAGGATTACCGGCGGTGACTTTTATCAGTGACTTTTCATGGCCAAGCAGGAAATGGAACCCAGGTCCACTGTGTTGTGGATCCAGCATTCCATCCATTATAATGCACTGGCTTTCACTCAACTGTATGTGCCACAAAAAGAGTTTGCTGTCTGAGATGTGAGGGAGAAGAACATTTCTTCACTGGTGCTGAGGTAAACTTTCAGTCAGCTTCTCATTGTAGGATAAGAAGATGGCACTGCTTTGTCTCCCCCCCACCCCTCAGACATTGCAATGGCTTGTAAGAGCCCTTGACTGACACATGTCAAAGGCTTGCTGCATTAGATCACCACGTCACTTTGACAGTTTTTCACCACATGAACTGCCCATAATAATGTGCTGTTCCTCACCACAGCAGTACCACACTTTTTCACTAGATTAGTACCCTTGTTGGTCAGGAACTTTTAATGGTTGTGTTCCACAAAGGTAACTTTTCCAGCCAATCTCCTTACTAACATAGTCTTACAAAAGTAAAAAAAAAAATCAAAATGATTTCTACCCAATGGAATTAACTGAGAACAAATTATCATGGTTGGTTGTGGACTAGGCAGAAATTCCTTTGCCAGTAGATATTCTGTTATGCTGGCAGAAGAACCCCTTTCTGCTGGCTGATCTCAGAGATCAGCAGAAGGACATGGCTAGGAAATGTTAACAAAAGTGCTGGGCAAAAACAAGGGATAGGGTGGAGGAGAACAAACAGAATGATGAGCCAAATAATGCCACACCCAGGCTTCCTACAACCCAGAGACACTGCCACTTTGGTAACACAAAGTTAGGCCAAGGTAAAGATCATGCTAAACCATTCCCAGCATCCCTAGGCTAGGATGGACAGATTCAGCCTGTCTTGTGTTAGTTCCACTAGATCTCATGTATTCTTGACTAGTTCAAGCCTATCCTCTTAGATTTATTTCGGAGTCACTGCTGGCATATTGTATGCCCTTGATGCTATTTGTTACACTGCTTCAGTGTAGGTAAAGCATTCAGAACAAAGATCTAGAACTGAGTTAAAATCTGTGCTCATTTACTAATCTAGTATGAAGCAAATCATGGTTGACTGTACCATTAAGCAGAGTGCAGCAACCACCTAACTCCCAGAATTCCAAGCCTGTATTGCCAACGACTAAGGACTGTGGGAGCTGTGGTCCAAAGCACATCTGGAGTGCCAAAGGTTCACCACCATTGACCTAAGACAACCCCCTCACCCCTTTCTTCCTTATGACTCTTTTGCTACTTGTCTTTGTAGGTGCCACATGTCTTGAGAGGCCCTAAAATCTCTTGAGCTTTGTCTTAGGGGGCACTGAAGGCATGATGATGATGATGATGATGATGATGATGATGATGATGATGATGATGATGATGATGATGATGATGATGATGATGATTTCTAGGACTTTCTAGGTAGAGAGTCGTTTACCATCCTTGCTTCCAGGCCATTTGCCCAAGGCCAAATAATCCAGCTCTTTTGGGATGCACAGTGGGGGATTGAACTCCCAATCTCTGGCCCAGTGAGCTACATGCCTAACTCACTGAAAGAAAGCCTTAAGGGAAAGCTTCAGTTCTTGAGCAACTTGACTGTTTCAACTCCAGCTGAGTATCTCCTCCATAACTGATTTCTTCCAGATGCCTTCATTTTATTCTGGAACGTGAATTCTGTGGTGACTCACCAATCAGTGCTCAAAGTGTGAGTTCTGAGTCAGTCATACTATTTCCAGTGGTACTTAACTTTGGTTTGGAGGCCTTTCATCCAGATACTCTTTGTGCAATCAGATGGTGACTGAATGCCATAGAAAAATCAGAGAGAAATTTACCATGTGGCTGCTATTAAACTGGATGGGAGTGACTCTCAAAATTACCCGTGCACATTACAGTATTGGGAATATGTCATTTGCTCTTAACTCTCCAAGGGCATATTGTTATTTAAAAATGTGTAGCTGTTTCTTATCGTTCACAGTTCCTGAAGATGGAAATGGAAACATGTCTCATTAATTGACCTATCCAAGCTTTAAGTATTGCCAGACTGTGTCATCTGACGAAACCTATTCGTTTGGTTTTACAAGATTTAACTTCACATTGGCCCTTTTTTTACAAGCAGTGGGATGCAGATTGTAGAGCCACAAAAAGCCCAAATGATAAAATAGCTTAACTCCATTGTGCATTAAAGTTCACATTAAGCACACAATAAGAAGATTCCACTTCTATTCCACTATGCTATAGAGGCAGCACTGTTTTACTGGAGATGTAGGCAGAAATGCAGGTCTGACTGTGCATTAACCCATGGTCTTTGGCTGATCCTCTCCCATAGGGTTGGCCCTGCCATTAAACAGAATGAGACACTTGCCTCAGGTAGCAGATATAGGTTGGCAGCAGCAGACTTCCTATAAGAACAGTACACCTCTTGCTCAAAGGAATAGGTAACCATGTAAAGCTGTCTCCCCCAATATATATTATGAAGTCGTAGAGATTGTAAAATCATCTATTTTTGATTTTTGTTTTTGTTTGCAGTGGACCATATTTGTTTACTTAGTGGTGAACTTGACACTTCCAGACACCCGGAAAGAACACCATTAAAATTATGACAAATAATGTAAACTCAAGAAAGCAGGAATCATATTAACCATATTATCATACGTCTTTTCAAATAGGAGGACTGGACAGTTTGTAGGCAGCAAGCAATGTCACACATAAGAAGGCATTCCACAAGATATTCTGTAACTGCCACAAGAGCTTCATTTAAATGGTTCTACATGTGACATGAATGGTGAATGGCAGAAGATTTAGTATCCCTTTCACTTCTTAATCCTTTGTTTAGGAAGTCTACACTGTTCCAAGAAATGTTTACTTAGCCTCATCAAAAGGGGGAGATTCTCTTCAGCATGACCTCACCTGTTTGATAGAGGGAATGTGGTAGAATGAAAGCTGTCTAATGAAAAAAATGTGGGAAGCCAAGGGATTTCAGATTTTCTGTGGATTCTCCTCTATTGTAGTGCAAGAAAATTCCTCCACAGCTTCAACTGAGGTTGATCAACATTTCCCTTCCAGTAGCCTAGCCAGTCATTTGTTTATCTATGTAGATTACTGATCTTCTGTTTGACCAACTAGAGAAACCAGCTGATTTTCTTTTATGTCTTTTTATTTTCTTTTATGCTTGTGTACCGTGCTCCCCGCGACCCTGCACTCTCCCTTCCAGAGCTCTCCGAGTTCATTTCGGCGGCACTGTTGAGGTCCCCTCGCCTATTGGTGGTGGGGGACGTCAACGTGCATGCCGAGGTTGGACTGTCGGGAGCAGCTCTGGAATTCATGGAGTCCATGGCCTCCATGAACCTGTCCCAATTAGTCATCGGACCTACCCATAAGGGTGGACACACCCTGGACCTGGTTTTTACCTCCACATCGCGGGGTTCGGATCTGGGGGTCGGGAGGTTGCTGACCCGGCCCGTGTCATGGTCAGATCATTATCTGCTGACTTTCTCTCTTCGGTAGCCACCCCCCCCGGGAGCTGGGCCCTTCCATCTGGGCCCGTCCCCGGAGGCTCCTTGACCCTGCGCGGTTCTCGGAGGCCCTCGGGGATGTACCAGACGGGTTGGATGACGATCTGGCCGACTCCCTTGCCCAACGGTGGTTTGAGGAGGTGGCGGGGTTGTCGATCGGATCGCCCCAAGCGCCTGATCCGATGCCGAGCCCGCTCGTCTCCCTGGTTTACTGAGGAGCTGCGGGCGATGAAGCAAGAGCGGAGAAGGTTAGAGAGCAGATGGCGGAAGGCTCGGACGGCACAGAATTGGGCTGCGGTTAAGGCGTCGACCGGTCGCTACTCTTGTGCGATAAGGGCGGCCAGGAGATCTTTCGCCGCCCTGAGAATTGGTGAGGCCTCGAATCGTCAAGCGGAATTATTCCGTGTGGTTCGAGACCTCACCAATCCCGATCGCCGGGGCCTCCTCCTAGTGATTTCACTAGTGAGTCATTCGCAGCCTACTTTAAATCTAAGATAGAGGCCATCCGTTCCGAGCTGGACTCCGGTTGCTCTAGCCCGGCCTCTGTCGTGGCCAGCGTCGGGCCGCCTCGGTCGCCTCGGTTTGTTGAGTTTGGGCCTGTTACAACTGTGGATGCCTCCAGGGCCCTGGGACATTGCAGGTCTGCGGCCTCTCCGTTCGACCCTTGCCCTTCCTGGTGGATTAAGAGCGCAGGGGGAGCATGCGAAATGGGCTTCACTGATTGCCTCGGCCTCCTTCAGAGACGGGATTTTTCCCAGTCTTCTGAAGGAGACGGTGGTGAAGCCCATTATTAAAAGATCCGGCTTGGCTGTGGACGATTTGTCCAACTATCGTCCCATAGCCAATGTTCCCTTTTTGGGCAAGGTGATTGAGCGAGTCGCCGCCCTGCGTCTCCAGTCGTTCCTGGAGGAGAACCATGTCCTGGACCCTTTCCAGTCCGGGTTCAGGCCGCGTCATGGGACGGAGATGGCCCTGGTCGCGCTGCATGATGATCTGTTGAGGAGGGCCGACAGGGGTTGCTCTACCCTGCTGGTCCTTCTCGACCTGTCAGCGGCTTTTGATACCGTCGACCACGGTATCCTGCTGGAACGGCTCTCGGAGGTTGGGATTGGGGCCAGGCCTTGGCCTGGTTGTCCTTCCTTTACCCAGCAGTGAGCTTGGGTGGTGAGTTGTCGGCGCCCTGGACACTCTCTTGTGGGGTGCCTCAGGGGGTTTCGCTCTCCCCAATGCTCTTTAACATCTATATGAAGCCGCTGGCTGAGATCATCCGGAGTTATGGAGTCTGCTGCCATCAGTACGCTGATGACACGCAGCTCTATCTCTCCTTTTCCACCGGTGCAGTGGAGGCCGTCCGTACCCTTGATCGCTGCCTGGCTGCGGTTCTGGATTGGACCAGGACCCACAGACTCAAGCTCAACCCAGGCAAGACCGAGGTTATGTTCTTCGGGGGCTCGTCGGAGGGGTACTGTGGCCCTCTTCCCAGTCTGGGCGGGTCCGCCCTCCAGCTGGCGCAAAGAGTGCGGAATCTGGGCGTCGTCCTGGACCCGGATCTGAGCCTGGATTCTCAGGTGTCAGCCGTGGTCAGGTCGGCCTTTTACCACCTAAGGCTTATCGCCCAGATTCGCCCGTACCTCGATGAGGGCTCCTTGAGGACAGTGGTACAGGCGCTGGTCGTGTCGAGGTTGGATTACTGCAACGCTCTCTACATGGGGCTCCCCTTGAACCTTGTTCGGCGATTGCAGCGGGTCCAGAATACGGCGGCCAGGCTGGTGGTTGGTGCGCGTCGTTACGACCGCATCACCCCCATCCTGGCTCGCCTACACTGGTTACCCGTTGCCTCCCGAATAAGGTTCAAGGTGTTGGTTTTGGTTTACAAAACCCTCCATGGCTTGGCCCCGACTTATTTGGCGGAGCGTCTTCCCCGACAACTAGACCGGGCCCGGCCCACCCGTTCTTCGGTGGCCCTTTCCCTGCAGACGGTCCTGGTCGTGCTTTCTCGGTGGTGGCACCGGCAATTTGGAACAAACTCCCAGGTGAACTACGGCAGGCTCCCTCGCTGGCGGCGTTTAAGAAGAACCTTAAGACCATGCTCTTTCGAGAGGCCTACGGCGAGGGCTAGGGACCCTGCTTCTTTTTTTTTTTTTCCCCTCCCTCCCGCCTATTTAACCTTGGATCTAATTGTTTTAGCAAATCTGTTGTCTATTATCTGTATTTGATTTTATATGTCTTTTTACTTTTTATGTTGTTAACCGCCCTGAGTCCCCATTGTGGGAATAGGGCGGTATACAAGAGTTAAAAATAAATAAATAAATAAATAAATAATAAATAAATTATGTCCTTCCATCACTAGCTAATGGTCTGCCATCCCTTGCCTCTTCCCTCCCCCCTTTAACTTTCTTCCAGTTTTAACAAATCCCATGGTGATTAAAAATTCAAAAAGACAAAGATTTGTTATAACAGACATCTCTTTCCCCAAATTTACCCATGACAGTATTTTTTTTAATGCTGGCCACAAACTATGTCTGAGGCATATTTCTCCTTCTCTCGTACCAATACACTGCCCATACCCTACAGCATCAAGGCAGTGTGGTTTCCCTCAAACAGTAAACATAAGGAATGTTAATAATAATCATGTCTGTCAAATCTGGAAGTTGAATCATGGCAACTGGACGTCTTTTCTTGAAAGATTGAAATGTTTCACTGTTCATCCAAACAGCTTCATCAGTCTTCTTTTTAGTTCTTCATATGTGTGTTGGTCATCTAAAAGTGAGATAACTTTTTCCTGGTAGTCCACAATATTGAGGATGACAGTGCATCTTTGTCTGCAGGCAGAATGGTGATATTCTCATCCCTGCTGAGGGATGTCAGAGCACTTCTCTCCTGGCTAGTGAGGTTGGATGCTGGTGGTTGAGTACTGGAGAGTTCAGCAGAGACTTTTAGCCTGAGTTGTTCAGCTTCTGCTGCTGTCAGATTGTTGCTGTGAATGGCCGATTCTGTGGCTGTGATAAAATCCACAACAGGAACATCCTTGGATGTGATGGCAAAAATTTGGCCTTTGGATAGGACCTCCCTCTGCCTGGGTGAGTTTTCTGTTCGAGAGATTCTTCACCCATTTGTCCTTTACATCTGCTGTCATGGTCCCATCATCCTTCTCTCTCCTGCCAATTTCTTTTACTGACTGTTTCCAGGACAGAAGAAGATCAAACTTCTTCATTTGCCTCTCTTTGCCTGACAAAGAAGCTGTTTGGATGAACAGTGAAACGTTTCAATCTCTCAAGAAGAGACGTCCAGTTGCCATGACTCAACTTCCAGATAAACTCACCTGGATGACTGAGAATCTCAATAGACATGTCTGTCAAGTTCATTTCTATTTATGGTAACTCTTTTCAGGGATTTTAAGATATGGATTACCCTTGGGGGATTCTCTGAGATTGCGTAGCATTTTCTTTTCTTGTCTGGTGTAACTTAACTGTTAATTCTGTTTATTTTTATTATAGTTACATTGAGTATGGTTAATTTTTTTATTTTGTACTTTCCTTGTATTTGGTTTGTATATATTTACTGTAGATGTTTTATAATTTGTATTCTTCACTTTGTACACCACCCAGTGTGGTAAATCCCAGGTAGCAGGCTCATGGTTGACTCAGCCTTCCATCCTTCCGAGGTGGGTAAAATGAATACCCAGCTTGCTGGGGGGGGGGGATGTGTAGCCTGCACACTGTAATTAAAACTGTAAACTGCCAGAGACTACTTGAAGTGGCATGGGGCGGTATATAAACAGAACATTTTGCTTTGCTTTTTAAAATAAATAAATAAATTGGCCAAAGGTGCTTAGGTTGGCTTTTCTCCAAGGAGGCACAGTGGGGCATCAAACCCCCAAATTCGGGTCCCAGAGCTGGGTACGCAACACAATGAGCTACTCAGCCAACAGCTGTATGTAAATAGGGATCCTAAAAAACAGGATCTGCAATCACAGGGAGAGCCCATATGCACTGTAGATTGTTTTATCCTGGAGCTAGAATTCTCTCCCTGCTCATGCTTTAGATCAGTGGATCTCAAACTGTTGGCCCCCAGATGTTCCTGGACTTCATCTCCCAGAAGTCTCAATCACTAGTTGATCTGGCCATGATTTCTGGGAGTTGCAGTCCAGGAACATCTGGGGACCCACAGGTTGAGAACCACTGCTTTAGATGAATTCTTTCTTGAGTGTCTGATGTCTTTTATGAATGTGAACCAAAGTGGTACAGTATCTTGATTGGAACAAGGGTGGGCAACTGGTGGCCCTCCAGATGGTGTTGGATTATATCATTCAGGTCTCTCTACACTCGTTAACAGCCAGTGGGGAATTGCCAACCAGGGATACCTGGAGGTCTAAAAGATATGATTCTCTGAATTACAGGGTAGGATCAGGATTGAGAAATCCGCATTCAAACTTGACAATTGCTGGATAGGTATTGATCAGTTACCCCCTTTCAGCCTTATTTTCTCCACAAATGTATGCTGGAAAGAGATCATATAGAACACTATGGGTTGCTCTTGCAGCACCCATCTGAGCTCCTTCAAAGAGGAGTCTTCCTTTTCATAAAATCACTTGAATGGAAAAAAATTCTGTTTCAGATGGCAGTTTTAAGTGTATATGGCCTGTAAGAATATTTGAGGGATGCCATTTTACTTAACAGCTGCAGGGGAAAAATACTTTGTGTGAGCGAGGGGAGGGGAGAGAATGTGTTTTGGCTAGCTTTAAAGTATCAAAAACTAATGAAAAAGCTGAATACAATAACTAGAAGGTGTAACTAAAGACACATTCCTCACATTTCCTTGCTGAAGAGCCAATGGTCACAAGTATGAAATGTGCCTGCAAGTAACAAATGTCTTACTGTCACTATGATTGGTATGTCTGTTATATTGCTATTGAAACTGAGCAGAACAGTAATTAGACATGTGTTAAACTATTATCTCAAAGAAGCATTCAAAGGGAAAGAGAAGAACTTTTATGCCTGTTGGACTTGACAAACTTTTAGGGAATAAATATCTGACTCCCGTATTTCAAAACTGTCAGAATAAAAGCTGTGACTCTAAAACCTCCTTCAGCACAGAGTGAAAATTTAAATCTATCATTCTTCCCACCTCATTTTCATTCAAGTTTCATTTCTCTCTCCTTGTATTTAAAAGTATCTTAACCTTATTTTAATTACTTCCCAGTTTCATTTCACATTCATTTTCTCATTTACCTTATTTTGCCTGATCCCTCCTGCACACAAACTTCTAAAAATTATTTTTAAAAGTGCAGCTCCTTTGGCAATTGCAAAGAACAATGATGATGATGATGATGATGATGATGATGATGATGATGATGATGATGATGATGATGATGATGATGATGATGATGCATGCCAGAAGTGAAACAATGTTTGCTGAATGAAACCATATAAAGCAGATGCTCTCTGCATTCTGAAAGCTTTTGTTTTGCTAGTGCTTCTGAAAACATAAATTTCCTTTTTATCATAAATTATCTGGACAAATATATAAAAGTACATTCATAGAGCTTCAAAATATGCATGGAAGTAATGTTGGACATGGGCTCCCTGATCTTGCCTGAAAGTCAATTTCAAAGCTTCTGGATATGGCTCAGTTTCATCTAATACCATCACATCCAGTTTGGCATCTGCCCCAGATCTGAGTCTGTTTGTATATTTCAATAACATACTGGAAAGCCAAGATGGCTGTAACTTTATTGTTTTTGGCAATGAGGTACATGAAATCCAGAGACAATATAATATAATATAATATAATATAATATAATATAATATAATATAATATAATATAATATAATATAATATAATAGTATTATTTAGTATCATATATTTATTGGTACTGTATAGTTAATACAATTTAATATTAATCAGTAAATTCATAGACTATTTTTCTACTATTTCTGTCCTAGAGCTGTAAAATAGCAAAAGACAACAAAACAGGCTGAATTTTTTAAAACTATAATTTAAAAAAGTATAATGTCAATTGCTGGCTGCCAACTTCCATGTGATTCCTTTATTTTTTGCTGGGCTATATTAATGATGTACAAGGAAGCAAAGATGTCATTGAATATATAACTGGAAATCCTCAAATGACCCCCTATAAATCTGACTGCAAAATATAGGAAACAAAGGCGATATCCTGCTTTGGAAATTTACAGAAATGTGCATGGTATATACTTATCTATTGTAAAAGACGGTGGGGAAGTGGGGGGGGGAGTTGTCTGGGCTTTTGTTGTTGTTGTTTTTGTTCTGGACCACTTTCCCTGATTTTACCAACTGTTGAAACAAACTCAAAACTAAAAACAAACAAGTTCTGATCATATTTATATTCTTGCTCAAAATATTCTTTGTTTTTTAAATATGGCTTCACTTTTTATGTACATCCCCTTTTTTCTGCCATTTCATTCAATGATCTTAGTAAATCTAGCTTGTTTTATATATAACAGACATATCAAATTCAAAACCACTGGGAATTATAGGCCTTATATAATACCTTTTTTGCCCTTTCCCCTAGAAACTGAACTTGGTTAGGATGCTGATGGTACCAGCTCTACATCCTGAGCGACTTAAGGAAATAAATAATTATATTTTTAGAAGATGCAACCTCGTGGCTGTTAGCAAAAGGTAACTTATAAAGCAGAGTCAGGAAACTTTGATCCCCCTGAAGCCTTTGGCCCCAGTCAGCTTCAGCTGTCAGGGCCGCTGGATGGGTATGAAAAGGGTTGTAGCTTAATAACAGCTGGAGAAGCACAGCTTACCTGTTTCTGCTCTAAGGTTTTCATCCCAAGTGCTGAGTTTCAAGTGAACACAGACTTGGGTGGCAGGGGAGCGGGGAGGGGCAGCAGGGGGCAGCAGGGGGGGCAGCGGATGGCAGGGGATGGCGATGGGTACGGGGGGGATGGCGACGGGCACGGGGGGCAGCGATGGGCTCAGGGGGTGGTGGGCAGACGGCGACGTGCAGCAATGGGTGTGGGGGTAGATGGCGGGCGTGTGGTGGGGGCGCAACCACCACCGCCCCCAGCCGGGCGCCCGCCACCCCATCATTGTGCCTCCGCTGCACCCGGGCTCCGCAGGTGGCTGGGCTTATGGAGCGCCGCCGAGGAGGAGGAGGAGGAGGAGGAGGGCGCACCTAGTGGGGTGAGCAGCAGCCAATCCGATGAGGCAGCCCCCCTCCAAGGGGGTGGTCCGCGGCCTATCCAGCCCCCTCGGCCGGGCTCTCGGGCGAGTGGGAGCCGCGGACAGCCCACTGCGGGGGGACGGCTCTGAGCATGGACAGAGCGCCATACCCCCCTGCTGCCCCCACGAGCCTCCTCGTTCCAGGGCAGCTGCGGGAGGGGGGCAGACCCCCTCTGTCTCTCCTCTCCCTCACTTTCTGGCCTCTCAGCCCTTGGCAAGGCGTGGGGGCTCCGCTGGCCATCCCTCCTTCCCTCTCGTTCAGGCTTCTGGGGTGACCGGAGTCTGCTGGAGAGAGGGCGCCGCCTGGCCAGAACGCGTGCGCCTTCCCGGACGGCTGGCAGAGCTCGGAGGGCCGAGGGTGGCGGCGGGGGGAGGCAGGGGGCGCAGGCTTGCCAGCACCCTCTCCATTTTGGCACTCTAGGCAGCTGCCTAGTCCGCCTTAATGGTAGCGCCGGCCCTGACAGGGACTAACATAGATATGGTAACATGGATATGATATGGCTTTACTCTTTTTGGATTATTTTGTTTCTATTACCGGTACTTTAAATACAGTATTTTATAAAAGGAGGGTATGAACGTAAGGCCTGTTAATGATAATCAGTTTATCTACATTCTGGCACAGGTGGTGAGTTCTTTCTGTATATGAGGTTTTTGTTCCTTTTGAGGAGAGCAGTCTTATAGGCACCTGAAGGGAAAGTCTCGCAGATCATAATGTGTCAGCTCTATAAATTGCAAAGATGCTCCAGGAAAACCTTAGAATATAGTATTACATAGTGTATAATCTCTTAGATTTAGGAGCTTCACCACCAACTGCTCAAATCTCCATATAACACTAACACAGGCTCCTAGTAAACACCATTCAAACATTTGTAAACACCACAAGGGAACAAATGTCTGGTTAAATGTCCCAAAAGTTCTTTATTGGACCACTAAAACATGAAAAATGATTGCACATCTGATTTCTGTAGCTTGGGTACCACAGAATCTGAATGGGTATGTGGAGCAACATATAGGAAAATCCAGAAATCATCCTGGCTCTGAGGTAGAATGTCAAGAGCTGTAGTTAAAGTTTCATGATGGAGAGAACAAATGTCTCAAACCAGTTGGAGGTGTTTTGGTACTAGGTTCCACTTTAGGCAACTGTAAATTGTTTTAATCTACTGTTCTATAGAGAAAGGGAGGTTCCATTGCCTTTTGATGAAAAATGTGTTCTCTACCTTGGCTAGCAATAGAATCATACAGTTAGTTAGAATCAAATTCATAGGATTATTTAGCTAGTACAAAGAGTCCTCAGGGTGTTGTAGTATTTCTTAAGTGGTGGTTGATCTCCTTGCTTTGTAGATCATGGCTGGACACCTATTCAGGGTATTTTCCATAGATAGACAGGCAAAAAGACATGTGGTGCTTGTGTAAAATCTTACAATAGGAACACCCAGTGTGGTATATTTATTTACTTATTTATTTGATTTATACAGTATTCCACAAAAACCATCTGTCCTGGAAGCCACTCTGGGGGTGTACAACAGCATAAAGGACAAAAACATATCAACAAAATATATAAATAATAACAAAATCTAAATTAATATTGATATGAACTCTAACATATAAGCCAAACACAGGTCAAAGAGGAAAGCAACAAAAATACATGAATAAAATCATGATTAGATAGAGTGATGGACTAAGACTCAGTAGACCTGGGTTTTAATTTCCACTAATCTCTTAGAAACTCATTGGCATGTGGAACTGGTAAAACTAATTCCTTGAAAATCTTGCTTCCTTTGAAAGTCCTGTTACAGTTGCATTAAGTCAGTTCTACTTGATAGCACATAATTAGAGATGGGCCTGAAATGAATTTTTTTGTTTTGTTATTTGTTATTCATTTTGTTATGTAATGAAACGAATAACAACCCAAAATTTAACATGAACTAAACCGAACCGAGAAAAATTGGTTCGATTAGGTTCTTTTCGTTCATGGGGGGTGGAGATGTCTCCTACCTGATGCTGGTCTGGAGGACCCTTTTGCACCAAGCTGCACGGAGGGAGCACACACCTCATTGGTGCCATCGAGGGACGCGGCGGGCTCGAGCCTCAGCCCAGCCCCAGGAGGAGAGGTAAGAAGCAGGCTGCATTTAGGCAGCCTGAGCAGCGCGGCTTCGAAGCTGCCCCCTTGCACCTCTCTCCCGCGGTCCATTATTGCAGGGCCGATCGGGAGGGGTGATAAGAATGAGGCCGCGCTTAGGCAGCCAGAGCAGTGCAGATCCGATGCTGCTTCCTCTCTTTATTCTTCCCCCACCCATTTGTAGGCACCCCCCAGCTCTGACCGGGCCCCGGGCTGCACAGTGGGCACTGGGAAAAAAGCGGGCAAAAATGAATAACAAATTAACAAAACAACAAAACAAATTTTTCACAAAAATCATGAAAAACGAAATGAAACAAACTCCTTAACAAAATGAAACAAAATGAAACACCATTTTTTCAATCCGTGCCCCTCTGTACACATAATACAACAAACTGGGAAGGGGAACCCATGATACATAATTAACAGATCACCATGATTAATATGTTGCTCTAATATTTCAGTGTTCAGGTAAGACTGTTATCTGTTAGCAGATGAACCATACGAACCTGCTGTGTAAATGCTGCTCTTTACTATGGTGTGTTCTTTGTTTAATAAGTTTAAATAAAGTGAGATGTGAGTAAAATGTGTTCTGCGGAACCATTACCATCATTTATGAAGCAAATGGTATGACTCCTGCTGTTGTTGTTCTTCCAGCCGCTGCAAACAGATTGCAGACATTACAAAAGTACTGTCTGGTTTTGCACACCAGTAGCTTGACACATGGCTACTAGGGATGGGCACCTTACGAAAAACGACATGCTGTTTCATCATTTTGTAAGCTTACAAAACCTTATGAAATGAAACAAAACAGCAGTGTGTCATCAAGAAATGAAACAAAACACCATTTTTTGTTTCGGAAATGAAATGCTTTGTCCTAGCCTCTTGGTCCAACCATCTTGAGAACAGGAGGTTTATTTTTAAAATGATTGATTTGTTTTCCTTCCTTCCTGCGCCTCAGCTGTTGAGACAACTTATCTCTGATATTGATCTGCCTGGCGCAGCTAGCCAGGAGCTGAGCTTCTCCCTTTGTTGACTGCGTCTTCAAGTTGATTTAAACTGATTGTTTTGTTTTCCTTTCCTGATTAAGTAGGATTTTAGATGTTAATTTTAAAATATATTTCCTTCCTCCTGCTGATCAGCTGTTGAGCTTATCTCTCCGATCCCTCTGTGCAGCAACTAGTCTTTAGGTTTCCTGCTTGTTTACAAAGGGTTCTTTGAAAGGTTTAAGGAGGGTCTTTGATTTAGGGCAGTGGACTCCATGTTAAATTTTAAAAAAGGAAATTTCCCCATTATTTATAGCCTTACAAATTGTTTCATTTCATGATGAAAATGTTTTTTAAAATCCATTATTAATGAAACAAAACAAAACACTATATTTCCATTTCATGCCCATCTCTAATGGCTACTGTCATCCAGTAATAATACAGAATCCCTTAACTTATTAGAAGATCAGACATTGGATTAAAGAATCTCCCTCAACCTCTATCTTGAAGTGAAACTCTAATCACAAATGTTGACCTTGAATAGTGTAGCTGAATTGAATTTTGCACAGAACATCACTTTGGCTCATGAAATCAAATTTTCTGGACACAACTTCCACCCCAACTCCCACCCTCCTTCCTGCCATTCCCTTGGCCAAGTATCCTTCTGTGTTTGGCAATAAGTAGTTTAAAGTTCAGTCCTTGATTGTCAAAAGAGATGAGCTCAATGTCAAGCCAAATAATTTGAGGGAGAAATAAGTATGGCCACGTGAATACTCCAACTCCACTTGAGAAAGCCCTGGTCAAAACACTTGAGGAAATAAAAGATGTCCAAAGAGATACACACTTCAGCTGGGGAGCTGATTAATCGAGGGGTGCCAGAGAGTGCAGCTTCTGATTGTGGGAATGTGTTTTCCCTTGAGCAACAGCCAACTCTCAAAGCAGTCTAGTGTCACATCTTCTGAAGCGAGGGGGTGGGGGCAGGGAATGTGAAGTTTTGTATAAGACATTGAAACATCTCTGTTTCAGTTTTTAAAAAGGATCTTCATTTAATCCACCAATTTAGGTTGCAGCTCTGTAGGCTCTTACCTGACAGGGTGCTCCAATGGGACTCAGGTTTGAGTAGACAACATTCCTTGTGTTGTGCTGCTAATTCAGTGCCCCCCTCCCCGTACACTATTGGTATTATAAAGGAAACTGGAGAAATACTTTCTTCCTATATGTTACAGCAAACTGTCTCCTTCCAAGAGGTCAAGGAAGATATGTAGAACAGACCTCATGCTTGCCTCCCTTTCCAAAAGAGTTTTGCTTTGCTTGTCCTTCAAGTGGGGTGGTGGTGGGATTTTCTCATTTTTCTAGCTTTCTGCAACAAGAACAAATCACAGTAAGGAATGTAGGAGGCTCTGGAGAAATAAAGATATTTATAGCTCATCACCAACTCCTGACAGTTGGGCAGGCAAAGATTACATTCATGCATTTACAGATAAGAGCCAACCTTCATGTGGTTTGACATCTGCCCATTCATAATGCTAGAAGACCCACTAGCCACAGACAAGATGAAACCTTGTTGAAAGGGACTCCATTCCAGTTCACATTCTATGCAATGAAAAGTTACAATCGAGGCTCAAAAGACTTGTATAGATGTTACGCATGAGGATCAAAATACATTCACAGAGCATTTTAATAGGGGGAAAATATGCACATGAGTGATAATCCCAAATGGCTTCACCGTGCAGTCCCATGTGTGCTTACAGTTTGCTCCCAAATAAATCTTCTGAAGAGTGCATATTCCATTTCTGAATGTGTAGCACATTATTTTTTTGTAAGAGGAACAGATGCACAGTGGATACAAATCTCATTGTAGTGAATATTTCACATAATGGCTCTTGCTTTGAGGGTTCAGAACTACCTGGCTTTGTTTTGCTTTTTGGACATTAATTTAGATATGCTTTCTTATTAAGGATGCATGCAACATATTTTGTGGTAAAACGTTTTAGCTGGCCATGGGGATGAATCATTCCACAAACCAAAGGCTATCGTGTTGATTTCCAGGTATTTTTTTTTCAGATCTTGGAATTTTGTGCACAAAAGCAGCAGGCCCCAGAGTTTGAGAACCTAAAAGTGAAAGAAAGGTAATAATTGTATTTAAGCAGTCAACAAAAGCCTGGCTCACCTCTGGGCTTGTAAATTTGTAGTGAAGCAATAATTACAAGGGACTTCTGTGGCGTCATTGTGTTTGCTTTGGGAAAAAGAAAGCCCACTCCTTCACAGGCACTTCCAGCTCCTCCTCTTCTACACTCGGCTCCCTGGAAACCTAATTGGATCCTCACATCCTTCCCTCAAATCAAAGCAGAGCCCTGGTTAACATTTATTTATCCAGGGCTTGTTAAATGGAAAAAAACTGAATCGACTGAGAAAACACCCACTTTGGGGATGGGATTAGATGCTTATGGACCAGTGGTATTGACTCTATGGTCTGCCACAACCATAGACAAGCCCCCCTGCCCCAATGCTTATTCAGAGGGTTTTTGTTTCTAAATCTGCTCAGAAAGAAAAAGAAAAATAAATTGCTAGAAGTGAGATTAGAGGAGGCTATTGTGCCAAGGATAATAGGTCTCTATCTTTGACTGGCATGAGATTCAGGCTTTCAAAACCACCAAGACCTGGAGGTGTGTGAGTTCTTAATTGCTTAACTCTGATAAACTGGCAGCCAGAGGAAAAGAAAACACCGCCTCTTTCAAGACTGAATTGGCTTGGATCGAGTCCACTTGCTAATCAGAGTTTAATTAGAACACTGCTAACCTTAACATATTCAAAGTGTGCAAAATGGCCCTGGCCTCCGTTTGTGGGGTTGGCATTCTCTCTTTTGCCCTACGGTTTCTCTGAGATGTGCATCTACAGAATGAGGCACCCAAGCTTAGAAAAAATGCATTATGCTGACATGATGAATTTTTATAAATCAGAAACCTCTCCATGACATTTAGACTGTGCATACTCAGCCATTGCTAAAAGAACATCAGGCGCCTACAGAAATCCACGAAGCAGCAGCTTTCTCCACTTATATTACAGCTGCCCACAATTTATGATCCGTTTCAAGGATCCAAGATTAATGGACATACTTAGAAAAACATAAATTAAAGTCGCAGGCATCCCTCTCTCCTCCTTTCTCTCATCTTCCTTGTTGCATGAATGAGTTGTATACTCAGTTACTGTTTGATGTAGGACAGAGGTTAGAATAGTGAAATGGAATGTGACAGACCCAACTTTAGATTCCTGACTGAAGCCTTGTGCAAGTGTTGGTCTCTGAAACTGATCTACTTTTCAGGCTTGTTGTAAGAGCACAGTGACAAGACCTTAAAAAAACTGTACTGAACTGCTTGCAGGAAAAATGACATTCTTACACATACGGTATATTCATTTGTTTTCAAAATTCTATAGATATTCTTGAGAAAAATCACTCGGTGATGAAAATCACCAATGCAGTTATCTACAGCATGTCTATAAATCACTAATTAAAAATATTTCTGGGAAATAAAGGATTATAAATTTCAAATGACTGAGTCAGGCAATCAATTGTTTTCATTTTGCTTTGTCTTAAAATTCACAACGAACCTTCACAGCAATTCTTATTCTTTGTCGAGTATGCTTTCAGAGAGAATTGAAAAACAACTTCTGGATTGGTTTCCTGCTACGGTGATGTACAAATGATTAAAACACGCCCTCCATAAACAAACAAAATTAACAACAGAATTTACAAGCCAGAATACAGATTCCACAAAATATGAAACAAAAGGTAAGCAGTTCTGTTGCTGCATAATCCAGCAGATTTACACAGAAATACAGTGGATCCTCGTATAACAAATGGTTTGTATAACATAAAATCTGTACAGCATAAAAAATTCCAGAGATAGGGAAAATTTGCTTAAAAGAATCACCAGTGGGGTGAATCCTTACAACATAAAAATGGTCGCAATTAGGGATTACTCTGTTTTCAATGTATTCCTATGGGAAATTTGTATAAAGGAAAATTTGCTTAACATAATTTCATTTGGGATGAATTAATTCCTTTATACAAGGTACCACTGTAGCTCTAAATCTGCACATTGAAACTTATTTCAAATGAAATATACACTAAACTATCTTGTAAGGCTACAAGTACTGTGGTGACTGTCATGCCTTACCTCATAGTGGTATAGCTTGATCAGGTACAGAAGTGATCAGTTTTTGTCTGCTGAAGTACAATGCATCCTAAGAAGCAGTTACAGATGAATCATGTTAAGTTTATTTATTGTAGGGATGAGCAAAGAATTTCTTGAGTTCATTGATTTTTGAAGCTGGCTTTTTTTTTTAGTAGAGATGGCAAATTTTCTCATTCTTTTATTCTTATAATTAACTTGTGAATTTCACTACTCAGGCTGGATATGGGATTCTGGCAAAGCAACAGAGTTATGCCTTACACAGTTACAGCAGTTTGGTTCCATTTTAAAAGAGATGGCTCCATCCTGTAGAACAGTGGTGGCAAACCTTTGGCACTCCAGATGTTTTGGACCACAACTCCCAGAATTCCAAGCATGGATTGATAGTGACAAAGGATTGTGGGAGTTGTGGTCCAATACATCTTGAGTGCTGAAGGTTCACCACCACTGCTATAGAATCTTGGGGTTTATAATTCAATAATGTACCGTAGTTTGTTGAGGCAGTTAGAGTTTCCTGCCAGAGAGAGTGTCAACACCTGAACTGCAGCGGAATATTAGCAGTCCATCATCATCTAGATTCTACAGTTCCACTGGATGGAGACAGGGCTATTAAAAGTTGTATGAAACTGCTGTTAACTATGTAGTATAGAATTATTCTAACTTCTTCGATCTCTGAGTGTTCAAGTCCAGACATGCTGCTAACATTAGTTTACTAGAGATCACATAAGGTAAAAGGAAATTGAACTGTCAATTCCCTTTCTACTTGTAACTACTGGTTTCTTGCCACAAGTGTTGTGTATCTGTTCCAATCCATTCTTCAGGGAAATATGGTTTTGTTTGCCACACACTTGGCTGTTGTATTCAGCTCCGGATATTTAAAACCTAAAGCAATTCTTAAGAGTTCTCCAGATGGACTACAGTGTTAACTTCCATTGTCTCCAAACAGTACAGTCATTGGCTTTGAGTTGTTACTGGCAAAACATACTAACACTTTGTGTAAAGAGCTGGTTGTTGTCGTTGTCGTTCAGTAGTTCAGTCATGTCCGACTCCTCATGACACCATGGACTAGAACATGCCAGGTCCTCCTGTCTTCTACTGCCTCCCTGAGATTGGTCAAATCCATGTTGGTTGCACTGATGACACCATCCAACCATCTCATTCTCTGCCATCCCCCTTTCCCTTTGCCTTCAGTCTTTCCCAACATCAGGGACATTGCAAAGGAATCCTCTCTCCTCATGAGGTGGGCAAAGTATTGGAGACTCAGCTTCAAAAATCTGCATGGAGAGCTGCTTCTGCTAGTGTGCCAAATAAGCAGTAAATCACACTTGATGGAAGTAATATCTGTTATTACTTTATTGATGTGGTTTAAATATTTCTACTCATCCATTCTCCTCAAGAGGATCCAAGGCAACTTACAATATTAATATTAAACAACTTTAAAGGCTAAAAAACAGTGGATTATTATAAAGGTTTTTTAAAAAAATATTAAACCAAGATCAAATGTAAAATAGTGGCTACGATGATTTAAAACCACTCTAAAATGTGCTTAAAATAATGTAAAATTATTTATTATTAATGTAAAATAAACAGCAAAGACTTAGAAGACCTGCTTTCAAGAATCCACTTTAAGGTAGCTAGTTAGTGAGAAAAGGTCTGACTGAAAATAAATGTTTTGCCTGCTTTGGAGGGATAGGAAAGCTTTCCATGAGAGGGATTGAGGGTGGCAGGACTAAGAGGAAGACCTCCCCTGATTATTCAGGATGCTTTGGACCCAAGTTATTTAGGTCTTTATAGGTCAGAACCAGCCCGTTGAATTGTGTCTGGAAATGGACCAGCTGCCAATGGTGCTATTGTAAGAGAGGACTATGCATAAAGTTTAGCTACTTCTAAATATGGCAAAGAATAATCCATAGCTTCTCATCATCCACACAGTCAAAGACGCTGGTGTAGTCTATAAAACATAAGGTGATGCTCTTCTGAAATTTGTTTGTGAAGATTCTCATTCATCCAGATGAGTTTATCTGGAAGTTGAGTGATGGCAACTGTACTTCTTTTTCTTGAGAGATTGAAACATTTTGCTGCTCATTCAAACAGCTTCATTAGTCTGAAAAAGCTAGTTGCGGGTTTTGGAATAATCAGGGGAGGTCTTTAGCTGTTTTCAAACTGATGAAGATGTTTGGATGAGCAGTGAAACATTTCAATATTTCAAGAAAAAGAAGTCCAGTTGCCATCACTCAACTTCCAGATTCTTCTGAATTTTTTTTTGCTCACCCCAATAGGCCAAGGATATTTGCAAGTGATCTCAAGTGACTCATTGGTTTTGGAATCTAGGTTGAAAATCAGGCAGTTTGACGCATATAAGGTAAAAGCCTTTGCTACAACACCATGAACATCACTTTGCTTGCAAATGTTACTACACTCTTTAGTGTCTCCTTTCTTGGGGTTGTGAATGTATATTGAACATTTCTTATCTCTGGGATATCGGTTTGTTTTTCATATTTGTTGGTATACTCTTGAAAGGATCTTGGCAAATTTTTTTCTGTTTGACTTGAAATAGTTCTGTCAGTATCCCATCTACTCCTGGTGATTTATTTCCCCTCAGTGCTTTCAGAGCAACTTTCACTTCCCTTTCTAGAATTGCAGGTCCTTCATAATAAGATTCCTCTTCAGAGGAATCTGTTATCGAGATCTGTTATTTGTTATGACTGACCCTTGTGGAACCCCATTATTGAGGATCCTAGGGGAAGACTGTTGGGTAGAGGTGGGCATGAAACAGAAAACCCATGGTTCGGGTTTGTCTGTTTCGGGCCTACCCTTGGTTGGGTTCAGTTTGGGTTTATACGAATTTTAAATAAAATTGTACGAACCGGAACTGGCCGAACCGGTTCGGGCCCGTCTTACCGAGTGATGGCGGTGGTGGTGGGGGATCCTGGCCCTGGTGGCAGGGGCTTTTTGAGGCGCTGGCTTGGGGCCAGCACCTCATTTCCCCCCTTCAAGCGGCGACTGTGTGGCCCCTGGGGCTGGGTTGGCGCTGGTTCTATTTTTTTTTTTTTTTTTTAATTCAACTATCTGGCCTGTTTGGTTTACCAATCAAGGGAGTTGTATTTCCCAGGGCTTACAGATGCCATGCCTTTCCTCTTCTTGTTCTGGCCACATGGTCTTTGTATAGTAGTGCCATTTTGGCCTCAGTCCAGCGTTTTCCCACCTGAGAGAAGGATGTAGTCGTCTCTCCGTTCTCCCCTCACCACGTGGGTAGAGAACAAAGGACCCTATTTTACGGGCCATTTCTTCTTTTATATTTTATCTGCTTTGTTACGAAACTAAGAAAACCTGCTGACACAAGTTGAGATTATAAGTAAACTTATTTCTTTATACTTTTCTGAAGAAACAAGCCTCTTGTCTTTTATTCAAATGGGCTGGCTTTGCTGGGGATGGGATTTGGGACCTTCTAAGTTGATATAAGGCCTAACAGCCTGTTCTCATGCTCTGCTGTACAAAACCAAAACTGTTTTTTTTTTTTTTTTTTTAGCTCTGCTCAACATGTTCATGGGCACCAGACAGAAATAAACAAGTAAAAGTTAATCAACTAAAGAAGTATTTTTCATTGTTTGTTATTTTAAATGTGAATGCGTTCTTCCCTCCTCTCCCCAATGCATGCAAACTAGCTGAAGAAAAGAAAAATATTCTTTTGTTTTTGTCTAGTGTAGAGGCAGTTATAATTTTTTTCTCAGCATGGCTACTAAGAATAAAGATCTTGTAGGTCATCTTCCAGAACTGATTAGTAATATTTTTAGAAGATGGAAAATGAGATTATTAGTGGATATGTGAACTCTAGAATTTGAATCTTGCTTAAATGAAGATAGACTGGCTGCAGATGTTGAAAGAGCATGATGGGACAAGCATAATAGGCATGCAATATCATTTATTATGCACAATCTAAACAATAATCAGCTTGAGTATATACAGGACTGTGAGATGGCAAAATTAATGGTGAATAGACTAGAGCTGGCCTGCACAATATGTCGACCGTGGGCGACCAGTTGCCCGTGGCGCTGTCGGAGGTTGCCCGCTGGGTCCTTGCCAGCCTCCCGGCATGCTGCCTGTTTTAAGCATGCTGGAATCTTGCCCTGTTGTAAGGAGACTTTCACTACTTTTCCTAACCAGTCTGTCATGCCCTCTCTGGCAGTTTTTATGAGACAGGAAGTGCAAGGGTCCAAGAGACATGTGGTGGCCCTCATCTCCCCAAGGATCCTGACCATATCATCTAGCTGTAAGAGCTGAAATTCATCCATTAATACAGGGCAAGCAAGGGGGACAGTTTTATTTATAGGCTCTGGATCAATAGCAGCATCCAAGTCAGCCCAGATTTGTACAATTTTGGCTGTAAAGTGTGCAAATTCTTTAAAGTAGTTACCTAGTGGTCTGTGTTATCCACCTGTGCATGTAGCAGACTCTTGACTATTCAGAAAAACTCTGCTGGGTGATTCCATGCTGAAGCAATGGTGGTAGAGAAAAATGATTTGTTTGCTGCTTCGACTGGCTTGGAACACACTTTCCAACAGCCTTTCATTGTTTCTTTATCTGTTTCAGTCTGGGTTTTCCACTAATGCCTTTCATCTCTGCGGATCAACCTTTTCTTATTTGCCAGTTCCCCAGTAAACCAAGCAGCCAGTTTGGCTGTACTTCGAGGAAGGAGACATTTAGGGGAAATCAAGTCAATGGTTTTGCTCATTTCCCCATTCCAGATATAAACCTATTGTACACTAAGCAAGTTTTCTTGGAGGCAGGAAGTAGGACGGCAGTTGTAAAAGCTGATTAAGCATTGGGTTTCACCTCCCCCTTCTTCAAACAAAGGAACATTGGTCATGTACCCCTCCACTCACTCACCCCTCATCTCATTTGGCTCTACAAGACATACAAGTCCCTGTTGGCCGAGGTGGGGTGGGGAGGAGAAAAGGGTTGATGTAGAGGACTTATGTGTTTCATTCCAGGATTGGGGTAAAATTTAGTAAGCACACTAGGTTTGCCAATTGGAATCAGATTGAGTTAAAGTGATATGACCTAGTGGTGGCAGTCTTGGCCTTTGCTGTTCAGAGTCCATGTGTGTCATCCCAGGTACATGGGGAATGGTGGCTTTTTCTCGGTATCTTCACAGTTCTATCAAAGCAAGCAAGATGGGCACTCAATGGCACTGAGATTTCGTAGAACAGAGAATGAGAGTCTTCTTAAAACACACCGAGTCCCAACAAGCCATCAGGCAGAAATGAAAAAAAGAAAAGTTCACTTGCCAGAGTGGATTTGGCGATGTAGATTTCAATGTACCATACAACTGTGGATGTTCATATCAAGTGGGGAGAATCAACTCAAAGCCTCCCATGTGCTCCTGAAGAAGGACCCTCAGACCAGGAATTTCCTTGTCTTTCATATCCCCACTGTAGCTTTTTTTTAGCACTTGAAAGCTTCAACCAGAGTGTTGTGTATTGATCTGTATTCCTATTGGTTTCTGATCCTGTTCCAAAGGGAACAGGCCTATTGGTTTATTCAAGTTGCTGCATTTGGATCCTAAATCCTATTGGTCTATGCCAAAAGGCAGCTTTGTGATTGGTTGTAATTGTTCCCTCCAAAATGTATCTTTTCCTAGCCAGTCCTGGCTCCTATAAATGTAGCTCCCTCTCCCCAGTCCCCCGTCTTGTTCTCTCCCTGAATAAAGAGCTGTTACACTAGAAGTTGTCTCCAGCCTGCTATGTCTAAGAGCTGAAATCACTGCTGAAATCACTAAAACCCACGCTACTACACTGGCAACGAAGGTGGGATCCGGAATGCTGAGAAGCAGAGGATCATCACGCTGACTCAGAATCCGGATTGCAGTGGAGAACAAGACTCACCAGCCGGCTTAGAAGACGACCCTGCCCGCCTGGAGAATGGAAAGTCCACGGGTATTGGAGTCCTTCCAGCCATCGGAGCCCCACACTTGGGAGGACTATGTTGAACGCTTTGAGTTATTCGTGGTGGCTCAAGGAATCACTGGTGCCAGCAAAAGAAGGGCCACGTTCCTGACTTGCTGTGGGCATGAGACCTTCATGTTGGCCAAGGCACTGCTTGCCCCAGCAAAGCTGAGTGATACATCACTCATAAATATTTTCGCCCGGCTGACAAGCCACTTGGAGTTGCAGAAAAGGCAGTAGCAAGCCGGAGAATCTGTGGCTGCATTCCTGGCAGGACTCCGGGAGCTTGCTCAGCACTATGGCTTCCCAAGTCTTGAAGACACTCTCTTGAATCAATTTGTTGGGGGGCTCAGCAGCAAAAAAGCCCAAAGGCGCATTGTGGCAAAGGAAGATGTCACCCTTGCTTCCGCCTTGAAAGAGGCCACCGCCACAGAGAATTATGAGCAGGAAGAGCTCAATGCCAGTTGCAAGGCCACGAAGCTGCGGGTAGAGGCTGCCCATACCATGGATGAACCAGAGGCTAGTCCAAGCCAGAGCCCAGTCCGTGGTGTCGAGTTGGTGCGTCAGGCTGATGCACGGCCGAAAGATCGCCGAGGCACTTGCCCAGGCTGTGGCGGTAACCATGAGTGGAAAAGCTGCCGTTTTTGTGATGCTACGTGCAGGGCATGCGGAAAGTCAGAACACATCGCCAGGGCCTGTAGGTCGGTGGCAGCTGGAACAACGGGATCACCTAGATCAACGCGTCGCAGATCATCCACCATGACTCATCTCCTGGATGACTGCAATTATCTCACAGAGATCAATGGAGAGACCGTGCAGTTCCCAGCGCAAGGCAAAACATCCGTCAGAGTGAAGATTGAAGGTCAACCATGCAACATGGAGGTGGATTCCGGATCTGGATTCACCATTGTTTCAGACCAGACTGCAAGGGGGCTCTTCCCTGGGGGTAAGTTCCCCTCTCTGGAACCATTCCCAGCAACCTTGCAATCATACACGGCTGGCTGCATCCACATTCTAGGAATGTGTGCGGTGAGGGCACAATTCCAGGAGAAACAGGCTGTGCTTAAATTGGTGATTGCAAAGGGGAGTCGCCCCAGTCTCCTGGGTACTGACTGGTTTCCCGACTTGGGACTGTGTATATCAGGGCTCAACTCAGTCCAAACTGAGAGTTGGGCAAGGCGTTAGGCCAGGAATTTGCTGAACTCTTCAGTGGAAAACTGGGTTGTTATAAAGGGCCTC
Source organism: Phrynocephalus forsythii (assembly GCA_029282475.1). Classification (NCBI taxonomy): domain Eukaryota; kingdom Metazoa; phylum Chordata; class Lepidosauria; order Squamata; family Agamidae; genus Phrynocephalus; species Phrynocephalus forsythii. The sequence goes on from JAPFRF010000004.1 coordinate 47,557,303, forward strand.
CAATTGACTTTGAGCTGGACCCCAGGCTGGCCCCAATCCGACTCAAGCCAAGGCGAGTGCCATTAGCGCTGCAACCCAAGATTGAGGTGGAACTGGACAAATTGGTCAAACAGGGAGTTCTTTCACCTGTGGACTCTTCTAAGTGGGAGACTCCTATCGTCACACCCCTTAAAGCAAATGGGGAAGTGAGAATTTGTGCAGATTACAAATGTACTATCAACAAGGCACTCAGGGGAAATTCATACCCCATTCCAGTCTTCTCACGGCTGTTGGCAAAACTAGCTGGGGGGGAAATTTTCTCTAAACTTGACCTGGCACAAGCTTACCAGCAGCTGCCAGTGACTCCACAATCTGCGGAAGCACAGACTATCGTAACACACAAAGGGGCTTTCTGAGTAAACAGGTTACAGTTTGGAGTTTGTGTGGCCCCAGGGATTTTTCAAGGACTAATGGAGCGCCTGTTAAGGGGTCTGCCAGGGGTCTTGCCATTTTTGATGATGTTCTGATTGCTGGGAAAGACCCCCAGGAACTGGTGGGGCGTATCCGTGCTGTGTTACTCAAATTTAAAGAGGTGGGGCTGCAGCTAAAAAAGGAGAAATGCAGTTTTGGGGTGCCATCTGTGGATTTCTTGGGGTTTAAAATTGATGCAACGGGCATCCACCCCACTGACTCTAAAATTAAATCCATTACTGAGGCACCACACCCATGGAACAAGACGGAGTTACAGTCATTCCTGGGACTTATTAACTTTTATCATTCATTCCTACCTCAGAAAGCTTCATTAGCGGAACCATTGCACAAACTATTGAAGAAAAAGAGTGTGTGGCGTTGGGCTCAGGCACAGCAGAAGGCTTTTGACACCTTGCGGGGCATGCTGACTAGCAGGAGCGTCCTTGCTCATTATAACGAGTCAAAACCTCTTGTCCTGGCATGTGATGCCTCTCAGTATGGGCTGGGAGCTGTGCTGAGCCATAGGGAAGCGGATGGGTCAGAAAAGCCCATCTCGTTCTATTCTCGTACGTTGTCGCAAATGGAGCACAACTACGCACAAATTGACAAGGAAGCCCTGGCAATAGTGGCAGGGATTTAAAAGTTTCATGACTATTTATACGGTCGCTACTTCTTCCTTGAAACTGACCACAAGCCTCTGTTAGGATTGTTTAAACCGAACAAACAGACGCCGCAGATTCTCTCCCCCAGAATGTTGTGATGGTCTATATTCCTGAATGGGTTCCAATACACCCTGACCCATGTTCCAGGGAAAAGGTTGTGCCACGCTGTTGCACTAAGTCGCTTGCCCCTTCCTGGTGTGAGCGATGCGGATCCTGCTCCAGTGGAACGAATGATGATGCTGGAAACACTTCCAGTGGCCCCTGTAACTGCCACTGAAATAGCTGAGAGAACGAGGAAAGATACCGCTCTCTCCCGTGTGCTCACTTGGGTGGGGAGGGGATGGCCAGGTGGCCCGCATGAAGAAAAATTTAGACCATACGCAACAAGGCAACATGAGCTATCCCTGCATAAGGGCTGTCTCCTGTGGGGAGACAGGGTGATCATCCCAGCGCCACTGAGAAACAGGGTTCTAGATACACTGCACATGGGGCATCCAGGAATGGTCAGGATGAAGTCGCTGGCCTGGTGCTATGTATGGTGGCCTGGGATGGACCAAGATGTTGAACAATGGGTACGGACGTGCAAGGCATGTCAGGAAGTGTGCCCAGAAGTGGCCAGAGCACCAGTCGACTGGTGGGAGCAGACCCAGACTCCCTGGAGCCGGCTGCACTTAGATTTTGCTGGGCCATTCCAAGGAAAGGTTTTTTTGGTTATTGTTGATACATATTCTAAATGGTTAGAGGTGGCTATGGTTCCCAGCATGTCGTCAGCTGCGGTCATCAAAGTGTTGAGACAGCTGTTCGCAACCCACGGGTTGCCCGAGACCGTTGTTTCAGACAATGGAGCAGCCTTGTATCCCAAGAATTCAGGGCATTCCTGGCTGATAATTTCATAAGAGGGGTCACCTCAGCACCTTTTCATCCCTCATCCAATGGGCAGGCTGAGCGCATGGTGCAGACAGCCAAAGGATCTATTGCATGCTTGATGGAGGGTGACTGGTCAACGCACATTGCCCGAATGTTGTTCTTGCAGCATGCGACTCTGTGTACTACTATGGGCAAGTTGCCAGCAGAGTTGCTTCTAGGTAGAAGGCTGGTAACGGTGCTGGACTATGTCCACCCAGACAAAATGCCAAACCACAATGCTAGAACACCTCCACAGGCAGAGAGTGACTCTACAAGGTATTTTGCTCCTGAAGATTTGGTCTGGGTGAGAAATTATGGCAGAGGTCCCCTGTGGGTGCCAGGGGTGATCACCAGAGGGTCTGGGCCAGTCTCTTATTACGTGACCATTGAAGATGGCAGGGTCTGGCATAGGCACGTGGACCAACTGAGGCACAGAGCGCCCACTAGAGTTGGTACAGGTGTGGGAGAATTGCAGCCCGAGAGTGACACTACCCCCATGAATGAGTCACAGCTGCAAGATCAGAGCGGAGATGCCCAGGAGTGCAGGTACCAGTGGCTTCAGCAAATGAATCTGCTCCTGCAAGTCCTCATGGTGCCAAGGAACAGATCAGGGACACTGAGTTGTCTGAAACCCCCTCCATGTCAGACGAAGCTATTACAGTAGACTCTCCACCACAGACACTGCCTGCTCAAGCCCCTGCAACACCCATAGTCAGGAGATCAATTAGAAGTCGCAGGGCCCCACAATATCTAAAGGATTACGTGTGCTGTGCCCACCAGGGGGGAAGGGGTGTTGTGTATTGATCTGTATTCCTATTGGTTTCTGTTCCTGTTCCAAAGGGAACAGGCCTATTGGTTTATTCAAGTTGCTGCATTTGGATCCTCAATCCTATTGGTCTATGCCAAAAGGCAGCTTTGTGATTGGTTGTAATTGTTCCCTCCAAAATGTATCTTTTCTTAGCCAGTCCTGGCTCCTATAAATGTAGCTCCCTCTCCCCAGTCCCCGTCTTGTTCTCTCCCTGAATAAAGAGCTGTTACACTAGAAGTTGTCTCCAGCCTGCTGTATCTAAGAGCTGAAATCACTGCTGAAATCACTAAAACCCACACTACTACAAGAGGAGGACAGAATTCCACCAAACAGCCAGTAGTGATCGGAGGAGCCCAGTGGAAGATAAAGAGAACAGCAGTCTTTTACCTTTAATAACTCTCTGTCAGATGTAAATCCATAGGGAAGGAGGGATGCTCAATTAAATGACCTTCTGGTGTTAATCCAGCAACAAAGAAAAGAAAACCAAAACAGAGAAGGATAGGTGGCCTTCAGTCACTCCATTTCTCTCTCTCCTTGCCTCTTCTTGCAGTCATTTCTTGCAGGTACATTATCTGCCTATCAGTGGCCCTTTGGATCAACTTCTGGGAAGCCCAGATCAGTACAAGCTGTTATGGAGGAATTCCTCCTTCACTTGAGAAGATCAAGTGGTTTCTGAATTAGTGGCCGGTTCTGTGCAGGATTTGACTGCATTTTATCTGCACCCTTAGTAGATGTTCCCATGACTGAGCAGGTCAAGAAAGATTCAGCAAGGAAAATTCAGCAAGACACAGATTTCCATATTCTGCTTTGTTTACAGTACTAATACTTGAGGTCTGATGCCCTAAGCACATCCGATCTCACCCGATTTCAGAAGCTAAGCAGGGTCGGTCCTGGCTACTACTTGGATGGGCGACCACCAGGGAATACCAGGTGCTGTAGGCGCCTAGAGTAGGAACTGGCAAACCACTCCAGTATTCCTGCCAAGAAAAACTCTATGGACATGGGGTCACGAAGAGTCGGTCAATGACTGTAACGACACAACACAACACACAAATAGCTAGGCCATGCTTTTGAAATGTGATGCTCATTTATTTGTCAATATTATGTTACCCTTAATTTTATTTTTATTTACCTTCATTTCTATTTTTATATTGCATTGATTCTGTGTGATGGTGTCTGTCTTTGATTAACATTTGTTAACTGCCCAGAGTAGCCTCACTGCCAGATGGGCTGTATACAAAACAAACAAACAAACAAACAAACGAATGAATGAATTAAGAAATAAATAAATAAAATTTCAGACATAGAATTGCTTTTACACTTTGCTTTTGTTTCTCTGTATGTTCCCCTCATGTGTTTGTTTCATAAATCATGTTCCAAATTAGCTAAAGTATTCCTTCCTCCTCCCCCCATACCCTTTTAGTCACTCTTTTAAAACCATGCATACTTTTGGAAACAATTTTTTCTTCACCCAGAAGCACTGTAGTCCCAGGAAACATGAATTAACGAGTCAAGATATTTTTCCTCATCCCCCTCAGGAGATGCAAGATTGATGTTTCTGTAGTGAAATAGGAACCCAAATGCGTTCCATTTTTTAATTCTGAGTTTGGTTATCTATGGGCAGAATGATTCAGCTATTGTTCAGGGAAAACAGACATTGACTTCCAGTGACCAATGATGAGAGAGAGAGAGAGAGAGAGAGAGAGAGAGAGAGAGAGAGAGAGAGAGAGAGAGAATGTTCCTTTCACACACTGGGTGAAGATCTGGGTCAAGTTTCAGGATGGTTTCTTGACCCTCTAATTACTATTATTAATGCTCTTAACAAGACTCTTTAGAAAATCCTTCAGCTAAGAAGGGCCAGGAGTGAGCTAATGAGCATGAGAGGGAGGAGAAGGTCCTTGCTGGTATTATAAATACTTCAGCTTGCTAATTGGTGAGCTACAAAGAGGTTCAGGATGGGAGGGAGACTCAGAGAGGCTAAAGGATGTGAATACGAAGGGTCCTGTTTTTATATTTTTTTAAAGTCTGACTTGTCATTTTTAAATATACCTACTGCTGCTTTGACATAACATGGGATGTATTTTAAAGTAACAGTAAGTAACTCTATTCTCCCAACAGGCTTTCACTGGATTTGTTTGTTTTTGTTTTTTTAAAACAAGCTAGCCAGGTTTTTCCAAGGGCTCACAGCTTTAATGAAGAATAATAATCTCTGGCTGAAGTTGGCAACAGGCTTCTCTTTCCTTCTCCCTTCCCAAATAAAACCCAAGAGTCAGAGACATTCTTGCATCCACAGCTCTGTTACTGTCATGTAACCTTCCAGTACTGTAACAATAAATAGACTCCCTGGAGAGAGCGCTGAGCTGTCTCTCCTCAGATTGAATTCTGAAGTTACAAGGGCTTTGAGGAAGGGTTTTAAGGACTTGAGGGGAAAGTATGGTGATCATTTGTGTGGGGTGTGTGTGTGTGCAGGTGTGTGTGTGAAGAATGAGATTCTCACAGCAGAACTGCACATTATCTATGCATTTACCAGGAAAAGGCAGTTTGATGAGGGTTTGGTGTAGAGCACAATAATGATGTGCATAACACCCCCCTCTCTCTCTCTCTCTCTCTCTCTCTCTCTCTCACACACACACACACACACACACACACACACACACACACACACACACACACACACACACACACACACTTCATTTTCCTGTTGACAATCATCCCATGAATGTGTCGGTAGCATTTTCAGATATGAGCTGAAACAAGAAAGAGAAGGGAAATGTTACATTTTTGAACTATGACTTCCATAACATCCCATCCATGCTAGGATTTGGTCTCTAGCACCAAATTATTCCCATCTCAGAAGCATATGGAAAAAGCCTCTACTGCCCTAGCTCTCAGATCAAGAAACCACACTTCCCTGCCCAGATTGCTTGCTGTTGGAGCTGCATTCCTACACCAGAAGTGGTCATTGGACTGTTGTCATGTGTGTTCTATAAGAGATAGAAGGAAGATTATTTTAGAACTAGATTTGAGATCAGTGTTATGGTTCATCTGGACAATTGGTTCACTGTAAGATGATTATACTGTTCATCTATCTTTTGAAAATGTTTCAAATACAAACAAGAATTCAGTTCAATTAAAATAACTTTGTTGGTAATAACACTTTCAGTGGAGATGGGATAAGGCAGTATAAGAATTAAACATTTAATATTCACAGCAAGGAAAGATAGATCATTTAGAGCAGTGGTTCCTAATCTTGAGTCCTCAGAAGTTCTTGATTTACAGCTCCCAGAAATCCTGGTCAACACAGCTAACAGTGAAGTCTTCTGGGAGTTGCAGTCTGATAACATCCAAGGCTGGGGACCACTGATTTAATGGGACGCAGTATCTGGGGAGACATCAGATCCAAGAGAGTACCTGGAAATGAAGCCAACATCATGAATTGTCCTGGTTCACAGTTTTTACCCTCTTCATCTTCTTTTCCCATGACCAATTTGACATCACTTAGGCTGCTTTTACACGACCCCTAAAATCCGAGGCAAAGGGCTCCCAGATGCAGAGCTTAAAATTGTTTTCCCACCAGCTGCGGACTTTAAACAAAATAAAGTACGACCACGCCCACCTAAGCGCGCCTCAGCGCACTTTAGAACTACCTGGTCTCCGGAGGTAAAAAAATTTCCAATGCGGATTGTAAGGCTGTGGGTGCTGGGCTTCCCTTGCCTTCTGTTTGTTTTTTGTTTTTGTTTTTTTGTCCCTGCCACCCCTTTAAGAGACAGGAATCCCTACGGGGCTGCTCTGGAGGGCAGACTGAGGTGAGCCTGCATTCTTTTCTCCCCTTTTTCCTCCCTCCCCTCACGGCAGACAGGAGCAATGGAGCGCGGAAGAGTGGGAACACGAGAAGAGGAACAAACCCCACAATCTCTGGTCCGAATTTAAGTTGTCTGTGGATTTTAGAGGTCATGTAACAGCACCCATAGTTAAGCACAATTATTGTAAAACCATTCTAACAACTGATATAAGCTGTCTTGGGTCCTTTTAAGTAGAAAGACAGGGTAAAAGCAAGCAAGCAAGTAAGCAAACACACTTAACTAGCCCCCATCCCAGTTTTAGTCAATCTTCTCTGGCAATAGGAGACTTTAACCCAAACTTTCTGGCAGTGAAGATCCTCCTATGTGCAGCTGACTTTTCCCTAAACTTCTGTTTCTACCAAAATTATGTTTTGACATCTTAGAAAACCAGGTCTGTCATCATTCTCCAGGACTTAGGACACTTGCTCTTCATCTAATTCCTTTGTTATTATTTTTTAGTGTCATGATTTGCTGAGATAGGTTTACTCTTCCAAATATTTTACAGAAAAGTTAGAATTAATATTAATTCTCAAAAAACTAATCTTCTTACATAACTTCTGCCTGCAGAAGGATGATGACATCATGGGCAGGGATCAATTTAGGGTAATAACAACTTTCCTGCTTCTATCCCATGACTTTTCCAGCCATCATGGAGCTCCTTTCATCACATGGCAGCTATGAGAGCTTCAAGATAAAAAAAAAAGGATGTCTCTAATCACTGGAGATAACTCCCTGCTGGTAGCATCATTTAGTGGGGATTATTTTTGGTAACTAAAGACTTACTCTTTCTATCCTGAGGCTCTCATGGCTCTCCAACAATGAAAGGAATTGCATGGGAGTTGGAAAAACCACAAGACAGAAATACAAGCAGGAGTCCAGTTAAATTAAAGAAGTTTAGTTCCAATTAAAAGTAGGATAAGGTAAATATGGTGCCATCACCTTGACACAGGCATAATTTATGAATAATGATTTAAGTTGTGAATCTTAAATCTTGTACTTCAGTCTTCACCTTCGAGTTTCGACTATGGAAATATATATTGCTTACAACCTGTATTCTAATGGTAAAATTCATACTTCTTTTTTCCCCTTAGCCTTATGACTATAAATTTTAAAATCTAAGCTTATCTTAATTGTATCTATGTGTTTGTCCAAAGCAGAAAGCTTTTTATAATCTAAGCCAAGAAAAGTGGAGGTCCAGTATCTGTATATGCTGTTATTCTAATGTCATCGAGTCATTTTATGGGAATCCTAGTAAGATGTATGAGGTATGTGAGACATCCAGAGTGGCCTACCATTAGCATCCACCTTACTGAGTTTTCATGACCAAGTAGGAATTTGACCCTGATTCCTGAGTCCTAAACTGACATGCAATCCTCGGCACCATACTGCCTCTACATAGATTATTTATCCCACTCTCAACATGTATCTTGAATGCCTTGAAGACTTACCTATTCACAGAGGCCTTCCCCAGCTAGTTTCCCCCACACCCCCACTAGCCACATTTTAATATGCTTCTTATTACAGCCCCACAAATTGGGGGATATTTCATTTTTTGAAATTCCTATGGGCAGGGAGAGGCGTTTGTCATTTAGTATGTTCTGTTAATGACTGTTTTAAATGGGTTATATTAGATATATGACTTTTTACTGTCTTCTATGACTGACTATTTTTTAAACCCCAGGTAGTGCAGTTTTCACTAAGGGGCAGTAAAAAAATAAATAAATAAATAAATAAAATCGTATAATGGCTGGCTACTGGAGCTCCGCTTTCTTTTTGACATCGTCTGTTTGTACACTCTTACTGTGTAACAGAAATGACACTCAATTAGGTTGAAAATGTTCCTATCCCAAAAGAAGGTATTGTGGCGAAAGGGTTAAAACAAGTATGAATATTCATTACTCTATTTGAATAGCCAATCACCAAGCTGGTGGGAGTGGCTAAGAATGTTATATATTGGAATGTAATGGGTGATGGATGAGTTGAGTTTGTGTTAGAGCTGAGAGGAGTTCAGTTAAGAGAGCTGAGAGTCAGTTAGATTGTCAGTTGGTCAGGTGGGAGATCCTGCCACTGAAAAAGGGTCTGGTTTATAAAGGAAACACATTATTATAAGAATTCATGTATGCAATACAATAACATCGGCTAAAGCTATCATAATGCTGATCATCTAATTGTAAACTAATAAACGTTTCATGTTTGTTTTAAAATTATATTACTTGGTGTGACTCTCTCTCTCAAATACATATAAGTGTCCAGTAAATCTGGTGGTGGCACCGAGTGAAAAACAGTGTGTGAAAGGGGCACATCACAGGTATATGACTAGATTGTCATTTTTAACTTTCAAAACACACCCTTGAGCTTCTAGCTCCGTGGCAATTTAACTCCCATCTCTTTCCCTTTCATGAGTAGGCCTGAGTCTTTTTCTCACCCAGAGACTGACAGCTGTTTCTAATACGCTTTTCTGAGGGCTAATCCTGATTGAACTGAAAGGTGCCACCCATGCCCCCTCTGGAGATGCATTTATGAAGAGGCTGGATGGGCGTAGGCCCAAGCAGAAATTGGCAGCCTCTCTCCACACATGAGATCCGCAGCTAGCCATTTGGAACTAACTTCATGGCTTTTGAAAGGGTCATCTCGATGTACTCTTTGAAATTGGGCTTAACCAAAAGCAGATTGCTGTTGCTTTTCTCTCCTCCCCCTTCATTTCCTTGACATCACAATGCAACGCTGCCTGCCCAGAAAGCCAGACACAAAATGAGGTGTATGTGTGGAACATATGGAACTGGTTTCCTTCTCAATGATAAACACATGCACTTCCTTTATATCTCCGTCACTCTTCTAGCAACTCTGAAATAACTTGGATGATGAGATTTGGACTGGGAAGCTAACAGAGGATTGCTCCACAGAGTCCTCGACTTCCCAACACATACATAATATGGTTCCGTTTTAAGAAAACTGTTCCTATCAAAATTCTTTTCTGAGCTAAGTATATGAAGTTATGTGATAGACCTATATAAAAACTCTTCCAAGTGCATCCTGCCCTGCCATTAAACAGAGATATATCCTGGAGGCAGATGCTGAGAAGATGTTGAAGGGACGATGTGGGTGCTAGATCTACCAAGCTGGCCTTTAGGGATGGTGGAAAGACTGCTGTCCCATCATCAATGCTGAAGAAAGGTTTAGTTGCCAGATGAGTTGGCTTTTGTAGAGGGAAGAAGAGGAAGTGTGGGAAAATAGGAAGGAAGGAAGGAAAGAAGGAAGGTACGTACAAATAAGAAAAGAAAAATGGGAAAAAGTCTTCCTGTATTGGTTATTTTATATGGTATGCACATATTTGAACACTTTTATTTTTACCTAGAAAACAAAACTGCCAGTTTTTTTTAATATCAAGAAAGTAGTTAAGAAGCATACTACAGATTTTCCAAAGATATGTGGAAAGGAACAAAGCTATATGGTCTCCCCTGTGGTATGGAATGGAGGAATGAAATCAAATAGCTGATTTCAAAAAGCAAATATAAATACTGAAATGCATTATTCATAATGATCTGGTTCTGGTTCTGATTTTTGAAAAAACAAGTCAAATAAACCTTTGTCAATGAGTTTTAGATCTACAATAGAGATGGGCACGAATAAAAAAATGGCATTTCGTTTGTCGTTTGTCATTTAGGGGGTCCGTTTTGGTTCGTTTCCTTTTCTGTGAATTTTTGCAAAAAATTCATTTTCGTTTTTGTTCGTTTTGTTACCATTTTGTTGCCATTTATTTTAATTTTTGTGATTTTTTTTAACTTTTAAAGCAGTTCAATGTATTGCCGTAATGAAAACGAAACGGATGACAAAATTTCTTGTGTTCCTGTTCGTTTCGTTTCATTTTAGAGATAAAATTCGTATGTTGTTTCGTTGTGTAATGAAACAAAAAAACAAAAATGGAAATGAAAAATTGTTCATTTCGTGCCCATCTCTAATCTACAAAGCAAAGCAAAGCAAAATGTCCTGCTTATATACTGCCCCATAGTGCTTCAAGCACTCTCAGAACGGTTTACAATTTAATTATGCAGGCTACAAATTGCCCACCCCAGCAAGCTGGGTACACATTTTACCAACCTCGGAAGGATAGAAGGCTGAGCGAACCTTGAACCAGCTACCTGGGATTGGACCCCAGGTCCTGAGCACAGTTTTAGCTGCAGTACAGGCACTTAACCACTGTGCCTTGAGGCACACAAGTTAGGTTTGGCTCCATGGCCCTTTGCATGCACTAGTAAATATACATCCTCATATGTTTATATAGATTTGAACATAGATATAATGTATTTGGTGTTTGGTATGTGGAATCATGTGATGCTGGATGCATTCTGAGGAAGCTAAAATGGTGGTTGTGTAGCACCACATACAGAACAATGCCATTGGCCAAGTTCATCATAAGATAACGTAAATGAGAGTGGTAGCAGGCAAGAAACAAAAGACGTCTGTCATGCAAAAATGGACAGAGCAAAGCCCAAAAGGAAAGCTGCCAACACTGGGAGCCTGCTACGAAGCTCTATGCCAAGGTCTCACTCAAAATAAGGGATCATCATTCCCTTAGAGTTGGCCATGGAGAAGGCACAGTGGGCCTGATCCTCCCAAGGCAAGCTGATCTCAGTTTCAAAAAAATTATTGGGGGTGGTGGTGGTATTGATTTATTCCCATGGGAGGCAGGGCTAAAGGCTGGGGCCAAAAATATCTGCATATGGCCATCAGCTGTTAAGCCAGGCATGTCCAAATTTCGGCCCTCCAGATGTTTTGGACCACATCTCCCACAGTCCTTTGTCATTGGCAATCCAAGCTTAGAATTCTGGGAGTTGTAGTCCAAAACATCAGGAGGGCCGGAGTTTGGACATGCCTGTATTAGACCTTTGATGCTTTAGAATAGGAGAAAATCCAATGTAAAACCCACCAGGGAACCAGAAAAGATACTGTCATGTGGACGTTGCTGGTCTGAAGCCATAGGAGACTGGGTTTGGCTAGGTCTGAAGGTCCTCATTCTTGCCATATGGAGGAACAACACAACCATCTCTAGATTGAGACCATGAGGCCTAAGGCTCTGGCTGAAAATATCTGTTTCTTTTCAATTTCTCTTCTTTCACAGTATGCAGTTAAAGTGGCCTCTGTCGTGTCCTTTTACCATCATGCTACAGGGATGCCCCTGCAGTCCTTCTTATACATTAATTGAATATATGAGAAGATGGCAGAAATGGTTATGTCCTCTCTCAATGCTGTATCTGGCAACATACTCCACTAATTGGGCATTAATCCTCTTTTCAAAATGGCAGCTTATCTAGGTATAGTTCAGTATGGTAGAGTTTAGATTAGTACATATTATGGATTGAGAGAATTCAACATGTAATGATTGTTTCTGGTAGTTGCCTCTTATTTCTTAGTATGTAGTTCAAATCAAAACTGTTTAGAGCATTATTGCTGTACAGATTTTTTTAAAGGCACCACATAGTCATTGTCATCATTTCAGCAAATGACCTGAAAGATAAAAGGAATGGCTCAATTTAAAAAAATAATGTGGAAGCTAGCCAAAGAGTATGGTCTGACAGAGATCCTTCCTTCCTTCCTTCCTTCCTTCCTTCCTTCCTTCCTTCCTTCCTTCCTTCCTTCCTTCCTTCCTTCCTTCCTTCCTTCCTTCCTTTCAGACATAAAGAATTGCTTAAATTGCAAATATGATTTCTTAGACACAGAGTTCTGCCATATCTCCATGATACTAACGTAACTTTAGCTAGAATGGAACATTACCTGCATTGCCTAGTTTAGCCCTATTATTACTTAATTTCCTTGTGGAGTGTCACCTTCTCCAATTTGCCAGTCTTGAGATGTGTTGGACAACAACTAAGAAGAATTGTTGGCCCTGCTTATGTGGATGGTTGGCATTGTAGACCAGCATATCTGGTAGATGAATGGTGGTGGGGAAGCTGTGCTATAGAATAAATTGGCCAGGATAATATCCCACAATTGCTTTTGCTGGATGCAGAGCTGAAGTCCCAGAAAAGGGCATGGCCATTAGGCAAAGTGCAGGACACATGCCAATTGTATGCCTGCCATTTCATCAAATACCTAGCTGCTTCTACAAAGTTAGTTTTTTTTTGCACGCACACACACACACACACACACACACACACACACACACACACACACACACACACACACACACACACACACACACTGCCCTTTGGTGTATATTAATCATCACCAGAATATTTACATTAAAGAAAGCATGTTCATACCTGTCAGGAAGCATATTCCTAATGGGCACTAATAGCTGAATTAGCAGAGTAATTTTGTAGGCACAAGATTTGAACGATACATATTTTGTTTTCAAGGTACAATATTTTACTCTTTCAGTTACTGTGGAGTGCCCAAAGTCTTGGAGACTGATGGAAAATTGCACCCTTTTGTGACTTTTTGCCCCACTGAACCAATTCTTTTGCTGACCCTAAAGTCTACATTTCAAAGCATCTTGAAGGCAGGCTTAGACCTGCCGCTCTGGCAAATTCCAAACTACCCAATTACTGACCTTAGAAAGAGCCTGCATTCCACAGATTACAGTCACTGGGAGTTTGCCTCACAAATTCACTCCAAACAATATGCCCTGGTGCAGACACCCTTAGCTGGCCTTTTTGGTTAGCAAATGAGATATGTCTTACGGCAAAATAGTTATTAACAGTCTAGGGCAGGACTTAAGGCCTTAATTGGAAACAGCAACATATGCAGGGGAAAGTAATAAAATATATAACAAGTAAGAGCACAGAATGAATTATGGCACGTTTAGGTCATCATTCCCTGAAGCCAGTTTTTTTTCCAGAAACGAAGAGAATTTCCATGCTCTGAAAATTCAGAATCGCATTTTGAAAAATATCCAGGGGATTAACTCTGCTTTTACTTGCCACTTGCCAGTGTTGTCACAGCACCAACATACTTTTCAAAGTTCCTATGGTATTTGCATTGCATTTATTTAAAAACGTATTTCACTTGGAGGGAGAAAGGGCATTTGGGCAGAGAAATTTTCTTTATGTCAAGCGGATACTTTTCAGAAAGCTGCCTTAGCCCTTTCGAGGAGAAAGGCAGGATAGAAATATTTGAATAAATAAATACACACCGATTAATGGTGTTGGAAGCAGCCTGTAAGTCCACAGAGTCCAATTCCCTGCTCAATGCAGGAATTCGAACCACTGGTTATTATTTAATTTTCTCAGAATACCTGCAGTATTGGAGCACTCATTGCTTCCTGAAGTAATTGGTTCTGTTGTACTATTCTAACAGTCATAAAGTTCTTCTGAAATCTGTTCATCTGAAATCTGAATCAAAACCGGAGCGGTTAAATACAGCATATCAGGCACTCTGGGATGATCAAAAACCAATCCTTTTATTTTAAAGTACAAAGGAATTTCAGAGATAGGGAAATTTGCTTAACATAATCGCCTATGGGGAGAACCCATACAACATAAAAATGGGATCACTCCATTTTCAATGCATTCCTATGGGAATTTGTATAAAGGAAAATTTGCTTAACATAATTTCATTTGGTACGAATTAATTCCTTTATACAAGGTACCACTGTACCTGTTGAGGCTTATTCGCTGTGTCGATTGGATGGTGGCAGTGACTGGCAGCAGCAATGCTCTGAATATCACAGGCTGGCTGATTGAGCCACAACTTTAAAGTGGTTGTAAGGTCACATGAATCATAATCAGCACTTTTAACTGGGCCTAGAAATGGATGGGTAGCTTTTAATTACCATAAGAAAGTTATTTCCCCCCCACAGTCTAACATTTCATCGTGTTACTTAAAGAGACCATGTATGTTTGGTAAGAAGGGTGCAACTCCCAGAGACCCTAAGGTCACATGGCCTGGAGAGTAGAGATGGGCACGAAATGAGCAATTTTTCATTTTCATTTTTTTTGTTTCATTACGTAACAAAAACAAAATGAATTTTTTAAAAAACAAAATGAAAATGAAAACGAAACGACCAAATTTGCCGTGTTTTTTGTTTTCGTTGCAGCAGATGCATTGAACTAAAAAGAATGCTAACGAAACAGCAATTTTTCATTTTTGTTTTTGTTTTTTCGTTTTGTTACCTAACGAAATGAAAATGAATTTTTTTACAAAAAGTCATGAAAACGAAAACGAACCGAAACGGACCCCTAAACGACCAAACGACAAACGAAACACCATTTTTTTGAGTCGTGCCCATCTCTACTGGAGAGAGAAGTCATAATAGTCATTTCTTTAAACTGCAACATCAAGAGCATCTAAGCAATGATTACAGCTCTCAGGAGGATCTCACAGGCAGCTGTGGCCAGCCAAAGTGTCACCTATGCACTTCATTAAAATGGGACTCCCACAGTACCATCCAAACCCCAAAAATTATACCATGGCAGTTAAAATGTCAGGTAGAATAATTCAGATTTTCTTTTTATACTTTGGTTCACAGACTATTTTTAAAATGTATAATCTAGTACAAGCTGAATGGCAGCAATAACAGTGGTGAAACAGCAGCAGGTTGCCCCGAGGATATCTTGCTGTCTACAACAAAGGAGGCAACTGTATCCCAAATATTAATCATAATAGCATCTTATGCCTATCAACTTGTTTTGTCACCTAAGCCAGAAAATTTCAGAATGGCTTTACCTTCTTCCTGGCAGTAAAAATATAATTATAATAATTTAAATAATTAACAATATTCTGTGGATTTATGATACACCTCAAATCGGCTGAGCGTTTCTTTTAAAGGCAATAAGCCCTTTGTCTCTTCTGTATGTGAGTTCAAGCTGGATATTCTCCAGTTTCTACTACTGTACCCACTTCTTGGAGAGTCAAGTACTTATTAATGGAAATACATATTTCTTACTATTAAAATATTTTCCCCTGTTAGAACATAGTTGCCTCAAAGCTCCTTGCTAGAGGGATCAAACTTACAAAAATAATCTGAATCTCTGTCTTAACAACCAAGCAGAAAACAAGCTAGTTTTCAACATAAAGAACAAAGCAAGCTTGTGCTAGAGAGTATAGACAAAATCTTTTACCTTTCCAGGGAGCTCTGTGTCTAATGATGTTTTAATAACAATACCATCTAATCTACGCTTGAGTGAAATGTTAAATGCAAGTGTCCTCTACCTAGAAGTGGGTCCTTGCATGAGATTACACCTTTAGCTGAGAACAAGAATTTAAAACACTTTAAAAATAAGAAGAAAAAGTTTTGCAGTATAATTCATAGACTACCCCAACCACCATAGTTGTGGCTAGGCTGGGTGAACGATTCAGGGAGCTGCAGTCCAAAACGATAGTTTGTCCAAGCTTTGCAAACAAAGCACCAGATGTCTATGACCACATGACTCTCTGCTGTTCTGCTGATAAGGGGCTTTAGGGGAGCTATCCTTCAGAATTAATCCACTAGTGACTTAATCTTTTTTTTTTTCACATTGTCCCCTTCAATTTCTTTCAGGACGTCTTTTATCATAAGAATTCAGTTTTGGCCTTATGGCCCAATGATGCACTAAGGAAGCATGCATTTTCTAAAAAGTCAAGTAACACCAACTTCAAAAACATTTCATGCAATTGGCAATACTTCTCACACATTTATTCCACTGCATGCGCAACTTCAAAGGGAACATAAAATATTGCCAGGCTATAAATAATGCCCTTAAAATAGAACTTCCCATTCAAAAAACAGAATGGGAAACAGATGATGAAACTCCAGAAGAACTTTTAATTTCATGCAGGTAGTGCTTACTTGATGATATGTGTTTTGTTCCTGATTGCCGAAGACTGAAAAAAAAGCATACTGTTAGAAGCTTAATATGAAAGGAAAATATAACTTAAGGGGCATAGTTCATTGCTGTTATGAGGAAGTATTGTTTTCTGGCAGCATATATGTTTTGAATGCTTAGTTCCTTTGATCAGATTTATACAGAGTAGCCTAGTAATGGGTGCTTAGATTCCTGGAAAGGCTTAAGCTTGGAAAATAGCTTTTTGGGACAGCAGTTTCTTGAACCCTTGAAAATGAGTGCTCATCCTAATCTAAAAGCTTACCAGTATAAATGATAATGGAAATGCATTAGTTTTCATCCAACGTTAGAACCTTCAAGTTGAGTGTTTCTTCAAAATACAGTAGCAAAGGTTGTTTGGTTTGGTTTGTTTTCTTTGAAGTTTCTCCTGTGACATTTTCTCTCCATCTTGAAATGTGTGATATGTAATCTCTTTGTATAGCTGTCTGCTAACCTGGGGTCACAGCACCACACATGGCCATGGGTGAGCTCCCAGATATGTAATGTCCTCCCTCCAAGGCTTCATTTCTCTGGTGGATGCCAAAAATTGATCTCAGTCAGCTAATAATTCACTGCTTTCATGGTGCTCACTGCTACCTGGTTCTATCCTTTAATTTACACCTAAAAGTTTGGAAGCTGAAGTTCCACAAGATTTCCAATAGGTGAAACATTACTGTCACTGCATGCTTGTGATGGAAAGAAGCCCTGTATGCATTTCTACCAGCTACACAGTGAAGTCCCTTTTAAAGCCACATGATCAAATCCAACGTCTTGTTACCGGAGAGGATTTCAGCTAGTGCTGTTGCAGTGGATTATACCCTTGCACATATGGTTCTGCAAGGAGTTGTGCAAGAAGTTGCATAAGCAGCAGCACAACCTCTTGTGCTATGCTTTGCACAAACGTTACAATTGGGTACTTGCTTTTCATGAGCTCTGAAAAAGTGTAATGGCTCGTGCATTAATGCTTCGGCTAGCACAAAGACTTCAGATCTCTGGAGTTGATGCTCTCGTGGTTCTCTGGTGGTTAGAGACAGGCTATGGACTTTCTGATCCTAACTAGGGCACAGCCCTGTGGTCCAGGACACTTGGTTTCCTCTGAACTCAGTATGTACAATTGGCCAGAACAGCTCTGAAGCACCCATTTCAGAGAAACAAGAAAAAAATCTTCCACAAACCCAATCCTTTGGTTGTGTGTGTTGTGTTGTGACAGTCGTGACAAACTCTTAGTGACTCCATGTCCATTGAGTTTTCTTGGCAGGAAAACTGGAGTGGTTTTGTCAGGACCCTGCCTGCCACAGAACCTGACCCTGAGGGGTTAACTGGTGAAGAGCTGCTGGAAAAGACTTGCAGCTGGAGTCAGCAAGCAGCTGGCTCTGATGACTCAGCTGAAAACATATCTCCACCTCCTAGAAGGGCCATGAGCAGGATTCTGCTACCATGATAGCTAGAGAAAGAGTCTTTGATTCTAGACGGAGAATCAGGTTGGATAGCCCTGAGTATTAGCAGAAGCCTTCCCAGGAGTAAGGGCGTGTTCCCTGTTTTGGAATATAGCTGGCAAGCTCACCTTGAGCTCTCTGTGGGAGCAACGCGTCACTTGAACTTGCGACCACAATCCTGCCTGTTCCTGACTCTGTTTTGCCTGACTTCAGACTGGTTTCCTTGACAATGGCTTGATCTATTCCCTTTGGCTTGGCATCTGGCTTCCGTGAAACATTCCTGTGTTGACCTGGACTGGTAATTGCTGTGGTTTAAATTCTGTTATCTATGTGGCACCTGATTGTTGGCAAAGAACCTGCTTGATTCTTCACTAAAGACCTTGGCAAAGGACTGAACTCTGTTTGTGTGTGTATTCTGTGTGTGGGGCGTGACAGGTTTGCCAGTTCATACTCCAGGTGCCTACTGCACCTGGTATTCCCTGGCAGGTCTCCCATCCAAGTAGTAACCAGGGCCGACCCTGCTTAGCTTCCAAAATCAGGCGAGTTTGGAAGTGCTTAGGGCATCTGATTCCAAAACTAAATCCAACCCTGTGATATCGATGGCTCAAGCTTCTCTTCCATATGAAGCCAGGGCAGCACCATGTAAGAGAAAAGAAAATGCTTCGAGTCCATCACCCAAATTCTATTTTCACCGACCAGCTGCACAACAAGTCAGTTAGAATGCAATCCTTTGTAATTTTAAATTGTAATTTGTTTTATCGTTTGTAAAAATAAAAATAAATTCTTCCATATGGCGCTTTGAGGACCAAGTTATACTACCTGAACTGCTTTGAATTGCAGGTCTGGAAGAATCCTAGATTCTTCGTCTCTTTTTACATGAAATGAAAAACTAAGCAAGATTTTATTTGCCTCTAATTCAAAACTAGTTTCATCCCTTTCTCTCATAACTGGTGCAACTAGGGCAGTACAGCAGGGGAACCAATGACCTCAAGAGGTGACTAGTGAGTGTTCCAACACTGGAGGCATTCAAGAGAAATCTGGACAACCACCTGGAAGATGTCCTTTGATTTGTATTCCTGCGTGGAACAGGGGGTTGGACTTGATGGCCTTACAGGCCCCTCCCAACTTCAGTATCCTATGATTCTATGAATCTTGCACTGTAATTACAGCCAGCCTGTAATTCCTAGATCAAGAAGGGGACGTCTTGCCAGATTGAAAGGGCCTAAGACACAATTCAGATTGGGATCCTGTGTGAAATGATAATTTTATTTATGTGACTTTTATACCGCCTCTCTAGCCCGAGGGCTACTCTGGGCGGTTTACAACAGAAAATCTGAACATAAAAATAATGAGAGTTAAATGGCAAAAATACAAACAACACAATGAAACACATTATAACCAAATAAATCAACAACAATAAACTAAAATAAAGATAGAAGTAACCAAGTGATTGGTCAAATAACAGCAGCAGCAGCAACAAACATTAAAGATAAGTGGTAAAAGAAGGATAGCATCTTGCTAGATGTTTAAGAAGTCAGGGATAATCTAGCAAGAGGTTAAGGATGCCCTCTATTTTAACAGAGCAGTCAAACTAAAATAAGGACTATTTGCCTTGGCAAACAGTTGATTTCAGTGTCTTAATTTAAAGTTGGCTGCATGCATACTCTGCAGCTGCATAAGCATATGCTCTTTCGTCTTATGTTTGTAGCAGCATTTATGTGAGTTAAGAGTTTTTAATGAAGTCATATGATGTAATTTAATCTGTCATGGAGCTCTGACAAGGAAAGAGTAAGATGTAATTTCTCTTGATCAGAGAGAGAGAGAGAGGAGGAAGAAGAGAAGGAGGAGGGGGTGAAGAGAGGAAGGATAGTATTCATGATATTGCTTTTTAAACTACAGAGCCCAGTATTCCATGCTAGTGGAGATATTTGGGGGAGTTATGGTGGTAATAATAATAATAATAATAATAATAATAATAATAATAATAATAATAATAATAATAATAATAATAATAATAATAATAATAATAATAAATACCCCTAAGCTTTGTTTAGCTACATGAAGCTTCTTCTTCATCTCATTGCAGTGCTTGGCTCAAACATGAAGGTATCCTACTAAAGAACCATTGAGGCCTGTACAAGAAAAAACAACTCCCTTTGTCCTTCTGAAGTGCCAAGGAAGAAGGAAAGAAAACAGTCACAGCAAGAAGGACTGAGAAAGGGAAAGTTCATTCCTGCCAACTTTGGAGTCCATCCCTGTCAGGCAGTCTCCCACAAATTAACCCTGAGAATGTGGTCATTGACAATTAAAATCCTGCCTCTCCCTAGTATGAAAGATTATGCAAATCACTCAAAATTCTGACGTTTTAAACTGGCCCAGATGAAGCCAGTTACAGCCACAAATCTGTCTTATTTCTCCAGAGTATCCCCAGGAAAACTATTACATGATTTATATCTTATTCCAAGTAAGATATTCAGTCACTGTAGTCTGAGTGATTTGTCTCTTTACATGACATTCCTAGGCTGTGATAATGGCGTCTCTTTGCCCTTCCGCTGGTGCGCTTTTCCTCATGATCTAATTAGAGTTCATTAGGGTGTCTTTGGGTAAATCCACAGCTGGACTGTGAGGAGCCTCCTCCCACTGAAAAGCATTGAAACATGCTGCTTCTCAGACTGTAATCTGAATGATGCACACCATCACTCATCACGGTGATTCACATGAGGTCTGCCTGTCGTTTTTTTGCTACACACTTTAAGAAGCAGAAAAGGCAGCTGTGGATTTTTCTGGTGTGTACTTGCTTGTTTTGTCTGACAAATTTGAGAACTTAGGGCATACGAAGTATGGAATTCAGCTGGCGGACTCTTCTGTGCTTCTACGAGAGGCTGAGAAGCTGACTTAACAGGCAGAAGTCAGAATGCAAAGAGAGAGAGAGAGAGAGAGAGAGAGAGAGAGAAGGTAAACCTACCTCATCTAATAAGGCTCAGAGGAGCAGAGGCTGGAAACATGTATCTTTTTGGATTACAACTCTCATAATCCCCATCCAATGTGTTCAGCCAGTACCAGAAGATGCAAAAAGTAACATTTATGACCTCCACAGAGGAGAACTGGAAAATTAGTTCTCCACTCTTCAGGAAGGGCCCTTCTGTGACTTGCATGGTTTTGTTTCTGGATGGTTGCCCCGAGAGACAGGAGTGACCCCCCCATGCCCAAACATCCAAGCCACCTCTGGCCCGAACCAGGTCTATTTCTGCTTCTTCCAGGAGTCACTGCTCCTCTATGATGGTGTGTAGACTGTCTATTGCATAGTACAACCATGTCTCTCTCTTGAAAAGGGAACATTCTGCTACTCCATCTTTCCCATAGAGTTAAGATTCCCGCTTGGCAAGGGAGACATTCACAATGGAGGCAAGAATTTGGGGCCTTGAAAAGGTGAGACCTGGCCTGATTAGACTGCGGATCCTGTGGCTAGTGGTAGCAAATCACTTGAGTCCTTAATTTTTTTCTCTTCTCTTCTCTTCATTTTCTTTCCACCCTGTACAGACCCCTATTCTGCATTTTAAACAAGATCAAAAGTACCTCCAGGAAGATGCCTGCATAAAAGTGAAAGTTTTCAAATAACCTGATATATCAAGTTTTGGCTTGACATGATTTAAAAGAAAGAATGTTAACAAGTCCTTTAAAAATGAATTTTATTATGGAAATGCTGACAGACCCTTGACTGCACAGCATAGCCAGGCGCCACTCTAATAAAAGGTGGCAAAGATCCAGGAGTCTTCACAGCTGCATGTCTTGAGTTTATTAAGTATCTGATTATAGTTTGCAGGTCCTCGCCAGATCGTAACTCATTTAATACTGACACATTCCACTTCATAATTAGTGTTGTACTAATATGTTCCTAACTGGTACTGTGATATTTTTCTTGTCTTAAAAGCCAGCGATGCACTGATTTGACAAATGAAGCCACCTTAGATGTTTGGACCCCAAAGGAAAAACAACTCATTTCATGTAGAAGTTTCAGAGTACAAAGTTTCATGTACAAAACGTTTGAAGTATCCCCTTCAAACGTTGCATCCTTTTCTGAATCTGTGATTTGCAGTGACTGCAATAAGCAAACTGCTGAGTACTAATAAAAATGTTATTATTTTGCACAGAGGGGCTGACCTATATGTATTATTAAATATTTATGGCTGTGTTGGCCTGCGTTGCGGAGCCCTTTGAAGCAGCCACCTTTTAGATGTTTTTGGCTATAAACTGCATTGTTTTGATTAATGCCGTCATGCTTTAAGGTGGAACAGTGATGTTAAATCTTAATTATTTTACTGTGCTTGTACGTTCCACACCAATAGTTCCCTGTGTACTCAGTTGATAAACTGCATGCAGCAGTTGTGATCTGAGACTTCAAGCAGCTGCCGTACAGAAAAAGTTGTGGTGTTCTCTTTTAAATCTCTGCTCTTGCAAGGCCAGCTGATAAAGCAGAACTTTGCAACAGATCAGGTTTAGCAAAGGTTATAATCTCAAAGGAGTATTTGGTCTTATGAAGAGCTTTGATTTGTTCAGCAGCTGTTCAGGTCTTATTAAATTGCAGGTCAGTGGAGGAATGCTAGAAATGTTGTCTTCTTGCAATAACAAACCCAGGACAGCTTTATCAGCAGTAACATTGTCTAACATTCACTCCAAGAAGTTGACACAGAGCAGAATGGAAAACAGTGCTCTAAGATTCCAAAATGATAAGGACAGAGATTGATCAAACGTCTCTCGCTTTCATATGCAGATGTGTGTGTTCATTAGAACTCTGTACAACAAAGGGACAGGGGAGTATCAGTACAGTAGCATATGAGCAGCCAGGCAGCCAGCTACTCATCTGATCTGAAAGTGCTATGCACTTTCGAAAGCTGTAATGGGGCTAGAGAGCGATCCCAGCTGGCACGTCTTTGTGTCTGGTGCATTTGCAGTTTTCCATAGGTTTTGATGAGAGTGAAGAAAAATGGGAGGCAAGGGAGTGGGTTACAGCAACACGCATTTAGAAGCAAGGATGTGAAAAATCTCTCAAATTCATGTTGTGTGTGTTTATTGAAATTCCAAAAGTATTTTCTTCCTGTCCCAATTCCATATCGGCTCATGATACCATTTGTAGCTTTCCACAAGTGTGCTATGTGCCATCCCCACCCTTGTATTTTTAATGTCTATTTGTAAGGCATACTCTTTGTGACTGGCAAAGGAATATTTTGAGCATTTCTCAAGGAAATGCATGCTTTCGTCAACATTTCATGAGACAGAAACCCAGATATGAGGAAAATATGGGCTTAATCCCATTGCTGCTCTCAGGAGCTATGGACAGCCATTTCTGTTGGAAAATGCAAACCCATCTTATGTATTTCCCATCCTCAATAATAAGCCATCCATGTGCTGATCATAATATGATTTCCTCCTTTTCTCTAGGCCAGCAGCATGTTTGGACCGGAGCTGAAGCATGGATACAACTGAACAGCTGCAGGGAAATGTCCAGTGGAGAAACAAAAAAACATCCCTCTTTGTGCTGTTTATTATTTCATAAACCTCCAGCACAAGCCCTCTTACTTCTTCTCCCAAGTCCTTAAATGAAAAAAAAACCCTGAAGGAACCACATGGACCTGTCTCTGGAAACCTTCTGTGGATAGCCATGTGTATAGCAACGTCTCCATGTGTAAGCCCTTGGGGTTTAATTTCAAGGAGTGTTTTCTGTAGGGTGCCAAATGGCATGTTGGAGGAAGCCTTCATAAAACATTTTATTTTAAATTTGTTTAAAACATTTCAATCCCTCTTCAATAGTTCTGAAATAGAAGGTTCTGGAAAAAGCCTTCTCCCCCCATGCCCACCCCGTCATTACATCCATGCTTTGAAAACGATCTCTTCCTCTCCCCAAAAGGTTTCATTTTAGAACATGGCATCCCCCACCCCCACCCCCAGGAGATGCCATTGCTTGTTCTCCTGCCTTCCTGTGCTGTTTAAGTTCTTCATTATGCCTTAAGTGACAAAGTAATGAGAAACAAGCACCTGAAAGGTGTTGCTGTGATTTTTTTTTTTTGACAAAGCAACCAATAAGCTATTGAGATACAGAAAGGCAGCACCACAAAGAATGAAATGGACTTGCAAGGAAAGATGTGTGGAGCTTGAGGAGGTCAATTCCTGGGACTTTTTCTGTTACAATATGGGATAGGTTATGGACTAAAATGTCATTTTTAATGTTCTCAGATAGGCATGGATGTGGGGAATTCAGGGCCCTGTGCTCTGCGATATTCCCATTGTGGGTACAATGGATAGATCAGTGGTTCTCAACCTGTGGTTTCCCAGATGTTCATGAACTGCAACTCCCAAAACCCCTTCCAGCACAGCAAGTGGTGGAGGCTTCTGGGAGTTGCAGTCCAGGAACATCTGGGGGAACCACAGGTTGAGAACCACTGGGATAAATAGATGGTTCAAATCCTCACTTGGCCATGGAATCTCACTGAAGGGTACGTGTTTGTAAGATGGAATTGCTAAAACCACTCATTTACCTTGACATGAGGGATCACTCTAATTGAATTTGTCTTGATGGCATACAACACCTACTGCTGTACTAAGCCAAGGGCAGTGCATGAACAACAATGGTTACTTTTGGACTGCAGCTGCCACATTCCCTAAGAGCCATCAAAGCCACTGGGAGTTTTAGTCCAAAGCTCTGGTAAAGCAATCTCTGGTAATGCACCATATATCCCAATGATGTGATACGAAACCATCGGACTCAACATGATCTCCATCAGCACTGCGTTTGAGGCAAAGTTCCCAACACTGTGGAAATTGAAAACACTGCATTGGTACTTTTGATCATAGCAAATAATGACATCTGGATGTGGTAGCCATTGGTATCCTTCTTTTAGCCACCACCACCCTGCCCGCACACACTCACACAACAATTGGCAGCCATGGTGCTGTCAGCCTGAAATGTTTGCATCAAGGGATTGTATGTTGGTATAATCAAAGGAAATATGTGATCAATTTATGCTCAGTAACATACATTTTCCAGTATCAGGCTGGTGTGTATCCTGCAGTCACATTGCATAAGTTCTAGAATTAGTACTGTATACAAAATTTGGCATTCTGATAAAGCTACAGCATATAGAAATGCTGCTGAATTCCACCCTCCCCCAACAATAATAATAATCAGGAGGAGCCTTTCTCTTGGACCGATTGTCAGGAATAAAATCCATGGCCATACAAGAGGGGAAGAACCGGGAAGAGAGACAAAAATGGAGGCAGGTTGGTTTAAATCAATTTTGTATCAATTGAGTTTTGTGTGAGTTTGCAGACACGAGAACTAAGTATGTGTGTCTTGAATTGGAGCAAATGAAACCCTTTCTTGGGTTCTTTAGAATTGCATTCAATAAGCAATGAAATGAAATTTTATTCCAGTACTGGTCTCCTTGGTATTTTTGCATGTGTAATGGCCTATCACTTTCTGGCATCCAAAGAATCCTTATGGTTGGTCACTTGATAGCTTCACTGTTGCATTTGGTAAGGTCATGGGACCTTCTCTGTGGCTGCTCTCCAACTCTGGCACTCCATTGTGCAGGAGGCCAAACTGGCCCCATGTTTTCTGTCTTCCACAAGCAGGCAAATGCCTTTCTCTTTAGACAAGCTTTCCCTGAATGACTGGTGCCTGAAGGGGTTTTTTTTTAATGGACAACAGCTTTAAATGTGTCTTTGGTGTTGCTTTTATTTACCATGTTTGAGTGTGGTAGTTTATCCTTTATTTGCATACTTATTGTTTTTAGCTTTAAATATTGTTTTTTAATGATGCAAGTTGCCTTGGGTCCTTTTTAAGGAGAAAAGTGGATAGAAATATTTTTATACTGTAAATATTACAAAAAATAGAACCCTAATTCTGCCAGAGGGTGGAAGAATTACACACACACAACACACACTAACACTTTATTTATTTATTTTAATATTTATATACCGCCCATCTTCCCGGAGGAACTCCAGGTGGTTTACAGCAATAGCAATAACAATAATAATAAACTAGATGATAAAAAAATCAATAATAATAAAATGAGAAGAAAATCATAGTATAAACATCATAGTAAACTACAATGAAAATTTACTGGCAAGAAGGCGGGACAACAAAAAAATAATTTAACTGTCGCCAAATGCCTCGCAAAAAAGCCAGGTCTTTAAGACTTTTTAAAAGGCTAGCAAGGGGGTGGGCAAGGTGCAAGTCACTCGGGAGATGATTCCATAGCACAGGGCCAGCCACAGAGAAGGCTCGGTTGCGCGTTACCATTTTCCGAGCCTCCCTGGGCGTGGCCACCTGAAGTGAGAGCGCCCGCGACATTCTAGTAGGTCGGGCCTCAGTTGATCTCTGAGAGATTAGCTCTGCCAGGTATTCAGGTCCCAAGCTGTGGAGGGTTTTGTAAATTAAAACCAAGACCTTGAATCTTATTCGGGACGCAACGGGTAGCCAATGCAAGCAGGCCAGTACTGGGGTGATGTGGTCATATCGACGCACACCCGCCACCAGTCTGGCCACAGCATTTTGCACCCACTGAAGTCGCCAAGTAAGAGTCAAGGGCAACCCCACATACAGAGTGTTGCAATAGTCTATCCTCGAGATCACCAGCGCTTGCACTACAGTTCCCAGGGAGTCCTCGTCTTTCTTTGCCTTAGTGAAATCTGCAGTGTCTGTCTCGTTTTGAATCCTCCATTGATATCAATGTGCCTAGAACTAGATAACCTTCCACAGTGGCCTCTAGGGGCCAACATATGTCACTTTAAGTAGGTTATTGTTATACACTACTGGTGCTTAGTGGCTTAATGGTTTTTGGAAACATAGATACAGCTCAGCTTATTGGAATTTACTTTATTCTAGCCAGCCCTCTCTCTTGGTATGGTGGCTGAGGAGGGTGCTGGGGCATGCCAGAAGACTGATGCAAGTTGGGGAGTACACGGGGCGGGGAGAGAAGGACAGATTGTACCTCCATTTCCCCCTGCAGTAGAGCTTTTTTTCTATTTTGGGGAGCATAAAAGTTATACACAGATTTTGACCCGCCTGAAGATTTGGCACCGCTAACCCTAGTGCAGTGGTTGCAAACCTTCAGCAGTCCAGATGTTTTGGACCAATCTTCCACAGGCCTTTGTCATTGGTTATGTAGGCTCGGAATTCTGGGATACGTAAGGAGGCCACCACCACCACCACCACCACTACAACCCCTGAGAGACTGAGCTTTCTCAGCAATGTTCCTTTTTCTCTGGAACAAGCAACCTGCAGATATTTGTCAGGTACCATTCCTCTCCATTTTAGGAAGCGAATAAAAGCTGAATGATACAGATCTGCCTTCTGCTTGTGTAAATTTGTTCTGAGGTCTTCAGATGGTTTTTAATTGTGTATTTTTTATTTAAAAGTACTTTGAGCTCGTGACAGGGTTCAATTATATTTTACTGTATTATTGTACAGTACTTATTATATTGTGGTGTGGTGTTTTTAATTGCCTATTGTAAACTGCCCAGAAAGTGGCAACACTAATGGGGTGGAATGGATACACACACACACACACACACACACACACACACACACACACACACACACACACACACACACACACACACACACACACACACACACACACACACACACACACACACACACACAGAGTACAGTACTGGAGAGTGTGAGAGGACAGGTGGCTCTTTCCCCACCCCCTTTGAAGCCCAACAAAGCAAGTGTGATCTTGTGTGAATACCTGTGCTGAGGAATACCAGGAAGCTCCCTTTAAACATTCTGGGGAACATTATTCCTGGAATCTTACAGCTTTATGTTTTTTTTTAATATATCCCTTTAGGCACCACACCTTTATAACAGAGGCAGTTACCCTCCTCTGGCCTGTAAATGATCGGCCCATTCTGGCCCAGAGCTCACATAAACACTTCCAGCGCTTCATATTTACAGCCATTTAAAGAAAAGGATTAAAAAAAATAGCACAGAAAATTGCATTGCATTTGCCGAAATCATATATTTTATTACAGGACATGATTATATCTTTTTCATGTGGGGTTGAGTCATACATGGCTTTGGGTTTTTCATTTAAGTTCTCTTAGTAACACAATCTATTTTTTGGATCCAGAGCCCACAATCCCGCCGTTGGGGAGAGAGCGAACGTTACAGCCTAAATTGTTCTTGTAAAGCAGTATTATCATATAGCCTGCTTAAATCAGAGCCGTAGTAATTCATTTTTGGAACAAAAGTCCTTTAAGCTCCTTCATTCACATTTGTTTCTGATACAACAGCCCGTGGCAAATTGTGCAAGCACAGATGTGGTCCAAATGGGACTAATTTGGTTGGTCTGTTATTTTAAAAAAACAGCAAATACGAATATGAAGGTTTTTTTAAAAAATAAAACCAAACCAAACCCGGTCCTTGAGGAATAAATCCTTCATATAGTTTATATTAGAACAACCAGCTAGGTAAACTAGATCTGGAAACTCAGTTCTAGCTATTTCCATACTTACTCTGCATATAACCTCTGTTTAGCATTAAGTGCTTTGCTAAAGATATTCAAATTAAAATGCAAACTTGACGCAATGCTGAATTATGGCAGAAAGATGGGGGGGCTGTTGATGAAACCCATATGTCCCTTTTTGAACAACCCTTAATTTAGCAAAATCATGGTTCTTTTCGAAACAGTAGCTGAAAACTTGCTGATGCAGAATTTTGAATGTTTGGTTAATTTTCTTTAGCTGTGCAGAAGTGCAAGAATTCACATAGCAGAATAACTTCAGGTTCACCAGATTAGTTCACCACTCATCAACTGGCACTTACAGTCTTAATAATTCACTCAGACATTGGTAGAAAAATAATAAAAACATTTTCTTTCCTTACAGTTGAACAGATAACAGCAAGCATAAAACACAAATGCTTTGAACTACAGCCCTAAAACAAAAAAACTGACTGCGTCCAACAGACAGAAGACAGGAAAAAAGAGAGACATAGTAGCAGGACTCTCTTTGAAATCAGAGACAAGGACGGAACAATGGGCTAATGCTGGACAGATTGACAATTCTCCCAGCCCAGAAAGGTTCCTCTTAGCCATACATTAGACATGGGCACGACCAGAAAAAATGACGTTTTCGTTTGTCGGAACGGGTCTGTTTTGGGTCGTTTCCATTTGTCACGAAATTTTTCAAAAATTTGTCATTTCGTTTGTCGTTTGTCATTTCCACTGCGATTTAGCGCGATTTGACTTCCCCCAGAGCACAGGGGCGTCCCGCAATCAGGGCCGGCGCTAGGTGTTTTTGCACCCTAGGCGGGGGGCGGGGGGCGGCGGCGGGCGGGGGGGCGGCGGCATGGGCGGACGGGCGAGTGGGCAGTTAGGATATCACTTAGGATAGAGGTTCTGTTCTTGGCTTGCACCCCAAATGTGTGTGTGTGCAAGCAAATTGAAGTTGGGAAAATAGAAAATAAATGGTAGTATATAATATATATTTAAAATAAATCCACACATCCTACTCCCAGTCGAACCTCCCCCTTTATCCAATATCAGAAAAAAATCCTCACAAACTGCCAGAGAAGAAATAAAGAAGAAACTGCTATTCCCCTCAGCAGACAAAGCTGCAGGGAATCAAAGAAATTATTTTCTAAATCCAATTCCCTCCCTGCCTGCCTAACTTAAATCCTAACGCCTCCAGCCTCCCTCCTCAATCTCCATCGGATCACACCAGCACCAGCAGCCAGCCCTCCTCCCTCAACCACATCCATATACCCGACTGCGATTTCTGGAAGGTGCCTTGGCTTTTTATGCCCTCCGAGACATCCAGAAGTGTCAGTCAAAAACCTGGCGATGCCATTAGTGGAATGTTTCAAACAATTTGCATGGTCCCATCCCATGCCCAGCCCAAATGGGGAGGTCTAAAAAAATTAAAAATAAAATAAAATAAAATAAAATCAATACAACGTTTTATTGCTATAAAAAACCGACTGCTGCTACTATTAAGAATCAGGCATTTAAAATAAATAAATTTCACATGTTTCTGTGGTGATTTGGTGTGTTTTTTACCACAATTTCAAAAGAAAAATTGTGGTGGCCATTTTGGATCCCCCCCACCGCATGGCATGCAGAGAGACAGACGACGAGGATGACCCCCCCCAGCCTGGTGCAAGCAGCCCAGGATAGGAGGGGGGGGAAGGCCGCCCCCTCCCCCAGGAACCACCCCTCTCATAGGTGTCCTCAGGCAGGCATATTTTCACCTGCTTTTTTTGGCCAGGAGTCGGGTTTTTTTAAACTTTTTTTTACTTTTTTTCTGTGCTGCTTGGCATCACGCGATCGCCGTGATGCCATTAACGACAACAAAAAACCCGACCCAATTTTTCTTTTTTCAGGTCGGGTTCAAGCTGGAGCGGCATAATGATCGTTACCATTTCCGTTACGTAACGGAAACGATAACCGAAAATGGAAATGACAATTTCGCCGCTCCGTGCCCATGTCTACCATACATTATAGAGGTGATAGGCCAGTTTTCAAAAAAATCTCCAACACTTGTCATGAACGGTAAGGAAGTAGCCCCTCTTTGGCTTTTTGTAATGTGAGGGGACTATTCATGTTTTTTGGGGAAATGTATAGGCACATCTGATTTCATCTGATTTCAGAAGCTAAGCAGGGTCAGCACTGGTTAGTACTTGGATGGGAGACCACCAGGGAATACCCGGTGCTGTAGGTGCCTGGAGTAGGAACTGGAAGCCACTCCAGTATTCCTGTCAAGAAAACTCCATGGGCATAGAGTCACAAGGAGTCGGGCGCTTTACACGACCCCTAAGATCCGCTGGCAACTTAAATTCGGACCAGAGATCTTTGGGGTTTGCTCCTCTTGCTGTGTTCCCACCCCTCCGCACTCCCTTGCTCCTGTCTGTGTGAGGGGAGGGAGAAAAAAAGGGAGAAAAGAATGCAGGCTCACCTCCGCTCTGCCATCGGGAGCTGCCCTGGGAAGCATTCCAATCTCTTAAAGGGGCAGGGGGCAAAAAATAAATAAATAAACAAGGCGAGGAGAGCCCATCACTCACTGCTTTGCAATCCACATCAGAAATTTGTCACCTTCGGAGACCAGGTACTTGGAAAATGCGCTGGGACACAGTTAGGTGGCCGTGGTCGTACTTAATTTTTTTTAAAAGTCCGGAGCTGGTGGGAAAACAATTTTAAGCTCCGCATCTGGGAGCCGTTTGCCTCGGATTTTAGGGGTCGTGTAAAAGTGCCCTCGGTCATGACTGTAATGACACAACACACACACACACACACACACACACACACACACACACACACACACACACACACACACACACACACACACACACACACACACACACACACACACACACACAGGTTGTTAGCTGGTTATTCCAAACTTTGGAAAATTAGGGTTTGGGGCCTCCAAAGAAAGTAAGGAAATATGGGAATTATAGTCCAAAAAAGTAATTTCCCAGGCTTTGGAAAACCCAACAACCCATACATTTCAATGTTTTGGTTTCATCCTTCTGGAAATGTTCATGCACCCATGTACAGTATTTCGGTTGATTTTTCTGCTTCTGAGCACTTTATGTCTGATTATTGTACAAACTGATTTTGCTGAACTGCATTGCCCCTTTGAACTAGCATACATCCCTCTGTGGCAATTAATTTGACATGGTTGCCGTCATATCTGTAATTAGGGAGGGGGGTGACCATGCCTTCAACTTTGCTCCCAAGCCCTCCATCTTGCTCTCATCTGCAAAGTGCCAAGGAGATTTCCTGAGTTTCAGTGCCTACCTTCCCAAGAACGCATGTAGACATCAACATACAGATTTAAGGGTTGTCTGATCTCAGAATATCAGCGGTAGTTTCAAGGGAACGTTTGTGGGTCTTCAGGGCTCTCACCAGAGAGACAAATCTCTAGAGTAGGCAACTTTGATCTTCCCCCTTCTTTTCTGTGGAGGGCTCTTGACTACCCAGGGGCATCTGGGTTCTCTGGCTGTAGGAGGTGTTTGGGCATGTGTTCTCAGCACTTCGGTGTCATATGTGATGCAGAAAGTGACCACCTAAAGAGGGACACAAAGATATATGTATACATATACTTTTCAAATTGTTGCAGGACTCACCTTTATGACTTGGAGAGTCTGCCCTTGTGACCTCTGAAGACTTGAAGTTTAGGCCCTAAGATTTCAGGGAATGGGAGGCCACTGCCCTGGAAAGAACAGACCTGTGGTGAAGTAGGCATCTAAATGGTTAGGTCCACGGGATGCTGGCCAACTGCCCTCTGGAGGACTCCTTCCCTTCATAGGTATACCCATAGGTATACTGTCAGGCAGGGCTGTCAGAATAGTAACACACTTTATTTATTTATTTATTTATTTATTTATTTATTTATTTATTTATTTATTTATTTAAAATACTTAAAATATTTTCCCCACCTTTCTCCTGGGAGAGGACCCAGGGCAGCTTACAACAGGACAATATACAACGTTGGAGACAATGAGTGTACAACAGTTACTGAGAAACATTAAAGACAATATTCAAAACTAAGAACATTGATATCAGAAAGGCATCTTACATAATTTAAAAGGCACTATTAAAGCAAAGAACAATATTCAAACACTTATAAATAAATAAAAATGTCACCCTGACAGATGGAAAACCAAAAAAACTGAAAAACACAAGTAGTACTAAAAATTCAGTCCAAGCAGTAATGGAGCTTGTGCTGCCTTGTTGCTTAAGTTTGGATCACACAAAATATGTGTATGTCAAGTAAATGGAGCAAATAAGAGAAAGAACTGGGCCTGAGCACACAACAGCCATTGTGGTTTTCGTCTGAGCATATGCTCCTGTGTTTTTCTCCTGCCTGGAAAACTGGCTGGACGTGGTATGTGCCTCAGGATGGGCAGGTTGGTATCCTACCAGCAGGAAACACCAACAGCTAGGTGCACACTTCCAGTCAGTTTTTGCACCCTCTAAATTTTGACATCCAGTTTTCCCATCCTAACTGAAACTCCAATACTTTGATGTCAGGAGCTGAGACTTTGCTTTGCCATCAAGTGACATTATATTTGAAGCATTCTAGGAAATTATAGGAACCACCCAGAGTGGCTGCCAGATGGGCAGTAAATAAATAAATAAATAAATAAATAAATAAATAAATAAAGGGCATGTACTAGGATTACTCCACTCTTGGTTACTGAAGCCCTGGAGTAAGTGTTGATAAGCCAAGTGTCAGAGAAAGAGATGTTCGCTTCTTTTTCTTTTTCTTTTTCTTTTTTTCTTTCTTTCTTTGTACTGGAAGCTAGATCTAATGGAATACTCATTGAAGGAAGCAGTAGAACTTTGACCTCTCTTCTCAGCAGATCTCTGTAAGCCCCTAGGAATTGTTTAAAGGGGATACTATGGCAGGTAGGTCTTCCACATGCCTGTCAATGCCTCTGCATTGCACATACACAGCTGGTTGCACATACATGTAATAAGAACATAAGAACATAAGAAGAGCCATGCTGGATCAGGCCAAAGGCCCATCTAGTCCAGCTTCCTGTATCTCACAGCGGCCCCACCAGATGCGTTTGGGAGCGCATGAGACTAGATATCTGTCTCCTGATACCACTCCCCTGCATCTGGCCCTTGAAGTACCCTGGTAGATCATCTCCATCATGGTTTGCGTGATGGACTTTTCCTCTAGGAATCTGTCCAATCGCCTTTTAAAGGCATCCAGGCCAGATGCCATCACCACATCCTGTGGCAGGGAGTTCCATAGACTTACAACGCGCTGGGTGAAAAAATATTTTCTTTCTACAGAAAAAATATTTTCTGTAATCATGTGGATGCATGTGCACATAGGCACACAGAATACAATTCTTTGCAAATTTCAACCTGCTGTTTCATTCCACTTGTTCCTAATTTTTCTTATAACAACCACACTAGTCAATGTAGCTTTAATAAAGATTTGCAGGGTTTTCTGGGCTGGGCAAAAGCTGACCCATAGCACCAACCTGACCATAAAGAAAAATAATGATTAAACAGGTCATGCAGAGATGGAATTAGAGAAAAGTAACAAATTACAATGGCCTTGTTTCAATATATCTCTGGAAGAAGATGACATAATAACTAGAGATGGGCAAGAAATGAACTTTTTTTGTTTCCGTTATTCATTATTCATTCCATTATGTAATGAAATGACTAACAAAAATTGTGATGAAAATGGAATGAAATGAACGGAACCACAAAAATTGGGTTTGTTACGTTTCGTTTTTGTTAATGGTGATGCGCAATGAAATGAGCTGTTTTAAATGTTAAAAAACGCCCTGGACATCCATAAAAATGCAGCGATAATTATTTATACTGTCTGATAATACCTACCGGGGTTGGGGTCCTTAAAACGTGCATTTATGTCTTTTCTCAGATCACTGTATTTTTTTCCTTTAAGGGGAGTTAGGGGACATTGACCCAAAATGGCTCCCAGATGCCTAATATTGATTAAAACGCCCTGGACATCCGTAAAAACACAGCAATAATGTGATATTTTTTTATATTTATTTATTTATTTTCTGGGTATGGGACATTATAAGGAACAAATTAGGAAATAGGTATGATTGAAATAGGGTTAGAAAGGAAGGGTAGGGGTACGGGAAAATAGGGGGGTGGAGGTTTGTCAAGGCACATTACAATTCTTCAGTTTCATATTTCATATATATACATATCAATTAGGACTTATATAGCTAGTATATATTACACAACAGTTTCTGGCTGTTGACATATTTCAAATACAAACCTAATTATCTTTTTTTAAAAACCACAAATAGAAATTTCCCCAACTTTCTTGATGTTTCTGTTTCCGTGGTGTTCCTAACCATTCTGGCATTTTGTCCATTTCTGCTGTTTCGAGGATTTTTGCTATCAACTCTTGTTCTTCTTTTGCAGTATTTTATAAATAAACTTGCTGCTGTTTTATTTATTTATTTATTTATTTATTTGTTCTTCTGGGATTACAATATATCTTTCCAAAGTATTTTGCATAAATAAAAAAAACAAAAAAAACAATAAAAATAACACTAAGCAAAGTTACGATATGTATGGCTAAATACACTTTCTGCTGGTCCAGTTTAGGGTTAGGTAATAATTATTTGAAATTATTATCTACCAGGGGGTTGGGGTCCTTAAAACGTTTGTTTTTGTCTTCTCCCATCGTGATGTATTTTTCTTTTCCCTTTAAGGATGACAAAATGGATGTTGCCAGCCACAAAATGGAGGCAAGCCATCTGATGGGATCATGTTCAACTAATAGCATGCCAAGGTTGCAGACTGGGCAGGTCTGGCAACCACAGAGGGCATAAAAAGCTCTGGCAGCCCCCATCCTCCTTGCAGTCTCCGGTGGGAGTTAGGGTGGGATTGCTGTCTCTGCGACTCTAGCTTCAGTCTTGCAGCCTCCCTGTGTGTGTGTGTGTGTGTGTGTACCTCTCAGTGAGTACCCTCCCCTGCTCCGCAGAGCAGTCACTCTGCGGCTGCCTTGCACCCTGGGCAATGCCCGCCACTGCCTTTGCAGCCTCCCTGCATACCTAGTCTATACTGTGTCTCTGCCAGCATCATTTTTTTTAGTGTTTTCCCTCTGGTCTGGGGCGTTGGGGGACGCCTGTGCACGAAAATGCTTTAAAAATTGCACCAAAAGTGGGTAGAAACAAAAAACGAAAAACAAAAACAAAATTTTTCCAAAAATTCGTGAAAAACGGAAACAAACTGAAATGGACCTCTCAACGAAAAATGAAAAACCGAAACACCATTTTTTAATTCGTGCCCATCTCTAATAATAACCATAAAGGTGCTGTTTGATTGTCCAAACTCTAACTTGCCAGAAAGTTAAATATGTTGTTCCCCTAAAACTGGGGGCTGTTTATATGATTCATAACTGTGAAAGCTGAGCCAGGAAGTTGTCTCCAGCCAAGCCTTTGTTTTGTTTTGTTAATATGCAGTCCATATTTAAACATGAGATCATTTTTTTTCTTTGTGAAATATTCTCACCCTTCTTGAGCAGAGTCTCTCAAACAAACTGGAAGCCTATACAGGCATTCCAAGATTGGGGAGACAGGATCATATTTGCATGGTTTCAAACATCACAGTTTTGGTGTTGATGCATGCTGGGGGGGTGATGTGGGCTGATGGAGTGGTGTGTGTGTTATTCAACTTTTTATGTTTTGTGGGTATGTTTTTGGAGGGCATAAGAGTTATATGGTGATTTGAACTACAATTGGGGTGTCCCTTTTCTCTGTCCCCAGTGTTGCTGAAGGGAGAAGTGCAGGCTGACTCCTAAACCATGGCCAAAAATGGGGAGAAAAAGAGGATACAGACTTGCATAACCATTCCATGAGTTCATCCACACATTTAAAAGCCACAACTGCAATTTAAATAGGAATTTAATGCACCTCACTCTTGTGGAGGTGACTCTGTCAGGGAGGCCCATCAACCCGCTGTTCATCCTGCTATTCAAGAGGTACTATTTGTTAATGACAGACAACATCAAAGTGCCCACTCTTTCTTCCTGCTGTTCTTCATCTTTTTAGCTGGGTTGGTTCTGCCTTGCCCTTTTAACTAGAGCAGTGGTTCTCAGCTTTGAGTCCCCAGATGTTCTTGGACTACAACTCCCAGAAACCCTGGCCAGCACAGATGGCGTCAAAGGCTTCTAGAAGTTTTAGTCCAAGAACTTCCTGAAAGTCAAGATCAGGAGCCACTAAACAAGAGCAGTGATTCCCATACCATAGGAGTGTGGCCCTCTAGGGCAGCAATTGCTAGTGCAGAGGGGAGAATGAGGATTTTACAGTATATGGAAGAATATTTTATGGCCTTAAACAATTCTGGGTGACAGATATCCCTTCTAGAGTTTAGAATTTCTCAGGGGAAAAGTGTTTGTACTTAATTTAAAATAATTTTGGTTACACTTTTTTTTAAAAAAAGGTCAACTTACAAATTGAATTTTGTTTGTTACAAGGTTGAATAATGGTAAAGAAAAGGCATGAAAATGTTTCAAAAAAGTAAAAGGGATGTGATGCTGTAAAGATGCAACCAGATGATTTATATCATGAGTTTAAGTTATATCAATTGCTTGTAAATTGGCAAATACAGTGGAACCTTGACTTACGTCATTAATTCGTTCCGGAGGTCTAGACTTAAGTCAAACATGACTTAAGTCAAACGAATGTTTCCCATAGAAAGTAATGGGAAAGCGGATTAATCCGTTCCAGATGATGAAAAAGACCCCCGAAAACAGCAATTTAATACAAATTTGACTGTCTAATGAGACAGCAATAATCCATGCTGTACTATAAAAGAAATAAGACAGAATTGTAGATGAAATAAATTAACTTTTATTAAATTAACAAATTTTAAATTAACAATTTTTATTAGATTAACACATTTCATGCCCACCAGGGAGAGGTGGAAGAAGGTGGCGAGGAGAAGTGGGCCTAGCCCGGGGCAGAGCCGGGCACTTGCTTGGGCAGAGCTCAGCCTGGTCAGGAGGAAGAGGAGGAGGAGGGAAAAAAGCAGTAAGGCACAACAATCCATTTAGAACTCCCATTTGGGCAGCCTATCATTCAGGGAACCTGGACAAAAGAGAGAGGTCTTGTGCCTGCCTGTGGATGGACAGTAAAGATGGGGTCAGCCTGTCCTCCAGTGGGAGGGAGTTCCAAATTGTGAGAGCAGTAATAGAGGAGGCCCTCTCCTGTGTCCCCCACCAAACACGCCTCTGAGGGTGGTGGGCCTGGGAGAAAGACTTCTCCCGGTGTAAACCTAGCACCAGGCAGGCTTTTAATAGGAGACAGAATCCTTGAAATAGCTCAGACTGAAGCCATTTAAGGCTTTCTAGATTAAAACCAGCACTTTGAATTGTGCCCAGAAATGGATCTGGAGTGCTGGCTATGCACAAGAATATAAGACAAGATGGGGGGAAATCCATTCCGGTCCAGAATGCTTTTTCCCCCCAGAGATAAGCCAGGTGCCTCCAGGAAGCCCAGAAGAACACAAAAGTTAATGGACTCCTCATGCCACTGTGGAACAGCAATTGGTCTACAGTAACAGCATGGCATAAAAGAGGGCTGGAGAGTACCAGGCCCTCTAGATACAGTTGGACTCTAACTCATCTGTAACCAGAACATATGTCAATAAGGGAAGAGGCATAGGGTGGTCCAACAACATCTAAAGGGGTGAATGTTTCCCAGGCCTGAAAACAACCCCATTTAGCTGTCAGTTTATGGATGTCGTGAAAGGTGCTTTGGTAACATTTTCATGGGAAGGCAGGCATGGTCCCCTCCCAAGGCATCACTGAATTGTCTTCGAAAAGCAGACTCTCCACACCACCCCATAATTCCACTTGAGGAAGGTGCTGGACGCGTGGGAGTTGAAGCGCCCCAGCAGGACCACAGCAGCATCCTAGCCCACCAGGGTCCCTTCCCTCCACCAATGCCGCCCCCCCTCTCTCTCTCAGACCACAGCAACCCTGCCTCACCTTTCCTCCACGCCTCATGCTAATACTCCCAGCCCCAGCCCCACCAGCAGCATCTCTGGTGTGAAATCCCATTGCAAAAGCACGCAGATAGGCAGCACCCCTCAGGGAGGGCGTTCCCTCAGCCACGCAGGTGGGGGGTGGATACAAAAGCCGTTTGCACTATTGCTGGAGGGGCAGCGGCGGCAACCGCGCCAAGGAAGGGGATTTGGGTCTCCGCGGGAAGGGAGAGCGCCGCGAAGTTGAGAGCAGAGCCCAAGTCCTACAAAGAGGGATGTGGGGGTCCGTCTCTTTCCCCCACACGCCACATTTTGCTTGCTCGCAAGCCAGCTGCCCCCTCCCTTCCCCTCCCCAAGCTGGGCTGAAGGAGCAGCCTGCGAGGGTGGCGGCGGCAGCGGCGGCAGCTGTTACCTTGCAAACACTGAGAAACAGTGCTTGTCATGCTTCTAAGCAGCAGCCGCTGCCGCCGCCAGCTCCCTTCCTCCTCCTCCTCCTCCTCCTCCTCCTCCTGTTGCTGTGCTCATTGGGAATAACCGCTCCTCCTCCGCTGAATGGAAACAGGGGCACTTTTGTAAAAAGGGCCCCTGACCCAGCTGCGAGTGGCAGAGGCTTCTCGCGGGCGGCGGCGCTCCTCTGAGGCCCAATCCCTTATAATAAAGAAGACAAGGGCTGCTGCTGAGGGGGCCTGTGGCACTTGCTTGGTGGGAGACCCGGAGGGGCAACTCCCGCACGGCGAGCATGAGCTGAGCTCCGGCCCCGCCACTCACCCAAGGAGGGGGCTGGATGGCTGGTGAGCGACGTCCAGGCAGGGGGCCAACTTGGAAAGACCCGCCAAATGCCTTTGGGAACTGCAAGGGTTCGGGCTGACTTCCAGGGGCATCTTTCCCGCCGATGCTGTTCCACCCTAACCCTAACCCTTAACCCTCTCCTCCGGCGGCGGCGGCGGCTTCAGGGAGGCCAGCCCCGAGCTCCCGGCCCTTTTTCGCTGCTGCCCGATGCAGGGGCCTTGCGCCAGGGCTCCCAGACGTAACTCGGAGCCTGCGACGCAAGTCAAACTGCCCCCTAGTGGACGTAAGTCAAATATGACGCAAGTCAAGCGGGACGTAAGTCAAGGTTCCACTGTATGTAGCTTACTGCCCATTCAAAGTCACCCAGATACTATAGACCATGGGCATTCTCCAGTCCTGACTCGTCTCTCTGAAATTGGAATTGGGGGTACTGCATTAAAATGGCTCCGGTCCTTCCTGCAGGAAAGAATGCAGAAGGTGGTGTTAGGTGATTCATGTTCGACACCACAGCCACTGACCTGTGGAGTCCTCAGGGTTCTGTTCTGTCTCCTATGTTATTTAACATTTATATAAAACCACTGGGGGGAGATTATTATGTCTTTTGGGGTTAAGTGCTACCCATATGCCAATGATACCCAGCTCTACCTCTCGTCACCTCCGGATTCTAAGGGAGCTACTATCTCAACTTTACATGAGTGTTTAGCTACAGTAATGAACTGGGTGAGGATGAAAAAATGAAACTAAACCCAGATAAGACAGAGGTGCTCTTGGTCAGTCGAAAGGGAGAATAAGGGATAGGGATGCAACCTGTACCTGAGGGGGTCCCCCTCCAATTCAAAAATCAGGTTTGTAGCTTGGAGGTGCTCCTGGACTCATCTTTGAGCTTGGATGCCCAAGTAACGGCTATGACCAGGGCCACATTTGCACAATTAAAGGCTAGTATGCAAGTTGTGCCCATTTCTTGAGAAACCAGCTCTGGCCACGGTGATACATGACCTAGTGACATCCTGGCTAGACTACTGTAATACACTCTATGTGGGGCTACCAATCAAAAGCCTCAGGAAACTTCAACGGGTCAAAAATGTTCCATTGGTGGCCAATCAGCTATCGAGCACAATTCAAGTTGACCTTGACTTACAAAGCACTGTACGACCTGGGTCCTAGCTACCTTAAAGATGGAATTTTACAGTATGAGCTGACTCAAGTGTTAAGATCATCAGGAGAGGCCCTTCTCTCCATCCCACCACCCTCACAGGTACGTCTCGTGGGAACCCATGAAAGGGCTTTCTCGGCTGCTATGCCCAGACTCTGGAATTCCCCCACTAGAGGCCAGGACTGTTGTCCTTCCAGAAGCAGACAAAGACCTTTCTCTTCAGGCAAGTTTTCCCTGAATGATGGTCTACCTATTATGTGTCTTTTATATGAATTGACAGGATCACATAGACTTTGTGTTTATAAGTACTTAAAACCTTATGGGTTTACATTGACACTATGGGCATTTATACACGACCCCTAAACTCTGGGGCAAATGGCTCCCAGCTCCGGAGCTTAAAAATGTTTACCCACCAGCTCCAGAGTTAACAGGAAATTAAGTGCGACCCCGCCCACTTTAGCACCTCCCAGCGTACCTTTCAGGTACCTGCTCTTTGGAGGTGAAAATTATTTGATCCGGTGTAAGGATAGTGAGTGCGGGGCTCTCCTTGCTTCTGTTTGTTGTTTTTTGGCTTCTGCCCCTTTAAGAGCTACTTTTACAGAGACGAGAGGCAGAACAAGGTGAGCGGCATGCTTTTCTTTCTCTTTTTCTCCCTCCCCTCACACAGCCAGCAGCCAGGAAGTGCGGAGGGGGTGGGAACGCAGGAAGAGCGACGAACCTCTAAGATCTCTGGTCCGAATTTAAGTGGCCAGTAGATCTTAGGGGTCGTGTTAAAAGGCCCTATGTCTTCAATGTTAGTTTCCATCACTCATAACTTCATGGAACATTACTCCCCTTTAACTGCTCATGTTCTCTTGTAGCTTTAATGTAATGTTGTCTATTAATGCTGTAAGACAGTAGTGGCCAAACTTCGGCCCTCCAGATGTTTTTGGACCGCAACTCCCAGAATCCCAAGCCTGTATTGCCAATGACAAAGGACTGTGGGAGTTGTGGTCCAAAAACATCTGGAGGGCCAAAGTTTGGCCACCATTGCTGTAAGATGTCCCTCAAATCCCTGTTCTCAGTACTTGAATATGTCTTAATTGTACTGGACTCTATTATCCCTCATTCTGTAAGTCACCTTGAGTCCTTTTTCCAAGGAGAAAAGTGGGGTAAAATACTCTAAAATAAATAAATAAATAAAAATAAATAAATAAATAAATAAATAAATAATAATAATAATAATAATAATAATAATAATAATAATAATAATAATAATAATAATAATAATAATAATAATAATAATTAGGAGATACACTTCTATTTACATGTCAAAGGGTTTTCGATTTGTTAGACACCCATCCTTTTCCCACTACGAAACAAGCACTTTAGAAAAGAGTGCTTGTCCGCATTTTTGAGATGTATTTATTTTATGAGTGGTTTGAAGTGGAGTTCTACTACAGCCATTTCAAAAGAGCTAAAACATGTGGTTTGTTAATTGAGCCGTTTCTATTCAGAGTGGATTAGCTCTCGTAATGATATAATTAAAATGATAACAGCAATTTGATGTGATTCCCCCATCAACCTCAACACCAGACAGATTCTATATCGATGCATTGCAAACTCCCCACTTTCCCATCTCTGGCTAGGTTGGCATGAGTTTGGAATGCTGTGGTGAGTGGCTTACAGTGTGCAGACCGCCAACCACTGTGGGTTGACTCCAACCGCTGTTGTCAGGTTGAAGAGAGAACTGTGGCTATCCTGTTTGCTGTGGTGTCTGGACTCTCAAGGCAGTGCACATAAAACACCCTCTGGATTTCCCTTTTCAGCCAACTGGAACACCTTCAATTTTTTTATTTATGCTTTAATGCCTTGCCTTTAACATCTTTCATGCCCACATTACCCTGGTGGTACAACTGAGGTGAGTTCAAGGAACCTCATACCTTCCTTTTCCCAAATCCTGAACAGCATCTTTGAGCCTTTTCACACAACCCCTAAACTCCGCGGCAAATGGCTCCCAGCTCTGGAGCTTAAAATTGTTTCCCCACCAGCTCTGGAGTTTACAGAAAATTAAGTGCAACCACGCCCACCTAAGCGCGTCCCAGCACACTTTTCAGGTACCTGCTTTCCGGGGGTGAAAATCCCTGATGCGGATGTATTGT
The DNA here is from genome assembly GCA_029282475.1 of Phrynocephalus forsythii. Lineage (NCBI taxonomy): Eukaryota > Metazoa > Chordata > Lepidosauria > Squamata > Agamidae > Phrynocephalus > Phrynocephalus forsythii. Next base: position 47,599,797 of record JAPFRF010000004.1, read on the forward strand.
AGTGAATGCTGGGCTCTCCTCACTTCTGTTTGTTGTTTTTTGCACCCGCCCCCCGCCCCTTTAAGAGATCTGAATGCTGCTGGGAACAGAGCGAGACCGGCAGAACGGAGGTAAGCCGGCATTCTTTTCTTTCTTTTTTTTTCCCCCCCCTCACGCAGACAGCAGCCAGGAGTGCGGAGGGGGTGGGAACACAGGAAGAGCAACGAACCCCCAAGATCTCTGGTCCGAATTTAAGTGGCCAGAGGATCTTAGGGGTCGTGTGAAAAGGCTCTTTGTCCCACTGACAATTCATGGATTGTACTTTGAAACAAACAAAAGAAAGAAAGAAAGAAAGAAAGAAAGAAAGAAAGAAAGAAAGAAAGAAAGAAAGAAAGAAAGAAAGAAAGAAAGAAAGAAAGAAAGAAAGAAAGAAAGAGAAATTTCACTCTGCTTATGTCTGGAAAGAAAGCATCGAACCAGCATTATTAAGGTCTCCAAAATCAAGATATCAGCAAAGAACTACATTTCCTCCCTTCAGGCAAATGCTGATGAATAGTTTCCTGTTTGCACTTCCCCCCTTCAAACCACTGCAAAGGTCCTTCAAGCCACAGTAAATACCACATTTGAATGGCCTCTACATTAAGCAAACTGCATAACATTTTTCTTTGGCTGACAGCTAGTTTTGAGGGGGAAGAATTAGAGATGAATTGGTTGGGCTGTGATTACTTTACCTTACCACACAGGATATTTTGAATCCTGTCAGATCAGCAAGCAATCATATTTTACAGCCTTAGTATTAACTGTCATGTTACCAATATGAGATACAAATGCTTAAGAAGAGTGAGGGTGTGATCAGACCGACATTTGTCCTGTGGTTTGGTCTGGTTTGGGGATGAGCTGGTTCACTCCTTTTCCAAGGAACCACACAGCATATGTGCTATTGTGAACCAGCCTGCCTGTGATCAATCCCCAGTTGCATCTTTGAGTCCTGTCAAGAACTTCTCTCTCTCTCTCTCTCTCTCTCTCTCTCTCTCTCTCTGTGTGTGTGTGTGTGTGTGTGTGTGTGTAGTGTCAATCCATTTTGGTGCATTTACAATATGTATGCCTATTAGGCTCAAATGAAAGCAGATGCCTTAAGTTCTTCTTTCATTTAAGGCACTGACTGATCTTGAGAAACAGAAAACTTCCTTCCTGGTCATTTGTGGAGAAGGACAGGAAGTTTTCAATTTATTCTTAATGGCTGCAAATGCATCAGGATCCTTTCAAAGCATTGCTGAGTTGCTCTATTGGTTAACAACAATTATATAAAAAGAGAAAACTTCCTCACCTTTCCCCTACATAGATGAGCAAGAAGGAAGGTTTCCATTTCTTAAGATCATTACTAGACATGGGCACGGAGCAGCAACATTCTCGTTTCCATTTTCGGTTCTCATTATCGTTACATAACGGGTAACGGTAACGAGAATTACTCCGCTCCAGCTCGAACCCGAACCGAAAAAGAAAAATTGGGTCTGATTTTTCATTGTCGTTCATGGCATCGCGGTGATCGCGCGATGCCAAGCAGCACAGAAAAAAAGTTTAAAAAAAAAACCCGATTCCCGGCCAAAAAAGCAGGCGAAAATATGCCTGCCTCAGTGAGGGCACCTACCAGAGAGGGGTGGTTTCTGGGGGGGGGGTCCCCAGCCTTCCCCCCCTCTCCTGTCCTGGGCTGCTGGTACCAGGATGGGGGGCCATCCTTGTCGTCTCCATTTGCCATGCGGTGGGGGGGATCCAAAATGGCGACCACAATATTTATTTTTAAATCGTGGTCCAAAAGCCCACCAAAGCACCACAGAAACATTTGAAAATTAGGTATTTTAAATGCCTGATTTTTATATTAGCAGCAGTGGGTTTTTCTTGCAATAAAACATCTCCATTGATTTTATTTTATTTTATATTTATTTTTTATTTTTTTACACCTGCGCAATGATGGGCTGGCCATGGGATGGGACCATGCAAATTTTTGGACCCATTCCACCAATCGCATGGCCAGGTTTTGACTGAGGCTTCTGGATGTGCCATAGGGCATAAAAAGCCCACTAACCCGAACCCTAACCCGAACCCTAACCCTAACCCATATGCCAGTACACTGTCCTTCTTAGTGGGTCAGAGGCACCCAGAGGTGCAGCTCACTAACCCACCCTAACCTTAACTGTAACCCTAAACCTAGCCCTTACCCTAACCCTAACCCTAACCCAGATCCGTACGCAAGTACACTTTCCTTCTTAGTGGGTCACAGGCACCCAGAGAGGTGCCTCCCACAGCCCACTATCCCCTACCCCTATCCCATTCCCTAACCTGTACGTCAGTACACTAGTACACTCCCCTTCTTAGTGAGTCAGAGGCACCCAGAGAGAGAGGTGTCTCTGCCACTTACCCCCCACCCTAACGTAATGTATGGTACGTGGCGGCTTCGCGTTACGCTTCCCTTCCCTTCCCTTCTTAGTGGGTCAGACGTCAGAGGCACCCAGAGAGGTGCCTCCCAGAGCCCACTTACCCCAACCCCAACCCAAATGACAAACGACAAATGGAAATGACAAATTTTTGAAAATTATCACGACAAATGGAAACGAGCCGAAACGGACCCATCCTGACAATCGAAAACTCGACACGTCATTTTTTCTGGTCGTGCCCATCTCTAATCATTACCTGCTTTAAGTAAAGCATGGAGGAGCAGACAGGAGGGGGATTTTATTCCTTTCACTTTAAAGGGAAAGAAGATTGGTTTAGATCATGCTCAATGGGTTGCTTGTGGTCCAGTGTGCTCAGTCCTTGCAAGGTTAACTCCAAATGACATCACACATCTCAGAAAGACCCTATTTAGCACAATCTGATTGCATCCTAAGTCTGTGATACTGAATCCCTACTGTGAGAACTCTGGAGACAAAGGAAGCATGAATACAGCAATTCAGAATTATAATAATACACAGTACAGCTCAAATAGGGAGAATCAGATTGGTGACTAAAATTTGTTTATAACTGAAAAAGTTAAACAGTCATTATTAATATCTCTATCTCTCTGCAACTTGCTTTAAGAGACATTATGTCTAGAAGATGAAAGTAAAGTGTCATTGTCAGGTTCTGTCTGTCCAATCCATCCCTCTTTATCTCTCTCTTTTTCTGTCAGTTTCTTACTGCTTCTAAAAATTAGTGAATGCCTGTATTGACACAGGCTGCCTTATTGATTTTACAAAAAAGAGTCTCATGATATAATGAACATTAACGCATTATATTTGGCACAACCTTAGAAGACTGCAGTCCTTTGGAAATGATTGAAATGACTGCCTATTGGATCAGCCAGTGTTAACAATGACTGAGGAATTCTGGGAGGAAAAATGTAACAAAAAGATAACATTTCCAAACTGTGGAGATTATATAGCATCAATTGTACAGGAGGCTCTGTTGGGTCAATGTCTATTATCTTAAGGAACCAAATATTTGACTTATTCTCAGGCTGCAATTCTGTGCATACTTTTCTAAAAGCAAGTTCCCTGGAACACAGTGGGACATCTGAGAAAAACAAATGGGTAGAACATCCATATGATTGCTTTGCATAACTGTTTGAGTCAATAACGCTCCGGAGCTGGCTCAGTCCTGCTCTTCTCTCCATAACAGACCGAAGAACTGTGCCAAAATATGCACTGAGGTTTTGGCAGTGTGACTTCCTTCCCACAGAAAAGTGAGTGAAGAAATACTCTTCTTGTTTAGAAGTGAAAGCTAGGCTACAAGAACGGAGCTCTGGTACCTGGCATAAGGAGAAGCAGCTTTAACCATCTCTTAACACTTGGGTTTATTCACTCTCACACTAGCCGTTGAACTTGCAACACAACTAGGTACGAAGTGGCCAGGCCATTAGGGTACTGGCTTACACCAGCATATTAGAAGTCAAAATAGGAGACGAGGGAAAAAAGATGTGAATGATTTTAAAAAAGAATAAAAATTATTCACATCTTTTACATCCTGAGACCTGGTCTCTCTTTTTGACTTTCCCTGTCATTGGATGCACCAATTCCTTTTGTTTCTGCTTTATACCGGTATATAGCTGAAATGTTGCCTTATTTCAAATCCATAGTTTCCTCTAGTTGTGGATTAAAATTTCCTTGTTTCATTTGTTATTCCAATAAAACTGTAACTCTCCCAGCTGGCTATTATTTTTCACTTTATGATAAGGAGACTATAGACCAAACTAGATACTAAAGGAAATGTACAGTATATTTTCCCCCAAATGTGTTTTGCCTTCACAGAGGGACTTAGAACTCCATGCCTCATTCAGACTTGCAAAGGGAAGTAAAATAAAAACAAAACAAAACAAAGTATAGAATAGAATTGGAGGGGAGGAAAACTTGTGCTATGATGAACCAATGTCTTTCGAAACTTGAGGAAGCATGGCACCCAAGTATGTGCTCAGCATATTGTCTACTTTGACATTAAAGTTCTATTCCAAGGTGTGTATGCTTCAATGTTCCTTGGAGTGAACACATACACATGATTCTCTGCATATTTCTCTGGAATTGCATTGACTCAAAATAACTGTAATTTACTTCCTGTTGGAATAACTATTCAATTTACCGTATATACGCGAGTATAAGTCGATCCGAGTATAAGCCGGGGGCCCTAATTTAAACCCCCAAAACTGGGAAAATTTATTGACTCAAGTATAAGCCTATGGTGGGAAATGCAGCAGGGCCTGGCAACTCCTCCTTTGTGAGCTGGGTGTGTGTGTGATGTTTAAAATGACTTTTAGCCACCGAGGCAAGTGCTTGAGTTGGTGGCTAAAAGTCATTTTAAACATTGTTTTAAAATGACCTTTTAAAAAGTCATTTTAAACTTGGGGGTGTCAGGAGAAGTGGTGCACAATGTTTAAAATGACTTTTAGCCACTGTCCCAAACTTGCCTCAGTGGCTAAAAGTACTGACCCGCATATAAGCTGAGGACCCCTTTTTAAAGCCCAAAATTACGGCTGAAAAACTAGGCTTATACTCGAGTATATACAGTACTTCCAACTGGAAGTAAATCATAACTATTTTGATTCATTGCAATCCCAAAGAAATAGTTATTCTAACTGAAATAAGTTATTCCAACTAGTGGAACAATAATAGCGGACTCCAACACCAAGTGAGACAAACGCTAAGAAAAAGACTTCCATTTGGAATAGTTAAAATTAGATGCCAACAATGAGAGCCTGTGATTTCCACCTAGTACCCTGTGACATGATCTGGTCCACAGTATCACAAGCGTGATTTGAACACAGATGCTGCATGCCTAGGGTATACTCTTCTGTCCATAAAAAAGAGATAGCTATGAGTACTGTTTCTAACAGCCTGTTGTTCCAAAACCAGGATACCATTACTGGAGCTCATGCAAAACTGCACAACCGGTTTTCATGACTCATATGCAAAATGCAGTTCCTCTCATAACATTTTGAAAACCCCTCAGGCCCTCAATGTCTGGAGCCAGGAAAAAGCAAGATCCCGCTCACCAACACGAAGACCTTCAGGAAATATTTTGACAGATGAAAGATGGGCAAACGTACACAGATTCTTCTCCCAAATCTTGGGAAATTGCTTTTTAATGTGACTTTTTAAAGTTTATCCATTGACCTCATTCCTCTTCAGGATGTTGGAAAGCCATTTAGGAGCGCAGAAAGTCAACATGCCACTCAGTGATTCATTTAGCTCCATGAATCTTGACGTGGATAGAGATGTACATCTGGTTGCAAATCTGTCTGGTGATCTAGATTAGTGGTTCCCAACCTTGGGTAATCCAATTGTTCCTATATTGCCCAGAGGTCTTCACCACCATCTATGCTGGCCAAGATTTCTGGGAGAGGCAGTCTAAGAACACTCGAGTTACCCAAAGTTGGGAATCACTGCTCTGACTCTCTTAAACAAGACCTGTGAGTCAGCTGGATGTCTTTAATGCAAATAACAGGTGAAAACCCACACCTGGGGCTGCTAGGCATGCCTGACTAGTTTTCCACAAACACAACTAGTTTGTGCCTTGTTTTCTCCACCTTAAGCACATTTGTTTCATGATATGTGTTTCCAAGCCTTTGATGTGTTGCTAAGCAACTCTATATAGTTTTGCCTTGAAATGTTAACAATCGTATCCCAAACCAACTCAGACCGTACTTCAACTGAAATAAAATACTTACCCTTAAACATCATGGAAATATGAATAAACAGAACTAAAACAGATTGGTTTTAAGGTTTGGCCGAACCATACTCGCAGAATGCTTATTGCTAATATTATTCATAAACTAAAGGCAAGGGAGAGCAGAATGTCAGAAGTGATTTGTACAACGATTATCCAAAAGCACAACTTTTGCTCCTAACAGTTTGCAAACCTTTTTTTTTGGGGGGGGGAGAATCTCCAAATATCTGGAACTGGGGTGGGGGGAACAAGGCAAAGTTTACCACCCTAAAGAGCATTAGGATGTGTTTCCAGCAGACAGTGGTATGAAGCCCTCTTTCAACAGGCCGAAGGACAGTTAGAAACAGAAAGCAATGAGAGGATGCCACTGCAACAAGTGGCTGTCTATACCAACTAGCACACCTTCAATGCATTTTGAAGAACACCTTCCTAAAAATAAGCACAACGGGTCTATTCAGGCATTCAGCATTACATTTACGCAAACACACGAAGAAGGGAACGCGCCCGGGCAACCATTCTGCTGTTGCTCTGCTCACGTGAAAAATGATGGGTATAAAGCGGAGAGCCGCTCTTGTAGATAGAGAATCCCCATATTAGCTCAAATATGGAGCCGGGGTGGGGGAGGAGTATTGTTTATCGTATGACTAAAAGAGCAATGAAGGTCTACTGGCTGCTCATTGGACACTTCATCATCTACTGCACCAGGGTGGCTGGTATCCTGTGTTGACCTGCCTCCGCTCACATTCCCTCTGCCATACTGTATCCCGGAGAGCTGACATTTCCTTTCCCTTTCAGCACATTTCAAAATACCTATTATCCAACCTTCTTCCATCTATTCAGGTGATAGACTCCATTCCCATCACTGGTCACAGCAGACAGGAATGAGGGTGGCCTAGTCTAACAGCCTGGGGAGGCACTTAATTGAGGAAAGTTTGGACTACGTTCCTCCCACCCAAATGGAAAAGCTGGCATTATTTGCATCATCTCAGACTCCTCTTACCTCTTCATCCTGTTGCATTAAATTCATTTATTTAACTTGAGTATTGATATTTCACTAACTGACCGAAGTTCTTAAAGCCATTTACAAGAGATTTGCGATACAATGTAAGGGGCAAGGGTTACTGAGGAAGAGCACACACTTGTCAAATGAGCCAAGCATCTTTGACTATGCTGCTTTTTGGGATTGCTGCTCCCAGAATCCTCCAGTCAGCATCTGAATTCTGAGAGCTACACCCCCCCCCCAGAGGAACATTTATCAGGCTCTAGAAGTGTGCCTGGCATGCTGTGATGTCATCTGTACTAGATCTGTGATGATGACTAATCAGGAGCTGTGTGGGGACAGGTATCATCCCGCCTCCCTCTCTGATTGGCCAACAGCACGAAGCAGGAAAGATGACGTCGCAGCATGCTTCCTTGTTGGATTTTAACCCTGTGCGAGACAGAGTAAGGTAAAGCAATTGGATCTGTGTGTATCAGCCGGTTCCGAGGGCCACCTGGGCTCACGTGGTTCGTTTTGTAACCTACTGGTTCTGAAACGAAATGCCCGTCCCTACTGGCTGCCAGTAGGGGGAGGCAAGCAGGGCATGTGTCCTGGGTACCACACTCAGGGAGGCAACAACATGACAAAATAATATTTGCACTTTGTATTATTCCGCACACACATTCTGCTTGGGGCGGGGGCATGGAATACAATGCCCCAGGTGACACACACCCTGGTTGTGGGCCTATCTGAAAGTTTTCACCAAATCACCACTTTTTCTGAAGCTAAACACCAAAGCATATCTCATGTAAAATAATGTTAACGTGGGCACCAGACCAATTAGTCAGATGTTAGAAGCTCAACAAGCTGCACCTTTTTCATGTTGGCTACTGTTGCTGATATCCTTCACGATGTCTAGGCTCCACTGGCAGATGCCAGTGGCACAGATGGAATAAATGATGTTTGTGACTGCTTACTCTCCAGTTCTCAAATATTTGATTGATTAATTCCACCAAAAAAGGTTTCCACCAGAAAAGATTCTGGAGGTGGCTAACAATACTAACATACATATTGGAAAAGCTCTATTTAAAGCACAAAGTGAAACTAGTAAATTAAAAACATAACAACAAAAGGCTTTGCCAATAGCCTCATGGCGCAGTGGTAGAATGCCTGTACTGCAGGTAAACTGTGCTCACGATCTGGGGGTTCAATCCCAGGTAGCAGACTCATGGTACCATCCTTTCGAGGTCAGTAAAATGAGTACCCAGCTTGTGGGGGGGAGAGCAATGTGTAGCCTGCATACTGGAATTAAAACTGTAAACCACCCAGAGACTACTTGAAGTGGCATGGAGCGATATATAAGCATAACACTTTTCATGAGAACCGCTTCAGTTGAAGACCAGATGACACACCAATTGTCTCACTAAAATTGTCTTTGCATGAGAACAAACAAATTTGAGCAAGATCAACATTGAAATAAATAAAGATGTAGTAGCTCCCTATTGTTAAGGTTTAACCCAGTGTGGCACAGTGAACAGAGTGACAGACTAGGATTCAGGAGATAAGGATTTGAATGTTGTGCCATAAAACTTCACAGTGGGTGGCACTGGTCAAAACCACTCCTTGTATATCTCACTTACTTGAAAACCCTCTTTGTCACTATAAATTGTTTCAACTTCATGATGTATAACATACATTGTTAGATTTATAAGGGACAAAGCAATAGGTAGCGAGGGGAGATAAAGTGAAGGTGCAAGTGAACCACATTTTAGAACCCGAGGGGTATAAATAGCCCTCAAAAACAACCCTTTCAAAGCTCTAGTTTGAGTTCATGAACTGGACTTGTGATGTCACAGTTCAACCTTCTGCCCTATGTTCCTTTATTTGGAGAAAAACAATATGTAAATAAAATTAATGAAAGAAAGAGGAAAAGAAATGAATAAACCTCCATGCCCTTCCCAACATTTTTTTCTTGAATGTGTTGTTTCACTTTTCTCTGTTTACGTGTAATGTACTTTAAATTAAAACTTAATTAATTTAAGTTTACTGGTGGCTGTTTTTAATTACAGTGGAACCTTGACTTGCATACTGCTTGACTTGCATCATATTTGACTTGCAGCAAGAAGGGGCCTGTTTGACTTGAATCGCAGGCTTTGACTTACATCTCGGAGCCCTGGCGCAAGGCACCGGAATTGGGCAGCAGCCACAACCCAGCATCACGGCTGCCGCCTCCAAACTGCTCCTGCCTTCTTCCTCTCCTCCGGCAGCAGCAGCTTTGGCAAGGCCAGCTCTAAGCACCTGGAGCTGGTCCTCGTCCTCACCAAAGCCTCCACTGCTGCCGGAGGAGAAGAAGGGCCGGGAGTTTGGGGCTGGCCTCTCTGGTTAGACAGTCGGCTCCGTCTTGTAAAAAATCTGGCTGCAGAAGTCTGGTCCACAATAGAAGCATTTTAGTTGGGGAGCTGTAAAGTTGTGGGACTCTAATGGTAAGCATAGAGTTGTTCAGAACTTGGAACGTCAGGTTAAAAATCAGTAAAACTTAAATGTTAGACATTGTTGCTACGAACATTAAAAAGTGGAGGCGTATAATTTGTGGACTATAATTCCACTGCCTCCTCCTCTCTTTGAGGAGACATTTCATTTACATCCCCAGAAGGAATCTCCTATCCCTTTCAAATTTGTGTTAAATTGCTGTTTTCGGGGGTCTTTTTCATCATCTGGAACGGATTAATCCGCTTTCCCATTACTTTCTATGGGAAACGTTCATTTGACTTAAGGCATGTTTAACTTATGTCCAGACCTCCAGAACGGATTAATGACGTAAGTCAAGGTTCTACTGTAATTAATAGAATACATGTTCATTGAATAATGTCATTCTCAGTTGCATGCAACTTCCAGAAATCTGCTTAAAATCCACAACAATAAAATTTACAGAACACTCAACAACTTGAGAAGCAACCATCTGGACTTACACAGCATGAAATAAAAGATGCTTGCTTCTAACTGTCCTTTGAGAGCCTCCCTGGATGGATTTGAGTCATCATGTGAAAAAGAAAGCTGTGGATGCTATGTATGTATGCATTAAAACAAACAGTGGCATGTTCTGACTTCGTCTCTGTGCTTCTCAAACAAGAAGAAACCTATATCCAAAAAACGTGAGAGAGTAGCATTGGTATGAAGGTAAATAAACCTTTAAGTCCTAAAGGCAGATCTTTGTAACCTAGATAATTTGAAGAGTTTAGAGTATTTGTAAATGCTTTCATTTCAAAACAAACTAATTACAATGGTAATTATTTCAGATGTGCTTAATGAGGGTTGTTAGTGGCACATGTCCAATAAATGCATGGAGGCAAGGAAGTCCTCAGATCAAGTGAGTCAGAGGGGGATGCTGCTAATCCTGGAGGGTCAAGGTGGGGTTATCTCATGGGCTTGGCCCAGCCTTCAAGCTCCAATATAGATAGCAAGGTCAACTAGCATTATTCCCATGGCAGGAACCCCAAACTAAGGTTTGCTCCCCACTGTCAATGTAATTTCAGGTAACCATATTTGGGCTTGTTTTCCCTCTTAAAAGCCCTGGTTCTTTTTACTTGGACATGACTAAGATCAACATTCCTTGTCTTCTGCTTATAAGTCAATTTAATTGGGAACTGGCACAAGTGGTTATAATATAAAATGCTCCTGTTCAGGATTCCAACCAGCCAGCCAACCGGTGAGTCTTCTTTATTATTTTTATTTATTTATTTTTGTATTTTTATACCGTGATCAATTTTCCCCAAAGGGAACTCTGGGCAGTTTACGTAAAGCACCATAATAAAGAACAACAAATAATAATAAAGATAAAAAAAAGACAGTAATGCAAGACAATGAAACAAACAGCAACACGGCAAGAGGCATAAAACACTAAACAAAATGGACAACAAACACAGGGGAAAACTGAAATACACCTTAACAATTGCCAAAGGCACCCCTGAAAAGCCAGGTTTTCACAGCCCTTTTAAAGGAAACCAAGGATGGGGGGGGGGCTGGCGTATCTCACTTAGCAATTTGTTCCAGGAGGCCAGGCCAGCCACAGAGGCCTGTTTGCATGTTGCCTCCCTGGGGGTGGGGGGGGTGGCTACCCGGAGGAAGAAAGCCATGGAGGCTCGAGTTGGCCAGGCTCTGACTTCTGGGAAATACGGTCTGCCAGATATTCAGGTCCCAAGCCATGGAGGGTTGTTTTGTAAACCAAAGTCTTGCCTTCCATCATTCCATTCTCTTCTCCCCTTCCATTTTTCAATCCCTCAGGAACAGCTGGATACAGGTCCAAATAGGCGCTGGGCAGAAACCTAGGATGTGGTCCAAACCTATCCAGGCAGCAAATAGGACATAATACATACCTCACTAATGTTCCTTTAGGCAATGTTTCTTTCCATAGTTAGTCACCAATATAGGTCTCTTTGAATCAATGCAACGTACAGAAGTGTTCATATACCAATGGGTCTACTCTACTGTGTATCATTACATTAAGCAACATGATGCCTTTATTTAACAGGATCGACTCACTCACTGTAGGTCATTGTTCACATTCTCCAAAATTGCAAAATGAAATAAAAACAAAAAGTTAAAATGGCATTTGTAAGATTGCTGCTGTAGCTAAAAATTCTGTACATGTAAGGAACAATGTATTGAAAAAGTAGCAAAGCTAATTGGGCTGGAATGCTGCCTTGCCCTTCTCTTGCTTGTCGCTCATGGCATTATCATTTTGTTTTCCTGTCCAGATTTTATTAAGATGTTATGATAATTTATGATGATCCCACTGTTTCATATTTTAACGTATTTCACCTGCCTTTTACCCCTGTTAGGTTGCCATGTCCTTCGAAGTTCACTGATGAATGAAGGTATCTTCCTGTCTATCTTTGTTTGGTTCCAAATGTCCTCCTTCATTCAGGATTAAATAAAAAACAGATCTGATAGACAAAAAGGGAAAAAAAGTATTTTCTATCAGAATCAAAGAAGATGAAGCCTTTCTAAATGAAAATTGTATACAGGCAGAAGCTGGTTGAACAAACATCCAGTGAGCTCGAAGAGCAAATGGAATCAAGAGTGGTGTGATTAATGGAATGCATATTTTTCTGTATCCACAAACAGATAACAACTAAGTTTTCTTGAAGAGAGAACAAAGCAGAATGACACATAATATATACAAATATTATACCACAGTAATAGACACACTAACCCTTACTTATATGTCCATTGCATTTACATGGGCCAAGAGCAACTACTGTACTGTACTTTCGTAGCTGTGTTTGCAAATCCAGTTGACATGATTCTGAAGGGGAAAGGGCCATCAAATCTGAGAGGCTGAGATGACCAATCTTTACTAGGATTATAATCCTAATTCAAAATGTTGAGGGAAACAAGTCAAACAAAAGTGCTCTATAATTCTTGCCATGGCTAGGTTCCTTGGAAATCAGTTAAGCCGAGAGGTGATGATGCCTGAGAACTTGAATACTAAAGATGTGTTCTCACAGTCACAGCCTTTCTGCGTTACAGTTTAGGGACCCTGCAATTAAAGAAAAATAATAATGTCCCATCATGTATTTTCCAATTTATAGTCACCCTTTTTAAGGATTTTCCAGGTAGGCAATGCCCAGAAGTGGTTCACCATTACCTTATCCTGGGGGCACATGGGGCTGATAGTGCAGCTTGCCCAAGGCCATGTAGGCTGATTTTATTCCCAGGAAGTACAGTGGGGAATCAAATGTCTATCCTCTAGCTCCACAGCCAGATATGACTGATAAATAAGACTGTGGGAATTGGACAAAGGCTTCATTAATTACTTCAGATTAGCAGGGCCCCTAAAATGGAAGTGCTTCGAGCCTTAGAATGATGGGTCATGCTGCACTGATATGCATCATGCCCAAGCTTGTTTCTGACATCCAGCCTGTTCTGTTTTGCACATGAGAAGTCTCAGCTATACAGACTCAAGGAAGCCTTAGTTGGACGTTCTCTTGATGACGCTTGAGGCAGAACATCATTCACTATGTTCTGTTGCTGCAACCCTTGGCTGGGCTGGCTGCGGTGTCGTTCAAACATGTTTTCCTTCGTAAGTCGAGCTAACAAGGGGAAATTAAAAAAACATCAACGGGAGAAGCTGCCCCACCATATCTCATATTTAGTGATCTCTGCATGTAATAATTTGCAAGAAACAAACAAATCTTTCCCAAAATATGTTTCAGTTTTGCCAGCAAATTCCTCTAAGGCTTGGCAACACTGAGGTTCATTTGGAAGAAATACCCCTTCTTGTTCTGTGTCTTTTTTGTTCCTGCCTAATCGGAACACAACAGTTGCTCTTTGGAAATCTGTGAAGAGATTCTCAGCAATTTTCCTCACATGAACTGGACAGAAACCCATCATTAAAGCAATAATGCGTCATCAGGAAAGCAACAGAGATGCCCCTATCTCATGCATACATGGCAGTATTGTGCAAGCAATACCGTAGCACTGCCCTCTGTTAGGTTCAGCTATCTCTGTAGAAACATCCCTCTAGTTTTAAAAACATGACAAACTGAAGAACAATACTTCTAAAGTGCACATGGTAGCCAGGTAGTAAGGGGAAAAGGCACCGGTTAAATTCTCTGTAGAATCTCCGAAGCATTCTTCTGTGTGTGAACTGGGCCATGAGATTGCAATTCTAAGTAGTCACACAATTAATTTTTCGGCTATGCTGCCCAATTAGGACAAATGCTTCTTTTCCAGTTTAATTAGGGATGGGTAAGCTCTCTTGAGCTCATTTGTATAAAATATGTGCTCATTAAACATGGCCTGGAATTTGTTCAGCTTGTTATCAATGTCATAGAGTGTATATGAGGGAAAGATGGTGTGGTCAAGAGTTTTCTCACACTGCCTGGGGTTGTTTTTAACATTCAAGCTGCTAGGAGGCTGGTGAGAAAGCAAGTGGCCATAAAATATAATATAGCTTCTTCTAACAGGTGAACTGATAGCTAAAGGCCTAGACTCTTGTCTCCCCACCTCATGAAGCAATTTCCAAAGCAGTAGCCTCCTTAGTTTGCCTTTTGTTGACAAAATTAAAGGGGTAGAAGGAGAAAAGGAAAGAAATCTAATTTATTTCAGTGTGAGTGTTTTTTCATGGATCACTCACACTTAAGATGCCTGAAGACATGGATTTTGATCTACAAAAGCTCACATTGAAATTCAGAAAATCAGTTTTGAAAGTGCCACACTATTTTGACTCTTTTCTCTTCCCCCCCTTTAATTTTGTCAGCAATTGATTTGGGAAAATCTGTCTCTCAGCCATAATTTGATTAATATTTACATCAGAGGGGGGAGCTTTCTTTCTTTCTTTCTTTCTTTCTTTCTTTCTTTCTTTCTTTCTTTGTTATTAGGACCATTGCAGAAGTCTCAGAGGACTGCACCTGCTTGAACATGGTACAGCCAAGGCTTCCTGTTTGAACCTACTATAAATACAAAGTATTCAATGTTTGGGTTCAGAATAGATTTTTCTATGCCCTTTTGTGTCTCCCTCAGTCTCTGAGGTCTTGGCAGCAGGGACAAGTAAGAAACCATTTAATAAGGTCCAGCTTCTTGATGCATAACACTGGCTGAGGAGCATGCAAGGACCTTGCCCATTAACAGAATGGTGCCAGGGCAACAAGAAGAACAGCAATATGGAGTGGAGAGAGATTATGTGTCAAAGATTGGCATTTTACTGGGGAATGTCTTGGGAACAAACTGTTCTGCTAAGCCTAATGTGCTCAAAAACTACACAGGGATATTGGTGGTGGTGGTGGTTATATTCCAGGCACAGTCAATCAAACTTATAAAAACATTGACTGGTATTATATAACAGATACAAGTTTTAACCAAAATTATCCGCTAAATATCTGCACGATATGTATGTTGTTCCTGGGTTATTAGCATGATTATTTATTTCATTTATATCATTGCTTTCTCCTAGTTCAGGAAGTCAAACTGATTTGCAAAATGTGGGAAGGGGAGGAGGTACATGCATTATAATATTAACATACAATAATAGAAGGCTGTGAACTTAAAACAATTTATAAACAAAAACATCTCCACCAGAAAAGGGCTTCAAAAAAGGGAAGGTGTAAAATCCCATGTAAAGATTCCTTTAGATGAGTACAGCAGGACAAAATCTGAAATGGCATAGGATCCCTGTTTGCACTTTAATCCCAGAGGTGCAGATCAGGTCAGCTCAAAATTCACACACACAAAAATGGAATTCCTCTGCAGTCCCAGTCACTGATCTCATCATACCCTCCTTCAGAGCATTTCAAAACTGGCTGGCTGGGAGCAATTAAGAAAAAAAAGCTGAATTAGTACATATAAAATCAGTACATAGCTGGATTCAGAAGGGGGTCCTTAATAGGTCCAGTGGTACCTCGAGTTATAAATGACTCAATGTATGAAAAAATTGAGTTATGAGTAGAAATCTGCAGGTATGGGGAAATATTGAGTTATGAAAAAAGGTTCATTTTCTTCAAGTTACAATTTTGTTTCAAAAATGCTTCTCCTGGGGTGCATTGCATCTGGGAGGTTTTAAAACACCAGCGCTATGCTTCTAGTGTGTCTGTCTTTAAAGTGCACATCATGTTCAAATCTGTGATGTGTGGGACTTGAAATATTTCTTCAAGGTCAGGCATGTTCCTTTTCAGTGTGCCTGCCTTTAAAGTGCACTGAACTATCCTGTACTATGTACAAAAATTGATATGTGCTGTTTGAAATATTTATTCTGGATTAGTCGTGTTCCTGTGCAGTGTGTACATCTTTAAAGTGCACTTTATATAGAGTTTTGCACAAAAAGGGTGTTTCTGACTTTTTTTTTCTAGCCTCCAGAATGAATTAATCAGTTTCCAATGCATTCCTATGGGAAACCAACTTGCAAAAATGCATTCAGAACGGATTAATTTCATAATACAGGTAAAAAGGTAAAGGTCCCCCCCGCACATGCGTGCTAGTCATGTCTGACTCTAGGGGTGGAGCTCATCTCTATATTCAAGCCGGAAGAGCCAGTGTTGTGGAAGTCCATGGCCATGTGGCCAGCATGGCTGCAAGGAAACACTGTTTTTACCTTCCTGCCTTTTTACAGTGGTACCTATTTATCTACTTGCATTTTACATGCTTTTGAACTGCTAGGTTGGCAGGAGCTGGGGTGAACACCGGGAGCTGTTAATTAATTTCATAATACAGGTACCACTGTATTAAAATGTCATTATTTATTATTATTTATTTATTTAAAATGCTCCATCTTCATTAAAAAGTGTTTGTAAAAAGAAGAAGAAGAAAAAGAAAAAGAAAGAAAAAAAAAGAAAAAAAGAAGAAAAAAGTTTTAAAGTGTTTGCTTTTCTTTTCTACCAAATGGACAGAAACACCTTGCTCAGTAAGGGCAGCTGCAGCAGTGCAAAAGTTTTGCAAAAAATAATGTAGGCATATTAGTTAATAACGGCATTACATCTTTAAAATTCTTCTAATTTATTTGAAAGGAATGGAGGTGTCTGGTGTCACCACAGATGAAAAATAATCTTTAGCTGAAGTAAACTAATGTCCATGTTTTGTTTTGCCTTAAATGTCATCTCAGTAATTGGCAAAGAGCGCAAAAAAATTATCCAACATAAGGGAAGGACAATAAAAATTGTTTTCATATGGATTGCATATGCAAGTGCCCTTTTGCCTCTGATTGGCAGTGTTTCTTTTGAATAGGAGCGAAAGGAATCTTAAGTGGATGCTACAGTGAGAAAGAAAATAAACTAGGATGCCTAGTTAGGTCAAACTGAATTAGTGACGTGTGAGAACATGGGAGAGATTATATTAACCGAGGAAGTGCTCAGGGCTATGGAGCTATCCAAAAATATGTCACAAGGAGGATATAGAAAATAAAACAAGAGTAGGTTTCCCCAAGGCTCCTAATGGACATTTCAGTGTTGAAGCTTCAATTCTGCATTCATCCCATTTTAATCAGTTATGTATGTATAAATATGTTTAATTGCATACAGTGTAAGATTAAATGTTTGTAAGCCAATAATCAAGTGATTTTTTTGTATGCTTGATTTGGCTTTTTTTTTTAGTTGGTCGACATGTGCTTCGGAGACCCACACAGTGTTGTGGTTAGGAGTTTTAAACCAGGACTGGAAAAACATCACTTTAAATTCTCAAGGTACCAGGGTAGGGCCACAGACTCCCTCCCTCTCAGCCTATAGACCTGACAGGGTCAGTGAAGGGGCAAAGAGATGTTAAGAGAAGAACCACAAATGTCACCTCGGGCAACCTGGAGAAGGAACAGGATGTCAGCTAAAACTAAATATACTTGTTTCTCTCAATGTCTCAAGGATAGATTATCCCAACGTTTGAGAATGGTTCTTTGGTTACAGAATCGGTATATCAGCTCTAATTTTCACTTAAATCTGTGAAAATTTCTGTGGAAATTTAAATGTGTGAATTTCCTGAGATGTTCTGAAGCTACTGGATGTTCCACTATATATTTTCTCTTGTGGTTCAATTCTACAGGGAGCTTGTCCCTGGCTGATTTAAAAATTTCTATATCTCACCCTTCAAGATATATGTTGCTAACTGAAAATAGCTTAAGATCAGTAGCAACAGCACGGCAGTACAAACAACAGGAAGGAGTGGAAGCATGTTCTGAGATAAATCTGTTAGACTTCTGTATTTAAATATTTGGTTTTGGTACTAAATCTCCTTGTACAATCCATGGTTTGTTTTTTTACATTACAATACTAGACATAGACACGTATACTCAGAAATAAGCTCATTAAAATCCACAAGACCTTTACCAGAACTAAAATCTGTTTTGCCAATCCTGTATCTAGAAAGAAGTGGTCAATTTCACTGCACAAAGTTTGATTGTAAAGGTCCTTTAGTTCTTGTAGCTATGTACCCTTATTTTCCTAATTTGTTTTACCTTTACACATCTGCAATCCTATATACCAGTTCCTCACCTAAGAGAGAAGTGACATCATGGCTGAAAGCTTAGGATCCCTATATAGGCACCCCAAAACCCAGCATTTATTGTTATTTTTTAAAGTAAATTCTTCCAAAATTCTTCCTTTGCAGTCAGTGTTGGAAAGAAAAGACAGGTAAATCCAGATTCTGTTCCTCCCCAAAATTTTGGGGGTAGACTACACCACTGTGATGTAAAATGTATTCTTCCTGGTGAACTGATGATTGCAACACAGACATATGATGATACCAAGAGATAGGAAAAGAAACAGAAACATAGGGAAATTTTAATCATGGGATACTGAGAGATTTTTCCAGGACACATGTAATTTATCACTGGAATGCAAGGCTTCTTTTATAGGTTTGATTGCTTATGCACACATCACAAAGATGAGAAAACTGCCAGTTTTCTAACATTGTAAGAGGAGAAAACATTGTGTTCATGGAGCATTAGTTTCTGGTAAGTAATAATAATAATTTATTGTCATTGTGTGTATATACACAGTATACACATTCAGACACCCAGAGACCAGATTCAACACACACACGCACACGCACACGCACACGCACATGCACACACACACACACACACACACACACACACACACACACACACACACACACACACACACACTCCCCGAACACTCACACACATTAAAAAATCCCCTCAACACACACACATAAAAAAGTATATACATTAGTCACAAAGAGTCGGTCACGACTGTAATGACACAACACACACATATCACACCCTTACAATCAATCCTAGGCATGGTGTCTCAAACTACAATGAAGACACAAACAGAAATTTTTGCCAAAGCACTCTGAAAATCCTGGATTATAATCTAGTGACCCAAAGTGAGTGCTTAATTTAGGGCTTACTGTAGTACGAGGACCGTATGTTGCGATAAGTAAATTGCCGGATATTGGTGAGCAAATGAAAGTGGCATGCTGTCATAGAATCATAGAGTTGGAAGAGACCTCAAGGGCCATCTAGTCCAACCCCCTGCCATGCAGGAACCCCCATCACAGTATTTCCAATAGACAGCCATCCAGCCTCTGCTTAAAAACCTCCAAAGAAGGAGACTCCACCACCCTCCGTGGCAGCATATTCCACTGCTGAACAGCTCTAACTGTCATGAAGTTCTTCCTAATATTCAAATGGAATCTCTTTTCCTGCAGTTTGAAACCATTGCCCTGAGTCCTAGTCTCTGAAGCCATGGAAAACAAATCAGTTCCCTCTTCAATATGACATCCTTTCAAATATTTAAACATAGCTATCATATCCCCTAACAGCCTTCTTTTAGAAAGGCTAAACCAGCTCCCTAAGCCATTCCTCGTAAGACATTTCTTCGCGACCTTCAACCATCCTGGTCGCCCTCCTCTGTACCTGCTCAAGGTTGTCAACATCATACAGCCACTGTTGTCTGGAAAATTGTGTGTGGGGTGTGTGCAGGTGGGTGGTTGTTTGGTTGTATGTAGTGAACACCAATCATTCAAAGCTGTTCTGACTTGCTTTATAAATTGATTAGTCGTTATGGAATGCAGCAATGAGAAAATGATGTTCCTTTGACAAAATACCATATGTGTCTTATCTATGAACTTGCTGCTTGTCTCCTCTACCACTATAATTAACCACTTTAGCATTCTTTTATGTTTTCAGATATGTATTCTGTAAAGATTTTTCTCCCCACACCCCCGATCCTGCCCTATGAAAAGAAAATGTGAGAAAGAAGGAAACACAATTATATCTTGTGTGCTAGATCAGATGACTCATTCCACAGCCTCTATTCCAAATCAGTCCCTCCAGCGTTTTCGTGTTAAATTGATGTTTGTGTGGTTAAATCTATGACTTTTCATCACCACAGTAACTTTCAAAGGGCATCCTGATGGGATATATGCAGAGGATGAGTGGCAGCTTTGGAAAGGAAGGACGATTATCCTTACTCATCGGTTATCCTTACTCATCAAACGATTATGAACACAAGAAACATGTCTCTTCATTAGATAATTATGAATATGAGGAGTGCACCCTTTTTGTCATTAAGTATTACATGTATGAACTCATTACCTAGTACTGGGCTGAAAATAGGTTGCAAGCATGTAACAGATTGAACACAAATCCCATTTTCAAATGCTGGTTAGGGGACAGGTGTATCATGAGGCTGTGTTTTAGTCTACAGAAGTAAAGAGGAAATTAAATGTTCCGAAGAGCAAATGAAGCATGGCATAGAATACTTAAATAACTTGAAAGAAAAGAGAATGATGATTGAGGAAGAGCTGATTTCCATACGTCAGTTTTTCTGGAGATGGGAGGAGTCTTCTGCTCATGAAAGGGAAGTTTTGTAACAGATGATGTGAAAGACCTACCATGAAATCGGTAAATTTAACAAAAGAAGCAACAGCCTTTCATTTAGGAGACATGGGCAGGCCTATTAATGATAGGGGATTTCGAGGTTTTTAATTCATCAGGTTAGCATAAATTAGATGTAACCTGACAGTTCATAGGAAGAACAAAATTCAACAATATTAACTGCTGCTGTATTCAGCATAAACCTTCTTGTTTTGTTGTTTTGTTGATTATCCCCATATTAAGTCCTAGCTAGTATTCAGTAAATAATAAATAATAATAAACCTTCTGCTACCAATGAGCACAAAATGAAAAATGAAATGCTGTTTCGGCGTTTTGTTATATAATGAAACGAAATGGAATGAAATGAAATGATGAAGCAGCATTTCATTACAGATGAAACAAAACAGTCATTTCTTTTGTTAAAACGAACAGTTTCATTTCCTCTGTAAAACGGCTCACCCCCACGGTAAAAAAAAAAAGTGCCTACGGCCCACCTTGTTGGTGGGAGATTTTTAAAAAAGCCCCAACCCAGCCCGCAGGCCGGCTGGTCAGTACGAGAAAAAATAAATACAAAATTACAAAATTACAAAATGCACCCCGCCATGGGCCAGTTGGTCAGCACGAGATAAGGAAAATTAAAAAACAATTAACAAGCGGCGACTTGGTCGGCGTGGGATAAGAAAAATAAATATTAATATTTTTTTAAAGCACCGACCCAGCCAGCAGGTTGGCACGAGGATTAAAAAACAAACCAAAAAAAGCACCCACTGGCCTCCCCACGGGCCCCAACAGTGTACATTTTTTAAAAATATATTTAAAAAATGCAAAACAAAGCAAAACAAAATATGAAACTTTTTTAAAAAAATGTTTTGTAATAAACAAAACAAAATGGGGGAGAAACGAAAAATGAAACGAAACGCTATTTTGGCGTTTTGTGCCCATCCCTACTATCATCCCTAACCCACATTGTTACATATTTCCAGTCCATTCTTTCTGGAACTGGGTAGCACATTTTGAAGTCTTCCTTCCTGCCACACATATTCCTCCCCTCCCTTTGCATACTGAAAGCTCACCTCCCTGGCTTGATCAACCTAAATCTTAATCAACAACACAATGCTGTTGTCAGAGAAAAAGAAAACGTGCACAAAAATGCATTCTAAACTTGGAATAAGTATGGACCAGAATTTTGAAATGATACTTCAGGAGGCTACATGTACAGAATCCCCTTGTCTCTGCGATTGACGATGATTGCTAGGGTTTCTTGGGCAAAATCCATGACTTTTCAGAGAGATATAATCTGGAATCCATTTCTAAACTCTAATAGGGACCTACGTGCTAATGATACTATGTGAGGTCTTCCACAGATTCTCAAGTGAAGTTGAACTCTTGCGATTTTCCATCCATTTTTTTTTGTTCTAGCTCAACGGGTCCCAGCCTTGGGTCCTCAAATGTTCTTGGACTAAAACTCCCAGAAGCCTTTGCCAATAGCTGCACTGGCCCG
This sequence comes from Phrynocephalus forsythii, assembly GCA_029282475.1. NCBI lineage: Eukaryota > Metazoa > Chordata > Lepidosauria > Squamata > Agamidae > Phrynocephalus > Phrynocephalus forsythii. Next base: position 47,621,772 of record JAPFRF010000004.1, read on the forward strand.
CATTTCATTGGCTGAAGCAAATGTGTACCATAATTATACAGGCATGAGTCCCAATGGGTTCATTTCCAAGTAACTGTGCATTTGTACTATGTACCCCCATAGTGTAATCCTATGTAAGAAATATTTCTTACTGTATTTAATTGAAATCTTGCCATACTTAGAAGTTGACAACTCACCTCCAGTTTGCCTAAAAGTACTCAGTTAAAAAAATAATCCAGTGGAACAATCTGAAAAGCTCTTGCTGCATTCTCTTTTCTACAGCCCTCTAGAACAGAGTTGGGCAACTTGTTGTAATGCATGCAACACATGTTGCACCAGATACTGCAACTCTACAATTCCTATGAGCTTAAGGCAGCATGGACAAAGGTGAGGAATGCTGGACAAGATAGCCAAACAGTTTCAAAATCTTAATGTAAGAGAAGATGAAGTTGGAGAACTCTCCGAAAGAAATGGTGCAGTGCCTTTTCTTCCCTAAAGGAAGAAAGGAGGTGAGCGAGTGATGCCCAGATTGTCCGTTTCCAGGTTGGATTTGTGAGATATGCAGTGTCAGTCCATAGCAGGAAAAAGCACTCAGCCTGGTTTCTGGGATGACCCTCCACCACCACTGCTTCTCCCCCACTTCAGTTTCCAGCTTATTGAACTTGGGAAAGGAAAAGGAGAAAGGGCCTGAGGATTGAGCACCTGTATTCAAATCTATTCAGTCCTTTTGGTCTTAGAAATCTCCCAAATGCTACAACCAGATTGTTAACAGGGACTGGTTACAGGGAGCATATAGTCCCCCAGTTAATAGTAGCTCCATTGGATGCCAATCCATTTCCGGGCACAATCCAAAGTGCTGTTTTTAATCTACAAAGACTGGGTTCAAGCTACCTCAAAGACTCCCATTGTCTTCACCAGTGTGTTTATGGGACACAGAAGAGGGCCTTAACTGTCGATGCACCCAGACTTTGGAACTCCCTCCCACAGGAGGCCAAGCTGGTCTTTATTATCCTTCTGAAAGCAGATAAAAACTTTTCTTTTCAGTCAGATTTGTAGGCTGTAGGGTAGGGAGATTCTGTCCCTTCATTCTGTTGTCTTGATGAAATCCCTTTTCCTCAAGTTAAGTATAATAAATCCTTTATTTCTCATTATACCTCCTTGTAACACAAAAAATGCTTCCACAAGAAAGATGGTTTTCACTGAACAAATTAGTTACAAAATATACATCTTGGTTTTGCTTATTTTTTTAAAAAAATTCCATTAACATTGACACAGTTTGCAACTACATAGCAAAGCAAGATGACAGAAGTGTTAGAAAATAGACAGTATGTATCTAAACATGAAACAAAAACCAGCCAGCATGAAATTAATAGAGAAACCCATCCATAGTTATGTTTTTCCACATGAACCCAAGCGATAAAAAAGAAGTAACAAATTCATTCATTGACACCCATTTGAAATATCTGAGCCGATCAACAGTTCCACTGATGTGCAGCCAGACTTTGAAGTCTATCTTAGCTCCCTGGAATTCAACCAGCCACTTTCCAGACCATGTAATGCATTGCAGACCTTCCTGGGTTATACATTCCAGATGGCTACATCAAGTCCTCTTGTCTTTATTCCATTTTGATTTCAGTTGCTGGGTAATCTGGAATCATGAGGGACACACTAGAGAAATGATAAATTTTAAATGCATCCTTCCGCCCTAACGTTGTCTGAATAATGAGAAAAGACTTTAGTGCATGACATTTCGGGGTTATCCTCTTATACCTATATAAAATATATCTAACCTTTTTAACCTTGTCATTTTGAAACTCGGAGAGCATCATGTGAGCTTTAGTGAGTGGTAAGCCATGGTCAATCTTACCATTAAGGTCTCTACTAGCAATGGAGGTTTGCAGGATGGTGGTCTGCTGGCAGCGGAGGTGAGGCCAGGCTAGTCGGACTGTTTCCCAGAGTAGTGCGCCATGGGGGGAACGGCTGCTGGTGGCATGTGGCAACCCATAAGTGGCCCAGCCAGCCAGAGGGGAGAGGCACAGTGCACAAAGCAACTGTGGGGACTGTACTGACAGCTTTCTATGAAGCCGCCAGTGTGACAAACCTCAATTTCTAGTCTCTCCTGGCAGTTGCCTCAGGTAGTACTGAGGTGGTAAATGTGCCCCCTACCTGTGCATGCTGCTGAAATCGGAAGTAAGAATGAGGCCATGGCAGAGGTGCTAATAGAACCTGTCCAGAAAGTTACTGTATAAAGAAGCTTCTGGAAAAGTACATGACACAGCACTTCTGGAAGTCCATATAATCATAGGCTACAATCCTATGACTTCGTTTACTGGCTAATCACGCAGACAGGCTCGTTTCTCACAAAGCAGCTGGACAAAATAGTGATGATGTGTTTTATCCCATACCTTCAGTTCTATACGGGCAAGGCTGTTCCTTTATTTGAAAGTGAGAATAACAACATCTTCAAGTCTAGGCTGGCTGATGGGCTAAACAGGCATGGAGTGGTATGTCTGAAATCCACGTGAAACCTGGCCAGACAAGTAAAATGGAAAACCTAGCAAAAAAGTAGCCAAGGGGGGGGGAAGAGAAGCTAGCTTAACAACGTAGGAAAATGGGAAGAAGAATTGAGCTGAGGCCACCAAGTATTTTGAGTGACAAGAAGGTACATCAGCCATTGGTCCACCTCTCTTTCCCTGTAACAGTCTCAAGATTACTAGGTTATTTTCTGCAGCCCAAACTGTGTCCATGACCCGAGCTTCAATCCCAGGTAGCTGCCTTGTGGTTGACTTGGCCTTCTACCCTGAAATTAGTACCCAGCTTGCTGGTGTGGGGGGTGGGGTGGGGTGGGGTGGAAGGTAATGTAGTCTGCATAAGTAAAATGTAAGCCACACAGAGATTGTTTTAAGAACTGTGATGGGGTGGTATATAAGCAGAAAATTATTCTTTGCCCTCTCACCAACCATGCAAAGTAGCCGGTGTCTTCCCACAGCAGGTAAACATAAATGAGGGCAATGAATGTGGAATGTGTAAGGTATGTCCAATTGATGGGAAGGCCACAGTGAGCTTGGAGGATTGGTACAATCTGTCATTCTAGCAACCCACTACCTGGGACAGCTACCTCACTGAGCCCACCAGGTATGGTTGGCCCGCAGCTATCATGACCCCTCACTTCTATGTTGATAAGGGCTAGTGAGTAGCAGTCCAAACAAAGCTGAAGCCCTCCACACTCACCCTACAGTAAAGTTAATACAGTGTCCTGCATTGAAACACAGTGTTAAACTAGCTATTGACACAACCTCATTCAAAGTCCCACTCTTTCTTAGATGTGGTGAATAGTGTATGTGTGTGTGTGTTTAAAATGCTTTGTGAGAGTGGTAACATCATACTGAGAAAACAGACAAGTAATTAGTTTTTATGTGTTTTAACACTGCCCTGTTTGCAAATAAAATGCAAGTTCACATAAGTCACCTCTGGAGTGCTGTTTGTACAACCCCTTACGCATAAGGACTTTTTTCACACTAGAGCAAATTAAGTGCTCTACAAACATGGTGTTAACATAACAAAGAACACTGCAGTAAATTTCTGCAGAGCTGTGCTTTCCTTTAGTAACACTTATGACAGCAGCTGGTGGACACACACACACACACACACACACACACACACACACACACACACACACACACACACACACACACACACACACACACACACACACACACACACACACACACACACACACACACACACACACACACACACACACACAGAGAGAGAGAGAGCTCATTTTTGCAATTGTTATGACAGATGTTAATAAGAACAACAAGAGCAACAACAATGAAATCCATAGAGAACACTTTTCTTTTTACTCCCCTCTTCTTCTCATATCCACCCCCCAGTCAAGCAGGAAATTAACTTTGCTTCATAGTCACTGCCCAACCTTTGCTCAAACAAAAGAAACTCCAACCCCCCCCCCACAGCCTACCATGTGGAGAAAGAGGCTACACCTCTAAGAAGGTCTTCCAGATGTTGTGGATTATAACTCCCACAGGCCCTTACAACTGACCGTGCTGACTCTGCTTTGGTCCAAAACACTTGAAGGTGAAAGATTTCTCAGCCCGAGGATACACTGGCTAGACACGCCCACCCAACCACATTATGAAACTGGAAAGCATACCCAAACCTTATGTCTGAACAGAGGTATCTATGGGTGCCAGCTGTTCACTAGTGTGTCGTCTTTCTCAGGGCTCATCCAGATGGGGCAGAATATGCAGTCTCTTTTTCCTCAGGTTGTCCCTGTCCATCAGAGCCACAGCTTGCACAGTCAGTGTCCTGCAACCTTTGGAGTAGGAAGGACTATGGCATCATCTTCCATCCCTCAGTAGAAGTAAAAAAAAAGGGGGGGGTGAGCCGGTGGGACCAGAAAACCAATGCAAAACTAGGCTAGGGGATACCTTTATAGGTCACTAATAAAATAATTTTTTTGCAAGCTGAGGTTTCGATGGCAAGCCATCTTTATCAAAGCATTGTACTAAAAGTCCAGTTGCGCCAAGAGATGCGGTTTGCCAGGTGTTAACAGGCTTGTCCAGATGGTATCATCCAGGCACTCTTCTGACGGGGCAGGAAGCAGGACTGTTGTAAAAACTGCATCCAAGTCCAGGAATGGGTTTCAAACCCCAGCTCTCCAAACAAAGGGGCATAGCCCATGTCCACCCAAATCCCCTTCTCTCCATTTGGCTCTTTTGAGACCATAGTCTACCTTTTCCATCATCATCATCATCATCATCATCATCATCATCATCATCATCATCATCATCATCATCATCATCATCATCATCATCATCAACATCATCGTGGCACAGTGGTTAAATGCCTGTACTGCAGCTAAAACTGTGGTCATGACTTGGGGTTCAATCCCAGTTAGCCGGCTCACATGGTTGACTCAGCCTTCTATCTTTCTGAGGTTGGTAAAATGGGTACCCAGGCAACCTGTGGCCTGCATAAATAGATTGTAAACCACCTAGAGAGGGCTTTAAGCCCAATAGGGCAGCATATAAGCAGAGCACTTTGCTATTTATTATTATTATTATTATTATTATTATTATTATTATTATTATTATTATTATTATTTATTTATTTATTTATTTATTTATTTATTTATTTATTTATTTATTTATTTATTTATTTATTTATGCATTCTTTTGGCTGAGGCTGTGAACTAAAGTACAGTCTAGGGTAAATATACTTATACCAGAGGTTTTAGCACACCAGTTGAACTGAAACAGCTTCAGTATAAATGGCTCTGTAGGGGGAGAGGGTTTTTATTGCTCTGTGTAATAGTAATACTTCTTTGAGCTCCAACCCACATTGTGCAATGGTTTCCATATCATGTGCAAAAGGGCAGTAAACTGCTTTGAAGTTGGGAATTTGCAGCCTTGCTTAGTATGAAAAAGCTGAAGGATTGTCCACTCTCCATGCCAGGACAGATTCTACAGTATAGAAAAGAGTCTGGGCCAACTGGAATATGAGAAGGAGGGCTGGGATTGTCATTGTCTCAAAAGAAGGAACTGGCAGCAGGCATGTCTCAGGGCAGCCATGACGATTAAAGCTGTGCTGCCTTCGTTGTGTAAGAGTATCCAGCATCACACTGACCATTATTGAACAGATATCTTATTTTGAGGAGCAGCTAAATGGGGCATTTCACAGGCAATGGAACACAGAAATGTGATTTTGCAGGGCCCTACCACAGGTTTCAGTAGAAACTGAGAAGAAAATTCAATTGAGGGGAACAGCATTCAGAGAAGTAAAGGTCTACCCTTATACCTAACAGTGAAGCTCTTCTCCCAAACAAGTCATAATAGTAATAGTTTGTCTTAAAAGCATTCTTGATGCTTTTAAAATACCCCATGAAAATCAAAGATCTTGCTAGTGCTGCGTTAATATCGCAAGTTGATGGTCTCTCCCACCAGCAGCTAAAAGTAACACCTCTATGCTGAGGGAGCATTTGATACAACTCCAGTCCAGTCTCAATATACTTAATATAAATAGAGCTTTTCCTAAATAATTATTTAACAGTTGTTTCTGGTGTACCAAAATTTGGTTTAACTTTATTATCTTTACTCAAAATATAGTGTCATGTAGAGCAGATGTTATACTGGAAGGAATTCTCAAGTTCTGTTAAACTCACCTTCCTACTAGTAATAATGTCCAATAGGGTAGACATAGGTGTAGTCAACTAATGGGACTTAGGGTACATAAGCAATATCTGGTTTGATTCAGTTTTGAAAACCAAGTCTCTGGTAGTTTCCAACCTCCTGAAACTGCTGCAGCCATCCACACTGATGTGATTAATTGCAGGGCTCCATGCTGCACTTCCCAGTTAGTTAAATGTCTGTGAAGATTCTCAGTCATCCAGGTGAGGTTATCCGGTGGTTGAATCATGTAACTGGACTTATTTTCTTCTTAGGTTGAAATGTTTCACTAATCATTCAAACGGCCTCTCCAGTCAGAGAAAGGTTGCTAGGAGACAGGAGCAATAGAGTATATGCTGTCCAATGCAGTGAGGAGCGTTCAGAGCTCTACACTGGAGAAACGACAGCAAACAGTCATTAAACAGGAGAGTGGCCCATCACAGGAGGGGCAACAGCTCAGAACCAGAATCAGTGGTGTACCTTCACTTGAAGGGCAAAACACATTCAATGATGAAGATGAACACATCTTGGACAGAGAAGCTAGGTGTCAGGGAGGCTATACATGTGTGTACAGAAAATCCCTCTCTGAACATGGGTGGAGAATTTAGGCACAATCTGTTTCCTACTTATCATGCTGACCTTTCGTCTATCCCTAGAAAAATCAAGACCACTTCACACATCCACCAGGGAGGCCACTGCTAATGACCCATGCTTAATTCATGTTGGGAAGGGCTGCAGAGTTATGACTTGCACACAACCATGGCCATTGTCGATCTAATAAGCCTATTCAGGCCAGGGTGAAGTGAAACCAATGTGGAGGATAAATTGAATGTCTCCTACCAACCTTCCTCAGACTGAAGAAGCTACTTCAATGAGCAATTAAACATTTTGACTGAACAAGAAAAGAAGTCCAATTGACATGACTCAAAATCAGGATTTCTAGTTGGTTCATTTTCCACTGGGGAACACAGTTCCACCCTATTTATACTGATCTCTTCCCAACTTGTTCCCTTCTCTCCCCCCTCCCCCCGGAGGTCTGGGGCTTGTCTATGAGACTGGTGCAGAATTCAAGAGGTCCAGAATACAGCGGCCAGACTGGGGTGAGAAAATACAAACGTATCTCCCCATTCTGGCCACTTTGTACTGGTTACCAATTCACTTCTGTGCCAGCTTCAAAGTAATGACTCTAACATATAAAGCCCTAAATGGTCTGAGAACTCGTTACCTGGCCGAAAACCTTCTTCTGCAGAGAAAAGCCCAAATATCTGTTCCTCTCAGATGGGGCGATTAAGATGGGTAACCCTGAGAGAGGTACAAAAGGACAGAACTAAGAGTTGTGCCTTCTCAATGGTAGCTCCATCTCTTTGGAATGACCTCCTGTATGAAATTTGATTAGCCCCTTCTCTGGACTCTTTTAAAAGATCACTAAACACCTGGCTTTATAGGCAGGCCTTTCCTGAGGCAGTCCTAACTTAACAGCTGATGTCTGACCTAAACCAGGATACCAGCCACTATATCATATATCTGGTTGTTGGAATATTCAAATAGTCTAAATGTTCTGATATTATTTTTTAGGTGCAGTGTTTTTGTTATGTGATTATGCCTGTAAACCTTTTTTATGATTTTTCTTTTGTCTTGGATTAGCTTTGATGTTAATTGACATTGATGTTATGTGTTATGTTATGTATTTATATTGTTGGTGTTTTTTCTGTGGAGTGGCTGTTTGGCTAGATGGTGTGATGGAAATACAATCTCTCACTCATTCAGTCATACTGATGAAGCTGTTTGGATGAGCAGCGAAACGTGTCAATCTCTCAAGAAAAAGAAATCCAGTTGCCATGACTCAGCTTCCAGATTCTGAAAGCTTCAAATACTTTGTTGACTTAATTTTAAAAAGATGGTTTAAAGAGCTAACAATAAATGAAAATAGGCATGAATGAAGGAAGGAACGAATGAAGGAACGAAGGAACAAACGAAGGAAGGAACGAAGGAACGAATGAAGGAACAAAACTTACTGCCTAATGAACCTGGGAGGCTGGTCTGAAAGGGACACAACACCCTTGTGTAAAGCTACTGCACGCAAAATCACAATAGTCCTGCTGAGATCCAACTTGCAGTCAAAAGAGGACCAGCAAGAAACATTTTCAGAATGGATCACTGTGACATCACAAAGCCACAGGTCAACAATATGATTTGGCCTCCAGCGTGCCATTAGATAATTTATATTTTGGATTTAATCCTTTTATTTTGCCATAAATTGAGACAGTATAACTTGATTGAATTGATAAGCAAGTCCCACTGAATTTGGGGGCTCAGCTCGATCCTTTAGCTGAGTGGGGCCCTGAATTTCAGACTCCTGTCCTGGTGCCTCCAGGGTTTAGAGTTAGAATAACCAAGAGAGTAGAGTTTCTGAATGCCTTATATGCTGTGAGGAGAATAAATTAACACTTTAACAAGCTGCTGTCCTGTACAATTCACAATCAAAATGTACGCCCTAGCTTTTTAGCTCTCAAGGTGTTCCCAGACAAGATTAGGTAATAGTTGCTTCTAAACATCCATAGTACTTAACAGGAGAAAGACCACATGGAGATCTGAAACAGTTGGAGGTATTGTCCCTGCTCTGCTTGTGAAAGGTGGAGTCGATGTAACCAGTCTAGGCAAATAATCCTCCTGAAACATACTCTTAAAATTAAAAGACAGCAAATATTTCATAAATATAATCAATTACTCCCCACCATTCCTGATGTGTATTTTCCAGTGTCAACCATGTTTTTGTCATATTTGAATTAAAGACAAATTGGCACCGTCTCCCTATCCCATATACAGGAGCCAGCTGGATTAGGAGCTGGACTTTACTTAAAACATTAACAACACAATATTTTATTTATTTGTTTGCTTGTTTGTTTAATTTATATACAGTGGTACCACGACTTAAGAGCAGTTCGACTTAAGAGCAGTTTGACTTAAGAGCAGAAAACTGTTGGCATTTTAACTGCCACCTTACAAATTTTAGATATGGTCTACTTATTTTTCATTTTTTTGATATTTTAACTTATTTTTTCAATTTTTTAGATAGGTATCCTGACTTAAGAGTAGTTCGATTTAAGAGCATGCCTTCGGAAGGGATTAAATTCATAAATTGAGGTACCACTGTAATTAAATAATCTGAGGTTGAAAGGGTTAATTTAGGTCCCCCGAGGCAGGTTGTTTGGGATCCAGAGTTGTGAACCGCTGACTGGCATGGCAATCTCCCAGCTTCTGTTGCCTGATGAGATCACCTCAAGCCTGTTTCAGGATGCAGCCAGTCCTGAAGTGTGTTCCCAAAATGGTAATCTGTTAGCATGAGTGCTTCTTAAATATCTTTAAGTTTACATTCTGCAGACACACAAAAGGGAGGTTATTCCAAGGTGTAAGGTGGAAAGTTACTCTTGACTGCATTTTAAAATGTGACTTTATTTCTAACCTTCTCCCGAATTTCCTGACACATCAAGAGTTTTTGAAAAATGACGAACAACATCCAGTATTCACACAGAGAGACTTGACACCGTCTAGACGCAGCAACGTGAACTTATCTGAAGAAGAGACCCATGGCTCCTTCCTGCTGTGCTTGATCCATGACGGATACCACGGCACCGATTCAACTTGGAAACAGGCATGCCAACCTGAAACTTAACCAGTGATGGACTAGAAAATAAACTTTATTCCCCCCCCTCACCCCAGCAGTGGTTTAGTCTAAGTGATATGTGGCTGGTTACGGTGAGCAGGTCTCCTGTGGTTACTCCTTATTGGCTCTAAGTGATTTTGAAGGTGGATTTAGGAAAGCAGAAACCAAATACCTTGGTCTCTCTTTTAATGTCTGCCTTTTTATATATATTCATAAGGGAACAAATGTTTTTTCACTTAGTTCTCAGAGCTGTAGCCAGCTGGCTTATAAGCATAATATGAATTGTTAGTATTTGGCAATTTCCTGACAGATCGTCTCCAGCGCAGGGACTTTGCATTCATCCTGTGGGCTCTTTTAACAAGCCGAGGTCTTGGCTTTTTCACGAGAGACCACAAATCGCCCTGCATCTGTTGTTCCTGCCAACCTTGCCAGAGAAACCCACCTCATTCTTCAGCCTCAGTCACCATGTCTTGTATAGCACTAGACTGTGACTCAGAAATCAGACATGGCAGCTGCAAAACAGTGATTTAATTATATTACTATATTGCTTTCAAAAAAGTACCAAAAGGTTTCCTTTTTTGCAAAGTTTTAGATATCTTACTCACACAAAATGGCAACCAACAATTATAAGCATAAAGAAAGTGCTTGTTAAAATTTGTACTATGGCTGGCAATGCACGTTTTTTAAATCAATGAATCATTGAAATACCACAGTTACAGGTGCATCTTAGAAGGAAAATTAATAATCCAGCCAGGTTGATTAATTTACTACGGGCCAAACACCTGAAGCCATTCTTTTCAAGTGTAATTGGCATGTGTTGATATAATCCACCTTTTCTTTACGTAATATCCTCTGTTTTTCAAGACAAAGCAAACAGCTCAGAATAATGACATACTCCTCCAAGCCACAACTTAGCACATGGTGAACTAATTCAAACCAGGCCTGCTTGAATCCCATTTTTTTAACCTCTCCTTTTCTTCCTTGTCTCCACATGTAAACAGAATAATTCAGCTGAACTCTTCATGGTAAGAGGGAAAGGATTCAAATTGTTATGCCTGGAATTTTTGTAAATACACATGCTACCACTGAACTCAGTTAGATTTGCTTCAGAGGAAACATTTACGATTGGACTATAAGCATGATTCACAGCAATTAATCCACACAAAACCATAAACTGCTGGAAAACTCAACGGTTTAGGTCTCTAGATGCAGAGCCAGAATTTGGGGGCTTGATTCCCCACTGTGCCCCCTTGACAGGAGATTGATGATGATGATGATGATGATGATGATGATGATGATGATGATGATGATGATGATGATGATGATGTTGTCGATGATGATGATGGTGGTGGTGACGAGAAGGAGGAGGAGGAGGAGGAGGAGGAGGAGGAGGAGAATCACAATGTGGATGAGGATGATTGCCACTTAATTTTTTTAAGGAAATGAACTTTATTCTACTTATTTTTGGCTCAGGTCCAGTGAGCAGATAGTACCTGTATTTAACTATGACTAAAGTTCCATTTCACATTATAAAAAATAGTGAAGCTATTTTAATGTTTTACACACCTCATGGGATTCTCTTGCATAAAATACAGGAACCAGTTATCTTGACTAGGATATTTTGAAAACAGCCATTTTCCGAAGTTCTCCATATATCATCAAGTCATGTTTCCCAGTGTGGAGATCTAGCATCTCATTTAGGGTGAGATACTGGTGTGTCTCTGCTGGTGGAGGAACCCACCTGAGAGGCCCAGGTTTAACCCACTGAAAGATCAGTGGATATATCTATACTAGCAGTAATGATCGTGCTCTCAGTAGAGTGCCGATAGCGACATCTGGAAGGCAGGATGGAACCAAGACATTAATCCATTGGGACCTTTGTAATGAAGGAATATGATTCTGAGGCTCTTTTCTAGGCAAGTGATGGTATCAGCACCAACATGCCAGTATAATCGATAGACCCTCATTCTTCCATGGAGCTTAGAGTGGAGCTTGGAGCCCTGCCTTCAGTCCTTACTGTAAGGTTGGCAAGGCTTAGACAGTGAGTTGCTTGCAGACCCTGGGTGACAGCCATAGGAGAAAAGGGACATGAATCCAGATCTGTTCAAAATCCATTTTGCTTATTGCTGCACTGCCCCATGCCTACCCACTATCCTGTTATTGTTAACTGATCATAATCCATGGAGTATTGTGGTTTGCAAAATGGATCAACACAGCTGACTGTATTTTTGTCCTGTCCTGGGGTATAGCTCTTTGGGGTTATGGCTATGACGTTGCAGTGAGCTCCTATATTTAAAAAAATACACTCAGTACCTTTTATTCAGAGCACCTTTATTTGAAGGAGACGATACACCTTCAGATCCCTCTCTCTGTGCCACCTCATAGGTAAGACATGGCGCCACCCATGCCTTTTAGTTCACAAGAAAGAAAAGAACCAGGAAGGCCAAAGCAGGGAACACTGACTCCCTACTTAACATGGCTTTCAAGGTTATGAATGATCTGCAAATCCATATCCCCCCCCCCCAGAAGCTCCGTTTGGGCAGTAATGCAACTCCCCAGCTCCTAGAACAACAGAAATATAGGGAGAAGGATGCCATCAAATTGTTAGCATAACATAAATATACAATTGTTGTTAAGTGATTTTGCCAATGAGTGTCGGCGTTCTCAGATGAATGAAAAACACTTGGCATTTGTTTCAAACGTTAAAGTGCCTTGCCGAGTCCAATTAAAATCAAGCAGCAGCTGACCCGTATGTATGTATTCCAATGTCTATTTGGATGCTAAGCTTGGAGAAAGCTACACTTTGGACTACGGCTTCCAGAATCCCTAGCCAGCCTGGCCACGGGTCATGCTGGCTAGAGAATTCTGGGAATGATAGACCAAATTCTTTCCCCCAAATCTCTGCTTAGATGTGGCCTTTTGCCACATACATACAATATTAAGGCAAGCGGATAGGACCTGTTTTGCACAAAGCCTCATAACAGTAATACATCAGGTGGTAGCAATAATGTCAGTTAGAACCAGCTTTTCACTTTCAGACAAAATGCGTTATCAAAAACAAAAAAAAAAAAACAAAAAACAAAAACCAAAGCAATAAAAGGTCAGGAAAATAACTAAAACAAGCAACCTGCTAAAATTGTTTTAACATATGGTTTTGAAGCACTTAATTCAGGCATGTCCAAACTTCAGCCCTCCTGATGTTTTGGACCACAACTCCCAGAATTCTAAGCTTAGATTGCAAATGGCAAAGGACTGTGGGAGTTGCGGTCCAAAACATCTGGAAGGCCGAAGTCCCATGCCTGACTTAATTGCTTGATCTCTCGATCTCTCTTTTCTCCCCAGTAGTGATGAGTATTTTGACAAAGTATCTTAACAAAACCTTGGCAAAAAAAAAAAAAGCAAGGCCAACGTCTGGAATCTCAAGATACATTAAATGCTGTAGGAAATGAGAATATCAAATGCCATATGCAAAATAAAACATGCTCCTGCTCCTCTGTTGCACATACATAAACCAACCTAAGCAATAACTGAATCTGGCCATGAGTCAGCATCTTCCATTGTACTTGAGAACGGGGAGGTCAGAGGGTTTAGAGAAGGCAACACAGAAACTGTAACACTGTCCTCCACTACATCACTGCTGCCTTTCTCCCAGAAATTCTGCCATCTAAGCCACTGCCTCACTTTGTCTAATATTATAGCCAGGGTGGCTAGCGCTTGGAGGAATCCAGTTCTAATCATCTTCTTGGTAAACTGAGTACCAATGACTGCTGAGGTACAGATACCAACTGCTGCTTAAAGAATTTTTTTTCATAAGCTGCTATCTCACCTTGGGGAAGATCCGGTGAATCTGAAAGTCCAGGTTTTCCTCTTCCTGGGTCATGTGATGGAAGATGTGGGCTCTCCGTTCCCACAGACAAGGAAGTTTTAAAAAAAGGCCAGCTGAGCAGTGTAGCACTGGGGGGAGGGGGGGATCAAAAGAATTTTTTTAAAAAGCGCCGAAAACCAGCTGGCTGTCACTGGGGGGGGGGGAAATAAACAAATAAAATAAAAAAGCACCCGACCAGCCAGAGGACCAGCTGAGCAGCACTGGGGGGATAAAAATCAAAAGAAATGTTAAAAAGCACTGAAAGCCAGCTGGCTGGCACTGCGTGGGGGGAAATAATTTTTTTCTAAAAATAAAAAGTGCCCGACCAGCCAGAGTACCAGCTGAACAATGCTGAGGGGGTTAAAAAAAACAGCACCGACCAGCCCCAGGTACAACTGGTCGGCACTATGAAAAACAAAACACAGAAAAAGAAAAAGAAAACAAAACCGGATCATCTATGTCAGGGATGTCCAAACTTTTTGCAAGAAGGGCCAGATTTGGTGACATGAAAATGTGTGGGGGCCGACCATTCAGACGCATTGGGCCCCCGGGCCAGACTTTGCATAAGCCTCTAGGACAGTGATGGCGAACCTTTTAGAGACCGAGTGCCCAAACTACTGTTCAGAACAACCCACTAATTATTCGCAAAGTGCCAATATGGCAATTTAACCTGAGTACAGGTGGCTGTGAAGGGGCGATGTCGGGTGCCTGCAGAAAGGACTCCGAGTACCACCTTTGGCACCCGTGCCATAGGTTCGCCAACACTGCTCTAGGACATGCAAGGAGGCAGGGAGGATGTTGCAGCAATGGAGCCAGGGGCAGGTAGGCTGGACAGGTAGCTGGGGGGACGGACGGAGGCAGGGAGGGCAGGCAAACTGTAAAACTTTAAGCTGATGTCTCCATCCAGTATGGGGAGAGGCCAGCTGGTGGGGATGCATGACAGGCCGAGCTGACAAGGTGAAGAGGCTGTGGGCCACTCAAAATTTGAAAAGGGGCCATATTTGGCCCCAGTGCTTGACTTTGGACATGCCTGATCTATGTACTCCCACAACGTCTGTCTCTAAAAAATGAGCTTTTTTAGCAGAGGCAAAAAAATCCCAGCTTCTCTGGTAGGTATTGGAAAACTCCCTAAAGGGGGCGTTACTGGGTTTTCTTTCTTTCTTTCTTTCTTTTTTTAAAGCCCAGTGGCCATGGGGACAAGATTTTTGGACACGGTTTTACTTGAAATTTGATCTGGATTTTTAAGGACGTGTGATAGAGCCCTTAGTACACATGTCTGATTCTCTGTGCAAGAGAGAGATTAGAGCATGTGTTAAATCCGTATGATTGTAAGTCTGTCCTGTGGAATGGATAGTGTCCCAAATTCATTAGTTCACTTCATTAGCATGGGGGAAAATCCAAATGAAATATGTGCGTCCTTAAAGACTAAATGCTATAATTCTTTTTACTTACCACAAAATATTTGCTAGCTCTTATCTCTGAGGCAAAAAATTACAACATAATAACTCTAAGGCTATTTGTAGCAGGAAGTGAAAAATATCATGTTCAGTTTCAGTGGCAGGGAAAATTTAAGCCTAGTATGTAATTCTCTGTCTTGGAATTTGGCCAAGATACAAGGATTAATAGATATTTAAGGGGAAAGTAAAGTAGAAGAATCTGACTCGCGGTTTTACATATTATCTAAAAGACAAATTACAACTGCCACGGAATGGTTTGGGGTCTGATTAGGTGTAACCAACTTTTTTTATATCTAATGCTATGTTCAGGCAGCAGCTGGTTTTAAGCTTCAGAATTACACAAGAAGTGTGAGAAAAGCACACACAGAAAATATATACAAAAACTGAGTGGAAGATGGTGCAACAAAACATTTTTGGGGCCACACTATCTATTTATGGTGATCCTGATAATGCCACTGCCTGTCATTTCAACTAATCTGGTTTGATGCTACAGCATTAGCACACTCCTGGGACTCAATAATTTGCAGGGTTCCTTCCACTTCTGCAATTTTAAGATGGCCACTCAAGTTATGAGAAATGGTTATGCCAAAGGCTCCAAAATTCATTCATGTAAACATATTTTTCGAAGAAAGGAGTTGATAGACCTGGGTTTGTTCTCTTTAGTTTGAACTACCATTTAACATCTGGTTATCAACTATGGCTGCTCTGATCTTGGAAGCAACAAATAGGCATGGATCGACTCATAGGAGGGCTTCTTCAGCATCTCATAGGAAGACACATTATA
The DNA here is from genome assembly GCA_029282475.1 of Phrynocephalus forsythii. NCBI lineage: Eukaryota > Metazoa > Chordata > Lepidosauria > Squamata > Agamidae > Phrynocephalus > Phrynocephalus forsythii. Next base: position 47,637,709 of record JAPFRF010000004.1, read on the forward strand.
GAGTAAGAAAGTGATGGAAGACAAATATAAGGTGAGCATATTTCATTAGACCCAGGAACTCCATCCTCTGCATCTGGATTTGAACCTGAAAGATGGTTCAAAATTGGTGACACTGCCCAGCATCATTCCGGATCATATTTGTTAAGCATCAGCTTCCAATCGACTGGATGGGTAGTGTTTCAATCAACAAGAAGTAGTCTTTGCTCTGATCTTAAACTGGTAGGGTTTTTCAAACATTGAATATGAATAGACTCCATATTCAAGAAAAATGGCACATACCCCCACATAGGGTTCCTCAGATTAAAAACTAAAAGTCATGCTTTACTATTATTGTACTTTTCCCATCATTAGACATGGTGAATGTCAGAGAAGAGTATAAACTAAATAAAAGGGCATTTAATTCACACATAACAGGATCCAGAGAGGTAGTTGTCATATTGAAACACATGTCACTTACAGTCAGATCCTTGCCATGCTTCCTTCTAAATAAGCCCTCTGATTTCAATGGCTCTGTGCCTAAATTTGTGCTTAAATGTTTTCCACTGCATGCCCTTGGTGGAAATTAAACTCCTTCCCAAACAGACACTTTAGCTGGGGGGAATGAAAATTGATTTAATGACCATCCGTTACAGTTTAATATGTGAGATCAGAACCTTCTCATTTTTCATTCTCGAGTTCACAGAGGAAGGACCAATGAGGAAAGGAAGATTGATGGAGTATAAACTGTTGAAATATTCCCCATGCCAACAGGAGCAAATACTTGTGAGGGTCTATTATGTGATGTTTAAGAGTCCATGTCAGCACATTCATAACAGAGAAACTTAATGAAAGTAGAGAACAGCAAATGTTTTGGTTCCTATTATTGCTCACAAGAAATTATATTACTCATTTTTTCAAGATATCTTGTTGTTTACGTCACAATGAAGCTGCAAGCCCATGAGTCTAAGTTCTGTGACTTCAGAAAAAGTATATGGCAATGGAACAAAGCAAAGGTAGAAGAAAATGGCGAGAGAAAAAACAAACAAACAAACAAACAAACAAGACTCATAGCCACACATATATTGGGCAACATATAAATGTGTGGAGGTGCCTAATTGCCAATATCAGATGTTTGCTCAAAGACAGTAAAAGAGTAAGGGTAAGTTTTAATATAAGAGTAAACATGGAACTTGATTTCTTTCCCTCATTTCAATTTGTGTCTCTAAAATTCTTGTAACTTCAGCAAAGAATTGCTGTCATCTACTCCTTCAATGCTGGCAATGGGAAAGCACCCACCATTGCACCCGATGTCAGCAGGTATAATGGGTGAAGAACTGGTTATGTGACTTTGACACGGATGTGACAAAAGTCATGCCAATGTTCCAAATCTTGCGGTTATTTATGATTGAGGCTGCATTGTAACACCATACTTTTTAACATCACATAATAATCAGAGAAATTGGTGCACATGATTTTAAACATGGGAAGACAGAAGAGAAGCCGCTGAGAAATTCAGTCTCCTTGCTGTCCTAAAAGATGCTGTCACCTACTCATGTTCCACAAAAGGAAAGACAGGGAACTTGTCATTGGTGTCTTTCTTTTCTGCACCTGACAAGGCAAAACAAAAGACCTGTACTGTGTTATCTTTTATTTTATCTAGGTTTGTAGTGACAGGGTCAGTTGCTGTTGCTGTTCTGGAGCTGGCTTGACCAAACATGATGTCGTCCTCTACTAGGTTTGGGACCATAAAGCCCAACCACCCTCTACTCTGTAGCTGCTGTACCTAGAACTAGGCTAAAGGATGGTCTTTCTAGTTTATAACCCCAACAAAAGTCCACTTTATTTACGGACAGGGAGACAGAGAGAGAATCAGAGCTTAGAAATCTTCCTTTTCTAGCCACATCTCCCAGAATGCTTCGGCCATTATGCCAAACTGGAGATGGCACTTATTTCTCTGCCATTTATAAACTTGAACTATGTGCTTAAGACCATTCTGCTTAAGCTGTTCAGCAGTGCAACAGAGGAATAATAAAAGCCCAAGCAGAGCTCTGTAGATGTAGAAGATACTCCATGTTTCTTTGCAGCGAGTCACGTGAATTTAGCAAAGTGCTACAGTGTGCCAAACACTAAATTGTTCTGAAAGTATAGCAAAACACATACATCAGATCCTGAGGTAATAACACCTTTGTTCTAAAGCAGGGATGTCCAAACTTTGGCCCTCCAGATGTTTTGGACCACAACTCCCAGAATTCCAAGCCTGTATTGGCAATGAGAAGGGAGTGTGGGAGTTGTGGTCCAAAACACCTGGAGAACTGAAGTTTGAACACCACTGTTCTAAAGGCACCCCAAAAGTCCTTAAAATCTTTAAAGGCAGACATTTGTCACATGATATCATGAACCATCAGCTGGAATATAACTCTTTTACAAGACAATAAATGGGTCCAATTTTAGCAAGACTGAAAGCACCTGGCCATAGCTAAGAAGGAAACAATGTACCGGATGTCAGAGAAGACTGTTTCATATTATCGCCCATCCCTCACTCCAAAATTAATTTTGTTATTCTCCCTCAGGTGTGTGTGGAGCAAAGATGCTCACATACAAGGACAATGACGGCTCCAGATTTCTGTTCTAACTTTAATCAGTGCCTGTAGTGAAGGCTATGCAGACCAGGGGCCCTGATCCTGGCTGCCAGATTGGAATGCCTCTGAGGCTGAAAGCTGACACCCACCAGCTGAGAAAAGGGATGTAAGTGAAGGCCGTATCCAAGACAACAGCGTATTTTCCTTGTCATGCATTTGTGCAGCAGGGTTAAAGTTCTGTGAAAGCAACAGCTGTTGTAAAAACATTGTATTAAATATGCTTAGGACTGGAAAATGTGCATTATTCATTTCACATATCACTGGAAAGAATGTACAATATGTAAAATATCTTTTTATAAACTTCCTCTCCTGTCTTTTCATTTTAAAAAAGTATTTTTTTATGAAAAATGGTGTGTGTGTTTTGGTCTCCTAAATACATTTTTGTTGTTTGAAAACTTTACAGTTCCAGCCTCTGTATGTTTATCCAGATGTGAGACCCCCCTGATTTGAGCGGGATTTACTCCTATGTATACACACATAGGGTTTTAATCTTATTGCACAGTCCTATAATGTTTACTCAGACATCCTATTACTTTGAATGCTACCTACTGGGCACCATCCTACTGCCATCACGTTATCCAGTAGGGCTGGATGATGTCATCATAAGAACATAAGAACATAAGAAGAGCCATGCTGGATCAGGCCAAAGGCCCATCTAGTCCAGCTTCCTGTATCTCACAGCGGCCCCACCAGATGCGTTTGGGAGCGCATGAGACTAGATATCTGTCTCCTGATACCACTCCCCTGCATCTGGCCCTTGAAGTACCCTGGTTTAAAGCCTAGAGATTACACATCTCCATCATGGTTTGTAACCCGTGATGGACTTTTCCTCTAGGAATCTGTCCAATCCCCTTTTGAAGGCATCCAGGCCAGATGCCATCACCACATCCTGTGGCAGGGAGTTCCATAGACTTACAACGCGCTGGGTGAAAAAATATTTTCTTTTGTCAGTTCTTACTCTCCCAGCACTCAATTTGAGTGTATGTCCCCTAGTTCTGGTATTTTTGAGAGGGAGAAGAGCTTCCCTCTATCCACTTTACTCATACCCTGCATTATTTTGTATGTCTCAATCATATCCCCCTCAAGCGCCTTTTTCCAGACTAAAGAGGCCCAATTGTTTTAGCCTTTCTTCATAAGGGAGGTGCCCCAGCCCAGTAATCATTTTAGTCGCTCTCTTCTGCACCTTTTCCAGTTCCACTATGTCTTTCTTGAGATGCGGTGACCAGAATTGTACACAATACTCCAGGTGGGGCCTTACTATTGTTTTGTATAACGGCATTATAATGTTGGCTGTTTTATTTTCAATCCCCTTTTTGATAATCCCTAGCATGGAATTGGCCTTCTTCACTGCTGCCACACATTGGGGAGACACCTTCATGGAGCTGTCCACCAACACACCAAGATCTCTTTCCTGATCCGTCACGGATAACTCAGAGCCCATGAGTTGATAGATGAAGTTTGGATTTTTTGCCCCAATATGCATTACTTTACATTTGGTTACATTAAAACGCATTTGCCATTTCTCAGCCCACTCCCCCAGTTTGGAGAGATCCTTCTGGAGCTCTTCACAATCTTCTCTGGTTTTTACCACATGGAAAAGTTTTGTGTCATCTGCAAACTTGGCCACCACACTGTTTATCCCTGTCTCCAGGTCATTTATGAACAGATTGAAAAGCACCGGTCCCAGGACCGAGCCCTGGGGCACACCACTTTTCACTTCTCTCCATTGTGAAAACTTTCCATTGACACCTACTCTTTGTTTCCGGGATCTCAACCAGTTCTCAATCCATAAGAGGACCTGCCCTCTTATCCCCTGACTATGCAATTTTCTCAGCAGCCTTTGGTGAGGGACTGTGTCAAAAGCCTTTTGAAAATCCAGATAGACTATATCCACCGGTTCACCCAAATCCACGTGCCTGTTGACCTTTTCAAAAAATTCTAAAAGGTTTGTAAGACAAGATTTACCCTTACAGAAGCCATGCTGATTTTCTCTCAGCAAGGTTTGTTCTTTTATGTGTTTTAAGATTTTCTCTTGGATGAGGCCTTCCACCATCTTCCCTGCGACAGATGTAAGGCTAACGGCCTGTAGTTTCCTGGGTCCCCCTCCTTCCTTTTTAAAAATTGGTGTGACATCCGCTATCCTCCAGTCCTCCGGCACTGTGGCCGTTTGAAGAGACAAGTTGCATATTACCGTTAAGAGATCTGCAATTTCATTTCTCAGTTCCCTAATAACCCTTGGGTGGATGCCATCTGGGCCCGGTGACTTGTTAATCCTCAATTTATCAATTAGTCCTAAAACCTCCTCTCTTTTAACCTGTATTTGATTTAATTCTTTAGTCAAGAGGGGCGGCTCAGGCAGCGGAATCCGCTCAAGGTCCTCTGTCGTGAAGACAGACGCAAAGAACTCGTTCAATTTCTCTGCAATGTCCAAGTCCTCCTTAACCTCCCCTTTTCCTCTCTCACCATCCAGAGGCCCAATTGGTTCTCTGGCAGGTTTTCTACTTCTAACATATTTAAAGAAGCTTTTATTATTACCCTTTATATTGCTAGCCATGCGTTCCTCAAAGTCTTTCTTTGCCTCCCTTATCATCTTTTTACATTTCTTTTGCCAGAGTTTGTGTTCCTTTTTATTTTCCTCATTTGGGGAGGATTTGGCACTAATAATAATTAAATTAATTGAAAGCTTTTTATCTCCCTCCCCTCCCATTTTAGGTTCTCTGGGTTCCAAGGGTTCTGGGGAAGACTTTAGGAGCCACAAGACAGGGGAAATCTTGAACTATCAAACTCACCATCAAATCACTGCTGCCAGAATAAGGAGTCAGGGGTGTATCGGACAGGGCGGAAGGATACATCTGTCCTGGGCGTAGCAATCTGGTGGCACTTGGAGGGGGAGCAGGAGGAGGAAGCCCTGCACCCTCCCACCGCCCAGCAGTCCCCCTTTCCCCTAATGCTTGGTGATGGCACCCCCTCCATCTCCTCCGCTGCTGCACAGCAGGCAAGGAGCAAAGCAGGCAGGCAGGCAGGCAGGAGTGCGGTGGCCGCGGCGCTCTCCTCCTCCTCTTCCTCGCCTTGGTGGGAGAGGTGTAAGGTGTGCTTGCACTACTGCGTGTGCACGCACACACATGCACCCATCCGAGCACATGCACCCACCCCATGCCCTCAGGGTTCAGCTGGGTGGTACGAGGTGGGGGGGCAGGAAGGGCACAAAAAAGAACTTTGTCCCCAGGCGCTCCAAATCCTAACTACGCCTCTGTCAGGAGTCACTCAGGAAGGACTGCTAGCTGTGATATTGAAGGTTCCACTCATCCCTCCATCCTAAGGATCTCAAGGGCTTAATTAGTTTAATTTAATTTAATGCAGTGGTACCTCGGTTTACGAAAAATTCAGATGATGATAAGGAAATCATTGGGTATGGGGATGCCCCGCTTTAAGAAAATTTTAAACGGAATGCTCTGGTTTAACGTCCTCCCTCCACCCCGGTAAGGCATTGCAAAAGCCTTTCCCCGCTTTGGCAGCAGTGGCTTTTTGCGATCCAAGTCCAACTCCTTCAGGGTGCCCAGCGCAACAGGGGGAAAGCCAGTGTTGAGGCACCCTGAAGGCTTTTTGCCACTACTATAAAGAGTTTTGAACAGATAAAAGACTTTTTTGCCTTTTTTTTTCTCTCCCTTCCGGAATGGATTGATTTGCTTTCAGTGCATTCCTATGGGAAACCCCACTTTGGTTTACAAAATTTATGCAATACGAAGCATCCTGGAGAACGCATTAATTTCGTCAAGCGGGGTACCGCCATATTCCCATTGCAGGATGATGCCATCACCTGGTTCCATGGAGTAACTTGTAAGCCAACAGGGTTTTGATGATAGGACTGGATCATCATTGGCTCAGACTTTCTGTCTTGATTTATTACTCTTCAACAGAAACATAATTATGAGCATTGTTGCATGCTATATGATACAATTGGGAACAAGGTTGGCCTCCCCTTTAGGCTTGATAAGGTACATGCTTCAGGAATGGAGTATGAAAGATAACAAAAGAAGGACCTGACTCTTTGATCTCCAGAGAAGGGTATTGCCCCCAACTAGAGGGTTATACTAACTACATTCCTGCTGCAGCAACATCAGCAGAGACAAACACTAAGGCACAGTCTTCTAAAACTGGCTAAGAGTTTAGGGATATCTAAAAGACCTTAGGAAAAACTTACTTGAACCCGGCCTACTGGCCAGTTCTGTCTACTGCAGCACCAACCGTTTTGTGACGGTGCCAGGGATGTCCACCGTCTGTCCAAGTGTCAGCTCACTTTCTGTCTCAAAACAAGATAACAGACGCGTGGATAGCAGTGGCGTTTCCTGTCACCTCACACAGGAGAATAACATGCTCCCTGCTGTTTGTCACTTAAAACCTGGCTCTACTAGCAGAGGAGGCACAATTGGACCTATATACCACATGGTGATCAAAGTCTCAGCCTTATCTAGTGGCACAGTGGTTGGTTGGCGTGACCAGGAGAAAGCTTGGTGTGTCTTGGTGTGTTTGTGTGTTCAGCTGTCACTTTTTTTTTATCATGGGTGCTAGCAGATCAGTTTTCTCTCAGTATGACTTTCATTTCTCCTTTTCTCAGTTCAAAGCATTGACCAAATAGGATGGAACCTGTACTGGACGGGATTACCCTCCAATTGAAAAAGATGTGTACAGTTTAGGGGTGCTCCTGGACTCATCCTTGAGCCTAGATGCCCAGGTCACAGCTGTGGCCAGGGGGGCACATTTGCACAATTAAAGTGAGTGCATCAGTTACACCCGTTTCTTGAGAAACCTGTCCTGGCCTCTGTGATACATGTCCTAGTGATGTCCTGGCTAGGCTACTGTACTGCGCTCTAGGTGGGGCAACCGATGGAAAGTCTCAGGAAACTTCAGTGGGTCCAAAACACAGAAGCCGGATTGCTGACTGGGGCCAGTTATAGGGATCACATTATACTCTTATTACAGCAGCTCCACTGGCTGCCAATCAGTTATCGAGCACAATTCAAAGTGCTGGTTTTAACCTATAAAGCACTAAATGGTCTGGGTACAAACTACCTCAAAAATTGAATTTTGCAGTATGAGCCAGCTTGCATGCTAATGTCATCAGGAGAGGTTTTTCTCTCCATCCCGCCACCTTCACAGGAGCGTCTCATAAGAACACATGAAAGGGCCTTCTTTGTTGCTGCCCCCAGACTTTGGAACTTCCTCCCACTGGAGGCTACAACTGCCCCATCTTTATTATTTTTATTTTACAGTATTTTTACCCTGCCTTTCTCCTTGGAAAATGACCCTAGGCAGCTAACAGTAATGAGGGACAATTTACAGTCCAGTACAATTAAGACATATTCAGGCATTAAGAACAGGGAATTGAGGGATATCTAAAAGACATCATTACATTAAAGCTACAAGAGAATGCAAGCAGTTAAAGAGAGAATAAATATTCCATGTAAAATTTATGAGTGAGGGAAACTAATATTTCTGCTGGAAGGCAAGCGGTATATAAATAAATAAATAAATAAATAAATAAATAAATAAATAAATAAAACATTGAAACACAGTGTCAATACAATCACAAAGTCTATAAACACAAAGTCTATGTGATCATGTATGGTAGATTCATATAAAGTTACAGTCGTTGCTGTTTTTCCATAAGCAGGCAAAGACCTTTCTTTTCCGGCAAGCTTTTCCTGAATGTAATAATACCTGTGCTTTCCATATTAGTTTCCATCTCTCATAATGGATTTTTTTCTTTTAATTGTTTGTGTGCTGTTTTTAGCTTTAATACTGCCTTTTAATGTTGTACGATGCCTCTTCAAATTCACTGTTCTTAAACTTGAATATGTCTTAAATGTTGTAGGTTGCATATTGCCCTTTAGTATTGTTAAGCTACCTTGGGTCCTTCTCCAAGGAGATGGGTGGGTTAAAAATATGCAGAGTAAATAAATAATTATGTTCTACAAATAGCAGAAATGCTTCTTTGTTGTTGTTGCTGCTGCTATTGTTGTGTTGTTACAGTCGTGACCAACTCTTCATGCTCCCATGTCCATGGGGTTTTCTTGGCAGGAATACTGGAGTGTTTTTGCCAGTTCTTACTCCAATTGCCTACAGCACCTGCTATTCCCTGGTGGTCGCCCATCCAAGTACTAGCCAGGGCTGACCCTGCTTAGCTTCCAAGATCAGGTGAAATCAGATGTGCTATAGCATACAATATTTTTGCAGACATTAAGAAAGAAGCAAAAAGGGGGTTGAGGCACGTGGCCTTCACAAAACACAATTGCAAAAATAGGTTACAGGCCGATGCCTTTATAGTACTGGGAAACAGTACTATAAGAAGCACTATAAGAAGCACTATAAGAAGCAGCTTTAACAACTGCCCTTCCTGCCTCTTACAAGACTTTTGCCCTGGCTGCAACACCATCTACAGTAGCCATGGATTTTAAGAACACCTACTGTAAAAGTTACATCCTGGTAAAGCACATATTTTACCATGTCGGAACTTCTGGGACCTGCTCTGAAGAGTTAGTTAAACTCGAAAGCTTGCAATGTTCCTTGTTTTTTATTTGTAATAGTGGCCTGTAAAGGTATCACCTGTAACTATTTTTGCAATTAAGTAAGAATAAAAGTCTTTCCTTCTCGGCATAGACACTTGCCATGCTAAGGCAACCGCACCTGGTGAAAAAGAAGTAATCAGATATATTTTTATATGGCTTGAGTTTACAACAGCTAAGCAGGGCTGTAGAGGTCCACATGAAGAGAAACATGTTTAAAACTTAAGTTCCTTGCAAACAATGGAGGCATAAGCTAGTGATATCTCACTTGGTGATTGGTTTCAGTGAGACATAAATACATATACAGTACTATTTTCTGGACTGCCTGGAGAAAGAAAGGGAAGAGAGCAGAATTGTTCCTTCCCTTTACCTTTTGTCATGTCTCTATACACCTATTCATCATATAACTAAGGATTAGCTGCAAGGTAAATATTGACATAGGAATGTGCATGATATATTTTTTAAAAATCTTGATTTACAGAACTATTTTATGAAAGACAACTCGTATGCATGTCTAAGCGCACACACACACGCACACACATACACAAACAGGACTTGATTTATTCCCTTTACCTTGAGGCTGCAAAATAATAAATCCACATCTGCATCACCCAGAAATGTTCTGCTTTAAGGAAGTGTATATTTTCTGGAGGAAAGGGCTTGCACCTGCAGCATTTATCATTAACCTCGAAAATGCCCCAAATTTTACTAGCAAATGCAACCTCACTGGAAGGAGCAGTCTGTATACAAGGATGCATTAAATTCTACCAGTTGTGATCCCTGTCTAGGAGACATAGAAAGTATGAATCAAGATCAACTGGAGACAGTAAAGCAGGAAATAGAACATAGCAATGCTTGATGCCAGTGAACTAAAGTGGATTGTCTTAGATAATAGGAAAAATATGTGTTAGATAGAATAGATATAGACAGAAGTGTTCATATGCATATTTAACTGATATGTTTAAACTGGAGTCCAGAGTATAATACAGTATGATCTCCATATCCACTGATTCACCAACCATGGATTCAGTTATCACTGCTTGATGATCAGCAGGTGCAGGGGAGGTCTGAGGCCAGAGGCGAGGGGGGGAGAAAACTTACAGATGCCAAGCTCTCCTTGCCCCTGCCGCTGCACACCAGCCATCCTCCAGAGGGGTGGGGTTGGGATATAAGGACCCGCCTGGCCAACTGGTCTTTGAACTTCCTACTTAGATCCGGGGTGGAGGACCGCAAGTTTGACTTGAGTGGGAAGTTCAAACCTTCTGGTCCTCTGCAAGGGACCAAAGCAGGAAGTTCAAAGGCCAGTTGGCCAGGCAGGTCCTCTTAAGTCTCCACCCCATCCCTGCGGAGGACGGCCAGCTTGCAGTGGCAGTGGCGAGGAGGGATTGGCATCCGTAGGTTTTCTCCCCCTCTCCCCCTCTCCTCACCGCCACCACTGCCAGCTCCCCAGACCAGCTGCGGCAGCAAGGGGTGGGGAAGAAAATTTACCAATGCTGAGCCCTGCTTACCACTGCCACTACCACCACTACCACCACAACCACAACCTGGCCAGCCAAGCCTGGTAAGTTTTCTTTCCTCCCCTTCCTTGCTGCCACCACTGGAGCTGGCCAGCATTTGGGGGGTATTGGGGCAAAAGGGATCAGCAGCAGTCGCCATTATTATCCTCTTATCCATGGATTTCACTATCCATGGGTGGTCCCAGAACCGATCCCATGCAGATACAGTTGTCCTACTGTCACAGTGATTCAGATGTACCGTTTTTTTCTACTTATTGCCCAGTGTGCGGAATGAGATATAACAGGCAAAGATGATGCAGTGTATGATACAATCAGACTTGTGATTGGTTGACATGAATATAAAAGTGCACTGCATATCAGTGCAATTTGGGCCTTTAGTAAGATGGCACCTTGCTGTCATGCTCTCTGTCTGTACTATGTTATGCTGTTATACTGTCTCTCTGTTACTCTGTGATGTGATGCTGAAATTCAGTTATGCCTGTATATATGTAATATATTTATTTTAAGAAACTGTTTTAGCTTCCACTGGCAGAATAAATGGCAAAAGTCTGTAACATTGGAATGGAATACTTTTGACTGACAACTGCAAAGTGTTCTACTCTGGAAATAACAAACCCAAAACAACTGGAGTTGCTCTAATACTGAGGCAATATCTAGCACAGGACATTGGGGCTATAATGCAAATTCTGACTAATACCTATCAGAATTCTGGGGACACCAACTAATGTAGCCATCCTTCAAGTCTGTTCTCCTGCTAAAGATGCTGAAGAAGATGAAATTGGATGCTTTTCAGCAAGCACCTAGGAGGAAATTAATTACACATCAAAACAAAACATGTTTATAATTATAGGTGAATGGAACACAAAAGTAGGCAGAACCAAATGTCAGAAAATTTGACCTAGGAAACAGACACGAAGCAGGGGAATGACTCAGTGTTTTGCAAAGCCAATAATCTGTTTATTGCAAGAACAGTACATATTTCAAGCAACTAAACAGATGGTTATACATGTGGAAATCACCCGAAGATTAATATAGAAATCAAACAGACTTATGTAATTAAAAGTAAGAGATGAAGAAGCTATTTTCCCTCTGCCAAAACAAGACCAGGAGCTGATGGTTGTATTGACCATGAGCTGCCAATATTCATTAGAGTGAAGCTGAAAACAAAAACAAAAAGAGCAATAGTGCCAAAAACACTTAAAATGTAAACAACAGGCAAGAAGCAAAATTAAAAAGACCAACAAAACAAAAATATTCAAGAAATTCAAGAAATCAAAGGGAAATTTAATTCTGTATTTGGAAAGGGAATGACCGGGAAGCACACTATCTGACCAGGAGAAAATAAACATAAGGTTGAAACAGAATACAGATAAAATGATGGAAGACTACTTTGAAGAGGAATGCTAAGAACTAGACATGGGCACAACCAGAAAAAATGACGTTTCGAGTTTTCATTTGTCGGAACGGGTCCGTTTTGGGTCGTTTCCGTTTGTCGTGAAATTTTTCAAAAATTTGTCGTTTCCATTAGTCGTTTGTTGTTTGTCGTTTCCACCACGATTTAGTGCGATTTGACTTCCCAGAGCATAGGGGTGTCCTGCAATCAGGGCCAGCGCTAGGTGTTTTTGCACCCTAGGTGGTGGGCGGGGCGGGGGGTGGGCGAGCAGGGGGGCGGCGGCGCGGGCTGCAGGCGGGTGGCGGCGTGGGCGGACGGGCGAGTGGGCAGTTAGGATATCACTTAGGATAGAGGTTCTGTTCTTGGCTTGCACCCCAAATGTGTGTGTGTGTGCAAGCAAACTGAAGTTGGGAAAATAGAAAATAAACGGTAGTATATAATATATTTTTAAAATAAATCCACACCTCCCACTCCCAGTCGAACCTCCCCCTTTATCCAATATCAGAAAAAAATCCTCAAAAACTGCCAGAGAAGAAATAAAGAATAAACTGCTATTCCCTTCAGCAGACAAAGCTGCAGGGAATCAAAGAAATTATTTTCTAAATTCAATTCCCTCCCTCCCTGCCTAACTTAAATCCTAAAGCCTCCAGCCTCCCTCCTCAATCTCGATCGGATCACACCAGCACCAGCAGCCAGCCCTCCTCCCTCAACCACATCCATACACCCGAATGCGATTTCTGGAAGGTGCCTCAGCTTTTTATGCCCTCTGAGACATCCAGAAGTGTCAGTCAATAACCTGGCGATGCCATTGGTGGAATGGTTCAAAAAATTTGCATGGTCCCATCCCATGCCCAGCCCAAATGGGCAGGTCTAAAAAAATAAAAAATAAAATAAAATAAAATAAAATCAATATGACGTTTTATTGCTATAGAAAACCCACTGCTGCTACTATTAGAATTCAGGCATTTAAAATAAATAAATTTCACATGTTTCTGTGGTAATTTGGTGTGTTTTTTGACCACGATTTCAAAAGAAAAATTGCAGTCACCATTTTGGATTTCCCCCCCACCGCATGGCATGTGGCGAGACGACAAGGATGACCCCCCCAGCCTGGTGCAAGCAGCCCAGGACAGGAGAAGAGGGGGGGAAGGCCGGGTACCCCCCAGAAACCACCCCTCTGGTAGGTGGCAAAGGCTCAGGCAGGCATATTTTCGCCTGCTTTTTTGGCCGGGAGTCGGTTTTTTTTAAAAAAACTTTTTACAACTTTTTCTGTGCTTCGCATTGCACGATCGCCGCGATGCCACAAACGGAAATGAAAAACCCGACCAAAATTTTCTTTTTTCGGTTCGAGTTCGAGTTCTGACGGCTTAGTTATCGTTACCGTTTCCGTTACGTAACAGAAACGATAACCGAAAAAGGAAATGACAATTTCGCTGAGTCGTGCCCATGTCTACTAAGAACTGCAGTTGTAGAAACTAAAAGTGGCTCTGAAAGCACTACAAAGAAATAAAACACCAGGGGTTGGTGGACTACTGATAAAACAATTTCAAAACTAGGAAATAGAATGTGTCAAAATCTTAACAAGTACATATGTCAACAAATATGAAATGATGAACAAGGGCCCACACATTGACAAAATTCAATATATATTTCTGTAAGTAAAAGATCATTGGTCTAATTTCCCATGCAAGCAAAGCTATGTTCAAAGATTTCAAAAATGGCTTTTATCTTATATGGAGAAATGCCTGTTCAAACTGAATTCTGAAAAGGAATTTATGAGAGGTAGAGGTGTTAGTCTGTGCAAGAATTCCAGGCAAAAATCAAACAAAACAAAATGAAAGACAAAAACATGCAGCACCTTATATGTCTGAAGAAGTGGACATGTCCACGAAAGCTTACATTAAAATAAAATACAGTGGATTCTCGTAAAACAAACGGTTTGTATAACCTAAAATCAGTACAACATAAAAAATTCTGGAGATAGGGGAAATTTGCTTAACAGACTCTTCTATGGGGCGAATCCGTACAACATAAAAATGGTCACGATTAGGGATTACTCTGTTTTCAATGCATTCCTATGGGAAATTTGTATAAAGGAAATATTGCTTAACATAATTTCATTTGGAATGAATTAATTCCTTTATACAAGGTACCACTGTAGTCTTTAAGATGTCACATGTTTGTCTTTTATTTTGTTTTGTTTGATTTTTGCCTGAAAAGGAAGATACACTCAAGGTCATATTGCAAATATCCACAGTTTCTACTGGAGGAGGAGTTTCTACCCCATCCCCACCCTCAACAAGAATGCTTGCCTGGCATGAACGAGAACCAAGAAACTTTGGAAACAGCCTGATGAAGATGGATATATTACCATCGAAAGCTTGCAATCTCAGTGGTCCAATAAAGATCCTAACAAGTATGTGCCTGGTTCTGTACTGCATTGTCATCCCCCACTCCCCAAAGTCACTGACTATGCATTATCCACATCACGGTCAATAAACAACTGACATTCTTGCTTGCCATGCGTTTCTTCCTTAGCAAACTTAGGCAAATATACACCAACCTGAAAATGACAAACGGAAAATAAGGAAACTATTTCCTCCAGACCTTTCCGTTGTCTTTGTAATTAAGGCATCAATGAACTTCCTCCTGGCAATATCGAGACCTGCCCTCGCAGCTAATAAATTGAAGCAATTTCCAAACAATTATGTTTCCCTCCAGTGTGTAATGTTTGACTCCTTCAACTGGGCTAGCAATACAGTGCCGTCATTGCTAGCAGCTTTTCAAATGGGAGGAAAAGAACATGCTGACAAGCACAAAGCATGGAGTGTGAGCCTTACTGTTGAGAGGGCTTGCAAAGAAGGAAGGGTGAGCTCTTGGCTTCCCACACATACTTCAAACTGATCACATACTGGAACCCAAGACATCATGCTTTTGGTGTTCCTCCCAGAACTTGGAATTTGAACGGGGGATTCCAATGGCTAGAGAATTCTGGGAGCTGTAGTCCAGAGGTAGAAAGCACTGCAGCTGGAACATGGCTCTGAGTGCCGCCTTTTTATTCCTTTAAGCTCCTCCCACTGTGGTTTTTCACACTGTCCCTTCTTTGGGATGACCTCTCTCCCACCTCTGACCTCTTTCAGAGTTTTCGCCCTCACTTTAACAATGATTTATGATGTGCCTGTGAAAAGGTCAGGGCCGGTTTTACGGTTTGCTTAAAATATTTCTTTTTAGCCGAGAGACAGAAGTGGCCCTCAGTAAGTGCTAAGTAAATAAACAATAGGATATAGCCAGCCTCCTCTTCTCTGCTCATGACTGACTCTTTTAAAAAACTCTTTGTAGGAAATGTTTACTAAGTCCTCCAACAAATTAACAGATAACTATAATCATTTTGCAGGGTAATGAAATGCGTCAAGGGCTTAGGATCCAGAAAGAGTGATATCAAATTTAAGTTGTCTCACAGTTCAATGAAAAGGCAACCATTAAAGATAACTCAAAAGCTTAGAGAAGTATTAGACAGGGAGTCTATTTTTGTTTGAGTTTGACAGATAGATCTTTTTCAGTAAAAACAAAAAAACAAAAAAGCAAGCAAGATGGTCTATCAAGCATAAACTTGTATTCAGTCCTGTCCCCAATGTTTTTTCCCTTTCTCTTTCGCCTGAGTAGAAGTGGCCACACAGGGCTCCTTGTTTTAAACTAAATTCTAGCCTTTTGTGATTTTTTTGACTTTCTGTGGTGTCACACAAGTATGACAAATTAACTTAATTAAGCATTCTGAGTCTGGATGCAAAAGCAAAGAGATGGCTGCAAATATAGGAAAAATAGAGGAGGGTTGTTTAAAAAATAATGATAGTGCTTAATCAAAAGAAAAGAAAAGAAAAGAAAAATTAAAGCCAGCTGGAATACTATATAATAAGATTCTCGGATATGCAAGGAATGGTCCAGTTTAACATTCTGGCTAAACTTTGATACACGTGCCTATACCTAAGTTAAATAATACCAGATGATTTGATTTTTTTTACCCCCACAAATGGCAGATGGTACACATTCAGGATTCTCTTAAAACGTACATATTCCTTTACTCTCATAGAATGTGTGATTTACTGTTCTGACAGTCTTAATAGGGAAAAGTAAGTCTGCCTTGGCTTCTACCGTTCTTTGAAACCTTGCAAGCGGGCAACCTCTGCAAAACATTTATATTACAGCGACTGCCATAGCAATAGCAACCATGACAGTGTCATTGTTGGGGGGGGGGACAAGTAATGTTATTTTCTATATTCTTTATGCAGAAAGAGATGTGGAAACCTCTTGAAAATACTTGTGAGATATTGAAAAATACAAAGGACCATCCAGAGTGCATGGGACAGTATAAGACACTGTTTCTTATTTGCTATTACAGCAACTCCTATTCTCAAGTGGATATCAGTATGAAAATTAAAGTCAAGATTTGAAGTGCTCCTGTGTATTGAATAGTAATTAAAAACTGTGTACCATAAAGTCAGTTTTGACTTATGGCAATGTCGTCCAGGGTTTTTTTTTATGTAGAGAACACAAAGAGGTGGTTTACCATTCTCTTCTTCTGGGGACACCCTGTGACTTTTAGCTTGCCCCGCAGGCTGGCTGTTTTCCCAGAACGGGCACACAGGAATCAAACTTCCAACCTTTGTCTCCACAGCCAGATAACCTAAACCAGTGACGGTGAACCTTTTAGAGACCAAGTACCCAAACTGCAATTCAAAAACTGCAATTCAAACTGCAGTTCAAAACTCACTTACAGTGGTCCCCTGCCTGTTCACGGTTCATATACTGCGGTCCCACTATATTGCGGGACCACAGTATATAGAAAAGGCCCCCTGGGGTAAGGGGGGGAAGACCAGTTTCAGGCCTCCTGTACTTACCCCAGGACTGGCGCTGCCCCGAACGGGCCTGTGAGGGCCTTTCCGGGCCTTCTGGAAGCCTGAAAATGGCTTCCCTGTGTACCAGACGTCACTTCCGGTTTACCAGATGTCACTTCCATTTCTCAGAAAATCATTTCTGAGGCCTCTGAGGGCCTTTCTAGGCCTGCCGGAGGCCTCAGAAATGATTTTCAGTGATCCAGAAGTCACTTCTGGTTTGCAGGGAGGCCCTTTTGGGGCCTCCAGAAGGCCCGGGAATGCCCTTGTAGGCCAGTTCAGGGCAGCGCCAAGCTGGGGGTAAGTACAAGGGCCCCCAACTAGGGCCCCCACACCCAATCCAACCTGCATCCACATATCACAGATTTTCAAATATCGTGGGTCGGGTCCCTAACCCTTGCGATAGGCGGGGGGGTGTCAATGTATTGTTCGCAAAGTGACAATACGGCAATTTAACCTGAATACAGTGGTACCCCAGGTTACAATTGCTTTGAGTACTACCCTTTGGAAACGTGAGGATTGAAGAGCAAGCTTTTGAATTTCATGTGGCTACAGTACCCTTTGGGCAAGTGAGGATTCAAGAGCAGGGGTGCTACCCTTTGTGAAAGCAATGTAGGCTTTTGAATTTCCTGCAGCCACAGGGAGGGTGTTGTGGCCGTGGGGAAATGAAAAACCTGCTCTTCGATCCTCAGCCTTCAAAAAAGCAAGGATCGAAGAGCAGGGGTGCTACCCTTTGGGAAAGCAAGGATCGAAGAGCGGGCTTTTGAATTTCCCATGATGACAGCACCCTCGCTGTGGCCACAGGAAATTCAAAAACTTGGTCTTCAATCTTCACTTTCCCAAAGAGTAGCACCCCTTCCGCCTCTCTGCACAGAGCTGTTTTGAGACTGCCGAAATGGCTCCATGGATAGAGCCAGGTGAAGGGGAGGCAGTGGTTTGTGGATTCCTTCATAGCCCCCAATTTACTCTCCAGCCACACTTCTTTCGAGATGCACAGAGCAGCATGGCTGGAAAGTAAACTGGGGCTATGAAGGAGCCCACAAACCACTGCTTCCCCTTCACCCTGCTCTCTGCACAGAGGACAGTGGAGTGCTCCAAGCGGACATGGAAGTGCTGTGGCTGTGAGGGAGCGATGTCATGTGCCCATAGAAAGAGTTTGAGAAGGCCTTCTGTCATGTCCTCACCAAACTAGGTTGAGAAGGTGACGGAATTGAGAGAAGGGCCTCCTCAGAAGATTTTAAAGCCAAAAAGTGTCATATACGATGATGCAACCCTTCAAATAGCCAGGAAACAACTCCTATGGGGTATATAGGTAATAACATCATCATTAGGCCCTTCTTCCTGTCACTGACCAATCAGACAGGGAAGTGGGATGATGCATGTCCCTGCACAGCTCCTGATTGGCTAGCACCAGTGAGAAGGAACTATGATGTATCAAAGACTACTTTCTGGTTCGAGTTTAGCCCCGTGTGAGGTAAAGCAAGTTAAGTCAATGGGTAATTTCATTTCGGAGGGTGGGTCCAAGTTCTGAACAACAGCTGTACTGTTGTGATTCGTTTCTGAACTGGATCAATTTTGAAGCAAAAGGCCCATGCCTAAATCTCAAAATGAATACTTTTAAGATTACAAGCAGTTACTAGTAGAGATGGGCACAAATCGAAAAAATGGTGTTTCGGTTTTTCGTTTTTCATTGAGGGGGTCAGTTTTGGTTCATTTTTGTTTTTCATGATTTTTTTAAAATCATTTTCGTTTATTCATTTATTCATTTTTCATTTTCACCTGCTTTTTGCGTGATCTTTAAAGCATTTCTGTGCACGGGCATCCCCCAACGACCCAGACCAGAGGGAAAACACTAAAAAAAATTGATGCTGGCAGAGACACAGTATAGACTAGGTACACAGGGAGGCTGCAAAGGCAGTGGCAGGCATTGCCCAGGGTGCAAGGCAGCCGCAGAGTGACTGCACTGTGGGTCAGGGGAGGGTACTCACCGAGAGGTATGCACGCACGCACACAGGGAGGCTGCAGGACTGAAGCTAGAGAGAAATCTCTTCTTTCTCTCTCCTAAGAGCGAGGCTGCAGCTGGCAGGAGCACAGAGACACACACCTGCCTGGCAGGCCTAAACTGAAAATAACAAGTTGCAGAGACAGCAATTCCACCCTAACTCCCACCGGAGACTGCAAGGAGGACGGGGGCTGCCAGAGCTTTTTATGCCCTCTGTGGCTGCCAGACCTGCCCAGTCTGCAACCTGGGCATGCTATTGGTTGAAGTTGCCCAAGAATTTACATGATCCCATCACACGGCTTGCCTCCATTTTGTGGCTGGCGACATCCATTTTGTCATCCTTAAAGGGAAAAGAAAAATACATCACGATGGGAGAAGACAAAAACAAACGTTTTAAAGATCCCAAACCCCCTGGTAGGTATTATCAGACAGTATAAATAATCATTGCTGTGTTTTTATGGAAGTCCAGGGCATTTTTAACATTTAAAACAGCTCATTTCATTGTGCATCACCATTAACAAAAAAACAAAACGTAACGAACTTAATTTTCATGGTTCTGCTCGGTTCGTTCCAATTTCATCACAATGTTCGTTATTCGTTTCATTACGTAACGTGCCCATCTCTAGTTACTAGCTTACTAGAGAGCCATTCCCATCAAATGTTATGGAACATCTCTCCAGAGGTTTGGAAGAAAATCTTTAGACTACTATTTTGAGAGTTCTCTATGGCCTTTAGGTGCAGAGCGATTTTGAGGGTTATATTCAAAGAGGTAAGTTTGCAATTTGCATCAGATCCCACAGCATTATAAGCACCGTTGCCCATTACACTGACAGCAGGTAAAGGAAGCACTCCTGGTTCATCCAAGATCAAGGGTGTCTCATCTTTATATGCTGGAGATATAAAAAAGAAAAGGGGACCTATTTACATATATGGTGGTCTTGTGAAAAGAGGGAAAAGGAGTGGTCACTATTTTTTCAGTGATATTACTGATATATTGGGTAAGGATATGCAAACATCTTCAATGATAGCCCTGTTGGATATGATTGGTAACTGTCAATTAAAATTGGAAGAAGAAGAAAAAAATACTTGATTGTTATGGTAACTGTGGCAAGATAAATTATTGTCAAGATTTGAAAAAGCAATAGTCATTTCAACATGGAAGACTGGTATAAAGAAAACGTGGAATAGAGCCATCAAAGTAACATATGAACTTAAGATAAGAAAAGGAGTATGGAATACTCATGGTTTTAGTGAAATATGGAAACCAATTTTATTACAAGTATTTGAGAAAGGGAAAGGTTTTACTCTTGGTGAAGACTCATTGTATTTCAGGAGAGAGTGAAATGTGGCAATATAATTATAATAAGTTAAAAAAACCCAAAATTAAGGACATGTCAGCACAGACATACAGTTCAATAGCTGGATCACTTTTGCTGCCACTTGGTTCAGATCAAATTACGGCACTCACGTGTATTTTGAGTTAGAGTGGTCCATCCCGTCCCTGTTTTAAAGCTGTCTTCCTTTTTGGCACAGTTGTAGGACCACAGTTTGGAGGAGGATGAATTTGGAGCACTTCTAATTCTCCTGTTTTGTAGCCCATGGGGATGGTTAGTTCACACCCAATTAAAGCTATGGGCAACAAGCCTGTGATGAGTTTGGTGGGTTGTCACATTGAATGGAATGACAGAGACTCCCCCTTCTCTATTTTCATTGACTCTTTTATATATAAAGTGTGTGTGTGTGTGTGTGTGTGTGTGTGTGTGTGTGTGTGTGTGTGTGTGTGTGTGTGTGTGATAGATAGATAGATAGATAGATAGATAGATAGATAGATAGACAGACAGATAGATTCCTATTGATGCAGCGCTAATCTATATAAATGAGATATATTGGTGGTGTTATGTGTAGTGTACCATACTTGGTAGATGCATTGCTGTTGCACTATGGGCCTTTTTACACAACCCCTAAGATCCGCTGGTCCCTTAAATTCAGACCAGAGATCTTGAGGGTTCGTTGCTGTTCCTCTGTCCCCACCCGCTCTGCACTTCTTTGTTCTGTCTGCGTGAGGGGGGGGGGAAAGCCTTAGACAGAGACAAAAGAATAAAAGGCTTACCTCCGGTGCTTGGGGAAGTTGCTCCGACCTCCGTTTACTTCCTGGTTCCTCTTTAAGGGGCGGAGGCAAAAGAAAAACAACAGAAAGAAGCGAGGAGAGCTCAGGCAGTCTCCGCATCAAAATTTTTCACCAGAAAAGAGCAGGTACAAGAAAACTGCTGTTTGGTCACGCTAAAGTGGGCGGGGTCGCACTTAATTGTCTGCAAACTCCGGAGCTGGTGGGTAAACATTTTTAAAGTCCGGAGCTTGCAGCCATTTGCGGCGGAGCTTAGGGGTCGTGTATAAATGCCCTATGTCAGTTACTTTATACAACAACAAAAATGTAAGTTGCTGTAGACCACTGAATGATGACTTCAGGAAAAGACAGAAGGGGGCAGGAAGGGAAGTTTCATTCTTTAAAAGGGTGACAAATGGGAGTGATTCAAAGATCTGTCCTGACCTGTTCCACAAGAGAAAAAAGATCAATGAGTACAAACAGAAGGATCACTCAAGTGAGAGGTCAAGTAGATCACACTAAAGATAAGAACCTTTTAAATGTGAACTAGACTGCTCCAATCTAACCTAACCTTGAATGAATAGAGTGTAAGTTCTTCTCATATACAGCTCATGTTTCTCGAAGGGCACTTTTACATGACCCCTAAGATCTGCTGGCAACTTAAATTCGGACCAGAGATCGTGGGGGGTTGCTCCTCTTGCTGTGTTCCCACCCTTCTGCACGCCATTGCTCCTGTCTGGGGTGAGGGGAGGTAGGGAAAAAGGGAGAAAAGAATGCAGGCTCACCTCCGTCTGTCGGTTGGAGCAGCCCCGGAAGCATTCTAGTTTCTTAAAGGGGCGGGGGGCAAAAAACCCAAACAGAAGGCGAGGAAAGCCCGGCACTCACTGCTTTACAATCCGCATCAGAATTTTTTTTACCCCCAGAGACCAGGTACTTTTAAAATGCACTGGGGCGTGCTTAGGTGCGCGTGGTCATACTTAAGTTTTTAAAGTGTGCAGCTGGTGGGAAAACAATTTTAAGCTCTACATCTGGGAGCCCTATGCCTTAGATTTTAGGAGTTGTGTAAAAGCACCCACAGACATTGCATCTCCAGTACACTCTGGTCCAAGAGTGCTTCTGAGGGCCTCAATCAGGTTTTATTTTGAGAATTTCAAAATATTTTTCAGCTAATTGGTGAACTAAAAGCACGAATTTCACACTCTTCTGTGAAATTAGTACTTCATTAGCACTTCTAGATCCCCTTCTGTGGATCTCAGTACCTCATTAAGAAGCTTCTAAGCTTCCCAAAATATTTCTGAGTAGCAATTCTCCTTTTTTTTCATTTATTGTCACAGGTTTTTAAAGCCCCCCCTCCCCAAATCTCTTTTTCAGTAGTTAAACAGATTTCTTACATGTTCCCATAGACACCTCTAACTGTCAAGGTGAGTTTCAGTAATACCTCTTAAAATGAAAACCTCACAAGACAAATGAAATTTCCAGGAATAGGCATGCTTCACAAGATGAAAATTCCCTATGGGATGCTTCACAAGATGAAAATCCGTTCCACGTTTTGAAACAAGTTACCCATGATGTATTGAGCCCTGTAGCTTATGATCTTTACAAAGACTTTGTGGTAGTCTATAAAGCACAGACTGTTCTTCTTCTGAAACCCTCTGATGTGCTCCAGTAGCCAGTGGATAGTTGCAATGCGATCTCTAGTGCCTCTTCCTTTTCAAAATCCAGCTTGATGATCAGGGATGTTTCATTCTATATATATCAGTGCTGTCCAACGTTTAACAGGCCAAGGTCTACTTTTTCTGCCCCAAAGTGCCTGAGGGCTACTACATGAAAACCAAGGTTAAAAATAGTTTCAAATTAAATTTTAACCCAATAAAGTTGGAGGATCCCCTCCCCCTCCCATTTTTATGAACCTACTGTCATTTACTTGCGTGTGAACAGCTGTTAAGAAACTCAAGTGAAGATAATTCGTCTTACAAGGGAATGTGAAGTGCACTTTCCTTCAAAGCTGCACAGGGTGGGTGGAGATCAATGGGAGCCTGCTTTGGCCACCAAATTGGTGGGGGAAGCAGGATACCATTGATCTTCGCCCTCCCTTTCCTTCTAAAAGGCAAAGGGAGGTTCCCATAAGCAAGCTTAGAATGATGTCTAGCAGAACTCTACGTATAGGACTCAGTGTGGATTTAAAGAAACAAACCAAGAACAAGAACAAAACTCAGAAATGATTTTAATGACTAAATAAGGATTTCCCTTCAGACAGGACGGGTCAACTTCCAGGGATGGGGTATACAATAAGTTACAATCAGAGAACATTATAAAATAAAAATCAGAATTATCTGTGTCTCGTATCCATTGATGTCTATCTGTAGGCATCATGTGACTGTTTGCTATTGTTATATACCCTCTCTGTGTTCAGAGTGGAAAAGATCCACAACAGAAGACAAGTCAGGTAAGCCACATGGTCTGCTGTGCACATCACAATCCTCTGCATGTGGGCGTCCCATATTCCAAGTCTAGTTTGGCGATCTAAAGTGATAAAAAAAAAACCTCAGGTAAAGTTTCCCATACACCATTATCATTACTTTGATAGCAGATAGAGCAGGTATGCAGGTCACTGGACATGTTGTTATGATGGTGAAATGGGCTATTTTTCTATTTATATTCCAAGGATTATTTCTAAATAGCCACCTTTAAACAAAGCATCCTAAAAAAGATACAGGAAAAAAGACCTAAAAAGAAAAAAGAAAAACCCTTAGTAATATAGCATCATGTAAACACTACAATACATCATGCCCATCTAGACATATACTGTGGGCCCTTGTATAACAAGCAGTTTGTTTAACAGAAAATCTGCTTAAAGGAAAAAAATTCCGGAGACAGGAAAAATCGCTTAACAGAATCGCCTATCTGGAGAATCTGTACAACAGAAAAACAGTTGCAATTAGGGATGAAATTAGTACAAAGGAAAATTTGCTTAACAGAATTTCATTTGGAACAAATCTGGCCAGGCCTCCTCCTACTGAGTTCAGTAGTGAGCAATTCGCAGCCTTTTTTCGAACTAAGATTGAGGCCATCCATGCTGGTTTTGACTCCGGTTGCAGTGGTCCTGCCCCGCCATCTCCAGTTGCTGGTCCGCCTTCGTCGCCTCGGTTGGATGCGCTTGGGCCTGTTTCTGCTTCGAGATCTCCAGCATTGCCGGCCTGCCTCCACTCCTTTCGACCTGCCCTGCCTGGCTAATTAGAGCTGCCAGAGGGACTATGGCCGAATGGGCTTCTGCCATCGCCACCGCCTCGTTCAGCGAGGGTTTCCCTCTTCTGAAGGAGACAGCCCATCTTGAAAAAACCTGGCCTGGCGGTGGATGATCTTCGCCAATGTCCCGTTTATGGGCAAGGTGATCGAGAGGGTGGCGGCGGGGCAGTCATCTTGGAGGATCGGAGTGCCTCGAATCAGGCCCCGCCGGGGTACGAAAAGCTTTGGTCGCCCTGCAAGATGACCTTCTCAAAGGGGTTGCTCTTCCCTGTTGGTCCTCCTGGATCTGTCAGCGGCCTTTGATAGAATCGACCACGGTATCCTGTTGGACCGGCTCTCTGAGGTCGGAATCGGAGGCACTGCTTGCAGTTGGCTCCGTTCCTTCCTGGAGGGCCGGCCACATAGCAGCAAAATCCTCCGTGTGGGGTTTGTCTCTGTCCCCCATGCTGTTTAACATATCGTAAGGCCGTTGGCGGGGTCATCAGGAAGTCTGCTGTCATCAGTACGCTGATGACACGCAATCTCTCCTTTAACACCTCTGCTGTGGAAGCTGTGGAAGTTCTCGACGGGTGCCTGGAGGCCGTACTGGCTTGGACCGGGCGAACAGGCTTAGGCTCAACCCCGAGAAGACGGAGGTTATGTTCTTCGGGAGCTTTAGGGTACGGTGGCCCTCTTCCCTGTCTGGGGGAGTCTCCCTCCAGCTCGCGGAGAGGGTGCGGAATCTGGGTGTGTTCCTGGACCCGGCGCTTGCCATTCGGTGACCAGGTCCGCCTATTTCCATCTCCGTCGGATCGCCCAGATCCGCCCATGCCTACGCGAGCTCCTTGAGAGCAGTGGTCCTAGCTCTGGTGATCTCGAGGCTGGACTACTGTAACGCGCTCTACATGGGGTTGCCCTTGAATCTTCTCCGGCGCTTGCAGCGGGTCCAGAACGCGGCGGCCAGGCTGGTGGTTGGTGTGCGTCGTTATGACCACATCACCCCAGTCCTGGCCCGCTTGCACTGGTTGCCCGTTGCGGCCCGGATCAGATTCAAGGTCCTGGTTTTAGTTTATAAAACCCTCCATGGCTTGGGACCGGACTACCTGGCAGAGCGTATCGCTCAGCGGTCAACTTCGGCCCGGTCGGCAGGCGCGAGCGCACTTGCTTCGGGTCGCCACCCCTCGGGAAGCCCGGAGGACGAGCACTCGGACCCGGGCTTTCTCTGTGGCGGCCCCCAGCCTCTGGAATTCCATCCCCAGTGAAGTGCGCTCTGCAGAGTCCCTGCTGGCCTTCCGAAAGGCGCTGAAAACCTACCTTTTTCGTGAGGCCTTTGGCGACAGTTGATTTTTTTCTTTTTTTTTTTTTTTTTTTCTTTTTTCTTTTTCTTTTTATTTCCCGCCATCGTAACTTGCATTTTAGTCGAGGTGTCATGTGGTTTTAACAGTGTTTAGGGAGTTTATAGGTTTGTCTGTGATTATTTATTGTATTTTATTGGCTTTGTAGCCTTTTTTGTTGTAAGCCGCTTAGAGTACCCTGTAGATAAGCGGGATATAAATATAATAAATAAATAAATAAATAAATAAATAATAATTCCTTTATAGGAATTAATTGGAACATATTAATTCCTTTATTAATTCCTTCAAAGGTACCACTCTATTACTGTATGAAAATTTCTGCCTGCCTTTGCCCTGTTTTTACTTTTTAGAGAGGTGTTCCAATTTTTATGATACATAGGTGGTAATCTAGGAGAACTAGGTGCCACAGCACTGGAGCCAAGCATATGGAAAAGGTCACGGGTAGGCAAGAATGTAACGCATGGTGCAATAGATCAGACGAGTTGCCTTTTCTGTTACCACAGTGGCTGACTAGATGCCTATGGAAATACCACAGCTATGATGATGTTCCCATTAACTGGACCTTAAAATTGGCATCATGAACTGCACGTGTCTGCTTCTACCCATCCTCTCTGATAAAAGCCATCGGTTGGCAGCCAGCACTACCCAATGCAGTAATGGCTTCAATGGTTCCCAGCATGCTCTGTGAAACCAGACCAACTTTTAGGTTCTGGTAAAATGGGATGAGGAAGATTTTAGAGCCTAGTTATTAATTTAAAGATGGTACACCACTCGAAAGAAGATTGCAGCCTCTCTTGCTTCTCTCACAGACCTAAAGCCAACAGGTAAACAATATAAACAATGGCATGTATTGCAGAAAAGGTGAGTATGGCTACTAAATATATTTGCATGGATACAAGCTTCAAAGAACCCAAATGGAGCTTGCTTCTAAAAAGTGTGTTGACTATCATACCTGACTACGACTACAGTATTTTGATGCTAAAGAGAAATTCTATTCCTGCACAGAGTTACACACTGCAGTTGTACTTTACAGATCCTTTTTTCCATAATTGTTACACACCTGGGTTTTAAAAAGAATCTGTTTCAAATCTAGGGCCGCATGTGCTCCCTCCAGACAAGTTATCTGCAACACAGGCTACCCCGGGTATAGTCTCTGATGAAAAGATGTGGTGATGTTTTATTGTCGTGCTGAAATGTACTTTTAAAAGGAAAGTAAAAAAGAAACAGGAAGGAGGAGGAGGAGGAGGAGGGGGCAGGGGAGGAGGAGAAATTCGCCATCTCAGGGAAAATTGGGGTGTTGGAATCTGTGCATTTTCCTTTAAAACATTCCTATCATGCTGCTTCATATTCATTAATTAGTCTGAGGGTTCCTTCGTGTTTATTTTACAAAGCCACTTAAACCCACGCACCCATTTAACATATTTATGACCCCAGTTTTCTTTCTTTTCTCCCAGACTGTACCGTAATTGTTCTCTGGACTCAGGGACTGCAGAGGGCCTTCCCCGATGAAAAGAGACAACATAAAGAAGGAAATGAATGTGAGAGGGATGAATACCGTCCACAAAGCAACTGGGTGCAGTTTGGCCCATGGCCCCAGGGGTCACTTTAATAGAGTGGTGTCTCAGACTCTATTGAGTGTACGGAGACTATTAACTCTTAACAACTCTTGGTCTCTCAGGTTATTTATTTATTGCTTAAATGATTTGTTATTGCTACTTGAATTTAATATATCCTCTGGGAACTGAGATGGCAGCATCACATTACCAGGAAAAAAACCCTAGAAGTTATTTTAAAACTGTAATTGAGATTTTACGAGCGCCATAAAATCTTTCTGAACAAATAACGGACCGTTAGTCAAAAAGTACAGCAGGGGATCTGTAAAATTAAGTATATATTAGAACAGTACAGTATTTGTGTGCTTCTCTTCCAGGCACAGCAAGGGGGGAGGGTGGCAGTAATGCTAAATATTTACTGCTTTACATGCTCATTATTACTGTTAGAATTTAATAATGCTTAGCACTTACGTAGCACTTTATAACAGTAAAGACAGAACAGGCAAAATGTGAAGAACACCATCACATAAAATTGGGAAGCCTCTTGTTTTTACAGCAAAAGCCATCCACAAAATTAAGGCTCCCTTCTGAGAGAAAGGAGGGAGAGCACCCCTCCCAGGCATTACTTAGTGGCTGAAAACTGGAGGTTTGCCATAGTAAATTGCCCTAGAGTAGACCCATTGAATAAGGGGTATTGGGTGAGTCAACTGCTCTATAAGTTCCATGGGTTCAAATGAGCCTACTCCCTGTGTGACTTAGTCCACTAAGAAACAGGATTTCAGCCAGTGTATCCAGCTCAGCCTTCTTCAGTCTAAAGTTTCATTTAAACCACTCTGTTCTTCTAGGTTTCAGTTTTCAGCCTAGCATGCTTCTGACATCAATTGTTTGCTTCATTTTTGTTTCTCATTTTTGTAGTACACATTCTGTATTTCATGTTTTGTTTCTTACCAGAGTCGGGTGGTGGTGTTATTTTTTGTTTTTTTGTTTTTAAACTTTCTGGGATGCCGAAACAAACCGTTACTGCAAAAGCATTGGATGGGTTTATTGCTACTTTTTTGCATCGAGTGATGCTTCATTGGCTTCGAAAAAAGAATGCCGATATTGTTGCTGTAAATGACTGCAGATGGATCACCAAATGGTCAGTTCACCTGCAGGCAAAGGATCAGACTGAGATTAGACTGGGAGTAGTGGCTGCCGGGAAGATGCTCCATGCACCGAAACAGCTTGTTCTCAGGATGCATAGAGAAACCTCAAACATGGTAAAGCGCACATGCACTGAAGGGAGCAAGAGTGGTCATGATGACCACCCCCACTCTTCCCCTGTGCTGCTACATGCCACCAAGTCACATCTGATATACAGTAACTATAACGGGGCTTTCAAGATGAGATCTTTGAGGAGTGATTTTCCCAGTTCCATCCCCTCCCCATGAGCTTCTGTGGCTGAATGGCGGGGGGGGGGTCCTAGTCTGCCACTCTATCACCCTCTCCCTATACAGCTGATCATGTGAATGGCCCTATTCCTATTTGTAGTGGATAAAACAGGTATATTTATTAGACATGCCAGTTCATTTCAAGGGCCTAATTCATGTCATACTACTTTTTTGGACTACAAAAATCCACAGCATGGGACTCCTAGGAGTTGTAATCCAAAAACAACCTTCCTAAGTTTTTATGAGAGAGAGAGAGAGAGAGAGAGAGAGAGAGAGAGAGAGAGAGAGAGAGAGAGAGAGAGAGAGAGAGAGAGAGAATAAATATGGCATGGGAACTAGAGGAAAGATACCCAATTTCTCCCAGGATCTGTTCTTGAACACAGAACACATAATAATGGGCTCGAGTTACAGGAAGCCAGATCTCAGTTGAATATCAGGAAACAACCCTCCTAACTGTTCGTGCAGTATGGTAATGGAACTGTGACCTCGAGAGGAGGTGAGTGTTCCAACACCGGAGGCATTCAAGAGAAATATGGACAACCACCTGGCAGATGTCCTTTGATTTGTATTCCTGCCTTGAGCAGGGAGTTGCACTTGATGGCTTTATACGACCCTTCCACAATTTCATGATTTTATCTAGACATGGGCACGACTCGGCGAAATTGTCGTTTCCATTTTCGGTTATCATTTCCGTTATGTAACGGAAACGGTAATGATAATTAAGCTGTCAGAACTCGAACTTGAACCGAAAAAAGAAAAATTTGGTCGGGTTTTTTGTTTCCGTTTGTGGCATCGCGGCAATCGCGCGATGCGAAGCACATAAAAGTTTTAAAAGTTTAAAAAAAAAAAAACCAACTCCCGGCCAAAAAAGCAGGTGAAAATATGCCTGCCTGAGCCTTTGCCACCTACCAGAATGGTGATTTCTGGGGGGTCCCCGGCCTTTCCCCCCCTCTTCTCCTGTCCTGGACTGCTTGCACCAGGCTGGGGGGGCATCATCTTCATCGTCTGTCTCGCTGCATGCCATGCGGGGGGATCCAAAATGGTGACCTCAATTTTTCTTTTGAAATCGTGGTCAAAAAATACACCAAATCACCACAGAAATATGTGAAATTTATTTATTTTAAATGCCTGAAGTTTTATAGTAGCAGCAGTGGGTTTTTATAGCAATAAAACGTTGTATTATTTATTTTATTTTATTTTATTTTTATTTTTTAGACCTGCCCATTTGGGCTGGGCATGGGATGGGACCATTCATTTTTTTTGAAGCATTCCACCAATGGCATCGCCAGGTTTTTGACTGACACTTCTGGATGTCTCGGAGGGCATAAAAAGCCGAGGCACCTTCCAGAAATTGCAGTCGGGTGTATGGATGTGGTTGAGGGAGGAGGGCTGGCTGCTGGTGCTGGTGTGATCCGATCGAGATTGAGGAGGGAGGCTGGAGGCTTTAGGATTTAAGTTAGGCAGGCAGGGAGGGAATTGAATTTAGAAAATAATTTCTTTGATTCCCTGCAGCTTTGTCTGCTGAAGGGAATAGCAGTTTATTCTTTATTTCTTCTCTGGCAGTTTGAGGATTTTTTTCTGATATTGGATAAAGGGGGAGGTTCGACTGGGAGTGGGAGGTGTGGATTTATTTTAAAAATATATTATATACTACCATTTATTTTCTATTTTCCCAACTTCAATTTGCTTGCACACACACACACATTTGGGGTGCAAGCCAAGAACAGAACCTCTATCCTAAGTGATATCCTAACTGCCCACTTGCCCGTCCACCCGCACCGCCACCTGCTTGTGGCCCGCGCCACCGCCCGCCCACTTGCCCACCCACGGCCACCGCCCACCCATGCCCCCCGCCACCACCCCCGCCCGCACCTCCCCCCGCCCCCTGCCCCCCGCCGCCTAGGGCGCAAAAACACCTAGCGCCGGCCCTGATTGCGATATGCCCCTATGCTCTGGGAAGTCAAATCACGCTAAATTGCGGTGGAAACGACAAACGGAAACGACAAATGTTTGAAAATTTTTGCGACAAATGGAAACGACCCAAAACGGACCCGTTTCAACAAATGAAAACTCGAAACGTCATTTTTTCTGGTCGTGCCCATGTCTAATTCTATCATTCTATGTACAGTATATAGATAGAGCCCCAGAACCTGGGAACAATATGTTGTGGGGGGGGGAGGTGCAACTCCCAGGATCCATCGTTGTTGTTGTTGTCATTGTCGTTGTTGTTGTTGTCATCGTTGTCATCATTGTTGTCGTTGTCATCATCATCATCATCATCATCATCGTTGTCGTTGTCGTTGTCATCGTCATCATCATCATCATCATCATCATCATCATCATCATCATCATCATCATCATCATCATCATCATCATGCAACTAGGATATTTGCCCACTTGATCAACTCATGTAGGGTGCTTAGCTTGCTGCCATAATCCCATGTGCATCCATATGCAGGTGCTCCAGCTATTTAGAAAGGCAATTTGAACTTGGAGAGCTGAAAGTTTCAAGCTGGTCTGGCAGCCATGCTTGCTGGGGTCTTCTAGGAAAACAGTCCTGTTTCCAGGTTCTGATCTAGATTTGATTGAAACTGGAGACAGAGCCTTGGGATTCCAACTCACCCGAACCCAATCAACTTGGTGCACTCCAGGTATTTGGTCCGTCAACCATCACCCTTAATCCCTGATCATTGGCTGAGCTGGCTGGGGTTGACAGCAGTTGTCCAAAGCATCTCCAGGGCACCAGGCTGCCTGCCTTTGATCTAGGAGATCTTCTAACAACAGCAGCAGCAGCAGCAGCAGCAGCAGCAGCAACAACAACAACAACAACAACAACAACAGTGCTACCTTACAAGCTTTGTCTGTAGGACCAGAATAAAAGCCAAAAGCCCACATCCTGCTCATGTTCCTGGAAGGTTCAATAACTACTGAGATGGTACATCAGCCTTTGGTTGTGCTCCTTTGTTTATTTGGACTGCTTATCACAATAGTTCTCTATGTGACAGTTGCTGAAAATCTGGAGAATTCTGACCCCTGTTCTGTCACCTTTTGCTTTTGCCTCTTACCCGTCTTTCACATTTTAGGGGAAATTCACAACACAAGTTGGAGAAGGAAGACGTTTCTTGCTCTAGAATCCCACCATGAAGCCCACAATATCACTCATGCCCTGATCATGAGTTAAGGTAAAGGTAAAGGTTCCCCCTGCACATGCATGCTAGTCCTGTCTGACTCTAGGGTTGTTGCTCATCTCCATATTAAAGCCAAAGAGCTAGTGTTGCACACATCCATGGCCATGTGGGTGGCAAGGCTGCAAGAAAACACTGTTTTACTTTCCTGCTTTTTACAGTGGTGCCTATTTACTTACTTGCATTTTACATGCTTTTGAACTGCTAGGTTGGCAGGAGCCTGGGGGTAACAATGGGAGCTCACTCTGCTACGTGGCACCCGGGATTCAAATCACCGAGCTGTTGACTTTGAAGCTGACAGTTTTCAGTGCTTTAGCCCACAGAGCCACCACGCCACGAGTTCCCTGTGGTTTAATTCCTCCTCCCTAGACGTGGTTTTATAGCCCCTTTGTAAGCCACATACACTTGCGGTTGCAAGGTTTATTTCCAGCTGAAAAGATTCTGAGTTAACATCTCTCTTCCGCCGTAATGCTCCTTGAATGGCCGTGAGTAAACAGTCACTTCCTCACTGGGGCAGCATCAGGTTTTTGGAGATGAGCCACTGTGATTTTTCCTGGCATTGACATGCTTGGTGTAAACATTGACACAGAAAACAGGAGAAGTAACAGTGCCTTGCTTCTTGCCACAAAAGTAAAAGCAAGTCCTAGAGTTTTACGAGCTTCTTATGTGATGTCCCCTCCCCACCACCAAAACCTCATGCATATGTGCCTTTGCATATGTGGGCCATCACCTGAATGCATAAAAACCATTGAGGGTTGAAAATACTTGAGGGTAGTCCCAATTCTCTGTGATACTGGCACACACTATTAGCCTCAATTTGCTACTCAGGAGCATACAATTGCCCACATATCATGTGCCATCAAGTTGTTCCTGATTTATGGTGACCCCGGTATGTGAGATAATGTGTAATGTTCAAAGTGTGGTTTACCACTGTCACTCCCCACCAGTGATGTTCCATACCCAAGCAGAGATTTGAACCCAGGTCTCATGCATGGCTGCTACCGCACTTCAAACAGCAACCACTTTTGTTTTGAATCACCATTTGCCCTCCTCCGGTCAGATGGTCGCTGAAGCGATTCAGCATCCCGCACTTGGGTGTTTTCTCAAGAACTGGTTTCCCTGTCCGCACTTTGCTAAACCGCTTTTTGTTCTGATTTAGTCCGACATTTTCCCATTATCTGGTTCAATTTCGGAAATTATTTTTTAGGATAATGTAATGCCGTTGTTCTTCCATTCAAAGTAATGTAGCTAATTTTCTGGTTCTCCCTTTAGATTACATACAACATAGTGCATTGATTTTGATAGCCTACTTCCATGACTGGAAAAAGCAAAATTATACCCAAAGATAAATCAGTTTGTAAAAAGGAAGATTGGAGGGCTAGACACACAACACTAGCAAAGTTCATAAACACAACAGGATTGAAGGATGTTTGGAGAGAACTGAAAGGAGATGAAACAAAATATACCTTCTACTCATCAAGCACATAAAACTTATTCTAGGATAGATTTTGTGTTTGTCTCACAAAGTCTAATACCTAAAGTAAATAATATAAAAACATCTGATCATGCTATAATGTCAATTGATATAACAATAAATAAAAAATATAGAGAAGCTAAAAGATGGAGAATGAACTCAAAAATATTTCAATACCCAGAGGTATATGAAAAGGTTAAAAACGATTGGTTGGAAACTTGGGACATAAATGAAAAGGCAGGTAGTAAAATACCAATTATATGGGACACCTTGAAAGCTGTAGCTAGAGGCTTTATCATAAGAGAAAATATTATAATCAAAAAAAAGGAGGAGCTCAATAAAAGAAATTTAGAAAAATTAATAGCAGATTTAGAAACCAAATTTTTTTCTACTAATGATAAGAAGATATTGAGGCTGATCGAAGCAAGAAAAAAAGAACTAGAGGATTTAGAACTACAACAAACACAAAGGAATTTACTTTACTTAAAAAGAAACTTTTTGAATACAGCGATAAGAATTCAAAACTTTTAGCCAGACTAGCCCAGAAAAGACAAGACAAGAATACAATAGGGATTATAAAAGATTCCTCAGGCAAGATGTGTATACAAATGAAAGATAAATTAAAAGCTATACAAGAAGTTTTACCAGTTTTTATATACAGCCAAAAATAAATCCAAGGAAGACATAGAAAAGTATATTACTAAAAATTTAAAGAGGGTCTTGGAACAGGAAGATATGCTGGAAATGGAAAAACCTATTACAGACCAAGAGATAGGTGAGGTAATAGACAAATTAAAGAATAATAAAATGCCTGGAGTGGATGGTCTGGGACCTGAATTTTACAAACTTTTTAAAGCAGCATTAATACCCAAACTAAAGAAGCTATATAATAAAATATTGGGGGGAGAACAAGTCGCGAGATCATGGACCCATTCCTTAACTATTCTAATACCCAAACCTAATAAAAATTTAATGGATATTGGGTCATATAGACCAATATCCTTATTAAATCAAGATGCTAAGATTTTTACTGCAATCCTGGCTAAAAGAATGAATAAATTTCTAGCTAAATATATTAAAGAGGATCAATGTGGCTTTATTAAAGGTAGACAAATGGCAAATATTATTAGAAGAAATTTGAACATTCTTTATGAAATGGGAAACAGTACTACTAAAGCTGGCATGTTATCTCTAGATCTTTTTAAAGCTTTTTATTGCGTTCAATGGTCCACATTAAAAATTCTGCTAGGCAAATGGGGATTTGGGAAATCCTTTTTGGGAGTAATAAATCAATTATATTCAAAGGGCACTTTCTCAATAATAGTTAACGATGGAATGACTGAACAAATCACCCTAGGCCGGGGAACTAGACAAGGATGTCCTCTTTCTCCAGTTCTCTTTTGTATCGTTATAGAACTCCTGGCAAACGCTATAAGGGACGATGAATACATTAAAGGTATAGGGAAAGATGGGGCAACTAAAATCAGTCTATTCGCGGACGATGCTCTATTGACTATTTTAAACCCAATAGAGAGTATCCAAAGAGTAAAAACTCATTTGGAAGAATTTGGGGAAATAACAGGATTATGCGTAAACTGGCAAAAATCAGAAAGTTTATTGTTCAATTACGGAAGACAAGACTTTAAGATAATTGAAAAAATTGGACATAAACCGGGAAAAAGCATCAAATATTTAGGATTAGAATTCTACAAAGAATTTACTAAAACCAAAGAAAGAAATATTTCAAAATTAAAAGAAGAGATGAAAAACAAACTATTATCCTATTCTAAACTGAATTTATCCTGGTTTGGTAGAATAGCATTGATAAAAATGAAAATACTTCCTAAAATTAACTTTATTTTTAAAATGTTACCGGTTCAGTTTTTAGAAAAGGAACTTAAAATTCTCCAAGACATGGATAAATAGGTTTTGCAATGCAGGAAAAAAATCAAGAATAAATAAAAGTTTGTGGTACAGATCCCAGAAAGAAGGAGGAATAGGTATACCCAATATAAGAAATTATTATATAGCTAATCAACTCAGTTCTTTGGGGGAAATTCTATCTAAACCACAGAAGCCAATATGGTGGGAGCAAGAGTCATCCGATATAAAGGGGGAAATAAATAAATTCTTATTTACGGATTTTAAAAACAAAGTAAAGATTGACAACCCCCTTTTGAATGGTTTAATCACTACATGGAGAACATATAGAAAAATTTTGTCTCCGAAGGGCTCCCCACTAGCTCTAGTTACTGACCTGGAAAATTTCCCTGTCAATTTGATGCATTATTTAGAGTTATTTAAAACTAAGAAAATAGCTAGATTAAAGGATTGGATGGCAAAGATTAGAACAGTTCAAGACATAAAAAATATTCTGCAACCTAATGAGTTAACATTGTTAAACTACATTCAGTTAGGAAAATGGACAAAGGACTGGTGTAGAAGAAATAATCAAATTAGAGAGTGCACAAAATTTGAACAGTTCCTACTATCGCTGGAGTCTGATCATGAAAATATAGAGAAAGGAATAATACGTAAAATATATAAAACATTAGGGAATTCATTAGAAATGAAGGAGTTAAATTCTCTGAGAGAGGTTTGGAACCAAGATCTCAATGTAGAGATAAAGAAAGAAGACTGGGTGAAAATCTGGAATATGAGAATCTTGAGATCATTATCGGTCAGGATAAAAGAAAACTACTTTAAATTGATTTCTAGATGGTATTTAACCCCAATTAGACTGAATAGAATGAACCCTGGCTACTCTAAGATATGCTGGAAATGTGAAAAAGCCTGGTACATATATGCATCTTTGGTGGGATTGCAAAATAGTCCAAAAGTTTTGGAAAAAAGTTTTTTTAGAGTTAAGTAACATGATTAAGATAGATATAGATTGTAATCCAGAGATAGCATTATTATCATTGTTAACAAGTAAAAATTATGATGTTACTACAAAGGAGCTAATAGCAAATCTTATGACAGCTGCCAGACTAATTATAGCAAGAAATTGGAAGTCAAAATTAGAATTTAAGATGGAAGATTGGTACTACGAACTTTGGGATATAGCTATTAACGATAAATTGTCTTGTAGTCTAAAAGTTAAATGAGGAGAAATGAAAAAAGATGTTTTCTACGATATCTGAGGTAAATTCATAGATTATGTATTTGTTGAAGGGAAGGGGAAAGAGTCTACGAACACTTCACATGAATTCTGGAAAAGAGGACTTTAAGAAGATTACTAGAATAATAGAAGATCCAGCAACAAAGAAGAATGTATGGATGGTCCCGCGGGGTGGGGGTACACTCATATTGTTAATTGTTGTTTGTTATTTCTTTTATTCTGTTTGTATGTAGTTTAATAATATAAAAATAATAAAAAAGAGGAAGTAGAAGGACCGGAAAAGTCAGCGGAAATGATTACCCTGCAGGAAGATTTCTTTTTTGGCTTCTCTGATGGCAGGATAAGGCATACAGAGGGGGAAACTCAGAAAAAAACAGTGCATGGTGTCCAAGTTTGAGCCAAATCGCTTCAAAAAGCAGTCTAGAAATCGGTTTAAAAACATCACCCCTGGTGGCTGTCGCAAGAAAAACCAACACAATGGCCGAAAAGGGTCGTGGCCAAGGAGGCTCCGTGGAAAAAGCGATTGGAAATGTGGTAAGTGATTTTTAAGGCAATTTGACTTTAAGCAAAAGGCGATTCAAAACCTAAGTGCATCTGACACCAATCCACTACACCAGTGATTCCTAACCTTAGATAACCCTGGTGTACCTGGACCGCAGTTCCTAAAAGCCTTCACCACCAGCTGTGCTGGCCATGGTTTCTGGGAAGTGCATTTCAAATACACCTAAGTTCCACAAGTTTGGGAGCCTCTGCACTGCACCACACTGGCTCTCATTGTGCAGATACAGAAAATGTATGGGGCTAATGAACAACAGTTAAATGTTGTTCCTTGTATATATATATTTCATTCATAAGAATAAAACCATCACACTGAAGAGCCCCTGTTTTTGCATTTATTTTGTTTGAATGCTATAGAAATCATGCCAGGATGAGGAATAAAATCTAAAGTGATGGTACATTGTTCCTGTAATAGAATAATAGTACTGGTGTTAACCTTCAGGGTTTGATCCAAACTAAGGGTGCTTTCAGATTACAATTTATCTTCTTCTTTGTTCCCCTGTTGGGATGGTTAAATCTGATTTTTTTATGGTACTACACAAAGTAAAACATTGCAAATCACATGAAATTTACTATAAATCATGTTCCATGCCCATCCATACTTTTCAGTACCATTTTGGTTTAACTTTCTTTCTTTCTTTCTTTCTTTCTTTCTTTCTTTCTTTCTTTCTTTCTTTCTTTCTTTCTTTCTTTCTTTCTTTCTTTCTTTCTTTCTTTCTTTCTTTCTTTCTTTCTTTCTTTCTTTCTTGGAGCAATGTGGCCTGCATTCTGTACCCATGGAAAGATCAATCCAAATGAGATCACACCCAGTGAAGCAAACCTTTCCCACATGATCCCACTTTGCTGGCAATTTGCACACTAAATAGTTCCCATTGAAATTCTGCTTCCTCGCTGATTTCATGGGATCTAAATGCAACTAATTCTGACTCGGATCTATTCTTGATTTTGAGTAGAGATGGGCATGTTGTGCTTCGTATGAAGCATGAAGCATCCCTGGCCAGCTATAGCCAACCCCCCTCACCCTGTCCGGACCACTTACACAGGGTTCTATGCGCCACTGGGTCCTCTCCCTGTGGTGGCCCTCCAGTCATCACCAGAGTCCTGGCAGGCTCTTCCCACCTCTACATGAAGCCAACCACTCCATTGGGGAGGTTGGAGGAAAAGCCCCCCCCCCGAGCCAACAAGCAGGGGGGGCTCCGGCAATGACTGGTGCACCACGGCAGAGAAGGGATCACAGTGGTCTGAGGGGCTGGGGGGAAGGGGGGATGGTGATTGGCCACAGCTGGGCAGGGTACTTCATTTTTCATATGTATGAACGATGAAGCCTCCATCTCTAATTTTGAGTTTTCTGCATCAGAAAAATTAAGCCGGCGCTCTAAGGTGTAGAACAAGGACAGGCAAATATGTACTTTTCCTCATGTTGTCAGAGTGACACTTGCATCAGCCCTAGCCAGCACAGTCCATAATGAGGGCTGCTACAGTCTAGTACTGTATCTGAATGATCACACTCTCCTGAACATTGGTGTAGAAAAGCTGAACATCAACAGAGATGTGGGAATGGTTCTCTTTTTGACGTGCAGTTTTTCAAAAGTTACCTGTAGTGTCCCATCAAAGAAAATCTGGGTTTTCTCTCCTGTGCCAATTAGTAAATTAATTGGCTCATTTTTTCCTTGTTGATTTTTCATAAATTATATGAGTTAACACATGTTAGCCTATCGAGTATCGTAAATCTTACTTGGACGGATTCAGGTCCTGTGGATTTACTGCAGTTTAGATTTTCTTCAACAACCTGTATTTTAAAACTATTCTTTGTGATCACAAGATCAGAGCACAATGAAGATGAAAGGGGGCTTGCATTATCTGGGGTATTATTTACTCCTGATTACTCTAGAACAACTTGGCACAAGGAGAAGCAGTTATGGGAACAGATGTGTGAGTCTCTCAGGCCATTTAATACCAAACACTAAACTGAGTGAAGAGATGCAGGCAACTTACACTTCCCGGGTATCCATTTCTTTGGTAATATTTAGTTTGAGGCAACTCTGTATCATGAACAGTTAAGAAATAAGTGTTTGTTTCACAGAAGAAATACTTAAGTGGCATAGCTAATTAATTATTTGATGGAATGTTGCTTGGCCTATTACAGTTCATAAAACCTCCACAACAAAACTTTCCAGTTCCATGGATAAGGCCTTTGCCTTGCTGAAGACAGACAAAGATGGGACTTTCCCTAGTCAGGTGTAAGCTCAAACCCTCTCCTTTTCCATTCTAAGGCTGCAGTAGCCAAACTGTGATCATAGCCAAATCTGATAATGACATGCTTCAGATGCACATCTGAGTGAGGATGTTGGGGGTGTGTGTGCTTTATTGTAGATTTAGTGCAC
The DNA here is from genome assembly GCA_029282475.1 of Phrynocephalus forsythii. Classification (NCBI taxonomy): domain Eukaryota; kingdom Metazoa; phylum Chordata; class Lepidosauria; order Squamata; family Agamidae; genus Phrynocephalus; species Phrynocephalus forsythii. The sequence goes on from JAPFRF010000004.1 coordinate 47,677,080, forward strand.
ACTACACATTATGTAGTCATAATATGCTCAATTAATTTGTTGTTTTTCAGTCGTTCAGTCGTGTTCGACTCTTCGTGATCCCATGGACAAGAGCTTGCCAGGCCTTCCTATCTTCCACTGCCTCCCGGAGTTTGGTCAAATCCATATTGGTTGCATCGATGACACCGTCCAACCATCTCATTCTCTGCTGTCCTCTTTTCCTTTTGCCTTCAATCTTTCCCAACATCAGGGACTTTTCCAAGGACTCCTCTCTCCTCATGAGGTGGCCAAACTACTGGAGTCTCAGCTTCAAAATCTGTCCTTCCAGTGAACAGAAGCTCATGTAGATGCTCAATAATAGAATGCTACATTCTGCAAGTGTGTGTGTGTGTGTGTTGTGTCGTTACAGTCATGACCGATTCTTCATGACCCCATGTCCATGGAGTTTTCTTGGCAGGAATACTGGAATGGCTTGCCGGTTCCTACTCCAGGCACCTACCGCAAGTATATGATAGCAAATATGGAATTCTGTTCTAAAAGAGCCAGAGTGGTCTGTCTCCCATCAGGCCTGCCTGTTGTGGATTATTTGATGCTGGCTGAATGTTTACTGAGTGAGTAGCAGGATATGGAACCAGAGTCTGGGAGTTCAATTCTCTACTGTGCCTCCAGAGAGGCGAGCCAGACTGTAGCCTTGGGCAAGTTAAATAGTCCTAACTAGGATGTCCGTATTCATATAGTTTTCTCTATATATGTAACTGTAGCAGAGGAGCTTCCTTTACAGAAGCTCATGTAGATGTCACTTTTTACAGATTACAATGATGCCAGTTTGCTATACGATCTAGGCAATACTTTTCTATGTATAACTGCACATGACTCAAAAGATATCCAGATACATACATGCTATATGTGCAATATACCTACATACATACCCACAAGCTACTGGGAAGTCTTACGTGTACTCTCTCTTTCTCAGAAGAGAGAGAGAGTATGTATGTTCTGAGCAGGCGTGTGACCAGACAAGCAATTGGAAGCCTCTCCATTGCTGCAGCCATTTCTGCATTTGCAGTTAAAACATGCAGAAAATTTAACCAGGTGTTGGCCAAAGACTTCTGGAGAATTCAGAAGTTTGCTCAGTTATTATGAGGCATTTTATTTGTTCCAACTGCAGACTTCTTCTGGCTGGCACCTCAAGATGGATTGGAGGACATTCTCCATCATGCCAATTTGCCTGGGGATGGTGGGAGATGTAGTCCAAAACTTATGGATAGGGCAGGATGGTGAATGTCACTGTACTATGGATCGTATATTCATTTGAGGTTTTCCGTAAAAGACTGACAGCACAAGCTAGTCGTGGGCAGCCTTTTAAATGACTTGAAATACAGATGCCTTGTTGCCATGGATTCAGGACTTTTTAAACATTTTCTAGTGTAAGGAAAGAAAAGAAGAAGAGAATAAAACTGCAGTTTTGCCTTTCGTTATTGGATCTCAGAGAAGATCTCAACTTTCACGAGTGCCCAGGGTGTTAACTCCTCATATTTCTCAAGTTCTTTTCTTTTTAACATATATTATACAGGAATGCTCAAGTCTCACTGCTTCCCTCATCTCCAGCAATTCAAACTGATTCATTGTGATTGGATTTTCCACTTTACAGTCCCCTTGCAATCCAATATCTCTGGGGGACTGGGGTTTTTGGGGGGGGTAGGATTAAGAATCCAATCAAACTAAAATGATGATGGTCACCACCACCACCACCGTTACCACCATCATCATTGTCATCATAACAAAACAACAATAATGAAAGGGCTAACAATTTTAAAGTATTGGGTCACCACACTCTTCGACTAAGGGAACCCAGATTTCAATGTACCCTGAAAAGAGTGATTAATATAAAGTGAGTGGAGTCTGTTTCTTTAAGACAAGCTCATAAATCGTGAAAGATCACCACTTCTTTTCAAAAGGCTCTCCACGGTCTGAGTTTCCCTTCTGGGTCAGTAAAGGCATTGAAGTTTTAATGGCATGCCATGGCAGATTACACGATACAGCTGTCCCGGCACCGTGAAAATTAAGTTATGCCCCGTGTCAGCAAGGGTTTTTTCCCCCTTTACTTTCCCTCCCCTCCCCCACTTCTCCCTTTGCCTCTCCTCAGTTTATTTCTCTCTCCCCATCTCTCCCTTTCTCATCCCTCTTTCTACTGAGAAGTGCACATCTGCAGAGAAGTTTTCAGAGCCTGGCGGGAGCTGTTCCTTAGCTGTGGTTGCTGTCAGGCTTCAGCTATTGAATATTAGTAAATGGAGCTGATGGGGCCTTCGTTTCGAATCATTAAAATGAGGCTTTTGTCCTTTCTTCTGCAGCAAGGCCTGGGCACAAAAATCACTCTTCTCCCTCCTCTGGAGCAGACCCCTCTCATGCTTGCCTGCTCCCTCTCTCCCTCTCTCTCCCCCTCCCTTCATTTTCTCTCACAGAATCCATTAGCAATCACTGACCACTCCAGCTAATTACCTTCAAGCACTAGTACTCCAGTGACAAAAAGTAATAATAATCTGGAAACAAAACAGGATTTCTGAGTTTATGAGCACTGTGAGATTATTGGCAACACTCACTAAGATCTGCCTCCATTTTAAAATGATACAGGTTTCTGGCACTCATCGGGCAGCTTTTGACCAGTGGCAGATCCTGAACCTTGAAGGGTTAGGGTCCCTTCACAAGCAGCAACAAGGTCTAAGTAACCACTGTTACTGTCTTCAATGGGGTTGTTCCACAACAGATCACATTTTTTTTTTAAAAAAGTGGGCTAATATTGCTTCCAGTGCTCCTCCGGGACTAGGGGCCCTGAAGTGTAATCTTAGAATACCATAGAACTGGAAGGGTCTCAGTGGATCATCAAAACCAGCCCCGGGTTAAGAAGGCTTATTGGGGAATTGAACTCCCAACTTCTGGCTCTAAAGCCAGGTACCTAAACCACTGAACTATCCTTATTTGATCGGCTGGTTTCATGGTAGCTCCATCCCTGCTTTTGACCACATAGTCACCATCCTCAGAGTTCTAGGAAGTGCAAAACTGAAATCCCATCAGATTAAGAGTGCAATTTTATCTTCCATTTCCTGAGAATAAGCTTCATCTGAACTCAGAGGACCATCTGAACAGAAAGGCATAAGCAAGAATAAACATGAATACTTTTGCAAAATTAGCATTGTGATGCATGGGAATTGGTGAGGGAAGGTTGTTGTTTTAAAAGCAAGAATTCAGCTTCAAATTCAATACAGTAGGACCCCCGTATCCACTGATTCATTATCCACTGATTCAGTTATCCATGGTTGGCGGAGGAAAATAAATAAATAAATAATTTAGCAGCCACAAAGCAAGCTACTGTCTCAAAACTGCAGCTGTAAAGCAAGCTACTATCACAAATAGCAGCTGTAAAGCAAGCTACTGTTGCAAAACAGCAGCTGTAAAGCAAGTTACTATCACAAAAGAGCAGTTTTGGGGACATTTTGGTGTTCTCTCTTATCCATGGTTTTCATTATCCACGGGAAGGCTTGGAACCAATCCCCAGCGGATACTGGGGTCCTACTGTACCTTTAATTATATTATTACTTGGTCCTGCAATTTCAAGCAATGTTATTCTTTGCAGTCTTCCCACTTCCCACTTCTCTCACAGATATTTCATATTTTCAAAACAAATCTGCTCCATTCCTCTCTGTCACAACCTTCATGTGGTTGTATCTTTGCCATATTTCATCTTCCCTCCACATGAATAGGGTAGGTTTGAGGAAGAGTTTCTCTAAGGACCTGTCTCCTTTAATTCTCTTTGATTTTTCCAGCCATTCCCTCAGCAACAGAATATAAATCATACTTAGAGCCACTTCGTACATTAATTACGGTACTTGGCTGAACACCAAGTATACAGTTCAATGTATGTGTGTGAGAGAGAGAGATGGGGGAGCTTTGCTAATGCATATTTGTAGGTACACACACCATGCATGTCCTAATGGCATTGATCCCTAACAACGTGTCTCCAAATGTTCTTGGACTACAGTTCTGAGAGATCCTGGCCAGCACAGTGTTTATATGCCCTACTTATGGAGGTCAGACCTAAGGTTTTTTTTTTTTTTGGGGGGGTGGTATCAGAAAACACTTGAGAGTGTTTCTTCTTTCAATGATCTCACTGAAAAAAATTGGTGGAAGGCATGTTATATCATCCACTGATGCCCCAATTGTTTTAAATTAAATCTGGGAGGTGACTTGGGGGCCCAAAGGTACAAGGGCAGGTCCTCTCAATTTATGGGAAAATTGCTCCTCTAACCTCTAGAGGGCAGAAGGGGACTTTTTGATCATTTTTATTTTTTTTTTTTAAATTTGGTGTGGGCTCCCAGGGTATTGAGTGTCCAAAGACAACCGGGGCATCAAAACTGGCTTTGGCGGCTACTAGTTGCCCATCCCTGTTATATAGAGATAAGAAAATAAGAATGCTTGCAGTAAGCTCTGGGTTGGAATAAAAGTAGACTCTCCCTATTCCTTTTTTCCTTTAAAGCCTAAGCGATAACACAAGTTGTAAAGCATGGGAGATGGTGAACAGACAGATAAATGGTGGGTTGGGTGGGGGTGAAGGTTTTTGTTTTGTAAGATATGTCTTACAAGATGCCACAGACAACATATCACCAGCCATCGTTCTTGGAATGTGTAACTTCTGGGGGGTAGTGTTTGGAGACCAACAACAATGATTTCTCTTAAGAAATACCTTTACACCAGGCATGTGCAAACGTCAGCCCTCCAGATGGTTTGGACCACAACTCCCACAGTCCTTTGTCATTGGAAATACAGGCTTGGAATTCTGGGAGTTGTGGTCCAAAACATCAGGAGGGCCAAAGTTTGGACATACCGGCTTTACACATTCTGCTTTTCTCATGAAAGCTCTGTGTGTGTGGGGAGTCACATTCTATCTCTATGGGGGGAGCGCATTAACATCCTGTAATATTTAGCACTTAGTACCTCTCTCTTCACAATATATCAGTCTACCTTCAGACAAGAGGTTCAGTTTCAAAAGAAAGCAGGCCCCTTCTTCTCCCTCAGATGTACTTTACATCAATGGTTCCCAAACTTGGATCCCTGGATGTTCTTGGACCACAACTCCCAGAAGTCCTGGCCAGACCCGCTAGTGGTAGAAGCTTCTGGGAGACTATTGTTTAAGAACATCTGATGACCCATGTTTGGGAACCACTGGTCTAGCATATCCCTTATTCATAAGCTGCCGTGAATAAATAAGAATCCAATATACAGTGGACCCTTGTATAACAAACAGCTTGTATAACATAAAATCTGTACAACATAAAAAATTCCAGAGATAGGGGAAATTTACTTAACATAATCGCCTATGGGGAGAATCCGTACAACATAAAAATGGGATTACTCTGTTTTCAATGCATTCCTATGGGAATTTGTATAAAGGAAAATTTGCTTAACATAATTTCATTTGGAACGAATTAATTCCTTTACACAAGGTACCACTGTATATTGTTCTGTAGAAGGAAATAGCCTGGTTTTCCCCTAAGCCGTCCCTTGTCACGATGAACAATTCACTCCTTTCAATCCAAATCAGGCAGAGGAAGTGACTGTATTTTAAAACAAATCCCTGAAAAATAATAACACTATTATTGCTTTTCATCTTGACTTGACTGGCCCCCTCCCACTCCTTTGCCATGTTTCTCAGGTCCCAGAAATGCATTATTTAATTCAACATGGAAATGAGTACAGTGGTACCTCGACTTACAAATTTAATCCGTTTTGAATGCATGCTCTTAAATTGAACTACTCTTAAGTCGGGGCACCTATCTAAAAAATTGAAAAAATAAGTTAAAAAATAAAAAAATAAAAAACCTTTTGCAAATCGAACAAAACATATCTAAAATTTGTAAGGCGGCAGTTAAAATGCTAACAGTTTTCCGCTCTTAAGTCGAATTGCTCTTACGTCAAGCTGCTCTTAAGTCGGGTTACCGCTGTATTTGAAAGCCATATATTGCTGGGAATCATATGGTGAGAAAGAAACTCACTTCCCTGGCTGATGAAAGTTTCTATGTGTAGGATATGGGCATGAAAATTAAAAACAAAACAAAAAAATCAGACGTTTATATAGACCAGTTCTCCTCTCATTGTAGACTTTTTTTTTAATTTATTGGAGGACTGCCAGCTACAATTGCCACAAACTAAACACAGCTTTATGTTTTCTCACTGATGCTTTTATTCCTCATACTTGCCTTTCTGCTCTTGACTAATTTCTTGATCCCATTTCATGGGTCACAGAACAACATACCAACCACTTAGTAGGCATACTTGCCTACTTGGTGGAATGAATATGAGGTTGTCAAACTTACCAGAATTCAAGGGACACTGCAATGAATTGCCAGCAAATCTGTGGGCGATTATAATCATTACAAGACTAGGGCTTCTGGTTTTAGTTCTGGCCATGCAATTATCATCTTCACACATTATATCAAAACATATAGTGTTCGCTCTATTTTGAACTGGGAAACGTACAGTCCCAAAGTACAAAAAAACCCCCTCCCCTGCACTTTCTACCTAAGTACAAGAGATTGGGTTGTGTTAAGTCTTCCTATTAAGTAATCTTTTTAATGTGTTTTCAAGATGAACCCAAAGAGAAGTCAATTGAGAACAATAATTTAGGATTACATGGGAAGCTGAGCACATTCTTCGATCAAGGACAGGACTCCGAATGAACATTCCCAAACGGCTGGTAAAACAATTTGTCCAGGAAAATGGAAACGATGTGCATTTTGGGGTATGCAGTCACACTGATACGGGAGGGGGGAGGTGTTGAGGAATACTAATCCTCCAGCTCTCAGGACCTATCAAGTTAGACTCTATCTGGTGCAACTGGATTAAAAATCTTTTCTCATTTCAAAGGTTTGATCTCAGTGAGGGTCTGATGTGATGAAATCAAAGTGGCAGCTGAGATTGAAAAACAAATTGATTTTGAATTTCCGATCATTCAGGGCTGAGAAACCAGGTGACAGTAGGCTTAAATGGGTGGCAAGCACTTACATCGTTATAAGGAATTGGTTGTACTTGCGAAAGTATTCAAATGGTTATATGGTTCAGAGAATTTAATTGTGAAATGAGTACAATTGAACATGGTAATACAAGATAATTAAGTCCCCTAGTCAATGAATGTTTTGGGAAACCTTAGGTTTCTACACTAGTGGTATGTACTGGAAAACAGAAGAGAGAAAATTAATTATTCACAAAAAGTTAACTTCAGAATCATTAGCATTTGCTATCAACTGAAGAGAGGGGCAGGATAACCACTGAGTGCAATGTGAAATGGATTAAGTAGTCTCCTAAACCACTAGGGGCGTTTATACATGACCCCTAAACTCTGGGGCAAATGGCTCCCAGCTCCAGAGATTAAAAATGTTTACCCACCAGCTCCGGAGTTAACAGGAAATTAAGTGTGACCCCGCCCACTTTAGCGCGTCCCAGCGCAGCTTTCAGGTACCTGCTTTTTGGAGGTGACAAATATTTGATCCGGTGTAAGGATAGTGAGTGCGGGGCTCTCCTGGCTTCTGTTTGTTCTTTTTTTGCGCCCCGCCCCTTTAAGAGATCTGAATGCTGCCGGGAACAAAACGGAGGTAAACCGGCATTCTTTTTTTTTTCTTTTTTCCCTCCCTCAGGCAGCCAGCAACCAGGAAGTACGGAGGGGGTGGGGACAGAGGAAGAGCGAGGAACCCCTAAGATCTCTGGTCCGAATTTAAGTGGCCAGTGGATCTTAGGGGTCGTGTAAAAAGGCCCTAAGCTAGCAAACGTGTACTAATCAGACAGTTGTATATTTTGCCAAATGTTGATTATATTATTCTATTATGTTTTTGCGTTTTGTTAGCCAACTAGAGTAGTGGCTCTATCACTTGTTGGGCAGGATAAAACATGTAACTAAATGGAAAAAAAATATTTTAAACTAAAGGATTACTCGATCTAGTGATTGATTATTTTAGCTGACATCAGATGTTATGCAAATAAATTAGCCCTATATAATTTAACCCAGACAGTCTCAACTTTTTTGGTCATATTCCTTTTCGGGAGCTCTTCTCAGGTTCCAGGACCTCCTATCAAACATGGAAAAACTGTGTGGGAACAAGGATTCAACAAAGACAGACGAATCTGTGCCCCATTTCAAATGTGCCAGGGTCCCTCATGGCTCCCCACTGAGAATGGCTGAGCCAATATACTCATGCAGTTCATCTACACCAGACACATTCTACACCAGAGTACACCAGGCCTACTCTAGATGCAATTCACTATACCAAGCAACAGGATTTCAGTTAGTGTTGCTTCAATTGGCTGCAAAGGCAATGTAATCCAGCCCTCCCAAAAGAACCTGAGGGATTAGGGCCACGTTGACCTTCAGATGGTCAATTTATTAGGGACTGAAAGTTTGTTTCTTCTTGTCATCCAGACTGGTCAGAGATGGGCAAAATTTTCACCTTCCTGAAATGCTCTTGTGTACACCTGAATTCATGTAGTCTGTGATAATTACAGTGTTATTAAGCAGAGCAATAACATCTATCTATCTATCTATCTATCTATCTATCTATCTATCTATCTATCTATCTATCTATCTATCTATCTATCTATCTACCTTTCTCAAAGCAACTCAAAACACTAAACTATTAAACTATCTGTGAGGTATGATCACGCAAGATGACAGTATGATAAGTTTTTACTGTTAGTCACTGGGGGATATTGGGAATGACTGACAGATATTTGTCTTCAAAAGAAAATGTAAATAACCCATAGTTATTTCCACTACAGCACCCCATTCAACCCTGAGCTGATCTCCACCCAGGGAGCAAGAAAATAGCATGGGCAGACAGGCATGCTCTTTGGCCAACGTTTATGGACAAGATGGTCATGTCTCCTGATTGCCAGAAAGGTGCCATCCTGTTTCCTGAGCTTCCCCCTCTTGGAGTCCTTTATCGCAACCCTGAAACCCAGAAAAGGACGGGGATTCCCTGAGTCTTCACCTAGCATCTTGGCAGCCTTCATTTGAGGACTCTTCTAGTCTCATGTTCAATGCTAGGATACTGTAAATCTCAGGGGAAGGGTTTCAATGGGAGTGCAAGGGGCTGTACTAAAGGAAGAGTGCTGGAAAACTCTCTGTGCAATAGTGTGGGCTAGACATGGGCATGACTCAGCGAAATTGTTGTTTCCATTTTTGGTTATTGTTTCCGTTACGTAACGGAAACGGTAACGATAATTAAGCCGTCAGAACTCGAACTCGAACCGAAAAAAGAAAAATTTGGTTGGGTTTTTTGTTTCCATTTGTGGCATCGCGGCGATCGCGCAATGCGAAGCACAGAAAAAGTCTTTAAAAGTTATTTTAAAAAACCCCGACTCCCGGCCAAAAAAGCAGGCGAAAATATGCCTGCCTGAGGCTTTGCCACCTACCAGAGGGGTGATTTCTGGGGGGTCCCCGGCCTCCCCCCCTCTTCTCCTGTCCTGGGCTGCTTGCACCAGGCTGGGGGGGTCATCCTCGTCGTCTCGCCATGCCATGCGGTGGGGGTGGGGATCCAAAATGGCGACCGCAATTTTTCTTTTGAAATTGTGGTCAAAAAACACACCAAAGCACCACAGAAACATGTGAAATTTATTTATTTTAAATACCTGAATTTTAATAGTAGCAGCAGTCGGTTTTTTTATAGCAATAAAATGTCGTATTGATTTTATTTTATTTTATTTTATTTTATTTTTTTTTAGACCTGCCCATTTGGGCTGGGCATGGGATGGGACCATGCAAATTTTTTGAACCATTCCACCAATAGCATCGCCAGGTTTTTGACTGACACTTCTGGATGTCTCGGAGGGCATAAAAAGCCGAGGCACCTTCCAGAAATCGCAGTCGGGTGTATGGATGTGGTTGAGGGAGGAGGGCTGGCTGCTGGTGCTGGTGTGATCTGATCCAGATTGAGGAGGGAGGCTGGAGGCTTTAGGATTTAAGTTAGGCAGGCAGGGAGGGAATTGAATTTAGAAAATAATTTCTTTGATTCCCTGCAGCTTTGTCTGCTGAAGGGAATAGCAGTTTATTCTTTATTTCTTCTCTGGCAGTTTGTGAGGATTTTTTTTTCTGATATTGGATAAAGGGGGAGGTTCGACTGGGAGTGGGAGGTGTGGATTTATTTTTAAAATATATTATATACTACCATTTATTTTCTATTTTCCCAACTTCAATTTGCTTGCACACACACACATTTGGGGTGCAAGCCAAGAACAGAACCTCTATCCTAAGTGATATCCTAACTGCCCACTCGCCCGTCCGCCCGCACCGCCACCCGCCTGCGGCCCGTGCCGCCGCCCACCCACTCGCCCGCCCCCATGCCCCGCCCGCCACCTAGGGCGCAAAAACACCTAGCGCCGGCACAGATTGTGGGACACCCCTATGCTCTGGGAAGTCAAATCGCGCTAAATCGCAGTGGAAATGACAAACAACAAACGGAAACGACAAATTTTTGAAAAATTTCACGACAAACGGAAACGACCCGAAACGGACCCGTTCCGACAAACGAAAACTCGAAACGTCATTTTTTCTGGTCGTGCCCATGTCTAGTGTGGGCCAAGAGCCAAGCCACTGTCTTTCAAGCTTTCCCGCCATTGCATTGAAATGCATGGGTTATTTCCATTTAGCTTTCTAAATCCAATAACAGAAGATTCAAGCCATATAGTTTTCACTGGACCAGGGTACCAAGGTTTTACTCACTTCAGATATTCCAATAAGCTGGTATTTTTCTAAAGTTTCTATTTAGAATTGGGACTCTTAAGTCTCGACATGGAGGACCTGCTCCTCTAGGCACATGTAGGTTTTCTGGATTTAATTTGCTCGTGTGAAGTAAGTTAAAAGGATTTGTACACAGAAAACAAATCCCACAGAATTTAGCTTCTCACATTCCCATCCATAAAGTGCAAGGCAATGGACTGTGAAATTGTGTACCCACATTGCATTGCATCAGGTCTCTCCCTTGCTTGTGAGATGTGGGATGTACCCTGCCTGTAAATTGCCACACACAGCCCCTGTAAGGGTATCTGTTCAGCAGTAAAGACAAACTGAGGGAGGCCTCTGCCAGAGCTTTCTGCTGAGATGACTTGCATGTCTGAACCTCTTGTTCATGAAGGGCATGTGCTGTTCTTTGTGCAGAGGGCATATCCACATGGGAAAGCCGTTATGGAGAATGTAGCTTTGTACAGACTCCCAAATGTAAAATATATGACAGGCCTAAAATTAGAGTTCTCCTCAGCCAACGTGACTCTTTTATTCATGTGAGCATCTGGGTGTCTTTCTTTTCCTTCCAGCCTAAAGTATAGATGTTATGGAATCTGTAGACTGCATAGCGGAGCGTCTCCGGCTGAGGGAGACCAGCATTTTAAATCTCCCCTCTCCCCCTACCCCTCCTTGAACTCACTGGGTGGTCTTAGAGTCAACGCCGTTCAGCTCCAGCTCCTATCTATAAAATGGGAGCATAATTAGCAATCTATCTCATTGGGAGTGTTATGAATGAGATAATGGAGTAAAAGTATTTTTCACACCAAGGGCCGTTCCAAGTGACAAACAGGAGCAATATTAAGGAAGAATACTGGCCCTCTTTAGCATTCACGGTATATAATGAAGAGGGGAAAGAAAGGCAGAGAGAAAGCGAAGGGGGGGGGACCCAACCCTGATCAGCTCAAAAGCTGAAAGAAGGACGGACACGCACACATGTTGTAAAAGAAGAGGCAGCGGCAACAAAAAGACTCTTCATCCACAGTGAAGTGCAGCATCACTCCTCTGTTTGAAACACCTTCTTTTAAAAACAACAACAACCTGTTTCTTAAATGTTCTGGGCTGTATATTGTCCCTCATTATTGTGAGCCACCATGGGTCCTTTTCTAAGGAGAAAGGAGGGGTAATAAAATAAAATAAAATAAATCAGTGTACTCCATTCTTCTAGACATGTGCAAATGGTAGACTTGATATTAGCTGGCTCAAATGATCTTGGTGTTTCCTGTCACTGCTTATTGATTATACAGCAGTGCTTCCGTCAAAGAGATCACACGTTCATATCAGGTTATTTTTCCATATACTGTACAATAGTGGTTTCCCCCGTTCCCTCTTTTGTTTGTAGTTAGTCTGTGTGGCATATCTGGCCATTCGGTAGTCATGGGTGGCTATTTTGCTATCTTAAACCACATCAATTGTCAGGGAAGGCACTTTCCAAGGAAATCATGGAAAAGGGGGCTGTCAGGCAGCAGGGCTCTCAACTTTGAACCCCCCCCTCCACTGGAGCGAGTTCCTACCATGAGCAGGAAAAGGGTTACCCGCCTAAAGTCTCTTTGGTTCTGCCTCTGATCTACTGGTCAGAGTTGTGCTTAAAGGGCTTGCCATTTTTTATGTATTGGAGAGCGCTCAAAAAGCTTCAGTGGGCAAAGCAAACCCCCTCCCGAAAAGATCTTTATATAATCATTTCTCTTTGCAAAGCCATAAAAATTGCCCCCGTCCCCTTATCAATGGAAAGGCTTAAACAGGGTGCAGAAGTTGTTGAATTATGATGTGCTTGTTTTAATGAAATTCCACCCCTGCTGAGAAGTACCCTGCAGATTTTCCATATTTCAGCATGGGAAAGGTTTGATGCTTTCCTGCTGGTGCCAAGAGTTAATTGAAAACATTTCAGGAGAACTTCAGCTTGGGGGCCTGCATTCCCATTCCTTCATTATTCTTAACAATAATAGAGGAGTAATATCATCATTAATGGTCATATTGCATCCTCTTAAAGTGGCAGTGAGCTTTCGAGGGCATGATTCTCCCTTTCTCCCCATGCTCTGCATGTAATGTAACTGAAAGAAATAAGAGAAGAGAAAGTTTTTAAAAAATAATAAAATAAAATGCCTGTGACTGATACGCTATACAGATTGTCACTCATTTTTCACACTAGACACCTTGTCATAGCTAATTAAATAGAGAGGGCTTGAAAACACGCACACACAATTGCTCTTCTCTTCAAGGACTTTCTGACTGTTTTTCATTAAACGGCAAAATGCTAGTATCGGATTAATGATCTCTCCCCCCCACCCCCTGTGAATGTATAAACTTTTCAGCTGTGCGAGAACTCATAGAAGACTCACACTAATACAAACACACACAAAGTAAAAGGCTAACGTGGCAGTAAAACAATACAAAATTACGGCTCCGATTCATACATTTTTAAAAAAACTCGGCATCAACTACATTTTAAGCTTTATGATTATTCTGAAGCCAGGACATTTATAGATTTATGATGTTAGTGTTTCAAAACACTCTTTAAAATAATATTTTCTGCCCTCCCCATGGCTCCCTTTCTTGCTACTCTTTGTGCTTGAGGCAAGCAGTTTCACTGTACCATCATCCCTTCTCAATTTTGTCTTTTCATCCTCTGGCCCTGTGCCTTAAAAATTTCACTCCCCCCCCCTTTATGTAACATTGCCACGTCAGATGAGAAGAATCAACCATGTTTGGGCACTGTTGGGTCAAATCAATGGATCTGAATTTGAAACCAAGAAGAGCAGCTGACGTGGAGCGTTCTTGTTCCATTTGAGATTGCAAAATCCCCCAATCCAAGATTGTGTTTGCAGGAATCTGCTAGGGAGACAGATTCTCTCCCCCATGCTCACTGCAGCTTCCTGTGTTGGTCCAAACGGTGCAATATAAGGTTTTTTTGGACTCCTGAAACAGGAATTGAGCCCATGAAGACAGCCGCATGAAGTGACTCCACCCAACTCCTCTGACAGAGACTGCTCTATCTCTGACATCAGAACAATTCCATCCCAGATCTTTAATGAAAGCAGAGAAGAAAATAGATCACATATACCCATTCACTCTTGTAAATGAGATTCTGACAGCCACAGTTTCTGAAAAGCACAGGAAAGAGTCCAGGTGTTCAGACTTGGCAGCTTCAATAATATCAGTGCTCCAGTAACTCTTTTACACCTTTGTCTTTAGAGTTCACTTGGAAACACGGCCCAAAGAAGATAAAGCAAAGGAAGCTCAATAGTCAGTGAGACTGATCTCAGGTACATAGGGAAGGATGCTCAATGCCTCCCAGATCATGGCATCTATGGGTAGAAGTCCATGTTATAACTGGTGCTAAGAGAGGCCCAGATGTTTTTTTCTAAAGCCAATGTATGTGCTGTGGAAACAAGATACAGTGGTACCTTGTATAAAGGAATTAATTCGTTCCAAATGAAATTATGTTAAGCAAATTTTCCTTTATACAAATTTCCCATAGGAATGTATTGAAAACAGAGTAATGCCTAATCACGACCATTTTTATGTTGTATGGATTCGCCCCATAGGCGATCCTGTTAAGCAATTTTCCCCTATCTCCAGAATTTTTTATGTTGTACAGATTTTTGTTATACAAATTGTTTGTTATACAGGGATCCGCTGTATAAAAGATCTCTTGAAATATCTGTGTAGCTATAACTAGAAAAGGAGATAAACCCTGATTCCCAAAGAGGTGCACACAAATGGATGGTGATGTGCCTACATTCATATTTCACCGTTTGACTTTAGACAGTTTCACACCAAATCACTGATCTGATACTGGATTCTTTTGCAAGAATTGTGACCTTGGCCTTAAACCGAATTGTCATTTGAGATCTGGAAATAAAACATAGCTTTCCAAAAATACACTGAAAACAGATCTCAAAGCATGCAAGTTTTGGATAACTAGTTAAAATTTTACTTTTTAGATGTAACAGGTAATACATTAGGTCCCCCATATCCGCAGATTCAGTTTCACTTATCCATGGTCTGAAAATATTATACAGAGCCTTCCTGTGGCCTGTTCTGGCAATGCATGTTTAAATATTTTTTCTGGGTTTCCCCCTCCTTTACATTTCCTCTATATACAGTGGACCCTTGTATAACAAATGTTTTGTATAACATAAAATCTGTGCAACACAAAAATTTTCAGAGATAGGGGAAATTTACTTAACAGAATTGCCTATGAAGCGAATCCGTACAACATAAAAATGGTCATGATTAGGGATTACTCTGTTTTCAATGCATTTGTATGGGAAATTTGTATAAAGGAAAATTTGCTTAACAGAATTTCATTTGGAATGAATTAATTCCTTTATACAAGGTACCACTGTACTGTATTTAGCATTTGCTATTATCCAAGGATTTCAGTATCCATGGGGGGACAGAAACAATCCCCCGCAAATACAGTGGTCTGACTGTACTTAAGTTACTTAGGTGTTGTGAGTGAAAACTAATAACATTCAGAGGTCACTTTTGAAGTACATCTTAAAGACATTTTGACAAGATTCCATGCAGTTCTGTTATCAGTTTTATTAGTAAGGAAAATATTTGATTTTTGCCTTCTGTATATAAATTCCGGCTGGATAGCTCAGTGGGAAATACATGTAAAATGGGAGGTTGCTCTGAGGAAGAGGTGCTTTGACAAGTAACAAGGTCCTAAACCATTTAGGGCATTGAATGACAGCAATAGCACCTTGAACGTGGCCCAGAAGCACACTGGCAGCCAGTGAAAACATGCCAGCTTCTAAACTGTCTTCAAGGGAAACTCCATATAGAGAAAACATGGCTATATTCTATCATTGAGACTGACAGCAGGGACTTCCCATCAAGGTAGGGGTGGAGGTGTGTGATCTGCTTCCACTGAAAAAAGGGCAGACTTGGTCTCAGCCAAGATCTGATTCTCCAGATAAATGGCCAGGTCCAGGAGCACACCAAGATTACGAAACTGATTATTCAGAGGAACTCCCATCTCAGCCAGGTCAAAGGCCTCCTAAACCAATCAGGGTTCCCACCTAATAATAGGACATCTGTCTTGTCAGGATTCAATTTCAACTTCTTAGCCCTTGTTCAGTCCATAAGTGTGGCTAGGAAGCACTCCAGTATCTGCAGAGCTTCTTCTGCTGAAGAATAAAAAGACAGAGCTGTGTGTAATCAGCATACTGATGGCAACGCACCCCAAATCCCTGAATGGCTTCCACCAGCAGCTTATATAGATGCTGAGCAGCCATGGGGAGATGATCAACCCATGTGAGACATCACATTGTTGAAGAAAACCAAGCAGCATCCCCAAACTGAACCCTCCAGCACTGGTCATCTAGAGCCCTTTGTACACGACCCCTAAACTCCGCAGCAAATGGCTGCCAGCTCCGGAGCTTACAATTGTTTCCCCACCAGCTCCGGAGTTTGCAGGAAATTAAGTGTGACCACGCCCACCTAAGCGCGTCCCAGCACACTTTTCTTGTACCTGCTCTAGAAGAGTGAAAATCCCCAGGTCCGGATTTAATCTGGTGAGTTCAGGGCTCTCCTCAACCCCTAAGATCCGCTGGCCACTTAAATTCGGACCAGGGATCTTGGGGGTTTGTTGCTCTTCCTGCGTCCCCACCCCTCCGCATTCCACACGGTGCCTCCTGGCAGTGCAGCCAGCCTGTGTGGCCTTAAGCAAGCTGCACAGTCCTAAACTGCCCCCCCCAACCCCAGAATAAGGGAAGGGTAAACCACTTCTGAGTATTTTCTATCTAGAAAATCCTGAACAGGGTCAGAATTGACTTGACTGCACATGATGATGATTATTAATAAACCAGTTTTCAGTGTACATCTGATACTAAGAAGTAACTTAGCATGGTTAATTCCCAATGAGTTTCAACACCCATGGAGGGATTTGAACCCAAGGCTCGTGAGTTCTAATCCCACACTGTATCCAATCCCACATTGGCTCTCAAGTAACTACTCTGTGATTTTTAAATTGCTTTATTTACTCCTTCATCCTGGCAGCCAGTGAGTTGTTGCTTTCCCTTGGTAGATTCACATGGTATATCTACCATCATGCCACCATGAGAGGTAGTTTAGGAGTTTTCTCCTAGCTATCCCCAAATGGATTTTCTAAAGCAATAAATGTAAAATTGTGATTTTTACTCTTTATGAACTTCTGAAATAGTTACTCCTGTTTAAAAGGCTCATCACTAGCCTATATACTGGATCACCTCTGCCTGTTTGAACCTCCGTTCTTGCCTATCCTAGGATAAAATAGGATACACTATTAAAATTTGAAGGGATTCTTGTTTCTAACCCTATCACACTTTTGAACAACAAACACAACATATTGAAAGTCTTGCATCTGTTTCTTCACTCTCATTTTTCCGTGTCACTCCTGTTTTATTTTCATAAAACGTTCACTATGGAGATCTCAAGAGATCCTCTATCATCGAAAGATATTTTAAAGTACTGCTTGTACTTCCTTTTATTTAAGTCTACCAAGGTCTAAGAAGATGCCAGGGCTAAAAACTCATATATTTTATTTAAAAGGACTCTACAACTTCATATTTCCCTCACTTTCTTCTTCTACATTTCTGATCAGGCAGTGTTTTTTTATGTATCTTTGAGAGAAGCATATACTCAATTTTTCAATTATCTTTCCAGCTCTGAGACCAGATCACTGGTGTTGCTACTGGATCGATATGGGTTTATGTACTCCTGCATTAAATCATTTTATGGATTGGGATTTATGTCCTTCTGAATTAAGTTCCATGACTCATAATAAATTCAAAAGAGAGAGAGAGAAAGGCCTTTAATAAATTGTTTTTGTCTCAAGGTCTCCCTTGCACAAGTGGGAACTGAATGTCAGCTGCTCCTCCTTGCTCTGCCCATATCCTACATTTTAACACTCTTTAGCAAGGGAGTGTGGAGGTAAACCTCCCAAATATTTGCTGAAACAAGCTCTCCAGAAACCAAATCTTTCCCACATCCTTCCCTGCCGTTCCTCTTTAAGAGGTGTCAGCATGGCTGAAAGAATGAAGTGGCTGCACATTGTTTGCCTGAACTATTATGTGCTTAACATTTCCATAACAAAAGTGCCACTCGACTTCTCCCGATTAATGCAGCTTGAGGGCTCTTGTCCTCCTTTAATAAAAAAAAGTTGTTGAAATCATTTATTTAGAGTCCCTGGTTACTAGTGGGAGAATGACCATCTTTGTACTAAAATGTAGTCTACACAGTCCACTATTTTGCAGTAGATCATTCCATTATTTGGAAAAAAAACTGATTAAATGGATGCCTCACATTTATTTGAGCTGATAGTGAATTATTTGAGTCATTCAGATAGTGGGTATGTGGCTTTTCAGTTGGCCACAACAATGCTCCAAGTAAAATACAGTATGTTTTGTTCACATGTACTGTACCTTTCTTTGAACTCCTGTTTCTGATCCTGTATTAGTCTCCTGAGTTTGATGCTTCACCTCTGTATCACCTCTGCATGCCTAACCCTTGGGTTTTGCCTCTTTCTATGTTATTCTTTTCCTGATTGACCCCATCCCAGGTTCAGGCAATAAATACTAAAATAGTCTGGCTATTCTGTGATCTCTTGTATTGCATAAAAACAGGCTCTGTGTGCTGCTGCCAAATGTATCTATCTATCTGATAAAATGGAAGAAGTGAGGTTACCTGGACTGCCCAGACTATCCAATATGCTTTCATAGGTTTGCTCAGATTATCCTGAAGAACCATCATGATCTCATTTATCTCATTTTAATGCAGACCTACCATTGGTGATGTCCTGCTTGTACGGTAGAACCAATCTTTCTACTGGAAGCTATGAATAAATCCCTGGCAACATGTACATAAAGACACAACTGTGTTTTACTAACGGTCACTTATTTTTCCAGCTGAATTTTTTTCAGCTTTGCTTGTATCTCTTACTAGGTCATATGGAAGTCTGTACTAATCAACATTGCTCTGTAGGGTGCAATGGTTGTACAGATCACAACCTGAAACAATCTTGATTCTCGGGAAACCTCATATGAGCTCTCTGTGCTGTTATATACTGACAGTGCCAATTCTCCTGCTAATACTGAATTGATCTCAGGCACAGATTTCTCCCTGCACCATCCTGTGGTTTTATAAGCAATCACTTCCACTTCATGACTTGGATTGAGATCAGTTAAATATAACAGGGTGGATTTAGCATTTTTATTTTCCTTCAGCCCACCCTTTAGGATTCAGTTACTTTTCAGGTGATGTATGCCTGTCTACGTCTACTGCTATATATTGTTAAAAATAAACAGGGACCTTATGTTATGCCTATTGTGACTGTGTACAAAAGCCCCACAGTGCTCTTGGGTGATCAGTGAAGCTTGAATCTGCTTCTATTTACTGTATGGTCACTGTCAGTTCAATGAACTGCCTCCTTGTTCCTCACCATTGTCCCACACTCCCTTAAACATTTGTCACTGAAGTGCCTCCAAAGACAAATAAACTGTCACCGAGAATTCAAATCTGGTAACTGGGAAGAAAGGGGGCAGAAGGGGACCCGATGCATTATTTTACATGAAATGGGGAGGGAGCATTGAAAGAGCCGTCAAGATGGGGGAACTCTCCCCAGCTCATTAGGTGTTCCAAGACTTTTCAGAAATGCCATTAAGTAACAAGGAAGTTGCCCTGTCTTTATTCCTCAAGTGTCGTCTTATTATTCTCTTGGCCTCGTATCTCACCTGCTCTGCTGGGTGATGAGGAATTGGGTTGTGTGAAATCAACAGGCGTCTTGCCTGAGTACAGGTATCCGAACAGTAGCGAGGAAATGAAAACAAAGCTGTGTCACCTTATATGTTTGTAGGAAGCATGGAGTGGTGTATCTCCAGCCTGGATGTGAGGACCACTCACCCTTTTCTCCAGCTCAACACACACGTTTCCTAAATGGTCTGTCTCTTTAATGTTTAGAGTAGGAAAACTGTGGCTCTGCAGATGCTGCAAGATTCCAACCTTCATCAGCCCCAGCCAGTGGGATGAATGTTTATGAAACATCAGGGTTGAATCATCGAAGTTGTCATCCTTGGGGACAGAAGAGATCTTGGAATACATTTTTAGACTAATGAAAATGTACCTTGTGATGAATGTGAACATCTGTCTCTACACAGTAAAACCTGGCTTGTTCAGGTTTCATAGTGCTACTTGGGGCACAACACAACCCTCCAGATCTGTGGTTCCCAATCTTGGGTCAACAGGTGTTCTTGGGACTTCAACTCCCAGAAGCACTTGATAGCAGAGCTAGTGGTGCAGGCGTCTGGGAGCTGCAGTCCAAGAATGCCTGGGGACCCATGGTTGGGAACCACGGCTCGACATCGTGCTGGACTGCATTTCCCCACACCTGAATTGGCCCACAATTTGCCTACTCCTAATGTAGCATTTCTTTTATTGTGGATCCCTTCTAGATCACATTTACCCGCCCTCTTAAGATTTACTGACTTTTTTATAATAGGAAATCAGTATTATGATGCAGTAAGGCATAGTCCAGTTCTAGGAACTAGAGTTGATATTAACAGAAGCCAGAAAAGTATACAATATAAAAAGGAAATCATATTCACACCCCATATCCACTCTTAGTGTCAATTTACTTCAAGCAGCTGCCTTTGATGGGAACTTCTCAAATTCAATGTCCTTGTGTTTACTGTAGCATTTAATTACTGGTCTGCTTCTACTGCTCCTAGATCTACTCCTAAAATCAAGAAAAGACCAAAACTCTTGTTCCTCTCCTAACATAACTATGACTTCATTTGTATCTTATTGCATCATGTTTAATGTGAGTTTTCTGGTTTATTCAGCCTTTGAGACAATTTAAAAAAAATTACAAGTGCATAGCTGCACACATAATACTTGTTTGATACTTTGAAGGCTTAAGAAACATCTCAGCTTCTGGGAATTTCTGGTGGGAGGGAATCAAGAAAATGGAGAAAATTATTTACATTCTATAAAGTGGATATCATACAAAATGTGCAATTCTATAATTCCATCTACAAATAAGTTGGTCTGGTTTGACCTTTTCCCCAAAAAGGGGGATTTAAGAAAACATGATAGTCCTTGCTGATTCCCCCTCCCCTTCCTAGCCAAAGTTTATTTGTTGTGGCTTTTAATCTCCTGACTTGTCTTCCAATCACAGCATTGAAAAAAAAAGAGACCGTTTTAAATAAACAGCAGGGATACAAGATAAATAAACTTTTTCTCTTTTTTCAGAGCAAGTGCCTAGCTTGGCACAGTTCAAACTCAATCCCCTGGAGAACTGAGCTCTCTTTTGTGTTAATGTTTAAAAGATTTTCAAATGCCGGAGTTTATTCCTACTGCAAACATTTCTATTTACAAGGTCAAGTGTATCAGCACTTGAGACAGCTTAAGAGCGTAATTATTTATCTAAGGGCGTTTGAGTGTAGATCAGTAGCTCTGGCAGAAAAACAGCCTTCAGTGAGCTGCAGAAGGCCAGTATCAGACAAGGGCTTGTCATTGTTGATTGTGGATGTTTGTTTACCTCTGCCCTCTTTCCATGTGGATGAGGAGCCCATCTGAAGGGTCCTTAGCCTGGAAGCTAACGCAAGCATTTAAAGAGTGTGTGCCCCAAATGTTTGTAGTGCTTATGGACAACAAACATGTGTACAAACACAGGACCGTCTACTGAAACTCGGTTAAAAAAAACAATGACTTTGGAGCAAAAGCTGGCACCAGGCATCACACCTCGGTCAGAAAGCAGCCAGCCCAGAATCATTGGAATTGTTCTCTGCAGCTTTAACCCTGCTCTGTTGCCATGCCAACAGTTTAAAACCCCCAAATCTGCCACTTTCATTTAAAGGTCATTTTCAAAGCGGCATTTTACTTCTTCAAAGTAATTATTTGGAAAAATAAGGCCATTAATTACCAAAGTATTACTTAAGGTATTGGAGGTGGCAAATGGTCCAACTGGTGTCACACCAAATAGTCCCACTAAATTTCATTAGTTTATTTCAGAGTCAAGTCAACTTTTAAGGTTGGGGCCAGACATACAGAACCACCTGTCATTTTGTTTCTTTCTCTTCCCCTTTGCGCCAGCTCTGGAATGTTTTCAAGACCACTCTCCAGAAAACAACTTTGCAATATCATTCTTTAAAAATCTTTCTTTACTAATTTACACATAAAATACATGTAATAGATACTTAAAAAATAAGATCTTTTCACACATCCTATAAAAATACAATGTTTAAGGCTGTTTGGAGAGGCATTAAATACATTTCTAGAAAATTCATAAAGTCTCTCAAAACAATGTGGAAGTTAATTTCAAATCTATAATATACACTGTACATTATGATGCAGAATTTACTTTTCCATGGGAATTACCATTGCCTTGTATCCCTTTACATATCAAATGAGATCTGTACCTCTGTAACAAAAGAATAGCAGATGTATTTATCTTGCAAATTGGGGTTTGTTTAAAATTTAGTTACTTAAAAATAAATTATTCCCAAAGCATACAATTTATAAAATTCTATATACACAAAAGAACAACTGGTAACAAATCCCAGTTTTAAATACATTTTATATAAGATTTACCAGAGGCCAGTTCCCCCTGATAGTATTAGAGAAAATATAACATTTCATAATATTTTTACATTACACTCAGTTTTAAAAGTGTCTTTTGAAGATGGCAGTGCAGCGCTCTTTTAAGACAAAGGTTGCATTGTTCAATATAACCAAGATATAAACTCTTTGCCCTCAACTCCCCCCCCCCAAGCACACACTTGGTTTAAGGCAATAAATTTACTAGTGATCTTTTCTATTGCAATTCAGACTGCTGAAAATGCTCAGCAACTCTACATTACACATGGGGAGAGAAGGATAAAAAGCGTGTATATAGGAAGTTGGGAACCTGTAGATCTCCAGATGTTGAACGACAACTCACATCCTCTCTGGACATACTGGCAGAGCTAATGGGAGTCCCATCAATCTGGAGATCCAGTTTCTCCACCCTTGACACAGATTATATGCATGTATTGACCACACAGCCGCATCATTACCACCTGCCAGTACTGTTTAATTACAGCTTTGCACCAGTAAAGCAGAAACACGTGTAGTCATTGCACGTGGTGAACTATCTGCAGTTCTTTCTTCTTCACTCAAGATGCCACTACGTGCAATTATTCAAAACAGCCTGGCAAAACACTGTTGGCATAGACACAAACTTTTTTCCACACACAAAAACACAATGCAAAAAGAAGCAAAGTTGTGTTTTTCATCTAGGCATCATTGTGAATGTTATAAATGAGCAGGCAGGGTACTAAAAGGATCCGTTTCAAGTGGCTGACCAGTTTCCATATGACAGAAATTTTGGAGGCACTCTGGGGGAAGCTTGACCCTTTCTTACCTTCATATTGAACAGTTTTGGCCAAACAGGAACATTCAAAACAACCATTAGCACATTTAAGCTTTTCAAGTTCCCTTGGCCTTGTGGCAATAATCCTACACAGTGTTCTTTTACACTCATCTGCTTGATGCCAATGAGCCAAGTGGCAGAAATTTGCATAGTGCACAGAGGAACCTTTTCCCTACATGTTTCCCTACACTAGTTGTGCACAGTTTGAGGAAGGGAAGAACACCTGCACGCCTCCTTGCACAAGCAGTTCACTTCAGGTAGGTCACTGCAACAGGTGGCAGGTGTACGCAAGGCAAAATAAACAGTGTGATCTTCATACATGACAAGTATGTTTAAGTTGTTTCTCATATTTTCATTACCAAAATATTATGTGTGAAGTGTACTACAATCCCAATCACAATCGTTCAGATATCAATGGGCTTGTCTTTCCAAATTAAGGTGTTGCATAGCAAAGTGCCCAATAACCAACTCCACAGTTCAGGAATTTCATTTAGAACAGTGGCTATTTTTCAAAGGAATCTAATACAATGGCACCATCCTTTCCAAACATGATTTTTAAATTGAGATTGGAGACCATTCCCAGTTAGACATAATGAGGAGATAAACAGACAGACTGTAAGCAGGTAAGTCTATCCACAGGGCTGAGAAAGCATCACTAGGAGAAAGGAATCCACAGGAAGGGTCCAGCCCCAGCACTTCCAGCGAGATAGCTGAGCAAAGCAGAAGGGTCCAGTGATGGAAACCAAGGAGGCCCAAAAGTCAAAGGCGTTCTGAGGCTGAGGCTCTATTCATGGGGCCATTTCACTCCGGAGTAAGGCACCTTGCTTTATAAAGGGGGTGGGGGGGTGCAGAGAAAGTAACGTGGGTCCCGTCCTTTCGAGAAAAGCGTGCAGCCAACACCAAAATGCCCCCTCCCCCTGCGGAGAAGGCCTTAACATTTCTGTACCCAAGCCCCTCAATCCCCCCCCCAGTCTAAAAACGGAGGCAACCCTTTGCATGGGCGCCGAGGCCACCTCCCTCCCGCCAACCCACATTCCAAGCCCCCTCGAAGGGCGCCTTGGAGGGAAATGGCTACGAAAACAGCAGCAGCAGCAGCAGCAAAATGGAGGCGGCCGAAAGGAGCGTCCAAGGAGCCGCGCGGGCCGGGCAGCCGCTACCGGGCTTCCTCGGGAAAGCCGCCTCGGCTCCGGCGCCGCCCACGAACCCGATCTCGTCCAGCTCGTCTTTGGGCCGCTGGGCCTCGTCTTCATACTCGTCGTAATAGTCGTCCAGGGCTCCGTCCGGAGCGCCGCTGCTGCCGGGCCCGGCGGCGTCCGGTCCGAAGCAAAGGCGGGCCATATTCTCCTTGATGGACTCGCAGATGGGCCGCTCCAGGCCGTCGCAGACGCAGTCGTTGAGCAGCAGCGCTTTGGGCACGGCCAGCATGTCCTCGATGACGGCGCGGCACTCCTCGGTGCAGCGGCGGCCGTTGAAGAGCTTCCCGCAGGAGGCCATGTAGCGGTTCAGCGCCAGGCTGCACCGGCTGTCCCAATCGCAGCGCCGCCGCGCCTCCGTGCAGCCGATCACGCCGCCCGTCCCGCCGCCGCCGCCTCCTCCTGCTGCTGCACCGCCGCCGCCTCCGCCTCCACCGCTACTGGTCCGGGGCAGGCAGGGTTCGATGGCCCGCTTGGTGGCCCGGCAGTTCTCGTCCTGGTCGCAGTCGCAGTCCTCCAGCGCCGGGCCCCGCCGGGTGTGGTTGAGCTGGATGAGCGCCGAGATGCAGTGGCTGGGGCACCGCCGCCTATTGGAGAAGGAGGACGACGACGACGACGCAGCAGCAGCAGCAGCGCCGTCCCCCGCGGCCATGAGCACCGGCGCGCACGCTTCGACGTACTGGCTGTAAGCGTAGCCGCACTCGGGCTCCTCCTGGCACTGCAGCATCGCCTGCCAGCAGATCAGGCGCCGGCCGTGAGCCCCCGGCGGCGGAGGGGAAGCGGCGCCCAAGAGCACCAGCAAGAGCCTCAGCGCCAAGGCACCGGGCAGACGGAGCAGCACCGTCCGCCAGCCCCTTCCCCCTCGCCAACGGGATCCCACCATCGCGGGCGCCTGCGAGACAATCGAAGGAAGAAGGAGGCAAACCCGGAGGAGGAGGAGGAGGAGGAGGAGATGGGGGCGCCGCGGCTGCCTCCCACGCCGGGACAAAAGTTAACCAAAGTCCTGCCAAGTGTCTGCATGAGGGTCCCCCCTCATCGATCCATGCGCGCGCGCCCTCTTCTCAGCCTGGGGATCCCGGAGTAGGGGGGAAACGGTGTCTCTCTCCCCCCCCACTCCGCTCGCCCGCCTTCCCCGCTCGTTGTCTTCCTCGAGCGCAGCAGCCTCCGCCCCCCCAAAACGCCCGGGATGGCGAGGCCGTGAAGCGGTCAGTGAAAGCTGCAGAGCGAGAGGCTCCCTGCTGAGCTCATGCCGCCGCTCGGCTCCTCACGCCCAACTCCTTTTCTTCGCCGGCGGCTCGATCGGCGGGCAGCATCGTCCCCGCACGCCGGCTCCCGAGGCAGCCCCCCGCCCCTGCCTGCCTGCAACCCGCCAGCCGAGCTCCGAGCAGCGGAACGCGCTCGCCTTTCTTCGCTGCAGCCGCCGGCAGCCACCCGGCCGGAGGAGCTTGATCCTTTCTTTCCCCTCCGGATGGGGGCTCCTCTGGAGGGAGGGAGAGCGGGCGATCTTCCCGCGAGTCTTGCTCTCTGCTTCTTTCTCTCCGGACCGCCGTGCTGCGGAGCCTTCTGGGGAGCTGTTGTCGTCCGCGACGCTTTAAATACAAAAGTGCCCTCCAAGCAGCGGCGGCGGCGGCGGCGGCGGCGGCAGCGTGCTCTGATCAGCCCTCATTATGCATGCATGGAAAAGCAAACAAACAAAAAAATTTAGCAACGCTTCTCCTCCTTTTACACCTCGCCCCCCTCCTCCTCCTCCTCCGCGGGAGCTTCGCTGGCTGGCTGGCGGGGCTGCCTCTTTCTCTGTTTTCTCCTCCACTTTTTCTCTTCTCTGGCTCTCGGCCTCCCGTGGCTCGGCCCCCTTTCGCCGTCGCCGGAGCTCGCGATTGGCCGGGGCTGCTGCGGAGTCTGCCTCCCCACCCCCTCGGCACCTCTCTCCCCTTTCTTTACGATCTGCGGGAGAAAAGGAGGGGGGGGGAAGGAGGGAGGGGAGAAGGCGAGCTCACATTCAGGGCTTGAAAAGAAAGGCTTAAAGAGATTGACAGGCGCCCCCGAGGAGCCCCTCCTCCTCCCTCTCCTCCTCCTCCCTCCTCCTCCTCCTCTTAAGGAAGCCCTGCTCCGCGCCGACTCCTTGGCCGTGCCCCCAGATGAGCAGCGAGGTGGGGGGGGGGAGAGGAAACTTGGGGGGGGGTGTTGTTTGCAACGCCGCCCGCCGAGCAGAAAAGATGGCTTTCCACCCGCCGCCTTGTCCCGGGAAGGTCGGGAGGCAGACGGTGGCCGAGGGGACGGCCGCCACCTCTGGTGGAACCGCAAGATCCAGGAAGGTGGGCAGCTGGTATCTTCGCGAAATGGAGAGCGAACATTTTGGGTCGTCCTCGCCCACCCGCCTGGAACGTGGACTTCGCTTGGTGGGGAAGTGGAGGGACAGAAGTTGGGTTAGTGCAACAAGCCAGCCTTCGGAGGGTCCGGGGTTCCCTTCCCTTAAGGAGGGATCCAACGCCGAGTCCCCCCATAACTGTTAGGAGGCGCTCCAGTTGTTCGTTCCAAACGAAGCAGGACCATTAAACCCACCGGAATTGGGTACTTGTGGCCATAGCGACTCCCTTGAATTCATTGGGCCTTTTTTTAAGCTATAGTGTACACGGTTGACGTGACCCACAATGGCAGAAAGTCATCCCCACAGCATGGGTAGGAGGAGACCCTAGCACCTTCTGCTTCGTGAAAAAAAGCCGATTTGCACGACGAATTTCAATCTCGTGAGCCCCAGGGTGGGTATATGGCTCCGACGGAGGAAGCTGGCGGGAGGGGAACGGTTCAAGGGAAGGCTGGGGCATGTCAAATTTATTGGTAGCCTGGGGCACCTGTTCAAACATTATAGTCCTTAGGAGCGAAAAGCACAGGATGGCACAGAGGAGAGAAAAGCATGAGGAATTTGTTTCAAAAGCCATGTCTCCATCCATAGGCCATTTCCGTGTCTTGTTAAGAAGGCAACGTTAGAAATTCAAGGGATAAAAAACACGTTATAAAAGTTACCTACAGTGTTATTGGGTTTTGTTTTCATTTCAGCGCCACCTTTAGCGTCACGCCGCCTTTTGGCCACTAGAGGCATCAAAGTCTGCTGCCTGTTAAAAGGACCGGGGCTGGGACTCGTTCACCAGGAAAGTTATCAACTCCATCTGTCATAAAAATCAGCACTCAAGCTATTTTCCAGATCCAAAAGGAGCCTGGATTTGTGGGATAAATGTTGTCTTAAAATCTCATGTTAGTATAGAAGTGCTCTGCAATTAGGAATCAATCTGACTGAATCTCTTTTTCAGAGCAGATACACAGCAACAAGCAGGCACACCATTCTTGATCTGTTTTTATACACCACAGACAACTCAGAGGCAGCCATCTGTGCCTCAGGGAATCCCCTTCATGTGTGTAGATTTCATTCTACAGCCAAGCCTTCCCTGCAGTACGAGATGGCAACTCCCATCGTGATGGCTGAGGGATGGTGGGTGTCGTAGTCCATAGATAGTACCAGGTTTGCGAGGCATGAAGTGTGGGCTTGAACCAGGACTCAGGAGACTTTAGGCAGTTTCACATGGAGTTCTTATATAGAGAACATACTTTTATAGGAACAAAATGTGTGGCTCACTATTTCCAGAAGATAGCCTCTTCTTAGTTTGTTGAAGAAAAACAAGAATCTTGTGGCATTTTAAGGATCAATATTATAGCTTTTATGGACTGCATCCTAATCTGTCAGACCGATGCGAAGTGGTGGGTTGCAGTTCATGGACGTGTTTGCCACATGAAGCACATTGATCTTTAAGTGTCACGATTCTTTGTTGTCATTGCATGGGAGTGCAATCCTCACAGATGATGAGATGATGATGATGTGCATGTCAATGATTTTATTAATTGGACTGATATACTGGAGCAAGTAACCTAGGTTAGTAAGCTTCATCCCAAACTAAATCTAGTATAAAATCAGTGGGATTGGTGTGGAAAAGCAATGTTGCACACACCCACACGGGTGTTAAAAGCCATTGATTTCACTGAGGGCCTGTCCAGTTCGTATCTTCAGTGCGATCTAGTTTGTCTCTCACTTCAACAATCCTTCAATTCACATTGATATTTCTTTCCTGGGAGAAGGGTGTCTTTGGGCTGATTCTTTGTTGTTTCAGTTTATTGCCAGTAAGGAGGCAGCGGTGGAGGGTGGGTGGGAGAGTAAGTTTTATATCAAAAAGCAGTAGTTCAAACTAGTCTAGTATTAGCACAGAGTAACCCCCAAAAAATAAAGATGAAAATGAGGGGGATGATGATGATGACAAAGTTGTCATGTAACAATGCCATTTTATTAATTACAGACTGGACAGGATGACCTAATATCACATGTATTTACACACACACACACACACACACACACACACACACACACACACACACACACACACACACACAAAGGCCTGGGTACCAGAAAGGTATGTGAGAGCTCTTAAACAGACAGGATTGATCGATCAGAGTCAAAACCAATTTAAGTGTGGATGCAGTCATCTGGTTCACCCTGTTCATCTGAACAAGCCCTGGGGGCTGGCCTTTTCTTGATAAATCCTTCTCACCTGTGCTGTCCCCTCAGCTGTCCCCAAAACATTTGCTGCAGAGGGAGTCAGTGAGCCCTTTGGGAAATGGGGTCTGGGACTTTAGTAGGCTGCTGGAATGAGGGAAAATATGGGAATTTTCATGGCCCCTTTTCTTCCAGTTGAATCTGAATTCCATCCACAGATTGCAGGAGCTCATCCATTTATAGAAATCAAGACCCACACCACTGTGGGTTTTCCTTCATTTTAGGAACTGGGGTACAAAGTGCATAGATGAAATAAGACAGTTGGCTAACAGTAATCATAACGGAGAGACCTGGTTCAAACTTTGGAGAGCCATACTACTTCTCACACTATTGTAAGAACTTAGGACTTTTTCTGCTGGATCAGGCCAAAGATCAGTCTCATATCTGGTGCGCCACACAATGCCTGTTGCCATTCTACAAGGTGTACATAAATGCAATGGCATCCTTGTACTCACACACTCATAATTTTTAAAGAAAGGCTTAGTATCCTAGTACAGGAAATACTGTCTATTGTGAGCAACAGTAGTAGCACTGATACCTTTACTGCCTTAATATTTGTCTAATTCCAGGTTTGTGCCATCACTACATCTTGGAATAGCAAATCCCATAATTTATCTATCATGTACTGTACATCTTTTTGATGTCTTGAAACTCACATTTTCTCATTCCTTAGGATGACTCTGCATTTTAGCATTGGGAAGAAGAAAGAGAATCTTCAGTCCATCCAATTTCCCCACCCCACACATAATTTTATAGACTTATTTCTAAACAACAATTTAAAACACTTGTAATATTTTCTCACTGGAGGGCATATGCTACTTAACCTGCTATCCGTGCCCTTGCTTGAATGTGCCTGTGTGTGGCCTCTAAACAAGAAAATAGAGATGATATGTGTGTGGGTGTGGGTGTCATTGGGATAGTAGCCCACTAGTAAGTGAGTAGAATTGTAATGGGTTGGATGAGTTTGATCCAACATGCTAAAATGTAGAGGGTGCAAAATTTGCTGATGGAAGCGACCCTCATCCCAGGCACAAATGCCACCTCTGTCTCCAATTTCCTAAGCAGAAGCATGGAACCATCATGACATGTGGGCACTCAAATCCAGGCATTCCTCCATCATCTGGCCCTGTATTGCAGCCTTGTTTGACCAGGCTAAATCAATATGGCAGCAATGTTGTAGGTGCCAACTCGGGCCTCTAGAAACATTTCTTTAGCGGACCTTGCTGGCTGAGGAATTGGGTGTTATTATCCCAGTTCTCAATTAACTGTTATGGAAAATAAGGACATACCTAGGACATCGACAAGGGGAGGGGGCACCACAAGGTTTTTTATTTTACCATGGATTTATCATGGACTCGGGTGCAAATGGGGCACCCTTTTGAACAAGCCATCCATCCCTTACCCTTGACCTCTAAAGGTGTTAATCCAGCCCTGTGCAGTCCAAAGAGTTCATCTTGTCAATCGTTGAGGGCTACACACAGGGTAGTTACACACAGGGTAGCACAGTAGACCTGTGGAGCTGGATCCCAAAGAGCACTGAGTCCAAAATAATAGCTAAAGCATCCCTTCTAGATGGCTATCCAATCTATGTTTAAAAAAATTATAATACAGGAGAACCAACCACCCTCCAAGGTTGTCAATAGCATTCTCAAACTGCTCTTAGCATCAACAAGGTCTTCCTTGTGTAGAGTCACAATTATAGAGTTGGAAGAGACCTTGAGAGCCATCCAGTCCAATCCCCTGCCATGCAGGAACCCCATCATAATATTTCCGACAGGTGGCCATCCAGCCTCTGCTTAAAAACCTCCAAAGAAGGAGACTCCACCACCCTCTGTGGCAGCATATTCCACTGCTGAACAGCTCTAACTGTCAGGAAGTTCTTCCTAAAGTTCAAATGGAATCTCTTTTCCTGTAGTTTGAAACCAATTGCCCTGAGTCCTAGTCTCTGAAGCCATGGAAAACAAACCAGTCCCCTCTTCAATATGGCATCCTTTCAGATATTGAGATATGGCTATCATCCCCGAACCAGCTTCTTGCAGTTTGAATCTGCTAGTTTGGGGGGCCTGTTTAGAGGGAACCAAAGGGACAAGCTAAACATACATTCATGCTGACACACATTTTCTGTAGGCTTTGTGAAGCAACTGCTTGAAGCAGTGGAGTGCTAGGGATGGCAAACCCACCATGTCCCGGACCTCTCTACTCACCCCAGGATGGCTACAGCAGCTATTTTGTGCAATTGGAAGAGGAAACAAAGAGGGGAAAGAATAAAGGGGGGGAATGTGGCCTAGTGGGAGAAGAAACCCAAAGAGAAGAGGACAGCTAGAGGACCCATACGTCCTGTTATTTTTTCCCAGGCTCTATAGGGCTCATCTCATTTAAGACATTGCTAGCTCTGGTTTTGTTGTACAGCTGCCACCCTCACCTGCTTCTCCACCTGGGGAGAAGATAATCATTTCTGCTCCACCCAGCCATCTTTTGCCAAGAAAGCGTTCTGATACCAAAACTGACTTTTTCAGCTTTACTACTTCAGGGCAGTGGCTTTCTTGGCTGCTTCGGCAATGGTGGATGAGCGTGTCACCATCTTTTATGAGGAAAGGCAACAGGAGTCTGCCATTTATTTTTCTCTGCATGCACAGAGAAGATGGGTGCTATGGGATGGATGCTGCATCCATCCCCTCAGTCAGCTGGGGGAACATGGCTTAGCCCTGACATACCCCATGCTGCACGTGCAGACAGTGGTCTATTTATCTTTTCCATAGCTGGCTGGATGGCTCAGAGAGTGACATACAGTATCTGGATGCAGAGCCTGTGGTTGTGCCTCCTGTGAACAAAGCCAGCCTGTGCAGCCTTGGGGAAGCTGCACAGCCCCAGGGTGCCCCCAGAAGAAGGGAATGGAAAACAACATCTGAGTATGCTCTACCCAAACCCTGAAAGGAGTCATCATAAGTCAGTTCTGCAGTTCCAAGATTGTGGTATATCGTAGAATTGACCTATAGCACTTTATTTATTTATTTATTTAGAGTATTTTACAACCCCCTTCCCCCTTAGAAAAGCACTCAAGGCACCTTTGAATAATAAGGGACACTACACAGTCCAGTACAATTAAGACATATTCAGATTGCCTTGCCCATAGTGCTAACAAAACAGGCCTCCTTATTATTAACAGCCAATATACATGAGGCACGGTTCTGCCACCAATTTCTCTCTAAATGCCTGGTCAACACCACTCTCATCTGCCCAGTTGGGTGCACCGTGTGTTCATGTTGGAAATTCTAAGATGATACTCCACACATCTGACTAAAGTGGATTTCAAATCTTCGTGCTGTAATGAGTGTGTTAGTTTTTGCAAGGTCCTGTAAATGTCTTGTAAATCCTGACACTCTTTTGTGAAACAAGGAACTCCTACCTGGTTGTTATTGTGGTACATTACAAGAATTTCCCCCTCACTCTTTCATAAAGTATTTATTCTCTCCTCAAATTTTCTCTTCCAGCCTTAGGAATACAGAGAACCCCAGAGAGCAGCACATAACTGCTTACACAAATTGTCTTCAAAGCCCCTCCCAATCTATGGGTCTTTTGTCTTTCCAATATATCATGTTTGCTTGGTTGACTGCCTTCTGAAAATGAGATTGTTATTTATAGCACATGTAAGTATTATAGAGGGTATTTACCCCATGTATGGTAAACATAGTGATATTGCTCAATATTTTTCTGGACTCTTGCTTTATAAATCCTCTTCCAATATAAACTGCAAAGCAGACCACACATGTTGTTAAAACAACACTGCAAATATAATAGAGGCCAAATGCCCCTTTATTTTTGGCTCTGCAAACTATAACTCTGCAGTGCTATACTCTTTGGGCTAGGAAGAAGCCCTCCCTGAGCCTTGTTGGACACATTCCTTAAAGAGGAGTTTGAATGTCTCAAAGCATCTGAGAGTGATACCTGTAGGGGGCTAGACTCCACTGCATTTCTAGAGTGCTAGCAAACTTACCCAAGGCTGAAAGGTTGGAGCTGAGGCTCCAGATGAAAATGCTCCAGCATACTAGCAGAATAGAACTGATGGTGATGGAGATATCCGTTTAATACCTGAAAATCACCACTGTTATTCCAGCCACTGGATTCAATATCACTGGCAGGGAGGTTCAGATATCAAAGTTCCCCTCCCCGTGAGGTTCTCAAAGGCATCTCCAGGTCTAAATAGAGCTCCTCAGGAGCCTTGAAACCTGGGTTGGTGTGTGTGCGTGAAGAATAGAAAACTTGAAATTGAAGATCGGTGTCTGATCTTTCTTCCCATACAACTCCACCAACATGATTCCAGATGATATATCCAAAATATGATAATCTTCATTTTAGTAATTTTAGCTTTTAATGAGCGTTGGGGCTTAATTTCATCTAGAAGTCACACATTTTGTCTTTCTGCTGGTCTGTGGCATATGTAAATCATACAACGCCTCATATGAAATAAATCAATTATTTTCCTGTTGGCTTTCTTCATTGTCCAGCTTTCACATCTGTATATAATAAATGTGAATACCATACTATGGAAGGGCATTGGTTTTGGTCTCCAGTTCTTACACTACAGGATCTTTTCTACTTTCTCAGCATAGCTGTACCTTGACTGCTGGTCTTCTTCTGATTTCTTGGCTATCACCTCTATTAGATGATTGTACCAGGATACAGAAAGTACGGTATTTAACAATGCTGACGTCTTCATCGTCAACACTAAAGTTACATGATTCTCTTGTAGCCACAATTTCTTGATTCTTTATCTCTGTGAAGATTCTCCGTCATCCAGGTGAGTTTATCTGGAAGTTGAGTCATGGTAACTGGACTTCTTTTCCTTGAGAGATTTAAACGTTTCGCTGCTCATCCAAAAAGCTTCATCAGTCTGAAAAAAGCTAGTTGCGACTCCTCCATTTTATAGCTCACTTTGACCTCTTGTCACCCTGGTCTGAAACAGGCTCATGAGATGAACAATGGCCTGAATAGGCTCGTTTGGTAGACACCAGTCTCAATAACCCAAGGTGAAAAATGGCCTAAAGGGCTGAAACCAATAAAGTATGAGTGCTTAGCTATGGCCTTGGTGGTGAAGGCGTGAAGTATTTTTGACTTGTCTAGGTATTGTTGAAATTACAGCCTGATAAGTGGCAGACAGACTGTGCCTGAGCCCCCCACCTCTGTTTAGAGAGGAGTTTTCATTGCTCACATGAATGGCTTCCCTGACCCCTCTCTCAAACCACCTATCTTCTCTGTCTAATATAAGTACATTCTCATCTTTGAATGAGTGCCCTTTGTCCTTCAAGTGGAGGTGTACTTTTGATTCTGGTCCTGAGCTGTTACCCTTCCATGTTGGGCCATCCTTCTGTTTAATGTTTTTTTAGTTTCTCCAATGTAGAGGTCTGCACACTCCACACTGTATTGGACCGCATATACTGTATTGCTCCTTTTGTGTTTGGTGTCGGGTCCTTTGGGTGGACGAGTCTCTGCCTTAGTGTGTTTGCAGGTTTGAAATAAACAGGGATGTGGTGTTTGTCAAAAATATTTTTAAGCTTCACAGACACTCCAGCCATGACCAGGTTCTTCTGTCGGGTCTGAGTCTCAGGCTGATCCCTTGTTCTTCTGGGTCGGCACACTGCTTTGTAGAAGCCCCACTTTGGATATCTACAGGCCTGGCTTAAGTGCTGTCTTCAGGTGCCTGCCTTCCTTCTTCTTGGCTTCTGTGGAGGTGATAATGCTCTCTGCTCTGTGGTTTAGGGCCTGATGACTCCTGATTTGTGTTGTAATGGATGATGGTAGTCAAACAGTAAGTACTGATCTGTGTGGATGGCTTTCCTGTAAACTTCTATTCCTGGGCCATGGTCAGGTCTGATGATGACTGCACAATCCAGGAAAGCCAGCCTGTTGTCTTGGGTGTCTTCCCTAGTGAACTTAATATTAGGGCCCACTGCATTGATGTGGTCTGTAAAGGCCTGTACTTCCTGAGTCTTGATTTTCTCCCAGGTATCATATACATACTTGAGCCAGTGGTGGTGTCCCTGGGAAGCTGCTGAGTGCCGCCTTCTCCACTTCTCCCATTTAGTGGTTTGCAACAATTGTTGACACTGGGGAACCCATGGCACAACCATACTTCTGTCTGTAGAAGTCCCCTCTGTACATGAAATATGTGGTGTTCAAACACAGGTTCAGGAGCCAGCATACCTGATCTGAGTTGAGGCTGCTTCTGGAGGTGAGGGTGCTGTCTTCTCTTAGTCTTGTTATGGTTGTTAGGGCATCGGTGGTGGGAATGCTGGTAAAGAGAGATGTAAAAAAGGTAAAAGGTAAAGGTTCCCCCAGCACATGTATGCTAGTCGAGTCCGACTCTAGGGGCGGTGCTCATCTCCGTATTCAAGCTGAAGAGCCACCATGGCTACAAGGAAACACTGTTTTACCTTCCTGCTTTTTACAGCAGTACGTATTTATCTACTTGCATTTACATGCTTTCAAAATGCTAGGTTGGCAAGAGCTGGGGTTAACAGTGGGAGCTCACTCTGCCGCATGGCACCCGGGATTCGAACCGCCAAGCTGCAAAATTCCTGGTGACTATCCTAACCCTACTGGTTGGACTCACTGACCACCACATGCACAATTCAGAGAAGTTTGTTTCTAAAGTCAGGGAGCTGAAACTGGATACAGACAAAACCATGGTATCCTTTGATGTTCATTGTTGTTTTCTGTCAATGATATGGTATCATCTGCCTATCTTAAACAGTGATGTTTCTGACGACATAAGAATTACAGAGGATTTATTTCATAGTTGTGCCCCAGAGTATTGCGCACTAACGGCTTCTGCGTGACTTTACATCCTAGTAAGAACATTTGGGGGGGACACAAGCATTTGATCTTAATGTTCTATTTCAGAAATGCTTTGATCTACTGTTTATATTGTTGGGGCTTTTGTAGTGTGTTTTAATAGTATTTATTTTTCAAAACCTTTTCATCTTTCTCATTAGTTATCTTGGAGATGATATTTCATGAAAAGGCCATAGAGAAATACTACACACAGCAAGTACAATATGTGAGAAATATAACAGATAAACACACAGAGGCACCCTGGGATTTGTTTTACCCGGAACGTGGCCAAGATACTGTTTTGGACTACAACTCCCATGCTGGATGGGGGGTCTTGGGAACTGTAGCTCCAAACAGCAACTTTTCAAAGTTCTGGACTTTCGCAAAAGTGTGTGTAATGGTGTGCTAAGATTAACTCCCAGGGTTCTTCAGGAGTGAAAACAGACCTCATATTTTAGGGCACGTTGAATACCAATTTGTTTCCTCCCAAACCAGTGTCACAGAATCCGAGGTCTGCGTGCACAAAATAGTCCAAACCCACTTCCGCCACACTGAAAATGCTACATCTGTCTTCACCCTGAGTTCCATAGTTCAAGCACGTGTCTCACGAATAAGAATTATTAGCTTATAAACAGCCGTTCTGGTTTAACTAAAAATAATTATTCTGGCAACCAGCCTGAAACTGGTTTTTGCAGAGTTCCTGACAACTGTCCCGGAGGCGAGATGCCACTAAATTTGCAGAGAATGAGGAAATGAGGACAAGGCAGGTGTGGGTCTGTGTCTTTTCCTGGTGATCCTCTGGCTCTCGAAACAATGTATTCTGCAACAATCATTCGGTTTCTGTTGGACAAGATAGTTCCAGAATTTAAAACCAAAATGGCAGCTCCATTTTAACTTTTGCAGCTTTTGTATCTCCATGCTCATCTGGGCTCAACCACAGCATGTTTATTTGGGCAGCTATAGATTACAAAAAAGACCAAAATATAGAAACACATTGCTTATATAAAAGCCAGCCAAAATCAACATTGTAATAAATTCCATTTATTTCACTTAAAAATCCAGATTGTTATCACCACAAACCTTAGGTCCAGTTCCACCAGGGCAGGGTCTTGCTGATAATATCCTTCAACTGTTATACAAATCATACAGTGGTGTCGTAAGACATTTCTCTGTAAAATTTGTAGTACTGGCTGAATATTGTAAGTAAGACATTTGAATAGGTAATTTGGGATACTAAGGCACACATTTCAACAGGCAGGCATAACTGTGGTTGGTTGGAAAGTCATGTTTTAAGACATGGCACTTCAGAAAAGAGATATCAATAATTTGTAGGGTTACTTGGTTCCAAGATGCAATCTCTCCAATTAAAGTTCAACATCTCTCTGAAACCAAACAATACTAAAACAGATCCTGTCTCCCTTTCTTGGTTTCATCCAATATCTGATCACCTGTGTGAAATGTTTTTGTCTTCATTGTAAGAATGGCAGCTGGAGGGGAAAAGTTCTCAGTTCTGTTGGGAAGGCCTATGAACTCTTTCTGAGTGGACCTCCATATTTGAGCATCATATATGGAGGGCTGTTGCTATAATATGAACTTTATAAATTTTGAGTGCTTGAGGAATCTGTCACCTCTGGCCCAATAAAGCCTTGTGTGAGGAGTTAACTATATTCCTGCCCTATTTTCCATTTATTTTCCAGGCAGCTGTCTAAAATCCAGTTGAAGAGAAGCTTAGCCTGAGACATTTGAAAGATTCATTTGTTCGGTGGGTTGTCCATCCATTTGATTTTTAAGAAACTTTTGGCAATTAAATATGGTTTTTAAGAATCTGTTGGCAATTAAAAATACTTGAGTTTTTCCATAATTTTTTTTTCAGTTTTTCTCATACAGCCACTGGATTAAAGGATTTCAATAATCTCCTTAACCTTTGTTGCATTTGTGAAAATAATATGATATTGACATACTTGTTAGCCAGATAAGATAAGACAAAACATTGGCCAAAATCCTGTTGCTTAGCAGAGTAAATAGTATAGTAATATAATAGGCCCACTGAATCATTGGGGATTTGGTGCATCGTCTATAGGTCCCATTGATTCAAATGGGCTTACTCTAACTGCAGTGTCACAGAGCAAGTTCATTTGATTTTTCCTTGAAAAATCAATTAAATTTATGAAGGAAATGGCTCATTACATCCCCATTGATTCAACAGGCCTAGTGTAATTTATTATACTGAGCAACAGGATTTTGGCCAATGATCCACTATTGAGCGATTATAACAAATGACCACCTATTATTCTATGATCATGTCACTAGACTCAAGTCAATAATTTTATGTAATTGACAAATATTTAGTTTATATCTTGATTAAGCAGTCACCAAATGGATAGGGTGAAAATAACTGATTTGTTTGGGCTACCTTTTTTGAAGGCAGGAACCACTGCAATGGAAGTGGAATGAATGGCCAATATTGTTGACTTATGTAAATAAAGCTAAAAAGAGAGGGGCCCACCAATCTGCATTGTATGTTTTCCTCTTCCATGCCTTCCTCACCTGGTATGTTCCTGTTCTTCAGGACAATTAGTTCACAAATTTCAGTTGGAGAGAGAGGATCCTATGTCAGTAATTTCCCCCCACTAAACAGTAGGTCTGTTATTAACCTAACACCACCGAGAGTGGCCAGGTAACTAGATGGTCAGTAAAAAAATCAAATAAATAAATAAATAAATAAATAAATAAATAAATAAATAAATAACCTGAGAAGTTTTTGATAAATTATTTTTAGAGGTTGGCTCATTGAATAAACCTCAAAAATGGGCCTCCCACACACATGAAGCGGTATTTGGTTTGTTCAGTAGATAAACATTGGAATTCAGTTTAATGAGTTTCCAAAATCACTGAGAATCTTTACTTTGGGCTAACAGCAGGTGTTCATTGCATTGTGTGGTAATGTATAAGAACTATTAATATATGAATAATTTCTTAGAATTACATATTCACTGGAAGTAGAAGATTAAGCTGGAATTTGTATTTTTCTAGCTGTTTGTAACTTTTAATTTAGCCAATGTGCGCTCCCTATCATACCACCCATAACAGGGAATTTTGGTGAATATGGAAATCTTTTCGTAGAAAACAGAGGTTCTAATATCTGTACTTCTTCAGATAATTGCAAAATTAATTCTCGATGTGCTATCTTACATTTGCTGCATTAGCTGATGACATTTCTCATCATAAAGTATCCTTAACAATTAGTATTCCATTTGAGTTGACCATCTGATTCTTTTAAGAGGGTTAAAATGAGAAGTTTTCCTAGTATTGTCCTCCAGTGGCAGATGCATCTGGGATGTCACCATAAGTAATCAACAAATTGGAATGTGGTCACTATCTGGGTAGCAAATTGATTCAGAGCTGCTTTTATGTGGTATCAAGTCAATGGAGACTCCTGCCTCCTAACCAGCAAAAAAGCTATATTATCAAGCATATCATTAGGATGGTTGCCATTAAGGATATAAAATGTATGCTATAAAATTATAGATTTTTAAATTACGTTCCAAAAGGTGCTGCCATAGTCATTGATTATTACACTATCTTTCAATCCCCTATTTGCATTTAAAGAGGAGAATTGAGATTGTAAATTGTGCATGTTGAGATTCCTCATTAGTTATTCCTTGTTTGTGCCAGTACAGGCATTTAAATCTCCCATCAAAATTATGGCTGCGCCATAGGTTCAAGTTGTTCAATAAATTCACCCAATTTTTCCCAAGCATTGCCATGATTTGTTGGAGGTTTAGCAACCTGGCATGCTGCCTCCAGTAGGTGTAGCTGGGAGGGACTTTCCTGGGCTGAGGTAACCGCTCAACATTAATCAACTGTACCCTCCTGCCTGTGAATTCAAAGAGAGCACTGCTCTCCTTTTGAGTTCCTTCTTTTCTGTCTCTTAAATCTCTTGGATAAGTGAGTCTATTGCTCGTAGCTGTTGTGTTTGTCAGTTTGCTGTTCAATTGTAAGTAATGAATCCTTTTATTCTTTCTCCTACTAATGTTTCAGATTAAGTTACAGTAAACCCCCACCTATTGCAGGGGTTAGGGACCCGACCTGACCTGCAATAAATGAAAATTTGCAATATGCAAATGCTGGGTCATGTCGGGATTGGGTGGGCTCTCTGGGGGCTCTTGTACTTACCCCAGGCCTGGCGCTGCCCCAAATGGGCCTGCAAGGGGCTTTCCAGTCCCCCAGAGGCCCCAAAAGTGCTTTCTAGTGATCTGAAGGTCACATCTGGTTTGCCGGAAGTCACTTCTGGTTTGCGGGGAAGCACTGATAGGCCTGGGAAGGATTTTCCTCCTTACCCCAGGGGGGGCTTTTTTCATATACTGCAGACCCGTGATATACCAGGACCACAGTATATGAACCACAAAAGGGCAGGGGACAACTGTATTGGAACTGTAAGTACCATTTAATGAGAAAAAAGGGTGATCTCTCTGAAACGTGAAGCTATTCTGCTCTATAAATTGCTGCATTTCTGCTTGGTAGATAGAAGAATTTAATCAGGAATTCAACACTCTGCAATGTAATCAGGTTTAGAAGTCTTGGATGAAAAATAGATATTTATCAGATAAATACTAGTATGAGCAACCAAATTATATATACTCATGCACTGAATATTAGGGCTGGCCACACTGATCTCAGCCGTGTGACCAGCCCTAATATTATCAGGCCTTTGCTTGACATATATTATACAGTACATTTATGGGCAGGTTTTGGGCACTAGTTATAGCTCTCCAGGCTAATGCCAGGTTGCGTAGAACAAATTCACATTTCCAAAAGGCTGATTAGCTCCTTAACATTTATCTTATCAGATAGCCTGGCCACATTCCATGAGAGCGTCCCATGATAAAGGTCTGGAGTAGTATCTAAACTATGATGCTGAAGTGCAGAGAGTTCCTAACTAGAGATGGGCACGACTAAAAAAAATGGTGTTTCGTTTGTCGTTTGGTCGTTTAGGGGTCCGTTTCGGTTCATTTTCGTTTTCGTGATGTTTTTTGCAAAAAAATTCATTTTTGTTTCGTTACGTAATGAAATGAAAAAATGAAAATGAAAAATTGCTGTTTCATTAGCATTCTTTTAGTTCAATGCATTTGCTGCAACGAAAACAAAAAACACGGCAAATTTGGTCGTTTCATTTTCGTTTTCGTTTTGTTTTTTAAAAAATTTGTTTTGTTTTCGTTGCGTAACGAAACGAAAAAATGAAAACAAAAATGAAAAATCGCTCGTTTTGTGCCCATCTCTACTCCTAACCAATGCTGACTCTTCATATGGATACCATGGATTATGAGAGGAGCAGCGGAAGCTGGTTCGTTTTCCCTTTTTCTGTCATATGGAGTTAGTTCAATTTCTTGGATTTGCAAAGGACAGGTTGTCACTCTCAGTTTCTGTTATGATATACAGTCACCCCCCACCATTTCGCAGTTCAGGTACTGTGGTCCCACTACATGGCGGGATCACAGTACCCGCACCTTGGAGTCATGGGGGGGGCGATCGTGTTGCTCCGCACCGCCCCCCACTCCTCCAAGAAGCCTCGGGGCAGGTGGCGGGGGCGATCAGGTCGCTCCACACTGCTCTCCCGCACTCCTCCGAGAAGCCTCGGGGACAGGCAGGGGGGGCAGCAGGGGCGATCAGGTTGCTCTGCGCTGCTCCCCCGCACTCCTCTGAGAAGCCTCGCGGGCGGGGGGGCGGCAGTGGGTGATCGGGTCGCTCCGCACCGCCCCCACGCTCCTCCGAGAAGCCTCGGGGGCATGGCAGAGCGGTGGGTGGTGATTGGGTCGCTCCGTGCCACCCCACGATCGCCCCCGCCCCCAGGCCCCACCCCACCCACTTCTGCATATCGCAGATTTTCATGCATCGCGGGTGGGGTGGGTCCCTAACCCCCGCGATCGGCGGGGGGTTACTGTATCATCTACACCATGATGACACTTAACATTTAAATTCTCAACTGGCCATTAATTATTGGCAGATTGCAGCTGGTTGAAAAGGTCTGAGGCTGAGTGCACTCTTCTATCAGCATCCAAATATTTCATTGCCCCTGCCCCCACTAGGAGATGGAGTATACTTGTTGGGCCATTGAGAAAGGGGATTGGGAGTGAGCCAATTCTGACTAAAGGATCTGCTGCAGACCTTCAGACTTCGAAACAGTTGCTTCCAAATTGAGACTCTTTCCTCTTTATTTTCCATGCTGCTTATAACTGATTTATGGCTCTTGCCTCACTGTAACCCTAAACCACAGGCAGAGCAGAGAGATCCTGTTGACCCAGATCCCCAGGAAAATGCATAGATGAATTGCTGATGAATCACCCAACCTGTTCAAACCCAACTCTCAATTTGTGGTACCAGTTGGTCTCTGGTGTTAGACCTTTTGAAAACTCAACCATTTTTAGGCCTTCGCTTTTCCTTTTACCACAGGATGCACCTTAAGGTGAACATAATACTGATAACTACTGCCCAAACCTGTTTTCTCTTTTGGATGTATAGTCCCTCCCCTTCCCCCTCCTTTTTGCTTATTCCAAGCAAAAGCAATGAGGCATTTATTTGATTTTACAGTATATTCTAGACTAAATGGTCTTAATGTGGAGCTCAGTGCAATGAAGATATTGTGACTAATATTCCACCACTTACTTCAAAATGTTGTCTTCCAGTCATATTGAGTGGAAAGGTCATTGGGTCAAGTGAGGGACAGGACATTTACTCCAAAGTCCTTTCTTCAGGGCACCACAGCTCAGAACTGGAGCCACTAGGGTACATTGGCAGTGGTTTCAACTCATTCTAAGTAGAGTCCTGAGGTTCTCCCCCCCCCCCGCCCCCCAAGTACTGTCTGGATGATGCAGCTTTTGAGAACTCTTATACTGACAGAATATTTGGTTACACTTTTCCTCCTGTATTATTTCCATTCTGGTTTTAACTTGTGTGAGAGAGAAAAAGAGAGAGAGAGGAGGTGTGTGTCAGGGGGAGAAAACATCTCCGAAACAGTCTGGAAGTTGAGTCATGGCGACTGGACTTCTTTTCTTGAGAGACTGAAATATTTCGCTACTCATCCAAACAGCTTCGTGACAAAGATGTTTGGATGAGCAGCGAAATGTTTCAAAATGCCCCTTCTTCCAGATAAACTAACCTGGACTACTGAGAATCTTCACAGACATTCCTCTGAAACAGAGATATTTAAAGTATGCCCGAATCTCAGAACAACAAGTTGCAGGATCTTAACTTGTAGATAGTAAATACACACATTTCTGCAAATTCCTGCCTAATCTAATTAGAAGTTCTTAAACTCCTCTTTCTGGAGGAGAAATCATGGTGAAGTTTACTTTTCAAGGATTGCACTGTTAATCTTTTACAGTGGGGATGCCAATGGCTACAACTTCAATGTGCAATTATCAAAGGGACTTCTGAGCAGGGACCTTGGAAGGGTTCATTTTTTGGCTTACACCTTCCAAAATCTGCTCCCCAGCACCTTTTAGCAACATAGCTGGCAAGCAGGATATTAAGGGACGTAGCTTCTCCATAACTTCCCCAAGCTCTGTTTTGCTAGGGCTGAGGGCAGGGTGTTTGCTTATCTGTGTGCAGTGAGCTGTGAGATCTTCCTTGGTTTGTTTGAGGCTTGGTTGGTAATTGCTTGCTATAAAAGAGCCAAAATGTCTGAGAAGAAACTTGTGGTGTAAAGGAAGCCTCGAGGGGATTGGCACTCCCAAGAGGAAAAGTGGGTATATGCTTGGCACAGGAAGAAACTTCTAACAGGGTAACACAAAGCTTCAAGAAGTTGGAGCACTTGGCAAAAAGGCAGGTAAAAACTTTGACTCGGCCAAATTCTGAGAGGAAGTCCCTGGAGGGTCTCTTCTCTGCCTCTTCTGCAGTTTTAAAAGAAGCTGCAGATTTGCACAGTTGCATACATATTGTATATGCAGACAAACCTAAATCTAGGAGCATGTTCGTTCTAGAAAGGCAATACATTCTTCTAACTACTAGTCATTAAAGCTACACACTAGAGATGGGCACGGAATGAACATTTTTCCTTTCCGTTACCGTTTGTCGTTTCCGTTACGTAACGAAACGACAAACGAAAATTGTGATGAAAATGAAACGAAATGAACAGAACCATGAAAATTGTGGTCGTTACGTTTCGTTTCCATTAATGGCGACACGCAATGAAATGAGCTGTTTTAAATGTTAAAAAACGCCCTGGACATCCGTAAAAACACAGTGATAATTATTTATATTGTCTAATAATACCTACCGGGGGGTGGGGTGGTTAAAACGTTTGTTTTAGTCTTCTCCCATCGCAATGTATTTTTCTTTTCCCTTTAAAATGGATGTCGCCACCAGCCACAAAATGGAGGCAAGCCATGTGATGTGGGATCATGTTCAACCAATAGCATGCCCAGGTTGCAGACTGGGCGGGCAGGTCTGGCAGCCACAGAGGGCATAAAAAGGTCTGGCAGCCCCCGTCCTCCTTGCAGTCTCTGGTGGGAGTTAGGGTGGGATTGCTGTCTCTGCTGCGACTCTAGCTTCAGTCCTGCGGCCTCCCTGTGTGTGTGCATGCTGCGTACCTCCCTTGCCCCACAGTGCAGTCACTCTGTGGCTGCCTTGCACCCTGGGCAACGCCCGCTGCTGCCTTTGCAGCCTCCCTGCATACCTAGTCTATACTGTGTCTCTGCCAGCATCCATTTTTTTTAGTGTTTTCCCTCTGGTCTGGGGCATTGGGGGATGCCTGCGCACGGAAATTCTTTAAAAATCGTGCAAAAAGTGGGTAGAAATGACAAACAAAAAAACGAAAAACGGTAACGAAATTTTTCAAAAATTTCCTGACAAACGGAAATGAACCAAAACAGACCTCTCAACGACAAACGAAAAACCGAAACACAATTTTTCTGTTTTGTGCCCATCTCTACTACACACACACACACCTGTGCCATGTTCCTCTGAAGTTGCAGCTGTGAAAAGTATATTAACATTCAGAAGCATTCCGGTTTG
Source organism: Phrynocephalus forsythii (assembly GCA_029282475.1). NCBI lineage: Eukaryota > Metazoa > Chordata > Lepidosauria > Squamata > Agamidae > Phrynocephalus > Phrynocephalus forsythii. The sequence continues at coordinate 47,721,911 of JAPFRF010000004.1, forward strand.
AAAAACTACTGTTTATTTCCTATTTTGTCTGTAAATTTTAACTTTTTATGAATTGATAGTCCAATATGAATAATTGTGAACTTTTAAATTTTTGGTCAAACAAATGTATAGTCTATTGAATCATACAGAGTTTAGAGGAGAATATTTTGTATTTGCTTTTGTCATCTCTGCTCCTTTAAAGAGATTAAGCAATATTTTTGAATCTGAATTCCTACTGGTATTTGATGAGTATCCAAACAGCAGTGGATTATGAGAAATGGCACCTGCCATGATCTGCTGAACTTTAGCTAAGATTCAGTTCATATATGTTGATCAGCAACATATATACCAATGTGTGTAAGCTGTGTTAACAAAATCTGATTATAATTCATAATGGGTTTGCATCCAATCCAACACTCCCGATGTTTTTGGACTGGAGTTCCCATCCATCTTAGCCAAGATAGACAATGGAGAGGAAGGCCGAGATAATGGAGCCCAACAACATCTGCACAAATGCAAGGCTCCTATCACTTTTTGATACACCATTGTCATAGATGTTCTTGCAGATATGTCAAATCCCAAATTATAACCCCCTTCATTGGGCTACACAACCTTCTGGCAGTTGTACTACTAGCACTTTTGAAACTGTGAAACTGCTACCAGGACAATTCCACCTGCCACACTTTTCCCACTAGTCTAAGGAAAGCCGAAAGCCATTATATCTTGCCATGACACATTGGCTGCAACTGGCAAGCTGATGTGGAGCAGTTCAGGCTTGCTGCAGATTGACTGGCAACCCATTTTACGTCTCTGTTCAGGTTAGGTCCTCATACAGAGCCCGTGGGTTGTTTTGGTACCAGTGCCCACAATAGCCACTCAATTAGATGCTGTTGATCTGCACCATAGCCCACAGCACACACACACACCCTTCACTTTGATCCTGCCCTCTGCCAATCCTAAACTCCTTCTACAGTTCACTGTAAAGCCAGAAGGCTGTTTAAAGTGTTGCACTAGGGCAGTAGTTCTCAACCTCCCTAATGCCGTGACCCTTTAATACAGTTCCCCATGTGGTGGTGACCCCCCTTGCCCTGCTTGGAAGAGGCCACAAGCCCCCTTTGGCAGGCCACTGCCGCAGGTGCCATAGAGCAGTGTTTTTCAACCACTGTTCCGCGGCACACTAGTGTGCCGCAAGATGTTGCCTGGTGTGCCGTGGGAAAAATTGAAAAATTACTTTATAAATAGTCAATATAGGCACAGAGTTAAAATTTTTAACATTTTCTAATGGTTGATTTTTTTCAGAAACCTTTGCCCAAAAAAGGTTGAAAAACACTGCCATAGAGGATGTCCCTCTACAGTCACCCTCAGCCAATTGCAGCCTCCGATGCCATTGACTGACATCCCCTCCAACCTATCAAGCGGTAACTCTCCCCCCTTCCTCCCCCTCGTCCTCCAGACCCAAGCCGTTTGTGCCTTTTTTCTTCACTGGCTCATGGTGACCCCTGTGAAATGGTCATTCAACCACCAATGGGGTCCCGACCCCCAGGTTGGGAACCACTGCACTAGGGGGAAAGGACAGTTTCCCAAAGTTTTCCATAATGTACAAATACAAATATATAAACCACAGAAACAGAGCAGTCTGCTGTAGTCCATTGGAGTTGTTTCTATTTCATAGTGCGGAGGCAGGGAGGGAGGGTTGTTCCATGAATTGGTGATACACCACTAAACTAGTATATCAATGTAATGATAAGGTAATCTAGCATTAAACTCAGTGATTTGTTCTCTTTATTTTTTCTTTTAAAGTCATTACAACTAGAGAGAAAGATCTTGAGGGTAGGTGTTCCCAGGTCCAAAGCATCACCAGAATACTACTCCCTGTCCTTTTGGAGAATGAAACAATTGGTCACACAGGGAAAAGTCTGTTTGAATTGTTTCCGTTTGAAAAAAGCAGGAACACTTAGTAACAGAGGAGGAGGGAAATTCTCTTTCAAAACAAAAAAGACTGGATTGATTTGAATTGCCATTTGCATCATGTGATCAGTAAAAGAAAACTGCAAATTCATTCATTTTCTATGCACAACATGACCCACAATATTTGACCATGTAGTCGCAGCCACAGAAGGTTCAGCCTGTAGGTCTCTGACATATAGACAAGGGCAATGAAAGAGGCTTCCAGAGGTTTGTGCTGCAGTAATATTTGGCCAGAGAGCTGACATGAAGGAATACCTTCTTTTCTTGAGTCATTCTTCACATCTGTCTAACATTTCTTTAAATTAGCTTGCCAGCTGATTTCCACAGTTTGGATCAGGCCATCCATCTCCAGCTATTGCTTCAACTTGTGTGAGTGTTGTTGTGTTGTTACAGTCATGACCGACTCTTCGTGACCCCACGTCCATGGAGTTTTCTTGGCAGGAATGCTGGAGTGGTTTGCCAGTTCCTACTCCAGGCACCTACAGCATCTGGTATTCCCTGGTGGTCTCCCATCCAAGCACTAACCAGGGCCAACCCTGCTTAGCTTCCAAAATCAGGCGAGATCGGATGTGCTTACACTTACACTAAGGAAAAATACTTAGGGGGAAAAAACAGAAAATGGGAGGGGGGGGGAAGAGGTGCCCCCCCAAATTTTCTAGTATTTTATTCAGGCAACTAATTTGGAATGTCTTGAAAAGACAGCAAATTGTTATTTAATTATTATTTAATTTCCTATGAGAGACACTTGTGGAATTTTTCTTTGTGCCTGGTACCAAAATTATGTGGCGAGAAGTGGGAACTAAGCTCCCTGATTTATGGAGAAGGGAGCACCATTTTCTGTTCAGCCACAACCAACAACATTTCTGAGGGCACCTCTGATCAGACTGGAACTGATGCTGCCAGTAGCTGCCATAGCAGATCTGATGGAAGGTGTTTTGCGCAGACTTACATTTCATTTTTACCAATATGTCTTCACATACATACTCAGAATTTCAATCAAATACTAGTCTTGAGATATTTTTCACATTAGTTGAGCAAGTGCGTAATAAGGCAGAAGCTTCTTTTAAGGATGTGTGTGTGTGTGTGTGTGTGTGTAGTCAAGGTTTAATCTCATCACAGATGCACAGACATTTTCATTTTTTCCAGATGTCAGGCCAAGAGTGTTTTGATTTGGGGATTGGGGAGGACAAAAATGTTATTTTGTTCAAGAAAGAGGACTTACTTAAATAATATTGCTATGGCACAGCAGCCATGTATACAGAACATTATAAGAGCAAGGAAGAAGATTTGTCTTAAACTGACATTTTGTTTTTTTTTTGTTTTTTTGCTCTCCATGTGGATCATTTCAATATATTTGGTATATTCTTTGTGAAATGCCTTGGCTCCAGAGACAACGTACAGTGCCTCATGTATGCTGTGCTCCAAGGCGAAATACTTTTGAAAGTCTGTTTGCTTCATATAATCATGCCTGAAGCAGTACTCTCTTTAACCTGTTATATATTGCGCTTTAAGGAGTTGGCTTTCAAATGGAAGGCACTGCCATCATTATGTACCAGAGAACATCTTGAAAAAATCAAGCAACGAATAATGACTGTTTTTTTAAAGGTCAAAGAAACACAAGAGAGAGGGAAGGAAGGGAGAAAGAGTTGAGTGTTCTTTGTTTTGGGGTTTATTTAAAAAAGAAAAGAATATGATTGGAAATAAATAGTCAGGTATCCTTGAATGTTTATTTAGTGATATCATCTTTAGAGCTAAAAGATATTTCAGAGCACAGGCGACTACCGTTTCTATTTAAAAACAAAAACAAAAAAGAGGATTTCCAAACTGGGCTTCATTTCTTATACTTCACTGAAAAACAATCTGCAGTCTGTGTTTCCAAAACTTAACCTCTTTTGTCTGAATTTAGTATGCTGTGCCTTGCCTTCTTTCACTGAAGCTCTGTTTCTTTTTCTTGACCTCTGTTTTCAAGAATCCTAGAACCATTACAACATACCTGGTAAGCTCACTTCTTTTACCACACTAAGAATAAATACATGTGTTACTTGACCAAATAATTATGACTTGGCCAAGGGAAACTATGATAATTTACTTCAAGATGTTGAAAAGGTTCTTTTCTGGATGAGAACTCCCAGCATTCCCCAGCCAGCATGTCTCATGCTTATCAATGCTGAGGGAATCTCGGGAATTGTTGTCTAGCAAATAACTTTTCCAAGCTCTGCCTATCTGCAGATATTTTAAGATAGAATGGGCAGGAGATATAGGGCCTTTTCACACGACCCCTAAGATCCGCTGGCCACTTAAATTCGGACCAGAGATCTTAGGGGTTTGTCGCTGTTCCTGCGTTCCCACCCCCTCCGCACCCCTGGCTGCTGGCTGCGTGACTGGTAAGGATGTCTGACCTCTGTTAAACAAAAGCAGCAACAAAACCAGCCTCTGTTGACCGAGTTTAAGTCAGCTGCTTTAGGAAGCATCCTCTTAACTGCACCTCCAATAGCTTTCCCTCCTTTGGGATGACAGAGCCGTGTATGTGCTCCATAGCTGGTTCTGTAATGACTACACTGGATTGCTGCCTTCAGGTGTGGCAGCGCCTGACATCCTATCCTGAGATCTGAATGAATATCCAAATGGCAGTTGTGTTTGTATACCAGCAAACACAGACCATCTTTACCTCAGGCAGCAGCAGAGATGTTTGAGGCTCGCTCTGTCACCCCCTGGGGGACCCATGTATATAGATGTGATGAAAAAAGCTCGAGGGAGCTTGTAATTTTTTCTATGGAACATCTACCCTCACTATTCAGTTCTGGTACATGGAACAAAGTCATGAGCTGAGAATCCTTTAATCCTGAGGGTATGGCTTTCCCTCCTGTACTGGGCTCTGTTTGCTAGTTCTCAGGTTTCTGGCAAAAACAACAACAACAATTACCGGCAAGCATAAACTCTGTCCCCTCCTGTTCTAAAGAGCTAATCTCAACATCAGAAGATGGAATGAGCATACTGTCATTGGGGCTGATAAGGCATGAAATGAGAAACAATTTAAATTAAAACAATAACTCAGCGAAGGGAATCATGTTATTGCCTGAGGGGCCCAGGGCCAGCCAAAGACATTTTCCTGCATTGGCAAGGGTCAGGATGACATGCTGTAACTCTCTTCTAAACAAGGGGAGCCAAATACACACAGAAATGAATCCTACATCAGCTCCAACAACTGGAAAACATCACTTATTTCATTTATTTATTTTATTTTGACTATTTTTACCCCACCTTTCTCCTTGGAAAAGGACCCAAGGTGGCTTACAATAATGGGGAACAATATACAGCCCAGGACATTCAAGACATATTATTCATGTTCTTCTCACTTTTTCCTTACACAGCTCCTCAAGCAAACAGTGGGCTGAGGGGAGACCCCCCAAAAGCCTCTAATTCTATGTTCATTGCTTTCTTTTCTGATCTGTGCAACAGTCCAATGAAAATATAAGAGTGCCAGGAATCACACATGTAACAGATCTCAAAACTATTTGTCAATTTCATTCTCAATCACCATTCAAGTCACCTCATTGTTACAAGAATTACAAACAAATATTTTTGTATGGCTTAAAGAAAAGTGCAGATTTACCCACATGCAAACACAAAAAGTCTAGAAGCACGCAGAAGAAGAAGAAAAGGAAAAGAAGAAGCATTTTAATGGTCTTACTGCTGCAATGTCAGAGAGCAACAAGCCAATTTAGGGTGATAAGATATGAAATTTTGTGTGTACAAAATGCTAAAATTTATAAGTGGGTGTAGAAAATGCCATCCTGAAACATACATTGTGCTTTAAAAATGAGGTCTGAGCAGCAGTTTACTAAAAGTCACTGCAAAACAATCAACTACCTCTTCAGCCAAGTCTGGAAGCAAGTTCGATGTACAAAACGTTGCTTTGCAGACAAATCTCTTTCATGGCTGACAGCTCACCATGTAGGTAAGCAACTGATAAAAAATACAAAACTATTAAGAGGGGGAAAATCTTGAGTCCTAAACTGTGAATAGAGCAACTTGGTACCTGGCCACTTTATGCCATAACATTTTACCTACCCATAAAATGCTACCAAAACACCTGACTATTATATTCCCAAAAGTGCAGAGACCCATTTAGTCAAAATAATGGCTGTTATCTGCTATGGCCCACCACTTGTCCCTCTTGGTTTCCAGTTCCTTTATTCTTAAGCTTTTCTTCTCCAACCCTCTTTGCGAAAATCAGAATCAATGGATTTCCTCCTCCATGCTGGAAAAATCTACCCCCCTTCTTCTGATTGTAACAACTGATGCATCTAGAATGACCTTCTTACAACAGAAGAGCTAGTCTGTCGTAGGTAGGGTTGATGACACTGAAGTAACATCCTATTCTATTTTTTCTGACTTGTCCTCTGATAACAAAGGGAATAACTAAACTCCTAAAATAAAACTTGCTTTTCACCCAGTGTGTGACCACAAAAAAATGTCAAGAATCAAGAACCGGCAGCAAAAGCCAGTAACCAGAAAGGCATGAAGACCTGGTGAACTCAAATGACAAAACGTGGTAACCAACTCAAGTGGATAACTACATTTGTGCCCACATATTCTGTTTACAACAACAGGAACAATCATATATGATTCTCTTCTGTTCAGTTGCAAAATGAAGCACTGTTTCTCCCCTTTCAGAATCACTTAGTGTGTAGTCTTGTCAGTTCTCTGAATTCATTATGTTCACTACAGTGAACATGTTAACTTTAAAAAAAAACCAGTTGTCCTGCCCACTGACAGGTTCTTTTTCAGGTTTCACATTGCATCCCACAAATTACAGTACTTAAAACTTTTCAAGGCATGATAAGAGGAGAAGAATGTGCCTTGAAATGCCCCCAAGAAATACTGTTGTGCCTTGATCCATTGCAGATGCACAGGCAACTGAGTCTTGGCTAGAAAGCTCTACATTGACAGCAGTAAAATATATAGGAGAAGAAACAGGCAACCTTCTTCAACCTTCTCCATTGCCGGGGGGGGGGGGAAGCATCCTCTTTCCCCAGCAAAAGTTCCTAAGAAATGAAGAAACTTGGGCGTTGCCGACTTCTGGTGTTATAAACTAGGGCTTGGCTGCCACATTCCAATTCCGTTTACAGACTTGGCAGATAGAAGAACAGTATAATTTGTGATTCTTGCAAACAAATTAATGAATGTCGTAACATTTTATCATCTGTCTTTCAGGCAGAAGTGCAGATGGGTGGGGATACTATGTTCTTAAACCAGTCCGATGCCTCTAATGCCTAGTTTTATTTCCAGATTTGTTCAGACCTCGCCTTAACATCTCAAACAGACGGCACTTTTTGGCATTTAAGCTGCCAACCTTCACATACTTATCCGGCAGTAAGCTCCAGTGAATTCAGTGGGATTTCTTTTGTGAGCAGGCATTAATAAGGCAGAGTAGATAGAAGTATTTTCGAGACCCTTTGTTTGCCGAGAGTGTGCATGAGTGAATGGCAAGACATGTAGATTGATAACATAAGAACATAAGAAGAGCCATGCTGGATCAGGCCAATGGCCCATCTAGTCCAGCTTCCTCTATCTCACAGTGGCCCCACCAAATGCGTCAGGGAGCGCACGAGACTAGAATCTGTCTCCTGATACCACTCCCCTGCATCTGGCCCTTGAAGTACCCCGGTTTTAAGCCTGGAGATTACACATCTCCATCATGGTTTGTAACCTGTGATGGACTTTTCCTCCAGGAATCTGCCCAATCCCCTTTTGAAGGCATCCAGGCCAGATGCCATCACCATATCCTGTGGCAGGATAATGCATCTTTATCAAGTTTCTAAATCAGTCTATATAAGGAGCACATTTTACTTTGCTAAAGAACACTTACTAATGTCTTTCTTTTTTTTGGTTAGGTTTCCTTTACTAGAAGAGATCTTGGGCCAAGGAGTTTGTAAGGCAGGCAAGCTGTCTCACTGCCACAGAAGAACAAGATAAGGATAGTTGTTTTAGTCGTAATTTGCAAAAACTGCTTCTGTGTAAGCCCCCATTTTGGAAGCAAAGCACTCAGGACATAGCATGCAGGAAATGAGTGGCTGTCCATTCAAAAAGATACCTCTGATCCTGAAAGTCCCATGCAAGGAAGTCACAGCCATGATCACCTGCAATTCACCTTATTTGTATAAAAGCGGCATTTGCATCATTGGAGCAATTGTGCTTAATTTGTGTCCAAAAGTTCTTCTTGGTCTCTCATTAAAGGAAGGGCAAAATAGTTTTCTCTCTCATGGGACAAGGATGGTCATTTTGTAGCTTTTCATGTTTGTAATCCAGGGGAAAGCAAGTAAAGATTTACATCCATATTCCTAGCAAAATTATAAATCCAATTAAGTCTCACTGGGCCCCTAGCTGGAAGGTCTCTAATCCACCATATTGTGTCAAGTCATGTAAGGTCATGTCATGTCATTTCATTGAGGCAAGCACTGACCAGCCTGGAAGTTTCATAACTCAAAGCCAGGGAGTGGGTTTTTGCAACATTGCTAATATTGTCAGGGCCCTGTCGTCACCATCTGGCATGGTCTCCTTCCTCCGTTCTTCCTCCTCTTTCATGACCTTGGAAGCAGAGATTGGTCATTTGGAGGCAAGGTTGGTTGGGTGCCTCCCTTTCCAGCTGCTTGAGTTCCTTTTTCTTTCATCTACAGAGTTTGTAAGGATCACCGCTCAGCAGCTGAAATTCCCTCTGCCCCCCTCTGCCACCCCAGCACGAAGGCCACTCTCTTCCCAGCATTCATAAATGTCAAAGTACAGTATGACCTTTCCCAGCAATTCACAATAGATGTCTACATATACCTTCCATCCATAACTATCTTTTCTTTTAAAGCAAGATACTTCAAAGCATGGTTATTGCAAGCATGGTGGTGTTATTTGAAGCACAGCGAAGTTATTTAAAGCTTTTGCTTCATCCTTCTTCATGCAGAGGGCCTGTCTGTCACTTGTAGCAAAGCCCATGAGGGTCCAAAGCAATCCAGACATAGTCACCAAGTTGCTCCTCAGTATCTTGATTAAAGATGGACACACAACAAAAACTGCATGCTTTTTTACCAGGTTATAAAACATTACAAAACAAAACAAAAGCAAGCATTCTATCAAGTATTGAAACAAAATGCCATTTTCTGCTTCAGAAATGAAACATTTCATCTTCCCTTGTCAGAATATATCAATACCATCCTAGAGAGTCAGGATAGCAAACTGAAAATTGCAGTTTATCTATAGAGAGGTGGGACTTAGGAATGGATGATGCACCAGTAAGATATAGTGGTCCATCTGGGAAGAGATGGAGTGTCAGATATATCAGTGTGGAGGATGGTTTTATGGTGATTGGAAAAGACCCCATGAAAAAATCATATGAAATCAAGAGGATATGTAAAATCCGGCTTCTTTTACCCATAAGCCTCTTTTATTTAATTTTAAAGAGGATTGGCTCAGGCACATAGCCACCAGCCAATAATCTCTCTCTAAATTTAAATAAAAGAGTATGGGTAAAAGAAGCCGGATCTTATCGCGTCCCCTTGATTTTGTGTGATTTCTGCTAGAGTATCAGTGCTGCAGCTGGGATGTGGGATGGCCATGGGTTCCTTATTTGATATGTTTGAAGGCATCCTTCATATGAAGACCCATTCACATTAAGGCTGGTTTAAAAGATAGAAGCTTGAGGAAGGAAAACTGAATCCCTCAGGTTGTCCATCAACAGTTTCAGTTGAGACAGCAGACTAAACAGCAGACATAAAGGTCCCTTGCTCACAGCCTTCCCCAATATCATGGAGTCCAAAGGACTGCACTTACTTTTGAATGTGCACTAGAGATGGGGACAAATTGAAAAACGAACCACATTTTCTGATTAATATGGCTGATTCATCAAAATTCATATATTTGTATCCAGGGTTCTCCCAACGAATAAACAGGGTTCCCCCAACGAATATGAATTGATGTATTTTTTTTTATAAAATTTTGATTTGTCAATTCATTGGGCTATAAAATGGCTCCCAAGGCACCTAGAGACACCAAGGTTGCAGAGAAGCTTACCTTGGCTATCTACCATCCCTTCATGTTTGGTGATGATAGGGTTTCCCCAGCACCAAATGTGGAAGGATTGTAGAGGAAAGTCATGGGAGGCTTGTCTGTCAATCTTTTGTCTCTAGGTGCCAGGGTGGCACTTTCTCTGAGGCCCTTCTTTATGGGTGAATTGCTCAGATATCCAACACCCCCCCGGTTTTCACCAAACCTGCAGGCTTGTGGGGGGGGGGAGTCATGGGAAGCATCCCTGCAAGTTTGGGGCCTCTAGATGCCAGGGGGCTTTTGATAGTTACTGGAAATGCATTGATTCATCAGCCCCAATGGATCACTAATCACAGCAAACTGCCATTTTTAAAATTCACTGCCATCTCTAAGATGCGCCTCTACATTACACTAGCATATGCTAATATTATGCACACCTGTGTCCTCTGTGTCTGCTTTGGTGTGTGTTTGTGTGTGATGTATATCTTGTAACTGCATTTTAAAACCCACTGATGTTCTATTTAAGCTCTTTTTTCCAAATAGAAAGCAAAATAATGCTATTTTGACTCATTTGCAGTTCATAGGATCTGTGTTTGAAGAGACGTACTAGGGCAGTGGTGGTGAACCTTCGGCACTTTTGGACCACAACTCCCAGAACTCTGAGCCTAGATTGCCAGTGACAAAGGACTGTGGGAGCTGTGGTCCAAAACATCTGGAGTACCAAAGGTTCGCCACCACTGTACTAGGCCATGGCTCTGTATTTTAAACTTTTCCATGATTATATGTTGTCAAAATGATGTAGTGCATTTCAGATAATTTATTCCTTCTTTCAAAATTAGTTTTGGTGGATTCCAAGACTATTAAGGCATAAAAATAAGAGAGGCTGTCCATGTGGAATTTGACTGCCAGCCCTGGCAAACTGGGCAGCTATCCCAGAATTTCCCTTTGCACACATGGATTATGGTACATTTTTAATGGTGATTTGGCTGGAGAAGCTTCCTCGGGGGTTACTAGTTGAAAAGTCTCTTGTCTGTTTGAATGCTTGCTTACTTTGGGGAAGATCTCAGCTGCCGTGAAAGAGCCATAAACACTTTTTGGAGTTGGCTCGGAGCCAGAAAAAGGTATGCTTAAAAGTATTCCTCTGTGTGAAATCTCATTAGTAAATCGTAAAGGAAGGAAATGACACTTCTAGTTGCAACCCAAAGAGGTTAAGAGAGAGAAAACGGCAGAAAATAAATAACTCCTTCAGCCGTGGGTTGGCTGCTTAGATGTGGTAGCTAAGTGGTTGGAAGGCATGTAACCACCTCTTCCAGGCTGTGTGTTCAAACCTCAGAGACTAGCACAACAAACAGTTGCCACTAAAGTATAAATGGCAGGTGAAGGACTGAGCAATGTCCTAAAATGCCTATTCAGTTGCATGTACAGTATATGCTCAAAAGTGATTTAAGTCCAGAATGAAATCAATCTCCTGCAGATGCAAGGTCCACAGTCAGGAAGCTGAAAGCGAAGGCTGATGCCTTCAAACATGTCCCATGATTCATAAATACACATAACGTATCCAGGACAGGTTTTAACAGCAGAGAACCCAGTTGATTTTAAGCATAGGTTAAAATCAACCAAAGATTCCAAAAGACTTTAAAAAGCATAGGGTCCTCAAACGCAAGCTGGCTCTCAGAAGCATCCCAACCTAAATAACCAAGCTCTGCTATTGAGTCCCAAGAGAAACTGAGCTTAAAGAGGCACTAAGAGATAGCAGTAGGCTCACAGAACCTGATATGTGAAGAAACGTCTACTACCAGCCAATAATAGTAGAGTTTTGTGGAATTTATATGTTATTTTATGTTGTTTAATTTTATTTTTATTTTATTTACTGTATTTTTATGTTGGTTTTACATTATTGTATGAGTTATATGTTTTACATTGGTACCTCAACTTGCGAATTTAATCCATTCCGAATGCATGCTCTTAAGTTGAACTACTCTTAAGTCGGGGTGCCTATCTAAAAAAATAGAAATAATAAGATTAAAAATTTTAAAAATGAACAAAATATTTGTAAGTCAAGCAGACCATATCTAAAATTTGTAAGGCGGCAGTTAAAACACCAACAGTTTTCCGCTCTTAAGTCGAATTGCTCTTAAGTTGGGGTACCACTGTATTTTGTATTGTATTGTATTGTATTGATTGTTAACCACCAAAGTGGTCTCACTGCCAGATGGGTGGCATAAAAATCCAAGAAATAAATAAAATAAATAAATACCCGCAACAATAGACTAGTATCAATGCTCGGTAACCACCAAATCCTGAATCAAAGAAGAAATAAGAAAGAGAGAGGACTGGCTTTACATTTAAATAAAAGAGGTTTATGAGTAAAAGAAGCCGGATCTTACCATATCCTCTTGATTTCATGTGATTTTTTCATGGGTTGTTTCCCAATCACCATAAAATCATCCTCTACACTGATATATCTGACAGCCCATCTCTTTCCAGCTGGATCACTATATCTTACTGGTACTTCAGGCATTTCTAGGTCCCACCTCTCTGTAGACAGATTGCAATTTTTCTAACCTGCTATCAAATACAAAAGTGGAACAGGTGATACCTTTAGGCTACTGGAAAAATAACAAAAACATTGCTAAATATTTCAAGGGCGAAACCCTCTTCCTCAGAGCAGTACCAATAGGTCATTACATGGCAAAAGATGAATTTGCCAGGAGTTATTTCTTAGTTGTGAGGTCCTTGGAAAGATGAGAAAAAAGCCGGGAAGTTTCTTAGTTGAGGCTTGGAGCTTGGATGCTCTTAGGCTGCATCCGAAATGTCCCAGTCTCGAGGCCAATGGCCCCTGACTTGCCAGCAAAGGGGGAAGGGATTGCTGCAGATGGCTCATGCATTTCATTTGAGGAGTGGGATAAAATTTGGAAAAGTTCACAGATTGTAGCCAATTGGATCAAATAAAAAGGAAAGAATAATTTTCTATTGGTGTTTTTGTTATAATTTTTTTGAAAAAATTGTTAATGATGAAACAACATGAAACAGTAAAGGAAACAGAATAAAATACCATTTTTTAGAGATGGGCATGAAACGAATAAAAAATCATTTCATTATTCGTTATTTGTTTTGAGTAACGAACAGCCCCCTCTGCTGGGCCTCCGGAGGGGGTGGTGGGGTGGTCCATCACCACCCAGTGCAGCCACACCTGGGGCTACAGAGGTGGCAGTGAGGCCTTCTGCTGCCCTGTGCGACTGCTGCTGGGCCTCCGGATGCAGCAGCGGGGCTGTTCACCGCCACCCGGTGCAGCCATGGCCGGGGCTCCGGAGGTGGTGGCAAGGCCTACTACTGCCTGCTGCATCTGCTGCTGGGCCTCCGGAAGCTGTGGCGGAGTGGTCCACTGCCACTGGTGCAGGCGTGGCCAGGGCTCTGGAGGCAGCGGTGAGGCTTACCGTTGCCTGGCGAGACCTCCTGCCATCTGGTGCAGACACTGCCAGGGCCTTCCGAGCTGCCACCGCCGCCGGGATTGCCGCCGCCGCCATCCAGATAAGCTGAACCAGTTTTAAAAGTTTGTACGAACCAAACCAAACCGAGGATGGGCCCAAAACAGAACAAACTGAACCATCGGTTTTCTGTTTCGTGCCCAACCTGCTATTTTTCTGTTTCATGCCCATCTCTACTTGACACACTTGTAAAGGTATCACAAAACCAAAGTGGATTTCAACCAGCATTTTGTTTTATTGTCCAGCTCACTTGTATTTTTATAGAATTTTCCTGACTAGGAGTAGTAGATATGTTTCAATTTGGTGCCCAGCTTAAAGGTCACACACCCCAGAAAAAAAGAAGTGGCACAATCCATCACTGAAAACCAGTGGCGTGCCTTTCCTGACACTTTCTGGGGTTTGTGGCCGCTATTTTGTGTTTATTTAACTAGCTTTCAGTTCTTTTCTAAATAAATATTTTCACCACTTTTCTTGTTATGTCAAAAACTGTTTGTGGGCCTTGATGCTCTTAATTAGATGCAGGAGTCCTTAGCTGGAGAATTTATTTCCTGTTAATTGGGAACTGTCTGTTATTTCCATTACTTGTCTCAGTGGTTAGGGATTGTTCAGTGGCATTTCTGTGTGCCCAAAGGGAGAATTTAAGTAAAATGAAAGGAAGAATGAATCTTTGCTTGTTGCTTAAGTGAATTTTTTAATGAACATGTGAGATATAAAAGAAATAATGGTAAGGATTTGGGTGCTTAGAAGACACCCCTCTACCTGAAGTGCTCTTCTCCTTCTGAGACCTTCCTTTGACTCAGTGCTGGGCAACTGAGGCTTTCCGTTTTGGATTGCAATTGCTATAACCCTTCATCTTTTATGTCATGCTGAGTGTGCTTAGCCTAAAACTCTCATCACTGTTAGCACCATGACAGTTTCCAATAGGGATGGACATTTTGTTTCAGAACCAGTAGGTTACAAAATGAACCATGCGAGCCCAGGTGGTCCTCGGAACCAGCTGATACACTCAGGTTCAATTGCTTTACCTTTCTCTGTCTTGTGTAGGGTAAAAAACCAATGAGGAAGCACACTGCAATGTCATCTTTCTTGCTTCATGCTGCTGGCCAATCAGAGAGGGAGGTGGGATGATGCCTGTCCCTGCACAGCTCCTGATTGGCCATCATCACAGATCTAGCATAGATGACGTCGCAGCATGCTTTCTCATTGGATTTTAAACCTGCACGAGACAGAGAAAGATAAAGCAATTGGATCTGCATGTATCAGCCAGTTCCGAGGACTACATGGGCTCGCGTGGTTCGTTTCATAACCTACTGATTCCAAAACGAAATGCCCATCCCTAGTTCCCAATTTGTTTTCTATCTGTTTAAAAGATGGAGACTCTTAAGAAAGAATAGCTGTTATTTCTCAGCAATGAGCACCAGCAAAACAGATTGAATCAAAGACATAGATTGTTTGCTCATGCTATTCTCCTCCGAGGGTGAGATATATTGAATTTATGTCTACATTATAGAAGTGAGCTCAGAATTTGCTTTACTGCATAAAAATTGCCCTTGACAAATTTTATGGAGAAGGAGGGGGGATCCATCTATAATGACAAAGGTCTGGGTTGTGATCGTTAGAACACTAAAAAGTTATAAATGAGGTGAACTTGAATGAAGAATCTTTGTGGCACAGTGGTTAAACTGCTTTATTGCAATAAAACTGTGCCCACAGCCTGGCATTCCATCCCAGGTAGGCGGCTCAAGGTTCACTCAGCCTTCCAGCCTTCCTAGGTCAGTAAAATGCATACCCAGCACACTGGGAATGCACTATGTTACTTGTAAACTGCCCAGAGAGTATTACTTGTCAACCCCCCCGAGAATGCTTTAAGTGCTATAGGGTGGTTTATAAGCAACAAGCTTTGTGTTTGCTTTTTTGAATTTTTACAGGCAGAAATTGTGTAAGATTCAGGGTAGAGTTTTTATGTCGATTCCTGGGCTTTGTTTGAGGCTGCATGTCTCTGTCATGGGAACTGCATAACCAGTTACCCTAATAATGATGCAAAACAAAATTATCAATATTTTTATAGATAGCTTTTATCAGGCCTGAAAAAAGGAACCCAAACAGGGAAATACAGCCCACTGGTCATGTATGGCAGTGGACTACCTGGTCCTGGACAATTCTTGTATGACTGCATTATAGGAGGTATATGAAGACCTTGATTGGTGGGCCTCATTTTGCTTAAAAGGATGACACAACCTAGTTGATTTGAATTAGAATCCAGCATTTTTGCTCTGTTCGTTCTAAGGCTGTAGCAAAATGCATCAAACATTGTATGGAGGCCGAGAGCAGCTGCCATGAATACAAATATGAGGATAGGGAGAGGACAAAAAATCTTTATAGCTCTTTGTTGCACAGTATGCAGGCATCACTCCTCTAGGAAGTGGTTTTTGTAACGCAATATTGCCAGTACTTACCCTAAACAGACTACCCCTTTATAAAGAGATAAGTTAAGCCATGACATTGTGTTGACTGATGACTAATATAACCCCTTTCCTGCAAAAGAAAGTAATGAAAACCAAGGGCTACAAAGATGAAAATCCAAAATGCATGAAAAGTGTTGATTAATCTAGCATTTTATGAATCTGTGATGTCTGTGGTTTGGGTTAAACAACAGTGAATACTGGTACTTTGCATTAAAAAAGCAATGCTTCAATGGCTTCAGGACATCAACAATTTTAAGGCAACTGAGAGTTTCAATAAGTGTTTGCCAATTGGCATGTAAAAAGTGAACATATTCTCTTATGTCAAATTACACCAACATAGATAAACGTGGACATATCATTCATGGCCTGAAGGGGTTTAGGAAGGGCCAAATGTTCCTATGGTGGGGGCAAGGGACGTAACCCCAACTCCAAGTGCTGTATTGCTGGCTGCCTGTAGGTCTCAAACCAGAACAACACCTTGGAGTAGTTGTTTTTATACAATTCCCAGATTTCTCTAGTTGTAGTATGTAGCAATCAAATACGTCTATTTCTAAAAGTCTAACCAGACATTCTGGGGCCTGATAGAGGCACTTTTGGATCCACTGGATCCAAAGGTCCTCCATTAATTCCTCCAAGACAAAGCCAGGACCAGACACATCAGCTATACAAGCCTGGAACAGGTGCATTTAATGTCTGTTTCCCAACCTACCCCTTCATTTCAATGGTGATGTGCCATGTTGCCTATTTTTGAGGCCGTGACTACAAAAAGTAAACAGTATGGGATTTGCTGTCTAAGTAAGATGGATGCATATGATTAAAAAAAAAAACTCATCAGGATCCTTGTGGTCCAGTAGTTAAACTGAAGTACAGTAGGACCCCCGTATCCACTGATTCAATTATCCACGGTTGGCAAAGGAAAAAAACAAATATATAATCCTGCAGCTGCAAAGCAAGCTAACGTCATAAAACAGCACCTGTAAAAAGCAAAGTTCTGCTTATATACCACCCTATACCACTTCAAGTAGTCTCTGGGCGGCTTACAGTTTAATTACAGTATGCAGGCTACACATTGCCCCCCCCAAGTTGGGTACTTAGGCTGAGTCAACCATGAGCCTGCTACCTGGGATTGAACTCCAGGTCATAAGCAAACAGCAGCCGTAAAGCAAGCTACTGTCATAAAACAGCAGTTTTGGGGGGATTTCCTTGGTTTTCTCTCTTATCCATGGTTTTCATTATCTATGGGAAGGCCTGGAACTAGAGATGGGCACGACTTAGCGGTATTCCCGTTTCCGTTTCCGTTACTCGTATCCGTTACTCTACGGAAACGGTAACGGGAATTACTCCACCAGAATTCGAGCTCAAACCGACGAACGAACAATTTGGTCTGATTTGTCGTGCTCGTTACTTGCATCGCGGCGATCGCGCAATGCCAAGCGGCACAGAAAAAAGTTTTTTAACGTTTTTAAAAAAACCGATTCCCGGCCCTAAAAGTAGGCGAAAACTGTCTGAGGGCACCTACCAGGCCAGAAGGGTGTTTTATTTGGGGGGGGGGTTCCCCGCCCCCCTCTCCTTGGCTATTGCTACTGCTGCGCTGCTGGTACCAGGCTGGGAGGGCGCATCCATTTGCCATGCAGTGCGGGGGATCCAAAATGGCGACCGCAATATTTTTTTTGAAATCGTTGCCCAAAACCCCACCAAAGCACCACAGAAACATGCGAAAATTAGCTATTTTAAATGCTTGAATTTTTACAGTAGCAGCAGTGGGTTTTTCTTGCAAAAAAAAGTCTCTGTTGATTTTATTTTATTTTATTTTATTTTTTTACACCTGCGCATTCGCAATGATGGGCTCGCCCATGGGAGTGGACCATGCAAAGTTTTGGAGCCATTCCACCAATCGCATGGCCAGGTTTTGCTGACTGTACCAGGCTGGGAGGGCGCATCCATTTGCCATGCAGTGCAGGGGATCCAAAATGGTGACCGCAATATTTTTTTTGAAATCGTTGCCCAAAACCCCACCAAAGCACCACAGAAACATGTGAAAATTAGCTATTTTAAATGCTTGAATTTTTACAGTAGCAGCAGTGGGTTTTTCTTGCAAAAAAAGAGTCTCCGTTGATTTTATTTTATTTTATTTTATTTTATTTTATTTTATTTTATTTTTTTACACCTGCACATTTGCAATGATAGGCTCGCCCATGGGAGTGGACCATGCAAATTTTCCACCAATTGCATGGCCACTTGGCCAGGTTGACCACAGAGACTTCTGGGATGTGCCAATCGGGCATAAACAGCCCACTAATCGTAGCCCAAACCCGAACCCTAAGCCTAAGCCTAACCCATACGCCAGTACACTGTCCTTATAAGTGGGTCAGAGAGGCACCCAGAGGTGCACCCCAATACTCACCCTAACCTAACCCGTAACTAGCCTAACCCTAGCCCTTGCGCTAACCCGTCTTAACCCTAAGCCAGATCTACTTGCATTGCACTACATGCAAGTACGTGAGACACAGCGGGTGCAAAGAGTCTGCCAGTCCATCACTTGTGGCTCTGGCTGACTCCTGCAGCTCCCTCCAGGAGCCCGCTACCCCCCCCAACCAGTACTAACGACAACGAAAAAACAAAAAAATGAACCGACTAATTTTTGCGAAATTTCTCGAAAAACGGAAACGAGCCGAAACGGACTGCCTCCGACACACGACAACTCGAAAACGTCATTTTCCCTAGTCGTGCCCATCTCTACCTGGAACCATTCCCCAATGGATACTGGGGTCTTACTGTACTGCAGTGAAGACTGTGCTCATGTCCTAAATTCAGTCTTGGGTTCAGGTAGCCAGGTTGAGATTGACTCTGTCTTTTTGAGGTCAGTAAATTCAGTATTCAGCTTGCTGGGCAGAGACAATGTGTGGCCTGCATAATTAAAGTATAATCCCCCTGGTGAAGACTCTGAGCACTATGGCACGGTATGGAAGCAACACACACTGCTTTTAACTGATCAAGTGATAGATGCAAAGGCCAGTGCAAATCCACCTGGCCCTTTTTGCATCCAAAGTGAAGTTTTTTTCCCTACCACTCAGGGCTTCTACTTTTTTTGTTTAAAGGGCTGGAACAATTTGCAAAGACTTCCCCCAGACAACCAGTTGTTTCACTCTCCAAAAGAGTGCAGGGGGAACTCTCTGCATAATATTCTGAAAATGTACTAAGCTGGGTGTGATGATCTGGACATCGGAAGTGCCCCCAAATATTTATTTTAAAAACAACAACAAACTACTGAGTTCAGTATTAGATCACCTATGCCTGGGTATGTGGGGGGGAGGGGGGAGAGGTAGAAATGTATATGGAATGGATACAACTCTGATGAACTGCAGCAGGGGCAAGGGCAATATGTTTCCGCAAGATGTGTGTACTGTTTTTGTCCACTATGGAGAACCTTTGAAAGCTGCCCCTTTCCCCTAGCACTGTGCCACACTTTGAACAGTCCACTGGATTTACAAGGAGCCATAAAAGGAGTGCCAGGGATCAGCAGAGGGAGAGATCAAAGGGAGTGGGCTGTGCCATGTCTCAAACGGCATCATCTGGCAGGATGCTGAGTGCGATGCTGGCACTGAAGCAATCTGTGGTCTCTGTGTAATCGAGAAGTGCTGGTGCAGTTACAGCCTAAAGGTGATCCTTCACTTTTGTTAATACACACACATGGACACATACACTTTCTCTCGCAAACAGTCTTCTCAATATAGTTTGCTTGCATATAGCTCCCCCAAAACCTAACACAAAGCCACAAGGGCTGTAACATGAATCAGACTGCCGGTGGGTTGTGCAAATGTTGTTTGAACATGTACTCTTTCCAGAATGGCGTCCCTGGTCATCCTTCTTGGAGAACTAGACAAGTATCCATGCAGTTTCCTATTGCTTGTTTTGATAGCTAGACACCCTTTCTCTCCATAAAAATATACACAAGACAACTAAGGAAATGTTTACAAGAGAAATGTGGTATAATTAGAATAAACAACAATATTAAAAAGTGAAGGTGGTTATTCAAATAAGTGTGAATGTGGAAGTCACGCCAGTTATTGTGGCTTACTGGCAAGGTGCCACGCACATGCCAAAAGAGTGTCATCTTCATGCTGGTCACACCATGCCCCCAAACTCCAAAAACCTCTCTCAGCAGCTTCATGTAGCTGTTTAATATCATGGGAATAGAATGGAGCCCCAGGAGACCTCTTAGGGTACCCCCATAACATGCTGAGCTTACTTCTCCAAGAAGGACTAAAACATGTCCCATCAAGTAATGGTCTGTTATGATAATGGAACTACAGATACTATCTCCAAACCCAGATCAGCATTGTTGCAGGCATTTTTTTAAACAGTTCAGAATGTGCTACAAAGCACGGGTGGTCCAGATACCATTTAGAACAGGCTCATCACGATTCTAATGAAATCCTAAGCTATTTCTCACTTCCTTTCACTAATGTCTGGTGTATTGCCTCTGGTAATAGCTATACTTGCAGAACCGAGCAGCCACAAACCAACTTAGGATACAGCCCGGGTGTTTCAAGCTCATATGTTCTTCCCCAGCAATCCTTCCTCCTTAAAACATGTTAAAAAAAAACAAATTCCAAGGAGATTGCAAATGGATTAAATCTATGAAAATAACTAACAAAACAAAATAATTACAGAGATCAGTACAGTATAACAGTAAAATGTCCGTTTGAAGTGTGTCCGCATCACACCTTTCCTAAAAGCAGCAAGAGCAATGGGCCTAATTTCAATCTTGAAGGTAGTGTGCTTCACACTCTGGGAATATCACAAGAGAAAACCTCCACTGCTCACTTGTGGAGTTGGCATCAAGGCAAAGAGTCTGAACTCAAGCAAAGGTTGGCAGCCTGAATGGTTGGGCTGCACTGAGCAACCTCATTCATATCCCACAGTCATTTCAGTGCAGTAAGATTAAGTGAGGCCCCACACTGGTTCACGGTCTCATGTAATTCCTGTGGATCTGTTAGCTGTAGTACAATATCCTGGCAAAGCAAAGAGCACGTGGGGTGGTCTATCCTTTGGAAATCTGCCAGATCATGAGGTTCCACATCTTATTCTTGGAACCTGCAGTTCAAGACCTGGGTGTCTTAGTGGCTTTTAAAATGCTCTGTTGTATTCCCCACCGAATTATTAATCGAAATGCACTGGATTTTCCAAATCAAAATGAGATCAGATCAGATGTCTTGTTTGAGGGCTCAGAGACACAATATTTCCTTTGCAACTCGAAAGCTGCAAGGTACATTCATGCCATATCTAAATTTGGCTGGGGAAGGCCTCTGCTTGGAACCTTGACTCTGTTAGTCGAGCCCCTACATGTGACTGGACTGCAACCCCCATGATTCTGCCTAACTGGCAAACCTGGCCAGGGCTGATGGATTCTGTAGTCCGGACACATCTAGAGAACTACTCCTTATTTACAAAAGTAGAACGGTGATATCTTTAGGCTACTAGAAAAATAACAAAATAGTTATTAATACTTCGAGGGCAAAAACCCTACTTCTTCAGAGCTGTACCAACAGGTTAAGACATGGCCAAATATTAGCAACTTTTTGTTATTTTTTCTAGTAGCCTAAAGGTATCACTACTTTTGTATTTGGTTTTTGTGATGGCTATATGGCTCCTCAACTTGTTTTCCTTCTCATTTGTTGCTGGGGTTAACTCTATGCTTGACCGGATAAGAGCCTGAACACAGGGCCCTTATATTATTAAAACCAGCTGATGCATCTTCTTATAAGTTTTGTTTACAACTACTTAAGGAACAGAGGTGGGGGCCTCAGGCATAGTCTATCTGCCAATTATCTGGGTGTGCTTTCAACAATACCCAGACAAATCAAAAAGCCTTCACCACCAAGGTGATAGCTAACTTTATAGGTTTCAGTACCTTAGGCCATTGTTCACCTTAAGACTATGGATACTATTGTCTATCTAACAAGCCTGTTCAGGCTATTGTTCACCTTAGTTATGAGCCTATTTCAGACCAGGGTGACAAGAGGTCAAAGCTGACTATAAGATGGAGGACTCGCACTAACTGTATTCAGACTGATGAAGCTGTTTGGATGAGCAGCGAAACGTTTCTATCTCTCAAGAAAAAGAAGTCCAGTAGCCATGACTCAACTTCCAGATAAACTCACCTGGATGACTAAGAATCTTCACAGACAGATACATAAGGAATGGAATTACATAGGCTAGTGCTAGACTTTTCCAGAACTTGTTCAGATTCCAAACTTCTTGTGGCTTCAACTCATTAGAACTTCACTAGATTTTATGTTATATTGAGATGCAAAGATTTCACATGATTCAAAGAAAGACCGCCAAAGGCAAAGCAGGCATGTTGTCAAATAACAGTGCATTTCTATTAGATTAGCCATGTGTTAGCTTTGACATCAGTAGGGTCTTGTCTTGCAAAAGGGTCTGCCTCCACCCCCAGATCCTGACACATTCACTGTTGCATTTGTCTTCCTCTGCTGGCATATCTTTTTACTGAGAGCTGAATGTGTATGATAGGAGGCCAGTTTTTTTTTTTTTTTTTAGAAAGCCGACACCCTGAATACTTGCACTTGAAAGCGCTCTAGGCACCAAGAAAGGTAACAGAGATGCTCGAAGGGGTACAGGAAAGGCAGCATACAAAAGGGTTTTGTAGTCTGATCTCCTGATCTAGAATTTCCCTCCTGTCAGCCTTTATGGTCCTCTCTGAGAACAGTACGCTGAATGTTAGTCATGGATGGGCAAGCTCAGGGTACTGTCGGTTTCTACAGAATGCATTGTTTGCCCTATGATGGATGTGGAGAAATTCGATCCTTCCACAGCGAGTCATATGGTGCTATTAGGACGAAGAATGCAAACAATGCTTCCCCGGAAAAGAACTTTCCACGTACTTTTTATGAGTGACAACGTTGCATCACCCATCTGTTCCATATTAGAGGCGAAACACAGAGGCAGATGGAAAAAAGTAGGAAAGGATTGTTTTTCAAGGCAAATTAGTCTTGTGCACTCAGGTCATGTGAAGTGTGTTAATAATCACTTTGCAGGATGTTTTTTAAACATCTATTTTATGGAGGAGAGAGAAGCGCATTCATTTCCAAGTTAGGCAAAGATGATAAACTGAAGCTGTTGAAGCTTCTCCTATGGTAAACAAAGGAATACAGCATAAGATATCTTTGCATTAATAGAGATTCAGCAGAGTCTGAACTTCCATTAGATAGGCAGAATGTGAGCAAATGGAAAGGAAAGCAGTTTTTAACAAGTCTTAACTCTCCACACCCCTATCTTTGTCATTTCTGTACTTCATTAAGCTTCACTAACTATCTGCACAGGGTAGAAGGCAGGGAGTGAAAGACACAAAAAGTAACAGAATTAAAACTTTACAACATTGGTTAAAATAATAGATTATTAGAAATATGAAGCATCCACATACTCTAGTTCTGCAAAATCAAGCAATGTAACAGCAAGGCAAAGATGCATTTGTCTATCAGCAGAAAATCAAGAAATAATGTTAGCTAATAAAGAGACACTTAGCCTTGCTTACCATTGCAAGGGGGGGGGGTCCAGAGCCTGAGAGCAACCAATGATAAGCCCCCATCACCCCTTTTAGCACTGATACAAGCTAGGAAAAACTATCTTCCAGTGATCTTCCAAGCTGGGCAGGCCTGTAGGACAAGCCCTATTGTATAGGACTTTATGATCATCCCTAACCAATGATGTTCCTGTTACAATGAAGTCACATGTTCCCAAGGACATTCCATGTACTCTGTCAGCCTCTACTTTTCCCTCCTCACTGTAATGAACCACACTCCTTTGGTGTGACTCTCCACACTACTGGGAAAGAACATAGGCAGACGCTTTCCAAAGCTGCACAAATATTTTTACAACAGAAGTTGGCAAAATCAAGGACTACAAATCAAAGTAGGATGGAGATGCCCAGACTGATCTGGAACCCAAGGCAATGGGCAAAATAGTGCCTTCCCATTGGAAAAGACAACTGGATTGACTGATTGACTGGCCCCAGAGATGAGGCAGTGTCCTCTAATGGGCCTTTGGGGAGTATGATACCTTAAAGAATTGGGAAAAGGCTAAAGTCTTTTGTCAAGCTAGAGAAGAAAATGGCAGTTGATGGTTGATACTGCTATCCCCGAGCATCTGCTGCCTGACTCAGTCTTCTCACTTCACCACCTGAGAGGGTGGATCTTTAATATATTATGTAGAGTTATTTGTAAAACAAAAATGGTACACAGAACCTTCTGAAGTAGAGATGGGCACGAAATGATTTTGTTTCATTAATCGTTATTTGTTTTGTTACGTAACGAAACGAATAACGACCCTGGGGCAAATTTAACACGAAATGAACCGAACTGAGAAAAATTGGTTTGGTTAGGTTCAGTTCGTTAATGGGGGGCGGAGATGTCTTCTACCTGGTGCTGATCCGGAGGTCCTTTCACGCCAAGCTGCACAGAGGGAGCACACACCGTCGGTGCCATCGAGGGACATGACGGGCTTGAGCTTCAGCCCAGTCCCGGGAGGAGAGATAAGAAGCAGGCCGTGTTTAGGCGGCCAGAGCAGCGTGGCTTCGAAGCTGGCCCCCTTGCGCCTCCTTCCTGCGGCCCGTTATCACGGGGCCGATCGGGAGGGGAGATAAAGAGGCTGCGCTTAGGCGGCCAGAGCAGCGCGGTTCTGACGCCGCTCCCCCTCTTTATTCCTCCCATGCCCATTTGTAGGCACCCCCCCCCAGCTCCGATCGGGCCCCAGGGGCCACACAGTAGGCACTGGGGGAAAAGCAGGTAAAAATGAATAACAAATTAACAAAACAACAAAATGATTTTTTGTGAAAATTCACAAAAAATGAAACAAAATGAAACGAACCCCTTAACAAAATAAATGAAACACAATTTTTTCGATTTGTGGCCATCTCTATTCTCAAGATTGACATTGATATAATTGAGAAAGTATCATCTTACAAATACTTGGGATGCTATGTCAAGGACAATTGGGATTTCTCAAGCAAAATTTGTTGTAGAATCGGACAAGCTAGAAATTCATTCTGGAAAATGAGAGGGAAGTCTTGACACGCTGTGATTTATTTAACAAACTTTGTACCCAAATACTTTGATCTTATGTATTTCATATACTTCTCTAGGGTGATGAAACTTGGACCCTATAGATGCATTATGTAGGGGGCTGGATGCATTTGAGATGTGGATGTACAGATGAATTCTGAAGATACCCTGGACAGCCAGAGTCATTAATGTGGCTGTATTTAGAGTGCATGAATAAAAAACTAGAAATTCTAAATACCACAAAGGGAAGAAACTTACAATATTTTGGTCACATAATGTGCAATAACAAATACCATCTACTGCAGGTTATCCTTCAAGGAAAAATAAATGGGAAGCATGGCCTGGGGCATAGAAGAACATTCTGGCTTAAGAATTTAAGCCAATGGTTCACAGTGAGCACAGCTTCTCTATTTAGAATATCTTTGGGTTGGGGGGGGACAGATCATGCTACTGATGGCCAGTGTTCTACAAGGACATGGCAAGAAGAAGAAGAAGAAGAAGAAGAAGAAGAAGAAGAAGAAGAAGAAGAAGAAGAAGAAGAAGAAGAAGAAGAAGAGTCATTTATGTGGGACTAATTCAGTTCATTTTAAAATATGATTTTTTTTTAATTATAATATCTGGGCACCAAAACAGGCAAAGCGAAGCAAAGTACTCCTCTCCTTTTTCAGTGCTGTAGTTTTGACTTGACTTTTCTCTACTTCCTTTTCCAGTTCACATTCTCACCTTCCTTCCCCCCCTGCCCCCTCTATGCTCCTTGAGGTATTAATGCATAAAAGTTAAACCCACTTACAACTATCCCTTACAATATTTCACCCCCAGTCTCCTATATCAGCCCCTTCTATTTTATCCAGTAATTCAACACCCTATTTGTAGGGCTGTATTTTATTTACAATAGGCTTTTCACAGCAATGGCACTATTGGCTGAATAGACATTCTCAGCTCATTTGAAAATTACAGAGGTGGCGGCTTGCATCCTAATCTTTTTATACCATAACCTGTTCTAGCTAATGAGCTTTAAAAGGATGATGACAACATTATGGAAGAAAACTTGACTACCAGTAATCTTGGGGTTTTATTCTCCTGTTCTGAATGTGTTGGAGCATATTTTTTGAGTATCATTAGCAGTAGGTTTATGGAATACCCGAGGGTGAATTATGTCTGAGCTTTGAGCACAATAAATTAGTATATTTTGCTAAATAGCAGTTAGTGGTTATGGCATATAAAGAGATTACAGATCCACAAAGCTTATGATCCACATTAACTTCTCTGCATTGTTTTGATTTTAGTTCAGCTTCATGCTCACATTCAAGAACTAGGAAAACTTAGGGTTTTTTGGACTCTCCCAGAATCCTAACAAAATAACATAAGAACAGCCTTGCTGGAACAGGCCACAGTCCATCCAGTCCAGCATCCTGTCCCACACAGCAGCTCACCATTTGCTTCAGGCTATCCCCAAGCAGATGTCTTCACCTGCTTATCATTCCCTGCAAAAGGCATTGAGAGACATCCTGCCTCTCTCTCCAACCCGGAGGTTGTCCTTAGGCATCCATAATGATAGCCATTGATACCCTTGTTCTCCATGAACTTGTCCAATCCTTTCTTAAAGCTATCAAAGCTGACAGCTGTCACCACTTCTTATGGCAGGGAGTGCCACAGACCAGTGATCCTCTGGGTGAAAAAGTACTTTCTCTTATTTGTTTGAGATCCAGCACCCAAAAGTTTCATAGAGTGCCTCCTAGTTCTAGTGTTGTGCAATAGAGAAAACAGCTTTTCCTTATCTACTTCATCCACGCTGTGTATGATTTTATAAACTTCAATCAGGTCACCTCTCAGATGCCGTCATTCAAGAGTAAAGGGGCCCAACCGTTGCAGCCTCAGATGGTAAGGAAGGTGTTCCAGTCCCCTAATCATTCTGGTTGCTCTCCTCTGCATGTTTTCTATTTCCATAATATCCTTTTGGAGGTATGGTGACCAGAACTGTACACAATACTCCAGATGGGGCCTCACCATAGATTTATAAAGAGGCAAAATGACACTTGCTGACTTATTTTCTATACTTGCTAATGATCCCTAGCACTGAGTTTGCTTTTTACACTGCTGCAGCACACTGGGTTGACACCTTCATTGAGCTGTCTACCAGGACACCAAGGTCCCTTTCCTGGTTTGTTGCATAAACTTTAGACCCCATCAGTTTATAGATGTAATTTTTTTGCCCCAATGTGCATCACTCTTCACTTACTAATGTTGAAGCTCATTTGCCACTGGTTTGCCCACTTCCCTAGTGTCAAGAGATCCTTCTGGAATGCCTCACAATTTCTCTCAGTTTTTACTACCCTGTATAATTTTGTGCTGTCACCAAATTTGGCTACCTTGCTATTTATTCCTACTTCTAGATCATTTATAAAGAAGTTGAAAAGCAGGGGTCCCAGTACTGAACCTTGGGGGTCCCTACTCTTTACCTTCCTCCACTTGGATAAGTGTCCATTTAGTGCTACCCTCTGTTTCCTGTTCCTTAGCCAGTTGCTGATCCAGGATAAGAGCTATCCCTTTATTCCATGATTGGCAAGTTTATTCAAGAGCTGTTGGTGTGGGACCTTGTCAAAAGCTTTCTGATAGTCCAGATAAACAATGTCAACTGGATCTCCCTTATCTACATGCTTGTTGACACACTAAAAAAATTCCAACAGATTAGTGAGCTATGATTTGCCCTTGCAGCAGCCATGTTGGCCCTCCTTGAAAAGTGCCTTCTCTTCTATGTGCCTATTAATTTTATCTTTTAGGATAGTTTCCATCACTTTATCTGGGACACATGTCAAACAGACTGGCCAGTAATTTCCTGGATCACCTCTGGATCCTTTTTTGAAGATTGATGTTACATTCACTATCTTCCAGTCATCAGGCACAATGCCTGATTTGAGGGAAAGATTATATATTTTGGCTAGGACCTCAGCAATTTCATCTTTAAGTTCCTTGAGAACTCGTGGATTGACGCTGTCTGGTCCTGGTGATTTGTTAGCATTTAGTTTAACAAAACATGCAAGGACCTCCTCCCTGGTTATTTCTATCTGGCTTAATTCTTCGGTTTCCCTCCCTACGAAGATAGGCTCTGTTTGGGGCATGTGGTCTCTGCCTTTTTCAGTGAATACTGAAGCAAAGAATTCATTGAGTCTCTCTGCAATCTGTTTCCTCTTTAATTATCCCTTGCCTTCCATTGTCATCTAATGGTCCAATGGCCTTCCTAGTTGGGTTCTTACTTCTAATGTACTTAAAGAAGTCCTTGTTATTTCTTTGTGTGCTTTTAGCTATATGCTCCTCAAAGTCTTGCTTTGCTTTCCTGATTGTTGCCTTGCATTTATTTGTTCTGCCAGAGTTGATGTTTCTGCCTGTTGTCTTCATTTGGACAAGCCTTCCTGCACAAGCATGACCCCACAAGAAACATTTCCAACCTCTGTTCTGTTTCCAGAACACCACCTCAATTTCCTCACCAGGTTCTTGTAAGGATCAAGAGGACAGCCCACAATGGTATACTAAACAGAATGATGGACTCAGACTTTGCAAACCTGGGTTCAAGTCCCTGCCTAGCCATTAAACTTTCTGACTGATTTTTAGCTAGTCACCTTTTCCCAACTAGTCTTCCTCACAGAGTTCTTATAGGGACAAAGTGACAAGGAAGAGGGTCTTGGGTGTCTTGGAGGAAAGACAGGATAGAAATGCTACTGAACATAACCAATAAATAAAATAATCAACTTTGTCAAACCATTACAGGGTGCAAGGATTCCAGGTGTCATTGGACTAAAAGTCCTGGAAGCTTTCACCACAAGCTGTTGTGGCCAGGATTGCTGGGGTTGTAGTCCAAAACTACCTAGGGACCCAAGGTTAGGAACCACTGGGCAAGAGGATTCATGTCCAGACACAGGGGGCAGTCCTTGTTACGTACTGTGTACATCCACAACACAGCTGTTTTCTTCTATTCTCTGCACAGATATCCCTATGTAAAAAATATCTGTCCTAGACAAAGAGTACCACTGAGGCCTCCACCTAGATCAGTGGTGGCAAACCTTTGGCACTCCAAATGTTTTGGACTACAACTCCCACAGTCCTTTGTCATTAGCAATACAGGCTTGGAATTCTGGAAGTTGTGGTCAAAAACATCTGGAGGGCCGAAGGTTCGCCATCACTGACCTTGATAGTCTCTAAGGAACTGGGTGAAATTAATGTTTCTAGATGACAAAATAAGAATACACAAAGAATATTGTTGCAAAAATCAAAGTCTAGAGTTACGTACTCTACCCCAGCTTTCTATCTCCTCAGTGACTTATTACACCTCTATGAAAAGCCCATGCACACACACGCAGAACATTACAACAGCACCTCTATTTGTTCCCCTGCCAATGGAATTGAGAACTAAACTGTGTCTAATAATTAATGCCATGAACACAGAGACATCATAACTGGCAGACTTGCCCTCTATAAACCATATTACAAGCTGATACAGACGAACTTCTGTTTAAACATCCAGTGTTCTGCTAGTGGAACGTCCAGAACTTTATTCCCAGCTTTTCCCTCTGTAGACCTCTGAACTACCTAAAAACCACTTCCATAGGGATTCTCCACTCTCCAGAGCCATTGAGTGGGTGAATTGGGCAGCCTGTCCCATTGGAACCCGTAGCTTTGCTGCAGCAGAAGCATATCTAGAAAGACAATACATTCAAATACAATATGAGCATTAATAACCGTTGCTCTATATTGGATAACCTTTGAACACCTTGAAAGCTCATTAGTATATAATTGTGCTAAAGAGACACAATTTGCCTACCTTATTAGAGGAGAAAATTGGGCTCTAAACTGGGGAGCGGGGAAGGGGCATTATTTCTAGCACAGTAGCAGTGTAGACAGCAGACGTAAGCTGGAATTATTCCAATCCACTTTAACCCCTGGACATAATGTTTACTTGCTAAACAGTGGAACACCAGCTGTTATAACACACATTGCTCTTTTCCAGCTCACAGGGAAAGGAGGTGTGTTTACACAAGCCTGAATGGTTACTTGCAGACAAATAGCATGCATGCAGTGATGTTCATAATAGACAGTCAAGTGAAGAGGTTTAGTAATGGTCTATGATGTTCAGTATTTAAACTTAACGGTTGTCTATGATGGACTGGCATGGTGGCACCACCATTTTAACCCACAGAGATAGAGAGCACAGGTCTAGAAACTGCTGCCTGATGATGTAGCAAGTAGCAAGCCTCATTTCCAGGAGAAACCAACGGCGGGGCCTTTTTTTGTATGAGAAGTTTTTTTATCTTAACTGGAGGAGAGTCTCCTAGGCATATATAGCTGGGGTAAAGAAACCACCACAAAAAGGAACAAGTAAGGCTGCAAACCATGAATGACTAAGCATTTTTAAAATCACTTAACTTTAGAAAGGATTCTTGAATAACTGGGCTAAAACATGCCCACAAGAAGGCAATCAATATGGCAAAGGGTCTGAAAAATGTAGATGTAAGTCAATTTAATTGATTAATCACACAAAACACATTTGTTCCCCCCACTGTACTTTGATTTGAGTTGCTAACCATTGTAAGAAAGCGGGAGATTAACATTGAAGGGCACAAGTTTTGCTGATACAAACAAAGGAAGTGACAGAGGAACTGCTCTGGTTCAATTTCAAGTTATTTTTGTATCTGTGCATTCAAAGATTCTAACATCAAACTGACCTGTTAAAAAAAACCAAATATGGATTTGAACATATAGTGGGAACATAGTTTCTCTAAAGATTTGTCTGTGATATGAGTTTGGTGAGTTCACAACAGAATTCACAGACATTCATTTCCACTGACATCTCCAGGTAACAGGTGCTGGAGCAGCAGAGGTGGGGTAATTCATGACTCAGAACTGATTGATTTCCTGAATGCCATGTTATGGTTGCAGCTACCCCAGGGGATGCAAATACTTCCAGATGGGTTCTGTCTGAAGTGGAGTCCCAGGGTTGGTCCTACCATGAGGCAGAATAAGGCAGCTATTTCAAATGGCAAATGCTAAAGAGCACATTGTGTGCCATGTAAATTGTGCTGCACCTTCTTAGCTACAGTACTGTATTTTTGTCAGCTGTAGAGGAAGGTTGTCCTGTGTTCTCCCCTGTCACCGCTATTGAAATAAGATCCAGCCACCAGTCTAGCTGGCTTGTATACACAGAAGAAGGGAGAAAGATTGCCTCAGGCAGCAAAATGTTTTGAGCTGACTGTGCTCAGCACCCTGTTGCCTTAGAAGACAGGCAGACAACATGAGAATGGTCTTCTAAAACAGAAGGCGGAGTACATGGAAATAGGCCTGGTACATTTCCCTTGTTCACTGACACAAGATACCTAAATATAACTCTTTACCTGTCTTTAGGTTCTTTTGGAAAATCTTGGGCAGGTCAATTTCTTATAACATTGATTATTATTTGTAGACATGGGCACGACTTGGCGAAATTCTCGTTTCCGTTTCCGTTCCTCGTTTCCGTTACGTAACGGAAACGGTAACGACAATTACTCCGCCAGAACTCGAACTCAAACCGATAAAAGAAAAATTGGGTCTGATTTGTCAGCACAGAAAAAAAGTTTTAAACATAAAAAAACCCCGATTCTCGGCCAAAAAAGCAGGCGAAAATATGCCTGCCTGAGTGAGGGCACCTACCAGAGGGGTGGTTTCTGGGGGGGGGTCCCCGGCCTCCCCCCTCTCCTGTCCTGGGCGGCTCTGGTGGGGGGCATCCTCGTCATCTCGCCAACACGCCATGCCATGCGGTGCGGGCAGGGGATCCAAAATGGGGCGACCGCAATATTTATTTTGAAATCGTGGTCCAAAAACACACCAAAGCACCACAGAAACATGCAAAAATAGCTATTTTAAAACTGCCTGAATTTTTACAGTAGCAGCAGTGGGTTTTTCTTGCAACAAAACGTCTCCATTGATTTTATTTTATTTTATTTTATTTTATTTTTATTTTTTTACACCTGCGAAATGATGGGCTGGCCATGGGAGTGGACCATGCAAATTTTTGGAGCCATTCCACCAATTGCATGGCCACTTGGCCAGGTTTTGACCGAGACTTCTGGGATGTGCCAGTTGGGCATAAAAAGCCCATTAAACCTAGCCCGAACCCGAACCCTAACCCTAACCCATACGCCAGTACACTGTCCTTCTTAGTGGGTCAGAGAGGCACCCAGAGGTGCACCCCACTAACCCACCCTAACCTTTCCCGTAACCCTAAGTCTAGCCCTTGCGCTAACCCTAACCCTAAGCCAGATCTGTGTACTCGCATTGCACTACATGCAAGTACACTTCCCTTCTTAGTGAGCCAGAGGGCGCCCATAGAGGTCCTCTCTCACTTTGTTCCCCAGCCCCAGCCCAAGTGCACCGTACACCAGTATGCCAGTATGCTGTCATTCTTAGTGAGTCACAGTAGAGGCACCCAAAAGAAAGAGAGGTGCCTCTGCCTGCCACTGCAACTTGGTATGCATATCCAATTGGCTATGCGTACCCTTTTGTAGTGGGCCAGAGGAGGCACCCACCCCAGAGAGGTGCCTCCAGGAGCCCGCTTTCCCTTCATAGCGGGACAGAGGAAGCACCCACCCCAGAGAGGTGCCTCCAGGAGCCCGCTTTCCCTTCATAGCAGGCCAGAGGAGGCACCCACCCCAGGTGCCTCCAGGAGCCCGCTTTCCCTTTGTAGCGGGCCAGAGGAGGCACCCACCCCAGAGAGGTGCCTCCAGGAGCCCACTACCCCCCCCAAACCAGTACTAACAACAGACGAAAAATGACAAACAAAACGACAAATTTTTGAGAAATTTCGCAACAAACGGAAACGAGCCGAAACGGGCCGGCTCCGACACATGACAACTCAGAACGTCATTTTTCCTGGTCGTGCCCATCTCTAATTATTTGCAATTTATTTATTTATTTATTTATTTATTTATTTATTTCTCTACCACCCATCTTCCAATGGAACTCCAATGTTGATGATGACGACGACGACGACGACGATGACGAAAAAACATCAACAGCAGCAGCAGCAGCAACAACAACAACAACGATGATGATGGCCATAAAATCAATTGTGACTTCTGGTGACCTTTCTCGAGGATTTGCTGGTAGATATTAGTGCTCAGAAGTGGTTTAACATTCAAATGAAATAAGAGCATTTTATTTCCATGCACCACCAATTGAAGAACAGGTCTAGCCATTCTTTAACAGTATTATATACTTCTATCATAAAGATTCTAGTTTTCTCCTATCTAGACTATTATTTTACTCCATTTCATAGGCATCCATACCTATATTTTTCTGATTTAGTCCTTGGAATCCAAGACTTCTGTTCCTCTGCTGCACCTCTGTTTGTTGCTTATGTAGAGATGGAAGAGAATTCAAATTTAATCTCACCATATTTTAAAGTAAGCCAAACTAATCTGAACACTAATCTAATTCAATCTCCTTACTTTTCCGAATATTGTGAAGTATTTCTTAGCTAAGACTAGAGAAAAGCTCCATATAAAAAGAAACATGTGATAGCTAAGCCTTTCATTAGACAAGGTAGGTGAAGCATTTACTCCGGGTGACTGAGTTTGCACATATTAAAGGGGGAATTGTGTGTGAAAATTAATGTGAATGTTCACATTTTCTTTCACAGACTGATGCAAAAGCTAGGCAGCAAGATGGACTGCTCGTAGCACAACAGAAATGCAAACAGACTAAGACATATTTCGCCTTAATTACGTTTCCCCCATAGACATGGCTACCATTTGTCACAATCTTTCATTATACTCTGTAGCCTCTTCTTCCTTCTTCTGGCTAGCTCAGTGGTTAAGGTATCTGTGCTAGGAACTTGACTCACCACTGTGCCTCCAAGGAGAAGAGCCAGCTTGTGTGGCCTCCAGGAAGCTGCACAGTTCCAGAACCACTTCTAAAGAGGACTCTTTACCTAGAAAACCCCAGACTAGTTACCATAAGTCACAATTGACTTGACTGCACATAATAGGAATTAGTCTCCTCCTTCAGTGCTGGCACTTTTGAAGAGCCTTAGGATTCACAGTAACACACAGGATGCAGAGAACTAGAGGCTTCACCCAATCTTTTCTGGATACTAACACAACAAACCTCTTCCTCCCCCCCCCACCAACCGAACTAATCTCATATATGCATTCCTTTCTGTCAGCTTTAATTTAGATATTCAAGTTGCACTTTACTAAATTTTCCTATTAAACCAGCTTTCCTGTCCCCTCTTTTCTTTTTTTGTGAAAGGGGAGTTTAAATCTCTAAATGGGTGGAATGAAAATGCAGAAACCCGTCTGGCAAACAGATGGTAGTTAGGTTAGAACGGTGGAAAACGTCCTGGGATCATTCATTATGGTTACCTCTGCCCTGGAGATAATGGTTTCAGGATGGTAAAATACCTTCCCTTTGGAGAAGGAAAAAAAATGCCAGCCTTCAATAGTAGTTCTCTAGTTCTCAAATTAAGCTTGAGTGCTCTTTCACTCTGTTTAATGACATAATTAAAATCCACACTAGCCCAATTCAAATGTTCACAGAAGGGGTAATTTGAAAGTGTGAGCAAGGCGAATCTTCTCCCTGCCTATCACCATCTCTAAGTGGAGACGACAGTCTCAAGAGGAGACCCTTTCCTACACACTGGATCCTCTCAAAACAGTTCAGAAACCTCTTGATCAGCCCCTCTCCTCATATAGATGGCAACAGGCAGCGGCTGGTGCTTGTATGTGTCTACATCTCTTCTCTCCCTGCTCACACATTCACATTAACCCATTCTAAAGGCCTGAATCAGGCTTCTCTAATAAACATCCAAGGTCATTAGGGTCACATCTTTGTGCTTCCATTTCAAAGCAAAGCAAAAGCCAAGTGTGCTGCTTATATACGGCTGCAAAGGGCTTCAAGCACTCTCCACAAGCTTTGGGATTTGAGACATTCCAGGCAAACAAACACTCTTCCAAAACTTGGCTTTCAAGCTTTCCCTAATCCTTCAGCCTGTCCCATTTTCTGTATAACCTAACAATTAAGAGAGGGGAAAGCAGAGAGAGTTTGTTTTTTTGTATAGTTTTATGATGAAAAAATGGTTTTACACACAGTCAACTAAAAGGGAGAAAATGTCCTTTCTAAAGATGAACATTTATAGAATAATTAATCTGGTGCTCACAAGCTATGTAAATTTTGGCCATCCGCCATGGAATATATCTGAAATAGATCCGGCCAAAATATACAGGCCACCCTCAAGCAGAGAATTTAAGGCACACTGCTTTTGACAGAGCATAAGAGTGGGCATTGTTTCACTGAACTAGTTCCACAGAATTGTGGCAAACTCTCAGATTATGTACTCAGTTAAACATGTCACTCCTCAATAGTAAAAGTGTCAACAATATTAAAATATCAGCAACTGAAAACTAAACAAGCTGTTAATACAGGAGGAGAGCAAATATCCCAGCAATATTTCAGGAGCATCAAAATGGGGATGAAGTTGAAATGGAGGACCAGTAACTGTAGTCCTCCATATTTTCTGCGCTACAGTTTCCCTCAGTTTTAGCTGGAATGGTACAGCCAATTATGAGGGATTATGGAAGCTATAAGTGAAAGACACATGGGGTTTTGGCAACGCCATGCTGTATACATATGTGTGTATTGATAGGCATAGTGAGTGACTGGGTTTTATCTGGCAATGGAAAGTTGGATGTTTTCCAGGAGAGCCTGTCAGAACAGTGTGGAGGAGAGATCAAGATGTGTGTGAATGGAACTATGTGCTTATGGGCCGCTATGCTGCCTAGTTGTACAGGTAATATTGCATATATAATGAGATAGTGTGTGTGAGAGTGTGTGATTGCAATTTAGTTTGAGGCACAGACAGGAAGACCTATGAAGCACACAAGAGCGCTGACTTAAGGGAAGTTAAGGGATGTTTTAGTTAACACATCTTGGTAAGTCAGAGACTGATTGGAAGAAGTTAAGAAAAAGAGAAAGTTGTGAGGTAGTTAATTACTGTGCTGAAGAGTGAACAGTTTTTGTGAACAAGCTGTTCTAGTGTATTGGCAGTGGAACAAACATCTCTTTCTGTCTCTTTCTTCCTCTCCCTCTCAATCCCTTTATCTATCTTGATATGTTTTTAAACTATAAAGTAAGGCATATGTAAAGAAAGAAGTAAAGAAGAAATTTTAGCTCTATAATAAAGACTAGCAATACCGAACCTCGTTGTTCTTCCGTGCTCTTCTAAAATACATTTATTTTTGGTTTACAATTCTTGCTTAGTATTTTTGAAAATAGTGTACACAAAATATTATAACATACATAGCATTGAACAATGCTGGGTCATATAGTCTAAAAACAGTAGTAGTAGTAGTAGTAGTAGCAGCAGCAGCAGCAGCAGCAGCAGTTTCAACTTACATACCACACCCTAGTGCTGTTCTCTAGGCTGTTCACAATATAATTATACAAACAACACTTTGCCGCCACCTCCAGCAAGCTGGGTACTCATTTTACTGACATCTTACTTTGTGATCATACACAAGAGTTTGCCCCCAATTCCAAATGTTTGTCCTGTCATCTCACACATGGGAAAACTGCTGACCTGGCAACTCTGTTCCCTTTCATGATGCCACAAATAATTGTGCCCGAGGCAGCTGTGCAGCTCTGCCTAACAATAGAGCAAGTCCTATAAGACCTGTGAGCATGCAACAGTTCTCAACTTCATAGCTAAATGCTGTGTAATATTGTTCCATTTCAACATTTCAGGATGGTTGGGATGAGAAGAATCCTTCTTAAAGCTTCAGCGCTGTTCTGAGACATTGCCTGCGAGGCCCAGACAGTCTGCCCTCTACATAGGCTGGCAGGAAGGAGATGTTATCAATCTTCTGCTGAGGCTTCCCATAATTGCACCTCTTTTGCAAAATAACAAGAATGTGTCTTCTCTGTGGTTTGAAAATTACATGAGGGGAAAACAGAAAGATGGCAAGTGAACAGGCACAAAAATTTTAACCAGATGATGGAGAAAATTCTTTATTCAACTGAATCACTTTGAATGTTTTGTAGATATTGTGCATTTCAGTGTATGCCTGTGTAAAAGAAAGAAAAAAGAGAGCAGAGGTATCTGGAATTGACATACCCTATTGTGACTTATTATTTTGATACTCTCTTGCCAAGCGTTCCTCTGCTAACATTCACTGTGTGTCTGGGGTGGGGGACGGAATTTAACTGAATCCAGGGTATAATATTCCTGCATTCTTGGCAGAACTATAAAGTCCTTTTTTGTCAAAAGAAAAAAAGGAAAGAAAGAGAAGCAATAAAGGATAGTACTGAGAAAAAGAAAAACTCATAAAATAGCATTATGTTCTCAACTTTGTTAAACAACAACAAGAAAAGGAGAGATTAAAATATCATTATAAACCTAATATTTGTTCTGTAGAGGTTTTCCTTGGAATCATGAAGTTTTCTTTCCAAATCACGGTAAAGTTTTCTTGTGTTGTATCTAGCCTTGCTTCTATTATGCTTTTGTTGTCCCCCCCTTCCACCACTTTTAAAACGTGGCATATCTTAGGTAAATCTCAGAACTGTTTCTGGGGAGAGGGTTTTCAGGCTGTAGGCTCTTTGTTCTCATGAAAATAGCTGCATCAGGAAATAGTGCTTATTTATCAATAGTAACTGAACAAATATTTGAACAAACAAAGTATTTTTTTCGTACAAATAACTAGCGGTAGTATGGTTGTGAGGAAGCCACAACCTGTGATCTGTGTTAGATGACCATATATCTTATTTTACAGATAGTTCTTAACTTGTTGTTCACAATGAAATGGAGATTCTGGGAACTGGAGTAATAAAAATAACTTTTCAAAATTCTGTGAGACTGGCGGTGGCGGTGAACCTCACTATTATTTTCAAAGGCTCACTGTAACCCATGCATAGAAAAAGAATTCTGAATAATCGGTAACTGAAATCTTGTTGTTTAGCATAAACCAAATTGTAACTTTTGGACTGTTCCTCCCTGTTAAACAAATCATCCTTACTGTTCTGCTTGGGTGTCGGGGAGGCTGCACACGCTGTATGTCCCTGGGACTCTGATGTTTTGTTCACCAGGGAAGAACAGTCTGAAAGTTAAAATTTGGCTCATACTAAGCAACAGGATTTTGCCCAGTGATAAAGCAAAAAAAAAAAAGTATGTTACTTATATAGCCCCTCATAATGCTTAAAGTAGTCCTTGGATGGTTTACAAGTAATTGTGCAGGCTACATATTGCCCCCGACCATCTAGCAAGCTGGTTACTCATTTTACCAACCTCGGAAGGATGGAAGGCTGAGTGAACCTTGAGATGGCTACCTGGAATTGAACCCCAAGTCATGAGCACAATTATGGCTGCAGTACAGCAGTTTAACCATTGCACCATGAGGCTCTTCATGGTGACAACAGTCAAGTACAGTACTGGAAAATTTGCAGGTGCAAGTGCTCCTCATAACAATCCCTATAGACTGCTTCCTTCCTGCAAGGGCAGTTGCCAAGTCATTGCATATCAACACATGAAAACCAGATATTTTGAAAAATTAGTAGCCTTTGTCCCACCTGGTCATAATAATTTGCAGCTCACCAAGCAATGGGCCCATTTAGGACCTCAGAAGAGTATTTTTGTCTAGTAATAACATTCTGTCTTCTATAGACAGCTTGAGGCAGGCTTCACAGATTTATAAAATTCACCAGAAATGTATATTTGAAAATGCAATTGATGTGGAATCGATATGAAATCAATCTGTTAAGTTGAAGATGTAAAGATGTTGCTTTACCTTTTCCACTTTATGGAGCAGAGATGAGGGCTAGCTATCAACACCATGGAAGAAAAATCTCTCTCCCCCCCATCTTCATTGTCTTCAGAGAATTCTCAACATCAAATGAAGGGATAAAGTCCCTAACATGAAAGTCCCAGAACAAACACAGAGTCTTTTTACATTTCCAAAGCAACAGCAAGTTCAGTGGCCAAGCCGTGTCATCAAGATGTCAGATGATATGTGGTGGACAAGATAAATGATTCAAGGATGATGCTGAAGACAACATTAATCTTTTTAGTAATAACCATGTCAATTGGGATGTTCTCACTCAAAACCAAAGTA
This sequence comes from Phrynocephalus forsythii, assembly GCA_029282475.1. Taxonomy (NCBI): domain Eukaryota; kingdom Metazoa; phylum Chordata; class Lepidosauria; order Squamata; family Agamidae; genus Phrynocephalus; species Phrynocephalus forsythii. The sequence goes on from JAPFRF010000004.1 coordinate 47,761,054, forward strand.
CCAGGCAAAATATTGTCAAAAAAGGAGCTAATTATTTTTTTTTAAACAGAGGTAGACCAATATCAGTCAACATATTGAAAATAGCTACAAAAGGTTTTATGAGTTTAGCTTCCAAGTAAATTTTAAAAAAACTTTAATACAGCCAAAAGATCAAGCTTTCAGCATGTATACCTGTCATGCCATCTTCAGGATATCAGAAACGACAATTACTGACTAACATTGCATGTTAGATATAGCAGAACATTCAAGTGGACCAGCTTGTTCAGTTACCTGACTTATGCAATTAATTACAGGTAGCCATGTGTCACTACATTTTTTTGCCCATCCTCCCGGTTCATTACATTCTCCCTCAAACATATCTCTAGGACTCCCTTATCAGCCTTAGATTCCAAGAGTGAGATTGGAACAGATTTTTTTTCTTTAAAGCATATGCTATGCCCAGTTTCCCAGCCATGTTTAGCTAATGCAGACTTTTCTTCTTGGCCCAATCTAAGGTAGTGCTGATTTTCTTTACACTGAAATCTCAGTGCTTCTTCCCATTTGTCCAATATAACTAAATCCACCAGAACATGGGATCTCATAAACACCTGGTACTTCTAAACCCAAACTATCCTTTACAGGCTGCATACACTGAATAATCTTTCTAAAGGGTCTGAAAACAGTTTTAATCCCTACCTTCCTTAAGCAGCTAATATGGTTGAAATAAAAAGAATGAAGAATGAACCAAGAATGAGGGAAGCGGGAATGTAACTTCTTGGCAGCACACAAGCCAATGATCAGTTAACCTGCCCCAGGTGTTTGCAGATCTTCTGGACTTGTGTTGGGGCTTCTTGGGTCGTGTGAAAACCCCTGTCTTCAGCTATTCTCAACCACTCCTTTACCATGTTATGCTCCCTCCAAATAGGAAATCTGTTGGAGATGGTCATATTTGGAAACGAAGGAAAAATTATCATATACACTTATATGGGAAAGTGAATTCATACTTTATTTTTTTTTTTTTTGCCCCCATTGGTTCACATTTCCTCTAGCCTTTGAAGACTTTTTATTTGATTTTATTAAAACATGTTTTGGTTTCATTTAGCTACCTTTTTTTTCTGTCTATTGCCAAAGGGAGTTTTGCCACCTTTTCCCACAATTTCTGCTCTATTTCTACCCCCGTTTTTCTTTTATAGGTTTCCTTTGTGTTTGATGAATCATTATTGAAATGCTCTTTGATTTATATATGACAGATTTGGGTGAGATGACTGAACGCCTTTCTAAAAGAAAATAGTAACTATATGGTATTGTGTGTTGACTTGTATTCGTTAGGTCCTCACTGTTTATTTTTGTCAGGGTTTGTTTTGTGATTATAGTTGGGTTGTCGTTGTGGGGTAACATGTTTGTACACCACCCAGAGTTCCCTATGGAAAAATTGGGCGGTTTATAAGCTTAAGAAATAAATAAAATAAATAAATACTGGGGGTGGGGAATAATTTAGGAGGCAGACTCTTTTGCTCATAGAATCGGCCTTAGGAGAGGCAGTTAGGTCAGCTGCCCAGAGAAAAGCAAGCTGAGAATGAAGCAGCAGAAGCCAGGGGACTGGAGTAACAGTGATGTATCTTTATGATGGTTTCATGAAAGCGGTTGGAATGTATTGGAAGTGGTCAATGTGCTGAAATAGTCACCTAAGGAGGAGAAGGAGGAGATAGCAAAGTAAAGGAAAGGGTCTAACTTACCAGCCTGAAGGTTGTTGCCGGAGCAGTGAGGGGAAAACAAAGGAGTAATTGTGACCCCCCACGTGGGAAGTAGGGGGATGTCCAGAAATCCAGCATGGGAGAAGGGGGGGAGAATGCCTGGATGTAGAAACGGATGCCAGGTGGGGGGCAGCTTCTTGGGAGCATGACACCCTAGTGATACAGATAAATACTAGGGATGGGCCCAGGTGGTCCTCGGAACCAGCAGATACACGCAGATCCAATTGCTTTACCTTTCTCTGTCTCGCACAGGGTTAAAATCCAACAACGTCATCTGTGCTAGATCTGTGATGATGGCCAATCAGGAGCTGTGCAGGGACAGGCATCATCCCACCTCCCTCTCTGATTGGCCAGCAGCATGAAGCAGGAAAGATGACATCGCAGCATGCTTCCTTGTTGGATTTTAACCCTCCACTTGGATCTGTGTTGTATCAGCCGGTTCCGAGGACCACCTGGGTTCACGTGGTTCATTTCGTAACCTACTGGTTCCAAAATGAAATACCCATAAATACTACACATATTACTGGTTACTCTACAAGGATGGCTGGGTGGCTGAGTGGAGAGACCTCCAATACAAATGGTATGCCTTGAACTGCAGAGCTGGGAGGGACCCCCTATCAAGGAGTCCTAGTGGGGAATTCAACTCCCAGCCTCTGGCTCTGCAGCCAAAGCCCTATGCCATTGATGGCACACCTTTCAGAGACTGAGTGCCCAAACTGTGATTCAAAACCCACATTTTTGGCAAAGTGCCAATACAGTAATTTACCCTGAATACAGGTGGTTGTGAAGGGGTGATATTGGGTGCCCACAGAAAGGGCTCTGAGTGCCACCTTTGGCACCCATGCCATAGGTTTGCCAACGCTGCCCTATGCCAACAGAGCTAAGGCACCTCGAATTCCTAGAGCGTTTCAGAGATTTGCTGAAAGCAAAGGAGAACAAGACTATTTGGTTGAAATTTAAACGGGATGGGGCAGGAATGAGGATCTCGTAAGACTGGTTCACAGATTCACTAAAAGAAATGAGGTGCCAAAGATTGAAATGGCAGAAAAGCACTAAAGGAGGAATGAGCAGGGAAAGAAATCTTGCCTTGGCAACCGATATGGTTGCTCTCAGTAGGCGCAAGCAACTGGGCGACCCAACACAAGGGGGGGGGAGTCTGTTTTAATGAGCTATTTCAAATAAGGTTTCAATAGTCCAAATGAAGGAAAGGATTTGTTTGTGTCCTCTTTTGGTCCAAAGGGAGGCATCTAAGAAGAGACTGATTATGTTGCAAAAGCAAAGGCAAGTCTTGGAAGGTCATGGCACTCTCTCCAATTTTGTTTTGGATAAACATTCTTGCTGAAGCCTCAAAAGGGAAATGAAAAAATATTTTTCTACAGTTAAGGATGCATTTGCATTGGGAACAAGAGAAAGGCTTATTGGAAGGCTTATATTTGCTTTTGCACTATGAGATAAGGGGAGGGAGAGATGTTTTTTAAATTTATTTTTTCTTTTCTTTTCTTTTCTTTCTTGCCAAAAGGAAAAACATCTTGCAATTAATCCAACTGTTCTTGTTCCTTTTTCTCTCTCCCTTTCTCAGGACATTCAAAGCAGCTGGTCACAGAGAATGTAATGCCCAAGGTGACTTGCATTTCTCCCCATCTTAGAGAGAATAAATTTCACCATAATGAAGGATTCTATGTTTTTATTAACAACAACAACAAATATCAAGAAATGGCACACAGTATTATAAGCAGTTGCAGATTTCAGAAATAACACAGTCAGAGCTACAAAAATGGTGTTCTTAGGAATCGCGTGTATACTACTGATATTTAACAGATACTGTACAATACATTTGTGGTTAAACTTGTATCTGTTATGTAATACCAGGCCATGTTTTTATAATTTTGATTGAATGTGCCTGGTATTTTTGATTCATCATCATCATCATCATCATCATCATCATCATCATCATCATCATCATCATCATCATCAAACTGCTGAGCTAGAAGGGACTTTATGGGTCATTAAAGTTCAGCCCCTTTCAAGGAAGCACCTTTGGCTCTGCAGCCAGATGTTAAGACACTGAGCTCTCCAGCAGTTCTAATAGAAAAGTTACTTTTTTGAAATAACATTCCCAAAATACTCAGCTCACATGCTGATGGCCACCATGCTAATATTCAGGGAGTCATAAATCATGCAAAATATGCCTTAGAGACATTAAGAGCAAAAGAGGTTGGGACTACACCCACCATGTTAGGTGCTACACCAAATCCTGTATACCATATAGTGGTACTCTTCCTTTTTGTTGTGCAGGAGTAGCAATAATATGAATAGCTTCTCTGTATGACTAGTTCAGCAGGCATTGCTCCTGACTTGACATTGTTTTTCCATTGCCATCACTCACTTTCTCCACACCATAGTACGTTTTGTGACCCAGGTATGACTGAATAAACATGGATTCATGAATACTTGTGCATAGTCAGGAGCATATTCAACGTGACAACTGCAAAGTGACAATCCATCCCTGATGTCTGGGTCAGGAATAAGGTTCAAAGGCAGCCAAATGTTTTGTGCCCTTGTTCATGGATTAGTGAAACGCTATTCAAATAAGAGTAAAACATTGGTGAATGACAAAACATTCTGGATGTTTCCAGAGAATGTTGTTTGATTTTGAGAACTCAGCAGAATCCCATTGTGGTATGGTGGGTCCATTTCCTGCCATCAGAGGATGGCCATGGCTTAACTAGAATAGACCACTGGCCAGTATCCTGTTGCATATCCCTGCCTGCACAATGGAAAGGATATCGGTGGCAGCTACCCATTGCTATTTGAAATTTTCCCTTTGTTTCTCTTTTTTTTAAAAAAAATGTTTGGGATGTATATGAATTGTTATCAATCATGCGGATTCCTGTGCAAATTTTAAAAAAGAACTCTTTAATTAGCAACAATCTGCCACTGGCTATGACATCACTTCCATGGAGCTGCAGAACTACACAACAGGAAGGGCCAATGAATCAATGGCAACTTGGCAAATCAAACAATTAGTATGTTTCATTGATTTTACATTTACAAGAAAGAGAATGGGAAAACATTGTTTCATTCTTAAGCCTCAAGGTTTTTTTCAGTCCTCTGTACAAAGAAATGTACACGTGTAAGACATTCAAGAATTAATAGTAACAAAATTCTCTGCCAATTGTCCCAGCCATGTTCAGAAAGTTTCTTTCATGGAAGGGATGATATTGTTCTTACTTGGCATTTAAATGTTAAAGCTGAAGATCCTTATTTTTAAAAATTGCATTTCCACTAATTCAATATCAGTGTAAGAGCTGAGCCTTCACCTCATTGATTATGGAATGACAAATCTGCCCATTATTTCAGTTTCTCCTACAGTTATTTTATACCCTTGTATAACAAACGGTTTGTATAACATAAAATTTGTACAACATAAAATATTCTGGAGATAGGGGAAATTTGCTTAACATAATCATCTATGGGGCAAATTTGTACAACATAAAAATGAGATCACTCTGTTTTCAATGCATTCCTATGGGAAATTTGTATAAAGGAAAATTTGCTTAACATAATTTCATTTGGAACAAATTAATTCCTTTAGACAAGGTACCACTGTATGTATGTGTATATAATTCCTGAAATAAGCAGTATTCTGGGAGCCCATCCTCTCCCAGATACGATAAACATTCTGATTAATGTTAAGTTCTAATTTAAAAATATGCTAAAATGAGATTCTCCTTATCCCTAAAGAGAGTCCATAATCAGACAGGGATAAAGTTTGCTATTATTTGGAAACCTATGAGTGTTGTTTGAAAGAGCCATCGTCCGTGTGGGTGTGTTCATTTACTGTAAATGTTTCTGCTGTTCAGGGGGAAGGCTGCCATTATGGGAAGCATGATGAATTAAAAGTTAGCATTGAAAAGTATTTAGTTTCTTCCACCCTGACCTCTGCCGTGACTCATCGCCCAGTAACATATTATGCGCATTCCTAATGCTTTTCTGAGCCCCGGAGGGCCAACAACTGTGTGCTCCTGTCTGCGTGCAAATACCCGAGCCCCCTTTTCCCATTCTCCCTTGACAGCCCGAGGGATTTAGCCCCTCTGTGTTGGAATGCCATATGAAAATCAGATCCTCGGTAAAATTAGACCTGGCAGGCACCGTGGCATTTTTCTTCTGTGACAATAAAGGCTTGATTGACATTTACTGTCCTATCCCAGCATGCCGGATGGTTAAAGGCAGAGAGGATTCTTTTTCTCTGCAGAGAAGCTCAGCAACTTATAAATGAAACCAGAGAAGTGACTGAATAATAACAACAGATAATAGCCATTGCCAAGGGATACAGATATAATTGTTTATTGAACTGTCTGTTGTGTTACTTGTCTCAATAAATGTCTGCTGTACTAGAAAGCCCCAAGTTGTGGCAATGAAATAAGTTTGCAATGCATAATGAAACGAATAAACAAATACTGATGCGACTTGAGAGAAGGGGTGAAAATCAACAAAAAGAGATGGGGAGAGAACTGATGCATGGAGTGCTGTGTTTCAAACCTCAGGAGTTCTTTATATATAAGAAAAATGCATGTAATGGCAGGCATCCTGAAATTATCCAGAGCAGAGCAATGGAACGATGATGCTCCCAAAATCATTTTGTCTTAAAAATAAATTTGAAACCTTGCAAAGCAAAGGCTTCTCTGCCTCCTTGTATCTCTCCTTTCCTATGAGGTTGAGTCTTCTTGTTTGGCACTATGGAGTCAGGAAATTTCTGGCAGCCTCAACAGTTCACAGTATGGCATTGGTACAATACTTATTTGTGTCTCGGCTCAGTAAGTGTCAAGACTGACATCTGATTGTCAGTTCCAACTAGGGCAAACCCACTGGATCAGTTCCTGAGTAGTGCATCGGTACTTATATAAATCCCAGTGATTCTGTGGTTCTAACTCTGGTTAGGATTAATTGCTTGATCCAGGCCTACAAATCAAGTTCAGCAAATATTTGAGAATACTGTATAGAGATGGGCATGAACAAAAAAAAATGGCGATTTATTTTGGTTCAATTTGTTTTTAATCAATTTTAAAGAAAAAATCATTTTGTTGGTTTGTTGATTCATTATTCGTTTCCCCCGCTTTGCGTGATTTAATCAATTCGATAGCACACGGGCGGGGGAAAACATTAAAAATTTTTTTAAATTTTTTAAATTTTATTTTAAAACTGACAAACATACAATAAACAATAATACCAACAAACACTACAAAGTGCACTCTCACCCCCCCAGGACCATCCAGTTGTTCCTTTATCTTCTATTCCTTCTTCATCTTCTTTTTTTCCTAGTTTTTTTTTTAATTTATTCCGGGTCCCTGGCCTGTGCTACAGCTGTAGCGTGGGCCAGTCGGCTTTCTTTCTCCCCCCCCAAGCATCGACTGCATGACCTCTGGGGCCCGGTCGGCGCTGGTTTTATTTTTTTATATATATATATTTTTCATTTTAGGGTGCTGACCTGGCCACCCCTGGGGCCAGGTCGGTGCTCCTTTATTTTATTTTATTTTTATTTTTATTTTTATTTTTACTTCCGACCACGTTGTCCGTGTTACAGCTGTAGTGCGGACCAGTCGCTTTTTACTGCAGCTACAAAGACAGAAGACTAGCACCAGGTAGGATACATTGCCGCCATTAACGCAACGAACCTAACTGAACCAATTTTTTCGGTTCGTTTCATTTCATTCTAAATTCACTCTGGGGTTCGTTATTCATTTCGTTAGGTAACAAAACAAATAACGAAATGAACTAAAATTTTGTTTTGTGTTCATATCTAATACTGTATATTGTTATGCAGAACCAGACTTCAAACCTTGATAGCAGGGGAAAGGAGTGTTATCAAACTGTTAAGTGCTGTCAACGTGTTAATTAAACACCCAGGATGACTGTGGAACAGGAGAGAAGGAAAGCAGAACTCTTGGTGGAACAACTGAGTATTGACTCTTGTTGTTCCTCACTGCGGTCTAGATTCAAAACAAAACAAAACATATTTTTGCTGCTCATAACTGATGCACCTCCTACTGCCAACCCCCAAACTAGCATATGAACCAACTTTCTGGATAATGTCTAAACCGCTGGCAACAAAAGTGAGTTCACCCCTAAGTGACAATGTCAAAATTGGGCCCAAGTAGCTATTTTCCCTCCCTGGTGTCATGAGACCAGTTAATGTCACAAGGTCTCAGGTGTGACGGGGGAGCAGGTGTTATCACTCTCACTCTCTCACATGGCACCTCATGGTAATAAACTATCTGAGGATCTGAAAAAAATGAATTGTTGCTCTACATATAGATGGCCCAGGCTATAAGCAGATTGCTAAGACCCTGAAGGTGAAATGCAGCACAGTGGACAAGACAATACAGTGGTTTAACAGGACAGGTTCCACTTAGAACAGGCCTAACCATGGTCGACCAAAGAAGTTGAGTGCCCATGCTCAGCGTCATATCCAGAGGTTGGCTTTGGGAAATAGACGTATGGGTGCTGCTAGCATTGCTGCAGAGGTTGAAGAAGTGGGAGGTCGACCTGTCAGTGCTCAGACCATACATCACACACTGCATCAAATTGGTCTGCAGGGCTGTTGTCCCAGAAAGAAGCTTCTTCTAAAGATGATGCACAAGAAAGCCTGCATACGTTTTGCTGCAAACAAGCAAACTAAGGACATGGATTTCTGGAACCATGTCCTGTGGTCTGATGAGCCCAAGATAAACTCATTCGGTTCAGATGGTGTCAAGTATGTGTGGCAGCAACCAGGTGAGGAGTACAAAGACAAGTGTGCCGTGTCCACAGTCAAGCATGGTGGGGGAGTAGCGTGGTCTGGGGCTGCATGAGTGCTGCTAGCACTGGGAAACTACAGTTCATTGAGGGAACCGCGAATGCACCTGGAGTATTTTGTACAATTCTGGTAACTGCATTCTCAACCTGTGGGTCGCTAGATTTTCCTGGACTGCAACTCCCAGAAGTCTTCATCACTAGCTGAGCTGGCCAGGATTTCTGGGAGTTGCAGTCCAGGAACATCTGGGGACCCACAGGTTGAGAACCACTGCTGTAGATCAAGTAGAGCCGGTACCAAAATGTGCAATTATCACACGCTTGCCAAAAAGAACACAGCCATTTTACACCTCATAGAGTGTCCATGCTTGCCATAAACAAAAATGCACCAATACCCTTTCTTGGATAAAAGTAAACAACCTCAATTTTCTGAGCTTCTAGAAAGCAGAGAAAACAGTTTAGGCATATGTGTTAGCTATGGGTCTGCTCTGTTGCTCAATGCAACATAATGATTAATCCTGCCATGATAAAAATCAAAACATTGTTAGATACATATCAAAATAATTATATCTTCTTCTTCTTCTTCTTCTTCTTCTTCTTCTTCTTCTTCTTCTTCTTCTTGAGTTGCTGTGGAGGTCTTTGCCTCATGCAATCTGAAGTCAGAGAGACACTGCTAACAATTTTTAATATCTAACTCAAAATTTCTGTAGTCTTCATACCTTATTCTGGCTTTCACTTTGGGGGAGGGGGTGGATGCAGAGTAAAATAACTTTCCTGGAAAAAAATTGTTTCCTGGAAAAATTTGAGATCAGCCAGCCTGGAGCCAGCCTCATTATTGCTATTTGGCATTCAATTCTTTCTAGATATTATATCCACATGAATTAAATCTTATGTGAAAGGGTGCAATAGTATCAGGAAATGTTACAAGAGGAGAGTGCTTGATAATGACTGTTAGACCAGCAAGACATAAAACTAATTATCAAATGATCACATAACATTAGTTTGGTCAGGCATCGTTCCAACCTATTGCTGCTGGAATGAAAGCCATTGCCTACGTTTTATAAAATTCCAGAAGACATTTTTTCTTAAGCACATTATGTAACGAGGTAAGGGTTTTCTATATATTCCCCAATTCTTCAGACTGCAGAGTGGTCATCAAAACAACCAGGTGCTAGGCCAGGAAACAGCATATGTTACACAGAAAATGTACAGTTGGGACCAGCCCCTTTTCTCTGCTATTATGTAACCTCTTTTCTCTATTACACTGGCCAGCACAGATTCATTCCATTGCTCCTTCCTTTGCGCATTAATGTATCTGAATATGTGGTCATAAGAGGCTACAGGCATCTTGAAAATGAAGCTGCTCTGAACAATAATCTGAAGTAGGATTGCTGGATCAGCAGCATGCAAAGTCCAGAAGAATCTATGGATTCTTGCAATGTTGTTGTTGTTGTTGCTGCTGCTGTTGTTGTTGTTGTTGTTGTTGTTGTCGTCATCATCATCGCCATCGCCATCGTCGTCATCGTCGTCGTCTTAAAATTGTAGATTTATGGGTTGTCTAGTCCAGCCTTTGTCTAGAAGACACACTGGGGAACTGAACTCCCAGCCTTTGTTCCCACCACCAGATATGTAAAGCAATGAGTTCCTGATTTGGGCTCTTAGGGTATCACAGAGTTGGGGAAGGCATAGGTTAAGAGGAAGTTTTTGTTTTGGAGTGTTGTTTATTTTTGTTGCTGTTTGGGTTTTTTGTAGCTTTCATGTCACTGTTGCCAAGGCTTATGAAACATGAGAGCCTATAACCCATAATTCAGGGTTTGGCTCCGAATGGTCTCGGGATCCATTGGATAGGCTTTGGTCTTTGGTCCTGAAATATCAAGGGATGAGTGTCAACTGATCTGATTTTGAAGTTCATCCTGGCCTACTGAAGATCACCTAGGAATCTTCCAGTTGATTCAAATTAACATTTTGTCCAATCACTGATTTCAAAAATAGCCTTTCCTTCCTTCCTTTTAGTAGTGGACTTACTTCGCATTCTTGCTGTAGCTTTCAGCCTGCCTGTCCCTCCAAACAGAGTCTGGGAGGTGGATTCTAAATGGCACTACTTTAAACCCAATCTTAAACCTTCCATGTTGCTTGTGTTTCACACATTTCCTTGTGATTCCTGCTGAAGGCTCTGCTTTCCATGACATCACAAAAGCGGCGGTGTCCAGGGCAGCCTTTTATCAGCTTAGGTTAATCGCCCAGATTCACCTGTACCTTGACGTGGACTCCCTCAGGACGGTAGTGCAGGCGTTGGTGATCTCGCGGATTGACTACTGCAACGCCCTCTACATGGGGTTGCCCTTGACCCTTGTCCGTCCTTTGCAGCGGGTGCAGAATGCAGTGGCCAGGCTGGTGGTAGGTGTGAGCAGGTATGCCCGCATCACCCCTATCCTGGCCCGCTTGCACTGGCTGCCTGTTGCTTCCCTGATAAGGTTCAAGGTCATGGTTTTGGTTTACAAAACCCTCCATGGCCCGGGACCTATCTATCTGATGAAGCGGATCTCCCAGAGATCAATCTCATCCAGACCAACTAGAGCTTCGTCCTCCCTCTCCCTCAGAGTGCCGACACCGAGGGAGGCCCGCAGGGCTTCGACCCGGAACTGGGCCTTCTTGGTGGTGGGGCCGGCTTACTGGAACAAGCTGCCGGCTGAGATTAGGCAGGCGGAATCGTTGTTGGCCTTCAGAAGGGCCTTGAAGACATGGCTTTTCAGTCAATGTTTTGGGGCCCTCTGAGCACCCTTTTCCCCCGCCCCCCGCCCCCGTTGGCACTTGTCTTTCTTGTTTCTTGCCAGATATAATCTGTCTTGGCCAATGACACTATGTCATTTTACCCACTATATATATATTAGTATTTGCTGCAGTTTTAATGGTATTTGGATGTTTGATTTGCATTTGTTAGGTTTTGATGTTTATTCTCGCTGGGGACTGTTTTGTGATTGTATTGTCTAGTCGCCTGAGGTGACATGTCTGTACACCACCCAGAGTTCCCTCTGGGAAAATCGGGCAGTTTATAAGTCAAAGATTAAATAAATAAATAAATAAATAAATAAATAAATAAATAAATAAATTGCAAGCCCATTGCCTCTTTGACTCTGGTTTGGGCCCTAAAATGTTAGCAAATGGAATGCCACTAGCCTAATTGGAAACCTTATCAGAGACACTGGTGCCCCACTCCCTGCCTTCTTCCAGGTGGCATGACAGAGGCAAAATTACTGCATGAGAAATAGGGATGGGCACGAAATGCCAAAATGGCATTCATTCGTTCTTCATTTCTCCCCCTCCTGTTTTCTTTTGTTTATTATTAAATGATATTTTTTAAAAATCATTTTGTATTTTGTTTTGTTTCGTTTTGCATTTCCCCCCTCGCGCGACCAGCTGGCCTGCATGCTGGGTAGGTGCTTTTTATTTTATTTTTTATTTTTCTTATCTTGCACCAATCAGCCAGCCCCGGGCCCGGGTCGGCGTGTTATTTATTTTATTTAATTTATTCTATTTTTAATCTCCCACTGACCAGCTGGTCCGCAGGCCAGGTTTGCACTTTTTTATTTTTATCACCTGCTGACCAGCTGGCCAATGGCCTGTCAGTGCTTTTTTTTAACCCATGGTGGCATTTTACAGAGGAAACAAAACAGTTTGTTTTCACACAAAAAATGACCATTTTGTTTCGTCTATAACAAAATGCTGCTTTATCGTTTCATTTTGTTTCGTTTTGTTTCATTATATAACGAAATGACAAAACAGCATTTCATTTTTCATTTTGTGCCCATCCCTAATGAGAAAGCCAGGATGAGAACTGGAAAGAAAGCAGATGGGCTCATGGACTTGGGGCTGACGATGCCATTTGAAGCTACACATTCAAATACATTTGCACTGGTCTTGTGAGCTCTCATGCTAGTTGTGAATGAATGGGAAAGAGAATCAAGGCTTTAGGGCCACCTCACAGACACAACTACAACCACTTCTTCCTCTGATACTCGGTGCACCCCCTGTGCTCTGGCTGCTCTGGAAGAAGGAGAGCTCTAAGCCGAAATAGGTGCCAAGTGCTGTAAGAGCACCAGGGTTACGAACTCTGACTTTTTACATATGACACGTTTGGCTTTGAAACCCAACCACCCCAATTGTGGAACGGAGCAGACAGAAGCAGACAAGAGCAGACACCAGGAGATTGGCTCAGCATCTAGAAAGAAACATTGACCAGTAGATAATACTTCCTTATTCCTCAGAGACTGCTTTAGGAAGACAAGTTTCCCTTTCACTATTGGTCTAGGCATGCAAAGGGTTGTCGCTTTAGTTTCTACCATGTCCCAGGCCAGGGAATGGTAAAACCACTCTCTGAAATGAGATTGCCACTTAGTGTAGATTACATGGAAAAGGAAGTTAGCCATGATTCTTGAACATGCCAGGCTTCGGCCTCAGAAATGCGCCTACTATTAAAAGTGGCATGATAGTCCATCTGGAAGTATAGATGCCCATGTTTGATACCCCTCACAGCCCACAATAAGACAGCAAAAATTCAAGCAGTTGGAGGCTTCACATTATCCGAGGAGGAGGAGGAGGAGGAGGAGGAGGAGGAGGAGCCCTTTTCTAAAGCTAATGACTCTTTGTTACTCATTGAAGACCAAACCACCCTCCAATATTTTTGGACTACAACAAGATTGGCTTTTAATATATGGCTCTCAAGAAGAGCCATTTCTCTCCAAACTAGGGAGACAGCAACAGCTAGAATTAAGAGGAAACAGGAAACTGAGAAGGATGGCAGATAATGTCAAAGTTGTGGCTACTAAGAAAATCCTGAGGTTTCCATCCTGCCACCTTGGCTTCTTTGCACCGCTGATGCTTAAACAGAGTGAGGCAGTCACTTGAGGCTCCAGATTCTGTCCACCATGAAAGGGAAGCAAAGTAAACCAGCATTCAGAGGTTGTTGGATACGGCTTCAGTGGTAATATGCAATGGTCATCTCTGTTGAGGCAGGTCAACCGGTATTTAAAAACCCTTTGACACCTGTTTTCCTTATGGGAAACTGAGATATCTGCACACACATCACGAGCAATCATTCCTTTTTCTACGTGCCTTTAACTCTCCTGGGAGAAGCAAAGCTGTTATGTTTCAGTAAGCATCTCATCTTCAGTTCTCTTGTCTGGGATAAGAGGTCTACTGTATAAGCATGGCTGTACTTTAAAAAGAATCCCAAGCCACTCTTCAAAACAACAGGAAGCTACAGTTGTCAGCACGCTGACCAGGTTTATTACATCAATTTTTTCCCACCTGAAGTTCTGCTCTTCTGTTTTGAAATTTTGGGGGGAAATTGGTGCATTTTATGTATGCTTTATACTGGTTTCCTCCAATTAGGAAACACCATTCCAAACAACAAAAGGCAGCCTGTTTCCAACCGGTAAAATGGATGGTTTAGCACCTGCAAATCTGGCTTGCATTTTATATAAGTTTTTGTTCTCTGCTGATAACAGGGATGGAAAATGGGCTGTGACAGTGCATTATGCTTATAAAGTACCCAGTTTTTTTAAAAGCAAGCTAATTATGACTGCATGGTTTGAGAGTCATATTTAGCTCCATAAATTTTCCTTGCTCAACCCCCCTACTCTTCTCAGCATTTGCTAGTCATTAAGAAGTTTAATTGTTTGTGGTGCTTTCCTTAGAGAAGACAAGTAGAGGAGGGGAATGTTGTGTGAAACTTTGGTTTCATTGCTTAGGAAATGTCTTTAAAGTAAATCTGGGATATTTCTTCCCTTCTTTAACCTCCCCCCTTGCTTCTTAATAGGAAATATTTCTGCCAAAGTTATTGCTCAAGCAGACAGGCAGACAGAGGATAGACAGAGAAAAAAGTAGTCCAAAATTGCACACAGAGGCCTCTATCCTCATACTTTTGCGTTTTCCCCCACACTCAGCACTGCAATTTATGTGGTGTCTAGTTTCAGTCCCCACCCCCATACGAAGGTCACAATTTTCACCCATAGATGGTTCTCCCAGATGTCTTTGGTCAAGTTAATCACAGTTTGCCTGAAGGTTAGGCTTTCAGGTAATCTGTCAAGGCCTAATTGTAAATCAAGGCCTTCTCTCAGAGCAAAAGGCATATATTGAAGAAAGCAAGGAGAATAAACTGAACTCTAGCAAAATAAAAACGTTCCTGACGTATTATTCTGAATAACACTGACTTTCACTTTTATGTGATTTGAAAATTTGTGTGAAAATTTTTTTATAAAGTAGTTTTAAAAAACATTTCCAAACTCTGCACCCTCTTCTCAAGGGCAGATTTTAGTACTGTCCTCCTTACACTAACCTTCTCCAGTCTGGTACCTTGCAGGAGGGCGGGGTTTACGACCCACCACCACCACACTAGTCAGCAAACCAGGCTGGGTGGGGATGATGGGTAAGGCCATTCTGCACAGAAGCTGACAGAAGGTTTGCAAAAGCAAGGGAGACATGCTGTTGAGTCCAGTGCATTTGACAGCAGGTGTGCAGGCCTTGACCTATGACATTCCATGTGCTTCTTTGGCTCTAAGTCTGAAAGAAAGTGTTCCATTTCTAGGTGCCCCCAGAAAAATCAAAACAGCAGGAGGATGGGAAACAGAAGGGCCCAAGCTTCATATAAAGTTCAAGAAATGCAGCACAACCCTACATACACATTTACACAGAAGTCCCACAGAGGTCTACCTCGGTAAGCATGCATAAATCTGTACTTGCCTGTCTGAAGAAGTGGACTTCTCTGCAAAAGTTCATGTTAAAATATAGTAGAGAGGGGCACGAATTGAAAAAATGATGTTTCGTTTTTTTGTTTTTCGTTGCGGGCCCGTTTAGGTTCGTTTTCATTTTTTTGTGAATTTTTTTGAAAAAAATTGGTTTTTTTTTGTTTTTTGTTTTTTGTTTTTACCCGCTTTTTGCGTGACTTAAAGCATTTCCGTGTGCGGACACCCCCCAATGCCCAGACCAGAGGGAAAACATTAAAAGAAATGATGCTGGCAGAGACACAGTATAGACTAGGTACGCAGGGAGGCTGCAAAGGCAATGGCGTGCGTTGCCCAGGGTGTAAGGCAGACGCAGAGTGACTGCACTGCAGGGCAGGAGAAGGTACTTACCGAGAGGTACGCACACACACAGGGAGGCTGCAAGAGAAATCTCTTCTTTCTCTCCCCTAAGAGCCAGGCTGCAGCCAGCAGGAACACAGAGACACACACCTGCCTGGCTGGCCTAAATGAGTTGCAGAGACAGCAATCCCACCCTAACTCCCACCACAGACTGCAAGGAGGACGGGGGCTGCCAAAGCTTTTTATGCCCTCTGTGGCTGCCACACCTACCCAGTCTGCAACCTGGGCATGCTATTGGTTGAAATTGTCCAAGAATTTACATGATCCCATCACATGGCTTGCATCCATCTTGTGGCTGGAATCCATTTTGTATCATCCTTAAAGGAAAAAGAAAAAATACATCGCGATGGGAGAAAGACAAAAACAAACGTTTTAAGGACCGCAACCCCCTGGTAGGTAATAATTTCAAATAATTATCACTGCATTTTTACAGATGTCCAGGGCGTTTTAATACCCAAGAAATCAATATTAGGCATCTGGGAGCCATTTTGGGTCTATGTCCCCTAACTCCCCTTAAAGGAAAAATATACAGTGATCTGAGAAAAGACATAAATGCATGTTTTAAGGACCCCAACCCCCTTGGCAGGTATTATCAGGCAGAATAAATAATTATTGCTGGGTTTTTACAGATATTCAGGACATTTTTTAACATTTAAAAACAGCTCATCTCATTGTGCGTCGCCATTAATGAAAACAAAACGTAACAAACCTAATTTTTGTGGTTCTGTTTGGTTCATTGCAATTTCATCACAATTTTCGTTATTCGTTTCATTACATAATGAAATGAATAACGAATAGCGGAATGAATTTTTTTTTTGTTTTGTGCCCGTCTCTAAAATATAGCAGTTAGTCATTAAGGTGCCACAACATTTTCCTTTTTATTTTATTTATTTTATTATTTATTTATTTATTTTACCTGACAACTTTAGTTAGGTGATGAAACTTGGGTCAACTGGTGGCTCGTGGATTAAATGAGCATAGAGACAGCATATTATGAAACACAAAGGATAGACATTAGGTACATGTTGGACAGTACTTTTGTCAGATATATAGTAGTGTATAATTAACATCAGTGTATAAACAAACTGTCCTTAACCTGTCCATGGCTGGAAGATAATGACAGTAAATAAACATTTGTTCACTGTCTAAAGATACATTCTGTGTTTGATCACCCATTTACAAGAAGCAAATTGTAGTTATCTCAGGAAATTACTTTTCCATAAACTGGTCAAAATAATCTCTGTATACTTGCGGAGGGATGGTGCTGGAATGTGGCTCTTCCTCCTCCCTCTCTGCATGTAGGAAATTAACCAGAAAGAGGCCTGTTTAGACCCTTTTTGCCATATATGATGATTTTCTACAGGATTTTAATATGAGAAATATTCCTGGCACATGCATTCTGAAGTGTCGTAAGTCCAGAGGCCTTGTACATCAAGGTATTCTTTAAACTACAATTATATCTTAATTATGGTGGCCATTCCACCATAATTATTTGTTAATTAAAATACTGTATGTATGTCCCTTTAAAAAAAACCTCTCACAAGGCCTGAACATGGTTAAGAACATCTGTTAAAACAAGGTAAAATGCATAAAACAATAATGACCAAATGAAAACAGTACTTAAACAGGTGAGAGATAATGAAAAACATTGAAGGTATTGTAAAGAGGAGGGGGGTAAGCCATCCCCCCAAATGTGGCAAAATAACAAGAGCTTGCTTGAATGTAGAAATAAAATGGAAAACCAAAGGGTCTCTTCTCAGAATATAAAGAACTCCTTCATTTGGATGCCATGACTGAAAAGCCCCTGTTCCCTGTCTCAACCAGAGAGGGGCTTTTTTTGGAAGTGGTCAGGTTCCGAAATGAACCGCGGGAGCCCAGCTGAAGTTTGGAACTGGAGGAATGAAATCAACCAATCCCTTACCTTGCGCTGGATTTGCGCGGGCGCAACTCCAATGAAGAAGTCTCTAACATCATCGTTATTTCTCCCTGCTGCTGGCCAATCAGGAGCAATGCAGGGAAATGCATCATCCTGCCTCCCTGTCTGATTGGCCAGCACCAGGGAGAAGGAAAGGTGATGTGTCAGAGGCTTCTTCCTTGGATTTGCACCCCATGTGAGCCCAGCACAAGATAAGGGATTGGTTGATTTTCATAATGTCATCTGGGCTCCCACTTCCGAAATGAAAAAAACATCTCTGGTCTCAACCTGCCAAATTTGCAAGGGCAGTAGATCAAAACAAGAGACAAATACAAAGCTACATAGTAGAAAATCCATATATCAACCAACATAAAAATGTCCTGCAGTAGCTTGTTAGATTCTCTGTAGATTAGGCTCATGACTCATGCAGCATTTTAAAACTATTTCACTAGTTTAGGTGGTTTAGGTATCTAATTGCAGAGCCAGAGGTTGGCAGTCTGATTTCCCAATGTGCCTCCTAGGGAAGAGTTTAGCCTGTGTGGTTGTGGGCAAGCTGCACAGTTCCAGGATACCCCCAGAAGAAGGGACCAGAACCCCACTTTTGAGTACAAAACCCTGGAAAGTGTTGCCATGTCATTAGTCTGAACTGACTTGACAGCATGCAATTATCATTACTTGAAAAACTCAGCAGAGCTATCTTTTTTAAAAAAATGAAAATGCATCATCAAAGGGTAAGGCCAGAAAACATTACTTTAAAAGGAGCATTTTCTTTGTCACTGAAGGATCAGATATTCAGTTCTCTATAAACCTGCAGACGCCAATAAAGCTACACAGATTTACATCTACTTATTGCTAATGAACAGAAAATGTATACAATATTAAATCTTGTGAATATATTTTCTACAGCATACTGAATATTGGGGGGAAAGTTGTTAGGGTGAAGAAAGATTCCTCATAGCCCACGATCTACTGTATACATATACAGTCATTGATGCAAATAAAAAAATATTTTTAAAAAGCATTGGGATTCAAAATGCAAACTGTATTTTCAGCTAAATTGCTGCCAGGTTGTGCTTAATCTCAATGTCCCATCTTGCGCAGTGGGAGTGCTGCCTTTTTCAGAGAGTGGGGCAATGCAAAGACACATTCTCTGTTCCAGGAAAATCATGCCAAAATCCCTTCTAATAACACTCCTCCTTTTCAATCTTTGTTTTTGCTCCTGGTGCTCATGGTAACCGCAACAGCTGTCAAACGTGCCTTCAGGCTGTCTAACTCCCTTGGGAGAATTTATGCGTTTTTGTACTTCCTTTCCTTATTAGGACTCAGGAATCCGTGACACCTATTAGAACAAGTATGCATAAAGAGTAATGACTCTGCAATTTATTAGGGGGCCTGTTCTTCTTCAAGGGAGTCATCAAATGTAAACACGAGTCTACACCAGTGGCCCCCTCTGAGTATACGGCCACAATGCAGCAGGTGGGTATCAGAAAGGCTCACACAGAGGGTTGCCAGACCGTACTTTCCGACATTTAGGCAGCCGAATTCTCTTGCCTCTGTGTATATGCAGAGTGTCTTTCTGTTCTAAATAAGATTTCTTTTTTTTCTTTCTTTCTTTCTTTCTTTCTTTCTTTCTTTCTTTCTTTCTTTCTTTCTTTTTTCTTTCTTTCTTTCTTTCTTTCAAGTCCTTAATAGCCAGGTATTCCCAGGCCTTTCTTTTTGAAAATCAAATAGAACAATTCGACAGTGCCTCTGAACGTGTACAAGGCAAAGTCTGGTGGAAGGACACAGTTGGCCGTTGCCGATCTAGACCTTCCTCCTAAGCAGGTGTTGCAGCTTGTGGGTACTTCGACCTAACCCCGCTCTGTCCATCAGGGTTCACACAAGCAATGGAATTTGAGCATTCGAGGTTTTTCTTTGCATGTAGAGTGCAGGACCCTTCTCCTGTTCAGGCCTGTGGTTGCTTGTGGGAGTTTTAACTGATGGCAAAAATGCTTACAGATCCACGAGGATAGCACAGAAATCCTTTACCTGCCTCTAAGTGACATGCCGTCATCTTATTTGCAGAGTAAGGGCAAACTACAAAAAATCCAGGGGCTGGGGGTGGGAAACGACCAAGTGTAATTTCCTTCAGCGATATAGATCAACTGTTTTACCACAATTATACAATTTTCTAACTTAACTATCTTTGCCATATTTGAGTTTATACATACCACACATATACATAAGCAAGGGCTGGCGCAATGCAGCACCTCCTATGTAAACTATTAGCTGCTGTTTTATTTATATGCAGGAGGGAATGAGATACACAGCATAGCTCAAAATTTTATTATTTGGAGTGTGGCATTCAGAGTCAGTCAGAATATTGACAAAATTAAAGGGAGGGGTCAAAGGGCAAGATTTTGGGACACCTGAAAGACTATTCGGTGTGAGGTTTTGGTCTACAAAAAGTTCACATTGAAACAAATCTGTTAATCTTACCTTTTGGATTTTCTCTGTTTTTTATTCCCCACCCCCACCCCCCGAGTCAACACGTTGAGAAAGAGGTTCATTGCTATGGTTTACCTGTTTTCTATGCACTGTTTGCAAGCATTCCCACAAATGTAACATTTACCTGGAAACAACCAGATGTGCCAACAGAGAGAAATTTCCACGAAAAGATAAGAGAATGCATTGAAATCGACAGACTCTCTGGCTTTCTAAAGGAAGACTACGATGAGATTTCTCGGAAAAGATGGCAAGAAGTAACAAACCTACTAGCGTTGTGATATTATTTGGTGATTTGTTAATAGGTTAAATCGTTATTTTTGGCTTGATATATTCAATGTAATTTTTAAACTGTATTCCTTTCCCCCCATACCCCTCCCCCCTTGTCCCCCCCTAAAAAACCCAATAAAATTACTTAATTAAAAAAATGTAACATTTACCTGTTAGCCTTGCTTTATGGATCTCTGTGTTCCTAAACCATGTCTAAGATTCCTGTTACTTAGCTACATCGAAGGTAAATGGCATAACTCACAGCGGTTTTGTGCTGGCAGTTAAGGAGTCCAGGCTTAGATTTTCAGTGAAAGGGGGAAAATTAAAAGTGAAACAATGGCACCTCAGAAACTGACAAAAGAAGAGCTATCACCTAGTGAGCAGACCGTTGGAATCCAGTGCCAATCTGCTGTAAAGCCCCATGTTAGCCAGCCCTTCTACAGTATATGTATTTTTTCTGAGACTGCTTATGATAATATAGCCTAATGTCATTCAGGATGTTTATACATAACCTTTTACTTACCTGTTCTCTGAGGGAACTTCACTGAACTCTGTAGGTTCTTAGGAGACCTCAAGACACACAGCATATTTACATTTTAATGTTGTTTCCTCTTAATATTATACCAATGATAGAGGTGACAACTTAATCCTCAAGTGAAAACAAGGGAAGTGCTCCAAAAATGATGCAGGTTGATAAGATCTTCTTTCCGGAATGAAGTTAATTTAGTGCTCATTAAAGGCACCATTGTGACAGGCCCTGGAGACACAAATCTCTGTTCATCCGCTAGGGTAAGTTCATCTCTCAACCTTCAGTATTTGTGGAACCATGTCATGTTTTTGGAACCAAGATGTGTTTTCATTGCTCTTGTGGGAAATGGGAATATCTCTCTCTCAGAAAAACCAAGTACTGTACTATATTATTTCAGGCAGTCATATCTTGACATAACAAATTTTGATTGCCCATGGCTTAGTATCTAAAAAGAGTTTACAGTACATGAGGCATAAAGAAATTCTTCTGCATGTATTCATAAAATTAAATATTCATATAACCGGCTTGTAATTCCTAATAATGACTCTGGTTTGATATCAGAGTCAAGTCAGCGTCATATTTCACTGCCACACTGAGGCAAGATACTGTAATATTAGGAATATTTACTCCATCAGTACTTTAAGGTCTTGTGCTTTAAGATCATGTGCCCATTTTCTCCATGAAATGATTCAAAATTTGTATCAGCTTCCCTTTGTACACATACATCAACACCATCTCTTTTTTCCATGTAGAAACTACACAAGGGCAGTGCAAAAAATCTGGCTGAAACCCTTAGTGCTCCCGGCCATCGTATCCTTTCAAAAAGCATTCTAAAATTACCCTTCCTTTTATTTTCAAAAAAATAATAATACATAAAGTCTGAAGTCCTATTGCATAGATATTAAAACAGCATAACTTTGGGATATAAATTGTTATAAGTTAAGAAATCACCATATATATTATCTGTTGCATACATAATTCCATGTGCCTATGGAGATTTCTTATTGCAAATTTACCCAGATGATACACTGTTTTTTCATAACTGCACAAAAAGATTTCAGCCACCACTAACATTGATTTCTAAAATTTTGACAATTACATTTTACACTCAGCACTCTATAGAGAGATACACAATATTTATTATTATTTATTTATTCTAGAGTATTTTTACCCCACCTTTCTCCTTGGAAAAGGACCCAAGGTGGCTTACGGTAATGAGGGATAATATACAGTCCAGTACAATTAGGACATGTTCAAGTATTGAGAACAGGGAATCAATGCTCAGGAGGAATCACCTGATTATGTGCACCGGCCACCTACCACAACATTAAGCCCTCTGGATAATTTGAATCACAATTTCTGTCATCCCTGGGTTTTGGTCAGTTATTGTCTAAAACACTAGAAAAAAGGAGACTATTACTACTGCTGATCTAAATTGGAGTGGTTGCCATCTTGCTGTGTTCATGCTCTCCTGGCAGGCTTCCCATAGGCAACTGGTTGGCCCCTGGGTGAAAACAAATTGCTGGGGCAGATAGGGTTTTGCTCTTATCTGGCATGACTCTTCTTATGCTTTTTTTAGTTCCATAAGTAAAAACTCCAATCTTGGAATAAGCATATACATATGTATGTAGATTAGATTGATGTTAGAGAGACTTGACTACATGAGAGGATCTACAAGTCACACAGAGGGAGATGGCAGGGCTGATGAGTGGCGTCTCTGCAAATGGGTAGAAGAGCAGGGCGCCTGTTAGGTACAAAATAAAAAAATAGGTACTAAATCAAGAACTTTTGTGCCTTACTAAGTAGGTCATTATTGCCGTTGTCACTGTTGTCGTCATTGTCGTTGTTGTTGTTGTTGTTGTTGTCGTCGTCGTCATCATCGTCATCATCATCATCTTAGAATTGCAGAGCTGGGAGAGACCCTATGGATCATCAAGTCTCACTCCTGTCAAGAAAGGTCAGTAGGGAATTCAATTATCCAGACAGTAAAGAAAGAAAGAAACTAACATGCACATTTAATTCTGCCACATTTGGATTAAACAGGGAAACAGTTTACAGTCCTTGCTTTCTTAGATGATGCAGAAGTCACTGGTTTTTGTTTTTTTCATGAGCCAGCACCCTTACAGCCTCTGCCTTGCTACCAGGATGGCTGGAGATTTCTGGGAGTTACTGTGTACAGATCTGTGGTATGAATCTGTTTGGAGCCAGGCAGCTACACCAGACACACTGAATCCATGTGATCTGCATAACTGTTCACTTGCTACTCTCAACAACTCATTCAATGAGTGTACTCTAGATGAGACTAGTCATGGGATTCAGGCTCTGAAAAGTCACTTTCTCAAGTTCTGGCCTCAAGCTCTATGAGGTTCCTTGGGTGAATGGGGCCCTTGCTGAAAATCATGAGCTTTTAAAAAATAAACACTGTATGGCTTTTCCATAGCTGATCTGCTTGTGTAGCTCATTGAAGGAAATGGGAGGTACTATAAAACATTGCACACTTTCCCCATCCCATTGCTGTTTCAAAAGAATACATTAGGTTACAGGTACAGCGAGGGACCCACAGAAGCAGGAAAGGGACATTTCATCCATATACCCTGCACTTTCAGTCGACACACGCTGATTTCCAAGATTGATGACAAATACAGGAAAGTGTCGGAGTATTCGGACTCCTGTAGCAATGCCCCACACCAATAGTGCTGCTGATCCTTTCTTATAATATTGGGGAAATATCATGAATGTCAAAGTAGTGTCTAAGTAGTTTTGGTTTCTCCCCCCCCCTCTCTCTTGCTGCTTCTCATAATTAAACATTCCCTTGACTCATTTGACAGTCTTTGCTGGAGCTAGAGGGGCTTGTAGCGCCAGCAGCCTCAAGCAGTGACAGGCAGGTGCTCCTGCAAGCCACAGCACATAGTAATTGGAGATGTTTCCTCATTTGGGTGTATGCTTGTTACATGCAGAAGCGAGAGGAGGAAAGATTGCGCTGCAGGAAGAATGATCCCCTCCCCGCACCAATTATCCTGCTTTGTCACATTTAATGGCTACTTTGGGCCTTTTTACACGACCCCTAAGATCCGCTGGCCACTTAAATTCGGACCAGAGATCTTAGGGGTTCCTCGCTCTTCCTCTGTCCCCACCCCCCTCCGCACTTCCTGGTTGCTGGCTGCCTGAGGGAGGGAGAAAAAAGAAAGAAAAGAATGCCCGTTTACCTCCGTTTTGTTCCCGGCAGCATTCAGATCTCTTAAAGGGGCGGGGCGCAAAAAAAGAACAAACAGAAGCCAGGAGAGCCCCGCACTCACTATCCTTACACCGGATCAAATATTTGTCACATCCAAAAAGCAGGTACAAGAAAACTGCTCTGGGTCGCGCTAAAGTGGGCGGGGTTGTACTTAATTGTCTGCAAAGTCCGGAGCTGGTGGGTAAACATTTTTAAGGTCCGGACCTTGCAGCCATTTGCGGCGGAGCTTAGGGGTCATGTATAAACGCCCTTTGTTAATTGTGCAGCTGATCATTAGAGGAGTAATACCTTGGTATGTCACATGCCACTATCTTTCAGCAGCGAGCCATTAAGGAAAAGAAAATTTGTGAGACATGGGGCATCTTCACACATTTGAAGACAAAGAGGCTCATAGAGGGGCCAGGTTATCTTTTCATAACTGGGGCATGGTGGCTCAGTGGACTAAGGCTCCGAAAACTCTTGCCTGCAAAGTCGGCAACTCGGCGGTTCGAATCCCGGGTGCCACGCAGTTAACCCCAGCTCCTGCCAACCTAGCAGTTCGAAAACATGTAAATGCAAGTAGATAAACAGGTACGGTCGTAAAAAGCAGAAAGGTAAAAACAGTGTTTCCTTGCAGCCATACCGGCCACATGGCCATGGACTTGCACAAAAATGGCTCTTCAGCTTGAATACGGAGATGAGCACCATCCCTAGAGTCAGACACGACTAGCACACATGTGCGGGGGGAACCTTTACATTTTTTTTATCTTTTCATATCTTTTTATAAAAGATATGGACCGCCTTGTAGAGTAAAACATTATCAAGGTAGATTCCATAAATGCTCACTAGTATCCCTAAAAGTCCATAAAATACCAACAGCAGAAAATTTCAGAGTGAAAAAAGGACTTTAAAATATAAATGAGTTTGTTAAAATATAAACAGACGAACAAATGTGTGTTCAGGACACAACAACAAGCATCAACAGAAAAAAACTAAAATCAGTTCCCTTTCCCTTTCCTTTTGCTGTGGGCATGACTTTCTGCTTCCTGATCAGACACAAGGCCAGAGCTCATTGGTACAACATGTGCTTTGTGTCCCCGAGGTTGAAATGGAGGAGACAGAGGAGAGGGTGCTTGTGAAAAGGAAAGAAAGAGAAAAGCCAGGTACGGAGGCAATGGCTGTTTGTGTTCAGAACTGGGGTACCAGGTAAGATCAGGAGCCAAGTGAGTAGTGACTGTTGAGAGAGGCAGCAGACAGAGAGGCAAGCAACCATTCACATGCAGAGAGGGGTAACTTGGAGGGCATTTCACTCCAAAACACTTTCTTCACATCACAGCTGAGGAGCACAAAACACACCCTGTCTCTCAGATATTAATGCAAGATTCCCCCATCTTGCTCTTTTATCACTGACCTAAACTTGTATTCGCTCAAGTATCTAGAAAGCTGTGATCAAGAGACTGCATGGAATGTTGCATGTCTGATAAGGCTTGTAAATACCTTCCTGTTTCTACTCCCAGAAACTTGAGACATTTCTGTACCATTATTTTTCACAGAACTGAGATAAACTGGAATACCAGAGATGATATGCAGCATCTTCCCAGTTAGTAAAAGCTTTAGATCAAGAGAGAAGACAAATGCCAGAGTCAAATGTATAAATCATTTTTCCTCCTTTTTAATTAACATATAAAAAATAACTTTCCAAGAGTAAAACCAGATAACATTTCCCAAAACCATTCTTATGGCCCATATAAGAATATCCCTCTTTTGGAATAGAAATAGCAAGGCAACAGGGTAGGTGGAAGGGTTGGCAATTGTCTGGCTCAGAGTTCAACTGACAGAAACCTTCTGTCAGTACAGAAAAAATGAGTTGGACTGTGCCCAAGGTTCATAATTGCGGGCTGAGATATGCAGAGATTACCTGTGATTATGGTTTCACCATAGCAAAACAACACTCATACTTATGCAAGTTCAAAAGGCCTCTGTGTTAGAGGTTGAAGAGTAGCTCATTCATTGGTTGAGGGATTCTGGAAGCTGCCATCCAAAAGAGAGACTTTTGCAAGGTCTGCATCTCTCATGCTTACATATCTGTGTTTCCCGATTTTTGCATTGTTAAAAGGCTGTGCCTCATCGAACTTCTTCCCTGAACTTCTTCAGGCAGTCTCCTGATTTGGTATGGCCGCATTCTTTCTCCTTGTGTAGGAAGAGCAGATATTTGAAACTCTCTTTGCAGCAATTATACAGAGTTTTGTTTTTTGAACAATGCCACCGGAAAATGTACCAAGCCAATCTTCTTAAATCCGTTCAGGAAACAGTATCCTTTTTTGCAGAGAAGTTCTTTATATTTAAAAACAAAAACAAAAACAAAAAAACCTGTCTACCCTGTGTATTGCCGCTCGGCTCTTCAAGCCAAAGTTCCAGACTGGCCTGCTTTCCACATACAAATACAAAACTGCAATCAGGTGTGTGTGTGTGTGTGTTTTTTTAAAGTTGGCCTGATCATCTTTTTTCATTTTGCGTTCCTTAAAAAAATTAAAAATAAAATAATGTCGCCATTGTTTGTATGAAGACTAGAAAGGCTCCATTTCCCCGTAATAACAGTGCAGGAAAGATCCCAAGGCTTCCATTGATTATGCACAAAGGGACTGTTCTTATACTACTTTTTCATGCCAGTTAAGTAAGTTGGCTATTAACCAGTGTGATGAAAGGGCCTAAGATGGGAAAACAGGGAACCTGCAATGTCATGAATGAGACCCGTCACAGTTAGGAAACTCAGATCATCACGCTGTAATCAGCAAGAAACAGAGCGGACCGTCAGGAGCTAAAATATTTAAATCTTAATGACAGGCCAGATATAAGCTGGACGAGGGAATGTTTCAAGACCCTGTCAGGTACGGAGGCTTTTGGTTTAGGAATGAGACTGTTTGGGTGGATGGAAGGAGAGGACGTGTCCTTTTAATTATTCATTATGGCTCATCTGCACAGACTTGGAGCCTTTTGTACAAAAAAAGAGAAGCAAAACACATGTTATTTTGAAATGCCTTGTCAAAGTAAATGTCCTCCCTATTTCTGCATTTAATTCATGGGAGGACTTCAGTTCCACCCTAGCACAACATTGCCCTGTTCCACCCCTGCTGCCTGATCTAATAAAAAAGTTTAACCCTGAGGAACTCAGTACTGTACTATTTGTATATATTTGCATTGCAGCTGGGCATATTTCATATTAAGCAACATCTGGCTGAGCAGATAAAATCCAGGTATAATTTACTAGGGGAGGAAAGAAGTAAATAAGACCAGATCCTTATAACTACTCATATTTATTCAGAAGATTTTTTAAATTCATCATATCCTAGAGCCCCTGGGGTGGCCAACAATTGGGAGAAGATGAATAGAAAATAATTTATTTCTCTTTTCAAATATTGTGCTTTCAGTTTCCCACTCCGTTTTAAGAATTTAAGAGCAGTCCATTCTGTAATCTGACCATACTAACTGAAAAGTTAATATTAAAAATAGCTTAATATCAAAACAATGAAAGCAGGAGATAGAAATCAAGGTTCAAGCCTCTTACAGCCACAAAATAAGCAGAGCACACAAGCTTAACCCTTCATTTTCAGCCAGGTTTCAAACATATATAATGGGTGTGGTGGGATAGGGGAGAGATTTCCTTCAACTATAATTTGAAGGAAATCTTACATAGGTCCTTATTATACCAAAAACCACAATGTGTAACAGAAGCTAGGGGGTGGCGGCGGGGGGACATTTAGTTTTTTTTTCCAGAACTCATAGGGATGTAAAAAACCATTGTGTCTTGATTTCATTGCTTTTCTCCAAATCCTGCTTCCATTTTTTTGTCTCAATCTTGGCTGCAACTACATTCTCGGGGGGGGGGGCTGACTGAATCCTCAGCAACCCCTATAGGTTCAATGCATATGACACGAAGGCATGCAACAGTTCAAAATGACACTCAGTCCATTCATTTTTGCTTCATCATATTTATTTTATATCAGTCTCAAGTAATACTTTTTTCCTGCCATCTATTTACCCACCCTCCAGCTGCCACACCCCTTGCTCCTTCCTTGCCTGCCTTACATGTACCGTACATCACCACTGTGGTATCTTCAATTTTCTCCCCTTAATTTCTTCAGTGTGGTCTGTACTAGAGATGGGCACGACTCAAAAAAATGGTGTTTCGTTTGTCGTTTGGTCGTTTAGGGGTCCGTTTTGGTTCGTTTTCGTTTTCGTGACGGTTTTTGCAAAAAAAATCGTTTTCGTTCTGTTAGGTAACGAAACGAAAAAACAAAAACAAAAACGAAAAATTGCTGTTTCATTAGCATTCTTTTTAGTTCAATGCATCTGCTGCAACGAAAATGAAAAACACGGCAAATTTGGTCGTTTCGTTTTCATTTTTGTTTTGTTTTTTAAAAAAATTTCATTTCGTTTTCGTTGCGTAACAAAATGAAAAAACGAAAACGAAAATGAAAAATCGCTCATTTCGTGCCCATCTCTAGTCTGTACTATGGTTGGTACATTTTGTTTTATTTTTACCCTGCACTTTGCTCTTTCACTTTGGAGATTGTGCTAGTTTACCACACCCACCCCTGATCCATTATTCTCCTTTCTGGAGTTGGGGGCATTCATCTTGGCAGCACTGCTGAGAACCCCTAGAGCAGTGATGGTGAACCTTTTATGGACTGAGTACCCAAAATGTGATTCAAAACCCATTAATTTTTCACCAAGTGCCAATACAGCAATTAAACCTGAACACAGGTGACTGTGAAGGGGCGATGTCGGGTTCCCACAGAAATGTCTCCGAGTGCCACCTTTGGCACCCATCACCAACACAGCCCTAGACCAGTGGTGGCTAGAGATGGGCACGAAATGAACTTTTAGGAGAATGATGGATCTCCAAAGTGAAAGAGCAAAGTACAGGGTAAAAATAAAACAAAATGAACTTTTAGTTCATTTTGTTATTTGTTATTCACTTTGTTATGTAGCAAAACAAATAACGAACCTAGGGGTAAATTTAAAATGAAACTAAATGAAATGAAAAAATTGGTTCAGTTCGGTTTGTTTCGTAATGGGGGAGAGATGTCTCCTACCTGGTGCTGGTCCGGAGGTCCTTCAGGGATGGTGACAAGGGGGGGAAAGCTGATGGCCGTGCAATGAACAATGAAATAATAATAATAATAATAATAATAATAATAAGAACAATGAAATAATAATAATAATAATAATAATAATAATAATAATAATAATAAAGGAGTAACGACCAGCCCCCAGGGCTGGCCTGCTTGGCACCCTAAAATCTTTTAAAAATATTTTTTAAAAAAACCACTGTGATCGGTGCTGAAAGAAATAAACAAAACAAAAAAGTGCCATACTACAGCTGTAGCACGGGGCCAAACCCAGAAGTAAAAAACAAACAAACAACAAAAATATTTTTTTAAAAAAAGGAACACTGGGTCGGTGCTCTAAAATAAAGAAAAATAATAAATGGAGTGCCCACCTGGCCCAAGGGCCACGCAGTGGGCACTTGGGGAAAAAAAGAGGTTCTGGCCCCATGCCAGCACCTCAAATAGTCCCTACCTCAGGGGCCAAGATCTGCCACTGCCACCGAATCTGAACCAAACCAAGGGTGGGCCCGAACCAGACGAACCTGAACCATGGGTTTTCTGGTTCGTGCCCACCTCTAGTCGTGGCAAATCTTTGGAACTCCAGATGTCAAATAGAGCAGAGGAGGGGAGAAAAACCTCCATGGAGGGGGGCTGTTTTAAAAATGGAGCACTGGGAGGAATCCCAGGTAGAACAGAGGAGGGGGAAGCCTCTGTGGAGGGGGCTGTTTTAAAAATGGGGTGACAGGGGTGGGTGTGTCCTGGTTGCAGTGGTGGTGTGGAGAGGCCCCATGAAGGTGATCTCTTTGGAGACAGGGGTTGATGGGGATGGCAACCGTTTGCACCTTTACTGAGCCTGTCGCCCTTCCTTCAACTCTGCTGCTGCTGTTGCCTGAAACAGAAACTGAAACAATCACCAACTTCCAGCAGGATGGGGGAGAGGGAAAGATGCCATTGACTTAGAGCACTTTTAATTATGTGACACACATGAGAGTGCTACTATACACTGCTTGTTAATAAGGCAAAAATGTTCAGAATTTTTTGCTCATTAATCAAAATGCTCTTAAACAAGTTACTTGTTAATTATGGTATGACTAATTATAGTTGATTTTAATTTCAAACTACCATGATTCGGGTAAAAATATCTGTCATGCAAAACACGAGTCCCCAACCTTTGCAAAATGGACTTTAAAAACATGCACATGGCGAGGATCAAGTTCCAAAAATGATGCAATACCCCCACCCCGCACACACAATGGACGTTAAAGGTATGCACACCACAAGGATCGGGTCCCTACCTTTGCACCACTTGAGAAATCCACCAAAAAACTTTAGAAATTTCCAAAAATTGCTGCAAAAATGGCGCCAAAACAATTTGTGTTAGGTGTAAAACATTTACAGAATGCCTAAATGTTGATGATGATCTGCCTAAATGGGGTCCTTGATTACATTTCATGGACCCCCATTTTTTCTCTCACTGTCATAGACCCCCTGCAAGTTGAAATAGACCCCTGGGGGTCTATATAGATCACTTTGGGAACCACTGCTCCATTGTAATTTCCAAGCTGCTAGCAGCCTGGGATCACTATTTTCAAGCACATAACATTGCAATTCTAATTTTTTTTTCTGAGGGTACCCCCTTTGAAGTTGAATAACTCAGCCCCTAAACCCCAAACCTCTCCAAATTTGGAGGGCTTAAAGGGGAGAGTCCAAGGAAGGTACCCACCACATTTGGTGTCTCTAGGACCCAGGGGACCCCTTTTATAAAGTAACAAACCAGTTTGTTACTGTTTCATTTCGTACAATTTGTTAAAATAAATTCATTTCTAACGAAACAAAATGAATCTCACTTTTTCCATTTCATGTGCATCCCTACTAACAAACAAAAAAAAGAAGTTCTTTCACTCCACCATTCACTCAAGACATACATACTTACCAGAGGATACTTTGCTCAAAGGATGGCCAGTCCTTTGCCAAAGGGTGGAGGTCTGGTCACAGCACCTTACAGGATCCAGGCACACCTTATGTCCATGTCCATCTTCTTATGATAGACAATCCTGATGATAGGGTGATACTGGGGTGGACTCCTGAACCCATACTTTTTCTGGGCTACCCTGCCATCTCATTCCTGCACCAGACATATCCATTTTATTTTTGCACAAGCAAATCCAGCTTCCTCTTATTTCACAACACCAACTTCTCATTTCTGCAAACACTGCAGCTTCTCCAAATCCATATAAAAGACTTGTTTTATAAAATTGATTTGAACCAACCCACCTCCATTTTGTGTGTTCCCACCCCACCCCCGGTTCTGCTCCTCTTGTATGGCCATTCGTTCTCACCTTACAATATGACATGAAATGCTGTTGGTTTGCACAATCTGAGCAGAGCTGTTAATGATAGGATATTTAGGAGGTCATTAACTCACATAATCACCAAAAGTTATTTGATGGCACATAATATCTTTGGGGCTTTTTCCTAATTGTCATATAATTATATAGTTTCAAGATAGGTGGAATAGTTAAAATGATGAGGGGATAAAGGCGCTAAAGCTTTGTTGACATTGAATAAGACTATCCCAACCACAGAGCAAATAATAATAGCAATAATGGTACAGCTTAAGTGAGTATGCTTCTGAGTATTTGTTTTCAATTATTCCAAAAATATCTTTCTAAATATGTTTACAACCAGACACCGAATCCCTTTCTCAGCACCAATGCGTGTTTCACCAGGAAGGTGTTAAATGTTCTCCTCTTGAGAGTCAGCTATTTGTGTCCTCAGTGACAGGGTCAAAAGTTCAGATTTCCCCAGACCTGTAGCTGGTTTTCTCTTTGGAGATTGATGTCAGCTATCTGGTCTCAGAAATCCTGAGAGAATGCTTACTGAAGGTACTCAGAGCTTGGGCAAACACAACTACACTGTTGTTGTTTTATGTAACACAGAAATACTCTGAACAACTAACTCTGAATATGCCTTACAATATTGTATAAAAATTACCTTGAGATACATGAGAAAATGCCCCCCTTTATGCAATATTATCACTCCATTACTTTCTTAAAAGCACAAGTGGTGCTGTTTTCCCCCCTTCCTTTCTAGCTGTGAGAGCTTTTGGTAACCTGTAATTCTCCCTCACCCATATGATACATTTTATTATCTGCCTGGTAGGCCTATATCATACATGCCCAGTCTTACAACAAAGTGGCTATATTTCCCTTTCAGAAGGCATCTTTTGAGAATCAATATTTCAGCCCCTGCTGTCTGGATTCTTTTGAAATTTAAAAAGAAGTGCAGATAAGACTAACCATTCTCTCATGATAAGCAAGATTGGTCTTCTAAATTTTAAATCTGGGATATTTAGGGATGCCGATTTCAGAATGTGGGGAGTCCTAATTTGAAAACCATTTTCCAAACTTACCCAAATTTGGCCTAGAGCAAGAGCAAATTATCTGCTACATCTGGGCTAAATGTGGTGCTGATGTGAAGTCCTGTTTCAAAGTAACACTTTTTTTTGTTTAGGCAGTCCCCATTTTTAGAATTGCCTTGTATAATATTTATTTGCTCTGCTGCACAACAGCATTGTTGCCCAAACCCTCCCTCCATATCTCATGATTTCATCACAGATATATAAGATTAAAACTTAATTAACAAGTTGTATTAGTTCCCCCCCTCCATTTGCCTTCTAGGAGATGTATTTATTTAGCTGGAGAAAGCCAACATTGATTTACAGCCTACCTACTCTGAGCAATTATGCAAACCAATCATGTGTGGAACAGAGGTTGGGGGAGAGCTAATTAAAAACTTATATAAAACTGTCAAAGAACCAAATTGACTCACACTTTCTCCTTTGACAGCAGACAGTAAAGTCCAAGCCAATTTTACGCAATTACCTATTCTCTGAAATTCCCCCACAAGGCAAAACTTTATTCCTCCCCAAGCTACTAATACAGACAATAAAATCCAATTTTTTAAAAATGGTAGAGACACTGACTAGATAATGTCACAGATCTGTCTTCACCTCCTTCCCCCTCCCTTACATTTCTTGAGGACGGGCTACAAAGCTAACTTGTGGGAAACAAACCTTCTTATTGTTAGGTAGGAGTTTTTGCTTTGCTCATTTTTCTTTCCTCTTATCTACATCAGTGGTTCCTGGGGGCAGAGAGACAGAGAGAGAAACAGAGACTGAACAGAAGACAGAATAGCAATCTTTGTCAGCTGTCTTATTGCCCTTCTCTCAGGAAATACCTGCTTTTGGAAGACAGGATGCAAGCAAAGCTAAGAACAGAGTAGTTATTGTTAAAGCAGTACATTAATTGGAGCTGTACCACAACATTATATACATTATGGGACGTACACTTATCATTTATGTGACCCTTTCTGCACGTTCTCCAGTCTTTTGGCGGCGTAGTAGTGACAAGGCTGGTGCACACGATTGCACAAATGGCTGCATTACAGATTTGTCAAAGGCCAAGATGATACTTGCTCTTCTAGTTTTTTAAAATTCTTTTTCTAAATGAACCCCAATACGGAATTTGCTCAACTGGGGTACTGAGTCAATGTTTTAAAAAAGAGAGCTTGCTCTCAAAAGCTCAGCAAATTTTACTTTAATTCTAGCAGCATATGAAGGTATCACCCATAGTCTAGTTCAACCATAGTCTAGTTTTGCATTTGTTTTATTGGCTGCACGGCTCCAAACTTCTTTTTTACTGCAATGGAACAAGATACCATGAAAGAGCCACCTTCATCATGAAGAAGGCTGAAGAAACATCTACAGCAACAGGACATTAACACTAGGTACTGTGATATCATTTCCCTTCAATCAGGTCTTAATTGGAAATACCTAGTGGGACATTTTTTAAATTCTCCCCCAAAAACTTT
The DNA here is from genome assembly GCA_029282475.1 of Phrynocephalus forsythii. Lineage (NCBI taxonomy): Eukaryota > Metazoa > Chordata > Lepidosauria > Squamata > Agamidae > Phrynocephalus > Phrynocephalus forsythii. Next base: position 47,795,116 of record JAPFRF010000004.1, read on the forward strand.
CTTCCCCACCCCCCTGATGGAGAGCATGTTTTTTGCATTAACCCCCTGCTTCTACCCCACCTCTGGCCAATCAGAAGCTCTATGCTTCGAAAAGTCAATAGAGAGGTGATGGTTGTAAGCAAGAGGGAGGTGCCTATACCACGCCACTCTTTGTTTGCACTGGCCTGAAAAGTCCAGTCCCATTGGATCATGCTGCTCTGTGCCTTCCAAGAAGAAGCCTGGCATCCATCTTGCCAAGTGAACTTTTAAGAACTTTCTCCTGGCAAATTACATCCCTTGCCATGTTTGGACTTCTATACAGTAGGACCCCCTTATATGCTGATTCATTATCTGCTGATTCACTTATCCATGGATTGGGGGAGAAAATATGTAAAAAAATTAAGTAGCCACAAAGCATCTGTTGCCTCACAGTCAATGTGTCAGCTGCACCACACAAGGCTCTCCCGGTTTCTCTCCCCCACCCCACCCCTGGGCAGACCTAGAAGCGGCATCTCCTTCAACTTGCCCCTGCGCCGCCCCTCTCTCCATGTGCACACTTTGTCTGCCTTGTCCCCACAGTGCTGTGCTAGCAAGCCTCCCCTTCCCGCACAATGTTGCGGCACCTGCAAAGGGTGACTGAGCCGGGACTCCATCAGCCAGTCAGCATCCCGGATGATGCCTCCTTGTCAGGAAGCAGCAGCAGCGAGAAAGGGGACTTGTGCACAAGACTTCGGCAGCGGTGGCAAAACAAGCACCTCTGCCGCCCGCCTGAGACCTCAGTGGCAGCGGTGGAAGAAGAGGCACCCATGCCACACACAGGCATCCATAGGTCCACGTGGGCGCCTCTTCCACCACCACCACCACCACCACCAATGTCCCAGGTGGGCACCTGCAGGCCATGCGGGCACCTCTTTGCTGGCCTGGCAGTAAGCGTAGGGGCGAATTGGAGGTTGTGGGGCAGGAGGGAGGATGGCCCTTTGAAGTTCATAAACTCCTCCTCACCCACAGCCACCCTGGATAAGAGCATAAGCTCTTATCTGCAGATTTCTGTATCCAAGGGGGGGGGGTGTCCCAGAACCTATCCCCCGCAGATACAAGGGTCCTATCGTATCTGATTTGAAAAGAGAGCTTGGTCTCGAAAGCTCAGCAACTTTTTAAATTTTTCTTCTAGCAGCCTATGAAGGTTTCACCCATAGTCTAGTTTTGCTTCTGTTTTAATGGCTGCACAGCTCAAACCTCTTTTTTACTGCAGTGTTTTGATTGATTGCTACACCAGAACCTCAAGATCTCTTTCCAGTTAGTCAACATTGCCAATGTCCCCTGGAGAAACAGTTCATCCCGCTTCTCTATCTACTTGCTGCTGAACTTCTACAATCACTTAGATGAGTCATTTTACCATTCAAGTTATAAGTGTGTCATGGCCTCCACGTACAATCATATCTTGGTTTCTGAGTGTTTTGCAAGAGGAGCAGCCATTTCTGATCATGTTTGCCTTGATCAACGAACAATGTCTTGCAACACTGGAGCATGTCACATGATCACTAGTAAGCCAATGGTGGCTCTCTTGCTCCTTCCCTGGTGGATTATGGGTGATGGTCTGGAAGTTCCCTCTCCCCTCAAAAGCAGTGTTCTAGCCAACTTCTTTAGTTAGTTTTGGTATTTTGTGTGTACATATGTGGTCCCAGAATGAATCATCTGAGTTTCCATTATTTTTATGGGGAAATTTGCTTTGATATACAAGTACTTCAGTTTACAAGCATGTTTTTGGAATGGATTATGCTCATAAACCAAGGTATTACTATATAGTTGTATGTTTTCAAGTCCTTCTGAATTAATTTTCAGGCTCATATTTGATTATCATTCAGAACATCTTCTGGCAAATGATCACTTTGTCAACAAATTAGATTTCTTTCAGTGTAGTTTAAAAAAAAGATTTGCAGTGGGGAACTTGCAGTAGAAAACTGATTGAATCTGAGAAAAATGTAGATGTCTAGATCAGTTAAATTACTGTAATAAGGCTAGTAAGAAAATTTGGTAGTACCGTTCATGGACTATGCTGCACAACTACAGCAAGTCATGATCATGATGACATTTCCTGGAATGTTATTGATGGGTGAGTTACTGAGAAATATGTTGGATGCAAAACTTTGAAATCTACTCTGAACCTCTCCCAGGTACTAAGCTCAAACAAACACATTAATTCCTCCTGCAGGCAACTTGCATTTGCCTTAATGGAATTTTTTTATATCCCATTTCTGGAGAGGAATGGAAATACACTTGCGGGTTTTTGGGTTTTTTGGATTTTGTTTGCTGAGAGTTAAAAAACTTCTTGTCTCAAGTGACTCATAGGGTGTGCAGATGGCCCATGCCTCAGCCTCTAAGTATTTTTCAAGTCCACAATAAATAAAAGATATTGGAGTGAAAAGGGCAAAATAAGTTTGACACAATTGTTTCACAACTCTGCCTTTGGATTGCTTTATTTGTAGGAATGTTAATGTAAAAGCTGTGTTTCCCCCTTGTCCAACCTGCTCTTATATTTGTTATTAAAACAACCATTACTAAGGGTGCACACCATATAATGAAAACCTATAAAATAGTGCTAGAAAGAATCACTTTGCATGGTAGATATTAAATTTTTAAAGGGTTCCAAAATTTCAGTGTTGCTTGGGAGCAGAATGATTTAAGACACTGGCTGAAATCCAGTAGTAACTCACCAACAGAGTAGGCCCATAAAATAAATTGAATTTATTCACCAATTCCCCGCTGATTTAATTTGCCTATTCTGGTTCTGATTTACCACTGGATTTCAACCACTATGAACAAAAACATGGTGGCTGCAGCAGTGCTTAAAATGTTACTTTCAAGAAGATTGACTATGATGACATTCTGCTCCGATCTATAAATAAATAATGGTAGAATGGTGTTCTGAATCCTTAACAGAACTCACCATTGCCACAGAAATGGCCACAGTGGCCAGATTACCACATAATTTAAACCAGGTTTTGATTTTCTGGTATTGTTGCTTGTTGTATCTGAACTCTTGCCTGCAAAGAAATCATAGTTTGTTAGCCAGATGCAAACCACAAATAGAAGCCATGGTTTCCTGTTGGCTTATAAACTCTAGTTTATTCAAACCCTGACTTGTCATGCTATCTGAACTAGAACCAGAACCATGCTCTTGCTCTTTAATATGCTCTTGCTCTCTTTATGTTCTCTAATATGTTTTTTCTCTAATATGTGTTTTTGTTTACTCATGCTAACCATGTGGCTCCCAGGCTGGGTTCACACGTTTTTTAAAAAATTATATATTTATTTTGATTTTGATTTATTTTGTTTTTTCTTGGGCACCCGGATGGGTTGGTGCAGTTTTTTCCCTCTCCTTTTTTCTTTTTATTTACTCGCGCTAAACATGCAGCTCCTGGGCACCTTTTTTTATTTTTATTTTTATTTTTATTTTTAAATATATTTTTTCTCACGCACCTGGCTGGGTCTGCAGGGAGTTTTTTCTCTTCTTTTTTCTTTTTGTTTACTCGTGCTGAACAGGCAGCCCATGGTCTGGGTCAGCAAATTTTTTTAATTTTAATATTAATTTTAATTTTTTATATTATTTTCTAAGCTTTTTAAAAAAACTCAAGCACCAATCAGCTGTAGTGCAGGCTGATCAGTGGTTGTTGTTTTTCTCCCCCGGAGCTGGAAGCCCTCCTTGCGAGGGCTGGTCGGCAGCAGTGGTGAGTCCCAGGACAGGAGCAAGGTAAGAGAAGACACCGGGGGAATGAAAAATAAAATGTAATGAAACAGAAATTTATGTTCTGTTTTTTTTGTTTCATTTTTTTCTTAGAGGGAGCTGTTCACTGTTTGTTTCATTACCTAACAAAACGAATAACGAATAACAAAATGAATTTTTAATTCATTTCATGCACATCTCTAGTATCCACATTCAGCTTGTCCTTTGCTTTGTAAACCTTGCCTTCCCTTTTCCTGCCAACAAAGTGGGCTTGAGTTTGTATAGCAATATCAAGCCATTACCTGGCATTTTGAATCATGGATAAAGAAGCAGAATTTCCCACATTCATAAACCGGAGGTTTTTTAAAGAACCGAATTTGTTGTTGAGTTCATGTGATTTTTATCTCTAGTGGCCTGTGGTATCCATAAAGCCTTCCTGCAAAGCCACATTCTGAACGAATAAGTTTTTTAAATGTTATTTTTCTTTTACATCCACGTAATTGTGAATACTGTAACATGGATGATCTTGGCCTGAATCTCCAGCAACACATCTTTACATTTACAGACCTGTTCTAGTTCCTTCAGAGCTACCCTTCTATATTCCCATCTTCTTCTGATTCTTCTACTTCAGACTTTATTTTGGGTGATGATTGATGAAGTAAGGCATACGAAAAAATTTTAACTACTCTGATTTCTTCATTGCTGATTTTGAAAAGCTATGTATGTAGTTTTACAGCAGTTATTTTAGTCTCAAGCTGTTTTGATACCTAAGGCAAACTGGTTAGTCCATCTGGCTTCTCTGTCTATAACAGGAGAGGTGCCAACTTGTTCTTTACCATAGGCATCAAACTACCCTGAGCTCCATTGTTTTTTGTCACCTCTTCCAATCTTAATGCATGTTGAATGTCATTTAAAAAACTTGACTAGCACTTATATACACATAATGAATTACATCTCAATATGCTCTAACCAAATGTTAAAACTAAATTCAATTTTTGGAGGGAATTTGACAATTTCATGTAAATGTATTTGTTATTCAGCTGGGCAAAATTAGACAAAGAACTGTATATAAACTCCAACTCTATTTATTATATTTCTGTCTCACTCTAGTTTTCCCCCTCAAGGCATCTGGTGCTCTGTTTTGCTTTATTTTTAAATATTACTTTTTATACGTTGATTTCACAATGTAATTGCTATATCATTATTCCTTTTGATTGCATGAACTGGTGATGAGATGTATGGCCCACAAACAAGTTTGCACATTTGAACTGACATATTAATCATATGTCAATTTAATGCTGCACCTTTTTTTACAAAGCATGCAAAGGTATGGAATAATTTTTTACCCCAAAGGGTGAGGTCTCATGAGCCATGTAAAGTCCTCTGCAACTACACATACTGGTATATATCCCTTAGTACATGGTGCATAATAGGGCATAATGCTGACCTCCACATGCTGTTGAACTACAAATCCCATCATTCCTCACCAGGTGGCTGTGACAATATAGTATAGCACTGACAATGTTGGCCTACAACTCAGGGGACCAGGGCTCAAATCTCAAATCAGCCATAAAACTGACCGGCTGACTGTGAGTCAGTCACACTTTCTCCGCCTGACTTACCTCACAGATTTTCTTTTGAGGATCAAGTCAGGCTGAGGAGAGCCATGTGCATTGCCTCGAGCTCACTGGAAGAAAGGTGTGATTGCCAGCATATAAATGTAACAAATAAATAAAATAAATGAAACTTGGACTGCAACTCCCCAATGGCTATTTGTATTGGGAGGACTGTGGAAAGGTGCGGTCTCACAACAACATCTGGAGAGGCCTACTTTGCCTGCTTTTATTTCCCCCTATAAAGATGTTGAGGTATGACTGACAAAGGAGAAAGAGCATTTGTTAGGATACCTAGCTGTGATTTGGCTGAAATGTGCTACAGTCATGAACCTCATTACTAAAAAAAAGAAGGTGGGGGGACACAAATTAAACATGAAGTGTGTCTCCTTAAAACAGCCAGTGTTCCAGCAACTAGGCAAGCCAAAATAAAGATAAGATGGAATTCAAGGCTGTGGGAGTTTTAACTCCACACACGTGACCTGTCTCGGATCAGGGAAAAGGAATTTACAATGTCAGATAGGAATTTCAATTTAAAAATGAGATGCTCAAGGTCAAAGAGAATACAGATTATATATCTACCCTCGGTCTTACTTTACTTAGTTACAGGCAGCCCTATGGCAGAAGGGTCACCTTGATCAGAAACAATGAACGGAGTGAATCCTATCAGTAACATTGACTCCTGTCCTGCTGCCCTTGGAATCTACTCAAGCATTTGCTTTCTTCTGCTTCTAGTTGTCAGTTCCCTCCGTTCTTTGTTTCTGTGCAGCTGAAACTCCAGCAGGAGTTAAGAAACTCGGGGACAGTGATGATCCCAGGAACATATATTTTTATGCTCACATCACAAGTGAGAGGCTCCAGGGGTGCAGGCCTGACCCTGGGCTTGCTTTCCTTTAAAAAGAAGTCATTGGAGGCTTAAGAGCCTTGTAATATTTGAGTTTTATTACAGATAGTAAGGTTGTGCATAAATGGACAATCAGCATAGGCACTCCAGCAGGGAAACCTGGTTCACAATCTACTGCTCATTCATCAGATCTCCAGAGAGGTAGCTAATAGAGATGGGCACGAGTTAGCGGTATTCCCATTTCCGTTTCCGTTACTCGGTTCCGTTACTCTACGGAAACGGAAACGGGAATTACTCCGCCAGAATTCGAGCTCGAACCGACGAACGAACAATTTTGGTCTGATTTGTCGTGCTCGTTCCTTGCATCGCGCGATCGCGCGATGCCACGCGGCACAGAAAAAAAGTTTTTAAAAGTTAAAAAAACCCGGTTCCCGGCCGAAAAGCAGGGGGGGGGGAAATGCCTGCCGTGCCTCAGGGCACCTACTAGAGGGGTTGTTTCTGGAGGTCCCCGGCCTCCCCCCCATCCCCCATCCTGGGCTGCTCTGGTGGGACTCGCCGCAGGCTCGCAGCCAGCAAAAAGCCCAGTCTCGCCGCCGGCCGCCACAATTAAAGCGCAAGCAAGCGGCACGGACGGCACAGGAAAAAACTTTTAAACTCTCCCCCCACCCATTCCCGGGCCAAAAAAGCAGGCGGAAAAATGCCTGCTTGACTAAGGGCGCAGGGCACCTACCGGAGGGGTGGTTTCTGGAGGGGGGGTCCCGCCTCCCCCCCATCCTGGGCAGCCGGACTCGAGTCGCCATGCCATGCGGTGCGGGCGGGGGATCCAAAATGGGGCGGCGAACGCAATATCGTTTTTGAAATCGTGGTCCAAAAACACACAAGCACAACAGAAACACGCGAACATTTATAAACTGCCAGATTTTTCACAGTAGCAGTGGGTTTTTTCTTGCAACAAAATGTCTCTCCTCTCCTCCTCTGTCCTCCATTGATTTTATTTTATTTTATTTTATTTACACCTGCGCAATGATGGGCTGGCCGAGTGGCCAGCCCGACCATGCAAATTTTGGAGCCATCCCACCAATCGCATGGCCACTTGGCCATGACTTCTGGGATGTGCCAAAAAGCCCCCTAAAACCTGCCCTAGCCCCCTAACGCTAACCCTAATCCTTGACTCCTCCTTACCCATACGTCGCAGACTGTCTTCTTAGTGGGTCAGAGAGGCACCCAGAGGTGCAACCCACTAGCCCACCGTAACCTTACCCGTCACTAGCCTAACCCTGGCCCTTGCACTAACCCACCTTAACCCTAAGCCAGATCTACTTGCTTGCATTGCACTACACGCAGCAAGTACAATTCCCTTCTGTGTGAGACATGGTGGTGCGAGAGCCTAGGCATCACCTATGGCTCTGGGTTCACTGCCATCACCACTAGTCTCACTGTCTGCAACTGGTATATGCAATATCCATATGGCTATTGCATACCATTTTGCAGCAGCAGGTGAGGAGGGGAGACCCCCATGTTGAGGGGTCTCTTGGAGCCTGCTTCCCCTTCCTAGTGGCTGAGGATAGGAGGCACCCATGGGTGCCTCCAGGAGCCCACTTTCCCTTTATAGCGGGCCAGAGGAGGCACCCACCCTACAGAGGTGCCTCCAGGAGCCCGCTACCCCCCAAAAAACCAGTACTAACGAAAAGGAAAAAACGAAAAAACGAACTGACTAATTTTTGCGAATTTTCACGAAAAACGGAAACGACCCGAAACGGAACCGGCCCGACTAACGACAACTCGGAAAATTTTTTTTTCAAGTCGTGCCCATCTCTAGTAGCTAATATTCTAGAGGCAGGAAGGACTAAGATCACAGGTAATAACTCTCCAGATGTTGATGGTTCAACAGCTTCCAGCATTCCTCACTATTGACTATGTTGTACTGGCACTGGTGTAGCATGGGTGGGGCCACAGGGACAGTTGCCTTGGGTGCAAATTTAATAGGGGTGTGCAGCCACCAGGGTCACAGGACCACTGCTACCAAAAGGAACCATGAGCAAATCTGCGGGCAATTCTTGGTGCCACCCCAGGGGCATCTCTCACCATGCCCCGCTCCGCCCTATGTTGCTTCACAGAGCCACTACGTGCCTTATGCCCTGCAATACTTGCCTTCCCCAGGTTCTGGCAACCCACCTAACACTACTGTGTACTGGTTAGGGTTGGTGAGAGTTGCACTCCCACAATCTCTAGCTACAGTTTTTTTAGAGGGCCACAGTTTTTGACTCCTGAACAAATCACATTTTGTTCTTGCTGTTGGGCTGCCTGTGACAACAGAATTTCCTTCCCTAATTACCTTTCTTAGGAAAGGGACAGAGCAGTGCAACTCTGCTTTTGATCTTTGACCTCTTGTGTTGACAGGAAGCAAAGGATCTTTAAAATGAGGAGGTAGAGGCAAAAAGCAAAGTTAATGGGCTGAAGGGTAAAGACTGAATTTACAAGCAACAAAGCAAGATTATGTTGCTTCTGTTGTTGGGAGCCCTTCAAGAAACAACAGGCACCACACCTCTCAAAATTAGATCTATATGTAGAACCTTCCCATGCCCAGTCTATGCTTAGGCTCAGTTATCAGATAGGTAGATATTTTTAATTAATCACACCTGACCTTCATGACCTGCCCGAATGGTGATATTGACAAGACTGGAACTATTATCATGATCAGATGAGTAGCCATAGGGTTTGGCTAGCAATGAATTAGAGAATGATGTGGCCATCTCAAATACTCAGGTGGCCAAGAGGAGATATTTAAAAGCTGACCTTCTGGAAGGGGTTTTTAAGGAATTTAAGTGAACCTACTGCTGTGGGGCACAAGCAAAATAAAGTATTTGTAGACCATAAAGAGAGATAACTTTTGTTCATACATCAGAATCAGTAAAATAAAGGCTGAAATCCTGCCACTTAGTTGCACTAGAATGGGCTGGTTAAATCAGTAGGAATTTAGTAAGTCAAAATAAGTTCCACTGATTCAAAATGGGCCTACACTAGTTGTGCCTTACTACACTAAAGTAGGTGACCTATGAAGGAGCTGACGTCAGTGGATCTACTGTAGTGTTGCACAGTACATTATCCAACTGGATATCACCCATTATGGTGATTCATGTGTGTATGACAGAGAATGTGGATTTCTTGCATATCCACCTAAAGTAGGCAACACATACAAACACCTTGGCATTGACCAGAAAACCTTGGGGGGGGGTCTGTGGGGTGGAGATGGGCACCCACCCAAGCATGAAAAACACCTCACACAAGAAATCAAATTTCTGCCACAGCTCATTTTGAAACTTATCTCCCCATCCAATAACCGGCAGCGGTAAGATTAATTCTCTGGAACTCCAACTGGTATCCTAACTCCTGGCAGCCTGAATCAGGGCCCAGGTCAGCCAGGATGGATACAAACCACAAACCTTTGAGAAACATCACTTTTGTCACAGCATTCTTGTGACAGAGTTTCTGCCTCTCTTGGCTCAGGAAGGCAGTACTTGACCTTTTTCCGTAGGTTATTATTTCAAGTTTCACTGGAGTGATTAATCCTTTAAATCAACAGTCCTGCTGCTGGTACAGTATTTACGTAATGATAAATTGCAAATATTTGCTTGTTTTAATAAAAAGCTGAAGTGTGCTGTTGTTCCCTGGGAAGCCCATTGTTCCTCGGTTCTGTTTACATGCCCCATGCTGGCACTTTTATTTCTCTCTTCTACTAACACTCAGAGTCAGCACTCTTGTCTTTTCCTGCTTCTGCTTCGGAACAAATCAAAACACTATAGCACTTGGAAGAACATTTTCAGGGAGCACTGGAGATAGGAAATCCAAAATCAGCAGTTCCTTGACATGTGACAAAGTCATCCCAAATTACATTCCAACATGACAGATGAACATCTCCAGGATTCCCTGAGACAGGCCTCACACTATATTCACCCAACTTCAAAAAGATGGAGGATGAAGTTCAGGTCAGACATCTCAGTGAAGAGCAAGAACAAAATATTAAAGATTGTGCAAGGTCAGGCTGGATCAATACTCAACCCAAATTTAACACCAGTTACTCAATAAAAGTTAAAGAAAGTTGTTAAGACAGTAAAAGAAAGTTATTACTCAAAAAATCTTTAAGAAAAAAATGTACTTTCCATTTCTTTTGCAGTTCTTACTGGATTTTCATCTCTCTGTTTTATTTTTACTTAATTTGCTTAACAGCCGATCACATCAAAGTAAATGAGAGAAGAAACATTTAAAATGGGGGAGCATCCTCCAACTTTATTGGGTTAAATTTTAATTTGAAACTAATTTGAAAATTATGGTAATTTTCATGGCAGTAGATCACCAGCACTTTGGGTCGATAAAAGTGAATCACAACCTTTTTGAAGTTGGGCATGCCTTGACTGCTTCCTGTAGTATTCTTAACATTCAGGCTGCCCTTTGCTGTGTAAACCCTACCATCCTTTTCCCTGCTTACAATACTGCGCAGTGATATTGGGCCGTTTCCTGGCTTTTCAATTATGAATACAGAAGCAGACATATCTCACATTCACAAACTGGAGGTTTTTGAAGCATTGCATTTTTCTGGACTACAACTAAGTGCTCATGCTAGCTAGGAAATACTTTCCAATTTTTTTAAAAAAAATGCAAATTATACATATTCTGGGTAAGTTCACATATCATTTTCCACTGTCCCAAAAGATTTGCTTCTGAAAATTGCCACCTGCTCACCCATAGAGTTTGCATCTTGTGAATGGGCATGCTCAATATTATTATGAACATTATACTATATTGTTTAATGTATGGACACAAATAATATTCTGGAAAAAAGAATTACTATCCAAGTAGAGAATTGTAGATCTGTAGCAACTCATTTGCCTTCCCTCCTTTGTTATGTCTCAGTCAGCCCTCATGTTGAAAAATACAGTACGTTCTATGGTTTCCAAAATGTCTGCAGTGATTGCTTGCTTTGTTCAGAAACTGATGGTGTTTCTAAGATGAAAATGTTTGTGAGGGTCATGTCAGATCCTCCCTGTGCTTTTCTGCTGCAACGTAAATTACTAGTATGTACAGTATTATTTCCACAACATTAAACACAGCTAGAGTTGGACTTTTGAACTACAGGCAGTTTTTTTCTTAAGTGAAAGCCTAGTTTCCATTGTAAAGGGAAAAACACATTCTTGAAAATATGCCAACCTAAGAGACAGACACAGATGGATTTTCTCTAGGGATCATTTCAGAGTCAGAAAAGCAGTTATTTAGCAAACAAAGAAAATACATGCACAGAGAGTACACACATGCACGCAAGAGAGGATGAAAAGATCCTTCTTTTTCAGCAGAAAAGCTGAAGCCCCTTGACAGGGACCAGAAATGTGCGGGTAGGAGCACTCTAGGGCAAGACAGGTTTACTTGAGCAAAATTATTATCTGATTGTTGTCTTTAAGAGGAAACCAGCCTAGTAGCACTCTAAACTGTGGGCTAAACAGCCCATGTAGCCTGCCACAATGGTTATAGTCCCCAGAGTAGAGAAATTTGACATTAGAATTTGTCCTGAGAAGTTGTGGTGATTGATGGTTAGTTGTATGGTACTTTAAACATACTATATTTGCATGTTCCAGCATATGTAAGAAGTGGGAGCCCCATGCTAACATGGCCATAATGTGGTCCATTATAATCAGCGACCATATTTTATACATAATTAAGGTCTTTGCCTACATTTCTGTGGAAATGAAAACACCAAAAATCAGCAAAAATGCACATTTTTTTATCTATAGGAAAAAGTGATAATGAAATAGACTTGTTAGTACAGCATTAAAAAGTAGGGACCACATAATGTCACAAAGTTTTAAACAACTTGATATTATAGTCTTAACAACATGCAACTACAAAACCCCTTCCAGAATTGGCAGAGGGTTGGTTTGATTAGTTCTGGTTTGCAAATCAACTTCTGCATCTTCTGCTTCCATGGAATAAAACAATCAGATTTTTTTTTTAAAAAAAAACCTTCCTCCTGATTGTTGGAACAAAGTAGTTGTTAACTTTTCTGCCCTAACACAGATATTTCAAAAATAAACACATTTGATGATGTGAGTAATATGTATGGTCTTACTATATAAGCTTGGGTGAAATTTCCTTGATGGCAGTATTAACAACATGTTAGGCAGGAAGATTTATTTATTTACCGAGGCATATTAATCGGTCTCTTACTAATCTTAAAAATAAAAAGGTTGTTCGGGCATTAGCTGAGCCAAAGGTTTCCACACGATCAGGGTAGGAAGATGAACCCAGAGAACTGGATGGGGCTTGGACTGATACCAATAGGAGGAAAATAGCTCTTCTTTCTTTCTTTCTTTCTTTCTTTCTTTCTTTCTTTCTTTCTTTCTTTCTTTCTTTTTCTTTCTTTCTTTCTTTCTTTCTTTCTCTCTCCCTCTCTCCCCTCTCTCTCTCTCTCTCTCCCTCACACACACACACACACTCTCTCTCACACACACACATTACATCTGAAAGCTTCCAATCACAACTTCCAAATTTTACCAGAGACATACACTGTATCTGGAATCTAGCTGAGCAAATGTCTGAGAGAATGTCATTTAGCCCATATCCCTTCACCTCATGAAGATGATAGATTCCTTATCCATGAATATTGTTCATAGGTTGAGAACTCCAGGGTATTCTTGATCCCACATGGTATAACCAGGAAAGTTCTGCTCCTCAGAAATATACCCTCCAGTTCATGAAATTGTGACAATGGGGCTCTAAATAGTTCTTTCTGCTCGTGTGATTCTTACTCACCCAGTGCCCTTATGATTAAATGTGACACATGGGTCATTCTTTATATAGGATGTGGAATGTGAGATATCCAAATACTGTGGGGCTACAACTGCCAGCATTCCTCATCATTAACTATGCTGGCCCAGGCTAGTGGAAGTAAGCATGCAACACCTAGAGGGCCACAAATTACACATGTTTTCTACTATGCCTTTCAGGCAAAGGGCTACCTGCTAACAACACACAAAAGGCAGTGGGCAATGTGGTCACTATCTCTATCCTCCAGGACACAAGGGAATGGTGCCTGGTCATAAATGGAGGTGTTCCACTGCCATTGAGGACATATTATGTCTCATATTAGTGAAGTGCCCCACTTTCATCACCCATAAACAGAATGACAAAAGAAAAGGAAAATATTTAGCTCTGTTTGTGTCACCAGACCACTACCAAATATGTGCTCTTCAACCCACTGGGGGGTGCGACCTGTGAGAAAGATGCACTCCTGACTGCATTGGGAAGGGTCACTTTAAAACAACCTACCATCCATTGTGGAATTGCTCCAACATAGACATCCCCCCCAGTAGTAGCCCTGCTGGTGAACCAAAAAAGTCCTGCTGAGACATGGATTGAGGTTGATCATCATGCAATCACTAGCAAATACCATAATTCACACTGAACTGCAGCACAAGTGGTCCAAAATGTGAGCTGAATGCTCCTGTAATCTCACCCTTACAAGGCAGTTTACAATTAGTGAAATAATTTTCATGTAGTCTGACATCTTTGAGACTGTGTAAACACTGTAAAAACAAAACTACTTAACAACACAGAAGACAAAACCAAACAAACCTTCAATGTGATAGAGCAAAACCAAATGATGATCTCAGGAGGCTTTGGGGTGTTTGGGTGACCTGAGCATAGAAAGTTATATGAGTGCAGACATAGGGGAAGGGGACTTTGTGTACCAATCACAATGAAAGGTTGCTACCTAGCTCAATGTGTGTACGGTGTGTTATGTTTTGCATGTGCCTGTGTCACTGATTCTCATCATAGCTGTGATATAAACCATCATTACTGCCATTCTGCACATATGTAGTGTACCTGGAATCAAGGGTGTCAAATGCAATCCCTGGTATTTCTCATTAAAAGTAGTAGCAAGGAATGGAAACGTTGTCAGTCTAGATGCTGAGGTACCTCTGTCAGCAGAGCAGACAATATTTGTACAGATGGACAAATAATCTAATATGTATAGTATTTTAAGAGAGCTCAGCTGTGTTGCAAGAAATTCTAAACTACTGTAGTAGATTCTAAGTAGTATAATCTTGAATTTTGCATGCATCTATGAACTACTCAGACAAAGACATTAAGACTGCCATCTTATGTACCCTTCCTTGGTCATAACCTACATAAAACTCAGTGAGATTGACCTCTCAGTAAAGACACATCTGATAGACTATTGCTGTTTTTCATGAGCAATGCATTTTATTCCAGCATTGCTTCCAAATTGCTAAGATCCATGGACAGCATTCTCTGATGGCCAGATATGTTTAAAAATTAAATTCAGCCTCTTCTGGAAGATTTGAACCCAGATCTCCTGAGCCATAGCCCATTGCTGTCATACCACACTGGTCATGTTTATCTATATAAGAATTATTTTTTAAAGGATTGATTCTAACAGAATTTTCCCTCTCTCTCCCCCCCTCCCCCAGTCCCACATTGGATAAGGGGAGTAGATTGCCTTTTGCAGTGAGCCTAATCACAAAAGAATAACAATTCCAAAGTAGATAGTACACACTCAGCTGTAAAGTAGGACAACCACCAGAGGGGAAAAATTTAATAATTCAGCAGCCACAAAACAAGCTATTGTCACAAACAGCAGTTGTAAAGCAAGCTATTATCACAAATAGCATATGTAAAGCAAGCTACTGTCACAAAGAGGAGCCATAAAGCAAGTCACTGTCTCAAAACAGCAGTCAGTGGATACTGGGGTCCTAATGTAGTTCTTAGAAGTCCTTCCCATTTATGTCAGTGGTTCTTACTCCTGGTGTGTTTTTAAAAAATGCACCATGCTTGTGTTTATGAAAACTTCTAAATCCATTTTGGATTAATCCCAGAAAAGGTGTTTTGAAAAGCCAAGGCAGTTTTAGCCCATTTATTTTCGAACGTCCACTGCAGCTCTTTTTCAAGCTATACATCTGAAGTATGCCCATCACAAGGCAGCTCAGTTCAAAAATATACCAAGGAGGGCAAGGAGTCTACTGGGATTACACCTGTTTGCACAAGGATATTGGCATTACTTTTTCAGCATATATACTCTCCGCATATTCCCATGGAGAATTTGTTCATGATTTCATATCCCAACCACAAAATTATTCTTGCCTTAACACACTCTTGGAAATGAGTCCAAGAAACCTTGTGGAAAGAATTTGATCACATCGAAAATCATTCCACTCATTTGTAACAATATTATCCATCTAACCTTTCTCCTATTTTTAGTGAGCCATTAAAAAAACAGAACAGATATATTGGGTTTTTTTAAAAAAATAATGTAAGGCAGGTTCTTCAAATGTTTTTACATTCTTGCCATTTCTTTCTCTTCCAGAGAATTGTTACCATCATGAAATGAAAAGTTCATAGGCACTACATAAAATACAGATGATACAGCTGTACATAGTTTTGGTTCATGTTCCTTGTTAATTTTTAATCTGATTTTTGCCTCTAAGCTATGCATTATTTTGAGGCTCCCTTTATGGATCTCCATCTAATTTATATTTGGAAAAAACTTAGAAAGAAATCGTGGTATTTGTGCATGTAATTTAAAAGTGATTTTTAAATGTATTTAGAAATTTTTCATTTTGAAATATGACAAAAGAATTTGTTGACATAAAAGCACTAGGGTACATTATTTCTCAGTAAATGCAAGGACCTTTTTCCCCTAACAAAGATAAGCATTTTCTTCATTCTAAATTCTGATCTAATCATCTTATCAGAGTTTAAATGGCCAAAAGTGTGTTGTTATATCTTTCCTGTCAAATCAGAGCATGTGTCAAATGGTAGCATGTTTGGATATTTGCCAAGGGCCAAGAAGATGAGAAAGACCTACTGATGTTCCTCATACCATGATTGGCCTAATGGTACCGCTATTGCCATTACACCCTCCAGGTAGTCCTGCTGCTATTCACTGCCAGCAATAATTCACCTCATTCCCAACATTGGGAGTCTAACACTGTGGCAGCCTACCATGGAACAAAGCCTGATAGTGGCTCATATACTTTCTGATGCTAAGGGCTGGCGGGAGCAATGCCGCTTGGATGGCGTATATGGTGATGCTGGGCAAATGATCATTTGTGGCATCGTGCTAAGGGCCAGGTAGATGGTGGTACTACCCCATGCCAGAGGAATGTTTATCCTGAAATAATATAACCTGGAACTAAGCTAAAGCAAACAGTAAGAGGTTATGTAATGTATGAGGTCCCTACAGATGGCTGTTGGCATTCAGTCCTTTATGCGATTGCTGAGTAAGGCTTCACTCCTATAAACATCTTTTTTGGAACAAGACTCACTGAACTCACTAAGACTGCAACTACATGTTCAAATACTGTAGGATTTGCTTTGCTTATAAAATAAATGAATTCAGAGTATTTTACTGACTGAATGGTGCAAAGGCTTTTTTTGATCCCAGAATGGCTTTTTGTTCCCTTGCCATTGAGGGTCTTCTACTTTTTGAGCTGGAATGATTTTAGAAAACTTGAAAGTAAGGGAAAGGAATAACGGACAGGGACAGGGAGGCATCTGTGACCCCTGTTATGGAATAATTCTGATGAGTGAATTATTTTTATTTAATTAAATTAAATTATCCCCAGAGAGGAGTCAAGGCAGCTCACAACAGGTACAAACGTTGGGGACATTCATGCTGCATTATCAGGTATGGATCTGATGTATAAAAATGTTGAGGCTGCTTGAAATTCCTGGTATATTAAAGTTCCAGGGCATATGAGCCAGCTGGGTCTAATGTTCTGCTGTAAGACAGGTGACCAGCAAATGCTGCAAAGAAAATATGAAAAGGGATTTCCTTGATAGCCAGCTGCCCTCCCAAGACTGGTGCCAGAAGTATTTCCACTGTCCCAATAAAATATACCCTACCCTGCCCCCACGCCCAAAGGACAATGGCTGCTCCGCGCTGCCACATGTGGGGCCGGGGTGTCTTTGCCAGCCAGCCGAAGGAGGTGCCAGTTGGCTGCGCTCCTTGTGTAGGGTGCGCAAGGGAAGCGTGCATATTTAAAGCTGTGGCGCGCTCCCCGCCGGCAGCCTGCACAGTCGCCGGATTCCCCACCCTCCCACCACTTATTATATTGCAGATGGTGATGCTGTGCTGGTCCCTTCGGCTGATACTTCACGTCCCTCTCGCTGCAGTTCACGGCCCCACTGGAGACCGGTTCGAAGGAACGTAACCTCACATCCTTGTGGGGTCAATCCGAGTTCGAAGGAACGTAACCTCACATCCTTGTGGGGTCAGTCCGAGTTCACCCCGACCACGCCCCCTGAACTGCGCTCCAAGCGGTGTGAGAGATTCCCGTCCTGGAGCTCCGGAATCTTTTCAGTCCACTTCTTGATCCGTGTTGAAAACTGATTTCAACACGGAGGCAAGTTCACCTCGGCTCGAGGAAGGATGTGAAGTAACCACCTTCGGGGCTGGATGGGAATTTTTGACTGTCACTCAAGGATGCCCAAAGACCTGTAAGGCATCCCATCTGTGGCATCCTAACATGCCGCAGGAAATTAGCTTATGGGAGGGACCTAGAATCTATAATATCCACTAATAAATCTTGCGCTAAGTCACAGGCCCTCTTAAAGTTGCAGTTCTGATAAAGTTAAAGAGTTATTTACTGTTGACAATAAATAGTGGCCCTTGTTTAACCCAAACAACCTTGTGTCACCTCATTATTTTGGTCTGGGCTGGCAATGGTACAAGACCAGCCTTTTTTCCTCTAAGAGAAGATATGACACTGCAGCCCTTCAAGAGAGCCTATTGATTATGCATTTTGCAAAATTACTCTCTAAGCATCTGGTGTTCTGTACAATTAGACTGTTAAGTACCTTTTCATGTTATTTTTCTACAGGACATATTTTGAAAACATAATAATCTTAATCTCTAAATGAAAAGGCAACTTCACTGCAAACCATTAAAGAAACAGCAGAGGTGGGGCCAGAGGAAGGAAGAAAGTGTTGGCTGGAATGAGTCTTGCATCACAAACCATATGGACTGTGAACCAAATCAATCTGAAGCCACTGTGAGAGCACTGAGTGCAATTTCGGATATAATATAGGCTGTGAATCAAGCCATCATTCCAATTCAGCTCTTCAGTGTAATCAAAGCCTGAGTCTTAACTTCTGACTACAAACATGTGGAAATTGCACTTTGACATATACCAAATAATATGTGACTTAATTCAAACCAAGGATGCCTAAAATCCATCTTGTCAGCCATGATAGTTTCACCCTACAAAAAAAGACAAAAACAATCTGCAATAGATTGTGTCCCGTATCTAGATATAAAAATCAGAATAGCCTGAAGAATAACAGGATCTGAAAAACCAAGTCATGTGGAGAGCATGGGCAAAAAGTTTTGAAACAAATACTCCCATCAGATACTTTTCTTGGTGGATGTCACTGAACATACTTCTTGGCATCTGAAAAGCAATGGAGACAGCCCATCTTCAGTGCTATATTAGTTCCAGGCATTCTGTACTTCATATCTCAGCAACTAAAACCTGTCTGAGATCCTGTTAGTTGTATAAATCCAAGGGTAATTTTCAATCTGTTTCTACCTCTTGCTGCAATTCTTGGGGAGTCATGCTTGCCCATAGAATTGCATGCATGCTTGAGAATCAGCCACTGTACCAAAGAGGAACGGACAGACATTTGCACTTGAGCTTATACCTTATCTTGAGTTTATAATTAAATTGAATAGACAGACTCTTAAGTGGCATACAGTACCCAGCAGGAAAGATATATGTCAAAGTGCAATTTCCACATGTTTTTAGAATATTTTTTTAAAAAAATCAAATTAATTTAAATCGAGATTTAAATTTTAAAGATTTGTTTAAAATTTAAATTAAAAATCAGATTTTTTAAAACAAATTAAACTGTGATTTAAATTACGATTTAAGTCAAATCCACCCTGGTACCCAGTTTGTTATTATTAACACAGGGGGAAAGTGGAACAGTCTGAACAAACACATACAATTGGGGGTTTCCAGGAGATTTTCAAAATTAATATGAACATTTGTGCTTATGACATTTTATGTAGTAAATGCTTCATGTACCATTTGTTTCATATTATCTACAAGATGAATGTTCATTTGACTCAGGATAGTCTGCTTGTCAACAGCATCTTTCTTTGTTCCTCTGATTTTTCTTCTCTTTTGCCATAGCATGGAACCAGTATGTGTGTATGCATGCATGCATTCTGTAAATTTACTGATTTTTCAGCATTGCGAAAATAGCTTGTGGCCAACTTTTCAGGCACCATTTCTTGGGCATCAGTTTAAATAATGAACTAGCCAGATATTCTTGCCATGGTTAAGCACAGACCTGCTTTCATAACCATTATCAAATACAAGCACTAATCATATAAATACCCCATCCATAAGTTAAAATTGAACTAGATGGTAATATCTTATATAGCTCTGTTTTTATACCTTTGCTTTCAGAGATCTCTCAGACCATGGTAAGAAGTCAGGATCGTTACTGTTTAATGTTTAATGGCCTGGTCATCATTACGGTGCTTATAAAAACCTCATTCCTGCTGTTATGTGGGTGCTTCTGTAACTGTAAAACCAGCACATTCTGGCTAGAAAAGTGTTTCCATAGCAAAAGAGACACATTCTAGAAAGAATATTAAGAAAGCCTTTCTATGCAAATCTGCACTGGTGTTAACTCCAGCCGTTAACATCTTTTGGAATTATTTTCATTCTGTCTTTCTGTACAACCATATAAAATAAAAACAGAACTCTCTAGAAGCGTTTTCTCGAACTCAAACTGATTTGTTCATAGTCCAACCCCTCAATTTTTGCTTCAGTAACAAATAAAGAGACATGGTGGCCTATGCACACATACTTGTCTACTCTACTGAGATTCAAGGTGTGATGACTTTTTATTAGGATTTGGGTTTCCTTTAAATAAGATCCCTTTATGCCTGCTTTCTCTGGTGCCAGAAACCAAGGTGTTAGATCTGAATTAATGCTGCAATCCAATGTGGCACATGGTAAGTCAACCTTAAAAAGAAATCAGACCATGAAAGGTTACTTTTCAAAGTAATTTGTAATTATTATTTTTTCTGAAAATCCCATAGCAACTTGCAATCACTATCATTGTCTTAGAATGGCAGAGCTCAAAGGGACTCAATGGATCGCTGAGTTCAGCACCTGTCAAGGAAGCAGAGTGGGGGAATTGAACTCCCAACCTCTGGTCCTATCTAACCCCTGAGCTATTTATTCAACAGGTTCTGTATATGTCCACCTCTTAAGTACTAATTCATTATGACATTTTTATGTATTTGCTACTTCAAAAAGATTACCAAAAAAACAAACAAACCCACACAACCAGTAATAAAAGATAGTGGCATGGCATCAGGATTGCCCTTCTGTCCAGACATTGGGCTGTGGTGACTCATGGAGCACCAGAAATGGTAGAGAGCTCATTCACTTCCCTCCCTCTCTTTCTCTGCTTGCCTTTCTAGCACTGTTTTACACAGATCTCCTGGGTAACAGATTGAGTACAAGTACAGAGGCCACTGGGTTACAAATTCTGTGTTGTATTTCTGTTTGAACCGTAACAATTATTTCCAGAATTGCATCCATGAATATGAATTATGCATGGACATTATGCAAATATGTGATTTCTTTACATTTTCTGGAGTTTTTGGCAATTAGTAAGAATACTGTGATACCAACATCCCAGTCACGTGCTGGCATCTAAACAATGGAGGAGAAACATCTGGGCTTCCAGATGTCATTGGACTGACTCTTAGACATGGTGAAGAACAACAGCAGTGGTTGGTATCACAACATCTGGAGGGACCCACATTTCTGGAATATATACTGTACTGTGCCTGGTTACCTCAGGATCTGCATTTATTTTTTCTCTCTCTCTCTCTCTGTTTGTTTTTGCATGGCACACTTTCTTTTGCCTCCGACATATTTCTCAGCCATGCCAGAACTATGCACACTGATATCAACAACATTGCCTTTTTTTTCTTTTTTTGCAAGAGCATGCTTTTTTTCCCTTATTTAGAAATAGTATTTCTATTATGCCTAGTTTGTTAACAAAGACAGGGAAGGAATGCTGGATTTCAAATCTTTATTTGTGACTTTAAAATGATCTAAAGACAGAAACAAACTTAGATTAGCAAATTAAACATTGTGAAAGAAGTACGCAGAGAGAGATTAGAACATGAAACGTTTTTGATGTTCTCTGTCTTCTTCTCAACTTGTTTTGTTAAATAAAATGTTTTCTTGTAAATAGTATTATTTTTGTTGCAAGAAAATAATTAGACCGCCACTGTATGGGCTCTGGACACTGCAGACACAATGGCACTAAAGTTTCTATTGCTCATTAAGGGGCAGCTGTTATGTGCTTCTCACTTGCTGGATATGGTTGCATCATACAGTCTATCTGCTCTTTAACTTCCTGGTATTATCCACATTGCTAAGAACTGGCAGACCTGCAGTAACCAAGGAAAATAAATAAGGACTGGAGAGTCTAGACAGTCTTACGTCTTTAACAAGGATAATGGACGAGATGCAGTCACATAAGGGGAAAGGAGTTGATTTGGAACTTGTATAGGAAAGGTTATTCTTTGTATATGTCAGTTCTTCCATATACGTTTGCAACATTTTTACCCCATTTGTTGGAGCACTTGGTCTGGGCTGGGTCCAAGCAGAGGGTGAGAAGTGTAAATTGCAACCTGAACACAGAACATTACACTGGCAGCTGAAGATTATGCAGATAGGTTCCAGCAGAAACCAATATGGCCCTTGGTTGGGGGGGAAGAGGAATATACAGTACTCACTTCCTGGGAAGGGACTTCTGGGCAGATACACCTCTGAAAAGGAATGAGACACGGGGTTTTTGCAGAGCTTAGAGATCAACTCATAGGCACTGTGGTCACAGCAGAAGACTAAATCCCCTGAACAAGCTCACTAAAATGAATGGGATTTGTTATTCATAAGTAAGGGCACATCCAGTTGGAGCAGTCTGATTCACACTTAAAAGGGTCTTATCTTTTGTGCGATCTAGTTTATCTCTCACTTGAGCAATCTCTCCAATCACACTGATCAGTATTTTTTTCCCGTGAGAA
The DNA here is from genome assembly GCA_029282475.1 of Phrynocephalus forsythii. NCBI lineage: Eukaryota > Metazoa > Chordata > Lepidosauria > Squamata > Agamidae > Phrynocephalus > Phrynocephalus forsythii. Next base: position 47,817,411 of record JAPFRF010000004.1, read on the forward strand.
CAATCCGGACAGTTCTTTTGTCCCCCCCCCTTTGATTAATGACACTCTCCTTCCCACCTCCTGCCTCATCTTGTTGCACAGCCATCATTCAGTGAACCCCACTGATATTACTTTTTGTTTTTGCTAAATAAACAAAATGACATAGCGAAATAGCAGTACTTCTAGGTCTCATGCTAAATATAATACTGCCACATGAGTTGTCACCTCAGAAAACACTGCACATAGCTCTATTTGGGGGTGAACTAACCATCAATACAGCTGCCTAGATGCTGTAAGCACATCCAATCTGATGTAATTTTGGAAGCTAATCCGGGTCGGCCCTGCTTAGTACTTGAATGGGAGACCACCAGGGAATACCAGGTGCTGTAGGCACCTGGAGTAGGCACTAGCAAACCACTCCAGTATTCCTGCCAAAAAAACTCCATGGACCTGGAGTCACGATTCCGAAGAGTCGGTCATGACTATAATAACACAACACACACATATGCATTCTTTGTAACAGATAGAATGAAATCTTGTTGTGCTACTGATGGCGGGCGGCAGAAGCAGCACTTCAAAGCGGCGGCAGCATCTCGCTGCTTTTGAACTTTGTTTCTTGCTGCGCTGCCTTGTTTTCTATGTTTTTTATTACTAAATTTTGTTCTGGGCTGCCGGGGCTTTGAGGGGGGGCTTGAAGGGGGAGCTCACCTTGTAGAGAAGCGAAGAAGAACGCCGTTCCATCTGCTGCTCCATCTGCTTCGCTGAGGTTGGTTGAGCATCCCCCCCTCCACTCCCAAACCCTCCGCTTCACTGGCACTCGTATGGCCAGCCGACTTCTACCCCTTGCGTGGCTCAGCTTCTACCAAGAGCCAGCAGGAGATCCTATGGGAGAGCCTTTGGCAGGCGGTTTCCTCCTCCCTTCAGCTGTTTGTCATCTGGCTGGAGGACGGTGCGGCATCGATCATGGCAGCAACGGGTGTCTCTCTCGCCCGCGTTGAGCCCCCGTTTGATCCTCCTCCCAGGACCTACGGACTGGTATGGTTTGGAACCTACGGATTGACCGCCGCCGGTGTCTTTTGGCTCTGCTCCCAGACTACCATCCTTCCAGGGCTGTTGCTGCTGGCTGCTGCTGGTGTGTTGTCCGCCCTCCCGGTTTACCATCTGGCTCGCTCCCCGGTGAGAGGCCCTCATCGGGCTTGTTTTCTATCGAGGATCATGGCGGACCCGGCTCCCTTCCCGGTCGGCTGGCCGAAGATGCCTGCTGTGGCTGTTTGCCTCCCCCCCACCTCCTTTGCCCCTTTGGATGCTTCCTTATCCCTTGCCCTGTCTAGCAACGTTGGACTCCGAGTGGATGGTCATCGCCCCTCGTGGCTTCAGTTTGGGTCCTCCAGCAGAAGCACCGCTTTCATCGGACTGGGGTAGCCATTCGGTGTCCCCCTTTCCCCGGTTGTCGGGTGACTGTTTGGACTGGCAGCGGTTGTTATCCCTTTGTGGCTGCCTGCTGACTTGGGAATCGTGGCTTCTTCCTGAGGCTGCAGGGTTTGCATTCTATCCACCTGCCTTGCTGCCCCAGTCCCCTTGCCTATGCATTGCCGGAGGCCACCTATGGATGCTAGCCTGCCTCAGGACTCGCTGTGGTGCTACACTTAACTCAACCACCTGGAGCGGACGCCTCCTGTTCATCTGCTCAGCATTCCAGAGCTTCCCGTGGACCACGGGGTGCCCGAGGGTCCCTCCTTAGTCACATCGGACCTGGATCCATATCTGCCGCTGCCTGAAGTGGTGGTCTCCGCCCCCCCTCCACTACTGTCCTGACTTGTCGATCTGATTCTTTTAGACAGGGGACCGGGTGTTTTGTGACGCTCGTGATTTGCTCTGGTCTATTGCTTTTGGCTGAGGTTTCCAACTTTCTTTAGCCATGCAGCTCTGTTGCCGCTTGTCCTTGAATATCGCACTGTCTGGCATGTTAATTGCTAATCTCCACTTGTTGTGAGTCTTGCCAGTGATTGTCTCGCCAAGGTCGTTGTTATATCTCCCCCACTTCTCCCCCATGTTCCATCCATTGCTCTGGCTCTGCTTGCCCAGTAACACAGTAATTTATTGCTTTTTGGTTTTATTAATCTCAATTTTTTACATTTGTCTTATTGTAATTTGTCCTATTGTAATTGTAATTTAGTATTGTTGTTGCTTTATTTTCCCTTTTGCTGCTTATTGTTTTATATTTCCCGGGGGGGTTCTTCTTTTTTTCTTTTTTTCTCTCGCCATGTTGGCAGGGACTCATATTCCGACTGTGTCGGGCCGTGGACGATACGCTAGGAACTGGGGGGTTAGTCGGATAAGAAGAACTCGGGTTAGGCAACTCGTGCCTGTCCCACGTTCTGACCCCTCAGCTCACTGCCACATGTCCCGGAGCCATCCCACCACTGCCCGCAACCTGTCCTGCCTCCTCATGAATGCCAAATCGGTCCAAAATAAGATACCTGTCATCTATGATTCCATCTCTGATGGGACGGCCAATCTGGCCTGCATTACCGAGACCTGGGTGGGTGCAGAGGGGGGAGCTTCCCTCGCCCAGCTGTGCCCGCCTGGGTTCTTGGTCAAGGGGGTGGGCAGGTTGGAGGGTCAGAAGGGGGATTGCTATCGTTTACAGGGACACTCTTTATGTCAGCAGGGCCTCGTCGCTGGTAAGTCAGGGGCTTGAATGCCTTCACCTGTTGGTGGGACAGCAAGATAGATTTGGCATTGTGCTGGGCTACCGTGCTCCCCGCAACCCAGCACGATCCCTCCCAGAGCTCTCGGAGTTCATTGTGGCGGCACTTTTGAAGTCCCCCTGCCTTCTGGTGGTTGGGGACTTCAATGTGCACGCTGGCGGTGGACTTTCCGGAGCAGCTCTGGAATTCATGGAGTCCATGACTTCCATGGGTCTATCCCAGCATGTTTTATGTCCCACCCACACAGATCAGGGCATACCCTTAACTTGGTTTTTACCTCCAGGTCGGGGAATTCTACTCTGGAGGTAGGGGACTTTGGTTCTCTGCCTGTGTCATGGTCAGACCATCACCTCTTGACCTTTTCCCTGGTGGTTGCAGCCCCTCCCCACGGGGACCTTCAGCCTCTTGTGTTGGCCCGCCCCCGGAGGCTCCTGGACCCAGCCCGGTCCCGGGATGCCTTCAGGGAGCTTCCTGGTGGCCTGGCTGACATTCCGATCAAGGCTGCGGCTGACCTATGGTTCGAAACAACTGTCCGTGCCGTCGACCGGATCGCCCTCAACCACCTTCTCCGTAGCAGAGCTCGACCTTCGCCGTGGTTCACGGTGGAGTTGAGAGCGATGAAGCAGGAATGGAGAAGGCTGGAGAGCATCTGGAGGAGTACCCGCACGGCAATTAATAAGGCTGTGGTTGTTGTCCAGACTAGGCGCTACTCGAAAGCGATCAGGGAGGCTAAAACATCTTATTACTCCCTGAGAATTGGTGAGGCCTCGAACTGCCAGGCGGAGTTCTTCCGGGTGGTCCGGGACTTCACCAATCCTAGTCTGGCAGGGCCTCCTCATACTGAGTTCAGTAGTGAGAATTTCGCAGCCTTGTTTCGATCTAAAATAGAGGCCATCCATGCCGGCTTCGACTCCAGCTGCACTACCCCTCCCTCGCCATTCCCAGTCGCTTTGCCCCCCTGTTCTCCTCGTTTGGATGAGCTTGGGCCTGTTTCCTCTTTGGAGGCCTCCAGGGCGATTGCCCACTGCCGGCCCGCATCCACCCCCTTTGACCCTTGCCCCTCATGGCTGATAAAAGCTGCCGGAGGGACTATGCCTGAGTGGGCATCTGCCATCGCCACCGCCTCCTTTAGCGAGGGGGTTTTTCCCTCCTGACTGAAGAAGACAGTGGTTAAGCCCATCCTCAAAAAACCAGGCATGGCAACGGACCAATTAGCCAACTATCGTCCGATTGCCAATGTCCCTTTTTTGGGCAAGGTAATTGAGAGGGTGGCCGCGGTCTGGATCCAGTCTTTTTTGGAGGAACAACAATGCCTTGACCCATGCCAATCTGGGTTCAGGCCTGGCCGGGGGACCGAGACAGCTCTGGTCGCGCTGCAAGATGACCTAATCCGGGCGGCCGACAGGGGTTGCTCTACCCTGTTGGTTCTCCTGGATTTGTCAGCGGCTTTTGATACCGCCGACCATGGTATCCTGCTGGATCGGCTCTCCGAGGTAGGAATCGGAGGCACTGCTCGCAGTTGGCTCCGGTCCTTCTTGGAGGACCGTCCCCAGCAGGTTCAGCATGGTGGAGAGTTGTCGGCCCCATGGATACTCCCTTGTGGGGTTCCGCAGGGCTCGTGTCTCTCCCCCATGCTGTTCAACATCTATTTAAGGCCGCTGGCTGGGGTCATAAGGAGATTTGGAGTCTGCTGTCATCACTATGCTGATGATACACAGCTCTATCTCTCCCTTTCCACCTCTGCATTGGAAGCTGTCCGGACCCTCAACCAGTGCCTGGATGCGGTATTGACATGGACCAGGGCCAACAGGCTCAGGCTCAACCCCGAGAAGACAGAGGTGATGTTCTTCGGGAGTTCCCCATCTGGGTATGGAGGCCCTCTTCCCAGTTTGGATGGGGTTTCCCTCCAACTGGCGTCTACGGTCCAGAATCTGGGCGTGGTTCTGGATCCGGCGCTCGCCTTCGAAGCCCAGGTGGCCGCCGTGTCCAGATCTCCTTTCTACCACCTTCGCCAAATTGCCCAGATCCGTCCGTACCTAGATGGGGACTCTCTGAGAACAGTGGTGCAAGCACTGGTGATCTCGAGGTTGGACTACTGCAACGCTCTCTACATGGGTTTGCCCTTGACTCTCCTCCGGCGTCTGCAGTGGGTACAAAATGCGGCAGCCAGAGTGGGAAGATGGGCGGGATATAAACTCAATAAATAAATAAATAAATAAATAATAAACATCTCCCTTTTTTATGTCAAGTATATACACAGCTCACATGCAATGAGATAACGTCAAGTGCACCTCAACATTGTAAAAGGACATTTTTAATCAGTGGCAATCTGCCTCTAATTATGACATCATTTCTATGGAGCAAGTAGAATCTACCCACACACAAATCAGCATGTTTATATCTATGATCACAGACTTTACTTGCAAGTTTGATTTGTTAGACGCAAAGGTCTGCTGGAATCACATGTCTGAAACACTAATGTCACTCCAGTTAGAATGATGTGTTGTCTCCAACATACAGCTGGGGCCCCACATCCCAGCAACCTTTGAGCAGGCTGAACCACCTGTCCCAGGAAGCAGTTGCCTGCTAGTTCCCATAGCCACTCTGCTTCTGTGAATCCAGATGTATTTTTAAAAAGAAGAAAACTGGGGTTGGCAGAAGGACAGCTTTGGAAAGGGATCAGTTTTCATAAAACTAACTGTTACATTCCTTTCCTGCACTAGAAACTAGCAGTCCTTCATGACCAAATTCATGGCAGATCCCTTATACAGATGAAAGCTGATCCAAGGAGTGAGCTCACAAAGTAGGAATCACGCTTGATTACACTGGTAAAAATTACACTGCAGTCAAGGCAGAGTAGCTTCTGACTAAAACAAGCTTAAGTACCTATATCCAATTAATCATTTGGATAGGACAGGCTAGACTAGACTAGAGCACAGCTCTGAAGAAAGCTGGTATATTGTTACGTACAACGCTAGCCTTGCCTTAGTAATTGCATGTATTTGGCCTTAGGCAATTTTTTTATTTCATGAAAAACAGCCCAATGAATATGCTACATATACTTTGGTATGCAGTGTATCTTGATATTCTCTTGGAATTAACTATCCCTGAAGAATATGAAAAAGAAGCACATAACCTAAACTTTCACAAGTTTAAACAGAAATAAAATAAAAAGTAAAATAAACTAAAAGTGCCTAGAAATATAATCAAGTCTGCAACCCTGTACATATGCACCTAAATGAAAACTAGTAAGATTTACGTCCAAGTATGCTAAGCAGTGAGTTATCCTTCTCTAAACCAAAACAGAAAAGATGGGAGTTGCAAGAGAGGTAGTAATAACTCAGAATGCTGCAGTCATCTCAAGGCTGTCTTGAACTTTGACCCATGGCATTTTATTCAGTGTTTGGGAGAATATGTGGTTGTATGCCATCAAGTCACTTCTGACTATGGCTGATACTTCACGTCCATCTCATCGCTGTTCGCGGTCCTGCTTGGGACAGGTACGAAGTAATCTAACCGCACATCCATTGCTGGATGAAGGGAGTTCGTCCCGACCACGCCTCCTGAACTGTGATTTAAGTGGGGTGAGAGATTCCCCTCCCTGGCCTCAGGAATCTGCTCAGCACGCTTCTCATTCTGAGATGAGTGGCCATGAGGTAAGGCTCATCATGCAACGTGCCATTCTCCATCTAGTGGCAGGAGTGTGAAGTGCCATTCGCCAGTACATTCCCTATGGAGTCAGCAATGCAGTGCAGAGAGATTAAAAGACAAATGCCTCAAACTCAGCCCTGTAACGCATTGAAGGCAAGGCTTCGGAGAATCGAAACATCCAAAAATGGAAGGTCGGGCCAAAAAAAGAGAGAACAAAGGCATGGAATTTCACATCTCATCGCGGAATGAGGATGCGCGGTAACAATTATGCCGGTATCATCCATCACACCCGTGCATACACAGAAACAGGGACAGAACCACAAGAAGACCACATGACCGCGACTGACATCAACATGCAACAAACTTCCTCCTGGGATGAGAATGGATGTGAAGTAACCAGGTGTGGCATCCCTAAAAAATAGTGAGATCTTCAAAAAAATTGTCATCAACAGCCTTTACAAACTCAAGACTGGCTTCTTTTATTGAGTCAACCGATCTCTTTCACTTTTTCTGTTGCATTCAAGTTTTCCTAACATTATTTTCCGATAAATCTTATCTTCTCATGATGTGCTTGAAGGATGATGACAAGTACAGTACATTTTTTAAACATCCCAATGAAATAATACCACCACACAGTTCCTCAGTGTCACTTACTATGACATCATAATCCACCTTTGCAGCTCTTATCAGAACTACCTACAAACTTCAGTTTGTAGCCATCTGTTCTATCTTAAGTAAAGCAAAGCAAAAGGGCGTGAGCACAGTTTTAGCTGCAGTACAGGCATTTAACCACTACGCCAGGAGGCTCCTTTGTTTAAGTAAATTGTTCCTATTATTATTGTTGATCTTGAGTGTACTTGGTCAGCATTTATAAATGGTTTGTGTTCCACAACACACACACACACACACACACACACACACACACACACACACACACACACACGAGAAAGAGAGAGAGAGAGAGAGAGAGAGAGAGAGACTCAAACCACTTCAAAAACTGTCGTTTGGTGTCTGCAAGACACAAGATTGCGTTGTATTTCCTTAATATAGAGCATTTATATAGAGAGCACCATCCAAACACTTTCCCTTCCTTCCTGTTTTCTCTAGTTCATGCTTCCAGAAGGTTGTATTGATTGTTCTTTCCCTGCACTGCATAGCTGCCCGAGTCTTTGATTGGTGCCTGGCATAAATAGTTCAGCTGGTCTGGGTGTCGTTTCTCATTGTTTCCTTTGGCTAAAGGAGCGAAATATGGAAATCTTAACTGTTGCTCAACAGACGGATGAAGCTGCTTGGATGAATATTTCGATCCCACAAGGAAAGAAGTCCAGTTGCCATGACTTGACTTCAGAATAACCTCACTTAAATGACTGAGAAACTCCACAGACACTGATTAACAGAATAATAATTTTAAAAATTATGATAGCGATATGTTTGCCAGTTTCTTGCTCACCTTTTGCTAGCGATATGTTTGCCAGTTTCTTTCTCACCTTTACACCTTTACAATAAAATGCTGCTCCTTATAGCCTCCAGATATTATTATTAACTGATAATTCCATGGAATTTGAAATTTACTTTGGAAACCTGCACAAAGTGTTGGGAGAAATTGCTTTGTGATTCTTCTGTTGACTGTACATGAACAACAGCAGGAGCAGTGATAAGATTACCATATTTTCCCATGGGTAAGACTATATTTTTATCTAAATTTGTTGGACTAAAAATTGAGGGTTGTCTTATACATGGAAGTAAGCTGAGGAGAGAACCAACTGGTTGCAAAACTGTAATTTTGGGTTGGAAAAGTGTGGGTGTCTTATAAATAGAAAAATACGGTATATAGCCTTCTTTGTCCTTTTATAATACCAAATAGATATTCACCGTGAGCTAAAACTTGTCAGGCACTCTCTGGATTTGATTTAATGTTTAAACCAAAACATTTCACAAATTATATTATCCAGACTGCATATGTGGCAAGCAGCAGCTCTTGTGCCCTGGCTAGACAATGAATCACAGTTCCATCTTTGGTAAAAGTGCTTTTCAGCTTTAACTCTGGCATAGAGGCAACCAAGATAGGCCTCACTGATGACCCCGTCATACTGTGATTCTCAGGTTTTCTCCATGAGACGAAACTGAGTAGGTGGAAGCAATGGATGGCAACTATGGAATGCATGGAATTTTTAGAAGTGATATAATATCTTTTGCTATAAAAAAAGAGGTTTGGAGCCGTGCAGCCATTGAAACAAAAGCAAAACTAGACTATGGGTGATACCTTCATGGGCTGCTAGTAGAAAAAAAAAGTTGCCGAGCTTTCGAGAGCAAGCTCTTTTTTTCAGAGCAGGTATAGAAGTCCAAACATGGCAAGGGAGGTAATTTGCCAGAAGAGAGTTCTTAAAAGTTCACTTGGCAAGATGGACACCAGGCTTCTTCTTGGAAGGCACAGGGCAGCATGGTCAGATGGGGCTGGACTTTACAGGCCAGTTCAAACAAAGAAAAGTGTGGTATGGGCACCTCCCTCTTGCTAACAACCATCATCTCTCTATTGGCTCTTCGAAGCATGGAGCTCCTGACTGGCCAGAGGCAGGTTACAAGCAGAAGGTTAATGCAAAAACACATGCTCTCTGCTAGGGGGTGGGGAAGAAAGGTTTTTTTTTGGGGGGGGGAGAATTTAAAAAATGTCCCACTAGGTCAGGGCTGTTCAACTTTGAACAGGCCAAGGTCTACTTTTTCCAGCCCAAAGTGCCTGAGGGCTACTACACTAAAACCTCTACTTACGAATTTTATCAGTTCTGAGCACATGCTCATAAGTAAAAACTTTTGTAAGTAGAGCAGCAGTTTCCCATAGGAATGCATTGAAAACCAATTAATCTGTTCTGGAGGAAACAGATTTCAATGTGCCTTGGCCCTTGAACTGCCCCACTCAGCTAAGACAGTGGGCTGGCAGACCCAGAACTTTGCTGAGTCAGTGGTAGTCCTTTGGATGGGTGGGGAGGGTGGAGAACTTATCCCCTCACTTTTTTTTACTTATGGCTGGCGGGCTACTTTTGAACCCTTCACAGGCTACCAGTAGCCCACAGGCTACCTGTTGGGCAGGCCTGCACTAGGTAGATCCAATTAAGACCCAATTGAAGGAAAATTGATATCACAGTACCTTGTGTTAATTTCCTGTTGCTGTAGATGTTTCTTTTGCCTTCTTCATTACATCCCTTGCCATGTTTGGACTTCTACACCTGCTTTGAAAAAGAGAGCTTGCTCTCAAAAGCTCAGCAACTTTTTTTATTTTTCTACTAGCAGCCTATGAAGGTATCACCCACAGTCTAGTTTTATCTTCTGCTGTTATGGGAAGTTTAGATTCTTGTGACCCTGGCTCAAGATACTCCAAGGACCTTGATAGCTGAGAATAACTTGGAGTCTGGCATCCCTAGCTCACCATATTATACCACGTCCCTATATTCCAGCTCTAGCTTAAATAGATTTAAATAGTAGTCATCCTCGTTTTTTGCACTTGGAATACAAATCAGGCCACATTCCATGGAGTATAGTGGAGCCAGATTACCTTTATATATTACAAAGATCTAAACTTAAATAATGAGCTCCAAGACCTTAATGTAATTGAGACAGTTCTATGGAACGGCTTTGGAAAACCAGATACTGTAGTGGTTTTCAAAGAGAAGCAATGTGCATGTGTCTGCGACATATGAAAACCAGTGGTTTCCCCCAGAAATGACAGTCATGCTCATAAAGAACATATAATGGACCCTTTAAATTATTAAACAGTAAGTCACCTTCCTTGCAGTTACAAATGATAATAGAAGAATCTGTGCTGTCATTTTTCCCCATAACCTTATAAACTAATCTCTCCATTCCTCTCTGTCACTTTTTGTCTACAATTATTAACAGTGCAGCTCCACAAGATGAAAAATTATTTTAGACCTATTTAGAGACAAAACTTTATACTGCATTTAAGTGAAAGGAATGAAACCCTCAAACTACCCCTAGCAACATATTTACATGATGTCACTTCCTGGAGCACAGGCACTGGGACAAAATTATATTGCAGGGCATATAGGAGTCATCACCATTGATGAAGTGTCCTCAGAAAAACATGAGAAATACCCATCACAGAGCAGAGGTGAACAAGTTGGTCTGTTTGAGTTTCATGTTTGTTTATAACTTACTTTGTTCCATTTCTGCATTAATCTGATCTTTCTAAAAATACATTAAAATTCTCATTGTTTCTTAAAGTATTTCAATGTACTGTTTGACAAAATAAGAATTTTGGAATGGCATGTTAGCCTAAAATATTGATTGCTTTCTCAATTTTGATATTTTTAAAAAGTCAAAAATGGCATTACAAAACTCAGTGGAAAAATTAAAGAATAGTTGTGTTTGGAATTGTGTATTAGCCTAAGAAATGCAAATCACGTAAGTGCACTTCATAGAATCATAGAATTATCATAGGGTTGGAAGGGAACTTATTGGTCTTCTAGTCCAAACCCCTGCCCAAGGCAGGAGACCTCATACCATCTCGGACAGATGGTGATCCAATCTTTTCTTGAAAATGTCCAGTGATGGAGCACCCACAACATCCAGAAGCAAGCTGTCCCCCTGTTTAATGGCTCTCACCGTCAGGACATTTCTCCTTATTTCCAGGTTGGCTCTCCCTCTGTTGAGTTTCCACTCAAAAATGTAGACTGAACAAAATCCTATAGCATCTCTGTTTCAGAATCTCTATTCCAACATTCATTCCTACTCTCTAAACCACTATAATTATCTTGGGTTAGTTTGGGAAATGTTTCATGTTTTTGCACAATATAATATTAATATATAAAAGAGATTATTGGACTGCCACATCCTAGCTTTAAAGATGTTTCAAAGAATTGTCTACAGCTTTGGCCAATATTGAACCATGTTTTCTCTTTACCTATGAAGATGACCCCCAAAAACACAAAAACAAAAATAATTTAGAAGTGGGAGCATCCAAGTTTTTGCACTGATATGACTGTTTTGACAGAGATAGCCCCCCACACACACACCGTGTTAAATACTTCAGTGGTTGACTCCCACTTTGATTTTTTTTATTTTTTATTGTATTTAGTCTTCTTGGGCAACAGGTCATCAATTATTCTGAAGGTTATTGTTTTTCTCATGAGGATAATAATATAATGGAAGTGTTGGGCAACCATTATTATGTGAATATTGTGAAAGTTACAATACCAGCCAGCAAACCAGCAAAAATGAAGATGTATATACAGTATTGCTGTTCAATTTGCAATGTATTTAGAAGTCTGAAAAAGTATATTTCATTGTGATCCTATCCTATTATAAACCGGTCCCACCAGCCTGATTTCAAGGTTATAGCTATAGTCCTCTTAGCGTCTGCAAAAGGCTTGCATAATTTAGCTGCAGCTAGGTTGCAGCTAACTTGTTTCAGTTGCTACATCTATGTGCAGCTAATTGATGAAGTGTCAGGGTGTTTCTCAACCAAATAACTGGTCATATAAGTGACTGCACAACCTGGCACTCCATCAGTTAGCTGTAATTGGTTCCAGCATGTTGAGCAATGCTTAGGCAAACACCAGAAGGATTCCAAGCAATAGATCCTCATGCCATGATTGCAGGCTATTGCAGATCTATGTATGAGTAGCTGAGGATAGGCCAATAAGGGGATGAAGCGGCTGTAACTCATGTGTCAGAGGGAGAGTGTTTGGCATGTAGACTGCTTCAGCCCTCATTATGATATCTCTTGGTAGGGCTTCAGAGACCCATGCCTGAAACTCCAGCAAGTAGCAGCTAGTCAGACAACACGAAGCTCAATCAATATAAGGCAACTTCCCATGAACACCCAGAATGCGAGAAAGCCTTTGGTCTGTTAAATTGCCAAAGGGAAAGGAAGCATGGCCTTGAAATGTTGAAAGAACCTATGGAAAGAGATGTGGAGTTGCCTTAGATCCCACTTCCATTGGCAGAACTGTGCAGTCTTTCCCTGAAGCACTTCCTGTAGACATTCACGAGGATGGACTCCCTATGTGTGAAGATCTTTTGCACTTGCGGAGGAATCTGCTAAACAGAGTGGGGTCTCTCACTGGAGATGCCTGTGCATGGAGAAGTGATTTTAAATCACATCCTCACAGGGCAGGAGTGCATTCAGTTCTAATGGTATCCTGAAATCTTTCTGAGTATGAATGGAAAGTGTTTCTGGGTGTTAAATAAACACGTGTAAAGACTTTCATCATATAGTAAGAAAGCAGAAAGTTAACTGAGAATGATTAATCGATGGGCATGTACAAGACAAGCACAGAGCTCCTGCAGACTTAATTATCACATTAATCAAAGAGACCTTTTATTGTTGTAAATGAACAGGCAGAAATACAGAGATCATGCTGGGAAAATGCTATAATGATGCTACAAGGAAGAGAAGGGCTGGCCCCCACAAAAGTGGCAACCTTTTAAATTCCACTCACACAATCTTCGCTTTAACAGGCTATCTTGATTTTCAATCCACAGCAGGGATTAATTTTTTTGATACTGGTTTCAGGAATAATGGAGCAAATGGAACAAACACAATCTTTTCCATATGGTGGGGGGGGGGGGGCAGAATGGCAAAGAAACCTATCAGAACATTCTGGACACAATTAGTGCCATTTGTTCCTTACACTTTTGCTTAGAAGGAAGGCTGTTTTCTTTAAAAAGATTTTTAAAAAGAAGGAAAAACAGTTGAAGCTATTATATTTCTATGACTCATCAGTTTGAAAAGGACACAAACAAACATTGTGTGATTTTTATTCCACATCTCTGCAATCTGCACTTCAGCTGTAGTACCCTGGCACAATCCTGTGGTCATTCAAAGTATGAAGTGACCCACAATTCCAGACATCTTTAACAAGAATAGCAGAAGGTCGCAAATGGGATCCTGGTGGAGAATTAACAGCCACTAGAGAGCTGGAGTGGAATGCCTGAGAAGACCACAAGCTGGTCTGGAGCCTTGTGTTTTTCATTACAAGCTTCATAGTAATGCCAGTTTCTAGCATTCCAGTGGATAGTCAGAGCGCTATTAAATTAAACACACACATCAGCCTACATTTAAATGGTATCCAAAGAGGTAAAACGAAAAAAAGGCGTAGAGGTGTGGAAAGTTAAGGCAGATGATCTGTCTTTCCTACACAAGTGGAGAAAGGAGAAATATCAAAGGTAACAAATCCCAATGTAAGATGGGGCTGGAGAATGAATTACTCACATTCTTGACTTGTAGGAAAACACTCCACTGATTTCATCACTCTGTCTACAACTAGAGGACATGTGAAGTGAGTGAGTTTCTGACACACCGCAGTTAACTTTTGCCTTTTTTTTTTAATCAGAGGGATAAACACAGAGAATGATATCTTAGGCAAAAGAAAAGCTAGCCACAGGGAGTCTAAAGCTCAAAGGAGACATTAAGAAATAACAGTATTTCAACAATGTGTTTTTCCAGCAATCAGACTTCTATATAAAGTCTAAATCTACCCGTCGGTGACCAACTAGAAGATAAAGCATGCTAAATGCAAGATATACCTTTTATCACTTGAGGGAGCAGCTTTTCTTAACATTCAATAAGCCTTTCTCTAGTTTCTCATTGACTTTCATACTCTATCAAAGGTCACTTTGGATATATGCTCTCCAAGCACAAATTTAATGAGATTCTCACACATGGCTAAGCAAGAGATCATCTCTCGTCCTTTCCCTCCTCAGCCTGACCAAGGATGATTGTAAAATGGGAGTAGTAGAAGTGAAAGATAGGAGCGGTGCATCTGTCCATTTTGAAGAGGAATTTCTGGAGGTCAAACAGCTTGCACTTTCCCCTAGGCAGCATCTCACAGGAACAGCAACTATAGCTTGCTTTCAGAAACCATAGATATATTTCCTGACTGCCACTAGATATCACCCCTCTTTCAGTTCAAAACTGTATAAAAGAACTCACACCCCATTGGATTCTGTCACTCATGCAACTCTTCTTCTTCTCATAATTGTGTTCTGGTTTCCCTTGCAAATCCCTTCTCCCACATTCAAACCTAGCTTAAAGGTGTGAACGGGGGATTTCCACAGCTTTCCACCATCATATGTATGGCTTGGCTGGCTTTCTGGGAGATTTCATGTCATAAGTTTTGAATTAGAGCCATATCTAAAACTTGTAGGCATCCTCTCAAAGAAAGGCACAGTGGTTTAGAATATATACCAAATCTCCACTTTCTGTCTATTAGGAAAATGATCTTGATCTTGGGACACAGTATCTCAACAATGATATATAAGAACATAGAACATAAGAAGAGCCCTGCTGGATCAGGCCAAAGGCCCATCTAGTCCAGTTTCCTGTATCTCACAGTGGCCCCACCAGATGTGTCTGGGAGTGCAGAAGACTAGATATCTGTTTCCCCTGCATCTGACCCTTGAAGTACCCTGGTTTTATGACTGGAGATTACACATCTCCATCATGGTTTGTAACCTGTGATGGACTTTTCCTCCAGGAATCTGTCCAATCCCCTTTTGAAGGCATCCAGGCCAGATGCCATCACCACATCCTGTGGCAGGGAGTTCCACAGATTAACAACCCACTGGGTGGAAAAAAATTCTTTTGTCTGTTCTTACTCTCCCAGCCCTCATTTTGAGTGGATGTCCCCTGGTTCTGGTATTTTGTGAGAGGAAGAAGAGCATCCCTCTATCCACTTTACTCATGTCCTGCATTATTTTGATATATAGTAGGATATCCTTCCATTTTTCCAAACAATCACACACTCTTTTGCCAAAAAAAAAAAAGAGAGAGAGAGAGAGAGAGAGAGAGATAGCCTCCGATCAAAAATGGAGAACTTGAACATTTGGCAGCTAGGGATAACATTGATATAATAGCCATAACAGAAACCTGGTGGAATGTAGAGAACCAGTGGGATACAGCAATCCCAGGCTATAAACTCTATAGAAGGGATAGAGAGCGGCGGGTGGGAGGGGGAGTTGCCATCTACGTTAAAGAAGGGGTAAAATCCAGCAGAATAGAGATTGACAGAGGGTCTGACTCCACCATAGAATCACTGTGGGTTAAGCTGCCAGGTCCAAGGAGTGATGTGATAGTTGGGGTATGCTATCGCCCACCAGATCAAAAACTTGAGGGGCACCTTGAAATGAGGAGACAAATCATGGAGGTGTCTCAGAAGGATAGGATAGTAATCATGGGGGACTTTAATTATCCCCACATTGACTGGGCCAATGCGAGCTCCGGGCAAGAAAGAGAAACTGGGTTTCTCGACTTGCTGAATGACTGTGCCTTAGAGCAACTTGTCATGGAGCCCACCTGAGAACAGGCAACTCTAGATTTAATACGGTCAGGGATGTGAATGTCACTGAGCCTCTGGGAAACAGTGACCATGCTGCAATCTCCTTTGCCATGCATGTTGGAGGAAGAGTGTCAAGCAAATCAGACATAAAAACCCTTGATTTTCGAAGGGCATACTTCCCTCAGATGAGGAAACTAGTTAGAAAGAAATTGAAGGGGAAGGTTGGAAGAATCCAATCTCTTCAGAGTGCATGGAACCTGTTTAAAACAACGGTAACAGAGGTCCAGCTCAAGTGCATACCACAAAGAAAGAAGAGCTCATTTAAGTCCAAGAGGACACCGGCATGGTTAACGAGTGAAGTTAGAGAGGCTCTAAAGCACAAGGAGAGGTCTTTCTGTAAATGGAAATCCTCCCCAAATGAGGAAAATAAAGAGGAACACAAACTCTGGCAAAAGAAATGTAAGAAGATGATAAGAGAGGCAAAGAAAGATTTTGAGGAACGCATGGCTAGAAATATAAAGGGTAATAATAAAAGCTTCTTTAAATATGTTAGAAGTAGAAAACCTGCCAGAGAACCAGTTGGCCCTCTGGATGGTGAGGGAGGAAAAGGGGAGATTAAGGAGGACTTGGAAATTGCAGATAAATTAAATGAATTCTTTGCTTCTGTCTTCACGACAGAAGACCTTGAGCAGATTCCGCTGCCTGAACGGCCCCTCTTGACTAAAGAACTAAATCAAATACAGGTTAAAAGAGAGGATGTTTTGGGACTAATTGATAAATTGAAGATTAACAAGTCACCGGGCCCAGATGGCATCCACCCAAGGGTTATTAGGGAACTGAGAAATGAAATTGCAGATCTCTTAACAGTAATATGCAACTTGTCTCTTAAAACGGGCACAGTGCCGGGGGACTGGAGGATATCAGATGTCACACCAATTTTTAAAAAAGGAAGGAGGGGGGACCCGGGAAACTACAGGCCAGTTAGCCTTACATCTGTCCCAGGGAAGATGGTGGAAAGCCTCATCCAAGAGAAAATCTTAAAACACATAGAAGAACAAACCTTGCTGAGAGAAAATCAGCATGGCTTCTGCAAGGGTAAGTCTTGTCTTACAAATCTTTTAGAATTTTTTGAAAAGGTCAACAGGCATGTAGATTTGAGTGAACCGGTGGATATAGTCTATCTGGATTTTCAAAAGGATTTTGACACAGTCCCTCACCAGAGGCTGCTGAGAAAATTGCACAGTCACGGGATAAGAGGGCAGGTCCTCTTATGGATTGAGAACTGGTTGAGATCCATGAAACAAAGAGTAGGTGTCAATGGGAAATTTTCACAATGGAGAGAGGTGAAAAGCGGTGTGCCCCAGGGATCTGTCCTGGGACCGGTGCTTTTCAATCTGTTCATAAATGACCTGGAGACAGGGATAAGCAGTGAGGTGGCCAAGTTTGCAGATGACACAAAACTTTTTCGTGTGGTAAAAACCAGAGAAGATTGTGAAGAGCTCCAGAAGGATCTCTCCAAACTGGGGGAATGGGCTACGAAATGGCAAATGCGATTTAATGTAGCCAAATGTAAAGTAATGCATATTGGGGCAAAAAATCAAAACTTTATCTATCAACTTATGGGGTCTGAGTTATCTGTGACAGATCAGGAAAGAGATCTTGGTGTGTTGGTAGACAGCTCCATGAAGGTGTTCACCCAATGTGTGGCAGCGGTGAAGTAGGCCAATTCCATGCTAGGGATTATCAAAAAGGGGATTGAAAATAAAACAGCCAACATTATAATGCCATTATACAAAACAATAGTAAGGCCGCACCTGGAGTATTTTGTACAATTCTGGTCACCGCATCTCAAGAAAGACATAGTGGAACTGGAAAAGGTGCAGAAGAGAGCGACTAAAATGATTACTGGGCTGGGGCACCTCCCTTATGAGGAAAGGCTAAAACATTTGGGGCTCTTTAGTCTGGAAAAAAGGTGCCTGAGAGGGGATATGATTGAGACGTACAAAATAATGCAGGGCATGAGTAGAGTGGATAGAGGGAAGCTCTTCTCCCTCTCACAAAATACCAGAACTAGGGGACATACACTCAAATAGAGGGCTGGGAGAGTAAGAACAGACAAACGAAAATATTTTTTCACCCAGCACGTTGTTAGTCTATGGAACTCCCTGCCACAGGATGTGGTCATGGCATCTGGCTTGGATGCCTTCAAAAGGGGATTGGACAGATTCCTGGAGGAAAAGTCCATCAAGGTTACAAACCATGATGGAGATGTGTAATCTCCAGTCTTAAAACCAGGATACTTCAAGGGCCAGATGCAGGGGCGTGGTATCAGGAGACAGATATCTAGTCTCATGCACTCTCAAACGCATCTGGTGGGGCCACTGTGAGATATAGGAAGCTGGACTAGATGGGCCTTTGGCCTGATCCAGCATGGCTCTTCTTATGTTCTTATGTTCTTATGTTCTAATGGGAAATTGGCACAGGAGGTTTGTGAATCATAAATGCCAGTGTTCCAACACTGGATCATATGGCACCATCCTAGCACTTCATAGAAAACAAATGTTCTTTCAGCCTATCTCAGCATCTTCATGTACAGAAACAACCACAGCCCCTCTAAGATGTAAATTTGACAAGTCTGTGAGTTGACTTCGCTTCTTACAAAAGCCAGTGGTCATGTTATGGTCACCCCAAGGCCTCCTGTGAAAAATAATCTGCAAGCTGGTGCAACATCTGGAAATACTAGAGATGTTTGGATGAATCCCAGATGACAAACAAAACCACACCATTTCAGAATCAGTGCTTGTCTGAAGAAACATGGGCATCCTCCAAAACTGAACCATGGTATTCCTAGAGTTTCAGACTCAAAAGATATATAGACAGTGTCTGCAAAAACAGGTATATTTTCTCTTAAACTCCCTGCATAAGATCATGAACTAGAGAGGAAAAAGAAGTAGCTAACATTGTGACTGATAGCTCTGTTGTTGTTGTTGTTCTCTTTGCATAGAACAACCAACTTGCAAGTTGTCATGTGAGCAGAAAGAGAAAAAAATCTGAAAACATTTTTCTTTTCTCACGACTCCTCCATTTCAACAACTACCTGTTTAAAATTTCATAGTTTCATACCCTCAGTGCAGCGGACTGTGCCTGCACATTTTGCACATTTCAGCCAAAGCACAAAATTACAGGCAGTTGTTTTGTTTTGTATTAAAAAAAAAAAAACAACTTGTATGTAGCTGTGCAGTCAATTTGTCTGAGATTTAACAGCCTTTATTCAGGCAGAAGGGAATATTTCTTTCCTACAAATTTCCTGCAGTTGTAGTTATAAAAACAACCAACAAGGTAGAGTCATTTGTTGATTTCGCCATTCAAATCAGTGGAAAGATGTGAAACATTTGCTCCATAGCAAGGTTGTGATTTGGACCTGACACAAGGCAGACATCGTCTGAGGTGAATCAACCCAGTGTGGACTCAAAAACTAACATTATCTTCAGTATGTACTGTCACCATGTAACTTGTACCATCAAATTAAGAATTGTTATGGAAACATAACATGGGGCATGCATGCAACATCACAACATGATGAATATGGGTTGAATTCATCTGTTGGTCATGTTGCTGTTGAGCTCAGCAACCATAACGTGAGAGTGAAGCTTCTGGAGGATTCTTTAAAAGCAAGGTGATAGAATCGTTTTTCAACTCGACTTCAGAGAACTACACATCTGGCTTCCAAAGACTCTACCTCTTCAACCCTCTTTCAAGTTAACTGGGCTACAGTCCAGTATGTTCCTGCCTGTTGCTTAACAAACTCAAGCTGTGGTTTTCAAGCTGATAAAATTTATGCTAATTAACAGGTTGGGGGAAAATGTGATGTTACTGCTGTGGAATGTTCTGAGAAGCTGGAAACACTTAACTGCAAAAACTCCATGTGGCAAAATAACCAATAATTTGCTTAAGGAACCCACATCTGGTTTTGCCTGCTGCAAACAGGGTTAATAGTCTGTTGGGGGTGGGGAAAGGCAGTGGCAGTGAGTAGTTCTAGGATAAACAAAAAAGCCTTAACGGCAGGAAATAGGCTTGTTCTGATTGTGTAAGCATTTATGTTGGTTGAGGACCAGCAAAACCCATAAGCGAAGGCTGGTTTACAGCACTTTTATTTTTAAACACAAATTTGAAGAAACCAACAAACATGGTGCATTTTGTATATTTGTAAGAAAAATTACCAGGAGGAAGTGGGTGGGAAGACACTGCATCCACTTAGGTGTTATACAGCACAGTTAGACCCTAGCTGAAATTACAGTATATCCGTTGGATCAGCCACATTGACACATTGCAGGGGATGGTGAAACAACTACATCTGTTTAAGACCCATGCATAGGACTGTATCCTTACAGCATGATCCTGTACAGGTATACACAGTAGTATGGCCCACTCAACTTAACTTAGTTCATTCTGAGGTAGTGAGGGTTGAATCTCAGGGGTAGTGAAATTAGGGTTTCACTACCCTGATTGAGACTACATTGGATTGTACAGTATGACTCCAGTATCTGCTGGGGATTGGTTCCAGGTCTTCCCATGGATAATGAAAACCATGGATAAGAGAGAACATCTACCCCCACCCAAAAAAAACCCTGCTGTTTTGTGACAGTAGCTTGCTTTGCAGCTGCTCTTTATGACAGTAGCTTGCTTTGCAGCTGCTGGATTATTTATTCAATTTTTCCTCTGCCAACCGTGGATAACTGAATCAGTGGATACGGGGAACCTACGGTAGTCTCAACACGAAGGACCTCTCCAAGGTGCTGAAAGTGTTCCAGGGGCAGGGAAGCTCCTATGGAGTTCAAACTAAAATGTGGAGTGACTACACTACCCCCGCAAAATCGGAGGCTGCCCCATTCTGAGATAAGTAGGTACAGGATTAATGCCTCATATTTTGTGAAGAACTAATATAATAATTAGGGCACCAGTGTATTGTATTGGATAGAACTATGTAGACTATGGGCTAGGACCCAGGACACCTTATTTCAGTGGTAGTGAACCTTAGGCACTCCAGATATTTTGAACCACAATTCCCAGAATTCTGAGCCCAGATTGCCAATGACAAAGGACTGTGGGAGTTGTGGTCCAAAACATCTGGCATGCTGAAGGTTCACTACCACTGCCTTAGTTCAAATCCTCACTTGCCCATGGAAACTCACAGGGTGTGTGGAACTTGTAATGCCACTTGTCTTGAAAGCCCAGTCAGGATAGCTATACAGTATGTTGGTTCCAATTTAGCAGCACATAACAATGACATTATATTAATTCTATACAGAATTTACTGGATGAATAACACGATGACACCTTCCATGGCATCCAGAAACTATCCATAACTGAGTAGTGATGGGATAACAATTTCAGATCCAGAATGTCAGGATTGTCATAGTCTTCACTGTTCTTAAAAGTAACTTTCCAAGTCATGACATAGTCAAATGCAACAGGATTTGCTGTACTTATAAAATGATTCAAAGTTTATGTTTTAATGTGTGCATAATGTGTGAATCCTTCCAGCCTTTTTGCTGACAAAGAGGCTTCCCCCCTGCACCTCTAAAAGGCTTCAATTTTTTCATTCCAGGAGGATTCAATCACATTTTCCCCCTGCAGATGTTCCTGTAAAGATTCCTGTATCTATAGCCTCTTGAGGGAAGATGAGCTCAATTGTGAGTGTGCACACATGCACACATACACACAAACAGAAGCAGCATTCACCTCTCTCCACAAAATCTCTCCTCCCCCAGCCACTTCTTTTAAAAAAACACAGTTTCCCACCCAAATGGGTCTGATGTGCAGGAGGACACAGACACAAAAGCAAAGCACTGTGAGTGTGGTTTCTTGTGATGCTGCTTTCTCATTTAAGGCTTCTCAGATTACTAAATTTCTAGGGATAATGCTATAGAAAAATAATGTGTTCCTAGTTTCAGAATACATAACATCCAAACTTTGAATAGTAGTTTTTCAAAATACATCACAGTTCACAATTCAGAATAATTCCATATGGGATCAACCCTTCCCACCACCCACTGCTTTTACTAACTTTCAAATGACATGTAGGGAGTATTTGCCTCTGGTGACATAAACTAGTTTAAACTAGCTTACAACTGTATGTCACCAGGGACCAATAATTCCTGCATGTGTTACTTGAAAGTCAGGGAACAGAGTAACACAGGAGGGGATCCTGAACGGAATCATTATGAGTTGGGAATCATTATGTATTTTGCAAAATTACTGTTCAAACTTTTGATGTTCTGTGTGCTAAGATTGTGAGTTACCTTTTCCACATTATTTTACTATTTCAGTTGCGGGGGGGGGGATCAGAGATGTGCTAATTTGAAGTTTGTGTTGGGAAAGATTCCCCAGCGAAGGTACTTGGCTGAGAGCCAGGGAAGTTCTACCTGGCTTGTTTGCAAACAGACAACAACTAATACATTTGCAACGACTAGTACTCGCCGCCGTCCGCTGCTCCATTTTTCATCGCGCAAGCAGCGCGATGCCAGTAACGGAAACAAGCAGAACCGAAGAAAATTTGCTTGGTTCTGTTTGGTTTGAGCCTGTCCCATCACAACGGTCATTATTCGTACCGTTACATAATGGAACGAATAACGGAGAAAGGTAACGAAAAAATTGTCGTTTCGTGCCTATCTCTAATAGGAACTCTTCTTCCGCCTTCCACCCTGCTGGCATCCAGCCAGGACATCTACCACCCTTCCTCTGGTTCTTTCTTGGCTGCACATGTAAAAATCCTACCCCCACCCGAGGTGGTTCTGAGACAGTTTAGTTGGCGTTTCCATTGCTTCTTCCTCACCCTCACTCCTCAGCCAAAGTCTCACTGTACTGTGGGGTCTCGGCTACACCTCCTCCCCCTCCTTTCACTCTTGCACTGGGGCATGAGTCTCCTCTGGGCTGCAAACCCGTTCAAGGATCTGCAGAGATGGGACTACAGAAGAAGGAAGGAATGGAGGGGGCTGAAATGTAGGTATGGGAGTTCCCTTGACAGGGACAGGAGTCAGTGAACCATAGGGCCTTGTCCAGATCAGCAGTGCTAAGATTATTATATTATTAATATCTCCATGGTGTGTCCATTTGATAGCAGTTAGAAGTGATACTCTGTGTGTGGCAAGGGGGACCCTGTATTTATAGCTATTAAAGAAACACACAGGGACAGTTTGGATACACCAAAGGCTATGACTAATACTTTGTTAGTTCCTAATTCTCATTTTAAATAAACTATAGATGATGTAGCGGAGACACTGAAATGGAGCAATGCCCCCCTCCCCCACAGTTCTTCTTGCTGGGAAAAGCAGCATGGGATTTCTCTTGTTCTCCAACAACAAGCACACACCTAACACATGCAGTCAAGAGTTTGGAAACGTTATTTTTTTCATGATATTGCACATAACTTGGCCCAGTTGTTCCAAACAGGTCACACTTTTATGCTCTACATCTGCTCGGCACTGCTTTGCCTTATGAAGGACAGTTACTGATGAATAAATTTCTAGGAGCCTTCACATTATAGCAACACTTTCCCTCTGTCATCTCTGTTTATCCAAATACTGTACAAAGCAAAGGCTGCCCGGCTTTTTATTTGGAGACCTCCTGACCAAATGTTTACTTCATTTTCCTGCCAGCAAGCTTCTGAAGCATAAACAAATCACAGCTTTTTAGAACCTCGCATATTAACATAAGAGCTACGTGGTGCATTTATTTTGGACCAGCATACTGATGTGATAATTCTACTACATCTATCAAAACCAATTCAGTACCACCTACAATGAGGCATATGGATCACTGCCCAGAATCCAGGATCTGTACAGGATCCTTAAGTTCATCTTTAAGAGCAACACAAAAAGAAATAAATGCCCAAACAATTGGTTTCATACGCATTTAGCAACTGCAGGATCAGGATGAATAAATTCACCTAAGTATTATTATTACTAATTGAGTAGTTGTAAATTTTGATGGCAATGGGATGAAATTCTGAGCAACATTAAGACCTATTGAGTTGAGTGCAATCTCTGCATGATGATGACATCTGCATGTGTTGTCAACCACGTCAAGCTTTAATTTTATAAATCAACAAGAAGTACATTGTTCAAGGGGTTGTGGTTGCCTAAACATACTGAACATGTGGAAACTTGGACCTGCCAAGCTATCAGCAATTCTGACATAACCATGACTAGATAAACAAATCTAATCTAATCTTTGTAAAATGAAACTAAACTAAATTAAATTACCTTGGAAAACAAATTTGATCCATAATGTCACCCCAAGGACTGTTAATAACTCTTAACCTTTGGCAAGACTATCACCATGTAGGATCTTGTGCTTTTCCATTGCACCCCCTTCATCACTGTGTCAGTCTACAGAGGCTACACTGCATCTGAAGAAGTGGACTTCAGGAAACAAAAGTTTACGCCAAATAAAACTTGTCATCTTCCAAGGCACCTGTTTATTGTTGTTGTTGTTGCTGCTGCTGCTGCTTAAACATAATCCTTGCAAGGAATTTATAATCTCAAGTCCTGTCTATCTCCTAAATTCCTGCATTTCCTACTTCATCAAATGTGAGGAAATGTGTTTTGCTGAACAAACCAGTTTCCTATATTGGGAGGAATCAGGATACTGAAGTTTGTTATAAGCTGCCACCAAAAACTTCCCTTCACACATGAGTGAAGGTTTAGAACAATGGGAAACACCTGTACCTGCAGAACATCCTTATTTTCATATCAACAAACTGTGTTTTCTCATGACTCTAAATATGATCTCTGGTTTGGCTGTTACTTCAGATACCATATGAGGACTGCCATGTTTGAACTGTTACTTTGTTACCACCTTAATTCCAAACCTCTGTAGTAGTTAATTATCTTTATTGCTACATGTTTAAAAAGTAACTATTTACATGTGTGCTTCTCATAAGTAACAAAATATTTCTAGATGCTCTTCTGGGGGGGGGGAGGACCCTGAATGCTGCTGACTAGAGATGGGCATGAAACAATTTTTTTTGTTTTACTTTTTCATTTTTGTTCACAAAATGACTCATCAAAGAAAAATGAAATGAAATGAAATGAAAATTTTCAGTTCATTTTCTTTCATTTTTTGTCCCGTTTCCCCCCCCCCCCAAATCGGGTGCATCTTCCCCTACCTGAGGCCAGGGAAGTACATTTTGAAAAATATTTTTAAAATAAACATATTAGTCAAAATTGCTTTCTCTCCCCCCCCCCGAAAAACCTTCCTCCTTTCTACTAATTGTAATCTTTCACCTGATTGCTAGTATTCATGTGAACTACAAGAACAAAGCTAATGTACTCAGTGGTACAGCAAAGGAAGTGTTGGAAATGTCCACAAAAATAATGATTGTAACTGCTGCATTTACAATGCTTTGAACTGATAAAGTAGTGATAAGTTAAGCAGAAGTGGGCAGTGTGTAGCCCTTCAAGTGTTGTTCAGTTACCATTCCTCTGAACTTGAGCTAGCACAGATAATAGTGAAGAAGCTGCAAATCAACATCTAGGTGGCCACAAATTGCTCATCCCTGCCAAGGTCAGCTGTACCATTCAACCTAAGAAGTGGTCATTTCAGGGGAATGCTTCACTATGCTCACTTGTTACTGTTGGGATCACCACCATCAGCACTACCACCACCACCAGGAGGGCTTCCCCTGCTCTGCTACACGCAGTCATGCCCACCTATTGGCAGCCCCAGCACCTCCTCCGCCCACCTCCAGTGATGTTGTCTTCTAGTGAAACATGGACATTGCCGCTGCCACTGCTGTAGCTGTTAGTACAGCCTGTTTTGTTTCATCTGAGCACTTCCAACAACCAGGATCATTGCAGACAGTGTGGAGTGGAGAAGTGAGACTCCTTCTGCCTCAAGGTGCCAAGTAACACAAAAGTTCAGTACAGGGAATGTTTTAACACTACAATTGACAGTTACTACATCCTTTCTGTTTTGTTTTCTGTACTGGAGTTTCCCCTTTTGTGTGTGTGTGTGGGGGAGATTAGAGTGCCAAGGTGGACATTTTACATCTGCCTCTTGAAGGACACTCCTCCCTCCATTTTAGATCAAATCCCATTTGAAACATTGGTGTTGCTTTCTGAAGCAATCTTTCTTTCATTCCACAGAGGAGGCCTCTACTCAGACACTCAAATGTCTTAATACACAAGGCTCTGCTGTTCCTCAGTGGATACTGTAGTCTGCACAATTTCCTCAGGCATCTGCCTCCTCCCAACTTCACAGCAATCTTAAATCCAATAAAGGAATAACACAGCTCCCTTAAGGTATTCCTCCCCCTCAGAATCTGACTCCATGAAAATTGCTGATTCATGTTTTGCAGCAATCTTTGTACAGCCCTCCTAATCTCTCTCTCTCTCTCTCTCTCTCTCTCTCTCTCTCTCTCTCTCTCCTCCTTAGACAGCTATAGTGATGACAGCAGTTGAAGATGAAAACTATGTATTAAGCCAGAATAGCCTCACTGCCGGATGGCTGGTATAAAAATCCAATAAATAAATAAATAAATAAATAAATAAATAAATAAATAAATAAATAAATAATATTAGCAGACTTCAATTTCTACCATCAAACGGCTTATCAAATCTTTCTTTCCACTCCAGCCAGATGCTTAATAGGAGACTAAGATTCTCTTCTACTTTCTTCATCATTATTTTAATATTTGTTAATTTGATTTAAAATATATTAACCCACCTTTCTTCCAGAAAAATGACCAAAAACCAAAGACATTATTCAAATGTTCAAATAGAATTAATAACACTACAGTATATGTGCTTTCTTCTAGTTTTATTGTGATATGTTCTTGTTTTGATTATTTTGAGTTATGTGTTTATTTTTCTTTGCTTCTCTGCTTATTTTTGTTTGCTTCTTTGTAATAGTTTAGTATGGGGCTTTTTCAGTTAGGTATATCTGCACACTCAAAATTCGTCCCCAAAGCAAATTGCCTCAAACTGCTAATTTTCTTTGAGGCTACTTAGCAACCTCATGGCAAGATAATAAAACATGAACTAAGATTGAGTAGGGATGGGAAAACTTCTTCTTCTTCTTCTTCTTCTTCTTCATTATTATTATTATTATTATTATTATTATTATTATTATTATTATTATTATTATTATTATTATTATTATTATTATTATTATTATTATATCATCTTCCGAACACAGCTGCCAGGTGTTAAGATGGAGCTGGCCTTCTCCAATGATCGAGCTCTTTCCAGCCTAGGATGACTGGAGATCTCTTCATAGAATATATGCTGTTCCTAATAATGTCGCAATTTGTAGTTCACCAATGTTGATCTTGTCAATGCCAAGAGTTTTCAGATGTTGATCCAGGTCTTTTGGGATTGCACCCAGGGTGCCTAATTATTAGTGTTGTTCTTGCTTTCTTATTCCATAGCTTTTCAATTTGGTTATCTTTTCTAACTCTTTGCTGCTGACTCTTGTGTCTCCTGGTATTGCCACATTGACATTTGAACTTTGTTTTCTTGGTTGTATACTATCATGATGTCTGGAGTATTGTGGACAAGGGTTAGGGTTACGGCTATGCAAGGGCTTACAGAAGGGTGGATGTTGGATTGGACTGTTATTTCATCAGTGTGGAGATTATGTTAAAGCTTCGAATCGCATTGAAGTTGATATCAAGAAAAAAAATTAAGTTTCTCCATTCTCACAATGGAGAAACTTAAGAACCCTACAATTGCTGAATCCCTTGCTCAGGAAATATATAATCACTTTGGCCTTCTTAAGGACACAGTCAATGTGGACGGAATACGGAACAATCACACCACAAGACACAACAACATAATGCATTCAAAATGTCATTAGGAGACATCATGGTCAGTCGAAAGAACAGTGGATCCACATGGAAGCATTTTGAGCTGATGCATAAAGGATCAAATATTAGGCTAACCCTAATAGGCAAAAATAAAAGTGATAAATCCAGATTGCACCTCAACACTAAGAAAATGAACACACACAAAATGGCAACAGCAGACAGAATGCATGTCAATGTTAACATCAATGACAATGAGGTAATTGAAACAGTAAAGTAGTTTAACTTCCTTGGCTCTAAAAATCAACCAAAACAGTCACTGCAGCCCAGAAATCAGAAGATATATCGCACTTGGAATAACTGCAATGATCAGCATGAATAACATCTGGAGATGACCACTACGCATCCCATGACAGTGGAGGTGGCCAACAAGGAAGTCCTAGACAGAGTCAAAACCAAACATATATCTGGAAGCCAAGATCACCAAACAAAACCTGTTCCTTTTTGGTCATGTTATATGAGCTGACTCACTGGAAAAGACAATAATTCAGGTATTGGGTTAGTGACAAAACAAGAAAGGGACACCCAAGGACTCACTGGCATGGCACAATCAGAAGGGACTTTGATGGAGCTAAAAGAAGCTGTAAGAGATAGAAAGGCATGGAGGGCATTAATCTACAAAGTAACTGAAATTGGATACAACTGAACATTGAGATGAGATGAGACCTGATTATTTTCACCTGCACATCACTTTTGGGGCTTATTCCTCATACTGAAAACAAACAGTGGAGCTAAGACCTGAACTAAATTATGGTGAGTTTTGTGTTACCTAAACACATAGAGCAGAAGGGAAACAGCAAAAGTGCCCCCCCAACCAAACTCTGACAGGGTACTCACTGACTGCAAGACCACTTCTGGCACCCTCACAAACACCTCAAGAACAGCAAAACAACAAGGAGCTTGGGGACAATATTAATTGATTTCACTTCCACTTTGCATTGAAGCATCAGAACACTAACTACAATGTTTTATTTTATATGCAAGCCTGTAATATTAGGACATTTTAAAAAGCACATAAACAATTTATGTTCCTGGCATTTTTTTTGTTCATTTGGAACCCCCTGGAGCCATGCTGGCTGGGAAATAAAGTGTTAACCTATCTGTGACAATGTGCTTCTAGTAACAATGGATTGAGTATACATGAAAATTTCAGTTCAGACCATTGTTCATATCTGGCATGAAAGGGACTTGAAATTTCAAAAATGCAAGATACAAGAAATGTAAGATAAATGGAAATTGACAGATTTGACCATCCAGATTCAGCTTCACCCCTCTCAACTGCAGCCACGTTATTTCATGCATTTCTTATTATGTGCCATCAGTCCAGTCTCAAATTCTGGTAACTTCATGAATGCAAAATCTCAAAAATTCCCCATCCCTATCTGCCCCAGTCAGCTCTTGCATACTCAAGCCTGCTGCTTCCTTTAAGAAGTCAACCCATCTCTTATTTGATTGATGCTCCTCTTGTCTGGCTGCCTTAAGAACATAAGAACATAAGAAGAGCCATGCTGGATCAGGCCAAAGGCCTATCTAGTCCAGCTTCCTGTATCTCACAGTGGCCCCACCAAATGCATCTGGGAGTGCACAAGACTAGATATCTGTTTCCTGATACCACTCCCTTTGCAACTGGCTCTTGAAGTACCCCAGTTTTTAAAAATGCCTTTTGCATTTCCCAGCACTGTTGTTTTTTCTGGAGAACCCTATCTTTTCATGACGTACCCAAAGGACTACCTAGGTTTCACACCCATCCATGGTGACTGGAAATATGATTGTGTAGCTGTCCTTGCTCTTCATGTCCAGTGGCACACCATATTCAATTCTCTTTTCTAGTTCCTTCATTGCTGCCCTTCTGAATCTCCGCCATCTTCTGATTTCTTAGCTAGGGTCTCAATTTGGATTGATAATTGAGCTGAGTTATACAAAAGCTTCGTTAAGATTTAGGGTTGAACAGAGGTATACAAAATGAAATGCAAAATGTCATGCATAGCAGCAAAATAAAAAATGGAAGTGGCTTTCATTTCCTGAATGACATTTTGTTTTCATGTCTTTATGTTTGTTTCTTTTTCAAAAGCACACATAGAGTGAGACAGGAAATGTATCTCAGCTTCTTCGTGTTTAGCACCAGTAAGGACATACCGACATGGTGATGACACTCCTTATAACTGCAACATTTCCCTTTGGAACATAATCTCTTAACTGCCTAAAGGGATTCATAGAAATTTGCTTTCTTTGTCCAAAACCTGAAAAAGCGAATGCATCTTAATTCCACAATAGAAATTTGTGGTTGCTGTCAAATGTAAAGAAGAGGATTATAGGAACAAAAAAATGTCACTCAGGAAATCAAACTTTCCGGGCACTTCTATTCCAACATTAAATCTCTGTTTACTCTGTGTATTGGATGTAATATGTTTGTCAAACCAGCACCTTCTGCCTAGAGGTTCTGCTAAATCTCTTCTAAATCTGATTTAAAATTCTTTGGCTCATAACCCATATCCACAATAGCTGGTAAGAGCTGTTTGACTTCTCAGGGTGTTATTAAGTGTGTACCTTTGTTGGTGCCTTCAAACACATCAACAGAAGCCATTCTGTGGTCTACATTACATAAAAGACTGAAAAATGGCATTTGTGCAAAAGACACTTGTGCTTCTTTAAGATAACAACAACAACAGCAGGAGACGCAAGAGTCAGCGATAAAGAGCTAGAAAAGACATCCAAATATTGGGACCTAGAAATCGAAAAGATGTGGAATAAGAAAGCAAGAAGAACACCAATAGGCGCTTTCAGTGCAATCCCAAAAAGACCTGGTTCAACATCTGAAAACCCGTGGCATTGACAAGATCAATATCGGTCAACTACAAATGGCAACATTATTAGGAACAGCATATATTCTACGAAGATATCTCCAGTCATAGGCTCTTGGAAAGAGCTAAATCATTGGAGAAGGCCAACTCCAGCTTAATACCCGGCAGCTGTGTTTGCAAGAAGAAGAAGAAGAAGAAGAAGAAGAAGAAGAAGAAGAAGAAGAAGAAGAAGAAGAAGAAGACATGAAGATGCTTTAAGAAGTCATGTTTTCCCCTGATACTCAACATTAAAGGTTCTTTACAGAATATAGTGACCCAAATCCTATTGCACAATTGCACATGCGCAATTCAGTTTTGCATATATGGTAATTCCTCTACAGGCAATGCACATGTGCTATTTCTGAGGCACATTTCTCCTAGATCAGTCTGAGATGAATTGGTCCCCATTAATGGCAGTGTAAATGCTGTAACATTGTGTAGTAGTTTTGTTTTTGTTTTTGTTTTATTTCATTTTTAAGAGGAATCCCAACAGTGTCAGCAGGAGGCTGAAGCATGGGGGGGAGCCCTTCTAATTTTTCTGTGGTGCCTTTAAAAAGTTCATCTCATGATGCCATTTCATGTTTGGTTTACCAATGGAGAGCCAGAAGAACTGTGTGTGCTCCCACAAAGATTTGCAGAATGGATCTCTGTTAGCCTGCCAAGAAGGGGAAATGAAACTCAGATAGTCATCTAAACTTTGGCAGCCATTTAAGATGATGTGTGTGGTGTCGAAATTGGTATAATGATTTCACACTGCTTAGTCGGTTTACTCAGGGGAATGCTGTCCGGATCTGAAATTTAATTGGAGAAGGAAAACAGTGTCAAAGAGCCAAGCTTGGCAAGCGATGTTCACCAATGGCTCTCAATCTCATAAACATTGTAGGAGGTCAAAGTTGATTCCCTGGCAGCAAGTTAAAAACATGTGCTAATGAAAGCAGACGGAGTTTGCTGTGTCAAAAAAAGAAGGTCATCACACCCTGTTGCTGAGCTGAACACTAAAAAGAGGGGGTGGGGGACACATTATCCCCACACTGTGACCATTTTAATGTTTTTCTGCCTCTCCATGTCACAGCTCCAGTTCCACTGTCCACTAGAACATGGTCACATCGAATAATAAAATCTGCTACCAGAAAAGCTCCTATCTGGAGTCACATAAACACACAAACACTTTCACTCACAGTAGTGCTCTCGTTATCCTGCCATCTGAGGCAGCCAACAATGAGGCAAGACAGCAAGTTTGTGTGTGTGTGAGAGAGATGTTATTGAATTCGGTCTGCCTCTTGCGCACAGTCCCTTCAAGCAGAGAATGAATTCCAGATGTTAAAGGAAAGGCTATAAATGTGCCTCTCGTCTGTAGCCTGACCTTCCATCACAGTGGCAACGCTGCCATTACAGGGAGGAGAGATGGCTGGAGAGATGCACGGACACAGCCTTGCGGTTTTCTTCGATTTTAGCAGAACCAGAGAGCAAGGCTCCGTCTCTAGAAAATGCCTTGTCACTCTTATAGCAGAAAAACGTTTGCCACATAGAAACACCATTCCATGCTCAGAGTATAAATTATCTTCACATCCTGAGAAAGAGAGTCAATTCAGAATTGGGATAATACCAATCCATATATACATTACATTAAAAGTATTTCTTTTCTCCTTTTCAGTTTTGGCCCTTCTTCTAGTCATCTCTATGTCCCTCTGTTTATTTTCCAGGTCCCAGGTGGAACCAGCAAATACATCATGGAGATCTTAGATACAAATTAAATGAATTTCTGTCCTCCATATGGTACCACTCACTGGTTGATAGAGGCAATGGAAGACTAATAAAAGCCGGGGAGTTACACCAAGGGACACTTTAACCCTTGCTGTTTGGAATACACACAGTTCTGCTTATAATGAATGGAAGCTCAGATGATGTGAGTGGGAAAGGCTGCAACATTTTAGAAAATGTATTCCCTTCCAGCACCATCCCAGCAAAAAAACAAAAAGTACAGTATGTTCCAAATATGTTAGCGCCACATTTATAATTAGCAGCTGTAACTTTGGCTTTGTAAGACAATTGTCCAAGAAACAGAGGAGGGGGAAGGGGGGAGTCAAACTTAACATGAAATTTAGGTCAACTTATTTTTCATAATTGCTATTTGTACTGAAAGGGAAATTGGAAGATCAGCACACGTAGCTCATAAACATCTGTTTTGACAACATTTTTGGCAATGGGTGTAGGAAATGACACTTCATTTAAAGCTCCAGAGGGGATAAGGTGTAGTTCTAAGATAATAAGGGAAGCTCAAGACAAGGATTTAAAATGTTAGAAGAAATTAACCAAGCTAATATCCAGAGATATAACTTGTTGATAGCTAAAAGTTCAACATGAGGCCTGATTGTAGCTTCCTCTCTACAGATTTATTATTATTATTATTATTATTATTATTATTATTATTATTATTATTATTATTATTATTATTATTATTATACTGGTCATCAGGTATACCGCTGGCATTATAAACTGGACTCACATGGAGCTAGATAGTCTGGATAGGAAAACAAGAAAACTTATGACCATTCACTATGCATTACATCCATGCAGTGACATTGACAGGCTGTATTTACCTAGAAAATTAGGTGGTAGAGGTCTTCTGCAAGTGAAGCAGACAGTTGAAGAAGAGAAGCATACGTTGGCAGACTGTGTAAAAAATAGTACAGAGCCAGCATTATTGGAGGTTAAGAACAGGGAGGTGTTTAAAGTAAAGCAAACAAATGGTCAATACAGAAAAACAAAGATGAAAATATGAGCTGATAGCTGGCATAATAAAGCACTGCATCAAAGGAAAAGTAGATGAGGAAAAGACCTGGTTATGGTTCACCAATGGAACACTGAAAAAAAAGACAGAAGCCCTGATTTTTGCAGCTCAAGAACAAGCTATCAGAACAAATGCAGTTAAGGCTAGAATAAAAAAATGGCCGAGTACCACACATGTAGACTCTGTAAAGAGGCAGATGAAACTATCAACCATATATTGAGTTGTTGCAAGAAAATTTAGACTGATTACAAACAGCGTCATAATGTAGTTGCTCAAATGGTCCACTGGAATTTTTGTCAGAACTATCATATGCCCGTAGCAAAAAACTGGTGGGATCATAAGCCCAAAAAAGTGATTGAAAATCAGCATGCAAAATTACTTTGGGACTTCCGAATACAGACAGACAGGGTTTTGGAGCATAATACCCTGGATATTGTGATTGTGGAAAAGAAAAAAGTGTGGATCATTGATGTTGCTATACCAGGTGATAGAAGAGACACCGATAAACAACTTGAAAAAAATTGCCTGATATCAGGATCTGAAAATTGAACTTCAGAGACTCTGGCATAAACTGGTAACAGGTGGTCCCAGTGGTGATTGGCACGCTGGCGCCGAAAGAGCTAAGCAAGTATTTAGAAGAAATTGGAGTTGACAAAGTCACCAACAGTCAGCTGCAGAAAGCCACCTTACTGGGATCTGCTCACATAATTGGCCAGTACATCACGTAGTCCTAAACACTTGGGAAACGTTCAACTCGTGATTTGTAATACAAAATCCAGCGTAGTTAGCTGTGTGATAATTTAATACAGTGACCCCGGCCTATTGTGGGGGGGGGGGTAGGGACCCGACCTGACCTGCAATAATTGAAAATCCGCGATATGTGGATGCAGGTCAGGTTGGGCCTGGGGGGCCTAACTGGGTGCTTTTGTACTTACCCCCACCCTGGTGCTGCCCCGAACGGGCATGCAAGGGCCTTCCCAGGCCTTCTGGAGGTCCCTGGGAAGGCCCTCGCAGGCCTGTTTGGGGCATCACCAGACCTGGGGTAAGTATGGGAGGCAAGAAACAGCCTTTGCCCCTTACCCCAGGGGGCTTTTTTCATATACTATGGTCCCGCAATATAGCGGGACTGCAGTATATGAACTGCGAAAGGGCGGGGGACCACTGTTATAATAACTGATGTGCTGCCCATTTGATTCTAACATATGGTGACCCTTCCCAGGATTTTATAGGTATAGAATATCCAGAGGTAGTTTAAAATTCCCTTCTTCTGAGATGTTTTCTGGGACTGCGTGGCTTGCCCAAGGCTCCACAAGCTGGCTTTTATCCTGGGTTGCACGGTGGGGACCTGAACTCCCAACCTCTGGCTCCAAGGCAAGAAACCTAATCACTGAACTATCAGCCTGCTGTAGATTAGAGAAGACTTACACTTAGTGACTGAAGATGGCGTTGCAGGCCGAAGGCAGGTTTAAAATAATGGATGTGTTCATTAGAGGTGGGCACAAATCTGAAAAAATGGTGATTCATTTTGATTCATGATTCATCAAGGTCAATGACTCACAAGAAATAATTTACAAATTTTCTGATGAATTGGTGAATCAATTTGTAATTGTGTTTTTAAATTTAAAACCCTATAAAATGGTCTCCGAGGCATCTAGAAGCACAAGCTTTGCAGGGAAGATTCTGATGGTTCCCCTGCAGATTTGAAGTTTGGGTTCCAGATGTCTGAGTTTTTTTACCCTCAAAGAGCCCCCTTCCAGAAATTGTTCCCAGGCACCTAGAGACACCAAATTTTCAAGGAGGCCTCCCATGACTTTCCTCTATAATCCCTCTAAGTTTAGTAAAGATTGGGTTTCATACATATGAGTTATTCACCAACAAATTGCCCTGCTAGAAAAGTGCCATTTAGCAACTGGATGGGGGGGGGAACCAAACTTCAGGGATATACACCTCTAGATAGCCCTTTACTGTGCATTTCAGTTTTTAAGTAACTAGGTGCTGAGGAAGAACTATATAACTGAAATTTTCAAATAGACACATTCTCCCCCCCTATTAGTATCCATTAATTGGTGTAAATGCCTTTAAGCCAGCCCCAGGTGACACAGACCAGCTGGCAGGTGGGCGTTCCGAAGGGTGAGAAGCAGAAAAATGTTGACAACAGAGGCACAACTGTGGGGAATTAGGGGGAGATAAAAAGCTGGCAGAGAGGGAAGGAAAGGGAGTAGGAGTGTCTGACAACATGAAGAGCTGGTGGAGTAGAAAAGAAGACTAACTGCTCCATGGAGAAATGTTGCAGAAGTGTGCCGGGAGGCCACAAAGGTTTTAAGGAGGTCTCGAGAGATGGAGCAATGTGGAGGACAGTTTAGAAACCAAGTGGATTCTCCCTTTCCTCATCACTTTCTGCAGCCTGCCTGTCTCTGCAGTTATTACTAGGAGCTGCTGCTGTGCCCAATACTGACATACAGACTTAAAGCAAAAGCAAACTGTTCTGCTTATATACCACCTCATAGCACTTCAAGCACTCTCTGGGTGGTTTCCAAATTAATTATGCAGGCTACACATTCCCCCACCACCACCGCAAGCTGGGTACACATTTTACCGACCTTGGAAGGATGGAAGGCTGAGTCAACCATGAGCTGGCTAGAGAAGGAGATTGATGTTCTCCTGGTGGCTGGACCAGTAATCAAGGACAGTGAAAGTGATGTTACTCCCTGGTAAGACTATTATAGTGAAAGATTTTTTTGGGGGAGCAGCCCATGGCTCAGGCTACATAGCAGAGTGGAGACCTGCAAGTCCATATGTTGGAAAGAAGTAGGACTGGATTCTTCAAAGGACTATAAGTATGCAGTTGTTTCTGGTTTTGGCATAATTCCTATTTGTTTGCATTGGAAAGATGAATCCACATAATGAATTCATTAACTACATACAGCAAAACTGATATTTTATTTTAGGGATTTGAAGATTCCACATGTGGAGCAGATTCTTCTATACAGTATATCAGACACCCAACCCAGTTGAGGAAGACGTCCTGAATTTTTATCTGAATTTTAATTCAAAGGGACATTTGAACTCTCCAATTTTACAAGCAGCTTCTGCATTGGTGTTATTGCCTCCAGGGCATGGATAAACAAATTATAGCACATTGTTATTCTTATTACCCATGTTGTCTATTATATAACTGTGAATAAGAAAAGACTCATTTGTGGAATTGTGTTTACAATGTTCTTCAATAGATATCTAAGGCTATCTCACCTGGGGGAAGATCCGGATATTGTGAAAGTCTGGCTTTTCTTCTTTCTTGGTCACTTGACTGAAGATGTGGGATCTCCGTTCCCCGTACAAGGAATTTTTTTTAAAAAGTGCAGACCAGCCCCAGGGCCAGCAGGTGATGCTAGGAAAAATAGATTTTTTTAAAAAAAGCACTGACAGCCTAAAGGCCAGCTGATCAGTGCTGGGGGGGAGGGGAAATCCCAAATTTTTTCAAAAGTACCGACGAGCCCGAGGACAAGTTGGTCAGGGCTAGAGGGGGGGAACAGAAAACTGGATCATATGTGAGCTCCCATGCACTTCTGGCTCACATTTTTTACCAGAGCAAAAATTTCCCAACTTCTCCAGTAGGTCTTGGAAAACTCCCTAAAGGGGGCATAACTGGTTTTTTTTTAAGCCCAGTGGCCGTGGGGACAAGATTTTTGGAAACACTTTATCTTGAAATTTAATCAGCATTTTAAAGGATGTGTGATAGAGCCCTAAGTAAACAAATAGCCCCATAGAACTTAGAAGTGTTACATTAGTATGTGGGCAGACAGATATATCAAGGAGAAGGAAAGCTTTTAATTTTCCCTTGGATCCGTGCCTGAGTATATTGGACCACTGAGGAATAAAACTAATATTGCCACCTTACACTTCTTTGGTCAAACATAAATCCAGTTTCATTTGAATAATGCTTACTCCCTCTCATGTGTATTTAGGAATGAGGCCTAAATTAGTGTTGTTTGTTTGTTTGTGGCCACAGCTAGAAAACCTCTTACCTCAATCCTCAGGTTTGGCAGATGAAGTTTTATCTCATCAGCCAAAACATTGTGGTTCTGGCCCAATAAATCTCTACTTGTCAGTGCTTGTATGGATGCTCCACTTCATCAGAAGGCTGCAATTGAAGAACACTGAGGAAATGGTATTTTAAAACAGCCAAGTACGTTGCTATTGAAAATACAGAAGTGAAACTACCGCAATTAAATGTCTTTAATAGCATCTGCCCTTTCTGTGGCTTGTGGGTAGAAGGTTTTCAAGGTTTAGTTCACCTCATCCCACATCATAGGATGTAACATTAATGTTAAAGAAAAATGGGAATAGTTGGGTTATTACCAAAAGTAATCATATATATTACCAAATGAAAATATTTGTCATGCCATTAAAGCCACATTTCTCAAGGCTTCTTAAAATAAGTAAGAAATAAAAAATGAAAAATATATACTTCCTGCTTTTCTTCTCTTGCATTTTATTTGTGTGATGGTTTTCCAGGGCAGATGGTCAAATCCACTCCCAACATTAGAAGAGTTTTTACACTATATTTCCAATGTCCTTCAAATTTTAAAGGCTAATAATTTTGCAAAATATACACTAAAATTAAGGAATTCTCCAATAATACGCTTCATACTAAACAACAGAAATAAAAAAACACAACCCAAGTAGCATTGCAGGAAAATAAGACAAACTAAATGTGAGCAGATTTATAAGATTTCCTTGGGACAGAGATTAGAAGCCTTCCTTGTTTGGATTACACCTCCCAGAATTTTGGAGCCAACACAACCACAGGCCCTGTAGGTAGGGGATTCTGGGAGCTGTAGTACAAAAAAAATCCTATGTGCCTGGAGAGGTGGACTAAAGGGGTGGAATATGCATGTGCATCCATCTCTCCATCACCTTTTAACTCCTTCTGTGTGGTTGGTAGGACTATCAGGAGGCCAAAGTCATGAAAGGAAAAGCTCTGCTCTTCAACAAGATTTTTTTCATTTCCTGGGTTACGCGTGTGTCACAGGGTGTGGCCCCCTGCGTAGATTTGCAAAAGCAAGTGATATGAAGAGGCTGTCCCTGCATTCTGAGTCCCAGAGGCTGTCATGTGCGACATTCAGAAGACCTCTTCACCACTTGCCCAGGCAGACCAAGCCAACAAAATTGAAACAAATGCACTGAAGATCTGTGAGAGAAGGTCGTTTTGCAATGATATCCCCCACACATTCAGAAATGTTAACTCCTCCCCAATGCAAATCACATGAATGCTTTGTTTCCACATGTGCTGTATATTGATGTTTTCAGTCCTCGTGAGACAGGGAAAAATATATCCTGTTATAACACAAGCCGTTTCTATCTGAGCAAACACTGGCATTTCCTTATTATAAAAGATCAGAGCTGAGAGCCGATGACAGTCTGTAAACTGCAAGCTGGTGCAAGGTTTATCTTTCCATTAACTCCCGCCAGTGTGGTAGCTGAAAGAGGGCACCAAGGATTTTCTTTCCTGCTATTGAGAGTCTTCAAGTTACTGTCGTTTGTTTGGATTTCACTTTTCCTAATTGCTGCCATTTGCACGGATGAGTTGGCCTATGTTTGAAGTTGACGTGCAGTATGGAGTGCATAGCATATACCGTTGCAGTCCATGTGTCAGGAAATAAGAGGAGGGGGCAGTGTGTGTGTGTGTGTGTGTGTGTGTGTGTGTGTGTGTGTGTGTGTGTGTGTGTGTGTGTGTGTGTGTGTGTGTGTGTGTGTGTGTGTGTGTGTGCACACACACACACACACACACACACACACATGCACCTATGTAATCACTTGCCATGTAGCTTTCTTCTGCTTACTTCTCAATCCAGGTTTCTTCTCCACCAGAAGCATCTAGTTGGCTTAAATGCTTCCACTCTTATGCTGCTACTGTGTAAATTAAGCCACAACTAGACATTAGGGATAGCTTATAATTAGAACTGAATGCTCATAAACATAATACAGAGAGTCCTCTGGACTGCAAGGAGATCAAACCTATCCATCCTGAAAGAAATCAACCCCGAATGTTCATTGGAAGGACAGATGCTGAAGCTGAGGTTCCAGTACTTTGGCCACCTCATGAGGAGAGAGGACTCCTTGGAAAAGTCCCTGATGTTGGGAAAGATTGAAGGCAAAAGGAAAAGGGGACAGCAGAGAATGAGATGGATGGATGGTGTCATCGATGCAACCAACATGGATTTGACCAAACTCCAGGAGGCAGTGGAAGACGGGAGGGCCTGGTGTGCTCGAGTCCATGGGATCACGAAGAGTCGTACACAACTGAACAACTGAACAACAACAACAACAAATACATAATACACAAATTTAAAGTATTAGTGCTCCCCTTCCCTCTGGAACCTTATATCTTACATACATTTTCTATATTCAGACTTTTCTCTCTTTCTCTGTCTTTTATCTACCCCCATCCTTCCAGAAACACATATACCTGTACCTCCTCTCACTCTCCTGTTCTCATCAAAACCTCTTCCTCTTTTCCCTCCCTTTATACTGCATCTTCCCCCTCCTCTAACTCCTCTTCCTCCAACTGTCTCTCTTTGCCTAGGCTTCTGGGTGTTCCCAGGGTATCAGAGTGCTGTGGGGAGTTATTTCTCACCAATTCTCCATCCATATTTATGGGTGAGCTTGATGTCTTGAGTCCCTCAGTTGCCTGTATCCTGATGAATGCCAGGTCGGTTCATAACAAAATCCCTCTCATCTATGATACCATTGCGGATGGGAAGCCCGACCTGGCATTCATCACCGAGACCTGGGTGGGCACGGAGGGGGGGGCTTCCCTCTCTCTCCTTTGCCCGCCCGGGTACCTGGTAGAGGGAATCGTCTACAGGGACTCTTTACACGTCAGCAGGGCCTCGACATTGGTTAGCCAGGGGCTGGAGGTACTCCATCTGTTGGTGGGACAGCGGGACAGATTTGGCATTGTGCTGGGCTACCGAGCTCCCCGCAACCCTGCACAATCCCTCCCAGAGCTCACAGAGTTCATCTCCGCTGCATTGTTGAGATCCCCGCGCCTATTGGTTGCGGGAGACCTCAACGTGCATGCGGATGGTGGGCTTGTTGGTGCAGCTCTGGAGTTCATGGAATCCATGGCTTCCATGGGTCTTCCATGGGTCTGTCCCAGCATGTTTTATGCCCCACCCACAGATCTGGTCACACCCTGGATCTGGTGTTTACCTCCATGTCGGGGGATTCGTGTCTGGAGGTGGGGGACCTTGTCTCCCTTCCTGTGTCATGGACAGACCATCACCTGCTTTCATTTTCCTGGCGATCTCGGCTCCTCCCCCGGGGACCATCGGCCCACCATCTTGGCCCGCCCCGGAGGCTCATGGACCCTCAGCGGTTCGGTGAGCTCTTTGGGGATTTCCTGGTGGAATGACTGCGATCCGGCCGAGGGTGTGGCGAACCTTTGGCATGAAACAGCTGTCCACACCATTGACCGGATCGCCCCCAAGCGCCTCCTCCGTTGCCGAGCCCGGCGGCCCCCCTTGGTTCACGGGGAGCTTAGGGCAATGAAGCAGGCTAGGAGGAGGTTAGAGCGCAGCTGGAGGAAATCCCGCACGGCGTTGAGTAAGGCTGCTGTTGATGCCCAGTCTAGTCGCTATATCATCGCGATAAGGAGGCTAGAACATCTTTCACCTCCCTGAGAATTGCTGAGGCCTCGAACCGCCAGGCGGAGCTCTTCCGGGTGGTTCGGGACCTCAGCAATCCTAGTCTGGCCAGGCCTCCTCCTACTGAGTTCAGTAGTGAGCAACGCAGCCTTTTTCGAACTAAGATTGAGGCCATCCGTGCTGGTTTTGACTCCAGTTGCAGTCGTCCTGTCCCGCCATCTCCAGTTGCTGGTCCGCCTTCGTCGCCTCGGTTGGATGCGCTTGGGCCTGTTTCTGCTGTCGAGGTCTCCAGGGCTATGGCGCATTGCCGGCCTGCCTCCTGGACCCTTGCCCTGCCTGGCTAATTAGAGCTGCCAGAGGACCATGGCCGAATGGGCTTCTGCCATCGCCACCGCCTCGTTCAGCGAGGGGGTTTTCCCTCGTCTGAAGGAGACGGTGGTAAAGCCCATTCTGAAAAAACCTGGCCTGGCGGTGGACGATCTATCAAATTACCCAATCGCCAACGTCCCGTTTATGGGCAAGGTGATCGAGAGGGTGGCGGCGGTCCGGCTGCAGTCATACCTGGAGGATCGGCAGTGCCTCGATCCTTGCCAGTCCGGGTTTACAGAAACAGCTTTGGTCGCCCTGCAAGATGACCTTCTCCGGGCGGCCGACCTGCTCTACCCTGTTGGTCCTCCTGGAACCTTATATCGACCACGGTATCCTGTTGGACCGGCTCTCTGAGGTCGGAATTTTCGCAGTTGGCTCCGTTCCTTATTACGTGCAGCATGGGGGAGTTATCGGCCCCTTGGATCCTCCCTTGTGGGGTTTCGTCTCTGTCCCCCATGCTGTTTAACATCTCGTAAGGCCGTTGGCGGGGTCATCAGGAGTTTTGGAGTCTGCTGTCATCAGTACGCTGATGACACGCAGCTCTATCTTCCTTTAACACCTCTGCTGTGGAAGCTGTGGAAGTTCTCGACGGGTGCCTGGAGGCCGTACTGGCCTGGACCGGGGCGAACAGGCTTAAGCTCAACCCCGAGAAGACGGAGGTTATGTTCTTCGGGAGCTCACGGTGGCCCTCTTCCCTGTCTGGGGGAGTCTCCCTCCAGCTCGCGGAGAGGGTGCGGAATCTGGGTGTGTTCCTGGACCCGGCGCTTGCCATGGAGCACCAGGTGGCGTCGGTGACCAGGTCCGCCTATTTCCATCTCCGTCGGATCGCCCAGATCCGCCCCCCCCTCTCTAAGCTCCTTGAGAACAGTGGTCCAAGCTCTGGTGATCTCGAGGCTGGACTGTCT
Source organism: Phrynocephalus forsythii (assembly GCA_029282475.1). Classification (NCBI taxonomy): domain Eukaryota; kingdom Metazoa; phylum Chordata; class Lepidosauria; order Squamata; family Agamidae; genus Phrynocephalus; species Phrynocephalus forsythii. The sequence continues at coordinate 47,859,465 of JAPFRF010000004.1, forward strand.
TCTCCGCGCTTGCAGCGGGTCCAGAACGCGGGCGGCCAGGCTGGTGGTTGGTGTGCGTCGTTATGACCACATCACCCCAGTCCTGGCCCGCCTGCACTGGTTGCCCGTTGCAGCCGATTAGATTCAAGGTCCTGGTTTTAGTTTATAAAACCCTCCATGGCTTGGGACCGGACTACCTGGCAGAGCGTAGCCCGTCCCGTTCGGCAGGGCGCGAGCGCACTTGCCGGGTCGCCACCCGGGAAGCCCGGAGGGACGAGCACTCGGACCCGGGCTTTCTCTGTGGCGGCCCCCAGCCTCTGGAATTCCATCCCCAGTGAAGTGCGCTCTGCAGAGTCCCTGCTGGCCTTTCGAAAGGCGCTGAAAACCTACCTTTTCATGAGGCCTTTGGCGATAGTTAAAACCTTCCCCTCCCCGCCATCGTAATTTGCGCGTTAGTTGAGGTGTTATCTGGTTTTAACAGTGTCTAGGGTGTTTATAGGTTTGTTTGTCTAATTATTTTATTGTGTTTTGCTGGCTTTGCAGCCTTTGTGTAAGCCGCTTAGAGTACCTAGTAGATAAGCGGGATATAAATATAACAAATAAATAAATAATAAATAAATAAGGGGAAGTGGGGCTAGCACAGTGACTGGAGGTTTCTGCTCTTGTCTCTTCTTCGCATACGGAGGTACTCTTAATTAACAGATGCAAGGGGATGACCTTGAACACCTAAGTGTTAACTAATAGTTTCACTTCCTGCTCACACAAAGCTTTTGTACAAAGAACAAAGCAACTTCAGTTCCCTTTGCATTGAATTTCCCATTCTGAAAAACATCAGCCCAGTCTAATATGAAAATCAAATGTGATTCTCTTGTCTAACAGCAATACAAAGGTGTGCTTTCATACTCAATGTATTTATAAGATTAAGAAGATAAGTCTTTCTTCTTAAGTGTAAGGTACCCTGTGCCATGTCTGTGATTTTATTTAAAAAAGTCTCCGCATGTGTCAAGACAACATAAAATATCTTATTTCATTGTTGAAATGAACAGTTCAAGCCATGAAGAACTATTAATAAAAACACCTACATAATATGCACACCAAGTGCTGAAAATTAAAAAAAAACTCATATGTCTGAGTTAGAGATAGGCAAGAAAGGAATATTGGTCTTGAAGGTAGATCTATTCAAGAGTGGATTTTGTCTTTCCTCATGTGCCCGGCTTCACCATGGCTGTATTGCGCTAGTCTATACTCTGCCCTGTAACTAACAATTTTAGCTCCTGGAGCTTGCTTTGCTGCCCTATTGGTTAGTGTTGTGTCCCATTGATATATGCCAGAAGAGGAAAGGGAAAGGGGGTGGGGAAAGACATCTGAGGATCAGAATGTGTCCACTGTCCTGCTTCTGTATTGAGACTATGGTTTTATTACGCCTGAGGAAAAGTATCTATGTGACGGACTGGGTATTTTACAACCTGGCCGCACGTTAAAAATGTGCTGAAACTGTTTTTACTTTGGCTGCCATCATTTACTAAAACCTGTACTTATTTCTGTTATGGAGAATTGGGACTTGACACGTGTGTTGACTTTTCAACATAAAGATGTAGTTTATTTAGTTTCACAACACACATAAATAATATCATGTTTTAATAAATTGCAGCTTGAATTGTTCTTAAGATGTAACTTCAACAAGTCCCTAAATATATCCTAGCCAGACCCTGTCCAGTCCCTAACTCTATCACTGTTTCCTGTCGCCAACTAACACGGACTGAGCTCCTGATCTTTCTCTTCAGTTCTCAGTTCCCCCTTTGACTAACTCCCTGACAGTTCAACTGTCACTTTTTTTATAGGATTTAACCCCGCCCACATTCTGAGATTGGTCTACCATTAGAATATTCATGAATCTCTTTCCAAGCGTTCCGTCACAATCTGAAAGTATGATAGGTTCTCAGGGTATATACACTGTTATAGATGCAGTTCTGATGCTCTTCACTGATCACCTAACCTTTCCACCTTCTTCTCTGTTTTCCTTCTAATATAGATTAGAAGTCCCCTTCTGTATTTTGTGCAGTATTTAAGATGGCACGACATAACAGTGCTGGTGTACATAGTGTGTTGAGGTGGGTAGAGCGATGGATGAGAACAGAAAATATCTAGGTTCAAATCCTTACTTTTAAAGGCATCCATTGAATATCTCACGTACCTTGAAACCCCTACTAGGGCTACTGTCCATTAATTTCAACACACTCATATAGCGGTGGTAGTGATGGTTGAAGGTTAATGCCCCTGCCCCACGGAACAGTATTATTCAGCATTGCATTCAGTGTAGATCTATGCCTGCTTGCTGGCACCTGCATTATTGTGTCTTATTTTTCATGGTTACTAAGCACACCTGGAATGAAACTCGAGCATTTGCTATTAGTCCGATTTGCAGTCATGTGAAAGTATCTGTTGCTTCCCAAATGCCTTGATGAGCATTCATGATAGGCCCATTGCTCAAGTCATTTCATGGCTCAGCTGAGACTTGAAGGATTTCATTTCCTGTAAGAACTCATCTTCAGCTTACATTTGTACTACCTTTGATCAGTGAGCAGACTATAACAGATTAGGGAGTATAGGAGGGTAAAATGGCTCAGCTTTAGGTCATACAGAAGTGCAAGACAAAATGGCATAAGGAGCAATTACAACTTGTTAAGCATGTAACAGCTAATTACTTTGATTTCAGCAAAGATGTGGCAGCCAAAAAGAAAAGCGTGGCCTCCCTGTTTGTATGTCTGGACTCATGTATTGATCTCTGGGTGAAAGGCCCAAGAATTCAAGGAACTGGACAAGTTCCCATATTCTGTCTCTATGTACTGGTACTTAAAAGATAGAAATGAAATGGTGGATGTCCTGTGCTAAATGAAATCCAAGCAAAAAAAATGTTAGACAAATTTAGACAATTGTCATGTTATTTGTAGAAGCCCTTCTCAAAGGAGAAGCCTGGTCCTCTGTAGAAAGGAAAATCATCATCAACTCATCAAATATCAGCCACACGCAAGCTTGGTCAAACAGAGGCCAAATGTAACATGTGAGAGTAACGGGGGGGGGGAGCACCTTCCACTTGAATGAATGTATCCACACAGATTTTATTTTAGAGTTTATTAATTATCCGGATGACCATTAATATGATGGGAGGCAATCTGCTGACGTCTATGGTATTCTATGTTGTTTCAGTGCCTTTATGTCGATGTTGAGGTTGAATCATTTAATAATCTGTTTTGAATTACAGGAATCCAACAGCTGTACCCAATTGGTTTTTAGTCTCATGAGTCATTTCATTGTTTTTATTCCACTTACAAACTTATCAGTCATGTAGCAATTCTTACTTGTTCCAAAAGTACCCAAACCTACTCAGCCACAACGTTGCTCTCTCTCACACCACTGTACAGCATGATGTCATCACTGTATAGCCTAGGTCCTAGGATGTGCTCAAAGTACAGGAATTAAAGCCAAATTAGATTTGATGTTGGGCATGTGGTGTGGCTTTGCACATCTCATTTCAGCTCTTGCAAGCCATTGGTGAGCCAACTTGGGAGTACAGGCCAGGAAGGGAAGGGTTTAACATTTTGCTTCCACTATAATGCTGATTAGAATGGGAAGATATATCTGCTTGTTGAAATCGAAGAGTTGTTTTTCATCCTGTGAATATCAGATGTGGTTTGGGTGACAGACCGAAAGATTCTAAGTGTCACTATAGCTAGGACAAAGGGCCTCCATCACTGCACACTGCCTCAGGGCCAAGAGGGATGTGCCCTTTTTAAAACTCAGAATCCTAGAGCTCTACTTGCCAAACACATACCTAAATTGTATTCAAGTGGAGAAAATCTGGGTTGGAAGGTTCCATGGCCTAAGATAGGTCAAGCTCCAGCCTAACTTCCTGTTAAAAAAATAAGGTGCCCCATGAAGCCTCCCAGCCCACCCTTTTTCCAGGTGAGCACAATTTAGGTGTGGGTCTGGCATGTGGGACACTCAGAATGGAGAATTTTGAGATCAGGAGTCCCAAAAAAGGTAAATCCCAAATAGCACATTCCTCCTGTGCAGCTAGGGGTGTGGTGGCTCAGCGGGCTAGAGTACTGAAACTGTCGGCTGCAAAGTCAGCTGCTCGGCAGTTTGAATCCCAGGTGCCACGCAGCAGAGTGAGTTCCCATTCTTAACCCCAGCTGCTGCCAACCTAGCAGTTTGAAAGCATGTAAATGCAAGTGGATAACTAGGTACCACTGTAAAAAGCGGGAAGGTAAACTGTGTTCCATGCACAGTAATGCATTCGGCCATGCCGGCCACATGGCCACGGACTTGCACAACACTGGCTGTTTGGCTTAGAACTGGAGATGAGTGCTGCCCTTAGAATCAGACATGACTAGCATGCAGTGATACAGAAGGTACAGATAACCATAATGACTCTTCATGATAACACTCTTCATAACTTTATTAAATCCAATTTTTAATGCACCCAGATGCAAACAATCACAACAACCTCTGCATTGGGAAAATTGCCTGGTCCTAAGGCACAGTTGATGCCAGGCCCGATCTCCCTGTTGATGCAACCAAGCAGGCTCTGTAGTTTCCCTTGAGGAGCACTCAGGGCGATGAAACATCATAAATTATAACTGCAGTGAAAGAGAAGTTGTGGGTCTTCTTAAGAACCAGGCAGGCTAACAGAAGCTTCTGCTGACAACTACCCAATTAAATGTGCATTTTAGTTTCTTTGTTTCTTTTTTAGGCTGTCTGGATAGCTCAATGATTTAGGTTTCTGGCTGTAGAGTCAGAGTTTGGGAGTTTGATTCCCCATTGTCCGTCCTATGCATAAGTAGACCAAGTCTGTATGGCCTTAAGCAAACTCCCAAGGGCACTCCCAAAAGAACAGCAAGCTACCTCTGAGTACTCTCCACCAGGAAAAACCTTAAAGGGGTAACCAGAAGTCAGAATTGATTTGAAGGCACATGGTTAGGATAATTAATTACTTTTCTGTACAACTACGCTGGTAAATCTGTGTTTTATGAGGCCATCGACTAAAACTGTGCAGTTGAACCAAATGGGAAGCCATGTTTTCACATGACACTAAGACGGATTGCTTCCAGTACACTCGGGCTCTATACTGAAGTATCAAATTAACATGGGCCATTAATTTGAGGTTCCTTTCCCTTAAATCAAGAGGAAAATAAAGCATTGGGATCACTGGTATGCACTGAAATCTCTAGGTGATCATAATAAACACTAGAGGTCAAAATAATTAAATTTCATAATTCTTTTCCTCTACTCTTTCACAAGATCTGATCTGAATCTAGAAAGGCGAAATCCAAAGGGTTCCTAGGTGGTTGCCAATAGAAAACAAACCTCCAAAATGTATACTCAGAAACTCTGCCAGTAAATATATTTCAAAGCATGACAGCTTCTAGAAACATGAACTTTTTACAATGTGGCATGATTCCATGTCAGAATAATAATTTAAAAAGACCTCTCACTGGGATCAAAGAATACTCGGTGTCTCTGAGTAGGTAACATGGGTTAAAAGAGCTGTCCACTGAATGTATTCAGTGACTTTAAAATGCTAGTAATTATGATCACAGTAGAGTTCAGTTATATGTATACTATGTCATAGAAGATGAAATGAACAGATGGCAAGATGGTAAATGATTTGACACGCCTTTCGAAAGAACAAAGGAAAGCTGTGGAAAATAGAAGTTGACAGGAAGAGGATTCTTAGCAACACATTGATTGGGACAACCATGTAAGTTAGCCATTGCGGACTTGCTTTTAAGATGTATGGTACCTTGACTTGTTACCCAAAACTGGAAGAAAAGCCCAAGTAAGCATTAGAATCAGAGCATGACAATAATGTGTTAAAGCAACGTAGTTGTGTTTATACCATAGAATTGTAGAACTGGAAGGGAGCACAAGGGTCATTGGATCCAACCTTTGCCAAGATGGGAATCTACCACCCCATTATCCCTTTGTATGCTATTCAAACTCTGCTTGAAGACCTTTCATGAATGGAAGTCAACCACCTTCTGAGGTAGTATGTAACCGTGGGGAACAGCTGTTACAGTCTACTGATTGGGGCCCCATTCTATGAAACACAAGAAAACAAGATTGTTCCAATTCTCAACTTTAATGTGACAGCCCTTTAGATATTTGAAGATGTCTATTGTATCAGCTTTCAGACCTCTTTTCTGAAACCTAAACTTGTCCAACTCTCTCACTTATTCCTCATGGGGTTTGGTTTCCAGCCCCATTACCATTTTGACTCTTCTCCTTTACATTTGTGTCAGCTCATCTAAATTCTTCTTAAACTCTGTTCCAAGTGAGGTTTGACGAAGGCAAAACACAGTAGTATTCCCCTTGATAAGTATTCCACTTGACCAGGACACTATGCTTCTGTTGTCGGAGCTAGTACTGTGTTACTGTAGTTTTCTTTTCTTTTCAGCAAATACATCATACTGTTGACTCATTTACAACTTCTTGTCCAGTAAGACCCCTAGATCCTTTTTTGTAACAATAACTTCTACTACTACTACAATTACCACTACCAAAGATTGGGAATCACTATGGCTGTTCTTACATGGGGTTGACAGTTGTAATTAGTTACACTGAGTTACAGCCCAACCAGTGAATACATTTTCTGTATATGTTTGCATTTATTTTACTTTGAATGATCAGCTGTAACTACATGTACTTCATTTTCATTGCATAACTTAAGTATTCTAGCTTTTTGCATTCTATGTATATTATGATTTTGTTATCTTTATGCATTCTCCTTAGTATTTTGTTGATTACCCTCTCAATCCAAAACAGTGCACCTGTCATAAATATCAGGCAGTGAGATTGTAATGAAATTATATTCCAAGAGGAATGTATGAGTAGGAATGTCATTATTTTGGGAGTTAGTTATGGCTGACATTTTCTAGTTACTTTTTAAAATTGGAAACATATAACTTGTAAGGGTGTTTGAAGGTTTTTCATAGGCATTTTGAATAGAACCTTTCAAGTTTTATGCAATTATATTGTTAATTCTAAAGGGACCCTTTTAAAGTAACGGAAAAGTAATGGATACCAGAATAATTTGTTTTTTAAAATGTGTAATGATAACAGCAAACAATTACATTTTGGATTTTGTAATGAGTAACAGGGTGAATTACTTAAAAAAAAACTTTCCACCTGATGGTCAGTGTGTAGCATACTGGAACAGCTGCTAGGACCCTGATGCCATGGCAGAAGCCTGGACCCACCAAATATGTCCTTCAGGGAGGATGAGCCAGAACATCCTCAGCCCAACACAATGGGAGGAATAACTGGGTCCCGAAAGCCCTTGACTCTCAGACATTACTAAAGCCAAACTTTTGGATGATTCTGGAAGAGGCCCATGAGGCCAAATCCAAGGTGAAGGCGTTTGTATTTGACTTGGAGGAGAATGGCCCTCACAATCCACAGGAACTTCACATGTAAATTTATGATATGTGAGCACCAAAAAGTTTGGTAACTGCCATTCTTTAACCTGATGTCAAAATGATGCCAGTGTCCATACCAATCGTGCTATGCCTTAGGTGCTGTCCACTCTCATTATGATGGTCGTGCATAAGTATTCTTAGTACCAAATTAGACATTATACAGAAGGACAGAAGAAGACAAAGAATCTTTTAAAAATGTATTTCTCAGGTTTGTTCCAATACATCCCTCTATTAAGCCACTTCTGTGTTTTTTAAAAAAAAACCCTATAAATATATAAATAAATATACAATATAATATAAATAATATATTTAATATATATTTATGTATATATGTGTCAACATCTTTTATCACAAAATACAAATTCCTACATGTATTTTCTTTCAAAACATGAATTTCTAGAAATATTTATCAGTGCAAGTGGCAAAGATGTTAACTATTAGATATATACACCAAATATTGGAATGAATAATAGATGTACAAATGCTAGGAAAATGAAGCTATTTTGTATTTCAAATTAGCCATTGGGGATGGTAGACCAATATTGAAAAATTAAGTGACCATTGCTACTTATTAATATAGAGCTTTGTATTTTAGTAAAATTCCTCTGACAGCTTAGCAGAAATGTGGGTACATTTATAGTACAGATGCAGATTTACTTCAGAGAAGTCCACCCCCTTTTCTCATCAACCAGCACTTATAGATTCTATGATTCACTCTGAGACATTAAGAGAAAGAATAAAAGTTTTCATTACTTACAACTGAACTTATCAAACAGCAAATTGACAAAACTTGGCAGTCTGACTTTCTGCAAAAGGCCTCAACAGTCTCAATGCCTCCAACAGACAAAAAGAGGGTGTAAAGATACAGAAGATACAGAGGATCTTTCTGAATGCAGAGGCAGGGTAGGAATGGTAGTGCAGGATAGACTGACAGTCACCCCAACTACACCTACTAGACGCAGCATGTAAAGTTGCCCAAAACTCCAATAGTTATTGCCCTGGGGTCACTTCTCTCATAGATCAATCTGTTCTTCTTTGAGAAAATAAGATGTTCCTCTTTCTTCAGCCATGAAACGAGGGCCATGAGGTTGCCTCCATGTTGACTTACACATATAGCAGCTGAATCTAAACAGGCTCTGCACGCAAGGCTAGGTTTTATTTTGAAATGATTTTTTGGAGGCATAAACACAAACCCACCCCTTGGGCATAATAAATGATTACTCCTCATACTCATTTTGCTTGTCTGCTGCACTCTGCTAGTATAACCGGCACAAGTTCCTATGTAGACAAGGTCAGCTTGCTTTGAAATGCAGACCACAGAAAATCCTGAAGCATGCATACGGCAGGCACACCAGCAGTTCCATTCTCTTACTGTATCTATGGAAAATTGCAAAGTGTGAAGGGCTCAAGAGGCAGGCAAACTCAAAGCATCTTCCTCCTAAGTGGTTTCATTTCTTTATTTATATATTGTATCCTTCCCTGCCCTGGGGTGGGAAAGTAGCAGAGGAGAAGGAACTTGACCTGGACAAAAGTCAGAAAAGAAAGACGTGTGTACAGTAGAACCCTGGTATCTGCTGGGGATTGGTTCCAGGCCTTCCCATGGATAATGAAAACTATGGATAAGACAGTGTTGAGTTTAAAATAAAGTTAGAATTATATTTCAGACAGGCTAGCCCTGCTGAGTTCCGCTGGACCCCAGTAGCCCAATGAAGCATCCAGTGAGAGAGAGATCCTGAAATACTGTGTTTATTAGGCCCAATAAAGACAGCAGGTGGACACAAGCCAGGAACCAGGCAAAGATGTCCGACCCCGAGCACATGGAAACCCCAACTTTTATTTATTGTTCCCCCCCTCCCTCCCTGGGTGGTGCCAGTCCAGGGGCGGGCCGAAGGATGATCTTCAAATGGTCCAATCAATGTAGTCCAGGGGTTGGCCAGAGGCGGTCCCAGGCGGTCTCTGGCAGGCTGGGGCCAGATGCCCACTGAGGTGTTAATGAGTCCCAAGTGTTCTTTGATTGGGCCATCCTGATATCACAATAGGAAGGGGAAGCTATGTATTGTCCTTTGGGTCTGAGTAAACTGAAGGAATTAGAAAATCAATAGAGGGTTGGGGAAGACTAATGCCAAAGTCAATAGGAGACAGGAAAAGCTGGTGGGATTATCCAAAGGTGTCTGGGCAGTCTTTTGTGGGTGCAAAGATGTGGTGGTGGAAAACCCCTCAGGCTGTGATAACAGCTGTAGCCTACGGGACAAGGAATTCTTGGACTGTAGGAAGCAGCTGTGTGTGTACGTGCCAAGGAATCTGAAGAGAATGGATCCCTTCTAGAAGATGCAGCCAGTCTCGTGAAGTCACCATGATGATCCTTCTTCTTCTTCTTGCCATAACCCCCGTTGCCCCAGATGGTAGAGTATAGAAGTCAGAGAACAGGACAGGCACACGTTTTAAGCACGCCCAGGGTAGATGGAGTGGGAGGAAAAGAAGGGGGAGAGAAAAAGGGGAAGAAGAAGAAGAAGAAGAAGAGAGAGAGAGAGAGAGAGATGTGGGAGAGGTCGCTGGTAGTTGGGGGCTAAGAATCAGCTAGGCGGGAAACCCATGAACACAGTCCTTTTGGTGTGATGGAGTCCCTGGTGCCCAGGAGTGATTGCTTACAATAATTCCCTGGCAAGCCATGAGCATGATGAAAATAGATCATCAGGAAAGGGCAGGCAGGAGGGGTGGAAAGGAAAAGAGAGGGGGGGTGAGGTTGGCTGGGGCCAGAGACCCGGGCCAGTGTAGGCAAATGGATATGATGGAAGTAAGCTTCCTAGAGGGAAGGAGAGGCTGGCTATGGCTAAAAGCCAGGGTTCATATAGATAGAGGGGCAATGGAGGTAGCTTTGAGAGTAAAAGGATGTCCCCTGGGGTTGATCTGTGGCCGTCATCCCATGAGCCATGACCACAGTAGGGATGAACTGCCAATTCAGGGGGATTCAACCTGAATTGTGTGTTTGGTTCTTTTGAATGTCCTGAAATGAATTATTTCATCCTGGCCCAACAAGGAATGTTTTGGGAGGGGTCTCAGGGGACCCCAAAAGCATCTCTGAGAATTTCATCATGCCCAATTATGACTCAACAAGAGAACACCAAAAAGCCCCAAAACTTCTGTTTTGTGACAGTAGCTTGCTTTACAGCTGCCGTTTTGTGACAGTAGTTTGCTTTACAGCTGCTGTTTTGTGACAGTAGCTTGCTTTGTGTCTGCTGAATTATTTATTTAATTTTTCCCCTGCCAACCATAACTGAATCAGTGGATACAGGGGTCCTACTGTATTCCCATTCTGCTCTGTTTCCTGCCGCTCCCTCCAAGGCTAAGTTTCAGTTAAAAATCCAACTGTTGGGTGACTGCAATTGCACCTCCTCTTGAGCATATAAGATCACTTTTACTATGGGATCTTTGCCCTGCCCTCAAGCTTGACGGCTTCATCATTCCTAAGGAAAGCAGCTGTCATAGGGCATCCTTGTCATAAATAGAAGGCACGCTGTGGTATCTCAGAGCAATTCCACTGAGGGCCACGAAGATTAACACTGTGACCTTGAGTCTAACCTACCCCTTCAGAGCAAGTTGGGATAGTAAAGAAGGAGGCTTGTTAAAGAGAATGTAGCTAACACCCTTGAACAGTTAAGAATTTCCTCATCTCTAAGGGTGCCCATATTGAAAGAAAGGGGGATTATAATTGGCCCTGGCCTCAAAGCAAAATGAAGGGAATCAACCTGTAAGATTAGTCTTCAAGGCCTATCCCACGGGAAATCCACTACCTTGTCCCTGCTAGAATAAATGAAAGTTGTACAAGAATGCACTTCTAAGAAACTCCTGTACGTTTCAAATGGAGCTTGTTTGTCCTGGTGTTCCATACCCTTTGCTTTCAGCAACTTTCAGCAAGGCTATAAAGCAGATATTTTGGCATGGAAGAGATGATAGCCTCTAGTTCTCTTAACAGAGCAATCCTTTGAGGCATGTTTCCTCAGAAGTAAATGTCACTCTGCTTTGGGGATGTACTCACAGGGAAGCATGTCAGGGGCTTCAACCTAAAGGTCAGAATGTGTTCTGCTTCCTACTGCCCTGGTTTAAACGTCTACAGCCAACCATCCATCAAGAAAGACTCGGCCTTGCCTTGCACATTAAAAAAAACAGATGAATATTTTAACATATCTGAGAATTAACACTACATTTGGTCAATCCAGTTAGTTTGGTGCTTAAGGCAGATAATCTAACCAGCATCCATCTTGGATGAAAAGAAGACATAGGTGGTGGTAGCTACTAGTTCTAGATTATATCAAATTGAGACCACCACCACCCAGTCAGCTTTTCATAGAGACCAAGGAATAAGCACTACCTGGGATTCTATTTGGGAATTCTGGGAGTTGTACTCCAAAAAGCAACTGGTAACCCATGGTATTAAATAGGGAAAATAGGTAACAAGTAGCTGGCTGCCCTTTCATCATTGCCAATCTGTGGTTTCTCACCCTGCCTGTTTAATCTGGTCCCAGTTTCACATTATTAGAGATGGGCATGACTTGAAAAAAATTTTTTTCGAGTTGTCGTTAGTCGGGCTGGTTCCGTTTCGGGTCATTTCCGTTTTTCGCGAAAATTCGCAAAAATTAGTTGGTTCATTTTTTTTGTTTTTTCGTTGTTGTTAGTACTGGTTTTTTGGGGGGGAGCGGGTTCCTGGAGGCACCTCTGTGGGGTGGGTGCCTCCTCTGGCCCGCTATAAAGGGAAAGTGGGCTCCTATCCTCACCCACTAGGAAGGGGAAGCAGGCTCCAAGAGACCCCTCTACATGGGGGTCTCCCCTCCTCACCTGCTGCTGCTGCAAAATGGTATGCAATAGCCATATGGATATTGCATACCAGTTCTGCAGACAGTGACTGTGAAGACTAGTGGATGGCACTGAACCCAGAGCCATAGGTGAGATGCCTAACTAAGGCATGTCTCACGCAGAAGGGAATTGTACTTGCGTGTAGTGCAATGCAAGTACATCTGGCTTAGGGTTAAGGTGGGTTAGGGTTAGGGCTAGGGTTAGGCTAGTGACGGGTAAGGTTACGGTGGGCTAGTGGGTTGCACCTCTGGGTGCCTCTCTGACCCACTAAGAAAACAGTCTGTGACGTATGGGTACGGAGTCAAGGGTTATGGTTAGGGTTAGGGGGCTAGGGCAGGTTTTAGGGGGCTTTTTGGCACATCCCAAAAGTCTCCATGGCCAAGTGGCCATGCGATTGGTGGGATGGCTCCAAAAATTTGCATGGTCGTCCACTCCCACATGGCTGGCCACTCGGCCAGCCCATCATTGTGCAGGTGTAAATAAAATAAAATAAAATAAAATCAATGGAGGACAGAGAAGGAGAGGAGAGACATTTTGTTGCAAGAAAAAACCCACTGCTACTGTGAAAAATCTGGCAGTTTATAAATTTTCGCGTGTTTCTGTTGTGCTTGTGTGTTTTTGGACCACGATTTCAAAAACAATATTGCGTTCGCCGCCCCATTTTGGATCCCCCGCCCCCACCGCATGGCATGGCGACTCGAGTCCGGCTACACAGGATGGGGGGGGAGGCGGGACCCCCCCTCCAGAAACCACCCCTCCGGTAGGTGCCCTGCGCCCTTAGTCAAGCAGGCATTTTTCCGCCTGCTTTTTTGGCCCGGGAATGGGTGGGGGGAGAGTTTAAAAGTTTTTTCCTGTGCCGTCCGTGCCGCTTGCTTGCACTTTAATTGCGGCGGCCGGCGGCTGGCGAGACTGGGCTTTTTGCTGGCTGCCTGCGAGCCTGCGGCGAGTCCCACCAGAGCAGCCCAGGATGGGGGATGGGGGGGAGGCCGGGGACCTCCAGAAAGAACCCCTCTGGTAGGTGCCCTGAGGCACGGCAGGCATTTTTCCGCCTGCTTTTCGGCCGGGAACCGGGTTTTTTTAACTTTTAAAAACTTTTTTTCTGTGTCGCGTGGCATCGCGCGATGCAAGGAACGAGCACGACAAATCAGACCAAAATTGTTCGTTCGTCGGTTCGAGCTTGAAGTCTGGTGGAGTAATTCCCGTTACCGTTTCCGTAGAGTAACGGAAACGAGTAACGGAAACGGAAACGGGAATACCGCTAAGTCGTGCCCATCTCTACACATTATACTGCACACTACACTGCCATTCTTATTGCCTCAGTGTCTCATGACATCATTAAAAAGAGAACTTGGAAAACTTACATTTTGGACAGAATTTCCCAGAATTCTGAGATAAATCCCAGATACTGTAAAGCTTATTTCCAGGCCAGTCTCTATGAACAGAACACAAGGGAGGCTTACTTTCATACCACCCAGAGTTAATAAGTGCCATCACTTACCTCTTCTTCATCCACATAAGATGAATGAAGCCCCTGCTGACGCAAAAGACAGCAGGATTTCTGCTGTGAGGTATGCCCACTTCTCTGACTTTGGGAAATACAACCAACCAAAGAACAGCCAAGGCAGCGAAGTCCAGTGGCTATACTGGGGAGGAATTCCGGAAGTTGTTGTCAAAAGAAATGGTGGTAAAAGCTTTCAGATTAGATTTGACATTCCCTAGCAAGGGGCAGAGAGTAAGTTCAGAAGACTGGCATGATGGACCAGTTCCAGTAGATAGGAGGTGTTGATTTCAATCTGCATTGAGCTGAATCTACAGGAAGAAATTTCAAGTACAACATTGAACACCATTAGGTAAACAAAGAGTCTCACACAAGGCTTCTATAGAACAGATCACAGTGTTCCTCTAACAAGAAAGAGCCTTTCACCCAAACCATCACTGTTTTTCCTAGGCAGAATAATCTCATCAGATACTGCACAGTTTGGCCTTCAATTTGAAGGGAGAACAGAAAATCCATACAGAAAAGTGTAGTGTTTGGTTTCTCCCCCCCCCAAAAAAACATGCACACACTCAGTTTTTGTGGAGGCAGTATCACTTTCTAATGTACTTCAAGGGTTTGCTTGTTAGATTTAATTTGGAAGGATGAGGAACCCTATTTTGGACTGTTTATAGCAGTCCAAATGCAGTAGGTTCTTCAGCCTTGGCGTCTCTCATTGATTTATATGGCTGGGTGCAGCAGACTATGCAGTCCACACAGTTGGCATTCTGAACCCTTGTCAAGCTGTTAAATATGGGAGGGAGGGAGGGAGAGGAGAGAGAGATAGCAGCCTTCCTCAGGATACTTAACACACTTTGGTTTGTATGTGCGATTTAATTTCATGTTTTGTCCAATGGAGAAACAAAGCACGCTAAATTCAAGATGCCAAGTTGTGAGGAATCCAGGCTATGACGCCTTCTATTACTTGAGGCACATTGACAAGAAACATGATCAACAGATCACACAGTTTCACCTGGAATTACCAAATGGAAGAGTTTAAAAATAAATATTGCTTTGCTAAACAACTGTCACCTAACTTTGTTAAAGGGGTTTTGTCCAGACTCTGATTCACAACACTATATCACAGAACCAGACCAACATATTTTCTTGTCTGAGGCAAAACAATAAATACCTTGCTACCATCCATCCCTATTAGCTGCCAGTCATCAGGTGCCACAGGCAAAGATTATGTGAGGATGCTTCTTGCATTCCCTGGCAGTAACAACAACACAAAGTGAGTAACCATTTGGTGTCCTTTCATCTCACTTGAAATAGTGTGGGAGAGAAATAAGTTAATCAGAGGATATAAACAGAGCCTGTAATTGGCTGCCTGAGGAGACGAACAAGAAGGCTTCCATCATTTGAGTTCCTGGTACACAAATTAACCTGCCTGGCAGTTAAGCCTTGTTTGTGCTATGACAACATAATAAGTAAGCATACCTGAGGGTAACATGCTGATTTAATGGCTGAAGGACAGGACAAGCTGCCAGGCACAGACTGCTGTGCCCTCTGCAGCTCACTGCCTCTCCTCATCTGCTGCTTAGAGATGTGTGCCTTGCTATAGCTAATATTAAGTCTGGACTTAACAAAAGGCTTAGCATGCATGGAAACTTCAGAGGGTATAAAATGAGTCATCTCTCCCTGAAATCCTCTGGAGAAATATCATAAGAAATATCAACAAAAGTCGTAAGAGGTGTGTGAGTGTAGGTTTTTAGGAGGACTCCGTGTGGCTTCATGGCTTGACTTCATCCACTGAATCTAAATTAATGGTGGGGGGATTTGTGTTGTTAAACAGTATGTTGTTCTGTTTTGAATACCTCATAGAGCTCAGAAAAGCTTCTTTTATGGGCTACAGTTGCCAGTATCCTATATATGGTGTGCTTGTGCACTGTGCCGGTAAAAAAAAATATGTGGCGAGCCTTAATCATCAGCATGACTAATGTTTGCTTGATGGTGCTCTATGATTTAAGTGAGAGCTGAAATATTTAAACTGTGTGATGTCCTGCAAAATATGGTGACTCTTCCCAAATACGGTATCAAGTTACATGGGGAACTATAAATGATGCAGAAGGTATCCAAGTTCACTCCTGTAGCGCAGTGGTTAAATGCCTGTACTGCAGCTAAGACTGTGCTCACGACCTGGGGTTTAATCCCAGGTAGCTGGCTCATGATTGACTCAGCCTTCCATCCTTCTGAGGTCAGTAAAATGAGTGGGGGGGGCAATGTGTAACCTGCACACTGTAATTAAAACTGTAAACTGCCCAGAGACTACCTGGTATGGGGCAGTATATAAGCATAACACTTTGCTTTGCTTTGTCACATATTGCAGTTTCAGGTCTGCAAGCGTTACAATCAGCAGCACCTTCATTTTTAAATTAAAGTATCAAGCAGGCCCCTCTGATAAATGTTTGCTCTCACTGAGAAATGAGAAATGAATATTAACACTATCCTCAGGATCTGCTCCTGTCAGTTTTTGAATATCAGTTCCAAGATCTCCTGCTTTTTTTTTGTAACATAAAGAGACTAGAAATAGCATCGAGGTGCACACTAACCGCTAAAAGGCTTTCTGTTTACATTATGATATATTTTCTGTTCTTGCCGCCAAGCAAGTGTCAAGAAATACAGATACTGGAATTTTCTGCATGTTCCTCCCTGCCTCATAACAAGAACTGACAAAAGGAAAGGAAAGGAAAGATATAACTCAGATGACCTGTACTGCCATGATTCTTCAGCTAAAACAGCAAGGAAAGCACAGTTTGCATGAAAAGTTCCAATCCTTTGATTTTACAGAAAAGAAAAATATGATAAACAAACAAAATAGGTATCCCACGCAGTAAAGCCCTGTTGTAAAGTCGATTTCATACATGCCACTTAAGCACTCCATGGAGCACAACTGTGCAAGGCCATCAAATGGACAATTACTGTATGCCATCATAGCACCTGAAACATAGAACTAAGCAAAGGCCAATCAAGAGTAGGCTAGTCTTTAGAATATGTTCCTGATCATAATAGTCATGCCACCACTCTTTCACCCTCATTGTCTTCATGCCACTAACCTTATGCTCTCATATGGCCTCTCGAACTATCCATGCAGTTACATATATTCTTCTCTCATTACTGAAAGAAGTGGCTGAGAGAACTACGGGGCTTTTTACACGACCCCTAAACTCCGCCGCAAATGGCTCCCAGCTCCGGACTTAAAAATTTTTACCCACCAGCTCCGGAGTTTACTGAAAATTAAGTGTGACCACGCCCACCTAACCGGGTCCCAGTGCACTTTTCTTGTACCTGCTCTCCAAGGGTGAAAAATCCTGATGCGGATGTGCCGGGCTCTCCTCGCTTCTTTTTGTTGTTGTTTTTGCCTCCCGCCCCTTTAAGAGAAGGAACCAGGAAGTGGCGGGGCTCCCGGCAGCTTCCACTGGCACCGGGAGGTAAGCCTTTATTCTTTTGTCCCTTTTTTTCTCCCTCCCCTCACGCAGCCAGCAGCTAGGAAGTGCGGAGGGGTGGGGACGCATGAAGAGCGACAAACCCCTAAAATCTCTGGTCCGAATTTAAGTGACCAGCAGATCTTAGGGGTCGTGTAAAAGCACCCTATGTGTCACAATGAAAGGTAAGAGTTTGATAATGACACATAGAAAGGGAAGAACTGCAACTGCTACAGACACTTGCCCCTTGACAGCAACCGAAGGACCATAAATAATGGAGTTGCCTTTATAACAGGGATGACCCTCCAAGTGTTGTTGGTCTACAGCTTTTATGATATCTTGGCTCTCCTTGCTAGGATTGTTGGGAGGTGAAGTCCAACAACATCTAGAGAGCCACAGTAGTCTATTACAGCTTGGTTGGCACCAAGGGGGGCTGCTACAGACCTCTGCACCACACTGTTGCCCTCCTAGATCACATTACTGAACATTTGGTAAAGCAATATGGTTGTCATGGAAGAAGACATCGACTACCCTGTTGTCTGCTGGAAGTCCAACTTGACTGACCCCACTGTGATGTAATTGTTTCCATTGCTTTTGATCCATAAAAGCATTAGTCATGGTTCAAGAAGCTAAACCACAAAATATTTGTCAGTTAATGGTTAATGCCAGAACAAGTCAATAGTGTTAAGAATATGTCCTGATATTTCATATGTGCTTATAGGGACAATTATCAACATTTTATCCAAATTCAAATGGCATGGGGGGGGGATCTATATCACAGTGCACACAGAAAAACAAAGGAACTGCCAAGGAGATACACTTAATCTGTCCCTGCATGCTCCAGTAATAAACTGACCAGTGGATTTTGTAGACAAAAGTCTTGGCATCTAATAAATAGGAAAGATCTAATTTTATGGAGTTGTGAACTATAGCACCTAGAAGGCGTGCTAGTAACAAGACACTTTTCAGTTTTGCCAAGCATATTTTATTTCTTAGAAAGATACAACCCCAGACATTGAAATGGACACATGTGTTCCAGCCATGACTGCTCATTATATTAAAATTATAGGCAACGATATATCACATGCTGTTGTTGGCTAGCCTTTGGCCACCGGGTCCTGCTCACTTTCTTATGAACTGCACTCCATGCAGATTAGACAGTAAAGACAACAAAAGGGCATGATTTGTTGGATGAGTAAATAAGCAAACAATATTTGATTCCTTGTTTGGCTACTGTACTCAAGACAAAAGTCTAAAAATCAGCAAGAATGCTTTTGGCTATAAAATTATACGGGAAGGAAATGGATTTAGATAACTCCATGGGCCTTAATTGCATGTTTGTAAAGTTGCAGACAGGGCTTTCACTCAAATATAGCTTTCATTCAAATGCCATGGCACATAAAAAGACCACATTCTCTTTTCTTCCTGTCTTCCTCCACTGGTGTTCAAGTGAGATACAATCAGAATGATGCCATTCCTGGAACAATAATGTGCACCGCTTCTACACAGTTGTCAGTTGGTAGCAGAAATGGACACAGCCACATGAGATAAGGCCTTCTTGGCAATGCCTCACAACTATGTTTCCACGTCTTGATTCTCATTGGCATCCCCCTAAGAGTTTTACTAAGCTGCTGGCTTGGATTTATTATATAGCTCATTAAAAGTGGGTTTCTAGATTTCTTTTTCCTGTTGATCATTCCTAATTGATTGATTATTTCTGGTTTTAGTCTTGCATTATTGGTGTCTTGCTGTTCTGGTAACAGCCAGATGTTGTCGGCTGCAACTCCCCCAATCTCTCATGTTGGCTAAAGCTGAGGGTATTTGTTCTCCAATGAAATCTGAGGGCCACACATTCCCCAGTTCTGTTTTTCATCTACAAAACATAAAAGCAAGGATGACCCATGAGCAACTGACAACAAGCAACTCATATTCAAAAGTGAAAAGAGACACACACACACACATGGGTTGGTTGGCTTTTGCCACCTCTGTGGCAATCTCTGGACTTACTCGACAAATGGCAATGAATGGGGAGTGGGGGTGAGAGAGAGAAAAGAGTTACAGGAGAAAAACCAATGGAGACCTGCCCAGGTTGAACTACAGCCAGCCAGCAGTCATTACAGTCAAGTGTCTTGCAGAGGGGATACAAATTAATTCACATAAAGCAAAATAAACATGAGGAAAATCAGCTGCGCAGAGTAGCTCATATAAAATATGAATGTGGGCAAGGTTTGCAAGTCCTGAGGGATTCCAGCTCTGTGAGCTAGCCACACAAAAATGCAGGCCTGAGCTATAAAAATGCTGGCGTGAAAGACTGAAGTGGGGGGGGGTACCCAACATTTCTCAACATATCAAGAGAGCTGTGTAAGTAATTGCAGCCCACAGCCTCTCCAGCTGCTTTCAAGAAGACCACAGCTCTTTTGTCAGTGGTTCTCCAGGACTGTGATGCCCTCTCCTTGGCCATGTTCAGAGTTAGCCAGGAAAGAGACAAGATAAATCCAAACACACTTTGTTATCAGAGACTGAGATAATATTTTTACTAAGGCATTTTGAAAAAGGCCTCTCCAGATGTTTGGTTTGGCAAAGAGGCATGTCAGCAGCCTTCTTCTTCCAGCTCCAAGGTTTACGGAGGTTCAGCTTCACATTTTACAAAAAGCAAATGGCTTGTCTGTTTTCTCCTCTGCAGCACATCATCACTAGAGCTGAGGAAACACAGAGAACTCAGCTGGCAACCAAAGGGCAGCCCAGAGCCATCTTCCTCCATTATCTTGAACTGTCTTATTTACCTCAGAGTCTGTAGAGATTATTTCTTAAATCATCCAGGTGAGGTTATCCAGGAATTGAGTCATGGCAATTGGACTTCTTTTCTTGTGGGATCGAAAACATTTCTCTTCATACTCATCCAAGTAGCTTCTTCAGTGTGAGAAAGGCAAGTAGTCCAGTTGCCACGACTCAATTCCATTCTCCCATTCTTTCAGTGGAAGGGTTACAGAGGATGGTACCCTCTGTTTCTTGGCTTTGAAAATGAATCTGAAGCCAATGCTAGTCATGAACACTCATCCCATAGAAAGAAAGCAGTCCGCCCTCCTTTTCCAGAATGTCTGGTTGAAAAAGATGCTACCTCTTCCATCTACACTCCTGGCATTTCCACAGCTGTACTGCACCATTGCAAGCTTGCAGAAAGGAGCGATAGAAATATCAAAAACCTATAGAAGCATCCACCACTTTTTTGTTTTTGAAAGGGAAAGTTTCTCTGTTGGTGCCTATAGAGAATAAACTGCATTTTGAGGGGAAAGCTGGAGGAAATATTTATTTTATTTTAGAGTATTTTTAACCCACCGTTCTTCTTGGAAAAGGGCCCAAGGTGGCTTACAGTAATGAGGGATAATATACAGTCCAGTACAATTAAGACATGTTCAAGTATTTGAGAACAAGGAATTGAAGGACATCTTACAGCATTAATAGACAATATTACATTAAAGCTACAAGGTTATAAGTAATTATAAACACAAAGTCTATGTGAACCTATAGATTCATATAAAAGACACATGGCCATCCATCATTCAGGGAAAGCTTGCCTGAAGAGAAAGGTATTTGCCTGTTTCCGGAAAGACAACAGAGATGAGGCAGTCCTGGCCTCTGGTGGGAGGGAGTTCCAGAGTCTGGGCGTCACAGCTTTCATGGGTTCCCATGAGATGTACCTGTGAGGGTGGCGGGATGGAGAGAAGAGCCTCTCCTGATGATCTTAACACCTGAGCCAGTTTATACTGTGAGATTCGATCGGTGAGGTAGCTAGGACCCAGGTCATATAGTGCTTTGTAGGTCAAGGTCAGCACCTTGAATTGTGCCTGATAGCTGATTGGCAGCCAGTGGAGCTGTTTTAATGGGGTGAAATGTGATCTCTGTACCCCGCCCCAGTCAGCAATCTGGCTGCTGCATTTTGGATCAGCTGAAGTTTCCTGAGGCTTTTTATCTGTAGCCCCACATAGAGCGCATTATGGTTGTCCACCCAGGAGGTCACTAGGGCATGTGTCACAGTGGTCAGAACAGGTTTCTCAAGAAAGGACCGTAACTTCCGTATTAGCTTAATTGTGCAAATGCGCTCCTGGCCACAGCTGTGTCCTGGGCATCCAAGCTCAAGGATGAGTCCAAGAGCACCCTCAAGCTGTGTACCTGAATTTTTCAGTTGGAGGGTGACCCCATCCAGTACAGGTTGCATCCCTATCCCTTGTTCTCCCTTTTGACTGACCAGGAGCACCTCTGTCTAGTCTGGGTTTGGTTTCATTTTGTTCATCCTCATCCAGTTCATTACTGCAGCTAAATACTCATGTAAAGTTGAGATAGTAGCTCCCTTAGAATCCGGAGGTGCCTAGAGGTAGAGCTGGGTATCATCGGCATACTGGGAGCAGAGGGGGCAGCCTAAGCCTTCATCTGCTGCCCCTCAAATGACTCCCCAGAAGTCTGGAAAATCTTCTACAAGGTAATCTTCTACTCCTACAAAGTGACAGCCTAAGTCAGCCAGCTAGGCATGGTGTATCTCAGTGTAAGAAGCCGAACAGGATTTAGACTTTTCCAGTGCTTCCTCAGTTGAGGAGGATGGGTATTGTGTTGTGGACTTTGCAATGGAAATGCGAGGAGTTAATGTGCCGGCTTCACCAGTTGTTGAGAGGGGCTGCGGAGTGCTTCCTACTGCCTTAACCAAGCCTGCTTAGCCTTTGAAGCCAGAAGGCTGTGCACTGTGCAGCTTTTATGTTTGGTGCCTCCACTGGCAGAAAGTTTATGTTTGTTATATTATTATATTTCGTTACATTGATGTGTTTTTTTTCTTCCTTGTGTTATTTTGCTGTTTTTTCTGTTCTTTTATAAAATAAAAATAAAAAAGAAAGTGAAAACAACTTGCCGCAATAGCTACAAACCCATGAGAAACTACTACACAGCCCATTCAATTTACCTAATTCCTTGTCATGTGCCAAAAGTGAAAGTGAGCTATATGCTTATCTGATTGTCTCCTGAGTCAGCTGATTCCAAACCAACCACAAACTGAGCCTATCAATAACCTCAGCTGTATATAGCTTTCTGCTAAGGCCTGTGTTATCACTGTGATCTCGCTTGACAGCTGCCTTTAGCACTTGAGTGTCTGGCTTCTGCTAAAACTTTACTGTAGTGCTAAGCCTGCTGTTCAATTTTTGGGTTCTACCATTATTCTAAATGCCTCTTCATATCTACTTTCTGAAAAATACAAAACAAATTACAAATTTCTGCATCCTTGGCCTTCAAAGATTTATGTTTAAAGCTGAACTATCCTAAATTTTCCTCGTTTTCTCCAAAATTTGGATCAAAACCTAAGGTAAAGAAGATCCCCGTGTAGCCTCGGGCAAGCTACATGTCCCAGAATGTGCCTAGAAGAAAGGAATGGCAAATCATGTCTGAGTAGACATGGGCATGACCAGAAAAAAATGACGTTTCGAGTTTTTGTTTGTCGGAACGGGTCCGTTTCGACTCGTTTCCGTTTGTCGTGAAATTGTTCAAAAAAATTTTTGTTTGTCGTTTGTCGTTTCCACCACGATTTAGCGCGATTTGACTTCCCAGAGCATAGGGGCGTCCCGCAATCAGGGCTGGCGCTAGGTGTTTTTGCGCCCTAGGCGGCGGGCGGGGAGGGGGGGTGGGCTGGGGGCGGGGGGCGGTGGCAGGGGGCCATGGGTGGGCAGTGGCCACGGGCGGGCGAGTGAGCGGGCGGCAGCGCGGGCTGCAGGCGGGTGGCGGCACGGGCGGATGGGCGAGTGGGCAGTTAGGATATCACTTAGGAAGGATAGAGGTTCTGTTCTTGGCTTGCACCCCAAATGTGTGTGTGTGCAAGCAAATTGAAGTTGGGAAAATAGAAAATAAATGGTAGTATATAATATATTTTTAAAATAAATCCACACCTCCCACTTCCAGTCGAACCTCCCCCTTTATCCAATATCAGAAAAAAATCCTCACAAACTGCCAGAGAAGAAATAAAGAATAAACTGGTATTCCCTTCAGCAGACAAAGCTGCAGGGAATCAAAGAAATTATTTTCTAAATTCAATTCCCTCCCTGCCTGCCTAACTTAAATCCTAAAGCCTCCAGCCTCCCTCCTCAATCTTGATCGGATCACACCAGCACCAGCAGCCAGCCCTCCTCCCTCAACCACATCCATACACCCAACTGCGATTTCTGGAAGGTGCTGGCATCCAGAAGTGTCAGTCAAAAACCTGGCGATGCCATTGGTGGAATGGTTCAAAAATTTTGCATGGTCCCATCCCATGCCCAGCCCAAATGGGCAGGTCTAAAAAAAATAAAAATAAAACAAAATAAAATAAAATCAATACAACGTTTTATTGCTATAAAACCCCACTGCTGCTACTATAAAAATTCAGGCATTTAAAATAAATAAATTTCACATGTTTCTGTGGTGATTTGGTGTGTTTTTTGACCATGATTTCAAAAGAAAATTTGCGGTCTCCATTTTGGATCCCCCCCCACACCGCATGGCATGCAGCGAGACAGATGACGAGGATGCCCCCCCAGCCTGGTGCAAGCAGCCCAGGACAGGAGAAGGGGGGGGAAAGGCCGGGGACCCCCCAGAAATCACCCCTCTGGTAGGTGGCAATGCCTCAGGCAGGCATATTTTTGCCTGCTTTTTTGGCCTGGAGTCGGGTTTTAAAAAAAAAAAAGTTTTTTTTTAAAACTTTTTCTTGATACACTCAATGTAAATCTTAAAAACTGTATCCTCCCCTTTCTTTCCTTTTTTTCTTTTTCCTCTTACCCATACTCCTTCCCTTTGTTCCCCTCTTAAAAATCCAATAAAAAATTATTTAAAAAAAATAAAAAAAACTTTTAAAACTTTTTCTGTGCTTCGCATCGCGCAATCGCCGCGATGCCACAAATGGAAACAAAAAACCCGACCAAATTTTTCTTTTTTCGGTTTGAGTTCGAGTTCTGACGGCTTAATTATAGTTACCGTTTCCGTTACGTAACGGAAACGAGAACCGAAAACGGAAACGACAATTTCGCCAAGTCGTGCCCATGTCTACGTCTGAGTATTCTATACCTTTTAAATAAATAAATAAATAAATAAATAAATAAATAAATAAATAAATATGGAAAGGGTTGTTGGCTGTAAATCAGAATTATATTTCTTCTTCATAGCCTGCAATATTTAGTCCCTCTCTATTTTAGTTCTATTTAATTTTCTAATCAGTGCAGTTAAAGGCACGGGGCTTTGCTGTTTTTTATAACCTAAAAATGCATTTTTTAAAAAAAAAAACATTTTCCAAACATTATCCCAATATGCTGCACTCAAAGAGTTTCTGAAATCTGGCCCTAATGCTTCATTCCCATACAATATTTCCTGGGAGTACGTTCTTATTCTACATGTCAGCACTAACAAATCTGTAGATGTGAGCAAGACTGTGCTGCAAGTAATCTAAAAAGCATACACTTAATGGAGAGAAATTCAGTCTAGACTGATCTGCTTTTCACAGCTTATGTTTCTCCCTTAGAGTAAACGTAAATATGTTCTTCTTGTCATTTGTCTCAGATGCCTGCTCTCTTCATTTGGAGGAAAGAAAGTCTGCTCATTAAAAGCACACGTCAGGCCTCCTTTCAAATCAGATTTCTTCAGGCTACAAAGAGCTGTGCATTTCACCTGATTATTCCATATTCGAAGCCAGCATGCAATGTCTCCCAAGGTATATAATCCCTAACCAGAGACCTGAGGCACCCTGCAGGCCTGTCTCCTTAAGTAATATTAAGACTTGCCAGAACTTCTCCATTTGGAGGTAATTCAAGTAATTAATGAATGCATTTCAAACATGAATGAAAACAGGGTGCAACTGCTGGTAGCGGCCTGGTTGCCATTTGTGACCTCAGAAATGTCAAGAAGGCATTTTGTGTTTTAGGCCCAAATCATAAAGTATGCAGGTGCAGTCAGAGCAACCCAATATTACATGATTTGCATTGTTATCTTACTTTTTTCAGAGAGTTATGTACACTGTAACATTTCCCCCCATGGAAAAAAATATTAATATAATAGGCTGGGTTCACATATAATTATTACATAAAACGGGGCCCCTGAAATCAATGGGACTTGCAACTTAGGTCCCTTGACTGCTAAATTTGGATCCAATCCATTGACTCTCTGAGGAATTTTTGTGGGAGAATGATTGTTTTTTTAATTGGAGATCTGAAAATGTACATATAAAATCCAAACCCAGGAATGGAATAGGTAAGAATATTTCCTGAAGCGTGTGAGATGGGTCAGCTCCAGTTGGTATGCCTTTTGTTTAGGTACAGATTGGGCTTGGTCCCTCAGTTATTGTTGCTGCTTCTAACATATCTCTCTCAGAAACTTGGGATATGAATGTCTGTAAAACAAAGAAATCTAGTAGAGATCAGCAAATCAGAAAGCTAAGTGACAGGACATAGCACGGTACCTTTCCCCATCATGGTCATCAAATAATTCACCTCAGCAAATCCTTTCAAAATTAGTGGTCAGAAGTTAGCTTCCACCCATACAAACATAGCTTTTCAAAATTGTGCTTCTCGCTGTCTGGGAATATGTACTTCAGGGTTTCTGCCAAGTTCTTTGCAGCTTCTGCATCAAGCGCCTTTATGAGTGTTGAGTGCTGAGAAAGCTAGCAATGGCAAAGTATAAACCAGCAACAATTTAGTTTTTAAATTGCCTGGACCATTCAAGATACATTAGTACTTCATTAAAGTCTCCGACTTCCCCAAATTCATGCCATCATTTGTTATTATGGTTGTTGTTGTTGTTCAGTCGTTCAGTTGTGTCCGACTCTTCGTGACCCCATGGACCAGAGCTCGCCAGGTCTTCCTATCTTCCACTGCCTCCCGGAGTTTTGTCAAATACATATTGGTTGCATCGATGACACCATCCAACCATCTTATTCTCTGCCGTCCTCTTTTCCTTTGGCCTTCAATCTTTCCTTTTTTATGGTAGCCTGTCGTTATTTCTGTCACACATGGGCATGTGGCAACATGGCGTCAGTCTGCTCCCAAATGTTGGCATCAACCATGCACGTGAGTACATGGGAATAAACTGGACTGGACTTGGTAGGACTTACTCTTTCACTGACAAGGGTAGAGCTGTGCTGTTAGAGTATAATCTCACCGGATCTTTTGGTGTGGGTTGGTATCTTAATAAGGAAAACTCTGGCAGCTTATGATGGAGGGTGAATAGGCCAGCCAGCCAGAAGGTGGGAAGGAGGGAATACATGGCACCTATGGTGCAGTGCAATCATATTCATATGGCAGTGATGGCGAACCTTTTAGAGCCCGAGTGCCCAAACTGTGATTCAAAACCCACTAATTTTTTGCAAAGTGCCAATACAGTCATTTAACCTGAGTACAGGTGGCTGTGAAGGGGCGATGTTGGGTGCCCACAGAAAGGGCTCTGAGTACCACCTTTGGTACCCGTGCCATAGGTTCGCCAACCCTGTCATATGGTATGGGCTGAATTAATTCATGCAAATCTCTACCCATGACAAAAAGGCCAATTCAAATCAGTCCAGCTCTTTTTTAAAAAAAAATCTCAACTTGGCTTTTTCCCTCTGCCGTTGGGGGCTTCTACTTTTTCACACTGGAATGATTTGAGCAGACTTCTTCCTGTGCAATCAGTTGACTTGTTCTTATAAAGATGTGAAAGGTGTCTGTGGATGGTATTTCAACAATTTAGAAGTTGGAGGCATGATGTTCAGGGCCACGGGAATACCTGTCCTTGTGTTCTTTTCTTCCCCACCACTGATTGTCCTCCATTTTTAAAAAAAAAATGAGATCAGTGCTCAATCACTTTATCACTTTATCACTAGCATTGATATGCAGTACTAGTTTAGTACAAAATCCCCTCAAGATGGGAATCGGTTTACGAATTTTTCTGTAATGCATTCCGAAAAAAGTACCTAGGATGCATTGTGCCCCTGTTTCTGGTTTACAAATTTTCTGCAATAAGATTGCTGACTGGGGCGGGGTACAGAGATCACATTTCACCCCATTAAAACAGCTCCATTGGCTGCCAATCAGCTATCAGGCACAATTCAAGGTGCTGACCTTGACCTACAAAGCACTATATGACCTGGGTCCTAGCTACCTCACCGATCGAATCTCACAGTATAAACTTTCTGATATTGGATAAAGGGGGAGGTTCGACTGGAAGTGGGAGGTGTGGATTTATTTTAAAAATATATTATATACTACCATTTATTTTCTATTTTCCCAACTTCAATTTGCTTGCACACACACACATTTGGGGTGCAAGCCAAGAACAGAACCTCTATCCTTCCTAAGTGATATCCTAACTGCCCACTCGCCCATCCGCCCGTGCCGCCACCCGCCTGCAGCCCGCGCTGCCGCCCGCTCACTCGCCCACCCGTGGCCACTGCCCACCCATGGCCCCCTGCCACCGCCCCCCACCCACCCCCCTCCCCCCTCCCCACCCGCCGCCTAGGGCGCAAAAACACCTAGCGCCGGCCCTGATTGCGGGACGCCCCTATGCTCTGGGAAGTCAAATCGCGCTAAATCGTGGTGGAAACGACAAACGACAAACAAAAATTTTTTTGAACAATTTCACGACAAACGGAAACGAGTCGAAACGGACCCGTTCCGACAAACAAAAACTCGAAACGTCATTTTTTTCTGGTCGTGCCCATGTCTGTTCTTTTCTTCCCCACCACTGATTGTCCTCCATTTTTGAAAAAAAATGATATCAGTGCTCAATTACTTTATCACTTTATCACTAGCATTGATATGCAGTACTAGTTTAGTACAAAATCCCCTCAAGATGGGAATCGGTTTACGAATTTTTCTGTAATGCATTCCGAAAAAAGTACCTAGGATGCATTGTGCCCCTGTTTCTGGTTTACAAATTTTCTGCAATAAGAAACATCCTGGAGAACACATTAAATTCTTAAACTGAAGTGTGTCTGTGTACTAAATTTCAAAGAAGGGGATTCTACTCTACTTAAAGTCCATGCATGTAAAGCATAGATGCTTGATTTGATTATTCCTGGAGTTCCTTCCAGTTCTGAGATTCTATGAAATAGCCCTGGGGGTTAAACTAATAATATCTGCAAATGAATAGGGTGGAAAGATGCCATAAATTAGATGGCTGCAATACAGGCTAGAAATATATATATATTGAGATAGCACAAAAAGAGGATCAAATAGCCATTTAAATTTTTTAAAAAACCTTCCAGACAGTGAGGTATATGGGAATATGGCTTAGACGCCAACAGGAAATGGTGGGAGCTTTTAGACTTTTAAAATCTCAATTGCAGAAACTAGACTAGACTGCACTAGGAAATACAGGAAACACTCATACACTGGATAATTAGACAGTTACTTGGCAATGGATTTTGATGAGTCTTTTTTTCCCATCACTAATTTGCACGGCCCTATGCATAATCTATTACTGCATAGATCAAAAAACTGAATTCCTTACAGGAAACCTGTGAGCTAAACTGCAGAGCTGCAGACTCTTGGCAAGAACAGGCAACTGTACAGAATATCACCTGCTGTGGAATAGCAGCACGCAGGCAGGCAGGTGATGGCGATCCAATAGCTTGCTTTAGCAAATAAACTTACAGAGTTGTTCCCTTTTAAATGAGGGAGGGGCCTCTAAGACAACAAGCCAGATATTCAAGGTGCATCACATACATCTATGTTAAGAGATCAGAATAAGATGTGAAAAGATGAGGAGCAAGAGACAGCTGTCACTTTGGCCAACTCTAGCTTTTGAAGGAGGAATCAGACATTCAAGTGTAGATTCCCTTTTAGGAGAGAAGTTCAACTTCATTAACGATGGATGTTTTTCTATAAAAACAAAACCCACAAGCTCTTCCCTGAAATGGAAAATTACACTGGTCCACATTGAGCACAATTGCAGTGGCAGTCCTGCAGGTGCTGCTTGCGTCACGTGCCATGGCTGCCTTCAGCCACAGGGCTGGGAAGTCAGGAGCTACCTGGCCTGTCATAGTCCCACTGCCAGGTAATCCTGCCTGCATATGACAGAAAAGGGGTGGCTGGGGCTACTTTCTGGGACTACAACCTAGCCAATCGGGATTGCAACCCAAAAAGGGCCACTAGCCATCCTCATTTTGTCAGAGTATTTTGCAATTTGTTCTGCCAGCAGAAGCAAGGACTTGTTGAACAATTACATAGTCAGAAGCAGAATCAGGCAAAGTCAGAGCTTACTTAAAACAGCAAACAGCTATATTACATATATGCACAGATTAAGTTACATGGAGACAAATCAACAGCATTTCATCATATATGGCATACGTAATTAGCACATATCATAGAGAGACAAGAATGGGTGCCTTACTCACAAAGGCCCATTGAACACTGATAGAGCACTTATATACATTTGTCTGTCCAATCAGGTAACACATTGCATCATGGCTATTGCAGCCCCTTGCATCAGCCAAACCCATTTAAGCCCATGCTTTACACCTGCAATCTATTAGAAAAAAACCTTTAGACTGAATCACTGTGAATTTGCACATTTGCAGACTCCATCTTATAAATCAATTAAAGACATACAGACCATTTATTTATACACCTGTCTAATGCATAGTTTTGCTAACTAATATTTGACACATTTACAGTAGCAAAAAAACAAAACAATGCCTTGCATCACCAAAGAGTGGAACAAACAAGAACACTGCTTTTTCACAAAATTGCATAGTTTAATTTACCACTGCATACGCAAAGCACATCTGATCTTGCCTGATTTCAGAAGCTAAGCAGGGTCGGCCCTGGTTAGTACTTGGATGGGAGACCACCAGGGAATACCAGGTGCTGTAGGCGCCTGGAGTAGGAACTGACAGACCACTCCAGTATTCATGCCAAGAAAACTCCATGGACATGGGGTCACGGCTATAATGACACAACACACACACACACACACACACACACAATTAGACCTATTGCTTATTGCTCCCAGATACACCCAAGGGGATTGCTTATAGATACAGAAATCCTGCTGGTAGTGACATCAAAGTGGCTGGATCTTGAGGGGCTGAGTCCTTCCTGCTTCTTGGGAGTGGAAACTCAGGCTTTTGCATCTAAAGCTGCACTTGAAAAATAAATAATATACAATAAGGATATGCAATGATATACAATAAGGATATACAAATTACTCCTTGTCCTGACTGGTAATCGGAATTCTATACATATAGCACTAGATGAGATCAGAAACACAGGCCAGCTCTTCAGGAAGAGGACTACTGGGATAGAATCAATCCCCCTCACTCTTTGCCAATGCCAACAGATTGGGGTTCATTTGACCCTTCAGGCCTGCACAGGTGTAATCCCAGCTGCTTCATGCTTGTGTAACTGCACAGGTTTGCCAACAGGCAAACATTGTCATACTGGGGAAAAATTAGCAAGGGTAGCAGATGATGTCTTGGGTCATAACAAGCTGACATATACTGGGTCTGTTGGACCCTGCTTCCATCTAGCATGGAATTGTTGACACTGATAGCAAGAGTACATCTCAGTCTACCAAATCACTGGGCTGGCTTACCACACAGATTTAAGGGCCCGGCTGCTGCCACCACACCTCTGGAACCCATATGAGCAAACAATAACTGTTAAATTATATAAAAACCTTTTATGCAGATAGGGATTTGTTAGGTTCAAGGAAATATATAAACCACTAGCAGAGATTAGCAGTGTTGTGGAAAAATAAATGCACTTAGCGATTATGGAGCTAGGAGACAAATGAACAAGACAATAGAACTTAATACAAAACTTATATTACATATGCACACATGACAAACAGTAATATACAATAACAATATACAAAGCACAGCATAACAGAGAATGGGAAAAACTGCTCTCACTTTAGGCAGTCCCAATTTACACTGGTTTGCTTGATACCTATATCCACAAAGCAATATGGTGTAAGCCAATCACCATATTGGGATGAGGTGATTTAGCTGTGCCTAATCATCCTGACCTTCCAGTACTGAAGATTCTTTACACCTGTAACCTAGACCTAATACACATTCTTGTCTAGCTCGTGACCTAGCATTTTACACAGGATCCACTTTGTAATCTGTTAAATATATATTACAGACATTTTGTCAAAACTAAAATCCTTGACAATAACAGCCCACCTCAGAGGCAGACACCCAAGCTCCTTTTATATATGGAGAGCATATTTTACCAAAACAAATTCTGGGAGTGTCCAACCACACTTGGCCAATAAAAGTATTCTGATTCTGATTCTGATTCTGAGACCCCTGGCAGCGCAGGTATCCTGAAAAACGGCTGATGGTACTGACATTAAAGCAATGCTGGAAGCTCCTTATCAGAAGGATGAGATGGCACTGAGCAGTGCCAACAGCCACGAAGGAGCACAGCGGGGGGAGGGGGGATCCAAGAGCAGAAGTCATCATCGTGACAGGAAAAGGAGTAGGAGTAAGGATTGCAAACCAAGTCATAATCATAAAAGGAAAAAGAGCACTAGGTTACAGGCAACTTCAACGGGTCCAAAATGCAGCAGCCAGACTGGTGGCGGGTGTGCGTGAACATGACCACATCACCCCAGTACTGGCTCGCCTGCATTGGCTACCCGTTACGTCTCGAATAAGATTCAAGGTCTTGGTTTTAATTTATAAAACCCTCCATGGCCTGGGACCTAATTACCTGGCAGAGCGAATCACCCAGCGGTCAACTTCAGCCCGACCAACTAGAGTGTCGCAGGCGCACCCGCTGCAGGTGGCCACGCCCAGGGAGGCTCAGAAAACGTCTACCCGCAGCCGAGCCTTCTCTGTGGCTGGTCCTACACTATGGAACCATCTCCCGAGCGAGTGGCGCCTTGCACAGTCCCTGCCAGCCTTCAAAAAAGCGTTAAAGGCCCTGCTTTTCCTGGAGGTGTTTGGTGACTGTTAATTCTTTTTTTTTCTCCCCCCTGTTTTTGCCCCATTTGCCTTCAAGTACCTATACTGATTTTATTGGGGGGGGTTGATGTTGTATTCAATTGTTTGTTTGTTGTAAACCGCCTGGAGTTCCTTTTTGGAAGACAGGGCGGTATATAAGCTTTAAAAATAAATAAATAAATACATAAGTCGAGAGAGGAAACGCAGTACTGTAGAAGTAAAGAACAAAAACAAATCCATTCCAGAAAAAGGAACTATCAGTTCAAAGGCCATTACAGAAGTCCTTATTCTGGTCCTAAAGTCCAACAGAGGAAATATTGGCGTGCCTCAGGACAGGAGTGGTTAGAATATACAAGCACATTTTCAAAAAAGATTTTTTTTAATCTTTTTCTTTTCTTGTTCTGACTGTTGTATTGGGATTACTTTTTATCCCTTTTGTTAACTGCACAGAGTTGTTTTGGGAAGATGGGTGGTATAAAAATAAATAATTTAATTTAAAAAAGGAAACACACACAACACTGGTTTGTCCTACTTCATTGGATCGGAAACACTGGATCTGGGAAATTGAGATGTGTCTGCTGTTGCTGCTTTTCCAATGACTTGTGGACCAAGATGGCCCCGACATTAGGTTAAGTGAAGCTGTTGCTTCAGGCAGGAGATGCTGGGGACCAGGACGTGATGGTGAGATGATGTAGGACAGGACTGTGGGTGTCATATTCACACATTGCCTGCCTTGCATTTTCCAAACAAGCCAATAGCCTTCCGGTGTGGTAGAAACTGCTCTCTTATTGGCAGGATTGAAGGGAAAGAGCAGGGAAATCTGTTAGTCCAATTGAGTCTCATATTTAGAATGAGGGGGTGGGTGGGTTAGTGGGTGGGAGGGAGGGAGTGGCCTCTGATTTGCCCACTGCCTCAGGCCGCAAAATATATTTGCCATGCTTCTGGGTATCTTGGGATGTAACATGAGCCTGCCAGGAAATATTTCCAGTGGGGTCATATGATTTCGATGCTGCTTCTGTGGCTGGAAAGGGTACGTTCCCTTCATCTCTCCAAGCAGAGCACTGAGAAAACAGACATCCCACTCCCACCACCCGGTCCCGCTGAGAAGAAACGTTCCACGCCTATGTACAAATTTTCCTCTGGAAGAAGATCCCATGGTTGACATTTCAGATGGATTCTCCTGAGGCAGGAAAAAAGGTTTGCCAGTGAATTGTTCTTAAGAGAGAAGACTGAAGATGGAAAAAGACAATTGTCTTCTTGAGCCAATCATTATTCCTTAAGGCCAAGATTCCATCAAGGTTAATCATAAAATAGAAGCATATTTGTTTAACAGATGTGTGTCCTGTGTTTCAGAGAGAATGAGAGAGAGTTTAGACCCATCCAGGCCGGGATAATTGGGCCATCGAGTTACACCCCAAGTCAGGAAAGGATTAAATTTCCCTCTATGCTTGATGTAATCTCATCTCCCAACCAGATGTTGTTTACATTTTTTTTGAAACCAAATTGATTCTGTACAGAATTTTAAAAAACCTATACATTAAATGAAAATGTTTACTTAGTGGAAGGTCAGTTTAACCTTGAATGTAGATATTTTAGAAGAAACTGGTTGTATTTGAATGATCATTGGCTGCTGTACTAACTATTTAGGTCTATTATGACTACTAAAGATCACACAGGATCAACATGAATAGATTCCAGTAATCAGAATCTAAAAAGCAGGCTTCTTGCCTAATCTCATCTCCAAGCATCAATGATTCAACACTGACATTTCTAATATGTAAACCTGGATAGCTCAGTGACTGCAGAACCAGAGATCAGAAGTTCAATTCCCCACTGTATCTCCTGGAAGAACATCCAACCTCTGTTGACTTGAGCAACCTGCACAATCCCAGGGCACGCCCAGAAAAATGGAATGATAAACCACTTAGAATTTCTGTCTATCTGGAAAACCCTGGAAGGATCACCATAACTCAGAATTCCCTTGACAGTACACAATTATTATTCAGTCTGGGATAGCCCATCCCCGCCCAGCCCAGTCAGCAGAAGTGGGCTAAGTCTTCATTTTGCATATTTGATGACAGGAATGTTGTCACTAAGAGCTATCCATGTGTTAAAGGTGTTTAAGGGAGCCTTCCCCAAGTTGGTGCCCACTAACTGCTTTGGACTGTCATCAGATAATTTCAGTAGGTCAGCACATGTAGAAACTGGACTCTAGAATACCTGATGCAACCCTCCTTTGGAAATCTTGTTTAAACCCAATGGTCAAATTTATACTGTCCAAACTGATTCAGGAATTTTTAGTGCAGCTAAACTGGGGAAGTTTAAAAACAAACATACACTGTCAATTACTACTAAATTGCAAGCAAATCAGCAGACTCCATGTCGGCTTCATTTTAGCATCAACAATCACACAACAGGGTGATAATTGTAATCTGCTATTGAATAGACAATTTTATACTTTAATTGGGCATCTCATTGTGCAGGTTTCAGCATGTCGTGTTTCTAATGTGTTTTTAATCGACTTTGAGCCCCAGGGATGAGATGGCTTAGGATTCAAAATCAGGAAGCTATAAGGGTAAAGAATAAAACAGCTCTCAGGTCTAAGCCAGGAACACAGGGAAAGTGTTTGGGATGTGAGAAATGTAGCCACAGGGGATAAAGACTTCTTGGTGGTGGCACGTCAACTATGGAGGAAATGTCATCCCTCTTGTAAAGTAATCTGCATACCAAATCAAAACAAAAACAAGAAATAATGTGTGGGTGGGTGGGGGTCCTCTCAGTTTTTGAATGCTTTGCAACAAAATTTTAATAGCTGGCTGGGTTGTTCAGTGGTTTAGGTATCTCAATTCTCCGCTGTGCTTCCTGGGAGTAGAGCCAGGCTGTGTGGCCTTGACCAAACGTACAGTACCAGGGCACCTGCAGAAGAAAGGAATGGGACACCCCTTCTGCATATTATATTTACCTGGAATACTCTGAAATGGGGGTTGACATTGAATCAGAACTGGCTTGACAGCACATGATGATTATTAAGCTTTTAATTGCTCCTGCCTGCTTCCTGACAGTTTGATCTCCTGTTCTATCTGTTTAATATTTTTTTTGTTGACACTTTGAAAAGAAAAGTCCTAGCAGAAGTATTTTAATTAAGTAGATACACAGGAAGCATAGCATCACATCACACAGAACTTCAAATTAGCCCCCAAAGCCAGAAAGAGTGCCTGTTACAGTAGATATTTCTGCATTGGGATGAACTCATCATGACAGCATTTGGATAGCTTTCCTTTCCCAATGGCTGAAATGTTTTAAGATATTTCTTTAAAAATAATCTTATTAGTACATGCAAGGGAAGGAGGTGCTGCACCTGTGTACAGACCATGAGCTACTGGTGGGTACATGAGGAAAAAAGACTTACTGGCAGGAGTTCTCATGGAAGCAGGACCATCTCATTCCCTCTGGCAACAGATAATAAGGTAGTTCTTCTTCTTCTTCTTCTTCTTCTTCTTCTTCTTCTTCTTCTTCTTCTTCTTCTTCTTCTTCTTCTTCTTCTTCTTCTTCTTCTTCTGATCTGTCCAACTTGGTGGCGGGGTCTACTGTTCTGGTGCTGGTCCTCCACTTTGCTTGGTCCAGGTGAATCCTGGACAATTTCATCTCATTGCCAAGGCTGTTCATCCAGTGCTGTTTGGGTCGTCTCCTTGGTTAGGATCCACTAACCTCCAGGGCAAGACTCTTTTTGGCCAGAGTTTCCTTGGCGGTACGCAAGACTTGTCCAGAGCAATGCAGTTGGTTTGATGCATTTTGTCAGCAATTGGTGCATTGTGCACATGATCATTTTGCATGATTGTAGCATATTTACCACCATGACACCAATGTGGTGTTTGAAACCTTTAGTCACTGCCCAGCATTCTACAATAGAGCACAATAGGTCATATGATGGTGTGATAGATCTTTGACTTTAAATGGTCACTGATCTTTTTGTTGCACATGACATGATGTTGTACAGTATGACATTTTTGCCAGGAACTGTTGATCCTTGATGTGAGCTTGTGGTTAGGACTCCTGTTGGCAGCAATCGTCGAACCAAGATATTTGAACTCCTCAATTCTTGGTAGATTGATACTATTGATTTGGATCATACCCCATTCATTTAGGTTGGTCATCTGTTTTCTTCACATTCAGGCACAGCCCAAACATTTCCAGAATGTCACTTGACGAAACCAGTTTGATTGACACTTGGACCATGGTGCGGATTCATGTGTTCATGACTTCAGTGCATTCATCTAAAATCATTATCCTAAGATTATTATCTGTTAACTTCAGTTTAACTTGTAATGATTTCTGCACCTTTGAGGAACCCTGTGGTGCTGTGTTTAAACTGCTGTACTGCAGTACTGTGCTCATGATGGAGGGTTCAGTCTCAGGTAGCAAGCTCAAGACTGACATACTCAGCCTTCCATCCTTCTGAGGTTAGTAACATGAGTATCCAGCTTGCTGGTTGGGGGCTCAATCTGTGCCTGAGAAATTACTTCAAAACTGCCCAGAGAGAACTTTAATTGCTATGAGGCCATATATAAGCAGCACACTTTGCTTTACCTTTTCATTTAGCTTTAACATTTGCTGTGTTAATTGAAGGTTATGTTTGAGGGTATCATATTCATTGATCCTTTTAGTATAGTATACTCATTGTTGCTAATCTTAAATGCTGTCTTTTAATTGTGGTAAGCTGCGTTGGGTCCTTTTTAGGGAAAAAGGCAGATTAAAAATATTTTAAATAAATTCCCCATTCAATGTGTGTGTCAGGGCTTGGCCAAAGGCAAACAGGACCCAGTTCAGGGCTAGGTTGTAGGATGAAGTTACAATAATCCAACCATCAAAGGCTTAGTCTATCAGACTCATGGTTCAAGTTCATGTGAGATATGACCAAGTTAAAGGGGTTAGGCAAACCAGAGTCAGATCAAGAGTCAGGAGCCAGATGGAGCAACCAGGGCAGTGATGGCGAACCTTTTAGAGACTGAGTGCCCAAATGGCAATTTAAAACCCACTATTTTTTTTTGTAAAGTGCCAATGCAGTAATTTAACCTGGATACAGGTGGCTATGAAGGGGCGATGTTGGGTGCCCACAGAAAGGGCTCCAAGTGCCACCTTTGGCACCCGTGCCACAGGTTCACTATCACTGAACTAGGGTATCAACAGGATCCAGGAGCATGAAAGAAGATGAGGCAGGAACAAGGAAGGGATGGAACTGGAGCAAGGTTACTACCTCAGTAGCAGGAATTCTTCTACAGTTGCAGAGCAAATCCTGTGTGCACTAGAGTTAGAAAGTTCATGCAAAACCCCGATCCTGACTATATGCAGGATTATAGCCTCATGGTGCAAATGTTTACCTGGAAATATATTTCACCATTTGAAAGGATGTACAGTGCCTAGCAAGCATCTAGCCACTATCTAATAAAAGAATAATGTTGATTACACCTGGCCTCTGCTTTGAATTAGACAGAAAAGGAAAACATCTGTGGAATTCTGTCCTGTTTTTAATCTGCTGGCTTCTGGGTGTAATGTCCTTTAACCTGTATCTGATTTAAAATAATGCAGTTTTTGACATGGGTATTTCTTATAGATCTTTGTTGTTCAGTACTTCATAACAAAAGAGAATTGCAGTGTGTCTTAAGCAGTTTTTTCAAAACTCTTTTTGTAGCAGATCAGTTTTTCTTCTTTTTAAGGGACATAAGTCGTTTGGCCTAGATGTTCAGAAATTAGTCTTTAAAAATACTGTTTTGCCTTGATGTGATAGCATATCACATTGATTATTTTCAATACCAGAAAATATAGACTCAAGGGGGGTTGCCCCCAAAATGTAAGACATGTAAGGATTGTTGAACGCATTGCCCAGACATCCCCTCGGCAATCATAGCACAATGTCAGCTAATCTTTCACCTCCAGAAGCACCACTGGAATTCTTCTGACATGAATGAAGACGAATGCAGGAAAGAATGCACACATTTATTTGGTGTCATAAATCAGACACTGCTTCACAAACATTAGAAACCTGCCTTTTGTGGCTCCACATTGAATGAACGGGCCATGTCAACTCTATCTTTAAAATCAATGGGATTTTAACCATTATCTTCCATGTACTGTATTTCTCTTCTGGAAAAGGATTGCAGGAGTTCATGCACACCTGTATGTAGCCAATGCCCACATCCAAAGAACCATGTAACCAACGTGTCCCAGGGAGCTTTGAGCTCATATTTCTTGAATAGCTACATTGTGGGAAAGCAACCTTCAGTTTGAAAGCATGCTCTGCTTTCTCTCCTGTCCACATGTGGTTTAATCATAAAGAACCGTAAGAAGCGAGAGCCAATCAAACTGCCAATCAACATGTAGCACCTGGTCAGGTGACACAGTTCAACTGGCCACAATCTTGCCCGGTGTGGTCAGACACACTGTATTTCTATTTATTTTAAAGTACTACTCATATATTACTCCAGGTATTAGAACTAGCTTATTAACTAAAATTTCAAGGGACCTCCCCAACCTGATCATGAGCTGCTCACATTATGTATATAAAGAAACATACACCAATTTTAAGCAACCCTGCATCTTCTGCTGCTTTTCTTTTACATAAAATACTTCCTCCTTTGGAATAATGTGTTAGAGGGCATTATATCCTGACATCCCTCTGAAGGTCTCAAAACTAAAACAGAATACAGTGGTGCCTCTTAAGATGAATTTAATTTGTTCTATGGGTCAATTCGTTTTATGAAAAAAATTGTCCTATGAAACGCAGTTTAATGTGGTTCCCATGGAAATGCATTGAATTCGACTTGCGAGGCATCCCATAGGAACAATTCGGCTTACGAGGTTTTCCTATTCCTGGAAATTTCATTTGTCTTACAATTTTTTTGTATTAAGGGCCATTCGTCTTACGAGGTACTGCTATATGTTGCATGGAACATCAGTACAAAGGACTGAAGTAAAACACTTGGGACATGCTAAGCCCAGGGACATGGCCAAATAAGGGCTTTGGAACTTGGCTGGCTGATACACAAAGCAAACTCTGTAGTTCAAGTTGTCGACTGGCCAGTTGGCTTGAAAGAGAGGAAATAATTATTACAGACTACTCCTATTATCTACTCACATTGACAATCAGAGAAATATGTTCTCATAGCATATGTGCTATCTCTTGGTACTGACAGACCACCACCCCTTTCGTGTCTTTCGGAGGGCATTTACCAGTGATGGTTTGTGACAATTCCCCTTAAGACCTTTGTCATCTTTGCTCTCCAGAATGATTCTTTCTTTACGTTTGTTCCTGCTTCCCTCATTTCTGCCTATTTTTATTATCACGTTTAATTTCATTATCTTAAAATCTTTGGATTATATTTTAGATTTTTTTAAAAAAATTGTCATTTTGGAAAAGGTTTCACTCAAAAAACTAGCATAAAAAGGCTTCAAAATATGCATTTTGTAGCCTTTCATGATTTGAAGGCAAGCTTTTAAGCATAGGAATTTTGGACCAGTACCCTATCCAAACACATTGGAGTCATAAGGGCTATTTCAGATTTAATTGAATTAATCAAAAAAGTATTTCCAGAATAAATCTATTTAATCTTTTAAATCATTAATATCACACAAAGCATACAAGAGATCTCTGAAACGTAAGAAAACCCTCCCCTCTGATCTGATGAGCAGGTATTAGACTGCCATCTTGAGGTGTCTAAACGATTGGCATCAAATTGTTTAATTTTACAGTATTATTAAATTCAATATTTATTAACTGGTTGCCCTTAATTGCACCATAGCATTGCTGCTCCAACTAATTTCATCAGGAAACAGGACCATCTCTTCACGATACAAAGTATTAATTCACCTCTTTGCTAACAATCTGGTCACCATACTTTGAAATAATGGTACTTTCTGAACAGTCTTCAAAAGCAAAACAAAAGACTTATTCTGTTTGAGTTCAAATATATGGCAAAACGTCCCTCCCAAATGATAGCTGCCTGTCCTGTGTGCTCATCATAGTTCTTGATGTTAAGAACTGTGACACCCAACGAAGTCAAAAAAGCCAAGACAAGGAGCCAAGTTTTCTCAATTAGAGCCCCTTTCATCTGAACAGTCCTCCTGCAGGATTATCAGGCAACATCCGTCTCTGTTTTTAGGGAGTCAATTAAGACAGAGTTTTAAAAGCTGCCTTCTATTAGAGTAAGCTTGTTCTGAGATGTACAAACTAGTTTTAATTTGTATACTTTTTAAAAAAAAAGTTGTTTCAATTTTCATTGTATTTTCTGTATTTATTACATGGTGTCTTTTATGTTTTTATTGCATACTGCAAATCAACCAGAAGGTGGCAACACTAATGAGACAGATTAGAAATGGAAATCACTCAACAATGCTGTAAAAAACAACGACAATCTCTGGGGTTCCTAAAGTCTGGTAAAAGGTGGAGAGGCAGCACAAAATAAAGAGCATACAATTAAAGCTTAGGTGAACTATCGGGTGAGGTGAACATTCTCCTGTTTGTGCATTACTCAATGCTTAGCCTCTGCCCATTGGTTGTTTCTATATCATGGATACTGATTTTTTTTTCTCTCATCCAGATTTGTGATAAATTAGATGTTTTTCCCTGGATGACCTTTCTGGTGGGCAGACTGAGCAAGGTCCCAAATAGAGATGGGCACGAATAAAAAAATGGTGTTTCATTTGTCGTTTGTCGTTTAGAGGGTCCATTTCGGTTCATTTCCGTTTTTCGTGAATTTTCACAAAAAAATGGTTTTGGTTTTGTTCATTTCATTACTGTTTCATTACCATTTATTTCAATTTTTGTGATTTTTTTAAAGCATTTAAAGCAGTTCACTGTCTTGCCGTAACGAAAACGAAACACACAACAAAATTTCCGGTGTTTCTGTTCGTTTTGTTTTATTTTAGAGACAAAATTCATTTGTCGTTTTGTTACGAAACGAAATGAAAATGAAAATGAAAATGAAAAATTGTTCGTTTCGTGCCCATCTCTAATCCCAAACCATCTTTTTCTATGTTTCATTGATGTACTTTCAAAAACATCATTACACATTAGCGGTTATCCAAAATAAAATAAAATGTTGCCATGTAATTTATTTAAGATCTGAAAGGAATTGTTTCCATATTACCAGGAACATTGAAATGTCGTTGATATTAAGAAGAAATAATCTGAATTTCTTTTAAAAGTACTTTTTTTTTTCAAAGACAATTATTGACACAGATTGAAAATATGACCACCCAGGAGCACTTGCCTCTCCATGCTGACAACAGCCTCTGTAATGATCTTGCATAGCATTCTATATTCGACTGCTTGGTACTACAGTACTCCAAATGGATGGCTTTTAGGGCTATCAAAAGAAACTGTGCAGCTATTCTGTTTTTCCTTGCTTAAAAGAAGAAGTGGGAAGAAATTAAAAGTTCATCACAAAATCTTCAAGGCAAACTGTTCACTGCTCCACTCTCTGTGCCCTTCTTCAGTTCTTTCCATATCTATTTACAGCACCGCTGTAATTACATTGACACAAGTGACCTTTTTCCAGCCATTCTGCTTCGAGCTTTGAAAGTAAAATAGAGCCTATGTCTTTTTCTGTGCATGATCACTATACAATGCAGACAGTGTGCGGATATGGAAAGTGATCCTGTATAAAATCCTAGCTGACGAGAGCACCATTTTTAATTAAAAAGCAGGATATACATTGAGGGCATTCACTTTAAATTAGAAAGGCCCAAGCTAATAAAACAGTGCTCTTTATGTCAGAGCATGGAAGCATTTACGTGTTCTAGTCTGCAAAGGATCTCCAGGGCCACATTCCAGTTGTAGGTGGGATTAAGAGCAGAGATCAGGCCAAAGTAAGGTGAGCCATGCCTTCTGTAATTGTTAGCAATCGAAGTTCTTTTCCACCAAGCATACAAAGTACCACCAAATTCTATTCCTATTGGTACGTCTGTGCCAGCTGCAAATCAGAGGTTGTTTCATGCAACCCTTAAAGCATTTGTTGTAGAACTCTTTCAAAGTGGTCTGTCCAGATGTTGTTGGATTGACCCTCCCAGGATTCCTTACCATTGGC
This sequence comes from Phrynocephalus forsythii, assembly GCA_029282475.1. Taxonomy (NCBI): domain Eukaryota; kingdom Metazoa; phylum Chordata; class Lepidosauria; order Squamata; family Agamidae; genus Phrynocephalus; species Phrynocephalus forsythii. The sequence goes on from JAPFRF010000004.1 coordinate 47,901,737, forward strand.
TATGTAGGCTTGGGCTGATGGGCAGAGCAGTTCAACAACAGCTGGAGGATCACAATTTACCAAGAGTATCAGACTCTTCCCATCGTCTTATAGAATTAATTATTATACTTTAAACAGGCAATCAGCAAATGTGAATGTTGACATGGTTGAAACCCCAGAAGCGTAGCCAGGATTGGAGTGTCTGGGGACAAAGTTCATTTTGCGCCCTTCCTGCCACCTCCCACATTGCACCCACCCAGCAATGGGGGGGAGAACCCTACGGGTGTGGGGTGGGTACATGTGTGCGCATAGGTGAACAGGTGGACAGGCAGATGGGTGTGTGTGTGCATGCACCTTACACCTCTCCCACCAAGGCGAGGAAGGGGAGGAGGAGGGCACCGCAGCCACCACACTCCTGCCTGCCTGCCTGCTTCACCACTTGTCTGGTGCGTGGCAGCAGACGGGGTGCTGTCGCCAAGCCTTAGGGGAAAGGAGGACTGCTGGGCAGTGGGAGGGTGCAGGGCTTTCTCCTCCTGCCCCCCTCCAGGCGCCCCCAGTTTGCTGTCTCCAGGGCAGATGTACCCTTCGCCCCCCCTAGGTACGCCCCTGTGAAACCCAACCAAAGTTAGCCCCATTTGGGTCAAGTCTTTCACAAATTAAACACAAGATGTGTTTCCCAAACACACAAGCTGTTCCATGCAGGGTTATATAATTTATTTTGCTTTTTCTACCAATGTATTTTCACTGTTCCATCTGTTTCCTGCTGTTTTTCCAAGGGCATGATTTCAAGTCTTATGAAATGATAAAAGTGTCAGTATATTTATGGTCTTATGATGGCCTTTTTAAGCTAGACTCATCACAGTGAAGTAACTGTCAAGAGTTTCAGGACAATGTTCTGGAAATCTAGATAGTCTTTGACATTTGTGTAAAATACGTTGAATCCTATTTTGACAAAGGAACTCATTGTTTAAATAATAGCAATCTTGTGTGCAATAACACTGGGCACCAGTGGCAGAGAGCTTTATAACCTAATATGATTGTTTCTTTACCACTCTTGTCTGGTCACATTTTTTCCTGCCTCTGGCATTTGAGGCAAGCCTCAGCCTCTGCCCCTCTTCCTGTTTGCTTTTGTTCTTGTGGTATTATTGATAGCTCTTCTTTCTCTTCCTTTCCCCACTAAGCAGTAGACATGAAGGGGCTCCTGAATTCCAGGTATTCTATTCCAAGCCTTTTTTCTTATGACTGTAACTACAGATGTTTAACTGCAAGTTAAGATACCTTTTTTCCACTTTAATTTTTTTCCTAGAATAATTGCCATACAAAGTGCTAGTTTGAAGAGAATGTTCTAACAGCTACATATTTTTTCTGGCTTATGTTCTGCTAACTAAAGGAATAACCAAATTTCTGGAAACCCCTTTTTAACCCAAATGTCCCCAATACTAATCTGAGGCTTACCCACAGTATATGGGCTTTCACTATTATGATTATGATCCTTTCCATCCTGATGGCAGCCCAACAATTCACATAAAAACATAGTTAAAACAATAAATTACAAAATCAAATCTCTAAAATTACAAATTGTACATATGTAAAATCCCACACTTCATTCACAATTTACAAATCTAAAACTGCAAACATTGGAAGCACAGGCCATAACTATCTGCCCCCCAAAAATATTTATTTATTTATTATTTTGAATATTTTAACCTCACTTTTCTCCTTGGAAAAGGACCCAAGGTGGCTTATAATGATAGGGGACAATATACAGCCCAGAACATTTGACACATTCAAACTTAAGAACAGGGAATTAGAAAAGACATCTTACTACATTAAAATATAGTAAACATAATAAAATTAAAGGAAATCCAAACAAGCAGAAACTGAAGACTATCTGGATCTGCCTTAGTCCCTGAAAGCTTATTTATTATAATATTAAATATACTGAAAATTGTCTTGGCATCAAAGCACTTGGGCTTTTTTCTACCCTATGTAAACACAGCAACTCTGTACTGATTTCCTAAGAATCCTTCAATATGAGGACTTCTTGAGTAACATTCATGTTCCTAGGCAACTTACTAATAAACAAGATAAATTAAATATTCCTCTCACAAGTGTCTTCTTTGGTTAGATTTTGTGACTATATTGATTCAAGGCTCAACACTGAACATTCGAGATAGTAAGCCCCAATGAACACAGAACTACTCATTTCTGAATAGTAAATACATAAAGCCTTGCACTGAAAATGAGCAAAATGTATTACAGCCTGATTGGTCATGAAGTGTATGCCGCCCCGACCAGGATGACAGTGGCAATATCTTACCCTATCTCAAATAAAGACCAATATGATAGCATTTGAAATGGGGATCATGACTCCTTTTTTTTTTTTTGCAGCTATACATCCAAACTACCTCTTGGCGCAGTGGTTAAACTGCTCTACTGCATCTATAAATGTGCTCACGACCTGGGGTTCAGTCCCAGGTAGCAGGCTCAAGGTTCACTCAGCCTTCCATCCTTCCAAGGTCAGTAAATTGAGTACCCAGCTTGCTGGGGAGAGGGGAGAGCAGGTGTATCCTAAATAACTAAATTGTAAACGACCCAGAGGGTGCTTTAAGCACTGTGGGGCTGTGTATAAGTACAGTAGAACAGTTTGCTTTGCTTTTACCTCAGCTGGCTATCTTGGCTGAAGTATTCTGGGAGATGAAGTGTCAAAAAGACAAGCTTTCGTATATGTGAGCATTTCCCAACCTAGCATCCTTTAGGTGCTTCCTGTGCAATCCTAAAAGCCGTTATCCAGCACATGTGAAGGACACCAAATTATGGAAGATGGCTTGAAGGCATGGCACAGGTTTATGCACTCTGGTTTCAACACTTGCTCTTATCTCATCCAGCTCATCACTGCTCTGTGTGCTGATGATGAACATAGTCTGGAGCTACACACAAATAGTTAACAACCCTAAAGGAATTCTGAATAAATGCCATTCTATGGTAGATCTAATTGGCAAATATTCTGTCATGGAATTAAAAACACAGGCTAATGTCCTCTTTAGCATTTACTTTCAGACAAAAATCAAAGAAAAACAAAACAAAACAAAAGACACAAAACATGTGGCACCTTAAAGACTAACTTTCATATTTTAATGTAATGTTTTGTGGACAACACATTCACTTCTTCAGATATATAGCAGCAGAATGAGGTGTGCAATATAATGTAGGATGGGATCTCTGATTAACTGATTAAAACTGATTGTTTTTCTAACCTTTCCTGACTAAGTATGACTGTGGAGGTTATTTTTTAATATATTTCCCTTCCTTCCCTCACCACACCACCAATCAGCTGTTGAGCTTATATCTTCGATCTCTCTGTGCAGCAGCTAGCCATTAGGTTTCTAGCTTATTTACAGAGGGTTATTTGCTTGAAATCAAATTGATTGGAAGGTTTGAAGGTCTTTGATTTAGGGCAGTGGGCTCCTTGTTAAATAAAAAAAGGAAAGCTCCCCATTATTTATAGCCTTATGAAGTGTTTCATTTCATTTTGTTTTGTGACAAAAATTCTTTTTAAAAATCCGTTATTAACGAAACCAAACAAAATGAAGACTGAAGCGAAATGAAATGAAAAATATATTTCTATTTCATGCCCATCTCTACTTGTAATAAATACAACTTCCTAGTCTTTGAGGCAGGAGTAGGCAACTCGGGGATATTCAAGAACACATCTTGTCCTGTTGAATCTAGTATGAGTGGCATCCCCATCTTCTCATTTAAAGCAAACACGAAATGTTGTGCTGAACCACGAGAAGCCATTTAAAACAAGGTTGGTTGTTTTGGATTTTGTAGGGAGTCTTCCCTTGTCTACTACTGAAGTGTGTGGCTAATTGCTATGATGCATTTAAAGCAAGCAACAGAGGCATTACATGCTGAAACTTATCAGCTTCCAAAATTTTTTGCTTTCAAAATTCAATAACATGGTTTTCAGGGGATGGTTGGATACATGTAGACTAAACTGGAAGGCTTATTCTTAGACAAATTTAGTGAAGGTGCATTCCTGTTGCTAGGATGCAGTTCCAAAAAAATTAAATAAATTATTTGAAGCCCGACATGATCTGGTCATGTTCCTCCTTCATGGGCACAGGAACTCTGCTGTGCTGATGCAAAACGCAGAATGGAGGAATTTCAGGGGCACAGCTAGGTAGGGGTTGGGTCCCTGGGAATGAGATGGAAAGTCTACACCAAACGTGGGCTGTTGTTGTTTACTTCCTTTGCAATGGATGAAGTAAAGAGGGAAATGACAAGCAACAACAATGGACCCTTGTTAGCGTAGGGGCCTACACTACCCTTATCACAAAAGTTATTCTGCCATGTTATATTCCTTCCTTACCTTTGTTGATTGCAGTGTGTGGTATGACAAATTATGCCTTAGTTCAAAGTTTCTCCCAAAAGATGCTTCATGGCGGCTTTTGGTTATTTTTATTGGTTTGGTTTTGCCCAGCCTTAGTAAGCCAACTGCCTTAATGGGATATAAATCACACTATCTATATGCTTTTATGCTTTGTGTCAATCCACCTCCGACATATGGTGACCCTAAAAATGAGTTATCTCCAATATGTCCTGGCCTAAATTGCCCTATCAGGATCTTCAGGCAAAAATCAAAGAAAAATCAAACAAAAGATAATTTTGTATCTTTTGTTTTGTTTTAGTTTTCTTTGATTTTTGCCTGGAATTCTTGAAAAGACTAACTAATAAAAATAAGCACCCACCAGCTGGCCCTGTGGTCGGGCTGGTCAGCACTAGACTAAAAAAATAAGCACCAATGGGCAGGGCCGATCGGCTATTAAAAAAACATAAAATAATGATACAAAATGAAAAATGAAATGATTTTTTTAAAAAAATTGTTTAATTCAAATGAATTGAATAAAACAAAACAAAACAAAAAACACCATTTTGGTGTTTCGTGCCCATCTCTAATTGGCACTCTTTCAGTTTCATCATATTCAATGCTAACGTTGAGTAGCTGATATATAAAATAAAAGTGAACAGGATATCTCCAGCCAGGGCATAAACATTTAGAGTTTGTTTAGCTAGGTGTCAGTCTGAGCTCAGGTTTTCTCTTCATTTCTTTACTGTTAAAAGCATTTTGCAATACAAAGCAAGATTAAGAACGTTATATGGCCTAGGTATAGGATACAAAAATTTTAATACAACAAAATTATGACTACTTCTTACCAGATATATAAAAAGCTATATGGCTATTTTCTTATGGAAGTGTCTCTCACTGACAATTTTCATCCCATTTTGATTATCTTAAAAATGTAAGAGATAAAGAGGCCTTCAAATGGATTTTAGAAGTATGGACAGCTTAGTGATACCGAACGTAGTTGTAATACATTTTTTACATTCAAGATGTGTTATAGTATTATTTGAGGCCATTATGCTGATCTATCCAAAGAGATATCAAAATACATTCTTATTTCAATGGATCTTTGCTTTGTTGGCCTGTGACTGAGCAGGCACATTCCTGGGAATAAAACACAAAAATACACCCTGCCTGGAAGGAAAGGCTACAATTTTACTCATTACAGCATAGTTTCCTTGGTCAAACATTGGGACTGGATCCAGTTGATCAGGAGACCCAAATGCCATCTGATGTATTCCACCATCTCTACCAGACACCAGCTAGGAGACCACTTTTGAGGAGCATTCCCTAAGAGATCATGCAGGCATATACCACTCTGTGGCTCCCTACCACTCAGGGATATTTCTGGGCTCCTGATCCCCATGTGTCATGATCCACAGACTCACACACACAGGTAAGTTCAGGCTTTTACTGGAAACTCAGAACCAAACCCCAATACAGCAAACCAGAAGTAAATCAGAGTCCAGGAGAACTATAGCAAGGTCACACCTATTCAGAGAACAAAGCAGAGTCCAAGATAACCAGTCCAGAGGTCAAAGCCAGAATGCCAATGGTAGGTTATGCCAGGTCCACTGAAAAAGTCCAGAGCCAAGAGAGATGAGATCCAGGGTCATGCCAAGCAGGAACAAGGATCAAGCAGGAAAGCAGTAGCAAGTTGTCATATCAATGCATTGCTCCCACATTTTGCCTCAGTCCTGAATGCTTAATTTATGTCTCCAGAGAGCAACATGATTTCCCCAGAAACTAACCCTGTCAAAACTCAGGACTACCTGAATGTAGATGTCGGTGGCTCAGATAAAGCTTGTCTCTGCTTCTTCTGGTTGTTAAGTCTTCGCTGCTTTTGACAAGCAGCCCTCTGTGGGGGTGGAGAATCCCCTGAAGATGCTGAGTCACTCTCCTGTGCAGCTGCTGGAGGAACTGACAGCTCAGAAACCCCAACTGGTGCTTATTATTTATTTATTATTTATTTGTAATATTTTTATACCTGCCATCTTCCGAAGCGGAACTCTGGGTGGTTAACAGATAAAACAGTTAAACAAGAAAGAACAATAAAATGAAACAAAACAAAACAAAACAAAAAAGGCAAGGTACTAATAAAATAAGGAGAGGCAAAACCCTTCACAGGAAGATGACGCGGGTGGCAAAAAAAAATTAAGTAAATTAAGTTAAAAGGTTGCCATAAGCCTCTCTAAAAAGGTGAGTTTTCAAGGCCTTTTTAAAGGCAGGCAGGGACTGTGCTAGGCGCAGCTCACTAGGGAGATGGATGCATGAGCGATTTCCACGCCTCTCTGGGTGTGGCCACCCTAAGTGAGTGTGCCCGCACTGTTCTCATGGGCCTGGCCCCAGATGACCTTTGGGAGATGCACTCCGACAGGTACTCTGGTCCCAAGCCATGGAGGGTTTTGAAAATCAAAACCAGGACCTTGAACCTTATCCGGAGGACAACTGGCAACCAATGCAGGCAACCCAGGACAGGGGTGATGCACTCGAATCTACAGTCGCCCACCACCAGTCTGGCCGCCACATTCTGCACCCACTGGAGCCTCTGGACAAGGGTCAAGGGCAACCCCATGTAGAGGGCATTGCAGTAGTCAATCCTCGAAATCATGAGAGCCTGCACGACTGTCCTCAGGGAGGACTCACTGAGGTACTGGCGGATCTGGGAGATCCTGCAGAGATGGAAAAAAGCAGCCCTGGAGACAGCCGTCACCTGGGCTTCCAGGGAGAGGGCTGAATCCAGGACCACGCCCAGATTCCTGGCCCTGTCTGTAGGCTGGGGGGAAACACCCCCAAGTCTAGGGAGGGGGCCATTGTACCCAGACAAGGGCACCCCGAAGAACAGAACCTCCATCTTCTCTGGGTTCAGCTTGAGCCGGTTCATCCTGGTCCATTCCAAGACCGCCTCCAGGCACAAGTTGAGGGAGCGTACTGCCTCCTCTGCAGATGAAGAAAAGGAGGGGCCTGACACCATGCTAGGTCATATCATGGCTCCCCCAAGGGTATTCCACATCATTCAGGGCCTAAAGGTCCCTTGCTGTTGCCCCCTAACCTCCTGGATCTACCCCAATGCTCCAAACTGCTGACAAAATTGTGATAATAAAAATAAAAATGATAATAAGAAGAAACCACCCTGCGGTGGAACACATTTCTCAAACTCCCAGCAGAAAATACAAACTAGTGCAAACATTGAAATGGGTGGGAGGAAGGGGGATGGGGCCAAAAATCACAGTGAGATCCAGCCTGTATCTTTTCCGTATTTTGGGCTGGGCAGGCAGACTGGAGTTAATGGGCCTGTCACCCAGCCATCTCCCTGCCTCCCCCTCCCCCCAATCACTCTGGCCAATTGCCTTGCACCAGCACAATCCACCCAGAGTATGGCACCCAGCCTTCCCCACAGCATTGACGCATGGAGCTGCCATGCTGGGGAAAGCCAACAACCAGGAGCCCTATTAGCAAGCTGCCACTCTGGTCACCTACCAAGCCTGGGTCCCATTGTATGATTTCACTGGCATTTAAAGAGCTCTAGTTTATAGACCTCTATTTCAGTATCCCCTCATCATCTGATGGCTACTGGTCCTGTTTTGTGGCTTTCCCCTTCTTAGAACATCGGTTACACAAAGCTCTTATTCTCTATTTAATAATTTCAACCGAGTGCAATGGCTTGTGAATTGAAATGCATATCATCGGAATTCTTTTAGAGGCACCTTATTCGTTTATTTTATAAATAAGAATTGATAAATATTTTGACCTTGGTGGCCAGATGGCCAATATAAATAAATAAATAAATAAATAAATAAATAAATAAATAAATAAATATTAACAGCATAGCTAAGTCAGTATGCCCAGAACATCTGGCATATATGAATTTGGAGCCTACATATCTATATTTTAAAATATGTATTTGAAAGCACGGTAGGGGTGGGGCAGAGCAGCATAGTTCCAGGATGGTGAAAACTACCCACTTTGGTGTGGACACTAATGGGGCCCTGGAGGTATGTATATAATGAAGGGTTGGAATAAAAAGAGTAATTGAATTTTTAATTTTTTATTTAAAATCTGTCTGTAGCTTGGTGTACCCCTTTGGACACCAGGCCCCCCTCATTTTCTGCACAAGCAGTGCTGGATGCATGTCTTCAAACTTAATTTTTTCATGGCATTTGTACGAAACTCCAGATTGTGCATCCCTCCACCAGGTCCAAACTTCTTGAAACACGTGTGTGTGTGTGTGTGTGTGTGTGTGTGTGTGTGTGTGTGTGTGTGTGTGTGTGTGTGTGTGTGTGTGTGTGTGTGTGTGTGTGTGTGTGTGTGTGTGTGTGTGTGTGAGAGAGAGAGAGAGAGAGAGAGAGAGAGAGAATGTTTCATGAAGAATGAGAAAAGCTGAATGAGCATGGGGAGGAGGTAAACTTTTTGAGAGGAGCAGCATGTTAATGGCTTTAAACAATTTTATAACATGACTTGAGTTCAAAACTAAGAAGGAGGGGAAGACAAGAGAACCAGAGGAGAAAGAGGAAAAGAAAGAAAAAGAGCCACTGGAAGAGGACAAAGGGATTTCTAACCCCAAGTTGGCATTTCTGCTACTTTTGAAACATATTCGTCCTTGGAGGCTCCAGCATCTTTGCCTTGGGAGGGTGTCTGCAGAGGGAACTCTCTGAAGTTCATTCCCTTAATCAGAGGCCACAAACAGCAAGGAATACCATAATCCAAAGGGCAACCCTAGGTAGCTATCATTGTGTATGTCTGAAGATGCATAACTGATTTGGCATACAGTATACACACTACCATTCGTCTCTGGAATGGAACATAATTCCCAGGATTGAGTCCCACATGAAAAATTCTTGTCCAAAGCAGCAGCAGATGAGCCAATCTTTCAGTCCTAATACATTTTTAATATTTTAATGAAGACTTCATTTAAATCCCCAAAAAGCTGTCTTTCACACGTCCCCATTCTCTCATTTTATTTCTTTGTTCTTTTTCTTTAATGGTCCACCATGAATTTCTGCCTTCTAAGCCTGATGAGATTTCACATCCATCATACAAAAGAGCATCCGATCCTTAACGTGGTATTCTGTGATCAGTGAGTTAGGTATTCTGTAGCTTCTCTGCGATGCTATGCTTCAGTCAATGACATCTCAGGAGAGAAAGAGCACAGGATGTGGATCTGATATTACATCAAATGAGATTTTTTTTCATTTGATTTGCAAAGATGACTGGATCAGTAACAAACACTAATCAATTGTGATCCAACTGGAAATGATTCATCAGAAATAATCAGAAACAGTATTTTTAAAAAGCTTGGGAACAGGATGCACGACTAGACAAAACAGGAAGTTTTGTTTCATTTATGTGGCACCAAGACCCAAAGAATCCTTGCAGAGATCCCGTTGATGTTAATGTATGCAAAATTGGACTCATGCTGAGTTAATTAGTACTTGACAGAAATTCACTCCCTGCTTTATTCTGATTTACATATCTTGAAATTTAGATAAAGAAGGGCAAAATAATTACTGTATGCAAATAAGGGTTGGAGGATGCGGACTGCACGCATGTACAAATGAGCAAAGCTCAGACTGTTGTTCTGCCACCAGGGCCAGCCAAGATAATCTGCTGCCTGAGAAAAAAGAATTTAAAAAGCTTCCGTGCCCATTTCATACAGAAAGAGCCAAACAGGATGACCAAGGCATTTTTCTGTTTGAGGCAAAGAATGATTTAGTAACTACTCCACATTCCACATAACTGGCAACAAAACTTTCCCTTGGCACTGGCAAAAGCCCTGTTTGGTATTTAGGACAAGAGTAAATCTTGACTCAGTGGACTAAGGCAGTGCTCCCCAACCTTTTTGTTTCCAGGGACCGGTATTTATTTTATTATTTTCCCGTGGCCGGGGTGGGGGTGGGGAGGGGGAGATGGGGTGTGGGGGGCAGGGGAGGGTGTGGGGGGTGGGGGAGGGAGGAGGGGGAGGGGAGGTGCGGGGGGCTTCGGGTGTGTACCTTGGGGGCCACGGGAGCGGCGGCGGCGGCGGAGCAGCGGCGGCGGTGGCGGCAGCGGCGCTTGCCGGCTGGGGCGTCGGGCGTCCACGGGGGGGGAAGCCCGGGGCTCCTGGGGGGCGGGCCCCCGCCTCCTCCTCCAGTCGGCGGCCGGAGGCAAGCGGCGGCGCAGAGGTGCCCCAACCGAGGCGGGCGGCGGCGGCCGTGGCTGCGGCAGCCGCCCGGGTTCGGCTGTGGCTCCGTGGCCGGGCGGCGGGGCGCCCGCCTCGGTGGGGCACCTCTGCGCAGCCGCTTGCCTCCGGCTGCGGCTTCGGGCGGGCGAGCGGGAGGGGGAGGGGAGGGAGGCCGGTGGGGGTGGCGTCTCCGGCCCGAGGGCGCCACCGGGACCGCCCGAGCCGGCCACGGCGGCGGCGGGGCGCCCCGCCACCGGCCGCGGAGTCGCGGCCGAACCCCGGGCGGCTGCCGTGGCGGCCGCGGCCGCCGACAGGAGGAGGAGGCGGGGCCCACCCGCCCAGGAGCCCGGGCTCCCCCACCCCGCCCGTGCGCCGTGCCCGGCGGCGGCGACTCCTCCTCCGGCTGCCCGCGGGACAGAAGAGGAGGAGGAGGAGGGCGGCGGAGGAAAAGGGGAGGAGCCTCCCCGGCTTCCCCAGGCGGCCCGGTGCCAACCGGTCCACGGACCGGCACCGGTCCGCGGCCCGGGGGTTGGGGACCACTGGACTAAGGCTTCCAAAAACTGTTGGCTGTAAAGTCGGCAGCTCGGTGGTTCGAATCCTGGGTGCCACGCAGTAGAGTGAGCTCCCGCTGATAACCCCAGCTCCTACCAAACTAGCAGTTTGCAAGCATGTAAATCCAAGTAGATAAATAGGTACGGCCATAAAAAGCGGGAAGGTAAAACAGTGTTTCCTTGCAGCCATGCCGGCCATGTGGCCATTGACTTGTACAACACTGGCTCTTCAGCTTGAATACGGAGATGAGCACTGCCCCTAGAGTCGGACACGACTAGCACACATGTGCGGAGGGGGACCTTTGCCTTTACCTTTTTAAATCTGAACCCAATACGCCCCACCCTGCTCTGTCCTAGCAATCCCACGTGACGTGGAAAGCTAAATCTAATTAGGAGCACTAATTAGAATAGCGGTTGCTACCTGTGGAGACACACCAAGAGATGGGAAGCCCTGGGGGAAAAAACAGCGTTTTGGGTCACACAGATTTGCTCCATGTAACACATTTTCCCTCCTCACATTTTACGCACTCCACAAAAGAAGTTGAATCCATCAAAAAGTAGCACACACAGGTCTAACACAGGCAATGTCTGTAACTCCCATTAGCAGGTCTCAGGTTTTTAAGTCTCAGATTTTGGACCTGAAATCCCAGAGAATGGGATGCTGTCAACATGAAAACCTGCACTTTTTGGGTCATTCTCACGGCTTGAAGACATCCCATTTAGACACGCACAGAAGTTCATTGTTGTTACTCTCAAGCCACTTTGCACTTAGGACATGTGGGCTGGAGTCCTCTTGGTGACACTCCATGCATACCAGGTTTGGACAAAGTTTTAATCTTTATTTTAAAAGGTTCGTATTCCCATCCTTACAGGTTTTGAGTATCTATATGTATCCATTTCCACCTGAGGAGGCCTTTTGCAGTCCTGGGGGATGGAGACTTTAATGTCTAAAATTTGCCCCCTCTGATTGTATGTTTTGTTTCTGACTCCTGGTTGAAATTCTCCTAGGATGTTGAGTCCTACTTTATTCCCTTCTTTCCCTTTCTACTTAGCTGTGGCTATCAGCACATCCTGTTATGGCGTGTTATTAATTTCCAGAGTGTTTTCTTCAGCCTAGGACAGAGTGCTATGGCAAAGCAATTCCAAATGATGCACTAATGACAGAGGTGGAGACTGACATTATAAGCAAGTTCAAAAATATACTCTTCAATATTCACAAAGAATAACTGCATAAATATTATTTAGCACCAGAGAACATCACATTTAAACAAAGGTCAGCTTGGTGTCTATGGAAACAATAATTTTTTTCATCCTCCTATGACAAATCTTCAGAGCAACCCATCTATTTCCTGCTAATGGCAAAAAGAATGTGATCTCAACATGGTTTGTTATAGGGTTAATACCTGAATAAATTATTATCAATAATAAAAGAAATTTCACAGTCCTTTAGGTCAGATCAGGAAGAAGAAAATTCCTTAGCAGAGTTTTTCTTACACCCCTTAACGGTAATGAAGTTCCTATTTACTTGAAATTATCACTCCATTCATTATGGTTTTCACTCATACACACCAGATAGTGGTTTTATCAGTGTTTGCTGATATATGTTCCCACTTTTTCAGCAAGTAAGACAATGTGCTAGGCATTACAAAAAAAAAAAAAAAGTGTTCGTCATTCTGTTTACACAAGAGAATTCTTGTAGCAGGTCATAAATTCCTTGACACTTCTTTACAGAATTCCAAGACTGCTCATTCTCTCTGAAGGCAAGAAATTTAGAGATAATTCTATCAAGGCATCTTAAAAATTCTATGCATCTTAAAAATATTTCCCCAAAGAAGAGAAAGGGGGTGAAGAAATTAAAATGTTTCCTTAATTCTTTGCTCACCTGCAGATAAACACATGTTCATGTGTAGGTTAGCTGCCTAGATGCCCTGAGCACATCCGATCTCACCTGATTTTGGAAGCTTAGCAGGGTCGGCCCTGGTTAGTACTTGGATGGGAGACCACCAGGGAATACCAGGTGTTGTAGGTGCCTGGAGTAGGAACTGGCAAGCCACTCCAGTATTCCTGCAAAGAAAACTCCATGGACATGGAGTCATGAAGAGTCGGTCATGACTGCAACAACACACCCCCCCACACACAAACACATGTGTAGGTTTGTTACAGAGGTTGACATGATTACAGTGGACCCTTGTATGACAAACAGTTTATATAGCATAAAATCTGTACAACATAAAAATTCCAGAGATAGGGGAAATTTGCTTAACATAATCACCTATGGGATGAATCCATACAACATAAAAATGGGATTACTCCATTTTCAATGCATTCCTATGGGAAATTTGTATAAAGGAAAATTTGCTTAACCAATTTCAATTGGAACAAATTAATTCCTTTATACAAGGTACCACTGTACTTTAAAAAATATCATGTTGGTGTGACTTTTACATACAGATATGTAGGCATTCATTACTGTTATGTATTAGTAATACATAATTAAATGCCATCAAGTTGATTCACCTTCCAAGGTTTTCTGGGCAGTGTGCCCCACCTTCCCTTAACTGAGTTGGAGTCATGAAGCCAGGGTCATTGACTCAAGATGCAAAATAGGTTTTATTATGAGATTAACAAACCCCATAGCAAGGTTCAACTCACCCTCCCCTAGTCCACTCCCTGGTTCAGTTCTCTTCACTAGCCTGGGGATCCCATTGTCCCACTGACAGCCTCTGGTTAACTCCACCAGGGCTGGCACAGTCCATTGCCCTGCTATTGAAGCCATATGACTTTCTCCCTTCAAGGACGGCTTGTACCAGTGGGCAGCCATGGTGCTGCAAGTCAGCCTGACCCTTTTTTAGAAACACTGCTGACTTGGCCCTCAGGTACAACTTCTGCATCAACATTGGTTGGTCAGAAGAATATGGTGCCAGTTACCTAGTTGAGACTGCGTTGTCTCTGCAGAAATCTCAGTATGTCAGACCAGGGTCTTTGACTATGCGTTTGTTAAAATCACCACAGTTTAAAGGAGGGGGGAACAGGTCCATTTACATGCTGAAAGACTGTCTGAATAAAAACATAGTCAAAGGCCGTTACTTCACGAAGTACTTCTCTTCGCAGCGTGATTGCCTTCGCTGTGAATCCGAAGGCGGTCACGTGGTGGTCACGTGGTCTCCATTCGCCCCCACCCCTCTTTCCGTGTCCTCACCGGGCGAGGTTTTAGGGTCGAATCCAGTAGTACTTCACGTGCTCCCTTCGCATTGGGAAGTTTACTTGCAACGTCCGGTTTCTGCTTTCTTTTATTTTTTTTTAAAAAAATTACCACGGCGTATCGATGCATCAATACCCGGCTGTCATTTGCGGTCAGAGAACTTGTGGGCGGCCATCGTGTTTCCCTGAAGCAGAGCTGCTGGGTTGGTTTTGGGGGCGGGGCGGGAGAGGCTTCTCTCAGCTTCATCGCCCTGTGTGCCCCGCCGCCGCTCTCTGGGTGGGCGCGCGCGGGTGTCTTGCAGCGGCGGCACCGACACCCCATCCCCCCTCCCTCTGCGCAGCCCTTCGCCATCCCTTGCCAGCGGAGGGGCTCTGCTCACGTCACCCGGGACGCTTGCCCCCTCTGTTGCCCCTGCCCCGTTACAGAAGGCAAGATCAAAAGAACAGGTTAACCGAAATATCTATGCATCGGCATTTCGGAGAAAAAGTAAGTTAAAAATAAATAAATATACTTTTTAACTGGCCACACGTGAATTTGGATACGAAGCGGGATGGGCGAGGAGATTCCCGGCCTCCGGCAGGGGAATCTCTCGCCCGCTTGGAGCCGGTTTAGGGCGTGGTCGGGCGTGGTCGGGTGGCGCCGCATCCAAAATGGAGGATCGTGCGGTCTGAACCGATTAGAAATCACGGCTCGCAGTCAGAGGTTCGTGAAGTAACGGCCAAAGGTAATAATTGAATACCCACCCCTCCCACAACGGAGCTTGCTCCTACTTCTCAGTGGTGTCACTCATTGACCCCACTGCCACCTCCTCCACCACCTCTGAGTTCCTGAATCACTCCCCCCGCTGTCCTTGTCCCTCTGTCCCACTGGACCTCATCCATTGGCTCTTCTCCTTGCCTTGAGCCAAGGGACCAGCCTCAGTGCCCACCTGGGGCCCCAGCAAGAGGTGGTTCTAATGGATTGTTTAGGGGAAGCGCAGCCAGAGGCAACCTTATCACTCCATCAGAAAGCACTTAAAAGTGTTTTATTGTTGGCGTGTTCCATTCACCCACAGTAATGTTTTACATCAACAAGTAACTTTATTTGTTTCTTTTTTTAAAAAAAGGAACGTTAACATCAGATTATATGGAACATCATTTTCAAACAATGTTTTTTTAAACAAAACATACAGATTATATAAACCCCTTCAGTAAAATAAAAATTTTTTTTTTTTTAAAAAAAAATGGTTAAAACCATCCCAATTTTAAAACAAAAACCACAGGCAAGTTCATGTGCTAAAAGCTTGAATGAATAAAATCATCTTTGCTGACAATGTTTGGATAACAGGGAGTGAACCCCTCCCAGCAGGAAATGCCATTCAAAGCCCTTTGATCCTTAACTAGCCAGGACTATCCAACTGGATCAACTTCTTTCTATTAGTACAGAATCATTGCAGCTGTCTTATAGTAACAGAAGTCACTTCTGAACTATCTCTAGAGGCAAAAATGTAGAAACGGAGGCTGTCCAACTTGGGGCAGATAATGCAGAGGCAGGTATTTTAGAAAAAGCAATAATGCTGGGAAGATGGAAGGCAGCAAGAAAAAAAGATCACATACAAGATGTTCTAACTCCATAAAAGACTTGAGCAGGGCAACTGAGGACACAGCATTTTGGAGTTTGCTCATTTGCGGGATAACCATGAATTGAAGGCAACATGGTGACACTGACTTAACAACAACAAACTATAATTTAAGTGGAAATACATTACCGCTCATCATAATGCACAATGTGACTAGGTAACCATCATTACAATGCACAATGTGACTAGGTAACCACCTTCAAAGGGGGGATATATACAGTACATGAAATGAATAGATGAAACATATTTATTTAATAATTTGCTGAAATGCCCTGTGCCTTGTAAGTTTTGCAGCTTACTTTAGATGAGTACATTTAAAAAGAAAATAAACAGATGTCACTGTGGATGTGCTGAAATATGTAGCTAGGCAACAATCAGTTATTTTCGATGTCTAGGAATCAAAATGACGGAAGAAGTGCTTTGTTCACAATGAAACTGCAAATCCTTATATAATGTGCCTGGTGTCACTACCAAGGCCTTTTCAGCTGTTGACACCCAGTTTTGAGACATGTTGCTCAAGGAAAAGCACTAGTGGGCACCTACTTCACAAGCTTTTATCATTTAGCCAAGTATTCCAGGCTGTATACAAAGCTTCTGTTGTTGTTTCTTATCTTATTGTCTCTGTTTTGATGATGTTTCCGTTTATTGTGCCATTGTTCTATTAGTCACATATATTGTTATGTAAGAAATAAGAACCATTTCCTTCCTCAATTGCTCCATATGATCCTGTTGTGAACCTCTCAACAGGTGGCAGTGTTGTACTCTTAAGTGTGTAAATTTCATGTAAACAATAAGGGGTTAATAATAAATCACACATGCACAAATTAACCTTTAAGAGATTTTATATAAAACAGGGGATGCAAATGCACACATTCGTATATGTATGCATGTGTAGATGCAAGGATGCATGATTTCTGCATGCTTAACACTTAATTTCCAATTGATTTTATATGTATTTGAACAAATCATGGCTTCTTAGAGCTTTGTCATGATGGCTCTCTTATTGCAGACTATACAGGCTTAGGCATATTTCAAAATAGAAAGGAAAGCAGATTATTCTAATCTGTTTTATCTCAGCACACTTTCTGCACAAGCCACAGATGCTGCCGCTTATACTCCACGATCACTCTGCTCTAATCATTATCTAAAATCTTGAAATAACTGAGGCCTATACAGGGAAGAACGTGGGCTGTGTATAGAACACAGGAGCCTGCCCTGTGCCATGCGCTGTACACTGGTTATGAATAGCCATGGTTGGATCTGTACATTACATTGTACCTGCCTTGCATATAACTGCAGTTGAAGCAAAGGAAGTGGCACTTTTATTCATTGCTTCCTACATGTGTGGATATAAAAGGGCTTCAAGGAGTCACACAATGTCCTCTGCCAGGAAGAGCCAGCTTTACCTACTGTAGTTTAGTTATCTGTTTAAATTATTTCTCACATATTTGTGAGCAAGTTTGTGAAGGTTTAAAAGGGCTTAAAAACAATAATGTCATCCCCCATCTCTGGATCAGGAGAAAAAGATGATTTCCTAGCACAACTTCTTTCTTTTTCATACTTCGTATCTTCTTGTATTCTTGGTTTCTGGCTTAAATAATTTCAGTTTGCAGTGGCACATTAAATACTACTTGAAAATAAAGTTTTGCACAAAGTCGGAAGGAACTTCTTTGGGTATTTTGAGGCTGCTCTGTTGCACTCCAGACCAACGCATTTTATTTCCAGAGGTACTTGGCAGCTGACTAAAGAGAATAATTCTAGATTGCCTGAGATAAAGCACTGTCATTACTACAGCCTCACTATTACAGCTTTATAGACCCTGGCCTCATGTTCCCACCATTTCTACTAATCAACTCTCCCTCATCTTCTTCCCCCTCCTCCTCTGCCCTAGCTACCCCCCAACTCTATATACTACAGCCAATGAATATCTAGTATGAAATGTATATCCCATCACATATTGTATTGCACACCTCATTCTGCTACTATATGTCTGAAGAAGTGGACGTGTCCACGAAATGTTACATTAAAATATGAAAGTTAGTCTTTAAGGTGCCATCTTTTTTTTGTCTTTTGTTTTGTTTTGTTTTGTTTTTCTTTGATTTTTTCCTGAAATCCTTTCTTGACAGAGTCTTGTGGGTATCTGTGGAAAACATAGCCAAGCCCTGATGCAAGTAGAAAAGGCTACCAAAATTCTACTTGTCAACATAACTGGCAATAAGTGAATCCATACATACTGTATATCCAATTTAGCAGCTTCCCAAGGTGCTATTTCACGAGAGTTTTTTAAAGGAGGGCTTTTGTTTTTAGTTAGTTGTCTGTTTCTTACAACAGTGGAAAGGCAGAATAAAGTGTTCATGGGAATATATGCTATTATTAGTTGTGCTAAAGTCTTGCTATCAGGCTGTGAGAGAACCTTGTGTGATGTATTCTGGGTAGAACCAGCCATATCGTGAGGAAGAGGGAGATTGGTCTAACACTGAAATTTAGCACTACGTGTATCTTATTGTCTGCTCTGCCCCACCTCAAATCGGCTGGCCTGCCTTCAATTGTAGTGTAAGACACTGTTTTTCCACCCATGTCAAATTCCAATTCCAACTTATCATTCCAGGTGTCTTCTTTACATGCAGCAAAATGTCCTGGGCTGGCTATCGGCTTCGTTAAAATATTAGGTATTTTTTCCAGACACTCAACTCAACAAAGGAAACCACACCCTTGAGTTTGCAAGAGATGAGCAGGGTTACTGAAGTCTTGACCATGTGGAAGTCACATAGGGTTGCTGTAAGTCAGAAATGACTTGACATCACATAAAACAACAATTCCAGAATCACTGCAGAAAACTTTCAAAAAAATCTTGCTATTTAGGGGAGGAGGAACTGAAAGTAAGTAAGCGGCATTAATAAAGTAAAGAAAATGGTTCTAAGGGAGATTATCTCTGTGATGTCTGATTATTTTTAAATATATTATTTTTGTGCTGATGGCGAGTGTATTGATTTGAAATGCATTAGCTGGGTAAATATGGAGATGGAAGAAGATGAATAAGGAGCATGTTGGTAAGATTGGTTCTGCCTGGATGACATATTAAAACTGGAGCCAGGAAAAGACCTTGCTATTTTTCAGCATCTGGCTAGGCAGCAAAATGTGACCAGCAGCTGCACTGGTCCTCACAATTCCGGCTGGGGCTTGCATCAGATATGCGATGGGGAGGGGTGGCAGGAGGGGGGAGTGCCAGGCTGTATCCTGCTGGTGGGTCCCTCGGGAACGTGCTGCTGCTGCTGCTGCTGCTGCTGCTGCTGCTGCTGCTGCTGCTGCAGGATTTATGAAACAAGGCTTGCAGGTTGTCATGATGATCCACTCCTGCCTTGCTCAATGCTCCAATGGGCTTAAAGGCATGTACCCACTGGTTATCTCCCCAGATCCCTCTCCCCCTTCTCACTTTTTCATGGGCCAATTTTGCACAAGCACAGCAAATGTGAAAACACTTGGACGCTGAGCTCATGAGTCCTCACACCAGTTAGGAATGGGTCCCATTAAATGTCCAAGGTCTAAAGGTAACTTGCACACAAGGACACTTCCTCCCTAAGATTTGTCTCCCTGACTGGAGAACTGGAGAAGCACAGCAATTATCGGAGACCACAGGCAGTTCCCGGGGTCCTAGCAATCCTATTTCTACCATGTCACTACCTGGCTTCTAACTCATGAACCTGCGAAGGCCTCCTATTAGATTAGAACAGGCCTGCCCAACAGGTAGATCGTGGGCTACCAGTAGCCTGCGAAGGGTTCAAAAAGTAGCCCACCGGCCATCAATTTAAAAAGTGAGGGGATAAGTTCTCTAACTGTACCTTCCCCATCCCAAGGACCACCACTGCCCCAGCAAAGTTCTGGGTCTGCCAGCCCACTGTCTCAGCTGAGTGGGGCAGTTCAAGGGCATGGTGCAGTCTCCTGTTCCCAACACCAGCCAGATGATTGGTGTGCCACTGTTTTGTTATCAGTTGTGTCGCTGGTGCGGAGTGGAGGGAGGAGAGGGGTGAGAGGTGGGGTTGCAGGTGTGCCCATCTCCTTTGTCCAGTGACATCTCCCTTCTTCCCCCCTGGAGAATTCCCTCCATAACAGATTAATTGATTTTCAATGCATTTGTATGGGAAACCACTGCTCTACTTACAATTTTTTACTTATGACCATGTGCTCGGAAGGAATGGATAACATTTGTAAGTAGAGGTTTTAGTGTAGTAGCTTTCAGGCACTTTGGGCCGGAAAAAGTAGACCTCGGCCTGTTCAAAGTTGGACGGCCCTGGATTAGAATGTCAACGACGTAAGGAGCCAACACAGGGTGCTATGCCTGCATTATGTCAACTGACTGACTGACTGATAACTGGGTCTTCCCGTTTCTGGCTCACGACACTACTTCAGTGCCCTCAATGTGTAGGCTTTCTTTCCCTCTCGCTGGATGTTTTGCTGATTTTGTTTTAAAGAACATATCCATGTGCTTCGTGTATGCCTGAGGGAACATTCTGGATCTTATGACCTTGTCAGATACCAAGAGAGAGAAAGGAAATGACTCAGCTAAGCAATTACTTCTACAGTGCGTTCACAGTGGGAAATCCTCTTCAACATAGCACATATTAATCACCTTTTGATTTTTAAGGGGTTGGTTGTTTTTAAGGTACCGGCACTTTGATGCAGTTATCTCAGCAGTTCTCCCTTACTTTCCACCCTCCCAGACATTTCTCTGGGTAATAAACCAAACAGAAGAAGACGTTGCAGCCCAAGGGAAGTCAGTGATTTTTTCCAGCTTATTAAAAAGACTGGCTTATCTCCTGGACAAACAATACATAACAGCCAGCCTCAATGCTATAAACATAATATAAATCCAGATCTTGGCATGTTTTCCATATGAAACTATACAATTATTTTAAAGTTTCTGTGTAGGCAAGGGACTTCCACATAAAACAGGACAATCTATGCAACATAATAGACCCAAAGCCTCATTTCAGTTTCTGATAATGTACTTGGTTATTTGTATTTTAAACCTGTTTTCACATTTGCAGGCCACAAAGTGCTGGTCATCGCATCTCTAAAAAGACATAGTGGAACTGGAAATGGTTCAGAAGAGGGTGACTAAAATGATTACTGGGCTGAGGGACCTCCCTTATGAGGAAAGGCTAAAACATTTGGGGATCTTTAATCTGAAAAAAAAGGCACCTGAGGGGGAATATGATTGAAACATACAGAATAATGCAGGGCATGAGTAAAGTGTATAGACGTTCTTCTCCGTCTCACAAAATACCAGAACTAGGGATTATGCACTCAAATTGAAGGCTGGGAGAGTGAGAACAAAAGAATTTTTATTTTACCCAGCATGTTTCTAGTCTGTGGTACTCCCTGCCACAGGATGTGGTGATGGCATCTGGCCTGGATGCCTTCAAAAGGGGATTGGACAGATTCCTGGAGTAAAAGTCTACTACAGGTTACAAACAATGTTGGAGATTTCTAATCTCCAGGCTTAAAACTGGGGTACTTCAAGGGCCAGATGCAAAGGGGTGGTATCATGAGACAGCTATCTAGTCTCGTGCGCTCCCAGACACATTTGGTGGGGCTACTGTGAGATACTGTACAAGAAGCTGGACTAGATGGGCCTTGGCCTGATCCAGCATGGCTCTTCTTATGTTCTTATGTTCTTATCTTGTGGAATCAACACTTAAATCTCAGAAGAAAACACACAGAAGAATATTGATGTCTCTGTGATTATCTTGATGAGCCCTAGTGCTGAAGGTGAACACAGGCACTTGTAAGCTGACCATTGCTGGTGCTACAGTCCATCATGCATGTAACAATTTAATTAGCCTGTCTTCTCTTGCTGGTATTTCTTTCTAATCTTGCTACTAGAGATTCTGGCATATCCCACCTCTGTTCTGACATGCCAGATAGGAGTTCTCAGCTGCCTGAGAAGATGCTGCTTACTGAGTTCTCTGCCCCAGGCTCACTGGTCTGTCCCTGGCAGTTGAGTCAACACAGATGCCAGCCAATTGCTTAAATCCTACCATATTATTGTGTACCATTTGCTGGGTTGTACATAGCTCTCCTTAATGTCTACATTAACTCAAGGTATTGTCTGTCTTCTCTGCTTCACTTCCTCCCTTCCTTATAATCTGTTTAAATATTCATTGCAGTTAATTGCCTCTATTGCAATTCTGCCCTTCCTCATCAATCCTTTAAATATGCATTATAACACAGTTGTTGCCATAACTTTATACTTTAACACTGTGTCATTGTGTTTCCAGAAAGAGGGAGAGGTACATTATATCAAGGAAACCCTGGCACACATAAATTGATGACACTCGTTTTTTTAATGTTTTGTTGTTAAGTTCACATTTTAGAAAGCATTATCTTTTTTTCCTGAGTGTGAGCTTGAAAAAAAAATACCAGGCTCTGTTAAATTCAAGATCATGTAGAAGAAACATCCATTTCAACAAGCACATTCATTTTTAGTTCCTTCTTTATGAAGATGTGGTCAACAAAGTGCAGTCTGCAGGCATCCAAGATCCTAAGCCTCAATGGAACACCTATCCTCCCCCATCCCCCAAAAGGTCATTCATGCTCTTCCATGGGGGTGGTATGAACAATTTTGCCACATTTGTGCCCTTAGGCTTTGAGGCTGAGAGGGTTAAATGGGTCCCTGGAGGACAGTGTTAATTTAAAAATAATGTTTAAAGGAATATATTGGGGAGATTGCTCACTTCCTCCTTTTGGCGACACAGCCAAGCGTTTATTTTATGAAACAAAATGTCCCAATGACATGAAAGCTATTCAGACATCTTTACATGGCTATAAGAAGCAACCATAACTATGAGGAACCACCAAGGAGATCTTTATATTACATTTCAAGAGTATTGGATATGAGACTGCTGGCTAGCAAGGGTGGACTAGCATATATGCATAGGGCAAACTGGGGGTTGGCAGTAATAAAATTACTCCTTAACTATACCATGTATCGTAAAAAAAAAACCTGTTAGGGTCTTCACAGATCTGGGACTACTTAACCGTGCATAACAGCAATAACAAATGCAGTTATTCCATCTAGAGTAAGCCTGTAACCTTACGTACGTCTACTATAGAATATAATGGAATTTACTTCAGAATAAATAAGCATTGCACAAACTCCCGAGTAATATCAGTAAATGTGCTGAAAAGAACTGAAAAAAATGGATCTGGTTTCATACCTATTAAGCCAGGAACTTGGCTTAATAGGTATGTGCTCTTCTCCGATGGACAATGATTTGAAGCAGTTTATCCCATGGGAAAAGGGGCAACGCAGAATATATTATTTCCACCAGCCAAATGAGTTCCTTTGTTTTATTCAAGGATCTCATAACACAACCTCATCAAAGCAACAAGAGTTTGTCCAAGACATGTGGCTGCCTACAGCAGAAGGATAATCCATATACAGAAGGATGGTACTTTGATATTGGTGAGGGGGCAATATTCACCACTGTTATCTAAAGCCATTAGGCTAGAAGCAGGGCAGCCTGCCTCTGACCTCCAGTGCCTCTCCCACCAACCAAGCATCTTTTGCCTGGCTCTTTCCAAAGGACATGCAACAAAAGGTTCAAGTTAAAAGAGCCCAGCTTTCATATAAGGAAAAACTCCCTAACTGTTAGAGCAGTACGATAGCGGAACCAATTACCTCAAGGGTGGTGAGTATTCCAACACTGGGGGCATTCAAGAGAATTTTGGACAACCACCTGGCAGATGTCCTTTGATTTTTATTCCTGCACGGAGCAGGGGGCTGGTCTTGATGGCCTTGTAGGCCCCTCCCAACTTCAATAGCCTATGATTCTATGAAAGGTAGAACCTGTCCTCCCTTTTATACAAGATTGCTAATATACAGTTTCTGAAAAAATGAATCATGTTTTCTTCTTCCTATTAAAAACCTATATTCTGCTGTATTTCCATTGATCTGGTCATGAAAAGCTACAGTTTGCTTTAAAATCTTAGATCTCAGAACTGCAGAGCTGGAGGCAAGAAGGCCCAGTGGGGAACTGAACTCCCAACCTCTGGCCCAACCCAAACCACTGAGCCATTCAGCAGATGTGCCCTCTCTTCTTTTTGTAGCAGTTTCTCTGATCATTGGTAAAGTTCACAGAGAAATTGGCTGCTTGGCTCATGATGGCAATCAAATACAGTACTTACTTTTGAAACTATATGGACATAAAAAGGAACCCAGAAGCATTACACCTCTTCTGCAATTTCTATGCATCTGAATGCATCTCGTTTTAAAATATATACCTGTTCCCATGAATGTGCCTCTTTTTATCACATGCACACTTAACCCCAGAGTAGAAATAGGTTAGGCACAGAAAACTAAGCTATCTCAACTAACCTTGAAAAATAACTTATTCCCAGCCCAGTTTCAAGTGACGTTAGGCTCCGCTGTTTCCAGAGGAATGTCACGAATAATCCCTTTTATATCCTCTCCAGCTGCACATTGCCCTCCCTTCTAACTCTTCTTTTTACCACCTGCTCACTCACCTGGGTTTTTTCTTCAGTAGCAGGATCAGAAGCAACAGCAATTGTTGATTCATCCCCATATATTTTCAAATAGAAGAATGCCTTAAAATACCACATGGCCTTGCAATCTCCCCCAACTCCTCCAAAACAACATTTTGTGAATGACAAGCAATTGCTCATTGCTGAACTCACACAAAGTAACTCCATGTTGGCTCATTATATTCTAATAAAGGGAATCTTATTATACCCGGTTTTATTGCATAAAGTAAACAGATCAGAGGTTCTGCTGTTAGTTGTAACACATTATATCCAAGCTGTGGGCACTGGGAGGGCTGATGGTAACTCAATTAAAAAAATGTAAATCCCATTGTAGCTCAGGCTTGGCTCACAACCCTTGTATGTAGCTGATAGCAGACACTTGAGAGGTGGAGAGTGAGAAAAGAGAAGCATATATCCCTTCATATTTCTTATTATTGCAGTACTGGTGAAGGAAGTTGTAGATGAAGAGACCCGCACCCTCTTTCTTTGATTAAAGTCTAAACTGGAGAACAGGGACTGTATGATTTGCCTTGTATCTTCAGAGGACATTATGAGCAGCCATGAGGCACCTTTGTGAGCCAGAAAATACAGGCCTCAGTAACATCATCAGTGGAGGCAGGCTTAGCCTCAAAATGTATCTTGTCCCATCCTCTGGCAAATAAGTGATCTGGACAGCATGTAGACTTTTGGTTCAGTCATCTCCTCTATCGTAGGATATCCGACAAAGCTACGGTTTCCAAACCAGCTTTTGTTTGGAAGGTGGGGCTTGCTTTGAAGACAGCAGCTCCATTTCACTTCTCTTTTGCTGTGGGAATTTCATGCACATCTTAGCTTTTGAGGTTGTAGTTCTTAAGAAATGAGGTTATTATACTTCTGCCTTTCATTTGAGAATTACCAGTTGAGGATGTGAGATTGTCAAGGGATTTCTCCACAAACCAACTGGTGAGATTCCAAAAGTGCCTAGTTCTCTCTTTAAGTCAAAAAGCACACTAACCTGCTGAGACTTGTTGAACTATTTTCCTAATCATTTCCACCAATCAATTGCTATTTTGTATACTACGCAAATAGGACATGGATTTCTGCTTAAGACAAAGTTTTTTTCAAAACCTTTCCATGATCTGTGGAGATTGCAAGGCCTAGTAAATTGCTAGGTTTACACCAAATCTTCCAGTCCTTTAGCAGTTGGAAAACTAAACAAAAAACCATGACAACTAATTAAGAGACATTCAATTTACTCCTTAAGCCCAAGAAGCTTAAGGGAAGAGTCTGAAATATATAGTGTGTACTTGTGTGTATGTTGTTGTTGTTGTTGAGCTTGGCCTTGCAATGTAATTAGTTATTTCCAGAGCTTAGATGTAACTAATTACAAATAACTAGTTGTTTTAATGCATTGCCTTTTCCAGTAGTAAAAGTGTAATTAGCCCTACCACACTTAGGTTTGGAATCACCTTTTGCTTAAAGTCAAATCGCCTTAAAAATCACCTACCACATTTCCAATCGCTTTTTCCACGGAGCCCCCTTGGCCACCCCTTTTTGGCCGCTGTTTCATTTTTTTTTTGTGATGGCCCCCAGGGGTGGTGTTTTTTTAAACCGATTTCCAAACCCCTTTTTGAAGCGATTTGGCTGAAACTGCAGACACCATGCACCGTTTTTTTTCTGGGTTTCCCCCTCTGTATGCCTTATCCTGCTGTCGGAAAAGCAGAAAATTAGCTACATAACTTAGAATGGAAGAACAACGGCATGACGTTACCCTAAAAAAATATTTGAAATAGAAGCAGATGATGGGGAAATGACAGACAAAATCAGAACAAAAAGCGGTTTAGCAAAGTGAGGACGGTGAAACCAGTTCATGAGAAAATGCCCAAATGCGGAATGCTGAATCGCTTCAGCGACCACGTAACAGGGGAGGGCAGAAGGCGATTCAAAACAAAAAGTGGTTGCTGTTTGAAGTGCGGTAACAGCCTATAGTCATCCTTGCAGTGTAAGTTAATGAGGCAGAATTTCATTCATCTTGTGGTTTATCTGTACTGTTCATCTAAATGTATAGTCATGATTTCCTGGGGGGGGGGAAGGAGGAGACATAGAATTTCAAAGGGTTCAAGTGCTAACTCATGCTGTCACCTCATGTTCTATTGTGAATGTGGAAGTGCCAATGAATGAGGAAGGGACAAGAAAACTGCTTTATACTAAAGGCAGTGGTTTGCAGCACTCCACTTTTTAAAAAAGCAACTGAGAAAGACAATTATTGACACTGAAAAATGAAGAGTGAAGAGTGACCTTTTTTATAACTGTAACTATAATGATATTTTTTTATATTGTTGGGGCCTTGAACTATAATTCTAAGGAATTTCTTTTTTAAAGTACACTGTCTATAGCACATAATAACCATTGGAAACACATAAGCATTGTATAATTGCATAAAACACTTCTACAATAAGAAAAAGTGTTTCCTTTTTCAACTTCAGTGCACATGAGACTTCACTGTGTGCAAGTCATGAACACACTGAAACAGAAAAAAGAAAATCTTCAATTATCAGCAGTCTGCTAACGAGAGTAACATTGTACAACAGAGTTGTACAACAAGGTTTGGGCCATTATGTTGCTGAATACAATTCAGAAATCCAACAGTTGTGAATTAAAAGCATGTGATTATATTACCTTGTTTTTCCCAAAGCAACTTTGAATTTTCAAGATGCCATCATCCTTGTATTGGCCAGTGTCCTTTGTAGAGCTTTGTTGGCACAATGGCAGCGCCGGATCACCACTACTGATTAAATAGTTCCTTTTTCATTTTGAGAATGTGCATATCTCGTGTGCAAATAAGTCCCATGCATCTTGAAAGCCAAAAATGAACTTTTCAATTAGCCACAGTCTATGGCAGCCGATGATATCACTCCTGCTGCACCTCCAGAGCTCTACAGGAAGACACTGGCCCTTTTGTGAGTGGTTCATAAAAGTTTCCCTGATGGCAGAGGTACAATCAGGTCAGGCTCTTTTTGTGGTCATGCACTACAGAGAACTCCTTTCCCCTTGTACACATTGTAATATCAGTAAGTCATCATCATTATCATACAAGCTATCAAATATAGCTGTTTTCTCCGGAAAACAATACCTAAGCAAAGAATGGAACAATACTAGGAGACAACAGCAGAAGAGAATTCAAACCCTGCTGTATTTGTGGGACTTTGAGAATTAGTAAATTGTTTGGATCACAGCAAGATGATGAACATCAAGATTAAGGCATCAGTTCTCGTTAAGCATTTAAACTCGGCCTAAATGCTCAGCTCCGTAGAAATTTGTAAAATTTATCTTCTCTCTTTCCCCACTGTTCTCTGTTCCAAGATGCCAAATATTTAAATACCTGCCCACACAGGTTCCCCCCCCACAAACATTTTTTTCCTAAAAGTGCTGTCACAGTATATCACACAGGATCGCAGAAAATGTCAAACAAGCATTTACCTGTCTACATGAAAAAAGGAGCATTCTTTCATCATTCTCTTTCTCGCTCCCTCACAATCCTGTCACTTCACAGGAGGAAGTATATTATTAAAGACCGACAAACATTCCTATCAGTTCTCACTGCTGCAAGCTTCAGAGATCTAAACAATAGATTAGAAAATGCATTCCAACTCTTCAGTGCATGAATGCAGAAAATATCTGGGTCCACCGGCCAGATGAAGGAGATGCCTCATTTGAAAAAGGGCCGCATCATCTGGGGTTCACTGGCTGAAAAACTATTCCCCTGTTCTGTTGTCCTCCCAAGATGAAGAACTGAATACAATCACCTTGATGAATGTCATTGACCAAGATGTAATATCTTTGGGAATGTGGAGTCCTCTAAATGTTGCTGGCCTGCAACTCCCATTGTCCTGGCCGTTTGCCATGCTGGTTGGGGCTAGGGTAGCAATCTAACAAGATATGGAGCATCATAAATTGTCCGACATCCATACTATCATAGTCCAGTTTCAAGCATCTTGTCAGCAATTAGTGCAATGCCATATTTAGATTGGATGCCATCACCGCGAACATGATGGTTTCCCATGAGGCCGGAGATCCATCACAGCATCTTTGTCTTCATGACCCCAAGGTGGCATTCAGAGAAGAATATAAGGTAAACCAAAACACCTCTGAGTACTTTCTACCTAGAAAGCCATGAAAAGGGTCACCAAAGGTCAGAAATGACTTTATGATACATAACCATATTTATAGACATATCTATAGATAATGTAGATCAGGGGTCCTCAAAGTTTTCAAACAGCGGGCCGGTCCACCACGCCCCAGACACCACTGGGGAGCGGACCACAGTAAAAAAAAAAGGCTGACATTTATTTATTTATTTATTTATTTATTTATTTATTTATTTATTTATTTATTTATTTTTAAACTTATATGCCGCCCACTACCCAAAGGTCTCTGGGCGGCTTCCAATCAAAGAATTAAAACAGTAAAAACATCAAACAACAATAAATAAGTAAAACAATAATAAAAACCTTATACTAAAAACATGGAAAAAAGGTGGGAGGGAGGTGCAAGTGGACGGAGCCCCCATGACTGACCCATGATAATTGTGTTTGCAGGGCCCCAGCAATGCCTCCTGCTCTAGATCACCACCCTGAGGTGACAGCGCTGGGATCCCTCTGCTGCACCTCTTCCTCCTCCTCCTACAGTGGCAGCGGCTGGAGTGGCTCTCCTTCCTTCCTTCCTTCCTTCATTGTGCTGGGAAGGAGGAGGCAGCCCAGGCAAACTCAGGCCCCTGAGGCCATAGCCCTCCCACTTTGAATGCCCCACTAGCCAGCATGCTGATCATCTGAGCGGTAGTTGGGGGGAGTGGGAGAAGTGACATAGCCCACTGCTTTGAACTGCTTCAGCAATAGAAGCAGCTGTGGAGGCTGGCTTGTGGGTAGGTGGGGGGGGGTTGAAATTGGTCCCGGGGGCTGGATTCAGGATGTTTGGGGGCCACATCCGGCCCCGGGGCCTTAGGTTGAGGACCCCTGATGTAGATGGTGAACAACTGTGGTTGGAGGAAAAACAGGGAAGTAAGACAAGAGATACAGAGTGACAGCAAACCTGTTCTGTGCTGCAGCAAGAACATTTCATATAACTTTCTGTTTTAATCTTTCGCCCTAGTCTGAACAGACTGTTCCATTTGCAAGCACATCAGACAGTTTTGGATTATACACATATCGTGCATGTCTTTCACAATTCTGCTTGGCAGCAGTCAACCCATTCTCATGCAGTTTTTGTGCATCTGGCCTGAGAGAACATTCCCTGCCTGGAAATCCCCCTCCCTCTTTTCCCTTCAGTCTTGGTACAAAAGATCCATGATCTGAGGACAGAAGGCGGCTCCAATTCATCCTTCAGACATCTTCCATTGTTGGCTATGAGAGTGAACACATTTGGAACCATCAGAATCGTCTGTGCCTATATAAGCTGCACAAGTGTGTGCCTTCAATAGCTTTCAGACCACTAGTATCACCTTTGACTGACAGCAGCTGTCACTGGTTTTAGGTAGGATTCTTTCCTAGCTCTACCCAGAGATGCCAGGAATTGAAGCTGTGACTGTCTGTCTACATGCAAAGCATGAATTCTCCCATGGAAGTTCCCCCAACTTGTTGGTAAAAGGCACCTTAGGCTAATTGCTCAGATTCGCCCTTACCTTGACAGCAACTCGCTAAGAAAAGTTGTGCAAGCACTGGTTATCCAAAGGTTAGACTATTGTAACAGTCTTTACATGCTGCTCCCCTTGACCCTTATTCAGCGACTGCAGTGGGTACAGAATGTGGCAGCCAGACTGATGGTTGGTGCAGGAAGATATGACCGCACCCCCCCTACTCTGGCTCGCCTGCATTGGCTGCCTGTTGCCTCCCGAATAAGGTTCAAGATATTGGTTTTGATTTATAAAACCCTCCATGGCTTGGGACTAGAGATGGACACGAAACGAAATAAAATTTTGTTCCGTTATCCGTTATTCGTTTCATTACGTAACAGAATGAATAACGAAGCCCAGAGTAATTTAGGAACAAACTGAACAGAACCAGAACAAATTAGTTCAGTTAGGTTTGGTTCGTTCTTCCCCGCTGGCGATGACAGCCCGGCTGTCCTCGCCAGCGGAGGAGGACTGTGAGAGCCCTGTTCTCGCCTCTGCGTGTGGAGGCGGTACCGGGGCTCTCTCTAAACAGATCTCCGCAGCGGGGAGGTGACAGCCGGCTCAGCTGTCACCTCACCGCTGCGGAGATTGGTCCAGAGTCCATAGACTGAGGGCCACGGTCTCGCCGCCGCAAGCGGAGGTGAGGCCGCAGCTATCTCAATCTCCAATCTCCGCAGCAAGGGGATGACAGCCAGCTCCACTGTCATCCCCCACGGCGGAGAGTGGTCAGGAGAGGGCCGCTGTTTGGTTTCCACAAGCGGAGCCGAGGCCGCGGCTTTCTCCCAAGGGATCGCTGGAGAGGGGGCTGTGATCCCGCCTCCGCATGCAGAGGCTGGATCGCAGCCCCCTGTCCAGCCATCTCCGCTTAGTGTCATTCACCAAGCGGAGGGCGGCGAGAGGGGACTAGGATCCGGCCTCCGTGTGCAGAGGCTGGATCGCAGCCCCCTGTCCAGCCATCTCTGCTTGGTGAATGACAGCCCGGCGGACTGACCGGCTACTGGCTCTCATCCCTTGTCGCCCCACCCACCCACAGCCGTGGTGCTGGGCTTGATCTGGTGTGGGGGGGGGTGGCAGTGACCAGCAGTTTTTTCTCATTCATTTTCTCACAAGATGAGAAAATGGATGTACATATGAAACACATTGGTGTATGATACCACTTGGTGTGTGACTTAATGGAGAAAGACATCATTGAGGTCTGCCACACCAGAGATAACAGCAGACATCCTAGCCAAACCTCTTCCAGAGACTACTTCTAAATCTTGTGACACATTCTTTGCTCTGTTTTACAGCAATTATGAAAGCAGCAGAATCATGAGAGCTTACTTCTTTGTCAATGATGGACTAACTCCAAATGGAAACATGGTGGACACCTGGATTTATAGAAGGCTCTATATGCCAAAATCACTGGCCTTTCTCCAGCCAGTCTTCAACAGGCAAATGAGGCCGATGCAACATTAAGAAAGTGGCTAATTGTGAATTTGAGAAGAGGTGCTGGAGCTTCATTTGTAACCTTGCAGTTTGTCTGCAGTTTGTGTGACAGGAAGGGCTTTTTCTGGGGTGATTGTATATCTGTCCAGTATTAACCAATCGTTCCTTTTTTTAGCCTTTGAATTCAAAGAGAACCACACCTCTTTGCTGACTGTTCTTTTTCTTCTCTTTAATATGTTGGGGGCATTGTTTGTGTGCTGTTGATCTGTTTGATTGATTTTTCAGTATGTGTGCAGTAAAGAAAGCAGCATACACAAGTCTGTAATTTCAGGGACCTATAAGTAAAGAAATGTTTTTTAATTTTTCTCCTGCAAATCTCTCAAAAGTGAATTATCGAGACATTAAGTGCCAGTTAAGGAGAAAAGGGTGGACTCTAGAGAACTTGTAGCTATCCTTCTCTGTATGTCTTTGTACTTCTACCGTGTAGCAAAATGAATTTTACCAGAAATTTAAAGCTCTGCACAAACTTGATCATAGACAGCGAATTTTCAAAGAGCTGCGTCCTGGCAGGAAATCTGACCAAACATAATATAATATTTATTAGCTATTAACAGCCAAAGCATTATCACAATAAAATATCCTATAAGAATTTCTCAGCAAATTAAAATTTAGCACTTTGTGAGCCCTAGTTGCTTAGCAGCATTTGTCAGCTGCATGTTTTGATAAGGATACTAGCTTTCACAGATGGGTAAACCTAAAGATTTACTCAGCAGTCAAGGAAGTGGGGGAGAGGGAAACGCACCACGCACCCATCAGGGAGTACCCACTGTTTCTAGAATTCATTTTGTTTGTCATCTTCCCTTGTTGAAACAAAATAAATGCCTAGAGTCTCATGTCAGAAACAGGCTTGCTGTCTTCAAACCGAAAGCAACAAAGGCAAGAGGAAATGTAATCCTTACACACACAAAGAGGAAGTAAAAAAGAAGCAGGACATTTGGTGACTTAAGATAACTGTTCTATCATTCTTGCACACCTCTTCTTCCCACTGCTCCGTTTATCTTATTGTCCACCAAAGGTCGCTGCCAGGGCCGGCACTAGGTTTTTTTGCACCCTAGGCAAGGGGCGGGGGTGGGGTGGGCGGAGGGGTGGGGCGGGGCAGGGGGCGGCGGGCGGCAAGGGGTGGCGGGGGGGCAGATGGTGATGGGCGTGGGGGACAGCGGGTGGATTGCGACGGGCGGCTGGCGGCAGGGGGGAGGGGTGGGGGGACCGCAGGCTGGCCAGTGCCCTCTCTCCATTTTGGCACCCTAGGCAACTGCCTAGTTCGCTTTAATGGACACGCCGGCCCTGGTCGCTGCCAAAGGAGCCTACTGTGCAAATGGCCAATAAACAATTCAATAAATATTTCTCTACTTGCAGGTAATAGTTCTAATTTGTGGAAGTTTGAATATCATTTGTATGAGGGGATGGTGTTACTTCTGTCTGAAAGAACTCCTGAAAGACATGGAAGATAGAGCTAGGATGTTTCACTTGAGTACTTGAAGCACTCAAAGTAATCTAGGATGAAGATTCATGTGTTGTGATCACTAGAGGGTACACAGTTAATCAGTTATTAGAAGTGTTCTTTTTAGGTAAAAGGCAGCCGCTTATCCTACCGTGAGTTTTTTTTTCAGTTTTGCAGTTTTCAAAATAGCTTGTTTTGTTTGGTGACTAACTGTTTGGTTTTCCCGTCCTCCTGCCCTCTGTGGGCATGGTTTTGCATTCAGCCTCCGTTGGCTGCCGTTCCCCACTCTGGTAAATACATGCTTCATTTGCAAGCCTGATTACTCAGCCATGAAGGAATTGCATGTTTGCAGGGCAAATATTCTGACAGGAGATTCCTGGGACATGTGATTTGACTCTTGGGTATGTCAAAGACTTGAGCACAGCAGACTTTCCATCATTAGTTTCTCAACCTACCTCAGCAAGTACAAATACAAACTCTCAGTTTCATATCCTCATTTTATTGCATGTTCTTTAATCTGTAGAGCAACTATTTTACCCCTTTATTTATGGAAGCATCAGGATCATGAGAGCTCACTTCTTCATCATTGATGGGCTACCTTCAGATGCAAACATGGTGGGCACCTGGAGAATCTTGCAGTTATTCCACTGCCAGAGAAGTCACAATTTGTACAAAGAACAAAGGAGAAGTACAGTATTTCTTGTGTACCTCCGGATGCTACTACTACTGGACTGTAAGGGCTAGAATCCATTTGGAGCCGATAGTTTGGACACGGGTGAGGTCACAAAGCACTGTGGGTCAAGTACCTTATTTTGCACAACACAGTATTATACTGTACATCAAATGGTAGAAGCAGCCAGCCAGCTGTCCAGTTGCCTGTAGGACTGTGATAACTGCACCCTGGCTTCAGAACAAGAACAGCTGATGCACCATGTCCTCAGTTAGCAATCAAGGACATTTACAAAGAGAAAATAGCTTTACAAGAGCTGTAAACTGATTTTGCCTATGGAATTACTAGTAAATATCTCATGAAGGGTGAAGGTCATGTTGGCTGAACACAGTGGCTGCTGCCTCCAGAAGACAAAATTATAATTTAATGAAAGCAAGAAGCTTGCAGGGAGGAGGGGGGTCCCTGGAAATCTGCCACCTTTAGAAGCAAAATATAACCAGGTTCAAAGGAGGCAAATTTCCCATGGATTACATACGGAGCAAGTAGAATTTATTTTGTTTACAGCTAAGGGACTGACTTCACATGGAATAGCTAATCTATGGAATTAATTCACTCCTCTGCCCTGGGTTGGTCTTGCCTGGCCCTTTTCCTCCTCGCTGTGCCTGCAAAATCCTCCCTTCACAACTTCACTCTAAACTCCCTGTATTTTTTTTTTATCTTCCTTGTCTTTTGGGACCTCCTTCAATTCGTCAAGTGCCAGTGAAGGTATTATTGTGGCTAGTGCTCCGATGAGGTTTTTAATAAACTGCCCCGGTCTCTCTCTCTCTCTCTCTCTCATTCTCTCAATCTCAATCTCAATCTTGATCTCAATCTCATAGGACATTCCTACCCTTTTTCTTTGCATGTAAAGCCCCCTCAGCAGAGAGAGTGGTTGTGACTATGTGTCAGTTGCTCTAATCCATCAATATGGGGTCTTCACTGCCACAGAGCCATTGCAATAGAGAGGATCCCCTTTGGTCAAGAAAAAGACATAATGACCCTTTTTCTATATCCTTCAGTTGTGCTTTCCAAGATGTAGAATTCTCACCTTTTCAATGACTCTAAAGCCATTTCCTGAAGCCTAGGACCACTTTGTGATTATATAGACACTTTAAAAACCGTCAAAGGACCTATGGGAAGAGAGGAGATGATATTTGTATCCCTCTTTGCAAGGGAAGTGAGCCAAGGTCTAAACTACTGTTTTTAATCTAAGTTGGCCTTCCTCTGTTGATCTCTTTTCAAGAACCATAGAACTGCACTATTAGGCTGCATCCACAAAATGTATTTCTTCCAGAAACAAGGATACCTTAGGAGCAAAATAATAAATAAATAAATAAATAAATAAATAAATAAATAAATAAATAAATAAATAAATAAATACAAATGCAAACTATTGCCATCCAAATTTGCCAGCACTCTGCCTGCAATTAAAGGTGATGGATTAGAAGCAATTATCCCTCCAGCTGGGACCTCCATTGCAATTGCACTGCTGATTCTGCTGTTGTTAAGGGGATATGAGTGGTTATTCTGTTTGCTTGCTTGTTTATTCATGTCATGAGTGTGTGTGTGTGTGTGTGTGTGTCTTTTCATGTCATTAAAACCTCTGAGAGCTCCCAACAATTACAAAATAATGCAAAATGGTGTTTTAAATGATCTCAACAGAGACAGGGAAAATGAATAATAGTACTACCATTGTGGTCAAAGGTCTGTTTGAAACCATGCTTGGCCACATGCAGGGAGATCTTGGTAATTAAAAAGGCCTTCAGTTGAAAAGACCCGAGGTGCGGTTTCAGAGGAACTTTTGTGCAGAGACATATGTGAAGGTGCCCCAACCTACGGCTGCAAGGTCGGCTGCTCAGTGGTTCGAATCCCAGGTGCCATGCAGCGGAGTGAGCTCCTGCTGTTAACCCCTAGCTCCTGTCAAACTAGCAGTTTGAAAGCATGCAAATGCAAGTAGATAAATAGGTACCACGGTAAAAGGCGGGAAGGTAAAAAGAGTGTTTCCTTGCAGCCATGCCGGCCACATGGCCGCGGACTTGCACAACACTGGCTCTTCGGCTTGAATACAGAGATGAGCACCGCCCCTAGAGTCAGACATGACTAGCATGCATGTGCTGGAGGGGAACCTTTACCTTTACCTTTATAGGACTTTCACAGGTGGGGTATCTGTCTTGTACTCTTTGAGTCCTTCATTGAGCCCCTGGCCTAAGGAAGCCTCCCACCAACATCCAGATAACATTTCTCTTATCTCAGGATGTACAAGCATGAGCAGACCTTTCTCATTAATTGCTGTACCCTTTTCTTCCTGGCAAACCCTTTGGTTTATGTTGTGCCTCTTTGTGGCACTTCCTTTCCCTAGCAAAAAGCTTGTCTTTTTAAATTTTCTTTATCAATTTTCTTTATTTAAAACATTTCTATCCCACCTTTCTTCCCCAAATGACCCAGCATCTATACATTCAAAAGCATCTGGGGGAGGGGGCAGAAGCTTTCTATCCTCTGTGGGAAGAGAAGAGGACAGGACAGAAGAGAAATGAGAGGGGCAAAGGGTGCCAGGTAGTAGAGGAAAAGATGGCATAAGCGTAGCCAAGGCAGGACACGGCAGCTGGTGGCATCCATCCATGAGCTCTCAAGGAACTTAAAGATGAAATCACTATTCTGTGATTCTGTGATAGCACAGTTATTGGACAATCATCTCTGTATCAAACTATACATTACAAAAATATCATTCCATCAGAGGAAATCCTTAAGAGCTGAAAATATTTTAATATCACGCTAGGAATTTTTCATACCTTGCATGACTTAAAAATCAGCTTGATTTATCATGTTATAGGTTTTCTGCACTCATACATAGGTTTCATTCGCAAGTTTGATTTCTGAGTCATGAAAGCCTGCGGAGTCATGTTTCTGGAACACTAAAATGATTGCAACCGGAATGGCATGTTGCCTGTGATATCTACCTTGGCCCTAAGTGGGGGCAAAATCCTTGCTTTCTCTGCCTGGTCGCCTTGCCTCTCTTGAGAAAGATACCTGCCATGTTATTGTTTGGCAGCTCTTTCTTCTTCATAATGACAAGGTGGTCCTAGAGGTGATATCTTCGCCCAGAAACAAGTTCGGGATAAGAGCTCTCAATGCTCAGGCAAGAGAGATCTGGACAGACAGAGTAACATCTGATTAGGTTCATTTGCTTGCATATGTTTTAGTACTTGGATTTTTAAATGCCTTAGTCATGCCAAAAGAGAAGCTGTTGCCTTGCAGAACATAAGTTGGCGATGGACGCAGAGTCACTTCCACGCTGTGTCTGGCCTCCATTTAAATGCCATTAAACCACGAGTAGGTTTTGGCAAAGCCTTTATAACGTGGGTGCCTGGAATCATTAAGCGGTTTGTTTCTCCTCCCTCCAAGATACATAAATGAATAAGATATAAAGCAAAAACTTTAAAAAAGAGAATTTAAATGTGCTTTTGTCATACGTTCAATTTGGAACCTCCCCCCCCCTTTCTGCTTAAAGGGCCTGTTCTTTGTTGCCATAGCGATAGATTTCCCAGAGTGACATTATATCATACTGGCTTTCTTTCAGGTTTTCCGCAATGTGCAATCAACTCCCACACCTCCTTCAGTCTGTCACTAATGTTCCTGCCACCATATTCCCCAGAAGCCAACTATTTAACTAGGCTTAGAATTGGGGTGGTGGTGGGGAGGCTCATCAGGTGCAGCTCTACAGTAGGCTAGCAGGGAAGGCAAGGGGGTTTCAACAATACTACAAAGGCAGGGATGGCTCTTCAGCAATCCAAGGCTGGAGAAGTCCCTGGGAATTCTTCTCACTCCCCTCTCACCTTTGATTGCACAGCTTCCCCCAAGGATGCCTCAAGGTCCTGCGGCAAAAATCACCCTTTCCTGATGGAAGGAGCTAGGGTCTCTATTAGAGGGATGCTGCCAGGGAAAGTCCACATACAAAAGCTGAGTTTTGTGCCACCGCCTTCCCCTTGCATCCATGTGATTTCATAATTCCTGCACATTTAACATCTTTAGAAGCTTATCAAGGTTGTGGGAGGGGGGGAAATCCCCCATGGACTTGGAACGAATAAGAACAGCATTTGTTCCAAGGAAAAATTATAACCTATATCTTGGTTTTTGTTTGAATGATTTGGAGTTTGCATTTCAGCGTGTACAGCATTTCAACCTGTACAATAAATCTAGCACAAGTACTTACCCGCCTGCCTACCTTTTGATCCTCCTCCCTGGCTCAGCATCCCACAATATACAGCAAAAGCCAATTTGTTCTCTGGTCCCCTGTGATTTCATGACCCTTTATTTTTAATGGAGCTATTGCTGCTGAAATGAGTGTTTCATTATGAGGGCACAGGAAAAGGAAAAAAAATTGATGCATGTGGTAGGTACGCAAAGCCTTCCCACCCCCAGAAAAGTACATCATAGCTTTAATGATAGCTGCCCTACCTTACACTCAATATTGGAAGTACTACTGATTGCTCTTCCTCTTCAGATGGGAAAGTAAAACAGATGTGTTTGCTACTTTGGTCTCCATTGTCAAATTCAGGTGAAAAAAGGGAGCCAACAATGTGCAAAGTTTGCCTAAATTATCTTAGATACAACCAAACGAAATAATGTGTGGCTTGTTTCTTTCATTAAAAATCTTAAGGCAGGTATTATACGGTATAATTGCTGTGACCAATATTTAGTATGTTTGGTGGTCATAAATATCTTAATAATTGAAAGACAAACAGGATGGTGAACACTACAGCAAAAGTTTTATATTTGCTGCTATTGATGTGAATGTAGCAGTGATTTATGGTGAATACCAGATGTTTAAGGTTCTGAGGTTCTGAACCTATTCTGAGATAGATTTAAGCTCTTTAGCTACCTTATGTAAAGTTCAGACTAAAATCCAGAGCAAATTCACTGTCCCCACAAAGACTCACTATCCTTCACTTAACTGCAGGTAAATGCCTGTTTGTCACCTGATGGATGGTTTCAAAACAATGTCCCTGTCTTCATTAGTTCTGTATTGTATTAAATCTTTTATTTTTATTTATTTTATTTATTTTCAAATTTCTATACCGCTCCTTCTTGCACGAAAAAATTAAAACAAAAATCAAAGCAGGGACTTCCATGAAGGATAGGCTTAAGGATCTTATGCAGCTACAAATCTCTTCCATGAATCCTTTTCTTCCTCTACCAATCAGTATGAAGTTTTCTCTTCCTCCATTTGACTTAGACAGACATTGACAGCAATTAATTCCAAAATTAAAGTGCTAGAGCTCTGGATTCTCCCTTTAATCCGTGACCTGTCACATAGATATCTGTTTCCACTGAACATGCTTTAACCAAAGTCCAATACATACATGCTAGAAGGTGTCCTCCTTTGTTATTTCGGCACATACTCTGACTCTGAACCATACAACTGAATACATCTTAGGAACAAACTTATTATTTCAGGTACTGATTGTTCTGAGATAACCATGGCTATGTTGGCCAGGAATTCTGGGCTCTGCAGTGCATTAAAAAAGGGAGGGCCATTTTCCCCATCTGTGATTGCTCAAACTAGTCCCTTGACACACAAAGGGTGTGATAGGGCTCAGTTTAAGGCCTCCAGATGCATACAATGATTAGGAATGGGCGAACATTTAGTTTGGCTTGATATTGACACAAACTTTCTAAAATTTACTAATTTTGAGCTTAAATTTCCAAAAGTGAGAATATGAAACAGACAGAAAAATCTGCATGCTTTGGCCTTGAAAGTCTGGTTTTGCATTCCTGTATATTCAACGCTGCTTGTGGTACAATTGCTACCTCTTTTTATTCTGCATGGAAGGCAGGCAAAATCTGGTCATCTATATATCGCAAATAACTACTCTTTGGATTTGACCAGTAGAGATGGCTGAAAAACTTGTTCAGAACTCATGAAGTTCCCCATTTCTTTCATAAATTAAATAGAAGCAGAGAGGAAATAAATAATGAGAAGTGGGTGAATATAAGAGGTGTGTCTTTGATGAAAGCCTGATCACATGTCAGACTACATAATCAATATGTTCCCCATCACCTCTTCAGTTAGTTACAATTAGGGCCGGCATGTCCATTAAGGCGAACTAGGCAGTTGCCTAGGGTGCCAAAATGAAAAGAGGGCACTGGCCAGCCTGCCGCCCCCCGCCC
The DNA here is from genome assembly GCA_029282475.1 of Phrynocephalus forsythii. Lineage (NCBI taxonomy): Eukaryota > Metazoa > Chordata > Lepidosauria > Squamata > Agamidae > Phrynocephalus > Phrynocephalus forsythii. The sequence goes on from JAPFRF010000004.1 coordinate 47,941,652, forward strand.
CGCTGCTGGCCACCGCCGCTTGTCCCCCACCGCCCACCAGCCGCCCGTCACCCTCTGCCCATCGCTGCCCATTGCCACCCGCCTGCCGCCCCTGCACCCATCACCGCCCCCCTGTGCCCGTCGCCATCCCCTGCCCCCGTCGCCGCCATCCCCCACCATCTCATATGGTGGAAAGTAATTCAGGGAAGTTCATGCCACATAAAACCTCTTAGTCCTTAAAATATTGCAGGAGGCTTTGTTGTTTGTGCTGCAACAAACTAACATGGCTACTTCCCTACAAATTTTGAGTTTTAAATTATTCATTTGGGACACCAGCTGTGCCTTACAGTATGCCATTTTCAAAAGTGTCTTTATTTACAGTATTTTTCCGTATATAAGAGTATATTTTAATCTATAATTTTTAGCCTAAAAATTGAAGGTTGTCTTATACAGAAGTAAGCCAAGGAGACAGCCCGTGGTTGCAAAAACTAATTTTAGGTTGAAAAAATGGTGGCCGACTTATACATGGGGTCATCTTATAGATGGAAAAATACAGTAGTTTAACAAGGTTGTGTTTAGTATTATCCATATGGTTATGTGATACAGCTCTTCTAAGCAATGAAGTGAAAAGAAGTATGGGAAAACTTTCCCAAAGCTCAAGGGATCTGTACAGGGACCTATTCAGAATGGTCAGCGATATAACCTAGTTAAACAAGTTCATTTTTGCATATTATAATCGCTCGTCTAATATAAAATATATGTCTTCTTTGGCTTAAATGTAATATGGTATGCCGCATTATGCATGTCTGTTATGCACATTAATTTATAATACTGTAGATCTTTCCCAATCATTCACAGTTGGCGTCTAACAAAATAAAAAGGGACAAGATAATATACCATGTTCCTATTGCTTCTCCATTTTAATCAACCATTAAATAGAGATTTGGGTACAAAACAAATCGATAATAATGCACGTCTTTTTATAACCTGGCAGCATTTTTTCCAAGCTAACTGTCCCTTTCAATGAACACTGAGAAGTTTCTTTATGGATGAAGTAGAATCTAATTAAATAATATTCAGCATATTTGATTGACTCCCCCTTTACCCTAAGTTCTTAAAAGGCACCAATCTCTTTTTATGAGAAAGCAGAGGGTGTATTTATGCATTTATGCATTATGATCAATGCCTGTTTACTAAGAAGCAGGTCCCTGCTATAAACAAAGGGCATACAATTCTATCCACACAGTATAAGACTCTGTCCGACCTGACCTTGGGTGGAAAATGCAACTACACGTGTGAACCAGAACAAAGTAGACTGCTCAGAGTTCTTTGCTAGTTTTGTAAAATGCAGAACAAGCTGTGTTGCCTGTAGAACAATCACCATAATCTATACCTCAGTAATATTTGTGGAAGACCAAACAGAAACGTCACTAAAATTTGTGCAAAGATTCATGACCACAACTAGTCTTCCCAATAGATACATGGTATCCAAAACATGCCACATATTTTTGTGGTATATTGATTGGTCCAATGAAAGATCAGCACTTTTATTATTTTATAATTTTCCTTTTATTTATGTGACAAGGGCAGCTTCATCACATTCAACATGATCAATTTTAAGGCATTGCTTAATTAAAAGACGGTATCATCATTTGTTGACTTCTCTGTTTATGTAATAATTTATTTATTTGCAATATTAATATCTTGCTGGCCTCAGTGGGACTACTACTCCAGGGGGTGGGCTTTACAATATCTATAAACCCTAACCGCCTCCCACCATACCTCAAACATGATGGCAAAGGGCACAGTAATCTTTACGTATCAAAATTATCTAAAATGTCATTTTAAAAAACAAATTATTAACTTTGCTTAATAACAGTCAGCATTTTGCATTAATTTAATGTGTAACTGGGAGAGATTGCAGTGATGCTGTTATTAATAATGAATCAATTTTGATTACTTTTTCAAAATGATTTAAACTCAACATTTCCAAGCTTTGAGGATAAACCTGTACAGTATCTGAATTACTGACCAGGGAGGGGTTGTAATGCTGAAAAGAACAATAGGAGATACCCAAAATATGGACAAAAGTAACCAGTTTATTCCCAGTTTTAGGTGTGAAACACAAAGGCTGAATAGCAATTAGCCCGAACAAATTTACTAAACTTTATTTTCTTGTCATTTGACTTACTACTACTAGCTAGGAATCATTGTCTTAGCAATCAGTCTACAAATTTGCCATCTAACTTCTTCCCATACCTGTTCTAGGGCAGATGCTTAGCTTACTTGACAAAATGCCTGTTAGCTATCTGTACTGTTCTGCTTAGAGTTAGCAATATGAGTCAAAATGCATGCCCAGCATAGTATTTATCTCCTGCATCTGCACATGGCAGGAGATCAGTTATGAAAGGAAATTCCCTTCGAGAGAAACTTGTCAATCATTACTAACCTTTTTTTTTTTTTTTTTTTTTTTTGCTGGAGAGGAATTCCTGGAAAGCTTCCAGGGAACCCCACGTTCCAGTCACACAGCTTGAATGCCTATGAACTGTAGGATATTTAACTGGGCCTATGATTGCTATCTCTGTATATTTAGGAGTGTGCATTCTCCTCTGGATGAACAGGGCTATGCTAAGCATGTTTCATCAGAAATCTTACTGTGCTCAGCTGTGCATATAGGATGTCAACTGGGCTCTTCATGTTGTCTGATGAAATAAACATTGTAAATCAGGGTTTAAAGCAAAGATAAAATCAATAAAACAAAATTGTCAAGGGGTTCTTTAAGATCATATTTAAAATGCAGGTATTAAAGGACATTTGTTAAAGAGATACAGTACACTAGTTAAAAAAAAAGCAAGGATGTGCAGTGACTTCCTTTTCTCCTTATTCTTGTGGCATGTGCTACTGGAGATTTGTTTTTATTTTTCTTCTTGAGATGCTGTAACAGGAATGGCTAGGCATGGTTTAATGAGCAGCCACCACATTATACTTTCAATCACTCTGCTGATGGGTGAGCTTGGGCGGACTGGCTGCCCACCATCACCTCATTGCTGCCAAGGAGGATCAGCCAATGGCAGAGCAAATGTCATTCCTCTGCCCTCTACAGATCTGGTGCCCTTGGGCTTAGTCCTAGTTGTCCTTCCTGGTTATAACCCTATTTACAACCAGTTTCCTGGAATAAAATCAAGAAAATATATACCAGCATAGTTGTTGTTGACTTCTTCTTCTTCTTCTTCTTCTTCTTCTTCTTCTTCTTCTTCTTCTTCTTCTTCTTCTTCTTCTTCTTCTTCTCCTCCTCCTCTTTTGTTTTGTTTTTCTTTGATTTTTGCCTGAATTTCTTGAAAAGACTAACATGGCTACCTTCTCTGAAACTTCTTTGCATTTGTCCCACTTGGTGGTGGGGTCTGCTATTCTTGTTTTGGCCCTGTTTTGGCGCAGTCATTGGTTAAGTCTGGGTGAACCCAGACTTATAGTACAAAAGATAAATGTTACCTTGATTGTAATCCAGATAGTAAAATCTTATACTGTGTAAACCGGATGAAGAAGTTTCTTCTTCTTCTTTGCAACTTATTTATAGCTTTCAAAGAAAAATATTGTAAAGAAAAAAAATTGAACAATTCTAATCTTCTCAAACAAAATTTGCATCCCATCATAACTCTCTCTCTCTCTCTCTCTCTCTCTCTGTGCGTGTCTATATAGACGCACACACACACACACACACAGATAGATAGATAGATAGATAGATAGATAGATAGATAGATAGACAGACAGATAGATAGATAGATAGATAGATAGATAGATAGATAGATGATCATTAACTATTTCAATTACTCATAAATTAAACAGGGAACTTAGTTTGACTTATAATATTAATCTAAAAATTTGTAGAAATCATGCAATCTTTCTTCAAAATCTTTGTAATGTCCATCTGGTTTCAGTAATGCTGAGATCTTGTCCATTTCTGCACAGTTTATTTTTTTTAATACATTTTTATTAAATTTTAAACTACATACAAACTGCGCAGTTTAACACCTTCATAATTTACTGGTTTTTGGCAGGAATCTTGTTTGTCTTCCATAGTTATACATACAATATTCTAGCTGCTATGACAATATGGATTATTACAAAAATTTTACCATCACCAATATTTTGTTGTATCATAGACAAATTTGTAAAATAAATTTTGGTACCATATACCAATTTTTTAGCCCTCTTAACACATCCACCACATATGGAGAAAAGATCCCTGCCCTTTGTTACATTTCCAACAAACATCAGATATTTTATACATTTTAGCCAGCTTATACCACCTATAGAACATTTTATAAAGATTTTCTTTATATGTTGTTTACTTGGTAATTTTAATAATAACTTTCCATAATCTTTCCCATTCAACCAACTGAATTTCTGTCCCCATATTATCATACATTATTTTATTATCACATCTGTCTAGCTAATAAACTATAATTTTTAAATTAACTTTCCATTAGAAGAAAAAATGATTTTATCCAAGTCAACTTCTTGATTTGAGAAGCTATATTGCTTTTTATCGTTCTTAAACCAAGATTTCATTTGCATTTCCAACCACCAATCTATTCTAATTCCTTGTAGCTGTAATTCTTCTTTTGATTTTAGTTGTATTTTTTTCTGTTAACAAGTCTTTATATCTCAGAGTTTTTTTCTTCCTCTGTTATAGAGTGGCATTGCTATATAGACAGAGTTCTTCAATGAGTCCCAAACCCACAACAAGGCGTTGCTTATAAAATGATTTGCACCTTTGCAATAATGAAAGATGTGCAGTATTTTTAACTCCTACTTTAGCAGTCCAAAGGAATAGTTCCTTGCAAGCTGTTTTACTTTATTTTTATTTCTAAGTAAAGAAGTTTAAATGTGGGTGGCCTATATTTTAAAATCTCTGTCAAGTAAAGGAAGGCATTTTTGGGAGCACAGAACAGAGAATCCTTATTTTCCACTCCAATGAGCAAGTTTTGAAAGTTGTGTGTGATGGTAAATGACAGAAGGAAGGCCGCTTGCCACACATGCTGTAAATGCAGGTGACAGGCCCCCAGGACATGTAGAGGCAGCAAAGTTTGATGGATAAGGGTGAGCAGAAACACTGCTAAAGCCGAATTTCATGAAAAACTAGGGTAGCTAAACATCTGGAAACTCCTGGAAACACTCTGATCCAAGGAAGTGGAGGAACCAATATCATCAAATGATAATTGCTTAAATTTGCTTCCCCCCACATACAAATGTTATGTGTCTCAATAAACTGTATTCAAAAACAAACATAATTTCTGAGCTTTGAAAATTTCCTTTTTTGAATGCAGCCTCCATAAATCCTCACCAAACTTTACAAACGTTTCACCCACATCAGTGTCATATCAGTTGGTGCAATGACTGATCCAAATAGTATTTTTGTTTTCAAAGATATGTGTCCATTTTAGAGTTCTGTTGTGGTTGCTAGAAAGGAATGCAACAGCTCTCTGTGTACATCTCATGCTCCAGATGTTTTAATCTGGTCTGTAGAATTTTGTACAAGATGGACAGGTGAAATACATGTCCACGAAACATGCCATGCATAATTAGAACATCACTGAAACACTTCAGTGCCACTGTTTGCATAGATGGGATTTTCACCATGCCACATGCTCAAATGTTTAGTTTAGAAAATACTCAAGGATTTTACTGATAAACTATTCAAAAAGTACACAAAGTATTTAACTAACAACTGCACAGTATACAGCTTTAGAAAACTGGGGGATTGTAAATCAGAGTGGACAAGACACAGTTATCGTACATTTTGGTTTCCAAAATGCTGTTAAGTTACTGTCATGTTGGGAGGAGGGGAAGACCCATCTTTCAGATACTTCCACTGAAATAAAGCAATGCAAGGTTACATGCACATGTACATAAACATTTTTTTCTTTCAGACCTTCATGTCACTGCATCTTTTAAATACTCTGTCTAATCCCACTCAGGTCCAGATTTGATGGGTGAGCTAATCTGCTGTGACTCAAGTGGAATGGAAGTTTCAAACCACATTGAGGTCCCTATTAATATGACCCAGTTATTCACTGATGAATTACAGGTCTCCCTTGTAAATGCTCCTCTGTGGGTCTGGTGCTCTATGTCTCACACATCTATCAATTTGCTGAGGAGGCTTTGAAGAAAAGGTTAGAACACAGCCAGAAATGCAAAAACTAAGAAGAGTGACAGAATGTTTCCACCTGGGTATCATTTTATTGCCATACATTTTGGGCAGCCTTCCCCTTCCCTCAACCAGGGCCGTTCATGTAACTGGAAAAGTGAAAGTTAGAGAGCAAGTCCAAGAAACAACTCAAATAAGTAACCATCCATCCATCCATCCATCCATCCATCCATACATACATACATACAGTGGACCCTTGTATAACAAACAGTTTGTATAACATAAAATCTGTACAACATAAAAATTCCAGAAATAGGGGAAATTTGCTTAACAGAATTGCCTATGGGGAAAATCTGTACAACATAAGAATGGGATTACTCCATTTTCAATGCATTCCTATGGGACATTTGTATAAAGGAAAACTTGCTTAACATAATTTCATTTGGAACGAATTAATTCCTTTATACAAGGTACCACTGTACATCCATCCAGGCACACATTTATCAATTGTAAGTTTATTTAATTAATTTATATTTTGCCTTTCCCCTTAAGATCCAAGATGACTTACAAATTTGCATTTAAAATAGATGCATGTGAAAAACACAGTAAATTGTACCATTAAACAGTATCCTCCTCCACCACCCCACTTTAAGATGATGCCTCTGATTCTAAATGTCTACTGACCTGTCTTCTTTCTTCAACTCATCAAAGTATGGCCCAGTTCCATCCCAAGGCTTGTCTTTTCCTACATTTCAGAATTTAGCAGATGGGATGGTAGTGTGAACACTTGTTCATGACCTTGCTTTCATTCTTATTACATTTTCCTGTACAATAGTAATAGCTATCCATGGAATTCTTCAGTGCTGATTAGTAAGGGAAAGAAAGCTGCTTGAATTAGAATGGCTTTGAAACCTATGTCATCTCCTGGATTGACTTGTTTATGGTAGGGTGCTGATAACTCTCTTCCAAGGGAGGGACTAGGACAGACTGGCCTTTATTCCTCCTGCTCACAAGGAAAGGCCTTTTTACTGTTCTAAATAAAAATATTAAAGGGATCCATCATTTTAGCTGTCTAGGGAGGAAGTTTGCTCTAGAGTAAGTGTAATCATGTAAGACAAGGCAACAGAGTTCAGGTAATTAACAATGTTCTGGACATATGCATGCACCCATCATCTTGTAATTTCACTGCAGTTTTCTATAATGACGTTACTGTGGAAGTAAAATCCAAACAGGATTCCAGTCGATGCTATAGCGTTTAGCTCTAGTATTTTGAATAATGTTTTCAGCAGCCTCAGGTCCTACTTATAGATATAGAATATCCAGAAATCTTGAAGTCACCGTTGTTTTTTCACCTCCACCCCCCATTGTTTCTGGAATTTTTATATCTTTAGACTTGAATATATTGAACTTTACATACATACATACATACATACATACATACATACATACATACATACATACATACATACATACATACATACATACAGGCAGGCAGGCAGGCAGGCAGGCAGGCAGGCAGACAGACAGACATGGTATCAATAAAAAGCACAATCATATGTAAGGACTATGTTTCCAGAAAATATCCTTTTGGCAGAATAGGGTACTATACAGCGTTGTCAACACTTCAGCTGTAAGAAATCTAAAGTTTACCGACAATGTGGAACTAAGTTTAAAACTGTCAGAAATTATTTATTCCCTGAATCATTGAGGTGCAGATTGTCTGAGCTGTGTTGCAGCGATCCTTCAGAATCACATAAGGCAACACCTTTTCCTCGTGAGGTGAGATAATGTATCTAATATAAAATGAGCATCAGCGGAACCATAAGTATGTAATAGGTTCTGAACAGCTCTGTGTTGTCATTTTTATATAAGGAAATTGAGATTTCCAGAAAGTCTTCAGAACTGTTCCTGTCTCTTCCTGGATGTAATAGACACATTCATTTTGAGCAAGATACTCTCTGTTTGGCTCATTAATCATATCCCCTTGACTGAATCGTGATGCACATCCTTATGTAACTGTCTGAAAAAGGATCAAGCACTGCAAAGACATATCTACAAAGTCAACCTTAAAGTGGACAGCGTAAAAAAAGAAGCAGCAGCAGCATTGGTGTACGCCCTTCCTCAAAGCTCTCTGATCCCACCACTCCATATATACTTTAGGGAATGCATTTATTTATTTATTTATTTGAATCAGGGGTGGACAGTACGGCCTTCTAGATAACATTTTTTTCATGCAGCTTCCCTAATCCCTCACTATTGATTATGTTAATTAGGACTGGGTAGGTTATTGGCTGAAAAGTATCCAGGGACCACATTTGCCAACTCCAGATTTAAAATAATTTTTATCCCATAATTTACCATCTAAAATGGGACTAGGAACCTTCCAAAGATCCAGGAGCCATACACTCACCTTCAAAGCCTGAAGGGTCATACCTAAAAGCCAATTGCTGTTTTCAAGGGGGGGAAGTCCCCCTAGAAACCAAAAACACGGGGGGGGCAAGTAAAATAAAAAAAAAAACAAGACCTCCTCATTTCTGGATGATGCAAGAGATATTTTCTGTTAAAAATGGGTGCTGGTGGACTTAAGATTTGGGATCTTGAGGGGTACAATTTGGTCCAAAAGGACAAAGAACTGGGAAAGAGAAGACTTGGACACAATTTATAAAGGGTTCAGAAGGTCATGGAGCTGGGCAAAATGGAAAGTATGTTGCTTCCTTTCTGGGAAAAACAAAGCAGTGGCAGCTGGTAGGAGTGGAGGCACAATATCTAGGCACCACACAGAGCTGCTGCTGCCTCCTCACACCCACTCAATTCTCTCTCTCTGTTTCTGATGGCCTCTGCAGTGGCAGGAGGCACCTGGTGAAGGAGAAAACACTTTGGTGCAATTATCCTTATATAACTGAAAACAAGCAATAGCTATGAGCCATATTTAAAATAAGGCTGCCTTTGCCTTTGCTGTTTACTTGGAAATGAATGGAACCGGGGGTGTGGTTCTTTGGATACTCATTTATTAAGTAGGAGCTACAGACTGCCATCTCTTTACAGGTCATGTAGGTTGTTCCTTTGATACACATCCTACCTGCATCTCTAAATAATTACTGTTTTCTATATATATCTCCTCTCAATGATACAGGTACCTTTACCAGTGGAAAAGTATTTGAATCAGGGGTGGACAGTACGGCCACAGTAGTATTTGAATCAGGGGTGGACAGAACTCTTACTTAGGCAAGATCAGCTAGTGAAATTATTCTACAGCAGATGCACTTGCTCTCCCTTGCTTGTCAAAAGCTTTCTGATCTTTCTGTTGATAAACTTTAAAAATACTATCATTGTGGTGGTGGTGTTGTTTTGCTGAAGCAACTGTTGGACTCACTGTACAAAAGAAAACTCAGCTGGAGTCCAAGGTACCATAATAATATCTAGAACAATTTAATCCATAATCAGCTGACAGAGCACTAAACTTTGTTGCTGTGCAACTTCCATTTAAGTCTACTGGGCTTTCTCAGGACTTCCCAACAAATCCTGCTGAAATAGAGATTATGAAGAAGAGCTGTGTTCTACTTGAAGCCATTCCAGTCCGTTTATCATTTCAGGATTTATTGGTGAGTCAATTTTATATACTTAGGTATGTATGCAAAGAACAATACTTGGCAAAGAAAATGCATTCTTTTATTTTTAGTTGAATGGTGTTGAGTGCATCTTAAAATGGTATTCCTTCAATACCGTAAACATTTACTTGGGGTGGAATGCATAATCGTAAATATGATCTGCTCTGATTTATTTTACAGAATTGCTCCACGGAATATCTGCTCCTGAGCATATACTATTTGATGAAGCAGTTGTGGGAGAATGAGTAAAAAAAAGCATGCAGATTTGGACTACAGCTTCCAGAGTTTCCCAGGCAGCAGAGATGTAGTCCAAAACAAAACGCTGCAAACCACTTGTGAAAAGAATGAATTGCACACACAGAGGGGGGACAATATCATTTGTCAACAGTCTTTAAGGCAATGGTATTGAAATGAAAAGAACTAAATAAAATATTAATGCATTATTTTGTCCCCAAGATAGAAAACAATGTCCCTGAAAGAACTTTCACCAGCTTCAGCCATGGCACAATTTGCAACTGATACGTAAATGTAAAGAGGTGCAGTAAACAGGACACACTAGGCACTGGGTAAAAGATAAAAATATTTTCACAGTAGAGTAAATCACTCATTGAACTTCTCACCAGTCTTGAAAACCCCAGTTAGATTGAAGGTACATAGCAACAACATTTAGCAAGGAGGGAAATTTATATGGCAAAGAACATGGGGGCCTGTATGTGACATATTTTATTCTGCCTTTTTTTCTACTTGACCTATAGCGTCCTGATAAAAAAAAGTATAAGAGATATTAAAACTATTCATTGTGTTGAGTTTCCATGGCCAAGAAGGGATTTGAACCCATATCGACTGATTCACTTATATCATATAGGCTTTCAAATAACATTACTCCAGTTGTTGGTAATTAAACTGGTTTAACATTGTAATACAGTAGTAAAACCCCAAAGAGGATACAATTGTTTTGCTTATTTGGCTGGCTACCAAATCACAAAAGCACTTCAAAAAGCCCAAATGCATGTGTCTGTCTATTATTTCTATGTAAAGATGGCTGTGTAAATTGTGCATAAGTGATATCGAAGAAGGCAATAAATCATTTGCCTTGTTGAGATAATGGAATCTTTATTTCTATGAACTGTGCCAAGAAATATAAAGGCTTTCAACTAGATTGAATTCTCCATAATTAATAAAAGCCATTGTAATGAACCACACAATTTTCAAAATTGAGGAATGGAAGATGGCTACAGTACATTAACATAGTTCATTCACTTGGGAACACACATGTGCTATGTGTGCTTGGGCATTAGATAGAAGATTTGTTTGCATACTTGTGTGAAATTTGTGGGATTCACTTTGCAGTAAACCTAAGCAGAGCCATCTCAGATGCTTTTTTTTCATTTATGTATTGTTAATTACCATAAAATATTAATTAAAATACTGTATTTCTATACTACATCTTGCTTATACACAATATTTGACATTTACTATATAGCAAGAGAGAGAGTTCAAAATGGCAAATGGCCGGGGAAAGCTGAAATTAAAGGGATGAGGTTTTCAGCAACAATCTAAAATATACTGGCACTGGAACCTGACATATCATAGAAAAGAGGCCATTTCACAGAGTGATGCACATCACAGAGAAAGCCTGTATTCATGCAGCCATTAAGTGGAGATCCATAGATCACAGAACATATATTTGCCCTCGCCTTGAAGATGATAGTAACTGGATGGGATAAATATAGAGTGGTGAACATCTTACTGAAGCTAACCTTGGTATTTGCATGGTATTAACAATGTTAAATCTGTTCAGTACTTCATCAGGTTTCCATACAGTAGTGGGCAAAATGGCACCACCCTACTAGACTACCATCAAATAAAATGTCTGGCTAACCCCATTCCCACTTGGGATGACACTGAGAACCTTCACAGGCAAATTGATGGAGGAGAAGACAAATCATGACAGATACTATATACATATCCCTGTATACCAGTGGTTCTCAACCTGTGGGTCCCCAGATGTTCCTGGACTGCAACTCCCAGAAGTCTTCATCGCTAGCTAAGCTGGCCAGGATTTCTGGAAGTTGCAGTCCAGGAACATCTGGGGACCCACAGGTTGAGAACCACTGCTGCATACTATGGGCAACTCACCTCTCTTGGTTGCTGAACAACATGAGCAGAAGAATGGTGATACGCTCATGCCCTGCTTGAGCCCTTCTTATAGACAACTGGTTGGCTATACGAAAATACAGTGTCAGGCTATCTCTTAAAACGAGTTTGCAGCCTCTGTTTTATTCCTTATTTGTTCATTTATTTTAGTAGTTACATTTACATACTGCTTTTCCTCCCTCCTACCTTTATCCTCCCGGCAACTCTATAAGGCAGGTTAGCTATGATAGATAGATTGTCCAGTGACCCCAACCCAGTGCGAAGTATACCCACCTCCCAGTCTAACACTTATACCAGTACATCACATTGGGCTTGTCTACTAATTTATGACTAAACAATGGTACCCTAGAAAGGGCAACACAGATATTAACTGGCTCCATTCTCAATGTTTCTCACTGAGCTCTATGGAACAGCATCAAAATATTTCTATCAGAACACATTTAAGGGTGAGAGTAGGGATGAAATTTGCTTCTGGTCCCACCACACACTGGAATTGCCCAGACAGGGAGCAAGTTCAGGTCTCACCATACTGATGGCTCTACGTGCATAAGAACTTTTTCCTATGACCCCCCCCCCATGTTATGGCTGTGGGGAGCAGATAAGGCCTGTCATTCTAGACAACCAAACCCACCAGGTGAAAATTATCCAGAAATCCCAGTGCCATGGAAATCCTCTGCCAAAACCACCCATGTCTTGATTAGTCCATTGCACTAAAGCATTTATATTAGTACAGTACTACCAAAAATCCAAGAGGGTATGGTGGCTTAATGGACCAAGGCTTCCGAAAACTGCCAGCTGCAAAGTCGGCAGCTCAGCGGTTCGAATCCCGGGTGCCACACAGCCGAGCAAGCTTCTGCTGATAACCCCAGCTCCTGCCAACCTAGCAGTTCAAAAGCAGGTAAATGCAAGTAGATATATAGGTGCCGCTGTAAAAAGCGGGAAGGTAAAACAGTGTTTACTTGCAGCCATGCTGGCCACGTGGCCATGGACTTGCACAACACTGGCTCTTTGGCTTGAATGCGGAGATGAGCACTGCCCCTAGAGTCGGACAGGGCTAGCACACAGGTGTGTGGGGAACCTTTACCTTACCAAAAACCTAGATCAGTGATGGTGAACCTTTTAGAGACCGAGTGCCCAAACTGCAATTCAAAACCCACTAATTTTTTCCCAAAGTGCCAATACAGTAATTTAACCTGTATACAGGTGGCTATGAAGGGGCGATGTCGGGTGCCCACAGAAAGGGCTCCGAGTGCCACCTTTGGCACCCGTGCCATAGGTTCATCATCACTGACCTAGATCACCAGAATTTTGCCTAATTCAGAAACAATAATGCCCTAAAGCAACAGCAGACCCAAAATCTGGCTGAAATAAGTAATAATAAACACCACCAGGTTAAAAAAACTCTGTGCCTATATTGACTACCTGTCAGTAATTGTCTTGGGTGGGAGTCAAATAAACACAAACCTTGTATTTTATAATTCTTTTTATGAAGTAAAGACCCCTTTTTAACATCAAAAGTCTCAGTATTTATTTCGGGAATATCAATAAATGCCGACAAGTCTAGTTTAATTTCCAATTCCTCATTCAGCCTCAACAGAGACTCAAATGGGTTGGAACTCTTAAACATCTCAGTCTCTGCCAACAGGTTTAGTCCCCATCCATGGTCCTCCTAGCCTTCCAGTCTTCTTTCAGTAATTGGAGGGTGGGTGGTAGCCCAACCTGAGGCTTTCTTTCTTTTGTTCTTCAGCAAGTCCATCAAAATTCCATTTAATCATCAATAAAGGCCGACATTTCAGTTTCTTTTCAGATTTGTAAACAAACAAACAAACAAACAAACAAATTTCCCAGGCTATCTCCTCTCTCTCTGACTCTTCTCTTGGGACCAGATCCATTGAGCCCTTTGCCGCTTTCCCCTCTCCACCTGGGCGCTCTCTTCCGGGATCTTCCTCCTCCATTCTCGGGTTTCTGTCTGTCTCCCAATATGAAGCTCCTCCTCTCTCAGCTTTCTGTCTCCTACTGTCAGCCTCCTCTCTAGGCACCATTAATCGCTCCCATTTGTGCGTCCATGGACATTTTACCCAGATCCACTCCTAGCCTGCCAATAGGATCCTCAGTCTCCCTCTATTCATCCCTTAACCTGCCTCTGACAACTCTTTATATCCTCCGGCCTTGCCTTCCTGATGATTTTTCCCCACCAAAACCTCTGAGCCAACCCCTTTCATTTCTATCTCTACTTTCCTTAGCTGTTGTTCTAATTCCTGTTCCTTAGACTGGGTCCCGCTTGTGTCCTCTCCAACATTTTTCTTTGCTCCTTCGTTCCCCTGTATGTCATTCTTTGAATGTCCCGGGCTTTCATGTATTTCTTGGGGTTAGGAAGATGGCACTAGGGTGGAGAAGCCTTCCAATCCATGTAAGTCTCCACAGTAATATGCACCAAATCAGTCTTGTTTTTCATGGTCAAGTCATGGAGGAACAATTATAGATAGCCACAACATGGATACCACATTCCTTGAGAAGAGATAATGACAAAGTTCTTAAACGTATCTCCTCTGCCATGCATGCGACATCCAAGATCAGTATTTCCCTAGTCAAATCATCAATACAGATCAACTCAATGACCATACAGAAAAAATACACATACAATGGTACCTCAACTTACGAATTTAATCCGTTCTGAATGCATGCTCTTGAGTCGAACTACTCTTAAACCATGGTACCTATCTAAAAAAATGAAAAAATAAGATAACATTTTTTAAAAAATTAAAAAATTATTTGTAAGTTGAGCAGACCATAGCTAAAATTTGTAAGGCGTCAGTTAAAACGCTAACAGTTTTCCACTCTTAAGTTGAATTGCTCTTAAATTGAGCTGCCCTTAAGTCGGGGTACCACTGTATATACAAATACAGAACTGGGTTTCTTTGGGGGTATATACATAAACATATAAGGTGGCTGAACTTGACTTCACCTTTGATAATGCATTCTTTCTGAAGACACAATAGAGTTCATGCAGAAGTTAAAAGCTTCATGTCTGCTGTTAGGCATACAATCCACAAATCTTTCTTACATGCAAAATCCAACATAGGCATGGATAGGAAAGCATTTACTGATATAATAGAATCCCCATCTAAGGTTTATTATGCATGTGTTAATTAATGAGTAAGGGGGATTTTGATTTGATAATTACTGTAATATGATATGAAACACAATCAATGTTATAATATTTCTTCATAATTAGGAATATATTTTGTTTCTCAAGATGCTTAATTTTAGTTTTCCTTCCTCAGCCCTGAGTCCTGGCAAGGGTTTCAGCTTATTATACAAGACAGCTGGTGCACCAAGCTACATTTAATTCTAGACAGTTCTCTTAGTTCTGTTTTGGCAAATTAAATTTCAGTACTGTCAATATGAAACAGGCTAAGCATGCTGGATTTGTTTTCCTCAATTAAATATAGCACAGTTTCACTAATAAATTGGCAAATAAGTATATATAGTTTGTAGTTTTTCTTATTTTTAACATTAAAAATCTCATACTTGTTAAATAAATGTCTTTATTGAATTAGTATATTAACAAGGTAACATTCTGGAAATTCATTCAAATATAGCTGCTATTTCTTGTTTTTATCCGTCCTTAATGTGAGAATGGGACATTCAGATTTCGTTTTGATGACCCCACACTCTAATATAAAAACCTGGGGGTCCCCAGATGTTCCTGGGCTGCAACTTCAAGAAATCCTGGCCAGCCCAGCGAGTGATGAAGACTTCAGGACAAGGAGCCTCAGAGTTGCCAAAGATGCCTTGCAAGGAAGGCGAAGCAGCTGTTCTCAAGGGGGTTACAGGAGAAATGGGAAACATAACTAGACTGAATGGAAACTGCCCCAGAACACCTTCTCCAGCCTTGCTGAGGTACTGCTATCCAGAAGGCAACTGAACGGAGCTCTGGTCTGCTCATCAGCCATGGGCCTCTTTTGTGGGAGATAAGTTTTATGTGCGCTATAAAGTAGGCTATCACTTGGGAAAGTGACTATGAGTACTACAGCTTCCATTCCCCTACCACTGCTGGCGGAGGAGTCTGGGATTCATGGGTGGAACTCCTGTTGCTTTGCATACTAAGTTGGAGTAGGCTCATTGGGTCCTTGGGGATTTCATGAGTCAACTCTTCCCTTACGTCCAATGATTCAACAGGCCTACACTAAGCAACAGCCATGGCAGGGTGGGGTTGGGAACTTCCACACTCTTGAGGCCAATCTCTGTTCTAAGGGAACAAATAGCTACAAATCACAAATGCAAAGGCAATCCTAGGATCCATCTCTGAGTTCTGCAAAAGGCCAGGCCCAAAGGACTAGAGCTCACTTTATCCACCACTGATGCCCTTCATGGCAGACGGAAATCTGCCCCAGGAATCCCTGGAGCTGGGATACAAACAGCTGCTTATCTATAGACATTTCTCTACCCCAAATATGGAGGAGGTGGTGGATGTTCTGTGTGCTGTATCATGATCACATATATCAGGGCTGTCCAACTTTGAACAGGCCGAGGTCTACTCTTTCCAGACGAAAATGCCTGAGGGCTACTACACTAAAATCTCTACTTATGAATTTTATCTGTTCCGAGCATATGCTCATAAGTAAAACATTTTGTAAGTAGAGCTACGGTTTCCCATAGGAACGCATTGAAAATCAATTAATCCTTTTTGGAGGGAATGCACTGAAAATCAATTAATCCTTTTGGAGGGAAACATGGTAAGGCTGATGATGCACATGCTTCCCTTACACCCGCTCGAGCCTGTGTGGACTTGTGCAAGGGAGGTGCGTGCATGCTTGCGCAGATTGCCCCTTCTGCTTGCAGCTGGAAGACTTTTTTTTAAAAAAGGTGCACTTTCCTTCCCAACCAGCCCAGGGCCTGACTTGACTCTACTTCTCCTCCTGTTTTCCCCCTTCTCCCTTTCAGCCCCCTCGTTGCCACTGCTGCTGTCGTCCATAGCTCTCTCACACTTCTGCCATGTTCTCTGTGCAGCTGGGATGGGTCAAGCCAGCAGTGGGGCAATCACATCGCCACGGCGGCGCAAGGAGGAAGGAATGGCTCAGAAGGGGAGCAGGAGCAGCGGCAGGTAATAGTCTCTGTGAGGCAGCTGTGGGGAGTGGGAGGAGGAGGAGGAGGAGGA
The DNA here is from genome assembly GCA_029282475.1 of Phrynocephalus forsythii. NCBI lineage: Eukaryota > Metazoa > Chordata > Lepidosauria > Squamata > Agamidae > Phrynocephalus > Phrynocephalus forsythii. Next base: position 47,958,705 of record JAPFRF010000004.1, read on the forward strand.
TGGATGGATGGAAGGAAGGAATTGTCTGGTGGGGGGAGAGAAGAGGGGACGTCACGACGCAAAGGAGGTGGGCACACCCATGACCCTGTCCCTCGCTGTCCCCTCCACTCCCCTTTCTCCACTCTGCACCAACAACTCAATTGGTCACAAGACAGTGGCACGCCGATCATCTGGCCAGTAGGGAGAGCAAGGGACTGTGCCATGGCCCTTGAACTGCCCCACTCAGCTGAGACAGTGGGCTGGCAGAACCAGAGCTTTGCTGGAGCAGTGGTGGTCCTTGGGGTGGGCAGGTAGGGGTGGAGAACTTATCCCCTCACAGTTTTTTATTGATGGCTGGCAAGGTACTTTTGAACCCTTCATGGGCTACTGGTAGCCTCCGGTCTACCTGTTGGGCAGGCCTGACATATATGATCACATATTTGTGTTTATAATCACTTACAACCTTGTGTAATTGCACTGACACTATTTCAATGCTAGTTTTCATCCCTCATAACTTTTACATGAATTTTTACTCTCTCTTTAAACTGATCACATTCCTTTGTAGCTTTAATGTTGTCTTTTAATGTTGTAAGATGTCCCTCAATTCCCTGTTCTCAATACTTGAATATGTCTTAATTGTACTGGACTGTATATTGTCCCTCATTACTGTAAACCACCTCAAGTCCTTTTCCAAGGAAAAAGGCGGGGTAAAAATACTCTAAATAAATAAATAAATAAATAAATAAATAAATCTGAGTGTTTTTGTAATACAAATTTTGTAAAATTTACTTGGAATGACTTTTAAGATTTATGAATAAACTAGCAGAAGTATAAAGATTTCATTGTATTTTATTTTAATGGGTTTTTAAAATTGTTCAAAATTCAGATACCTCCCAAATACATTAGTACAGGTATACTTACATCTGTCCCTAGCACTGAGATATTCAGAGTACTGTATAACATCTTCTGTTAGCAGCCTTGGTCCACACAGTTCTATGATTCTGGTTTCTGCCTTTCAACCAGTCCTTTTAGAATACCAACTCTGTCCGGTCTTAAAGTCTGTGAAGTCATATCTGACTTATGGTGATCCTTTTCAGGAGTTTCCAAGCAGAGAGCACTCAGAAATTGTTTACCATTCCCTTATTCCTGGAGCACTCTGGGACGGTGCAATTTGCCCAAAGCAACACAGGCTGCCTCTGCTCCCAGGAGGCACAGTGGGAACTGAACTCCCAACCCAACTCACTGAGCTAACCAACCAGCATAGGCCTACTGACCTTTATAGACCTCTTGCAAAAATCAGGGTTAATTCCAATGTGAAATCAGATGCCCTTCTTCAATCATATCAATATTCATCTGGCTCTTAAGTTATAAGTTGTTTCACTGTTGAAATTATTTCAGGCAATACTAGTTTGCTAATTTCTACAAGTTTTCTTCTTCTTCGTTGCGTCTATGTTCCATACACATAAAATTCAAAAGTAAACCACAAGGGTTCAGGGTGGGGATTTTTAGTGCGCCCCTTAGCTATTTTATCACTCTATACATACAAAATTTCAAAACCTGACAGCTTTCCAGACTTCAATGGCACTGTTAGAACATCTCATCTGCAATCCAACCGGCATACCCGAAATGTTTTCCCCTTAGTGAAAACAACACTAAAGCTATGCTAAGATTCTTCTGTGGATACATTATTTTTAAAAGGCCATAAATAAAGAGGAACACCATATTTTAATATGAATATTTAAACAACGTTCTTTTTCATATGCTAGTTAGTGGGAGAGAGGTGAAATATGAGTGTGGGAATTCTAAAGTTGGAACCAATTTATACTGATTCTAATAGGAATTTCAAAGCAAGGAAGGAATGGCTTTACCAGTTCCTCTCCCACAGTGAGTTTCTATGGTCAAGTGAAGATTCCAACCCTGGATTCCAGAGTCCTACTTGTCACTTAATTCATGTGTGCTTATGTTTAAAACTACACCCTCAACATTATAGAGGGAATGTTACCAGTGGCATAGCAGGGCTAAAGTTCAGAAGGGCAATATCTCAGTAACTTTCTCATTAGCGGGGACTATATAATAATATCAACCTCCACCTGCCCAGGCCTCCTTGTTTCCTCTGAGGTTACAGTATGTATGACTATATTTTTGTGTAAAACTTTTAAGGCTAAAAATTCAGGTTCATCTTATACATGGAAGTAAGCTGACGAGAGAACCTCATGGTTGCAGAACTGTAATTTGGGGTTGGAAAAGTGGGGGTCATCTTATACGTGGGTGTGTCTTACAGAGGGGGGGGAATACAGTACCTGCAGTCCTCTCAGCAGCTAAAAGACAAACATTTCTTCCCCTAGAAGAGGGTTGGGGTACAACTGTTATACACCCATCCAGCTGTTTGCAATTTTCGATTCTCCTTATGGGGCAGAGGGGCCATGGGGGTTGTTGCAACCAACACTTCCACTGTCAAATATGCTCTGCTACTGCACTGAGCCTCTGCATAAGCAGCAGCTGATCTCAGGCCAAGATCATCTTCCTTCACCAGGAAATTTCTCCAAAGATAGTGGCTCCACAGGGCTAACATTCAGAGCCTATACATTGGTACCTCAATTTACGAATTTAATCCATTCCGAATGCATGCTCTTAAATCGAACTACTCTTAAATCGGGGTATCTATCTAAAAATTTTTAAAAATATATTAAAAAACCAAAAAATGAAAAAAAATGTACATGAGCAGTACATATCTAAAATTTGTAAGGCAGCTGTTAAAACGGCAACTGTTTTTGCACCCTTAAGTCGAATTGCTCTTACGTCGGGGGCACTGTATTCAAAAGTAAGGTTAAGTCCTAACATCATGCCTGAAGCTGCAATATAAATGCATCTGGATAAAAATAGAGCATATCCAGTGCATCTCTTTTAAAACACCTGATAGACTAGCTGGGTCGTGGTCTGTCAAAAGCAATTTATAATCCCTTCTAATAAAAAAACACACACACACACACACACACACACACACCCCAAAACAAACTCCAACACCGCATGGGAGAGAAGGGCAGGGCAGGGCGGGGGGGAAGGGAGAGGGTCCGTGGGCCACGGAGCGCCCCTCTGCTGCACCTGGATGCGCGGGCATGTTCGGGCGCGCGCGCACGCGCCACACCGACCAACTCGACCCGTCCCGCCTCCCCCCTCCCCACCCCACGCCAAGTCGTGGGCAGGTCGTGGGAGAGAGAGAGAGAGGAGGGTTGCGAGTGCGGCAACTCCTTCCTCATTGGTCGCGCTGGCGCGAGTCTCTCTCTCTCTCCCTACCGCCGTCCGCTGCTCCTCCTCCCCCAGCACTCTTGCTCGGTTCCGGAGGAGACCGCCTGGACGAGGAGATGAGGGTCGTGAGTGAGTGAGTCGCGAGCCGGGGACCCGAGGGTGAGCGAGTGCTTTGGCGGGGCGGGGAGGGAGGGAATAGAGGCGGAGCGCGCGAGCGGGCAAGGGGGCGCGCGCTCTGCCAAGGCGTTGGAGGCGGAGGAGGAGGAAGAAGGGAGGAGTAAAGGGGGGGGGAGGACTCTTTTTCCTCCCTCCCTCCCTCCCTCTCTGCTGCCCCAGCCGGGGGAGGTTTGCTGCGCAGAGAGACCTCTTGGGCGCGCGGCGCCCCCTCTCCCCCTCCCCTGCAGCAGCAGCACCACCAGGAGGAGGAGGAGGAGGAGGAGGAGGCGGGTATTCCTTCCCTTTCTCTCCCTGGTTTTAGGAAGCCGGCGCTTCTTAGCTGCGGACTTCCCTCTTTCCCCGGCGTCCTTCGAGGCAGAAAAGGCCTTGCCTGAGGTGTGTGTGTGTGTGTGTGTGTGTGTGTGTGTGTGTGTGTGTGTGTGTGTGTGTGTGTGTGTGTGTGTGTGTGTGTGTGTGTGTGTGTGAGAGAGAGAGAGAGAGAGAGAGAGAAGAGGAAGGAGGGACCCTCTGCCTCCCACCCCCACCCCACCCCGGCGCCCCTTTTCCCCTCAGGTCGGCCGCCTGAGGGAAGGCGGGGAATGCCGGCCCTTTGCTCCCTTTTCCTCGTGAGGCGGTTTTCCGCCCCCCCGCCCCCCCCACCTCCGTCCCGCGCGCGCAGCCGCCGCCGGGCGAGCAAGCCGGTTGCTGAGGCTGCCTCACCGGCTACACGCTGGGTAGCAACAGGAGTGGAAACGGCGTCTCCTCCTGGTAGTAGGTCCTAGTTGACCGGGTAACGGGGTGTGCGTGCGTGCGTGCGTGTGGTGGTGTTGTTGTATGTGTGTGTAGCGGAGGGGAGGAGAAGCCGCCGCTGAGGAATGTGGCGCCCGCGCGGCTCGGAGGCGCCTTTCCTGAGGAGGTGAAATGGTGGCCGCCGGTGTTCCTGCTCTGCTTTCGCCGCGGGGACGGCGGGGGGAGGGAGGAAGGGAAAAGAAAGGTGAGCGCGGCGTGTCTTTCGGAAAGCGGCTCTTGGCATGGTCCTTTTTTTTTTTTTCTATTTTTCCCCTTCCCCAGCGCCCCGTCTTTCCTTGTGGCCCTTTTTAGAGGCATTTTAGGAAGGGGGGGGACGCGTTTCTCTCCCGGGAGCTTTTGAGGAGCGAGGCAGGTATATAGTACGTGGAGGCCGGCAAGCAAGCAAGCAAGCAAGCGGAGGGCGCCGGCTACCGTTTGCTAACGCCTCAGGTTGGAAGCTCAGCCCCAGCGGTTCTTGGAGAGCAAAGTTAGCCACCCAGGAGCCAAAGCCATTTTTTGACCCTGTTCCCTGAAGAGGCCCTTGAACCCTGAAGGTTCATCATCCTCACGACACCGGCTGGGTGACTTGCGGGCTTGGCGCGTGCAGGCAGTGGCCGAACCACACCCCTCTTGCAAATAGAGGTATATTTTTTCATAATCCCAATCCGTTCCTCCTCTCCTTGCCTTTTCTTTCCCCTTCAGGCCTGGCAGCCATGCGCGGGGCGTTGGAGGACCCTACCAATAATGTGGCGATGAGCTGAAAAAATAACCAAGGGCGGTGAACTCCGTTTTGGGTTTTTGTTTCCTGAGAAGGGGCAGCTATGATGACTGTCTTCAGGCAAGAGAATCTGGACGATCACTATGAGATCGGAGAGGAACTTGGCAGGTATAGTACTTGTTGAAAGATGATGATGCTGCCTGAGTGCTGTGTGCATTAAAGCCAGCTGGGACAATAACAAACCCTATATAGCATTGGGGGAGATCGCAGCTGGAGTGAAAATGGAGTGTGGGGAACAGGATGTGTTGGGTTGAGGTGTAAACACATTTTGTATTAGGGCATTCCAGTGAGTTGCTGGTACATAGCGTATGAGGATGCCTACCGTGATCCTTTACAGCCTGCTACAATTAATGCCGGGGACTTGCATGGTCCTCAGAAACAAGTGTTTCTGTGCATAATTGTACAGCCAGATCATACTGCCTTAGGAGAGTGAGTTATAGCTAATGCAATATGTTGCTTTAGGAAACCGCAAGATTAGTGAACTGAGGAAATTATAGTTCACATTGTACACATATTGCATCCTGTGAAAAATTGATATTAAAATGGGTGGGTGATTTTTGTTTCTATGCTGACTTCTAATCATAACAGTACCATATTATTACTGTATGTGGAGAAATATTAAAAGATGCATAACATTAATAATCTACGCATCTGTAGGTTGTTTGCAAAAATAAGGACATCTGAATATTTTTGTATTTGTTTTCAGTTTTATGAAGATCAGTCTCTTTCAGGGTTTCAAGTTAAATTATTCTCTAGCAACTTGTTGTCAGATGAAGAGATTTATAGTCATTAAGCAGTGTAGGTTTAACACAGCCTTCATAAAGCTTGTTAGTTGAATACAGTATAAGCTTGTCCATGTCACAGCTTTGGGACCGAAAACCCAGACCATTGATCAGAGATTACAGTTTGTGTTTGGTTTTAAATCTCTTAGCTTAATTGCTAAATTAAGTGTGTGCTTTATAATGTGCAGTATGTTTGTTTATAGCAATTTGATTTTTATATTATTTCAGATTTGCTGATTTTAAAATTTGGTTAAAGTTTTTGCTTATGCCTGTTTTATTCTCTTGTGTACTAAGTGTTTTAGCATTCTTATTTGCCATCGCAAGAACATTAGGAAGAAAGTTAAGATGATGATCTGGTTTGGAAATCAGTATTAACCAAAATTTGCCATCATGGCAGATCATAATGAAAAGTAGTACAGTATGTGAACACTGGAATTTAATAGAGAGATTCCTAGCAGTTGGCTAGAGACTCTTCATTTAACTATGATTGTGGATTTAATTCTGGGTTCAAATAACTCAGTAGTGATGGTTTCAGTTTGAATTTTGTGCTATTTCCATTAAGTACTTATTAAATTCATTTTTGCTATTGATATACTGTATCATGGAATATTCTGTACAAAACAAATCTGATTTTCTGGCTTTTCAATGATATTAAATACTTCTGAAATGTCAGCTGTTTCATTTGTATATACGGTTGGATAACTTGGTGGTTTAGATATCTGGTGGTGGAGCCAGAGTTTGAGAGTTCAGTTCCCCATTGTGTCATCTATGAGTAGAGCCAGTATGTGTGTGGCCTTGGGCAAGCTGCATAGTCACAGGGTGCCCCCAGAAGAAGGGAATGGTAAATAACGTCTGAGTATTCTCTACCTGGAAAAACCTAAATTGACCTGATGGCATATGATGATGATTGTAGACACAATGTTGATTTTTAAGAAATGCAAGTGGTGACAAAGAACCATTTGAAGTCTAGAACATGGATCAGAATTATTTGGTGAACATATACTATGTGTTGTGAGTAAAACCAAAATAGAAAACATAGTTGTGGGTAATAGAAGAGACAAGAATATAATTCTACAGTGGACCCTTGTAGAACAAATGAGTAGTATAACATAAAATCTGTACAGCATAAAAAATTCTGGAGATAGAGGAAATGTGTTTAACAGAATCGCCTATGGGGTGAATCCGTACAACATAAAAATGGTCACGATTAGGGATTACTCTGTTTTCAATGCATTCCTATGGGAAATTTATATTAAGGAAAATTTGCTTAACATAATTTCATTTGGAACAAATTAATTCCTTTATACAAGGTACCACTGTACTTGTATCTCACCTTTTATCTAATGGGCCCAAGGTGCATTTTATAAGTCTCTCCTTCCCTTTTAATCATTACAACAGTTTGTGTCATACAGGTCAGGTTGAGAGAGATTAACTGGCCCAAGATCACCCAGTGAGTTTCATATCTCACTGGGGACTAGATCCCAGATCTTCCAATTCACAATTCTTGCCACTACTGCAAACTGCTTCTATCATATTAGAATGTTTTAATAGTTTTAAGACTTGAACGTTATGTGATGTGTGTGTATGGGGGGGATTGTATTGCTAAAATAATACAATTAATGGCTGGAGTCCTGTTGCTTAGCGTAATAAGTTACACTAAAGCGTTCCCATTGAATCAGTGGGGATTTGATGATTCAACTCATCTCCCGAGTTCTCTTGATTCAAATGGGCATACTCTAGTTGCAACTTGCTTCAGCATAGTATATAACCAGAATAGGCCTGTTTGAATCCGTGGAACTCACAGAGAAGTTGACTTAACTGCTCCCGTCCCCACTTAGTTACTGTAGTACAACTTACTATGCACAGCAATAACAGCAGCAACAGGAATTTCAGCCAATGGGTAGACTGAAGGCGCTCTAATATTTGCAGTAAACGATAGCCTTTTCTTTCTCAAAATCTAGTGGGAGTAATATTTTTCTGTTGCTTTACTGCAGAAGTGGTAATGGTGCAAAATACAAGTATTTCATTCAGGGGGAAATATTGTAACATATGCAGATTAGATTAGCAGGTCCTGTTAAATTCAGTCCTGGGTGCTAATGTGTATGGGTCATAATAACTACAATTTTAGAAACCTGGCTGAGGGGCATTTAATTATGAACTAATGATGTTGTTTTATACTGAGTCTGATCATTGATCCATCTAGTCCAATGTCGCTTATTATGACCAGCAGCAGATTTCACAAGTTTTGTTTAGCAATTTCACAGCCCTTCAAGTTGCAAACAAGATACAGTCTAGGTGTGTGAGTGCATGTGACTCTGCCCCTCTCTGCACAGGACTCCTCCATGCACCTACAGCAGGCATGCCCAAAGTCAGGCCCGGGGGGCCAAATGTGGCCTGTTTTCAAATTTTGAGCGGCCCGCGGCCTCTTCTCCCTGCTGGCTCAGCCTGTCACTCATCCTTGCCAGCTGGGCCCTCCCCATACCGGATGGAGATGTCAGCTTGCAGTTTTTTGGTTTGCCTGCCCTCCCTGCCTCTCTCCATCCCGCCCCTCCCCCCAGCCTCCTGCCCAACCTACCCACCCCTGGCTCCCTTGCTGTAGCCTCCTTCCATGTTATACAGTCTTGTCCAAAGTCCGGCCCGGAGGCCAAATGCGGGTGAATGATCGGCCCGTACACATTTTCACCTCACCAGATCTGGCCCTCCTTGCAAAAAGTTTGGACACCCCTGCCCTACAGTGAGGTCTTCCAGCTAGTTTGGTTCAGGTCACCTCAGAACCCTTGCAGGGGGCAGAGTTGCACATGCAAGGAACGAAACCCAAGTAAGCAGGGTTGAAAATTAGAGGAACTGTTGGTTGCAAATGGTGTGAAGTATGTATTTCCAGTGAAAGTGATTATGAAAGTTAAACCCACAACACTATGAGCAAGAACCAAGTATACTGACCCAGACTAAATTAGTGAGTCATAGAAAACTAGGTAATTGCCAGTACTGCAGTGGAAATCACATGTAACAACAGGCCTGCCATATAGAACTGCAGTAATGAAATTTAATTGCAGATATATTAGTATCCATAACAGTATTAAGTCATAAAGTAGATGTCTTTGTAGTAAAGTACATTAAAACTAAAGGAGACTTTTCCATAATCTTTTTGAGATTGTAGTGTAAAATATTTCCTTGCTACACTTTCTACATTGAAATATCACACTTAAAGTAAGATTATTGCTTATTTTCAGAAGCTATATAAGCAATCAGATCACCATGCAATTTCATAATTATTTATTTAAATAATAAATAAATAATATAAGGCCAAAGCAAATGCAAGTTTCATTTTTTCTGGAAATTGTTATGAAATAGATGCAGGCATTCATTTCTCCTCCCCCTTTGTTTCCTTGTGGTTACAAGAAGTGTGACTGTGCATTTTAAATACACCATTTTGCAGTTCCTTTATTGTACGTTGTTGTTCTGCGGACTTTGTTTGGTGGTTGCCACAGTGCTGTGCTCTTGTCAGACTTTTATTGCTTTTGATGAAACTCATTAATCTTTATAAAGGTGGCTTAATTTTATAAAAACATCAAAGGCAGTTTTGCTTAAATATGTCCTTTTGTTCATAGAATGCCATGAACGTTAAGCTCAACTTGCATGTAGGTAATAACATGAAATGTAGATTCCTTGAAAGAGTGAGCTATGCTATAAGACTATGGGTCTAATTAGACGAAATGAACAGGGTACAATCACAGAATGCATCATGTAGAAGCATTTCTCTAGAAGGAAGTACATTTCCTGTTCTGAGTTGAATTTTAGTGGATGATAATATTATGCCTTTCTTTCTCAGATATGTAGACAGGGCATAAACAACGTGTAACAGGGTTATGGTCCTTTTCTCTGTTTTTATATACAGGATGTTGTAGACAAAAAGAAACACTGCTGTTTCTACTCTCTTGTTAAATTATTAGATGTTTAGCTAGCTAGTAGAGAAAGGCATGAATCACTTTATGCTGGATAATCAGAAATCATCAGTGGTACCACATATTCCTTCCCCCTACCTCCTTGCTGACTTCCCCAGTCACTATCCAACAGGAGCTGTTTGGCTCCTCCTCAAATGGTTGTCCAGTCTCAGTCGGGGCACCTGCTTCCATCCTCTCTCTTCTCCTCCAGTGGCCGCCCACTAAAAGGCTGTGCTGCAGGAATCTCTGCCCTGCCTCTGTGCTTCTGCTGGAACTGGACTGTCACAAGAAGGAACCAGTCAGCACATGCTGGCTAGTGAGTAGGAAACTCAGCCGGGAGATGCAGGAAGGGAATGCGTCACACCTCTTGTGCCACACTGATGATTTTTGACAATGTGGTACAGTATTCCCCCGTCATATCGCGGTTCAGGCAATGTGGCCCCGCAATATCGTGGAAATGCTGGACCCGCACATGCATGCGCACACGCATGCATGCCTTCCTCCCTCAACTTGACTTCCGCACTACAGAGAGCACACCCCTTTCCTCCTGAAATTGTCCTGCCTGATTGCTCTGCTTCCATCCTCCTTTCTGCATCTTCCCCACACCTCCAGGAAGTGCCTTGGCAGGTCCAGCCACTCATGCACGCCTTTCTGAATCCTCCTGCCCCTCTGGAAAGGGACTTCCTGGCTTGGGTGGTGCTGCCTTCCTGCCCCTTTGCCCCCTCCGCAGCCCCTCTGTAATGTGTCCTGCTGGCTCCCTGCACACAAGCACCTTCACACATACACACACGCTTGTGCGCTCATGCACACACCTTCAAAAAGTGTCCTGCCGGGTCAGGCTGCTTGCAAACACTTTTCTACACCATGCAGGACCTCACAGAAGAGACCTGCAAGGTCAGGCTTCTTGAAAACGCTTCTCCGAATCCTCCCCTCCCCTCTGGAAAGGGACTTCCTGGGTTGGGTGGTGCTGCTTCCCCGCCCCTTCGCCCCCTCCACAGCCCCTCTATAATGTGTCCTGCTGGCTCCCTGCACACAAGCACCTTCACACACACACACACACACACACACACTCGCGCGCTCATACACGCACCTTCAAAAAGTGTTCTGCCGGGTAAGGCTGCTTGCAAACACTTTTCTACACCATGAGAGACCTGCAAAGTGTTCTGCCCGTCAGGCTGCCTGCAAACACGTTTCAACAGCAACCCAGGACCTCACAGAACAGACATGCCAGGTCCCGCTGCTTGCAAGCGCCTTTCAGCAGCCGAGCCAGGAGGGGAGGATTCGGAAGAGCGTTTTCAAGCAGCCCGACCTTGCAGGTCTCTTCTGTGAGGTCCTGCACGGTGTAGAAAAGTGTTTGCGAGCAGCCTGACCAGGCAGGACACTTTTTGAAGGTGTGTGCATGAGCGCGCAAGCATGCATGTGTGAAGGTGCTTGTTCAGGGAGAGCAGGTCCTGCATGGTGTAGGGGCGGGGAGTTTTTAAGCAGGAAGTCCCCAGAGGGGAGGGAACGTTTTCAAGCAGCCCAGGGCAGGTGTCTTTTGAGGGCATGGTGTAGAAAAGTGTTTTGTGTAGGTGTGTGTGTGTATGCATGTTTTTTTTTTTTTGAAGGCACGTGTGCCAAGGGAGCCAGCAAGAGACATTACAGAGGGGAGGGGGAGGGGAGGGAGGCAGCACCAGCCGAGCCAGCATGTCCGTTTCCAGAGGGACGGGAGGATTCAGAAAGGCATGAGGGAGCATCAGGACCCGGCAGGTTAATTTCTGGAGTAGGCAGGAGCCCCACCCACTGAGGCGTCCCCACATCGCGGATTTTCCTTTTATTGCGGTGGTTTAAGACCCCTAACCATCGTGATAGTTGGGGGACTACTGTACAAAGTGATTTGTGTCCATCTTTATTGGCTACCACTTGTAAACAGCATTGATCTAGATTGACAAAAGTAACTTGCCCAAATTGCCAAAATGAATTCTTTAGCTTTTTAGCAGGGCTGTGGAGTCGGAGTCGGAGGAAATTTTGGGTACCCGGAGTCGGAGTCGGCAAACAATGCACCGACTCCGACTCCTACTAAATTTAAATTGGAATTTTAAAAAAACAAGTTTAAATATCCCAATTCACAAAAAGTTATAATTAATGCCTTCTCTACTGTAAGAATAGTATTGAGGCCTCCAGGGCCCTGGCTTATTGCAGGCCGGCGGCCTCCCCCTTCGACCCTTACCCTGCATGGCTTATTAAATCTGCGGGAGGGAGTATGACTGAGTGGGCTTCCATTATTTCCACTGCCTCCTTCAGAGAGGGGGTCTTTCCCTCTCACCTGAAGGAAACGGTGGTGAAGCCCACCTTAAAGAAATCTGCCCAGGCGTTGGACGAATTGGCCAACTACCGTCAGATTGCCAACGTCCCCTTCCTGGGCAAGGTCATCGAGAGGGTGGCCGCCATCCATATCTAGTCGTTTCTGGAGGAAGAACAAGTCTTTGACCCATTCCAGTCCAGGTTCGGGCCGTATCTGGGGACTGAGACAGTCTTGGTTGCACTGCAAGATGACCTCCTCCGGGGGGGGGGGGGGGGGGGCTGACAGGGGTTGCTCTACCCTGTTGGTTCTCCTGGATTTGTCAGAGGCCTGTGATACTGTCGACCACGGAATCCTGCTGGACCGGCTTTCCGGGGTGGGGATCGGGGGCACAGCATTCAGCTGGCCCCGGTCCTTCCCTTGCTAGGGATTATCAAAAAGGGGATTGAAAATAAAACAGCCAACATTATATTGCCATTATACAAAACAATAGTAAGGCCACACCTGGAGTATTGTGTACAATTCTGATCACCACATCTCAAGAAAGACATAGTGGAACTGGAAAAGGTGCAGAAGAGAGCGACTAAAATGATTACTGGGCTGGGGCACCTCCCTTATGAGGAAAGGCTAAAACATTTGGAGCTCTTTAGTCTGGAAAAAAGGCGCCTGAGGGGGGATATGATTGAGACGTACAAAATAATGCAGGGCATGAGTCAAGTGGATAGGGGGAAGCTCTTCTCCCTCTCACAAAATACCAGAACTAGAAGACATCCACTCAAATTGAGGGCTGGGAGAGTAAGAACAGACAAAAGAAAATATTTTTTCACCCAGCGTGTTGTTAGTCTGTGGAACTCCCTGCCACAGGATGTGGTGATGGCATCTGGCCTGGATGTCTTCAAAAGGGGATTGGACAGATTCCTGGGGGGAAAGTCCATCACAGGTTACAAACCATGATGGAGATGTGTAAACCCCAGGCCAGGGTCCTTCAAGGGCCAGATGCAGGGGAGTGCTATCAGGAGACAGATATCTAGTCTCATGCGCTCCCAAACGCATCTGGTGGGTCCACTGTGAGATACAGGAAGCTGGACTAGATGACCCTTTGGCCTGATCCAGCATGGCTCTTCTTATGTTCTTATGTTCTAAGACCAGCCCCAGCGTGTGCAGCTTGGGGTGGGGGGTGGGGAGGCTCTCGGCTCCCTGGGTGCTCCCCTGTGGAGTCCCACAGGGGTCGGCTCTCCCCCAAGGAATGTATAAAATATATTCGCATATTAATACAGAGGAGTCGGAAGTACAAAAAACTTAGGAGTCGGAGTCGGAACATTTATCTACCGACTCCACAGCCCTGCTTTTTAGCTGCTAGTGCAGATTGTGCTACAGCATATAACTGTGTATTGGCGAGCAGTCCTAGTACCATTTCCATGATGGTACAGTTGGGATACAGCTGAATGATATGTGACAAAAATATTTCTCTAGGGTTTTTATAAAGAGGACCGAACAGTAGGTAGTGTGTTAAATATTCAATCTGACTGAAGCCCAAAACACATCTCCATTCCACAACTGGGGTTCCTTGATATCTCCCTTCAAGATATTTTCAGGCCATCTGTTGAAATCAAAGTTTTGTAAAAGCTCTGCGAAGCTAACAAAAAATTAGTACCTCAAAATAACAAATACGAAGCCAAAGTCTCATTTTGTCAAGGATCATAATACCAAATAAATGATTTGAATACAGTTTGTTGTTATACCATATAATCTGTGTTGTCAAGTTGATTGTGACTTACGGTGATCCTTACAAGTATTTCCAACATGTACTTTGAGATGGTTAAACATTCATGTGGCACTTTAGAATATGCAGTTGGCCCAAAACTATGCAGGCTGGCTTTCCTGGGTAAAACATATCCTAAATTGAGACTGCACATATCCCATCCACCCCCAATTAATTTTCTCCAGCTTACATTTCTAGTGAAAGTGGGTGAGATCTCTCTAATACCAAACAGTTTGGTAATAGAATCACATTGATGTTATAATTTGGTAGACTACTTGGGCAGTCAGCAGCTTGTAGGACAGCCACCTTCATTCATATTCCCTGTAGACCAGGCATGTCCAAAGTTAGGCCCAGGGGCCAAGTGCGGCCCGTTTTCAAATTCTGAGCGGCCCACGTCTTCTTCTCACCACCTCAGCCTGTCACGCATCCCCACCAGCTGGCCCCTCCCCATACCAGATGGAGGCATTCTATTGCTGCAGCATCCTCCTCGCCTCCTTGCATGTTATAGAGACTTGTCCAAAGTCCGGCTCAGGGGCCAAATGTGGCTGAATGGTCAGCCCTCACACATTTTCACTTCACCAAATCTGGCCCTCCTTGCAAAAAGTTTGGACATCCCTGCTGTAGACTCTTGTCTTCAAAATGCATAGACTCAAGAGATTGTGCTGAGCTTTGAACATTTCATTGCATTAATTTATTTATGTATTTATTTTTATATTTCTATACTGCCTGTCTTCTAATGGAACTCTGGGCGGTTCCTTAAGTTAGGAGATGTGGTGGTGCAAACAGAGCAGAAGTGCTGTTCAAATCTAATTAGAGAAAAGATGTGTGAGAACTAAAAATACATTCCCTGATTCCTTCCTTCCCCTTCGTTCTCTTCAGTTTTATGTATACCTAGTTTTATGTGCAAGCCTACCAGGCAAGATCCAGACAAACAAAACCAGGCAAGACAAAGATGTGTGGCACTTTAAAGATTACTATAGTTTAATGTCAACTTTTGTGGATTTCCACTTCATCAGATATATGGGGAAAATGAAATGCTGGATGAAATACCAAATCACAAGTTAAACATTCTTTGGTTCTGAGAGTCTTGGGTGTATGGTTACATCTCACATGCAGTAATTTATGGCATGTGAAAGACAGAAAACATAACCTAGCAGAGCAAAATAGATGGGGGGAGACCATTGGCTCCATCCTCAAACCTTATGGCACCAATGCACCTTGCTATGTAAGAGATACCACATGCTTCCTAAGGAAACTTCATTGCACACACAACCTTCATGACAACACCATCCTACCATGGATGTAGAGGCACTCTATACTATCACCACATACAAAGACAGACTATAAGATATCACAAACAGCATTCAAAACAAGAAGGAAGTCTACATAATCACTGCCCCATGAGACTTTGTACTTACACAAAACTGTTTCACCTTTGGTAACAAAACCTACCTTCAGATCAACAGAACTGCAATGGGCACTCACATATCTTTTCCTTATTAGGACTTATCCATGAAAGCTCACATGAAAATATAATTATGTTTAAGATGTTACATGTTTTTGTCTTGTTTTGTTTCTTTGGATTTGGCCTGGTTTGTTTGGTTTTGTAAGGCTTTGTGTTATAGATCCAGTGCTTGTTGCTTTAGGATTATTGTTGAAGACAGGGGGGGGTATGATTGTGATGATATTGATGTATGTGTTTTGCTATATTAAAACTTTTTAAAAACATTAAGGTGTGTAAATTTATTCTGATGAGATAAGAGATATGGCATTTTCTTATTGTTTTGAAATGTGAAACGGTATAGCTATATTGAATGGAAGTCAGTACTTATGACTTTGTAACAGTAAGTAATATACTTTTTATACTCATTAGCTTCTTTTCTGGGAAATATTTTCTGTTTTCCTGCCATTAATATCCTTTGACTGTATATCTAAGAAGTGTGGATTTTAATCTGGCACTATAATATCATATACAGTATTCTGGATTTATTAAGATGTGTTCTCCTGGTTGTTGTTTTTTTTTAATGTAGCCAGGCTGACACTGTTACCTAATGAATACAGCTGTTGTAGCATTGCTATTAAAGTATCAGCCATGATTGGCAGCCCTTATGTGGGCACATGACATATGAACAGCAGTTGTTAAGAATGTTTATAAAACTGCTAACCTCAGAAGCATGAAAGCTTATTTAGGATAATGTTGAGCTTTACATTACGGCAGTGTTTTTCAACCTTTTTTGGGCAAAGGCACACTTGTTTCATGAAAAAAATCACAAGGCACACCACCATTAGAAAATGTTAAAAAAAATTAACTCTGTGCCTATATTGACTATATATAAAGTAATTCTCTTGAATAGGAATCAAATAAACACAAAGAAAGTATTTTATAATTACTTTATTATGAAAAAAGTAAACAGAAATATGAAAAATTATAAAATACTTTATTCCACCTGGGCCTGTTTGGCTGAACACAAAGCTGATATTCTTCAGCTTTTCCAACGGCACACCAGGATGCACACTGGAGTGGTTGACTGCGGTACTGCCACTGAAAAAATGTATTTCTCCATGGGGTGAGGGATGCTGGATGACTAGCAGCTCTTTATTTACCACGATTGGAAAGGGAAATGAAATCTACTTCATTTTGGGGTGATAAATGAGAGATAGCATCCCAGACTGACTCTACAATATTGTAGCTTCTATTTTGGAATGTAAATGAAACAACAGCCGGGATGTTTGGAAGTTGAGTCATGGCAAATGGACTTCTTTTCTTGAGAGATTGATCAAGAAAAGAAGTCCAGTTGCCATGACTCAGCTTCCAGATGAACTCACTTGGATGACTGAGAATCTTCACATTCATGAGCCTGACTGCTACATCCATAATTTGGGGGAACTTTTATTTTTCTTCTGTACATTCCAGTTTTCTAATACCAAACCTTATGTGAAATCCTGGGGGACCTGAAAACATGTGCTTCTTAATTAGATTTTAGCTGTCAAATGAATGGTATCATCTGTCCTTGTTTTCTAACAAAGTATAGCTATTTTGTTTTGCAATGTCTGGTTGCATGGCGTCAAATACCATCTTAAACTTATTTTAAAGAAATTTTCCTTTATTCTAACAACATAGATCTAAGTATTCTCATTCTCCACGTTTTAGCCCAATCTTCATCTCTTCTTTTTTGAAATCTTGTTCCCACAAAAATTTCGATCCAGATCCTTCCGTACTTTCATCTAAATCCAAAATAATTTTATATAGTTTGCTAACATTACATTTTACTATATTCTCCTTCTGGGTATCCTCATACAACAATAAGAGTTGTTCATATTTTGTGTACTCTCTACATTTATCATTTTTCTTTATCCAAGCGTCAGTCCATTTCTCTAATTGTATAAAATTAAACCAAGATATATCCCTACATTGAAGAATGTCCTTCATTTGTACTTTCTCTGTCATCTTGCCCATCCAATCTTTCAATCTAATCACTTGTTTCTCCCAAATACTTTTTTGAAAACTTTCAAATTTATAGGGAAATTCTCCATTTCAGTTACAGATCTCAATGGTGAATCCAAGGGACATAAAATTTTTATGTATGTACCATGCATTTAACATAGATCTAAGAAAGGGGTTATTAATCTCATTAAACTTTGATTTCTTAATAGTACCAAATAAGTATTTATCAATATTTTCCTTTATTTCTGATTATTCCATTTTCCACTATATTAATCTTTCTGGATTATACACAGTATCCCCAATAAACCTTATTTGATTTGCTAAATAATAATTTTTTACATTCTGTAACACTATACCACCTTTATTTTGGGCCATATACCAATATTTTTTATTTATTCTAGCTTTTTTACCACGGTTACAATAGTTATTAATCAGATCCTGCCATAATTTAAAGTCATGCTTACTTAGCTGTACTGGAAGCATCATAAAGAAAAAATTTAACTTTGGTAAAATTTTCATTTTCATCAATGCAATCTTTCGAAACCAAGAAAGTTTTAGACTTGAATATTCTAACATTTTATTCTTAATTTCTTTCTTAAGTTTGCTATAATTAAATTCCTTTAATTTCCGTATGTCCTTTACTAAATCTATACCTAAATACTTAATTGAATTATTTATCTTACATCCGTAATTGTGGGTAATCACTTCTTGTTCTTCCTTGTTACGATTAAACAACATCACCTGAGATTTCTGCCAGTTAACACTCAATCCAGATATTAACTCAAAGAGATACTACATGCTTCCTAAGGAAACTTCAGAGCACACACAACCTTCATGACAACACCATCCTACTATGGATGTAGAGGCACTCTATACTATCACCACATACAAAGACAGACTATAAGATATCACAAACAGCATTCAAAACAAGAAAGAAGTCTACAATGTTTGTCATTGAAATCCAATCTTTGACCCAGGTCGTAGCAGCTGCCTTATAGTACAACACCAAATTGGGCAGAGCGAAACCACCAGCTTTAGTTCTGTCTTGTAAATAAACATTTCTAATCCTTGCTTTTTTCTTTTGCCATATAAACACATGTATACTTTTTTCCAGGTCAAAAATAAAAGTTAGGTAATATAGGTAGACATTGAAATAAAAAGAGCAGTTTAGGTAAGACAATCATTTTAACCGCAGCAATTCTACCCATTAGTGATAGCTGAAGTCTTGACCAAATTTCCACTGACTTCTTGCATTCTGATAGCTCGTTGAGGTAGGTATCTGGCTGAGGAGTGATTGATCAGGAGTTCACCTCTCTACTGTGCCTCTGGAAGAAAAGCCAGCTTGTGAGCAAGCAGTACAAGTCCTTTAGAGCTCTCAGAAGGTGATAATGGTACATAATATGCTAGAAAATGCTGAAAAGAGTTGTCCTAAGTTGGAATCAAATTGATAGCACATATTAAATTAAGTAAGGATTACAGGGTTATGTGAGAAAATTTAGTAGGTGGCTTTGCCACTGCCATGACAATGAGTTTCCATGGCCAAGTGGCAGTTTGAACCTAAAGTATCCTGAATTCTGCACTGGTTGTCACAGCTATTTAAGTAATGCCAATGCCTGATGATGATTGTGAACCTATAGGGTTTCTGATTTGAATGACTTAAAAGAAAACATCAATTACTTGTTTGTTCATTATAGTTGTCAGCAGTCCTATAAAGCTGACTTTATGTGTACAGTGAAATGAGCCAAATGTATGATATCAGTTGTAGAGATGGGCATGGATTGTCCTGGCTTCCCTGTCCCACCTCCTCCCAGTGATACCTCTGAGTGGGCGCCCACCAGAGGAGGCGGGACTGAGAAACACATCTGTTCGTCCATCAAAGAGGCATGAACCACCAACCTGGTTTGCCCATCTCTAGTTAATTATAAAAAAACTGATATTCCATGCTTCCTGTTTAATACTGTATAGTAAAAATAGCAATTAAAGTGTCTCCAACTAAGTGCCTCTGGTATCCCTTTTAGGGATGACTGGATGACATATTTTTGACAAATTAACACAAATAGTAAGTTAGAACTTCATTAAGGAGGAATGGCAGCCTAAGTATTCACATATTCAGGAAGTATGCAACTTATTTAAGATTTTTGTGTATGCTGGGTAGTGTGTCAATTTTCTTTAAGTTGCTTGCACTTTCTATCCAAACTTATATTTCAGATTTTACAGTAATACTCATGTTCTGTACAGCAGCTGGTTTAAAATATGAAATCCACTGTAGAACGCATTATAGGACAAACTAAAATTTCAAAAAAAAGTGAGAAAGTATTGCCTTCTTCAGAGAAAAGTAAGGGGTGTGTTGTTTGCTCTGCTTATGACAACCTTGAGTTGGAATGTAGTACTGTGGTACTTTACCAAGTGCAATTGAGTTAATTAAAATGCTTTTAATAATTGTATGAGATACTTTTAAATAAATTATATTTTATTTTGTTATTTATAAGGTCATCAATTAAATTAAAATCTTTAAAACTTTATGTTAATCTTTAGTCAAACAGAGCTAAGGTATTTGTCCTGTTTTTTCCATTGGAATGTCCTGCTGAAATTGATAGCACTTACAATTTTTATCTTTCACTGAATTGTACTTGTGTATTTGAGTTCCAGTGTCCTCACACAGAAGTTTGATGTTATCTTATAGAGCAAACACTTTGGAATTAGAACTATTTGATTCCTCTTTTGGTATGTTTCATATTAAATGTATTTGTGGAATTTTCAACTCCAGTGAAATAAACACTTGTAGCAATGCACCTTTCAGCTGACTGTTAGCTCTTTGTATTGCTGTACAATAAATGGTACATAAGAGGCTTATGAAATAAGATCATGTTTGAAGTAGGTACTTATATTTGAGTTAAATACCTAAAGAAATTGCAGGCACACAGCTCAATACTTACAAAAACAGTTTAGCCTGCTTGAAGACACCTGTAAAAAATGAATGTTTCACACAAGGCTCTTTGCATCTGGGTAGCCTAGGTCTAGTAGAACTTTATTCAATGTTCCCTCTAATTTCTATCTCTGCTGTGCAGAAGCCTCATCTGTCTGCAAACAGGAAGTGGGTTTCATTTGAAACCCGGAACTCAGTAGGCCAGTTGATGGTGAAACTTTTAGAGACCAAGTGCCCAAATTACAGTTCAGAACCTGCTTATTTTTGGCAAAGTGCCAACATGACAATTTAACCCAGGGGTCCTCAACCTAAGGCCCTGGGGGCGGATGCGGCCCCCCAAGGTCCTGAATCCGGCCCCCGGGACTAATTGCAACCCCCCCACCTACCCCCTGCTTTGCCAGCAAGACAGCCTCCGCAGCTGCTTCTATTGCTGAGGCAGTTCAAAGCAGTGGGGTATGTCATTTCTCCCACTCCCCCCAACTACCACCCAGATAATCAGCATGCTGGCTAGTGGGGCAATTCAAAGTGGGAGGGCTACGGCAAGGTCCCCCACTCACCCCAACCACCTCCCAGATGGTTGGGGCGCCCGGTGCAACCCCCCCCTTTTTCCATGTTGGCCTTTTTTGGGACTGTGATCCGGCCCGCTGTTTGAAAACGTTGAGGACCCCTGATTTAACCTGAATACAGTGGTACTCCGGGTTACAAATGCTTCGAGTGCTACCCTTTGGGGAAGCGAGACTCGAAGAGCAGCCTTTTGATTTTCCTGCAGCCACAGCATCCTCGTTGTGGCCACAGGACATTAAAAACACTGCTCTTGGATCCTCGCTTTTCCGAAGAGTAGCACCCCATCCACCTGGACAGAGAGGCGGATGGGGTGCTACACCATTGGGTGGCGGCTTGTGGGCTCCTTCATTGCCCTAGTTTACTCTACAGCCAAACCACTCGTGGCATCCCAAAAGTGGCATGGCTGGAGAGTAAACTAGGGCTATGAAGAAGGCCACAAACCACTGCCTCCTGTTCACATCGCTCTCTGCATGGAGCTGTTTCGAGAGTACCAAAATGGCTGCATGAAGAGAGACGGGCAAAGGGGAGTCACTGGTTTGTGGGTTCCTTTGTAGCCCCAGTTTACGCTCCAGACACACTGCTTTTGGGATGCCCAGAGCTGCATGGCTGGAGAGTAAACGGGGAGCTATGAAGGAGCCCACAAACCGCTGCCTCCCTTTCGCCCAGCTCCCTACACAGAGCACAGTGGCGTGCTCTGAGTGGAGGGGGAAATGCTGTGGCTGTGATGCAGCAATATCAGGTGCCCACAGAAAGGGCTCAGTGTGCCATCTTTGGCACCCATGCCATAGATTTGCCAATACTGCAATAGGTATTGGTATTGGCTGTTGCTGTGCAGCACCAGTGAGACTCATCATGCACGCTCATGCACATACCTTAGAAGTAACATTGAGTTCATCCCAAAAGTAGATTGTCTCAACTGTTCAACAGTCTCGATAACTTTCTGTTCCTTTGACAGTGGTTGTCTTTTGGAATGTAACTCTATAACCTGAAACCATCCTTGTTGATGTATGAAATATGTTTCTTCCTCTGATTTCTTCCTATGCTGTGTCTGTGATGAGGAAAGGAGAAAACTGTATTTTCTTTCATCTTGGTTTTTAGCTAACAGCAGTTTAGCATTGTGCCCAAGGCAAAAGGGTTCATCTCACTAAGTGATTTAGTAAAACAAGCAAGTTTCCAACCACGCTTTAGGATCCAACCTGTTTTTCTAAACCAGGGCTGCCCAACACATCAACCACGGGGCCGTTTGAAGTAGCCCGCCCAGCTTTTTCATTCAGGAATGCACGTGTACCATTCTTAATCCTGCACCACATACACATGTGATACATGCTGTTCCTACATGCCTCCACACTTTTCCTCCCTCTGTCTCAGCTGATTTCATGCAGATCAGCTGAGTAGCATAAATAGTCCTCATACTCACTGTTGAGGGGGAAAGCTATTCCCATTGAGGAGATAAAGGCTTTTGGTTCCTAAGGATAGGCAAAGTCTGGGAAAGAAACAGACATATTGCAGGAAACATTTAGCTATATAAACTCCCAAAGGCTAGAAAATTGTATTTTCTTTAATCAAATATTTCATTTCCTCTACTTTTTGGTGTTGGAAAAATATTTGAGATACTTTCATGGTAACATGTCCTTTTTTTTAACTGAATGGAGACAGCAGCAGAAAAGTTTATACACATTGTTGATTGATAGTGTTCCAACAACTATCATCACAAATCCCTATGAGGCCTGTGGGACTTGTGCATTGCTGCCATTTAATTGGTCCATCTGTTATTACACTGTCCTGCTCTTCTCATGCTATTTTCATTCTCTGTTTAAAGAGATTTCAAGGACTGGTAAATATAATGCTTGGTGTAGTTGTTCAAAGTAACAGCCAATCATCAGCTTTACTGGTCTCAAGCCCCACAACTTGATGTATTGCATCATTATTAAGTCATCTTGGACATTGCCAAATCAATTGTCCTTTAAAACCACATTCTCTGTAATGTCTAATATTTTCCTCACATGCAACTAGTTGGATTTGGTTTTTATTTCATTTATAAGTCTGCCCCTGTAAGTTCACATCTTTTTCTTCCTTTTTTTACTTCCTTGAATAAACATATTTTTATACCTTGAATTTGGCTGCATTGTTTTAAAAGGGAATTTCTTACTAAAATCTTCCCATGTATGAGACTGCATGGTTGCTAAGTTACCTGTTGTACACTCTCAGTATTTACATTATATTTTAAAATGTGTCAAACAAAATATGAAAAACTTTTATTTTTTCAAAGGCCATGGCTGAAGGCAAGGGTTTGGGGCAGAAAAAAATTAAAATTCTCCCAAGGAGTTAGGGAGGCAAGGCTGCAAGAAGGTAACTGGTGGTAGTCTATCTTGATTAGGATGGGATTTTTAAAGAGTGGATCTGTGCATAAGGGAAGTCTTTTCCCAACAACTTTAGCGGGTTGTAGAGCCTGCAGCATTTTCAAATAAACATGGAAACAAGTCCTTCTCAGCAAGCCATGACCTAGTTCTGATTAAACATGTGACGATTGGGGTAATCATTCTTGATATGGGAGTGGTAGCTGTACTTTGACATCTACTGGAAGAGAACCTTGGGCTGATTCTTGGTACAGTATCCCACAGTGATTCACAGCTCAGTCCTGATATTGTAGACTCAATAAAACTATTGTGTAAATAAACTTGAAGCAAGTTATAAAGAAAGGAAAAGTTGTATTAGTGTTCATATGTGTTGTGTGTGTGTGTGGTGTCGTGACCGTGACCAACTCTTCGTGACTCCATGTATCCTAGGACTATTTCTGTTATTGCAGTTTATCAAGTCTTGTGTAACTTTCAGTATTCTTAACTAATGGATACATATCAGAGATGTGCTAATCAGATTTACTGACTGGAACTCCCAGAGTTTTCCAAAAGTTTCCAATCAGAATTCCAGAATGCTGAGCTAGTTCCTGGTAGTTGTAGTCCCAATATGTTTCAGGCTGTATAGACCCCCCCCCAATGCACTACAATGCCCTGGAGACACTGCAGCAGCTTCTTTTTGTGCATTAACAATGGAAAGTTGGCCCATGATAACTATACAGCCTCCACCATAGGACTGGATCCAGATGAGCAAAATATAGATGTCTCTAACATGTAGGGCTATGGGACTTATGTTCTTGAAGTCCTCAGAGTTCTTGGAGAATTCCAGTCCAAAAATACTGGATGTCACATCCCTAACATTTATTTTACAAAGTGGTTAAAACTTTTCCTATTTGGTGGTTCCAGTTTCTGGAAGCCGGACAATGTCCTTTCCTAAAAGATACTTGAACTTAAAATCACTGCCTGGATTAAACAATAGCTATGTTACAGTGTTTGAGTACAGAGGGAATGAGCAAACTCATAGGAGTGTTTTTTCTTATTTTTATTTTGTTTGTTTTTTGTTTTGACATTTGATTATCTATTTTTAGAGGACCAGTAATAGATTAAATTATAAGAACCATTGGGCTATTCATATTAACTAGAATTACTGTTTGTAGTCTATTGCCTTGAAGTAAGTCCAGAGGAAATTTACAGTACATAGCATAGATATGTATGGGACAGTAATGAAAACAGAAAAATGCCATTGCTTTCTTTCACATAGTATTGATCAAGGTGTGTTGAGCTGTGTTGATTTTTCTGAGTTTAACCTTCTTGGACCAGAAACTCAGCACATCACAGTATTTTTTTTTACATTCTCTGTTCTAAATCTATATGTTTTTTTCTAGTGGGGTGATTATTCCAGCTTTTACCTATGCATAGGATGGCTGAATGTTGCATGTACTTATGACACTGCTATAGCAAATTTCAGAATGGAGAATACAGCAGAGCTAGGTTGTTAGTACAGTATGTGCTTATTCAGTCTTAAATGAAAGTTGCAATAGAATAAATAGAGTTTTATCTATATTTCAAGTTTTGAACACTATATAATAAATCATACTGTTCCTTTAGTATGTCTAGCCTGTGTTCTAGTCAGTACTGTCTATGTTATTAGTTTGAAAATTTGCATGAAAGATACTAATACTTTGCATGTAAGGTCATAATGTATTTGTAGCAAACAAAGTCCTCCAAATGTTTTTGATTTTAATCCATTTAATGCTAGTCATGGTGTGTGTATCACAACCAGAATGAGAGATTGAAAAAGGTGTCAGAATAAACATCTCTTCATGGTTAAAACAAGTGGGGTATGCATATGCTCATGTTTAATCTAATTTAAAGTGAACTATAAAAGTCAAACATGGCTGGAAGCCACACTGATGAAATGGAAGTCCTTCTCCACATAATACATGGTTTATCATCACCCTGATAATTGGTGATGTAAACCAATCCCCAGGAACAGCCTTGTGGAAAAGGTAGACATGAAGGGAAAAGCCAGAAGTCCTTCTGCATCTTTTAAAATGCTTGCCTATGTATGTGAGTGTGTGTAGTTAGTGGATGTGTAATGAAGAGTGATAAATAAAAGGAAACTTTGTTTTATGAATTAGTATTGTAAGCAAAAAATGTGGCCACTGTGGGCTCTCATTTTGAGGTGTTCCTTATCAAACAGTTGCCTTATTTGTGGTGATTAGTTTATCTGATTTTGCTCTTCAGGGAGTAAAAGGAATCATTAGAACAATCAGGTTGAATGTGAAATGGCTTGTCTCTAGCATTGTATGGTAAGCTTAAGTTATAGATACTGTTTTCCCCAATATGTCATCCAGCAGATGCAATGTTTGGTATGTAGTGCATAGTAGGGTTTTTTTATTACTGTATTTCCCCATTTTATGAACATACCTGCCACTTCTGTTTCCTCATCCAACCCATTATTTATCTTTTTGAGTTCTATTAAAGTTGGGACAGACCCATTGCCACATGACTTGGTAGCCTGTTTTACTACTATAATTTAAAGTAATTTACCTGTGGTAATGCTTTAGATAATGGATTTAGAAAAACTAGACATATCTTGTTTGCTTGTAAGGTGATTTTAGAGTTCATTTGATTTCCTGACATTTATTTTGTTTTGTGGATATTACTCTTTGCCTCCTCATCATTCAAATGCAATATAGCAGTTAGTGATAACTTTATCGTCTGGTTAAGCTGCAGTCCCATTTACCTTCTGTCTGGTTTAATTTACATTTTGAACTTGACAAACTATGATGGGGAAGACTATGCACTAGTTGTTACTTCAGAACAATAGAAGAAACATGCATATAATGGAACTAGGTCAGGCATGTCCAAACTTCGGCCCTCCAGATGTTTTGGACCACAAGTCCCACAGTCCTTTGCCATTGGAAATACAGGCTTGGAATTCTGAGAGTTGTGGTCCAAACATAAGGAGGGCCGAAGTTTGAACATGCCTGAACTAGGTGATTGAACCTTTTCAGAACCATGTACTTACTGTATGATACAAAAGTGGAACAGGTGATACCTTTAGGCTACTAGAAAATTAACAAAAACTTTGCTAATATTTTGAGGGCAAAATCCCCTTCCTCAGAGCAGTACCAGTAGGTTATAACATGGCAAAAGATGGATTTGCCAGGAATTATTTCTTGTCCTTGGCAAGATGGAAAAAAAGCTGGGCAGTTTCTTAGTCGAGGCTCGGAGCTTGGATGTTCTTAGGCTGCATCCGAAATGAAGGGTGGGAGGTGTTTTTATTGTCCCAGTACTTCCAAAGACATGTCACGGCTCACATACACACATTCACACCTGGTCTCAGTGTGACTCATAGAGTCCAATGGCCCCTGCCTTGCCAGCAAAGGGGGAGAGGGTTGGTGCAGGAGACCCATGCATTTCATTTGGGGATCGGTCTTAAAAACAGGGGTGTCTGATTTACAGTAGCATCTTATAGATGGGAAAATAAGGTAGGTACATGCTTATTATAAAATTGCAGTTGTTAGAACAGTGATGGCGAACCTTTTAGAGACCGAGTACCTAAACTGCGATTCAAAACCCAGTAATTTTTCACAAAGTGCCAATGCAGCAATTTAACCCAAATACAGCGGGCTGTGAAGGGGCAATGTTGGGTGCCTACAGAAAGGGATCTGAATGCCACCTTTGGCACCACTGCCATAGGTTTGCCAACACTGGTCTAAAGGTTCCGCAGTTGATAGATCTGCAAAACAAAATAAGTTATTTCAGCTGTCAGGAAACTGAAAGAGGATGTGAAAAAGGGAAGAGGAATACTTTTTAACAGCAGTACATTTGCTTGTGGTTTGTAATAGATTAGTCACATTGCTCAAACCACAAATTGATGGTACAGCTTATGTCTGACCATCCTCAGATTAATGCTTGCTTACTTGGGCTATTATCAGTGGGATTTCTTCTCAGATTACTGTTCCAAAGAAGTAGCTGTATTAGTCTGTCTCAGCATGTTGACTAATTAAGACGAAAAGAAAAGGTAAAAAAGAAAAAGAAAAAAGAATATTGTAGAACTTCAAACTATAACATATATCTCAGTATGATCTTTTGTGGATCAAAATCCACTTTTCAGACACATTTTCTTTGCACTCCCTGTGTCTAATGAAGTGGATTTTATTTAGGACTGCAGGTAGGAAAGCAAAGCAAAGTGTTCTGCTTATATACTGTCCCATAGTGCTTAATGTATTTTCTTGGCAGTTTACTATTTAATTAGGCAGAATACACATTGCCCCCCCAATGAGCTGAGTACTCATTTTACCAGCCTCAGAAGGATAGAAGGATGAGTCAACCTCAAGCCTGCTACCTGAGATTGAATCCTGGGTTGTGAGCACAGTTTTGGCTGCAGTACAGCAGCCACTGTGCCACGAGGTACCACAAGGGAAAGGAAGGAAAAAATTCAAATAAATTTAGTTGAGCCTAAGACACATTGATATTAGAGGTAAGCAACTTTTAAAGTATTGTTGAAATGTTTTGGAACATTGACAGTTCACTTTCATCTGTTTTTCAAATTCATATCCCATCTGGTTGGCTCACCATTTTAAGATGCAGTAACAATGCCGGTTAATTAATAAAGGCTTAATTATTATATCTGGGTGGATCCTAAAATCTTTTAAAAATTATTCTGTATAATTTTGTGTAATTTCATCATAATTCCTTACATATTTTGTTTTTTTAGTTGTTCATGCAAGTTCTTCCTTGTGGTCTCTGATTCACAGTAATGAATTGTTCTATGTCTGCACAGACAGCCTTGAAATCTTCCAGCTTAAAAAGCTGCTAGCTCCACTATCACATATAGCACATGGACATACACCTCCACCCAACAATTATCTCTCAGTTCCAGTTTGACTACTTCAGAAAGCAGCCCTTCCACAGTCATCCAGAGGCTGTTCTACCATATCTTATGTAAATAATTATTTAGTCTTACCTTTTCCCTGTAGTTAGCCTATTTCTGGTTAAGCCTAAACAAGCTTTTAAAAAACCCATGTCTACAATTCATAATCTATTTTTAATCTTTTTTTAAAAATGCTTTCACTGTCTTCTTTTGTTTCCCACTTTTTATGGCTGGATAAGGCCTTTGCAAAGTACAAAACGATGTTTAAATTGTACTTATTTCATGTTGCTGATCTGTTCATTACACTTTCTGGAACGAATCTTCAGAAAGCTTACGCTTGCAGGACAAACAAATTGATTATACAGCAATACCTTGGTTTAAGAGTAACTTGGTTTAAGAGTGTTTCTTCTAGCTTTTGGCTTGATCAAAAAGCAATGTCTTGATATACAAGCACTGGAGCAGGTCTCATTATCACAACTGAGCCAGTGGTGGCTCTCCCTCCTTCCCTCCCCCTTCTGGATTGCGGGTGATTTTCTGGAACATTCCATTTCAGGCAGCCTCCAAAGCAGAGGTTGGGGGTGGGAGGCAGTAGAGGTCTCCCTTGCACCAGCCATGAACACTTTCAAAGTGGAGTGCAGGTTAGGGTTTTATTTTTCTTTATATTTTTCTTTATTTTGTTTTTCTTTATTTTGTTTTAAGCTTTCTTATTTTTCCAACTATTAATAGTCATGGGGCAGGTGGTCAAGTGTGTATAGGGCTACAAATTACACTTTATTATTGTCTCATTAAAGGCACAGGGTAAAATCCAGTTGTTAATCCCAAGCAGAGCAGATTCTGCAGCCAGGTACATAAACCATGGTGTGGATGTGGAATTCTAGCCAACTCCTTTTGCGAGTTTTGGCATTTTTTTGTGTATAGTATGTGGTCTATGGACCCCAGAACGAATCATCTGATTTTTCATTATTTCCTTTGGGGAAATTTGCTTTGATATAAGAGAGTTTTGGTTTACAGGCATGTTTCTTGAACAAATTATGCTCGTAAACCAAAGTATTATTGTATCTTGGTGTCAAGGCAGATTATTTTGTATAAGACTGTATCTGTATACAGATTATTCTGTGTAAGGCTGTATACATTTTGAATGTGAGATTTAAGAGGGCAGCTTTTAATATGCAGTGGCTTGGTATCAAACTTCATACTGGATTTGTTCCATTGCTATCTCCTGTTCAAAGATTACTGTAAAATGTTCTATAAAACTTTTGAATTAAGTAATATGGGGATAAGAACTATGGAATGTCATACAAAACAACCATTACATCAGATGAGCCTGAAAATTAAACCAAGTTAGTCTATTGTACCGTAATATGTTTACTTTTAAATTCAAGTACAAATTCAAGTACTAAGAGCAGACAGGATGAAGAGACACCCCCTGCAAATACTGGAAAACATGCCTGGGGTGATAAAACAACAGTGAACGATGTGCCATCCAAACCAATATGACTGCCTATGTAATCAAGGAACATGTCAGGACAGCAGTGTTGAAAAAGTCATTCAACTCTTGTAACAACATCAATGAGTTATTAAACAGATGCTCTCAGAGAGCAGAATAGCCCAACAATTTCATCTCAGAAAAACAAAACCAATGTGTAGTGTTGCTTTTGGCTTGGTACTAGGCTTCTCTGGTCTTTTACTCAAACACCTGCAACATTGCAAAATATTATCTGTTTTGACAGCTTTGAATATGGTGATTCTGAAAGGAAAGGCGGCTTTAGTCTTTGTTTGGGGGATTAATATTATCTATCATGAAGTTCCCATTATCTAACCAGAATTCTTTTTTCAACTGCTGTTGCTGAAGATCTTTTTCTGAAGTTTCAAAAAGGCACATCTTATCACGGGCAAATTTTTACAACTGTCTATGAATGGACCAAAAGTAAACCACCTTTTTAGAGAAAAACTGAAAGAAGAAAGTGAAAAGAGAAAGATTCCGGAACTTAGGTATGCAAAGAAGACAATGCACTGCTTCCAGATATTAAACAGAGAATATTGAATAAACATATTTCATCAAGCAAACTAGTTCTTGGGAAATCATTACATCTGTAAAAATCAGTTTGACCCAGCAATGCATTTACAGGCTGATGCTGAGGGAGTTGGAAGGTAAAGATCAGCAAGGCCATACCCTCCAATAACTGACACAACTAGAAATGCGGAAGACCAAATGAAATTGTTTGGAGACCAGTGTATGCTAATTAGTTGGTCAAATCCATTTATAATCAGTTGTATTGTGTTGGTGGGAAACTAGATGGACTGAGTTGCTCCACATAACTATCAATACCGAAGATTACCAATTTGAAGATAAGAAGATTCCAAGTTCTGTAATAATATAAAAGCAAATAATGCTCCCAAGCAAATAGCCTGAGATTGAGGCCATGTGATATTATTGTTCATGTACACTGTTACAGGGAGTTGATTTCCAATTGGGGATCTTTTGATATTAAGCGGGATATAAATACAATAAATAAATAAATAAATAAATAAATTGGGGATCTGTATTCAGAGTTAAACAAACATGGGCCCATTAGAAGGCAATAAAGATCTAAAATCAGTGAATATGATTTTTAAGAGTTCACATTATCTAAGAACTCACCTAACTTCTATCACACCAAAGTTCTCATCTTGATCATGAAAAATGAAAAGACACAGCAGAAAGCAGGAGGTCCTATTTTGTATTTTAATAACACACTAAAATCTCATCTTTCCTTCTGAATGGAGGATGTAGGAGGGAAGGAGAATTTAAAGGAAAATGGATTAGCAACTTGTTTGGACCTGTATTGATCAGGAAAGGACAGGAAAGATTATCATCCCCATGGGAAAGTTTTAGATTATTTACCCATTTACAGACAGAGACAAGTAAGAGAGTAGAAATGTGTTTTTATAAGATCAGTATATGCTTCTAGACAAAGTAAAGGTTGTGGGCGACCCAAGGTTTAAAAGGCTGTCATGTGTCATAGCAAGGCAGTCTATGAAATAGAGCAATAAGCAAATTTTGGATTTGTTAAGTGACTTTGATACTAGAGTCTTACAAGAGACCTTACTTGCAGAACCTTTCTTGGTTAATGGATTCAGATGCCACTACTTAGTAGCCACTCCCTCAGCAAATGGTGGGAGAGGCAGTAGAGGAGCATTGGCATGCTTTGTTGCCATGTGTGATCTTAAGGTTACTGTAACAGCCATGACTTTAATAACAAGACGGATTTCATTTAAATCAAATCCATTTAAATCAATATTTAAATTTAAAAATGCACATAGGGGGAAGATTTAAATATTTTTTAAATTTTACATTGCAATTTAAATTGATTTGATTTAAACCTATCTTTTAAAGAAAAAGAACATTGATTTTTATCCACCCTGTTTAATATGATGATAATGGAAGTTAAAGAAGGTATAAAACTTTCAAGGAAGTGGTGACAGGTAGGATAATTTTAAATATTGTTAATTTGTAATGTTTTAAATTTGTACTGTCATAATGAATGGAATCAACATGTATTGGAATCAATGTATAATAAGTAAAGAGTTACTAATACGACACTCTCATGTTTCTAAGCCAGCTGTTTTTTTAAAAAAACTCCATGATTGGTTTTACTTCTTTTTGTTCAGTTTTGGATTCTTGTTTATATGATTACACTAACCAAGGACTGCTCAATTCTCAGTCACTCTGTTTCTTTCTGTACCAAATAGCACTGTTTGTATTTATTCTGCCCTTCTTTCACTTTTTTCACGAGTCCCTCCTGTCTTTTCTGTCATATCTTTACTTTACCTTGCTGAATTCAGCAGTAACACTACAGACAACTTTCAGTATGCTGACATTTATCCCACTAAAAGTGTTGTGGGCACTTATGGATTATTTCATGACTGTCTGGCTACCTAGGCTGGAAAATGGAGATCAGTTTTATCATAGGCTTTTGAATCTAGGGATAGGCAAAGTAATGCAGATAGTAAATCACATTAAAAAATATATAATGTTATTTTTTTATAATTATAGCTAAGTTATTTCTGTATTCATTTGTGATTATTATTAGCTCCACATCTATAAAGTCCTGTGCAGTAAAAACAATAGCAAAGCTACCGGTATCAAAATACAAATGATGAAAATTTTTGAATGATCAGAATAATTGTGTGTACAAAAAAGTCATGGGTAACCTTTCATAGGGAGGGCTGACTGAAATAAATATGTCCTTACCAGATTCTGAAAACGAAGAAACATTTCACACATTGTTGACATCAGCTGACAAGGGAGATTATGTGACTTTTATATTGATTACCATACATGACTGCATTGACTGATTTCATAAGAACAACAGTGATTTTCCATGTTAGTTTCCACATCTCATAATGGATTTTTTTTCTGTTTTGTGTGCTCTTTGTAGCTTTAATGTTATATTTTAATGTTCTGAGATGCCTCTCCTAATTCCTAGTTCTTAATTTGAATATGTCTTAAATATTCTGGGCAGTATATTGTCTATCATTATTGTAAGCCACCTTGGGTCCTTTTCCAAGGAGAAAGGTGGGGTAAAAATATACAAAATAATAATAATTAATAATAATTAAGAGGGAAGAAGCTGATATGTTTAGTAGTTTCTGAGCAGACCTAAGACCTATGTAGGAACAATGTTCATCTTTTCTCCCACTTAGTTATCAGGGAAATGAATTACAGTACTTTACCATTCTGCCCTTAAGTGTAGACATTTTTTCAACAGATGTCAGCATGGGGCTTCAGTGTAGATCAGGGACCAGATGTGAGAGTAGAGGCCCTTAATCCATTGTCTTCACCTCTTGTCATCTGAGCCAAATCAGATTGCAAAAAAAGGATCCAGTTGTTTTCTTGGGACATTTTTCTAAAAAAGAGAAAAGTGTGTTGCTTATGTGCCACCCCGCAGGGTTTAAAGCACTAACTAGGCAGTTTACAAGTAATTATGCAGGCAACACATTCCCTCCCCCAGCAAGCTAGGTACTCATTTTACTAGCCTTGGAAGGATGGAAAGCTGAGTCAACCTTGAGCCTGCCACCTGGAGTTGAACCCCAGGTCATGAGCACAGCTAGCTGTAGCTGCAGTACAGCAATTTAATTATTGGCCACAAGGCTCCTGAACTGCAAATTGCAAAATTTGGGAGAGATGATCTAGTTTGAGACTACAGAGGAGGACAAAGGATGGATTGGAGCTCCTGTGTTATCATTTTGTGGGCAGAAATACACACTTGAAGTCATGCAAATTTTGGCTCTGCATAGATCAGGTCACTTTTGCCTTTGAAAAATAAAATAAAACTATATTCTCAGAGGCTTAAAATTATCTGTTGTTCTGTCTGTTTCCTTTGTAGCATATGTTGAAAATAAAATTATTGGGCTTTTTTAAATATATCAACTTGTGAAAGTTGCCCTTCAGTGTTTTTGTAGTGTATGAAACATCCTAGCAGCAGGATCTGGCAGCAGTTGCTTTTTAAAATGTTCAGTCTACCAGAGGTAGTGTTTCTTTAGGAATGCATGTAAACAAATGAATGTGGTGGTTTGTTTATTCAGCTAGGTGCTTATTTGGTTTAGTTTTTATTTTTGCCTTAGGCTTAAGGTGGCTTCCAGTAAATCTATTAATATAAAAGTCAACAACTGAAAAACAATCTGTCTGGATGAGTGTGTGTGTGGATGGATGAGGAGAAGGACAGGAACTAAAACAAATAAAAATAAAAAGCAAGGACCAAACTGACCTTCAGTGACTTTTATCCACAAAATTAACAAAATCACAATGGCGTCTGAATGATTCCAGTTGTAGGTAAACTGAGCTGTGGTGATAGTGAGTGTAGCCACAAAGCACATAGACCCCCAAACACTTACAGCAGGCATGTCCAAACTTTGGTCCTCCTGATGTTTTGGACCACAGTTCCCAGAATTCTAAGCTTAGATTGCCAGTGGCAAAGGACTATGGGAGTTGCAGTCCAAAACATCTGGAGGGCCGAAGTTTGGACATGCCTGACTTACAGTTTCTACTTCAGATCTCTGCATTTCTCAAGGTAAGGTCTGAATGACTTCCTCATGGGGGAGAACATGGCAAAAAGTTTGAGTCCCTTTCTTACCATCCTCTGAGCCTTCTGCACGGTTTCAGGCATAAGACCTGAGTGTGAATCATGACAAATTTGTTGGATTGGGGTGGGGGTGGGGGTGTTTTGATCTGGCTATTCACTTACAGTGATGCCTTGAATGACAAATGACTTGAATTATAAAAATTTTGAATTACGAAGGGACATCTGCAGATACAGTGGACCCTTGTATAACAAACAGCTTGTATAACATAAAATCTGTACAACATAAAACATTCCGGAGATAGGGGAAATTTGCTTAACATAATTGCCTATGGGGAGAATCCATACAACATAAAATGGGATTACTCCATTTTCAATGCATTCCTATTGGAATTTGTATAAAGGAAAATTTGCTTAATTTCATTTGGAACGAATTAATTCCTTTATACAAGGTACCACTGTATAGGGAAAATTCAATTTGCAAAAATTTAATCCTTTTTTTTTAGTCACAAAAAGTTTCCCCTGCCCCTGTGCTTGTAATAATTGAAAACGGAAACAGAAAGGGAAACTAACCATAGAAATGAAATGAAATTCCCATTCCAACTATAAAATGGGTCCTGCATGTTTGCAATTGTAATACTGCCATCTTGTGGCCACCCCCAGTATAGTACTGTAATTGTGAACAATGAGGAAGCATTTTATAGTCGGATGCAGAGAACAGGAAGTGCTTGTTTTGGAGCTATTCTGAGAATATTTGGCACCACATTGGGGAATTTTTGGAACTGTTTAGATGGATTTCTCAAGCAGTTTGAAGGTAGGGAGCTGAGCTTCATTGGTTGCATGCCTGTTACTGTGCATTTTTCCTTGGGGGCTTGATTTCCCACTTGGAACGGATTAATTGGTTTCCCAGGTATTTCTATGGGAAACAGCATTTTGAGATACAAAAATTTTGAGTTAAGAAAATCCCATGGAAATGGATTAATTTCATAATTCAAGGCATTATGTTTGTCTAGGAAACTTCTGTTTAGAATCTTTGCATCTTTATCTTTTTTTCCCCACTTGTCCACAAAATGCTTTAAGACTACTGAATACATTCCCATGTAATTAAAATGGAGAAACTATGTCTTGGGTGCTATCAACAAACAAGGATTGTAGGTTAAAATTGTTTTTTCTGCTTTAAACATTACAAGACATGAAGGCACATTAGAAAAGATCGGAGGAGGGAGAATATTCATTCTTTATAAGGGGTAAAGTTGCATCTGAACACATACTAAAATCCTGAATCAGAAAAAAGAAAACAGAACAATGGCTTATTTTAGGCTTGATCTTATGTGAAATTGCACTTTTAAAAATATCCTCATTATATGTCAAGCACTTTAGTGTCAGAGTGGGACACAGGAGTCTTGGGTCCCGCTTTGCGGCCATGGAAGCTCACTGGGACATGACAATGGTAAGCCACTCCATGAATATCTAACATACAGTACATCAAAACCTTGTTGATACCAGCATGCGCTGGAAATGAATAGATGGCACATAACATTTTCTGACAGTCTTTTTAATGCAATAGAAGATTTGTGGGCATCCCACCACACCAAAACATATATGGTATAATGTGTCTGTGTGTTCTGTGCTGTCAAGTTGGAACTGATTTATTATAGTGACCCTAATAGGACTTCCAGGGTAAGTGTGATATTTAAGGAGTAGTTTTTCACTTACTTACCCAGTGAGTTTCCATGTCCAAGTGGGATTTGAACTCCATTTCTCCAAATTCCTAGTCTATCACTCTGTCTACTACACCACACTTGGGAATCCCACGTGATGTCATAGTTTATTACAAAGTATATATTATCTTATTACAATTTCCTTCCTTTTTCTTCTGCTTTATGCTCCCTCTATTTAATTTTGTTTTTATCTAGGACACAGGTACATATGTTGAAAGGCCAAACAAAGACTTCCAAACACACATAAAGGGAGAATAGTATGTCCAGAAGACATTAAAACTGAGAAAGTTGAAAGAGAATGAGTATTAGAAAAATAATCACTGGTACTCCATGGACATGGAGTCACTAAAAGTCGGTCACGACTGTAACGACACAACACACACATTGCAAAATACAGAGAAATGCTTATGACGAGAAAGAGTGTTAGCTGATATTGGCAATGTCAGCTCAAGACACTGAAACAAAGTATGTGAGTTGTTAATTTGGCGGTGGGACAGGATCAAAGTGATAATTTTAGATCTTGAAAGTATGTGGATTAGAATGGAAACAGCATTTTGGAATGGGCTCAGTGGAGATGTTTCAGAAAAGAAATGGAGTTGTACAGGACTTGGCAGAATCTTGCACAGCAAAAGTTTGAGAACATTTGTGATGAGAGAAAATAAAGCAGTAGAGAACACTTCTCTGGAAACTTAGAAACTTTTCTGTTTGGGTTGTTAATGGGATTGGGTGCTAGGAAAATTAAAAAATAATAATATATAATTACTGTTCTTTTTACTGTAGTCTTTAGCTGCCTTGTACCGTCCAGTATTCCTGCCAAGAAAAACTCCATGGACATTGGGTCCCAAAGAGTCAGTCACAACTGTAATGATACAACAACAACATGCTAATATCATCAAGAACAAGGAGAAATTGAGAATTGGAGCATAGTGTAGTTGCAGTGTGAGTGAAGCATGAGAATATTCTTAAGTGTAGTTTTCAAAGTAGTAGCCATGTTAATCTGTGTAGGTATTTCAGCAATAAAAATACAAAAATAATGAAAGCCAACAAACAAAAGACATTCTGTTTTAATTTAAACTTTTGTAGAACACATCCACTTCATCAGACAGTAAGAGTCAGAATGGTTTACATGTAATCTCTGAATTTTGACACTTTGTATTTGATGATGTGGACATGATCCACAAAAGCTTACATTAAACTAAGGATAGCAGAAAGGTGCCACAACGTTTTTCTTTGTTTCATTTTTGTTTCTTGTTGTAATTCTCAAGTGAAGACTACCTAAACACTAGAGACCGTGATATCGCATTGCATCCTTCTTCTCAGGAATGCTGATTTAAAAGAAAGAATGTCTTGTTTTGGAAGATCCAGTTCAGATTTTCTCAGCTCATACAGAGATTTGGGATTTAAAAGAGTGTTAACATGTTTTTAAACGATTGAAGTGAATTTGCTTGACAAAATAAGATATTTTGGTATGCATTTCAATGAATGGCATATCACTAGTCATTTGTGTGTGCTAACTGGGAAGAAAAAAGGAGTTGTAGACACTAGCTCACCAATAGGCATACCTGTGTAAACAAGTTGGTTGATGTTTCATATATTTGTCTAGTTATACTGTTCTAACTCTACCAGAGTAGCTGGTTGATTTATTTATAAATAAATAAATGTGTATGTGTACATGCATGCACTCATTTGTATGTGGCTATACAATTGTATCCTGGAGTAGGAACTGCCAAGCCACTCCAGTATTCCTGCCAAGAAAACTCCATTGACATGGGGTCACGAAGAGTCGGTTACGACTATAATGGCACAACAATACAATACATGCAATTGTACACATTTTTCCCTCTTTTCTCAAAGCCAGAGTGCAACTTCTGGACTATCTTTCCCTATTCATGTTCATTTGCAGGGATCAGTCTCCTCATAGTGTTGTTTGATACTTCTTGTTGTAGTAGCTTATGATTGCTCATGTTCATTGTAAAAACATACATTGTTGTTAGACTATAACTCGTCAGAAAGATTTTGAAAAATCATTAAACATTGAATGGTTTCACAGAATGTTGCTAAGAGCCTTGAACATGATAAATTTATAGTAGTAATCACTGATGCAAACAACTTAAGGGATCAAAAACAAATTGCTGTTATTAAAGTAGAGCACTAGTTTTTTTACATTTACAATGTTACCATTGTACTGTATCTCACAGTCTTCAATCTAATTGTGTCTTATAGGGGGAATTAAATGCACTGTTTAATAGTATTTAAGGAGAAAGGACAATTTTAAAAAATCTAATGAATTCTAGGATTACTTGAGAACAGTGAACTTTTGTAACTTGTTCCCATGTACTTCTCATACATATACAGTGCAAGTAGCATGAAATGAGAAGAGTTAATATATCACTAATATAGTGGTTAATATTTAGCAAAACAGTTAAGGTTTATTCCCACATCTAAAAACCTACTCATGAAAAAGCTTTCTAGACTACTATTTCAAAATGATTTGCCTATCCAGTAATTAAAACAGTGTGTGTGTGTGTGTGTGTGTGTGTGTGTGTGTGTGTGTGTGTGTGTGTGTGTGTGTGTGTGTGTGTCGTTTCAGTCGTGACCGACTCTTCGTGACCCCATGTCCATGGAGTTTTCTTGGCAGGAATACTGGAGTGGTTTGCCAGTTCCTACTCCAGGCGCCTACAGCACCTGGTATCTCCCATCCAAGTACTAACCAGGGCCGACCCTGCTTAGCTTCCGAAATCAGGTCAGATCGGATGTGCTTAGGGCATCTAGGATGAGTAAGGACATTTAATTGATACAGTTCTACAACTTATATATATATATACCCAAACCACTGAAAATGCTGTCTAGAATAAATTTAACATGCATATGCAAAACTATTTATAGACTCATTAAAAGTAGGTTAAAATCAGGATGATTTGTGTGATATGCAGTTTAAATAGATAATCAAGGATAAATGAAATCAAATTAGAATAATAGTACTTGATAAAACAAATTTAATATGTGAAATCTAGATCATGTGGAGGCTGTAAAGATTTGGAAAACACAGGATCAAACTGACAATTTGGATTTATGAAGCTGATTAGTCTGCTTTTTTAAAAAAATGAAAGGGACATTCTTAAGGCTTCAGTCCTGCAAACCAGAAATGAGGAACTTGTGCTTCATTGTCTGTATCTGATTACATACTGTAGTCTTTTAGTCTGACCTACTAGTCACTCTTCCCTATGGTTTCCTATTCAGACACTACTGGCCTATTTGTGCTCTAGCAGAGGCACTGCTGAGATACTAATCTGTGCCCCATTGCTCTTCACCAGCATTGTTTTCTGCATTCTGGAAAACTCTCAGACCTTCTCATCAATTGTTTGGCCTTCTTTGAAAGTGTTTAAGGATTTTGAGCAGCCATCAGAGAATGCTGTTATTCCCAGAAAACTTAGTACACTTTCTCTTCTTCTAAAGCAACCAAGAAAGTCCTTTAGAAGAAGTGGAGTCATGCTGGATCATTGATATTATTCATGTTTATTTTGCCATTATATGCATACTCTGGGTCAGAAATAAAAGTGTTTTCCCTTTCTCTGCATCTAATATTTATTCCACCATTGTCTTTTGTTATGGTGTTGTCACTTAATGTGAAAGGTATCAGGAGGGAAGGAGAGGTGTCTTCTTCTTTTTAAATCATATTAAAAGGTTGTAGGAGATCAGGTCTCTCTCTCTGTGTGTGTGTGTAGTATACATGCATGGATTTTTGTGAACAAGATCTGGACATGGCACTGGTCTTTCTGAACTATGGAAAGATGTCCCCTAGTAGCTTTTCCCCCATTCATAATTAAGATGCTTACCTGGAACATAATTTCTGAATATTTTGTTCCTGAGTAGATACATAATAGCACTTTAAAAAAAAACTCACAGTATATTAATAATGTATGTCCTTATTGGTTTGCACGGAACTTTCCTAAGCAAATGGTTTCTATTGAGGGAGGAAAACAGAAATACTAAGTTGAAAATATGAATTATGATCTCATAGTGAATGTAAAATAAAAATTGAACTATTCCATTACCTGCTGTCACACTCTGTTTACTGAAGTAGAAACTGGATAATTGAAAATGCATTTATAGTACTGTATTATGTCAGCAGGAAGGAGTTCTGGGGAAATGCATTTCTCTTCCCTTCTTTCTGCACCCAGCCCTCAGAATTCTCCATAATGGCTACATGGAGTGATGGATTGTGGTGGGCAGAGGTACTATAGGGGAAAACTCCTGAAATTAGCAGGATGTCCTTTGGAGGCCAACTTCTGGCAAAACAGTACCATTAGGTAAAGTTATCCAATGGATATTCATTAATTTAGAAGCAGTTCTTTCCCCCAGAATGGGAAAATAGTAGATGATGCCTTTTCATTCATGGGAAAAATGAATGCTGATCTGCATCTTTAATCACATTTTCTTCCTTCTCGGTTCACTATTATGTTAACAAGTCTCCTTATCTGTGATGCAACTTCTTTGATTTTACATCTCCACTGATTATAATCTTGATTAGCTAACCCTGTTAGCTACAATTTTAGAAATGCGCTTCCAACCCTACTTTTACTGTTAGTTAATATGGGAACTTGCATCAGTAGAGGTTTATAGTAATCCCCAGGCACAACGCAGTTCATATATTATGGTCTCAGTATATCATGGACTTTTGAGAGAAGCAGGCTTCCAAAGAATGGCTTTTAATCCTCTCCTGACACCTCAGCAAACAGACCTTGGGCTTCTGGCAGTGTGCACCAGCAGCAGCAGCCCCAGCCCCAGATCTATTTTCTGAGGTGTCAGGAGGGGGTTAAAAATCTCTATTTGGAAGTGCATGCCAGCAGCCCCAGCCCCACATCTGTTTGCTGAGGTGTCAGGAGGGAGTTAAAAACCTCTGTTTGGAAGTGCATGCCAGCAGCCGCAGCCTCAGAGCTGTTTGTTGAGGTGTCAGAAGGGGTTAAAACCTCTCTTTGGAAGTGCACGCCAGTATCAGCAGCCCAAGGTTAGTTGCAGGTTTTGTGGATTTTCCTTTATTGTGGGTGGGTCAGGCATCTAACTCCCGCGATAAACGGGGGAGTACTGTACTACAATTGGGGAAAATAGGAAATAACATTTCTGCACAAGGATAGCATGCTTTAGTTTTCTAGACTCATGTTTCATCATAGAATTCATTCAGAAATACTGTATATCTGCAAGATAAGCATTCTCAAATTGCCACCCAAAAGGTTGTAAATGGTCTCCCCAAATTTCAGCTGGTTGCCATGTACAGTTGCTGTTTTTAACAGATAGAGAATATTATTCTATTTTGTAGTTCCAATAAGCAACAGGATTGACAACATTAATTATTCCTACCAATTCTTGCTGATTTCTTTTTTATTTCAGGGTGTATATGATTTTGTCTCACCGTGTGTTGCTTTCCACACTGTGAAAAAAAATGAAATCTTTAAATGTGCTGCAAGCTGTCGCTAGGGTCATTCTAATTAAACAAGTAGAGCTGTGGAACAGGATGAAAGCCACAAATTGGCTGGGATAAAAAAAAAAAACTTCCCATGGGATTTGTTACATTCTGCCATTGGGTCTTTGTATTGTACCATGTGTTTTGTTTTGGTTTTTTGGAGGGAGGGGCAAGATAGAAGCAGAATGGACAGTTATGTTAATAGCTCTCTATAGAATTCTTTAACAATACAGAGCCCCCAGCTGTTTCACGGACCATTGGCCTGTCCATGCCTACTTTTGCTTTCACTGCCACTGTTCAGGGTATTCCACTTGAAATAACCAAGACCCAGTCGAGTTGTAATGTGAGTAAAATAAAATAATGTTTATTGAATACAATACGTTGTTTCAGTTACAAGCTCCGTGCCTCAAGTAAACTGCCCAGCTTTTTTCCATCTTGCCATGGACTCTACACCTAAGAAATAATTCCTGGCAAATCCATCTTTTGCCATGTTACTAACTATTGGTACTGCTCTGAGGAAGAGGGGTTTGCCCCTGAAATATTAGCAATGTTTTGTTATTTTTATAGTAGCCTAAAGGTATTACCTGTTCCACTTTTGTTTTGTATTAAGCTTTCCTTGCACACACTTAATTGAAAGTTTCTCTAAGCAGTTAGACTCAAGTTCTCTCCTTTACTTTCCTCAAACCTCTCTCATCAGTCTCATATCTTAACTTTTCTCTTGACTTTTCCCTATCTCCTTTCACAAACCTCAGGCTGACCTTTTAAGCGCTTGGGCTCCGCCTCCACGCTCCTTATTTGGTCACACGTGTTAACTCTTTGCACCCTCCTTTATAGCCACTTTAGCCATAAAATGGGTAAACGCCACAATCTCCTTCCTACCTAACAATGAAGTGTGACTAAGCGCTGGTTACCTTCCTAACATTGCTGCTGGTAACCAGCGCTTAGTCACACTTCATTGCAGAATCCAGAGAGAATTAGACCTAGAAGATGGATGTTCTGCAGTGCTATCATGTAAAAAGTTAACATCTCCCAAGCTAAGCCACCTGATGTATGGGTAGAATTGTTGTTGCTGTTACATTTTGTTGTGTTTTTTTAAATCAAAAAACAGGGCAAAGATTTCTTTGCAAAAGTTGTTTCAGAATGTAAATTCCTTGAGATACTTTTTTGTCCCAAGCAATGTACTGATTGGACAAAAATTATTGAATGCCATTTTCCGCAAACTACAAAGGAGATGGTGGGAGGTTGTCTCCACACAGGAAGAACAATGGAACAATGGAATTTTCAGTGTGTTCCAGATTTAATATTTCTTGTTAAAATCCAATAGTTAGTCAACTGCACCTATAAAAAACAAGATTTCTGTTATGTTGTTTCTTTAAAATAATCTCTACCCTTCTGTGTTTTAGTGGGCAGTTTGCAGTAGTAAGGAAATGCCGTGAGAAGAACACTGGTGCACATTATGCTGCAAAATTCATCAAGAAACGAAGAACAAAATCAAGCAGGCGGGGAGTGAGTCGAGAGGACATTGAACGAGAAGTAAACATATTAAAAGAAATCCAGCACCCCAATGTGATCACATTGCATGATGTTTATGAAAGTAAAATGGATGTAATTCTTATTCTAGAACTGTAAGTAAAACTACTTCGGTTCTGAAAATTAGAAGTGTGTGTGTGTAAATGCATCTTTCTATCACTGCTAAAGGGAACTGTGGTACAGATCTCCGTGAGACATGTATAGCTTCATAACAGAAACTACTAGACAGGGAGGAAGAATGAAAAACTATCCACAATATAATTGTTATACACAGTAATGCCTTGAATTGCAAATGCCTTGAACAACGAAAAACTTGAATTATGAAAGGAAATCTGCAGGTATAGGAAAATTTTGAATTATGAAAATTTAACCCTGTTTTTTTGAGATACAAAAAAATAAAAAGTTCCTCCCAGGATGCATTGCACCTGGGAGGTTTCTGAGACCAGCCCATTCTTGAGAGAGATTTGGAGCCATTTTGGAAGGTCATTTTGGAGATATTTTTGTGCATTTCTCAAGTGGCGGAAAGGTAGGAAGCTAATATTTGCCATTTCCCTGTTTCCCCCCCAAATCATTTGCTTCACATTTCTTTTGATTGTGGGGGGTGGGTGGGCTGATCTCTGCCATTTCCCTGCTTTTTCTAAGTGTTTGCCTTGCATTTCTTTCGATTGTGGAGTGGAGGGGGAATGATTTTTGCCATTGCAGGGGATTGTCCTACTCTGCTTGCCTTTAAAGTGCACTTTATAAAGAGTTTTGTACAAAACGCCCGGATGTTTTGTCTTTCTTCAAGCCTTTGGAATGCATTCCTATGGGAAATTGCATTTTGAGATACTGTATGAAAATTTTGTGTTAAGAAAATCCCATCAGAATGGATTAGTTTCGTAATTCAAGGCATTACTGTAATTATTGCATGATTGTAGTTTAGTGATTACAGACTACGCAACAGGTAATGTGCTGTTTAGTTGGAAAAAGTAATGTAATAATCGCCTCTCAAATGTTTTGCACACAACACCTGTTATGTCTAACTACTGATCATGCAAGTTGGGGCTTATGGAATTTATTGTCCAAAATTAATGGCAGGATATGATGTTGTTCTTCCCCTCCCGTCAACATTGGCTATGCAGTAGTAGCTAAAATTGATGTAGAACCTTAAACAATGATGTTGTGCTGAAGCAAAAAAGTATTTTAGGTTCTTCACCCAGTAAGTTCTCCTTCCTATACTACTTTTCCTCCATTTTAAAAAAGCTTCAAATTGTTGTCTGTAAAAATAGGTACTTTTTGTTCCACATTAAATTACCAAAGTGCTCTAATATTCTGTATTTTATGTGTTGCATTTTCTTGTTTTTTCTCATTTGCTTTAGTACTTCTTTGTTGATCTCTCTTTCAGTCCAGAAATTGCTAACATCTTATAATAAATCCATATCTGATATGCATTTTTAAGTAGCCTTTGTCAACATCCACAGTTTCATGCCAAAGAACAGAATACAGAATACAGGATGAGAATATGCATTCTCATACTGAATTCTGAGATTCTTTTGTCTATTCAGTTCTTCTTAAGAAAATCATTCCAGGTCATTTCTAACTTCTATTGTGTAGGAATTATTCTACTGCTCATTGACCCAAATTCCAAGGTACTTGAATTACAAACATTACCTTTTCATTTTGGATCTTTAACTGCATGTCTTAATCTATTTGCTTTTAAACTGATTACCGTATATACTCGAGTATAAGTCGATCCGAGTATAAGCCGGGGCCCCTAATTTAAACCCCCAAAACTGGGAACATTTATTGACTCAAGTATAAGCCTAGGGTGGGAAATGCAGCAGGGCCTGGCAACTCCTCCTTTGTGAGCTGGGTGTGTGTGTGATGTTTAAAATGACTTTTAGCCACCAACTCAAGTGCTTGAGTTGGTGGCTAAAAGTCATTTTAAACATTGTGTGCCACTTCTCCTGACCCCCCATGTTTAAAATGACTTTTTAAAAGGTCACTTTAAAACAATGTTTAAAATGACTTTTAGCCACTGACCCAAACTTGCCTCAGTGGCTATAAGTATTGACCCGCATATAAGCCGAGGACCCCTTTTTTCAGCCCAAAATTAGGGCTGAAAAACTAGGCTTATACTTGAGTATATACAGTATCTTTAACTTGTTTTCCTAGCATCCATGTTTAGATAATGTTTATTATTTCATGGCTTTTATTGTGTAACCTTTGAAGATCATCTAAATTGTCAGATAGGTACACAGTGGTGCCTCTTAAGATGAATTTAATTCGTTCTTTGGGTCAATTCATTTTACGAAAAATTCATCCTATGCAATGCGGTTTAACACAGCTCCCATAG
The DNA here is from genome assembly GCA_029282475.1 of Phrynocephalus forsythii. Classification (NCBI taxonomy): domain Eukaryota; kingdom Metazoa; phylum Chordata; class Lepidosauria; order Squamata; family Agamidae; genus Phrynocephalus; species Phrynocephalus forsythii. Next base: position 48,003,702 of record JAPFRF010000004.1, read on the forward strand.
GAATGTATTGAGTTCATCTTGCGAGGCATCCCATAGGAAAATTTTGTCTTATGAGGTTTTCATATTCCCAGAAATTTCATTCGTCTTATGAGTTTTTCGTATTAAGGGGCATTCATCTTATGAGGTACTACAGTACCATATTTTCTAAAAATCACTATTGTGGATAACTTAACTGAAAGAAAGATTGCATTATTTGAACCAACAGATGTTTTTTCTCTGACCGTATTCTCAGAATACAAACTGAAGATCAGTGATAGGAATATGCATACTTGACATAATTCTTTTTGTTTGTTTGTAGGTTGTTATTTGATCTTCAGTTTTTATTACATCTCTTTATTGCCAATGTGGGTTAGCATTTAAATGAATATTGGTGAAATCAAGTTAATTGTTTAGTAACAACTCATTATTTTTCACCTGTTTTTAAGAATTTTGAAAGTTTACTCAGTTATCCACTGAGGCTTTTCTTTTCTTTTGACTGCAAAATTAGCCTTCTTGCATTGTTCTTATATTTCTGCTTACAGTTCACTGTTCTGCTTCATGATCAGTGAAGCTTAGTAGTGTACATTTGTTGTTCACACATTTTAAAAATTCTTCATGAATGTTTTTTATATTTGTCACTGCAGTTTTTAATTTTAATTTAATTTGATTTGATATTGGGCTTTGCTCTATTTTTTTATATGAATTGCTTTCATGGCTTGTACTGTAATCCACTTCTGGTCCTTCTTTGGAATAGAGACTAGAGCTTCATTTCCAATCTGAGCGACATTGTCAGTTCTTTCTTGAATAGCTCTAATCTCAGTTTACTGAAGTAATTATGTTGGCTTATTTGCTTCTGCAATTTTATCTGTTCCAGTTGTTTTGAAAATAGTTTTATTTCATTTATCAAAATTCCAAGTTCTTCATTTAAACATCGGGTAGTGTATTGGTACCTGTGGTTAACTAAAAACTAATGCATAATGTTGCTTACAGTGGTAGTGTTATTGCCATCTTACAGGGATTTCTGCATACACATCCTCCTTGGTTGCAGTATTTTTGTGTGATGTTGTTGACTGGTCCTCATTCTCACAGAATTGCAGCATTGATTCACCATTTTATATTTTCAGTCTGCATGTTCTAACAAACTCTCAATTCCCATTTTAAATCCCCCATTCTCAAATGTATTTTTCCCACTGGCATCTGTTGAATTTGGGCATTCTTTTCATTTTAATATACATTAAGACAGTGCCGCAGTTGGGGAGAAGAGTGGTTTGTACATTTGGAATATTGCGAAAGTATTTGGCATCATGACGGAAAGACTGTCAGGGTGGAATGTGGCCAGTCACAAAATACTAGTTTTGCAGAATAAATCAGTAAGGTTAGAAGATTGTCAAGTAGGCCAGGAAGGAACAAGAGAATTGGGATGTGAGCCACAGAACAGAAAACTACTTTGAATCAGTTTTCGGCTCCACAAGAACACCTATTTAACAAAAATGCAAAAACTGACAAGTCTAAAAAACAAGTAGTTCAAACAGTTGCCTCCAAGAAACACAAAGCATGGGAGTATATGTACCATTGCACACACAAACACTTGTGCATACACACACACAGAGAGAGAGAGAGAGAGGGTAGATTACCCAGCACAATAAATAAAATAAGACAATTTCCAATTCCTCCTGTCTTTCCAGAGCTTTTGGCACCTGCTACCACTAGGACACCAAAACTATCAGGAATTGCAATCCCCAACTCCTATGTGATTTTTCTACTTCAATCTGTAAGCTGGTTACCCATAACCCTGTCCCCTAGTACTCGTGCTTTCCCCCTCCAGCTTTACCAGCCAGTGACTGTGAGATATTTTGATAATTCATTCATTCATTTTTATGCTGCCTTTATCCCCATGTAGGGACCCAAGGTGGCGAACAAATTAAAACAAGCCAACCAAACACTTGATAAGTCATCAACTTAAAAAACTACTATATGTTTGCAGATATTACAATAATTAGTTTAAAACAGTAGTTCCCAACATTAGGCCCCAGTTGTTCTTGACCTAGAATACCCAGAACTAGGTGTTCTTCACAACTAGCTGTGCTGGCCAAGATATCTGGAAGCTGTAATCCAAGAATACCTGGGAATTCAATGTCAGGAAATGCTGGCTAAAAACACCTTAAGAACTCATTAAACCACACAAGTACATTTCATTTGTTGTTGTTTTTCCTAGCAGAGTTTAAGATAGGAAAATTACTAAGCTGACAGGGTACTGTTTTTCAATTTTGTGACTTATATGCTTTTGGTTTTTATATTTATTCGATTTATATACCACACATCTGGCAGCTAAGGCTACTCTGGCAGTTTAAAACAAACCAAAAACAGTACAATTATCAAATACATCAAATTATACATAAACAACAGAACAATAAAATAGCATGACTTATATTTAACAATAATAAGACTACCATTCAACAAAATTTAAAAATACAGGAAATGGGAAGTGGTGTAGGATATCTAGAGGGATGTGGGGTCTACCTTGTGCAAGCTGATATTCTTTCCACTCATATAGTGTGTGAGAGCAGACTGTGTACTATAACTATATTCTGTAAAAGATATATAAGATATCATTTTAGCAATTTCAAATAAATATACCATATATAGTATTTTGATTCCTTATTTTACCATAATCTTTCTGTTTCTGTAACTGTGAAGCTGAGTATAGTAAAATAGCTTTTGAAATTAATATATAAAACATGAATAAAATGAGGTGTGTATTTGAATTAAGTGTACAGTCTGACTACTTATGTGACATTTTGGTAATAAGTGTTGCAAATTATTAAGGCATTTTTATCATATGTCTAGTACTAATTCACCATTATAAATCTTGACTGCACTTTAGAGTTCTAGTGGTTTCAGTTGGCCTCTTGTCTATATAAAGAAATTTTCTGTTTGGGAATGATATTAAATGAAAAGCCTAGGAGAATTAACTCATTGAGGCCAGAAAACCTTTCTGCTATCAATTGGCAGTCCACTGGCCTTACGGGAGGCTTTGAGATCTATGCATTATTTATTAATTACTTAACTATTATTTATATTCCACCTTTCTCCCACAACTAGTTTTAGTGTGTGAGTGTGCCCTGCCACACACCTACAAGGACAAGAGAGAGCTGGAACCAGCTGAGGTTCTGTGATGAGAGAAAGCTGGATTTTTTGTTGCTCTGATAGTGTTAGGATAATATCCAGTTAGTGGCTTCCCTTGGCTTCCCTTCCCGTGGAACAGCATCAGTCAGCAGAACGAATTTTCTTTTTCTCTTGTTCAAACTACTGGAGCTCTCTGAGATTTCATTGGGTAATTGGAGGACACTGAGGAGTAGATTTGTTGGGAGGGAGAGAAGGCTTTGATGATGGGAAGAAAAGAGAGAAGGATCTGTTGCATGAATAGAAGACAACACACTCACCATTGGATGCCATCCTTGCTTAGAAAGCAGAGTTCTAAATAATTAATTTATAGGAATTAACACTGTTAGCAGCTTTGCAATCTTCTAAGGAAAGGCAGACTATAAATATTTAAACAAATAAATGAATATTTATTAATTGCCCCCACAAAGAGGAACAGGCACACAAAACCTAAAGTTACAGTAGAGATCAATCATTTATATTGTAATAGGTGCAGCAGTGTACAAGTAGTTTCCAGCTACAGTGCATAAAACAGAATTAAAGAATGTGGAGGACTCTAAAATACTTCTTTTTAGATTTCGGATTCACCTATAAAGGTTTTTCTCCCTCTCCCTACCCCTCCCTCACTGCTGGATTGTGGGAGATTGTCTGGAATGCCCCCCCCAAGGCAAGCCTCCAAAGCACCATCCACAAACATTTTCAAAGGAGAGTGTAGGCTAGGGCTTTTATTTTTCTTTATATTTATACTTTTGTTTAATTTATTTTCAACATCCTTTCTTATTTTCCAAACAATTTCTAGCCATTGGGCTTCTAGTCAAGTGTGTATATGCCTACAAACTGCAATTATTGTCACACTGAAAACAGAAATCAAAACCAAAGCAGAGCAGATTCCGCAACCAGCTACCTAAACCATGGTAGTGATGTGGATTTCTAGCCAACTTATTTTGTGAATTTTGTCATTTTGTATGTGGTCTATGGCAGTGGTCCCCAACCCCCCGGCCGCGGACCGGTGCCGGCCCGTGGACCGGTTGGCACCGGGCCGCCTGGGGAGGCCGGGGAGGCTCCTCCCCTTTTCCTCCGCCGCCGCTCCTCCTCCTCCTCTTCTCTCCCGCGGGCAGCCGGAGGAGGAGTCGCCGCCGCCGGGCATGGCGCACGGGCGGGGTGGGGGGGAGCCCGGGGCTCCTGGGCGGGCGGGCCCTGCCTCCACCTCCTGTCGGCGGCCACGGCAGCCGCCCGGGTTCGGCTGCGACTCCGCTGCCGCCGCGGCCGGCTCGGGCGGTCCCGGTGGCGCCCTCGGGCCGGAGACGCCACCCCCACCGGCCTCCCTCCCCTCCCCCTCCCACTCGCCAGCCCGAAGGCCGCAGCCGGAGGCAAGCGGCGGCGCAGAGGTGCCCCACCGAGGCGGGCGGTGGCGGTGGCCGCGGGCGCCCCGCCGCCGGCCGCGGAGCCACAGCCGAACCCGGGCGGCTGCTGTGGCCGCGGCCGCCGCGTCCCGCCTCGGTTGGGGCACCTCTGCGCCGCCGCTTGCCTCCGGCCGCCGACAGGAGGAGGAGGCGGGGCCGGCCCGCCCAGGAGCCCTGGGCTCCCCCCGCCCGTGCGTGCGCGGGGAGCGCACGCCCGACGCCCCAGCCGGCAAGCGCCACCGCCGCCGCTCCCGTGGCCCCCAAGGTACACACGCCAAGCCCCCCCGCACCTCCTCCTCCCCCCTCCTCCCTCCCCCATCCCCCACCCCCACACCCTCCCCTGCCCCCACACCCCCATCTCCCCCTCCCCACCCCCACCCCGGGCCACGGGAAAATAATCAAACAAATACCGGTCCGTGGAGACAAAAAGGTTGGGGAGCACTGGTCTATGGGACCCCAGAACAAATCATCTGAGTTTCCATTATTTCTTGTGAGGAAATTTGCTTTGATATATGAGTGCTTTGATTTACAAGCATATTTCCGGAACGGATTATGCTTGTAAACCAAGGCACTCTATCTTTGCCTGTCCTTTCCTCTTTCTCAATAAATAGAGATCAAATAAGCATCAAGTATATATTTAAATTTGTTAGAAAATAGCACTTAAAACTCACCAAGTTGCCTTTTTTCCTGATCAAGCATTTCAACTGAAATGTTTGTGACTGAACATTTTTAGAGATGATGGCAGTGTGTGAAGTTACTTAATATAAATCAAACATACCAAATCAAATCCCTTTCAATCTGAAGACTATTGCAAAGTGAGATCCTACTCATATACAGTACATCACAGAAGTGAGTACACCCCCTCACATTTGTAAATATTTTAGTACAGTGGTACCTCTACTTAAGAGTTTAATCCGTTCTGAATGCATGTTCTTAAGTCGAACAACTCTTAAGTAGAGCATCCCTATCTAAAATAAATAAATAAATGGGGGGGTTGTATGTAGAGCAGACCGCATCTAACATTTGTAAGGCAGCAGTTAAAATGCCAATGGTTTTTCGCTCCTACGTCGAATTGCTCTTAAGTCCAGCTGCTCATAAGTAGAGGTACCACTATATATCTTTTCATGTGACAACACTGAAGACATGACACTTGACTGCAGTGTAAAGCAATGAGTATACAGCTTGTATAACAGTGTAAATGTGCTGTCCCCTCAAAATAACACTACACACAGCCATTAATGTCTAAATCGCTGGCAACAAAAGTGAGTACACCCCTAAGTGACAGTCTCCAAATTGGGCCCAAGTAGCCGTCTTCCCTCCGTGCTGTCATGAGACCCGTTAGTGGTGTCACAAGGTCTCAGGTGTGAAGGGGGAACAGGTGTTATGGCTCTCACTCTCACATTTGGTGTTATCACTGTCGCTCTCTCATACTAGTCACTTGTTCCACACGGCACCTCATGCTAATGAACTATCTTAGGATCTGAAAAAATGAATTGTTGCTCTACATAAACATGGCCTAGGCTAGCAGATTGCCAAGACCCTGAAACTGAGCTGTAGCACAGTGGCCAAAACCATACAGCGGTTTAACAGGACAGGTTTCACTCAGAGCAGGCCTCACCATGGCCGATCAAAGAAGTTGACTGCTGCCAGCATGGCTGCAGAGGTTGAAGGGGTGGGGTGGGGTCAGCCTGACAGTCCTCAGACCATACGCCACACACTCCATCAAATTGGTCAGCAGGGCTGTCATCCCAGAAGGAAGCCTCTTCTAAAGATGATGCACAACAGTTTGCTGTAGACAAGCAGACGAAAGACATGGATTTCTGGAACCATGTCCTGTGGTCTGATGAGACCAAAATAAACTTATTTGGTTCAGATGGTGTGAAGCATGTGTGGCAGCAACCAGGTGAGGAGTGCAAAGAGAAGTGTGTTGTGCCTACAGTCAAACATGGTGGTGGGAGTGTCATGGTCTGGGGCTGCATAAGTGCTGCCAGCACTGGGGAGCTACAGTTCATTGAGGGAACTGTGAATGCCAACATGTACTATGACATAGTGAGCAGAGCATGATCCCCTCCCTTTGTAGACTGGGCCACCGGACAGTATTCCAACATAATGATCCCAAACACACCTCCAAAATGACCACTGCCTTGCTAAAGAAGCTGAGGCCAAAGGTGATGGACTGGCCAAGCATGTCGCCAGACCTAAACCCTATTCGGGCATCTGTGGGTCATCCTGAAATGGAAAGTGGAGATTCCAAAGCCTGCTCTTGGATATGACGTTGCACTCTTTCTGCCTCTCAGAGAGGGGGATGTGATGCTGCACTTTTGCAAAGCAAGGATCGAAGGGCAGGCTTTTGAGGAGATTCAGAAGTCTGTCTCTTGGATCCTTCCTTGCCCAAAGGGTAGCACTCGAGCCACTTCTCGGGGGGGGGGATGTGGTGCTATCCTTCTGCTACGTAAGGAGCCAAGGGCAGGCTTTTGAGGAAATTCAAAAGCCTGCTCTTGGATCCTTGCTTTGCCGAAGTATAGCACCCAATTTACTTGAAAACACCCACCCATGCCATTCAAAGGTGGATGTTTTAAAACGATCTTGCCCGATCAGCAAGGATCCTTTTAAAACACCTGCCCCTGAAACCCCAACCCCAGCGCTCCTGGCAGGATAATTTTAAAACACCCACTTTGCATGGCGTGAGCGTTTTAAAAGAATCCTTGCTGTTCCTATTCCAGCTGTAGAAGCACTTGGCAGCCTCTGCAGAGACCTCCAGACCAATGCAGTATGTATGTGTGAATATTTTTTTCACACATATATACAGTACCACCAAAAATTAGGTGTGTCTTGTGGCCCGGTGCATCTTATGGAGTGAAAAATACAGTACTGTACTTGTCTCCTCCACAGGTATTTGTAGAGCTACAATCAGTTTCAGGACCGTTAAAGCTGTTGGACTATTTTTATTCCACATTGTACATGGGAGAACGCAGTATCCATTGCTGTTTTGATTATATCTCTGCTGGTGGGCAACAATAATGCCAAAGCTTTCCACTGATGACCGATTTCTCTTTTCACAGATGTGGAGGACATTGTCCCAGTGGCCATCAGTAGTATGCTAGGAAGTACAAGATTGCTTTTATAGAGTAGTTCATTGTAAAATGCTACATGAGTGGTGTACAGAAGCTGTTACTGATAGGGAGGGAACAAGTTTTTAACTTTCAAATGACGTATACTTGGGGGGAGAAAGTTAAATTAGGTTTGAAACCCTACCACAGTTATATCATTGAACATGGTAGGGGGCAAGAAATAAGCTACAGGAGAAGAAAGAGAAAAAGGAACCCCAGGAAGAATTAGTGAGAAAGAGGAGCCACCACAGGAAAGTGTAGCCTTGGTGAAGACAAAGAGAAAGAGGAAGCAGAGATTGAAGACCTGTAGCAATAGAAAGAGAGGATCCACTGAGTGTGAAACTACAGAGGAGATGGTGGAGCTACAGGAAGAGTTAGTGGAGTTAAGGAGGACACTCAGGAGGATAAGACTGGAGAAGAAAGAAGAGAGCCAGGGAGGTGGAAAAAAGAAAAAGGGAGTGGGGGAATCCATGAAAAAAGATAGAAAAGTTACAGAGAAGGAGAGGAACAACAAGGAAAGAGAAAGATCATTATAATTGATTGCCTGTGTCTATGAGATTTTGTCAGTCTTCCACAACTATTAGAAGTTGTGTCAGAGTACAAATGACAGCACTAGATGTCCATACTTCAACAGAATGTATTTTCTGGGCTTTTTGATTGCATTGCATCTCAGACAATGCCTAGATAACTTGTTGTAAAACAGCCATAACTTTGTGCTTGGGTGAGAATTGTTTATATGATGGCAAAACAACAAGGTTTTGGGCTTTCCCCTTGGTTGTTGTCTGTGAATGGTAATGAGAAGAGGAGGCAGTGTAGATCATGTGCATTGCTGATTTTGGTGTCACCAAACTTCAGGTCAGACTTTGCTATGCAAAGTTTGGCATCATTTTTCAGCTGAGAGTGCAAGTGCAATATTGCAGGGCAACACAGGACCATTTCCTGGAATTTTGAGCAGACATAGAAGCAAGATTCCACTTCTGTAAACCAGATTTTTTAAAATAAATAAATGTACAATACAACTGCGGTGAGGAGGAGGGAAAAAACAAAAGAAAGCTTACCGATGGTGAGCCCTCCTCACTGCTGGCCAGCCATCCTCTTCGCTGCTGGCTTTGTAGCTACTGTTTGTGACAGTAGGCTACTTTACGGCTACTAAATTATTTTAAAAATATTTCCCCCCTCAATCTGCAGATAAGTGAATCATCAGATAATGGGACCGTACTGTATATTTAAGCACAAAATGAAAAACAAAATCCACTTTGATTTAATTACTACTTGTTATGCCTCACCAGGAAAAATAAAAAGACAAGCTGCTAAAAGATCAGACCTGATTTTCCATCATGTATCTTCACAACAGCTTGCTGATGGGAAGCTTATCACATTAATAACAGAATTTTGTTTCCTGTTTACTAACTATGGCCAAAGTAAGCCTTTTAATTTTGTAAAGGCAAAATTAACATTATGCTTTAAATCCTTTATGGAAAATAAATATTTAGATATATTCATTATTTAATCAGTTTCTTAATAAAATGATATACTACAATAGTTTTACTTCATTAAGGAATGATTATGCTGGTTATTGAAAGTAATCTGTTTCAAGGTTAATCCTAGAGCCTGGGTAAAGGGGGTTGCTCATTTGAGAAATAATTATTTGCTACTATTGTGTAATGCATTGTTCACCCTAACGAAGAAAATGTTAACTGTGTCATTTTCTTTATCTTTGTATTGAGTCTTAAAACTCTTTGATAAAATTCTTTTGGGAGATGTCCACCGGTGAGAATTACATTACCACTAGTTGCAAATTGCAGCTGATTAAAAGCTTCCTATCGTATTTTGGAGCTGCCTAGATGCCCTAAGCACATCCGATCTCGCTTGATTTCAGAAGCTAAGCAGGGTCGGCCCTGGTTAGTACTTGAATGGGAGACCACCAGGGAATACCGGGTGCTGTAGGCGCCTGGAGTAGGAACTGGCAAGCCACTCCAGTACTCCTGCCAAGAAAACTCCATGGACATGGAGTCACAAAGAGTCGGTCACGACTGTAATGACACAACACACACACACACACACACACACACACACACACACACACACAGTATTTTGGGCATACATATAATTTGATCACATTGTACACAAGCTGAGCATACCCAAAACTACAAAACAGCTTTTAATCATGGCTATTCATTGCATTATTGCTATTGCAGACCTGTGTCACTGAATGTTAGCCTCAATTTAATTATCCTTTACATTATAACCTTTTACCGGTCCGTTTGTAGTCCTTCTGCTGAGTTTTGTCTGTTTTAATCTATATTTACCTAGATAAATAAAATGTATGTTTTAAAATGTAAGTAGTTATTCTAACAGTGTCAGGAAGTGACTAGGGTAGTCTTTTGCAAGCAACAGTCTTCTAGAGCCATTAAGATGTACCGGTAGCATTTTATTCTACATAAACTTTGACTAATTACAAGTCCCTTAATCAGACTCATGGAAAGTTACCTGAGTAGGCACATTCACCTGTTAACATGAGTTGTAGTCCCTGAAAGCAAATAAAATAATTAAGGTTTTATTTAACTTCTGCAAGACTTTGATACCAAAAAAAGCAGTACTGTACTATGGCACAGCATTCCTCTGTGTTAGAAACAGGAAGTTGGGGTTAGGCATGTTTTGTTCTGGATTCATAAAATATGCATTGACTTCTTCCTAATCCTGCCTTGAGAACAAAAGTCACTGTGTGAGTATTTGTAATGCGTACTTTCTCGTTAAAAATTAATCAGCTTTTTAAAAAGCAGTCTTCAAAATTAGTCCAAGTTTCTTCCAGCCTGTTTGGTATCAAGGATGAAAGTAAAGTATAGCAATACATGTGAGGAGCCATTGTGGCATCTCTACTGTAATGGGGCTGATCAGTTTCCCCTCACTTTTTATGAGAAAAAGGTTATGTATCAAAATATGCTTAAATGAGAAATCAGGTTGCTGAAACTCAGATCCATAGTTGACTATTTTTTTCATGAGCTATTGATAGTCTAAACACAGTGCAGAATAGCCAAGTAAGTATTCTGTTAAGAATATGAGAAAATGCTTCTCAGAACTTAATTCTATAATGCTGACTAGAGATGTAAAATTTCCGGAAATTTTGAAGCTTGGATATAACCCTGGGTTTTCCCCTCATTTTTTTTTGGGGGGGGGGGACAGAAATTTTGAAAAAATTGAAAAAAATTCTAAATTAGCACTCCACCCTTTAACAGCTTGAAAGTCATTCAGTTACTTTAGGTACATAAAATATGACTATAGACAATTTACTTGGTATGAAATTATCACAACTAGCATATTAAAATATAATTATTACAAACAGAATTTACTTTTTAAATAATATGTACTTGTAATTGTAAGTAACAAATGGAGTAACAATCTCCTGAACTGCTTACTAGTTTATGTGGAATAAAAAAACCCTCTGCAAACAATGTTTAAAAATCCAGAATAAAGAATTATTCATATCTTCTCTCCCCAGTACTAATTAAAAATAAAATAAAAACCTCATTCTGATAAAAAAGAGTTGAAGAAGGGGGAAATGTAAAGAAGGGAGTGGGACTAAGTTTTCAATGAATGGGCACGAAATTTAATTAGAATCTATATTTTCTTCCAGTGCTTTGAGGCCTAGTGAACAGGACAGAACAGAACCAAACATACATGCAAAAACAAAAGTGAAACCTTTTTCTTGTGACAATAGCAGCTCCTCCTAAAGGAAGAAATGCATCTTGTTATTGCATTGGAGAGTTCAGTTTGTAACGTAGGACATGCTTGTACTCAGTGCACAGAAATTAGAATAATCTGATACTATGCATATTTTTTAGAAATGATTTGGAAAATATTAGAACACCCTGTCTTAAAATATTTTATTCATCATGCTAAAATAAAACATTCCATAATCATTTTTTCTTTTTTCAATTTTTCTAATTTTTCAGGAAAAACGGAAAAAACTGGGTTATTTTAATTTTTCCGGGTTTTGGGGGCGGGGGGGCTTCACATTTCTAATGCTGACTGAAATACATTGTACTGTATTCAAAAACACTGGAATACAGGTGAAACTCGAAAACCTAGACTATCATGCAAATGTTCTTTTATTTCAGTAAGTCAACTCAAAAGGTGAAACTAATATATGAGATAGACTCATTACATGCAAAGTGAGATAAGGAGGGGGAGCTCCAAAAGGTACAGATTGCAAAATAAGTTGGATGTTCCCAAAGTGCTGTATCAAAGCACATCAATAGAAAGTTATGTGGAAGGGAAAGGTGTGGAAGAAAAAGGTGCACAAGCAGCAAGGATGACCGCAGCCTAGAGAAGAATGTCAGGAAAAGGCCATTCAAAGGTGTTGGGGACTTTCACAAGGAGTGGACTGAGGCTGGAGTTAGTGCATCAAGGGCCACCACACACAGACGGATCCTGGACATGGGCTTCAAATGTCATATTCCTCTTGTCAAGCCACTCCTGAACACTGTTGCTCAGTGGACCAAAGTTCCTCTTTTCTGATGAGAACAACTTTTGCATCTCATTTGGGAACCAAGGACCCAGAGTCTGGAGGAAGAATGGAGAGGCACACAACGCACAAAGCTTGAAGTCCAGTGTGAAGTTTCCACGGTCTGTGTTGATTTGGAGAGCCATATGATCTGCTGGTGTTGGTCTACTGTGCTTCATTAAGTCCAGGGTCAACGCAGCCATCTACCTGGAGTTTTTGGAGCACTTCATGCTTCCTTCTGCAGACGAGTGTTATGGGAATGCTGACTTCATTTTCCAGCAGGACTTGGCACCTGCCCACATTGCCAAAAGTACCAAAACCTGGTTCAATGACCATGGGATTACTGTGCTTGATTGGCCAGCAAACTCACCTGACCTGAACGCCATAGAGAATCTACGGGGCATTGCCAAGAGAAAGATGAGGGGCATGTGACTGAACAATGCAGCAGAGCTGAAGATCGCTATTGAAGCATCCTGGTCTTCCATAACACTGCAGCAGTGCCACAGCCTGATAGCATCCATGCCACATGCAAAAGGGGCCCAAACCAAGTACTGAGTACATATGTATGCTTATACTTTTCAGAGGTCCAATATTATTATATGTTCAATCCTTGTGATATTGATACCATCTAATATTCTAATTTTCTGAGATTGTGAATTTGGGGTTTTAATAAGCTGTACACCATAATCATCACCATTATCCCAAAGTAAGGCTTTGCATGTAATGAGTCTATCTCATGTATTAGTTTCACCTTTTGAGCTGACTTACTGAAATAAATAAACATTTGCATGGTATTCTAATTTTTCAAGTTTCACCTGTAAATGTTATTTTATATTGTGTTTATTTGAAATGATTAGAGTCTGTAAGGGGCAGTCATTGTAGTTGTATGGTGTCCAGAGTTCAAGAGCATGAAGAACTCCATAGTGCAGTGTAGAATGTATCCAGTATTCCCTATGGAGAGAGAGAGAGAAGAAAGAGAGTTCAGTAAGGATTGCTCCCCATTCTTAACATAAATATATTGTGGGTAAACTCTCCTGTGAGCTTGATGACAAAGTGCAGTACAGTATTGTGTCTGATACTGGAAACATTGTTTTAAATGTGTTGTGAAATTGCAAAAATGTAATGTGATGTGTGATATATACATCTTTTTCAGATAGTAAGTTACAGTATTGAGCAGTCAGTTTATTAATGTCACTTTGCTGTCCTAGACTTCTTTCACAAATAATTAACAAAGGCTTATCAAGTGAACTTTTCGAGTAAAAATGACATTCCACCTATTTCATCTTCGTTTGCTTGAAAACGTAATTAATCCTATGAACAACACCATTGCAAATATAGCTCTTAATTACATTTTTACTGAGCAAAAGCAATAATTGAGAAACACTGGATTTTAAGAGGGGGTTAAGCAGGAAATCTGCAATATTAAGACAAAAAATAAACCCAGTCAATTGGTACTATTGTTAAGCAGCCAGAAGGTGACTATAGAATTATGTTCCCTCCCTTCCTGCCATAGAATCATTTCATCACATGTTTTACCTGATATTCATAATCTTGATGAGTGATCCAAGTTGTTTTTTCACATTGTTAGTAAGAGTGTGTGCCAAGTGAAAATGCCACACAAACTATGCTGCTGGAAGGTACATAAACTGAGAGGTAATGGTACAAGAATTAATGAATTAATAAATACAATTGATAGCCATGCTAATGGATTGTCACATGTTATAGAAAGAGAACTCATCACTGGTTCACATTGATAGTGGCAGCCATGAATGTCAGTGTTGATATAAATATTACTTGGAATGAAGATACACCTGTTTTGCCCATTGAATTCTTACAGTGCCCTCTGCAAAATTATTCAGCAAATAAACCACCATACAAATAGAGTAGTGCATACTGTGGTCCATATATCGTGGTCCTGCTATGTTACAGTATCTGCTGCCAACTCCCCCCCCACCTGAGGGGGTTCCCCATGATTATGGTGCACATTTGGGAAGGCCCCTTCCCTTCCCCTTGTCCTCCTGTGCCTTCTTCCACGCCGCCTGGCCCAGCCACGTGCACAATTGTGCCAGCTCGCCCTGCCCGTCAGCTCCTTGGCATGCTGGGTGGAATAGACGGAGCAAGAGAACCCATGACCAGGTGGAAGGTGCTTGGCTGCAAAGGAGAAAGGATCACATGGACATTCCCTTTCTCTCACTACCCCACCCCCAATCCTCCTCTCTGTGCCATCAGTAAATAAATGACTTAGCCCTTCGGCCACTCCTTGATTTCAACCTGATGGGCAAACAGGCAAGCCGCACAATTTTAGGTACAGCTCCTTAGATAGTGAGGCTCCTGGTGCTGTGGCTGCGGATGACGTGTTGCCACCTTTGAGGCTCTGTTTTCCTGCCTGCTTCTTTGCCACCGGTAGATGGAGATTCAGGGCCTGTTATATCCATGCTGCTTGTGTGTGTGTGTGTGTGTGTGAAAATTTTCTTGCCTGTCAATGTCTCTACAAAGCCTCACTTCCACTTGCTGCCGCCACTGTTGTCACCCTCCAAAGCAGCTTTGGAGGAGGGGGAGTGACTGTGTCTGTGTATTGCGGATTTTTATTTATCGCAGGTGGTTTAGGAATGTAACCCCCACAATAAATGGGGGACTACTGTAAGTATTAATTGTCCATATAAGACATGTTGAAAGTAGCTACTGCTCATCCAGCAGACCAGCTTTACACAGTGTATCTTTGTCAAGATATTTATTTATTTATTTATTTATTTATTTATTTATTATTTACGCTTGTATACCGCCCCATTCCCACAATGGGGACTCTGGGCGGTTCACAACATCACTGGGATCTATTAATTTTCAGAATCCACCAGCAGTAGGCAGTAGCAGAGAGGGTGACTAGTAACATTTATGGTATACTGGTTAACTTTGGGAGAAGCAAATAGGAAATGATGTCTGTGACTATCATGCTGTGCACTTCCAGGACATGTCAAAAACAGAACAGTGGACTTCGTTTTAGGCTTGAAGAGGGCTGCTCTCCCACACACACAATTGAGCAAAAGGTGCCCTAGATAGACTGTTCACATTATTGCACTGATAGAGTAGCAGTAAACATCTAAGTAGCTTTTGTACTTGAAGTCATTAAAGACAGTGAGATGACCCATTCCAGTTGGGAATATGTCATAGGTTTTATGTGGGATTGGTTTTGAAGAATGGAAAGTACATTCAAAATGAGACAGGAAGGCTACTAATTGAGTTTATTATGAGCACATATTACAGTATGCCTATTTTTATATGAACTTAATTGGCTAGAAGTTTGTATGCTCAATTCAAACAGAACTCCCAATATTAGTCTTCAATGTCTTAATGATCTAGGTCCATTTCAGAGAACACATACATTTGTATGAACTACCACATTTAGTGAGATTGTTCAACCAGAATTCATTTTATACTTAAGATACTGAGTGGAGGTTGATGGTATAGAGGAGAAGAACTTTCTGGCACTGTTGGTGTAGAAATCTTGTTGAAAAGAAATAACCAGGCTGGCTTTCATTTGGTCTTTTAGAAATTTCTTAAAACTTCTTCCACGTGGTGGTATCAGAGCTAAGATTCTTTCACATTATGGTATAATTGTTATATAGTACCATAACCTCTATTTTGGAAGTATTTGATTGATGAAAAGTGTATAAATAATACATTAATAGAGCTCAGAATGTAGTGGAAAAATATGCCAGTGGTAAGTACTTTGGCATAAATTTTAACTGCAAGTTGTTACAATATAAGCATTTGGTGTCATATGTGAGTTATATAAATGATGTGTGATAGCTAGTGTAGACTCACCTACAACAATTTTCAGCTGATAGTGACACTGATGGACTAGTACTGTTAGGAGGATTAATTTGTTTTAAATGAAATGGATCTAAATCACAATTTGAATAAAAACATCTGTTTTGTTTATTGTTTAAATAAGAAATAGAGGTTCTTTAAAATTAATTTAGTTTTAAAAATAAATCATTTATTTTTATCCACCCTGACTATTGGCCATAAGTTATAGGAATCTGGTTAGGATATAGAAACAGACAAAGATTCTTAATATTTGACTAATAGTGACTAACAGTACCACACTTTTATTCCATGCTTCTTAACAATCCAGACAACAGTCATTCTAACTCAGATCAATAACTTACAATAGTAATTAATCTACAGTTCTTAACTAACTGATTTCACATTCTTCTTTTCCCCACATTCTTGTTCAGAAAACAGAACCTCTTCAGCCAAGGTCTGTTAAGATCAGGGGTCCTCAAACTATGGCCCAGGGGCTGGATACAGCCCCCCCCAGGGTCCTGAATCTGGCCTGCGGGACCAATTGCACCCCACTCACCCCCCCACACACACACACATCCAGAGCAAGCAAGTGAGCCAACCTCTGCGGCTGCTTCTATTGCTGAAGTTGGCTGTGTCGCTTTCCCCACCCACCGCCCAGATGATCAGCGGACCAGCTAGTGGGGCACTTCAAAGCGGTAGGGCCACAGCAAGGTTCCCCATTCCCCCACAGCCACCCAGATGGTTTGGGGTGCCTGCTGCAGCCAAGTGGGACACTTTAAAATGGGAGGGCCTGCTCCTCCTCCTCCCAGCCCACCTGCCTTCATTGTGTGGCTGTTAACGCTGTGTTATGGTTGTGAGGAAGGAAGGAGGCAGGCAGAGGCAGCACCAGAAGGCTTTGGGCAGGCCTTCCTGCCTCCCCTCCCTCCTTCCCAGCCCTTACTCCCTCCCTTGCTTGCAGCGCACCAGGCCAGGCTGGGCCAGGCCAAGAGAGGAGGAGGCTTTCCCTCTGGGGCACAGCAAGGACATGCTGGCCAGGGGGCACAGCCAGATCTGTGTGCAATGGCACCAGCCTTGCCTTGGCTGCTGCTTCTCATCCTGAGCAGCCGCCCAGGAGGCAAGGAGGGGCCAGAGTTTGCCTGGGCTGCCACCTCCTTCCCAACACAAGGAAGGAAGGATGGAAGAAGAACCACTTCAGCCGCCACCGCTTCAGGATGGCGATCCAGAGCAGGAGGCATCGCTGGGCCCCCAGAGATGCGTCGATCATGGGCCGAGCACAGGGGACCACACCCACTTGCCCCTCCCTCTTTTTTCCCATGTCAGCCTTTTTTTTTTACTATGTTCCAGCTCCCAGCAGTGTCTGGGGGCGGTGGACAGGCCCACTGTTTGAAAATTTTGAAGACCCCTGGTTGACAAATCAACTTACAGTTCCATTCATAAACATTTTTTCACAGTTCTCAGCTGTTCTAACTGGAGCTCCTGGCATACTCCCTTCTACAATTGTCAGTCAAACCCATTCCCATTGTGGAAGCAGTTACAAAAATACACAGATGTGTGTGTGTGTGCGCGTGTGGATTGTGCAATCAATTTATGTGAATTGTCTGTGCTTTGTTTTTTAATTAGGACAGTGTTTTTAATCTCAAAATGTTACAGCTATTTCTTTCTTCCACAAAAGGACTTGTTAATACTTAAGCTCCTATACCTAAATTTAAGAAATATTTTTCCAAATCAGATGTAATACAGTACTTGCTTACTTGAATTGTATAAACAGTGCAGTCTGTTTCATACAGGTAAAAGACATTTCACATTTTAAAATGCCATAGTCCTCATATGGAGCATCTTCAAATGTTTAGGTTCCTAGAATCTTCAGACTTGCATAACTGAATTAAATTTGCCAAATGGAATTTATATTTCTGAATTGAAATATGTATTTAGAAGCCTATGCAGGAAACCTTTATAAGTCAATAACTGCTGCTCCTGTTCTCACAGTGTTGCAGGAGGAGAACTCTTTGATTTTTTAGCGGAAAAGGAATCCCTGACAGAAGAGGAAGCCACAGAATTCCTTAAGCAGATCCTTAATGGTGTTAACTATTTGCACTCTTTGCAAATTGCGCACTTTGATCTCAAGGTATGTTGGATGCTTTTTAAAAAAATGGGAGAAATTGTGTAAAGAAACTCTTAGAACTGATACATGAATCAAATGTCTAATATAGTTTTGAAAATTATAATTTTGTAAATAACTATATTGCAGGATATACTAATACAAATTGTAGATTTTAAAGATAAAAATTAGTGTTTTTCTATAGCAAATATAATGTATTGTCCAGTTCTTGTATTTTGTGTGATTCACATTTTGGGCTAAATAAAGTTGTTAGTCCTAGGTAGAGTAGGTCCACTGAATAATATTAATGTAAGTTTCACTTATTCTGTTTGTTGCCCAGAGTAGTTGTTCCTTCATAAACCTAGATGGATGGATGGATGGATCTCTTCTACCTATAGGAGACATGCAGAACCAATGGAACTTACATTATTCTTTTTAGTAGGAACTAAACCCTATTTGTATGTATTTGTTCATGAGCCTGCCTGACTATATTTTAATTTTTTTCTCATAAACTCCATTTTATTTTAGAAGAGAGAGCCATAAATACATTTCTAAAGAGGTGGAATGATTACAGCATATGAACATGAATACTGACCTGAAACAGACCATGTTTTCAAACAGAGTGTGTTTTGCATCTGTTCACATATATCATGTTTTTCCTTTGAAGCCTGAGAACATAATGCTGCTGGATAGAAATGTACCAAAGCCTCGTATCAAGATCATTGACTTCGGCTTAGCACATAAAATAGACTTTAGCAATGAGTTTAAGAACATTTTTGGGACACCTGAATTTGTGGGTGAGTGTTTTTTCTTGATCATATTGCTAGTTTAACATATTTTCATTACAGTATTAAAGCAAGTAGTGTTTTACCCTTGTAGTGGACCTTGATGACCTACTTAACTATCAGCAACTTGTGTCACAAGTGCTGGTACTCTTGTTGAGTGTGGTGACAGTATTATACTACTCTTCCACCAGATGCCATATTGTTCTCCATCCTGTTTAATATCTACATGAATTTGGAGAGTTGGGTGCCATCAGTATGCTGATTGCATCCAGCTTTCTTTCATCTTTTACATTTAGCTAAATGTAGCCATGGATCTTGTGAGCTCTTATCTAGAGCTGGTTATTATGATGAAAACTAAGAACTAGAAGCTCAATACAGATACTACCTATGCACTTTTTAATGTCCAGGCCATATTACTATAATGTGTTATTTGTCGAGTGGTTATTCAAAAATGTTTAAAAACAACTGTTCCAAAATGTGGCAAGCATACTATTCAATGAGATGAAGCATTGTGAACATATTATGGCAATATAAGAATTGCTCCACTAGCTACAAGATGCAGTTTTTGGCCATAAAAAATCTAAATGTCTTAGAGGAGCCTTGTGGCGCAGTGGTTAAATGCCTGTACTGCAGTTAAAACTGTGCTCATGACCTGGGGTTCGATCCCAGGTAGCCGGCTCACTCAGTCTTCTATCTTTCCAAGGTCGGTAAAATGGGTACCTAGCTTGCTTGGGTGGGGCAGTATGTAGCCTGTATAATTAAATTGTAAACCACCCAGAGAGTGCTTTAAGCACTGTGGGGCAGTGTATAAGCAGAACAGTTTGATTTGCTTCGGATCCAAGAACAGAAATTTGCTTGATAGCTAAAATCTGCATTGGAAGCTCTGCCCTAAGTTCCTATGACATCTAGCCTCCCAGAGTGACCAGATGGGTGGGATACAATAAAATTGCATGAATGAATGATGCTAGGCAACTATTAACCAAGAAGAGTGCCTTTTTCAACAGTGGCACCAAAACTGTGGCATTCTTTTCTAAGTTGTCTCCACCTTCATGGCTGTTCTACTGGATCCACAGTTCTCTTATTCCCTCACCATCACCTCTAAGCCAAAGAGAAAAATATACATACTTCAGAATATCCCTGACTCTGTATTCACGAAGGCTTTCATGGCCAGGATCTGATAGATGTTGTGAGTTTTTCAGGCTGTTTAGCTGTGTTCTGGAAGTTTTCATTTCTGACGTTTTGCCAGACTCTGTGGCTGCCATCTTCAGAGGGCAAGTAGCTCAGGGAACTATGAGTTTTCTCTGTGCTCTGGGTTATAAAGTGAGTGAGATTGGAGTTTTTTAAGTTGAGGAAACTTGCCCTATGCAGGAAAATAGGTGTTAGTCATTGTATTGTGATGAAGAGATTAAGAAGTTTCAATGCAAACAGGGGTAGCAATGATCCTTGATGGGTGTCAGCTGTTCTGTTGTGTGAACTAATCACTATTGTTTGTGGCTGGGTGGGGAATCATTGAGCTTGGACCTTTTGCACTTTGTAGCTTTTAGTACTGGAAGCCAAGCTTTGTTGATTTTTAGACTTTCTTCTTTTCTGTTGAAACCGTGCTTATGTTTGTGGATTTCAGTGGCTTCCCTGTGTAGTCATTGGTAGTGTTGTCCAATACCTCTGTGTCCTGGAAGAGGATTTCATGTCCAATTTGTTTCAGGGTGTGTTCAGCTACTGCTGATTTTTCAGGTTGTTTTAGTCTGCAGTGTCTTTCATGTTCTTTGCTTCTGGTCTGGATGCTGCACTTTGTGGTCCCAATATATACCTGGCCACAACTACAAGGTATCCGGTATACTCCTGCAGTGACGAGGGGATTCCTTTTGTCTTTTGCTGATCATAGCATCTGTTGTATTTTTGTGGTGGGCTTAAATACTGTTTGTAGGTTGTGTTTTTCAACACTTTGTCTCTGTGGTCCATGACTCCTTTTATGTATGGCAGAAATACTTTTCTTTGTTGGAGGCTGTTTTTCTTCTTCAGTTTGGTGTTGTTTTTCCTATTTGATGGCTCTTTAGATTTTGTTCTTGGAATAGCCATTTGCCTGTAAGGCCCAATTCAGGTGGTTGAGTTCAGTGTTGAGGAATTTGGCTCGACACAGTTTTGGTTTGCATGATCTACAAGAGTTTTGATTATGCCTCTCTTTTTGTCCCTGACTCCTTTCTCTCCCATTTAATTGGACAAATATGTTCAATTATGTGAGATAAAAAATACAGGAGGGGGGATCTGTTGGAATTTAGTCCCACTAATACCCACCCTGATGACTAGCTGCCTAGATGCTGTAAGCACATCCGATCTCGCTTGATTTCAGAAGCTAAGCAGGGTCCGCCCTAGTTAGTACTTGGATGGGCGACCACTAGGGAATACCAGGTGCTGTAGGCGCCTGGAGTAGGAACTGGCAAGCCACTCCAGTAC